>OY292381.1:0-2400000 GCA_958496195.1 Timandra comae | reverse complement strand
ATATCCTACTAATATTATAAAGGCGAAAGTTTGTATGTATGGATGTTTGTTACTCTTTCACGCAAAAACTACTGAATGGATTTTAATGAAACTTTACAATAATCTTGCTTATACATCAGAATAACACATAGGATACTTTTTATCCCAAAATTCCCACGGGAACGGGAACTACGCGGGTGAAGCCGCGGGGCGCTGCTAGTTTTACTATAAATTAGATAAATTAAAATCTTGTAATAAGTTAAAAATGACAATATTATACATTTACCTACATAAACTTAAATATATTACGTGTAATATAAAGCCAAGAAACGACCAACAAAAAATTTTGAACGTGTAGTGTACTCGACTCGACATTTTGTGTTAGTGTGCGTCTCGTTCATCTGTGTGCGTGCGACGCGGTACACACGAGGTTATTAGTCCGGAGATACATATAACGATTTGTGTTTTATTAAAATCTTAAATATATTTTGTTTGAAATGTTTTTTTAATAAATACGTTATACAGTTTTTATAGTTATCATGGTTATCGGCACTCAAATTATTATGATTAACAGGATATTTACCATGTAGGTATATTATTTAATTTCGAGTTTCCAATATTTCAACGCTGTTGCAAGCGCCATGATCACGAATTTAAATATGTTATTTCTTTTTTGCTTTTGCGCAACTTATTTTGAAATGTAACTAAGTCCGCGGTTCTCGTGGATTAGTTATTTAACTTATGTACAACTGCTGCGCTCCTATTGGTTGTAGCACTATTTAACATATAACCCTAATCTATAAATAGTTAAATACCCTATTCAACACTATCTTTTCTATTCGAATCAGTAGTTTCATGTAGCTAAATGATGATGAAGTGAAGAGCTCACTCTTCAGCTTTTTATAATATTGAATAAATGAATGAGAGATTTAATGAATATCGCCATCTAGTATAAAACTAATAAATGATTAAACGCCTTATTATATTTGTACAGGTATTAAACTATTAAGTAAATAGATATTTTCAATCTATTACAATATTGAATGTGCGATGCTGGCGCAGTCCACTTTGTTCCGTTATACAAAAAAAAACCAAATAATATGTATAAATGTTTAAATACAAATAATATAAATCTTCAGACATATCCGTCGACACGTCTCAACGCCACCTTACCTCGTGCGTACCGCGTTGTTTCTACAACAAGTCTAGCTATTCGATTACGCTATTCACCCCGGCTCAGGCCGTCCTTTCGGTCGTTCAGTGAGACTTCGACTGGCTTGGTAGACGGACGTATGTTTAGATTGAGTATTTAGTAGTTAATATAATATCTAGGTAAATTAAATCTTCAAATTTATTTGTCCATAGTACATATAAAGATATAACAATCTTCAGACATATCCGTCGACACGTTTCAACGCCACCTAACCTCGTGTGTACCGCGTCGTTTCTATGTCTAGCTATAGCTATTCGATTACGCTATTCTCCCTTTCGGTCGTTCAGTGAGACTTCGACTGGCTTGGTAGACGAACGTATGGTTAGATTAAGTATTGTTCTGACGAGGTTTATTATACGATCCGCGCTGGTCACACATATTAACCGATAATTCGTATGTACTTGGAAAGGTGATACTTTTGAATGTATTTAATTAATCTAATTCAGTGCAAAAAAGCTATATTTTAAACAATTTATAGATATTTCATTTTAACTATATTTACTAAGGAACGTATCCCATTAATCTTAGCCATATAATCAGATAAAAAGTACAACCCCCCCCCCCCCCCTTTGGTAAATACTTTCTTTGGTATTGCCAACCAAGAGTGGTACCTTTTATCTGAAGCTGACTGTAACCTTTACAGTAATTCATCTCTTCTCAAGTTCTAATCCAACGTGGGTTCAATATATCCAAGTTTTCGTTACTTTTACCCAACTCGTCCCACGAAGGTTTCTTATCGTAACTAACGTGGGATAAGATACTGAAGTTTAAAACAAACAAGAGTATTTGCATTCGCTAAGTCCCACTCAAGTTTTTGCTTCTACAAAGTACAGTCGGATGAAAAAGTCTTCGTATATCTGATTATTTATTTTGTTACCTTAAATTACTTAGTTTTTATAAGAAGTTATTTTGACGGTAAATGGCATAGTGATCACCATGCCAGAACAAAATAAAAGAGTTGCGGGTTCGATTCCCGTGCAAGGTAAATATTTTCGATCCACAAATGTTTATCTCACTAACTCAACCCTATGTTTCGCAGACAAATGACATATTAATCACTATGCCGGACTGCAAAATAAAGGGTTGCAGGTTCGATTCCCGTGCAAGGAATTTTTTATTGAATTGTATGATTCACTAACTATGAATGCATGTCATATTTAAATGTTTATCAATGAGTGTGTGTGTTTCTGGTCAAGTAAAAAAGTCTAGTCAAGTAATCTAGTGACGACCTCGATGGCAGAGTGGTCACCATGCCGGACTGCCATCGGTAAACTTGCGGGTTCGATTCCTCTGCGGGGTGAATATTTGTGATAAAGATAGATACAAGTTTCGAACTTTGTTAGTCACTTACTATAATGAGATGATGTAGTGAATGATTATGTTATGTTAGAGGTCAGTTGGTGTAATACAAAGTGATTCATATTTTATTAACGTGTGTATAAACATAAATATATTATCAATTGTTTTATTAACAACTCTATTAATAGATTTAAATCGAATTTGTTTAATAATTAACAAACAATCTCATTAAAATAGCGCTGTTAAACAGTTTTTATCTATAATGTTATTGTTAGTAATAATTATGTTTACAAGAATTGATTATTTTTAGTCAAAACAAATATTTATAATTGGTTCAAGTTTTGTCCGTATCTGAGTGACGAATTTCTTCGGAGTTCGTTTTTAATTTTCAACTCAAAAGGATTTTGTTATAAAAATAACAATTAAATTAAAAAACCTCCAACACAATTACTTTTAAACCCCCATAACTTTTAAACGGGTCAACCGATTTTCATCAAACATGTCTAAGAACACTCGCACGTAAGTCCCCTTTAATACAAAACTAAATTGAAATCGGTTCATCCGTTCGGGAGCTATGATGCCACAGACAGACAGATACACACACACAAACACACACACACACACACAGACATATCAAACTTATAACACCCCTCTTTTTGCGTCGGGGTAAATAAGATTTCGTCCATTTTAGTTTTTCTTAATAAAGGCACTAGTAGTTTATGCAAAAGATTTTTCTCAGTCCGTATTTATCATTCATTCAAAGATTATAGCATTAACGTTCAACGAATAAACAAACATGGCTCTTTATTATAATACTCACAGCACCTCGCGGTTTCACCCGAGTTGTTCCCATTCCCATGAGAATACGGGAATTAAATATAACTTATGTTACTCGCTGTTAATGTAACTTTCCATTAATGAAATTATTTTTGGAATTGGTTCACCAGTCTTTGAGTTAAACTATCAAATCTCTTTATAATTATTAGAATAATAGTGCATCATGTATATTGATAGCTAATTTAGTTTCTTTGTTGTTGCAGCGCTATGGGAGGAGCAGGAAGCGCCGGAGTACGACATGGACTCGGAGGACGAACGGTGGCTGAAGCAGCAAAGACATCCAGAGCTCACAGGTAATACAAAGCACGAGATTATTGATACTATTCCTTTACATGTACCTACGTCGTACTTTTACATAGTAATACATATTATTTCACTCTTTTCCTATTTATAAACGAAAAATACCTACGATATTATAGTTACTCAACAATTTATCTGTCATACATACGTAATTACTTAATCTTTGAATAATTAAGAAATGTAGAGTAACTATTATGTACCTTATTTTATTATGTATAGGGAATACCAACATGACAAATATTTACTGTAAAACTTTCGCTAATTGAGTTAAGTAAATAGTAGTAGCTAAGATTAAAGTTCTAAATTATAACATCAAGTGTAGTGCTTAGTTTACCCATTTTCTTTATCCTCTCTACCTTACAGATTAATATAATCCAAGTGAGAGAGGAATCCTTTGCTCTGCAATCTGACCTTACAAAAGCACTTGCTAATAACAATTTCCATCAATTTCCAGAGTTAAAATTCGAGCAGATGATGGACAAGCTTGAGAAGAGCTCTGGTCAGACGGTGGTGACGCTGAACGAGGCGAAACTACTGCTGGAGAGGCACGACGACCTCGTCATCGCGGTCTACGACTACTGGCTCAATAAGCGGCTTATCACTGTTAGTATGGAGTTCTTTTTATTATTTGTTCTGTTCTACACAGAATAGAACAGTATTCCGTTCTCTATAGAACGATATTCCGTTCTGTTCTAAACAGAATAGAACAATATTCCGTTTTATTCTCTTCTGCATTTCATCTGCTCCGTTCTGTGCAATTTTCACAATAAACTTCTCTAATTTTAACCCTTAAATTGACGCTGTATATCACAATATACACAATATTTAAAAAAAACTACGCTCATGAATATAAGTGTTTTTAAGATTATAAGCAATTATTTAGGTTACAAAATTATTTTACATTTTGTAAAAAAAATTATTCATAGACCTAACTACATTTTTAATATTATAAAATAAAATAATGCAGGTAGGAAGAAACAAATGACACTCAGCAAGTTGACAATCCTTTATTTTCTATTTATTTCGGCGGTATTATAAGTGGTCTTATGGTGTTATTTTGTTTATCGATTGTCAATAAATAATAATACATGCTAATTTATACTTAAATAATAACATAACATACTTTTATTCATCATCAAACTTTATGTTTATCACCACATACACTGCCAATTTCATAGAAAGTTATATGTAAATTTGCTTGTATGTCACGTTATACACTGCCAACTTCATAGCGTTTTAAATTGTATGTCGTGAAATACAGTGCCAATTTTTTTTGTTTATGTATTTGCTTAGGTGTTTTGCTTTTTTTGCCATCAGCAAAGGCTGCTAACACAAGGTGGTAGAGTAATTGTATTTGTGTCTGCATCAAAAGCTCCTTCTGAGCAAATTGTAAAGTCTGGCACCGAAAAAGATCTTTTAGGACATGCTCCGTCCTATTCCTCTTCCTCCAGCTCTCTCTATTGAAAGTTTCTCTTGAAAGATGCATAATACTCTCTGAGGAAGAGAGTGGCAATGATCAAAGTCAAAGTATTCGTCTAACACCTAAAACTTATGAAATTTATCCCAGCCCAACAAGAACCCAATAATGTGGTTAGTTGCCGTTCCTCGGTTACTTTCGCATCACCAGCAAGTATTTCAACTCCAACAACATCACTTACCACTAGTTCGACCAGGAAAACCAGATACAAAAGACCATGTACTCAACCAACAGTAATTATAGCTATAAATAAGCTAAAACTATCAATGTTGTAAGGCTGTCTTTCGTTACACAACTATGTTACCACTCTTCACCAGATATCTCAAGCCTTCAGGTTTTTTTGTGTGTGCTATAAGTTGTTTGTATTTTTTAGAATCACCCTAGTTACTCCAGCAAGTTGGGCCACTTATGTGGTTTCAGGAACATTCCTAGGTACGATTTTTGTGGGTTGGGATTTAATTTCTGATGTCCAGCAGCGCCTCGCATTTCAGCATGACGTTTGAGGTTGTTTTCTCTTCTTCCCTGCACGATAGCGGCCTGTCTGTGACTCCGATAGTGTAGAGTCCATGTCCAACCAGTGTAACTAGTCAAGAGTTGTATTTTTTCCAGTCTGAGGGTATTTTTAGTCAGTCTGTTGTAACCTTACAGTATGTTGGTTTTGATGGTGCTGATTTGGGCACTGTTTCATGCACTCTTCTTTTGTTCCCCATAGGTGTATGCGTTTTCATTTGCATGTTCTCTTATCCAAGATCTTTGCTCGCTAGGTGGAATGGGTATAGCAGGTTCTGGTCCGATGAATTGTTCTTCTGCTCCTCTCCTAGTCAGTGGGTCAGCTGCGTCATTGCCTTTTGAGTAGTTGTGACCCCGCAAAATTGACAATTTTAGTTTCATACTAAAAATGTTTCTTGTTTAATTTATTATCCCCATAGTTAAATAACGTTTTTTTCTTGATTTACAGTTCTTCCGTATATTGGCAATGTATGCCACAATATACATCAAAATAATGAGCTATGTCTTTATGCCGTTGGCAGTGTATACCAGGATATACATAGGTTTTTTTTAAAAGTAATATATTCAGATTTTTTTTAATACGTTTTTTAGCTTCATTTACTCATAAAAGTTCCGAAACCAACAAAAAATCATATATTTTTGAGATTTATTTTGTCTGCCAATTTAAGGGTTAAGAATGAGTGTGTGCTAATCTTGAGCATAGCTTATCTTCATCATCATCATCATACAGTTAATAATGCTGGTTAGGATTCAGTTAAAAATATGAAGACGTACAATAAGGGCCTATTTCACGACCTTCAAGTAAAGTTGCTCACCAAGTAAAGTTAGTTTTGTCTTACTTTATATCAAGTGACAAAGACAAAACATGTGAGTAGATACTCGGAACGTTACTTGAATATCTGGGGGCACGGCAGTGCCCCCCGCCAAGTCGAGCGCGAAGCAAACACTGCCGTACCATCCTTTACAGGAACCCTTTCACCGCATTTTCAGGCCCCTATTTGAGAACCTCTGGATAAACCCAGAGCACTGAAATTTTCGTCATCCAGTAAGCTATACAATCACATACTTAAAATAAAATTTTAAGTCTGTAGGTCATTTAGTTCCGTAGTTAAGCGAATGCAAAGTTTCGTATTTAAGACACTCACTCACTCACTCATGATCATCAAAATAGAACTAGTACTTCTCATAAACCTAGAGAGCTGAAATTTGGTACAGAGTTAGGGTTTAATGGCCACATAAAGGGAAAACTATAAAAACTAGGATAATCGAACGGGAACGGGAATTATACAGGAACGGGAACGGGAATTGTAACTCAAGAACGGCTGAACTGATTTGGCTGGAAATTGGTGGGGAGGTAGCTTAGAACCAGGAAAAGGACAAAGAATAACTTTAATCCCGAAATTCCCACGGGATTGGGAACGGGAATTTAAAAATCAAGAACGGCTGAATTGATTTGGCTGAAAATTAGTGGGGTGGTAGCTTAGAACCAGGAAAAGGACGTAGGATACCTTTAATCCCGAAATTCCCACGGGATTGGGAACGGGAATTTATAACTCAAGAACGGCTCAACTGATTTGGCTGAAAATTGGTGAGGTGGTAGCTTAGAACCAGGAAAAGGACGTAGGATACCTTTAATCTCGAAATTCCCACGGGATTGGGAACGGGAATTTATAACTCAAGAACGGCTCAACTGATTTGGCTGAAAATTGGTGGGGAGGTAGCTTAAAACCTTGAGAAGAACATAGAATACTTTTAATCCCGAAATTCCCACGGAATTGGGAACGGGAATTTATAGCTCAAGAACGGCTGAATTGATTTGGCTGAAAATTGGTGGGGAGGTAGCTTAGAATCAGGAGAAGCACATAGGATACTTTTTATCCCGAAATTCCCACGGAAACGTGAACGGGAACTACGCGGGTGAAATTGCGGGGCGCTTAGTAATAAAATACTACTCCTAAAAAGAAAAAAATGTGTCAAATAAGAAAATCTAATAAAAAAAACAATATAAACACGTTTCAACAAAAATAAATGAAATCCCACCAAAAACATTCTGTAAAAAACTAGCCAAGTCTCGAAGGAGCTGCTTGTTTATCTCTAAAAAGTAATGAAATCTAGACAAAGTCGTGCCAAGTGTAAGGTTCCTTACTGCGATTTCTTTATTACTATAGTTATTGTTGTGTGACTTGGCCGTTGAACATTGTTTAAAACGTTAGTAGTGGGTACAAGTCAATTTTGTTTACACGTAATGTTGTAACATTATTAAAATACCTACGCAGCTTTATCAAGCCTACAATTGACTAGATATTAAATCAACGTTTTTCAAGTGGCAATTTTCTATCGTCAATGGGTAGCGGTTCTGGCGACAGATTGGTGCAATAGTGTCATGGAGCACCTAGTTTTGTACCCTTGTGTACATGTGTACCCTTCAACGGCCAAATCACACAACATTAACTATAATAATAAAGAAATCGCAGTAAGGAACCTTACACTTGGCACGACTTTGTCTAGATTTCATTACTTTTTAGAGATAAACAAGCAGCTCCGTCGAGACTTGGCTAGTTTTTTACAGAATGTTTTTGGTGGGATAATTATTTAACAAAACGGGATGTTAGTACGTACTTGGAGACGGTGAAAAAAAAACGTTACTTGAAGACGGTGAAATAGGCCCTAAGTGATTGATTTTATGTAGTTAAAGGTCCTTTGTGCCCAATTTTTAGACTATTGTGGTAAATTAAACTAGGATTTACACCTACGTTATAGTAATTGTGTAGAAGCCGATTTGAAATACTAATTGTTTTTCCCACCGCCTCATTCCAGCAACACGCCTTAATCCTGTCGGTGAAGACGGAGAACAGGCCGGGCCAGTCGTCCAACAACCCTTACTTGGCGTTCAGGCGGCGCACTGAGAAGATGCAGACCAGGAAAAACAGGTGGGCATTTGGTTATTTATGAGTTGAAGTGGTAAATGTTGTTATGGCATAGATTTTTGGAAGTTTTTAAAGAAGAAAAAGTTAAGGATAGGGGTATAAAAAGAGTTTACTGACTATTCTAAGACCTACAGAATATAAATAGGTAAACAAAAATATTCATTAAAATGGGTCAAGCCGTTTCTGAGGAGTTTGGATGGAAACCTGATAATTTTATAATTTATTTTAATATGTCACCTTAAAACTAAGATAACTTTTAAAATGACGACTTAACATTTCGGTAATACAAAAAACAAAAATTTATGATTTCCACACCAAGTTACATTATTCTAAAAATTGAACTTTCACGTTGGTGACTTATTTCCGTAAAAGTTACCCGATTCCTACCCACTGAACATAACACAACCACATTTCAGTATTTTAAACATATTCCCTAAAATTTCAGGAAAAACGACGAAAGCTCATACGAGAAGATGTTGAAGCTGCGCCGCGACCTCGCCCGGGCGTTGAACCTGCTAGAGCTGGTCGCGAGACGAGAGCGCGCCAAGCGTGAGCTCGTCAAGCTGACTGCGCTGCTCGCCGACCGCCGCTACGCCGCTGGAGACTTCGCTAATCAGCTGCTGCCTGACCCACCGCCGAGGTAACGATCATATAAATCACATTAATTATTTACCCAGATCGAAATTATTTAAAAATGAAAATGTTCAAACGGTACAGTGGTCACCAAACCGGACTGCTAAAGAGAAGGTTGTGTTGTGGGTTCAATTCGCGAGCCATGTTTGGCGAATTTATATTGCACGATCAAAAAATTGAACCCCAAAACCTCAGGATTACAAAAATATGTAGTTGTAAAATATAAGTATGTAGTTGTCATTGAGAAATTTGCCATAGTTTGGTCTGTACCTTTACAAGGCCACTGATAGTGCTATATCGGTGGCTGAATTTTGGTCCCCAAAAATATGAGTCGACACGCAATGAAGAAGAAGATTACAGAAGAAGGCAATGAGGCATATTTAATTCCAGGAATAGATTTTAGCTTATTTAGGTTAATAATTTTATCCTGAAACTTTGAAAGTTTGCTATAGACCACAATAGATGAATATGCTTCCAATCAATCCTCCAAATACTAACAATATATTTTCTCTTCTTTTCAAGGCCAACGTACACACCAGTACCGGTTGCTTCAAGTAACTTCCGTCGCGAGACTTACACAGTACCGCACTATACACCCCGACCCCCACCTACCCCCGTCGACCAGCCCAGACAGGTTAGTACCAATATATACCTTATTTACACTAGCATAAGACACACATTAGCACTCTATGTTGGAGAAAATAGAGTAGTACAATTATATACCTTATTTACATCACAATACGACAAATATTAGCACTCTATGTTGGAGAAAATAGAGTCTAAAATCTTCATATCTAACATAATATAATAAGACACATGAATTTGAACTCTATTACAAAGAAAATAGAGTTTAAAATCTGCAATACTCTAGACATAATAAGGCACTCTATGTTGAAGAAAATAAAGTCTAAATCTTCAATACCCAAAACACAGAAAGACACAAATTTGTACCCTAATTCGTAGATAATAGAATCTAAAATAGTCTAAGAACGCAATGTCCAATTTTCGCTACCACCACTACGAAGTCTGTAATATCATCTCTATATTACTTATAAGACCACCCCTTCCTATTTAAAAACGTAGATAAGCACACAACTATACTTATATGTATGTATAATAATTAGTTATATACAAATCGGTGTCTTTAGTACGTACATAAAGTAATGGCAGGTCTGAAAACCTATCATAGATGGCGCTAGTAATGTTTGGGGGTCGTATTTGCACTTAAGTGTTAGGAAGGTGTCTAAATAAATGAAAAAAAATATATATATAAAAGACATATGCAAACAAAATACTGTCTTTGCTGGGTAAGCAAACGACAATGACTCATATTGTTACACACAACATTTATTTACAATTAAATACAAATTAACAAACACAATGACCCCCAAAGAAACTAGCGCCTTCAAAACGGGGGTTAAAATAAAAATGGGGGGCCACAAACCTGCCTTTGCACAATAATATGTGCGTAAGTGATTATGGTGGTATTGTATGGGTTACAGCGCGAGAAGCGTACGTACAAGCGACGGAAACACAGACACCCGGCCGTCGGCTCCGCGCAGGGGCTCAGAGGTGAGTGCGCAGACACACAGACTAGTGACGTCACCGCATACACACGTGACGTCATACGGGGTTTGTTGTTAGCGCCATCTAGCGGGCGGACCATGCCAACCGGCCTAACATGGTGGTATTTACTTGGCATAATATACATCGTATTTACTTCAAAAATGGAATTAAAAGTATAAAGTAGTGTTTGTATATGTCATCGGAAAATAGCAAGATTCGTAAGTTGATCAATTTCCTAAAAAAATCTAGGAAATTGATCAACTTTCGTGGGATTCTAAACTAGAGATAAATTGTATAATATTACGATAGTTGGTCAGGTTAGGTTAGAACTGTGACACCACACAGCGCGAGGCGAGCGAGCGTAGCGAGCGTACCGCGGTAGCGGCTGCCGAAACGCCAATTACTTGATGAATTTGCGGTAATTTTGTGCGTTAATACATTTCAACTGCCGCTTATTATTTTCCGAGAGTTGTTCAACTAACTAGAAAGTTGATCAACTTATGAGTCTTGCTATTTTCCGGTGACATATGTATATACTTACAAGGAGCTTACCGGTGTCGGATACTTTATCGGGGTCGATATGGTGTTTTTTATCGACAAATCATGGGGGGATTTTAGTCCAACCGAGTTGGACGATATCACATTATTTTACGTTGAGCTACTTCAACTGACCTTCAAAACCGAAAGCGTGTAATATATTTATTGGTTGACTCAAATTTTAAAAATTTTGAGATCACTTAAAAAAATTGACTATCCTGTTTTAAGACCCTTTTTTATTTCTAAGGAGAGGAAATTCTTATACCGACATTCTTTCCTGGCTTAGAACAAATTTCGATCACAATTTTTTATTCAAATATCTGATATTTCGTTCACTATGACATGCAATGAAATAAATAAATAAATATCTATTGTAATCGTAAGTGTGTGTACATTACTTATAGCGATTATATAGACTAAAGCACGATCGGATTTCACAGGAAAGTTCGTACGTTGACCTGTAGCTATCCTGCGTAAATTATAATGCGTTCCGCTCGCCATTGCATCCGTGCAAGCGGGACGGAGATAGAAAGCTACAGGTCAACGTACGAACTTACTTGTGAATTACGACCGGGCTTTATAAATATTATAAAAACTTCTCTATCGCTGTTGTTGAGGAAGAATGACAATATCGACATTAGTTTATTAGTTCTCATACATTTAAGTGTACTAAGGCAGTGGTCCCACCGCGGGCGAGTGAGCGATGAACTATCGGCGAGTTTCTCGGCCAAGAAAAGGACAGTAATTGTACATAAAGAGGTGCACATGCGACAATAACAACGATTATATTTTCATAGATTATTATATGAACTATTATATTCCAAACCAACAACTAACTATATATCTGTATTTCCCCCCCAGACTCGGGCGTGTACACGTCGTCGGAGGAGGAGAGCCCGCGCGCGGAGCCCGCCTCGCCGCCCGACGACGGGCCCTTCGCCTTCCGCCGGAAGCCGGGCTGCTACTACGAGATGGTTAGTATACTTGTACATTTACTTATTTCATTATTACAACCTGTGCCCTAGTTTTACCCGCGTGGAACCTTAACCCGTGGGAATTTTGGGATAAAAAGTCCTATCCTATCCTATCCTATGTGTTATTCCTAGGTATGAGGAACATCTGTACCAAATTTCATTAAAATCCATTTAGTAGTTTTTGCGTGAAAGAGGAACATCCATACTCACAAACATTCGGCTTTAAAATATTAGTAGGATATAAGATTGTCGATAACGTGTTAAGGCAGATGACGTTCATTCAAAAGGTGCTAGTTTGATTCCCGCGTGTGTTTTTAATTTCGATTTAGTGGGTCCTTTATATATGCAGGGTGATATTTTTAAATGAGCATAAATCTGAAACGAATAATTCTGAAAGGAGTTTTGAAGCCATTTGAAGCATCAATTAGTTTTTGAAAAATGCCAGAAATCTAATTATTATCAAATTCTAGGTCAGTAATACGATGCGGAAAAATCTAAGAAAGATGCCTACTATGAACTTAGATATCATGGAAAAATATTTGTAATAGTAAACTAATTAGAATGCTAATTACTTATTTTGTATTTTCCAGCCAACCTCTACCCTGTACGGAGACCCCGTCGACCCCGACAATCCCTCGAAAGATGGCCTGTTCAAACACGAGATCGATCCGCGGCATAGGTGAGATACCATTGTATTATATTAGTGTCAGTTTTAGCATGATTAATCTTAGACCGGGGCGTGCGTGCTGTGTATTTACGTGGTCCGGACGGTGTCCGAACATGGTGTGCTCCATAAATTTCGTAAGATGCAGTTATGTCACACCGTGCATGTTCCGTGTCGGGCTACGGACATGGCACGGTCCAAATCATCCCCTATATGGGGAAGCCCCACATTCTCACAGAATATCGGTGTCAAGTAGTAGTGAGAGGAACAGTACTACTTCCTCCTTTACTTTCTTTTGTATGTACTTGTAAGCTGGCATATCTCAATAATTTGGATCAATTGCCTGCTACGATATTTTTGACATTAAATACCAGTCCGAGTTTCTGGTGGGTTCTGTTCGGAATGTAATATCCGAATCGATGGTAGATTCACATTCGACCATCATAAAAGCCTCTTTGACACCCTAACTGAATGAATGATTTTATATTGCCCAGGTACACACTAACGTCTCTTCGTGAGCCGTTCCCGCAGTGCATAGGCTTCGCGCGGCGGCGCGTCGGGCGCGGCGGGAGGGTGGTGCTGGACCGCGTGCGCACGCCGCTCGACGACCTGTGGCCGCATCTACCGTTTGGGGCGCCGGGCCACGCGCAGCGGGAGCGACAGGTATACCGGCCTACTCATCTATACTTCATACTACATAATATTATAAAGAGGTTTGGAAATTTGGAGTTGGAGGTTTGGAAGTTTTGAGATTTGTGATTGTAAGGGACGATCACTGGATTTACTGAACCGATTTTGGAAATTCTTTCACCAGTAAAAAGCCACATTATTTATGAGTGCTATCCTACTAATAAGCTATATTTTAACCCCGTATTCTCACCGGAATAAGAACTACGTCGGGCGCTGTTGTCCTGAATAACATAAATTTTCCATCATGTCAGCTAACAAAAAAAACAGAAGTAGCCTCATAAGCGGTCAATTTAAGAGCAAAAAAAGTAACGATGCCACAAACTGTGACTAACATGCACAATTCGTTTTCAGTTACAGAAAGACATAGAAAACAAGCGGTATCCACTGCCCAAGGAGATAACCAGAGACTACCACACAAGCGGGAAGTATCCGTGGCGGCACGCGTTCAGACGCCACCTCTCGCGCCATCCAGAACTCTGGATAACCGAGGACGTCGCAAAACACGACGTCGACGTCAAATTGGACGACGTCAACGTCAAATTGGACGACGTCGACCTCAAAATGGCGGGCATCGACGTCAAAATGACAGACGTCAACGTCAAAATTTCAGACGTCGACGTCAAATTAACCGATGTCGACGTAAAAGTGGAACCAATGGACGTGTTACCTGACGTTATACAAGAGAGTGTTAAAAGTGATACTAGTTTAAGGACTATGAATGGTGATAGTGTTAGGAAGCGGTCGTGGAGTGACTGTAGTGATAGTAGTTACGACTCGGACGAGAGCTTGCATCCTGTCGAGAGGGAGTTTGAGAAGTTCATCGATGAAGTTAATAAGAAATGGTGAGTTTCAATATCAATATTATTATCTGAATGCAGTGGCGGCAAAGCATGAATTGGGTTTTTCCCCCAAGATTTAGAATGGCAAAATAAAACAGACTGAAATTCCATTTTGACTCTTATGTGTGTTTTGTATGCTGATGTATGTTCCTCAATTATTTATGAAAACCACTAGTAACTACTAAGCTACGCGAGATTTGTATTATCCCACTCCATGACACAGGCAACTCTTCATTATACCTATTTTACATTGGATTTGTTCAGAAAAACCGCAATCTGTCAGATGGTCTACCTGAGTTTAGACAGTATCTGCCTGGACACTGCCAAACTTTGCCTTGCACGTCAGAAATTCACTCACATGTTCTTACGCGAAGCAAGCGCCGCTGCTCGTCAAACGGACCTTTGAGCGCGTTGTCACGTATAATATAATGTGTGCTCTTGCCGTCGAATAATACCCCGAAGACGCCATAACGTATAAATCTTGCGTATAACGATACGTGATTTCGGCGAAATGTGTCGTCTTCCGTTGAAATAGTATTACATACATAATCATGCCCAACTTGGGTTGCCTATTTGCGGCGTAGTGTGTTAAGTGTTTACAGATGTAGGATAATTTAATTTATAACTAATAGCGGCCCGCCCCGGCTTCGCACGGGTCCAATTTTCACGTTGATTTTCCAGTTTTTTTTTACATAAGAACCTTCTAATAATAATAACAAATACAACAAGAAAATAATTATTGAAATCGGTCCAGCCATTCACGCGTGATGCCGTGACCAAGGAAAACGGGTTTCATTTTTATATATATAGATAATTAAGATAATGTTCAATTGTCATTGTTCCAGGTTGCACTTTCGACCAAAAACCCCATCGTCTCCGCCTCCCCTAATCGACAATAACGAAGACCAACTCCAAATCAACACGGACACGCCGTTCTCAGTAGAGATCCGGACGTGTGGCAAGCCTACCGAAGGCCTGGACACGTTCACGTCGTCCGAGTTGACTCTCGGCGAGTTGTACCCAGAGTTAGCGGCCGATGTCGACAACAGCGGCACTAGTTTAGATATATCCGGAGAGGATTTGTTGGGGGAGAACTTCACAGGTTAGTAGTAGTTTTGCCGCCGGTAAAATCGCTGCTTTTAAAAGCGCGATTTTGCCTATTCCTTGTGATTGTTTCAAGCTATGTTTTTATCGCGTTTTGGCATTTTTGCTAACGTGGAAAAGCGTCACTAAATTGGATACTTTTAATATCACAATAGCCGCGTAAATTTCCACAACCTGTATACATTTCAGACATAAAATTAAACTATGATTCCAGGACTAACAGAAGCCCAAATGGAGAGTATATTGTCAGAGACAGATCTGAAAGCGTTAGCCGAAGAGGACGACAAGAAGATCAACATCACGGACGATATCCTGGACGAGCTGGTGAACAATGTGGACGTGAAGGATTCTTTTTTATTGCAAGGCCAGAGCGCGGAGGGGCGTGCCGCCTCTGGCCCCAAGAGGAAGAAGGTACGGACTTGTCTATGAATGTATATGATAGTCTTGTGAATATAGTTTTGTATCGCCCTGTGAGAGATTTTTGTAAGTCATAGACCAGGACCATAGGCATCGTCCTAATTGAAAAGTTCGCGCTTGGAATTGGAAAAGTTGTAATCGCACGATCGCAGGTATACCTGTGATAGATCCTTGCTAACTTGACATGTGACTATTTTCTAAGCATCCTGATTTCCCCAGCAAAACTAGACGGAATCTTCCTCAGTCAAATAAATTCGCTAAAAAACTAATGTTATAGAACTCCTTTTTACTGTATCCATGGGCCTCTCATTCAATGAATTTGCAATGCTTATCAGGTGTCGTTCTATTTGGCAATAATCGTAGGATGGTACGATGCGTTTTCATCGTGCGATATAAACGATTTTACCGTGGTCGTGTTTCCATATTACAATACTAGCAGCGCCCCGCGGTTTCACCCGCGTGGTTCCCGTTCCCGTGGGAATACGGGGATAAAATATAGCCTATGTTATTCAGGGTGAATGTAGCTTTCTAATGGTGAAAGAATTATTGAAATCGGTTCAGTAGTTTCGGAGCCTATTCGTTACATACAAACAAACAAACAAATCTTTCCTCTTTATAATATTAGTATAGATAAATGTTTGTTCCTGTAGGCGGAGTCGTTCGGTTCGACAAGCGTGACCGTAACGTCGGGCGATAAGGAACCGCTGTACTGTGCCGCGCCACCGCCGCCTCCGCCTCCGCCTCCGCCGCCGCCGCCGCCGCCGCCCGTACCCAAGAAGGAGAAAATTAAGGTAACAATATCTAATGTACTAGTATACTATATACCCGGTTTATGCGTCGGGAAGATCCCACGAGGTTACGTGGGGCTCTCAAAGCTTGAAACGGGCGACCACTGCCGTTATATCCCTGGCATCGTTTGATATGCGTTCGACTCTTCGCGACTACACGCAAGAGATTAGGCAGCTATTATTATCGTAAAAACACCACCGACGACTCGAGCCAGAGCCGATATTTCCGGTATATTTGTTGAATATGTTGTCTTCGGCCTAGAGATGGCTAAATTCTCCGTTCAAAATTCATACTCCGCAAGTTTTTAACTCAAAACATCAATTCAATTTATTCAATAAACAATTTGTTGCAATAGAAATAAATTTAGCGCAATTATCAAGACCTTACCTCCCATACTTGATTAAAACTGTGCATGCAGGCCTCTCAAATTTAACATCTTCATTTATAGGTGGAATCAACCCCGGTGCGCACGCCAGTAGCCGAGCCCCCGCCTCTGGACCCGGTGCCCAACTCTAAGATAATTGTCGAGGAGGTCAACGAACTGCCAGCTGTCAAAATTGACAACAGGAAACAGAAAAAGGAAGAAATTGTCGTCGAGGAAGTTAGACAAGTGAGTTTCATATCTTTTTACGGAAAGAATAGAAACTAATCTATGTCTGTTAGATAGATTGTTAAAAACCGCACCTATATTTTTCATTATTTTAGGTGATCAAAAAATTACACAAATATAACCAGTCGAAGTGGTCCATGACGTCACGATTGAATATTTTTTACAAAACGGTGACATAATTTGCCCCCGATTTCTAACTCGAATGCATTCCCAAATTATTTTTTATTAATTCGATAAACAAGAAATATGCGGTCAATATTTTTTGTATTAATACCTATCTGTAAATGTATACTTAAACAAAATGACATAAACTGTATGACAGTATTAGTTCCAATTATTTCCACCAAGTCAGATTAGTTTTTGGTACTATACAAGTACGGTCACTGTCAGATACAAGATAATGGTCAGTTTTAATTTTTTTTTTCAAACCAAGGTTACGTTTTATCTAACGCTGACTGCACTCCCACCTCCCCCAGTACCCTTGTATCTAATGTTGACTCCCCCCCAGTTGCCGCGCGTGGTGGTGGGCGGGCGCGCGGCGCCGCGTGCGCTGAAGAAGCCCGTGGCCGCGCGCCGCGCCGACGCGCCGCACATCGTCACCGTCGCAGTGTCGGACACGCTCAAGGTAACGCACTGATACGTAGTGGGTCAGTCTTTTCTGTGCCGGCGACCAAAATTGGAATGTTATTTCGATACATCTATATCTATACTAATATTATAAAGAGGTAAAGTTTGTGTGTTTGTTAAATTTTAAGGGGTAATCTCGGGATCTACTGAACCGATTTCAAAAATTCTTTCACTAATGGGAAGCTATATTGTCAGCGAGTGACATAGGCTATAGTTTATCCCTGTATTCCCACGGGAATGGGAACTACGCGAATGAACCCGCGGGGCGCTGCTAGTTTTCAATAAATTGTCAACCAAAAGATGCGATTACAGCATCGCTGTCACCGGCACAGAACAGATTGTGACTCAATATACAAACAAATTGTCAACGTAGCACACTCGCACACCCTGATACATACGCAATCAAATTGTTTATATCGCATTACCATAAGTTGGTACGACAATACATCTGAAACCCTCGCAATACCAACGATGAAGTTAGTGGTAAAATATTTTTCGATTGTAACGCGGACAGAAGTCAAGGGGTTTGTAGTGGGTAGACCCCATTCCTCGAGCATTGCGAAAGTACCCTCTGTAACTATCTGGAGGATCCCAGGAGGTTATGTGGCGCTCCACGCTTGAAGAGCGATACACAAACTACACACACACGACTGCCTTCCACGTGGGGATGCCGCAGGATCTCGTAAGATCTCTCTACCGCGGCACCTCAACGCTTGCACTAATGGAGACGCCCTTCCCTGATATTTGTCGCCACTCTAAATATAATATTATACATTCTTACAATATTACAATAAAGATACTAACACACCGTTGTCTGTTTGTGTAGCAGCACATAATAACGTCGGCGGCGCACCGCGTGCGCAGCGAGCCGGTGGTGGTGAGCAGCGTGTCGCCGCAGGCGCAGCCGCAGATCGTCACTGTCGCTGTTTCGGATAGCTTGAAGGTAATATAAATACGACCTAATGATGATAATGAGGGTGGTCATGCTAGATCTATGAGATTGTGGGTTAAAATCCCGTGGGAATTTGGGATAAAAAATCTTATGTGTTTCTGGTTATAAGGAACTACATATAGGAAATGTTGTGTACCAAATTTCATCGAAATTGGCTCGGTAGTCTTTGCATGAAACAGTAACAAACATCCAGAGAAAACATTATTATGGATCTGAGTTTATCTGTTTCAACGCGCTAATCTCATATTCTTTTGGTACGAATTAAAAAGATTATTTTTTATTTTTTTATGTATGCCTATACATCAGCCTCTGCCACTTTCATAATTCTTTCGTTACTGTCCATCCAAAGGTTGTCTGGAAGAAATTGCTTCAAGCAATAAAACCGCCTTTGATATACTTTGTTTTTATATTTGTATCGTTCGTTTATATGTATTTGGTATGCAATAAAGAATATCGTATCGTATCGTATCGTAAAAAGCTTAATCGGTATTGGATAGCCATTTATCTAAAAAGATTTTCGACTAAAAAACATCAAGCTGCGACCAATATACGTGCCACAGAGAGACATCAACAGTTTTAATGCACCAAACTCTATAATTCCGTATTGTTTACCCCAGGTGCGTCTCCAGAACCACCTGCTATCGAACCAGTCGGGCATGTTGGTGCAGAACGGGCCGTTCCCGCCCGTCGCCGTCGCCGTGCCCGTGCAGAACAGAGACGGCGGTCAGTATTGTACGGGTAACACTTTGTTATTATACTTAGATAAGTTAGTGTAGTTTTAATCAGCGGTTGGTAACCTGCTAATCCTAGGTATTGCGGCCTGCGACTGTGTTTTTAAATATACAAGCTGTCAAATTAATGACACCCTTATTTGGAATTGGTAAATACATACTAAGTTTGGCCCGCCTCTATCTCATATGACAACAATGTCACACTCGCCTGCTAAAATGTTGCCGACCGCTGGATTTTTTAAGGAGGTCTATTTGCATATATGAAATTGATTGGTGTTCAAAAATTTTCTACAATAACCTATTTGGTCCTAGGTCCTCCACCCAGCGCCTACTGTTTAAAATGATAAATTAATATTGACGATAAGTTGTTAGAGACCTTGCTTGCAATGCCAAATCAGCTCTTGGTCTGCAATTTGCATAAGGGTTCGATTCCCGTTTAAGACAAATATTTGTGTAAATGAATAATCAACATTCTTTTTACCTTGGTACGTTCGTTAAGTATGAAAATTATTGACCATAAGTGTGTGATATGAAGTTAGATTTGGTTCGATGTTGAAGGGTACAAGGACAGGCGCACTCATTGTCACTCGTTACAGGTGTGGTGTCGCACGCGAGCGCAGTCAGCGCCGCCAGCGCGGCGGGCGCGAGCAGCGGGCCGAGCGGCGCCGGCGCGGGCGGCGCGGTCGGCGTGGGCGGCGCAGGCGGCGCGCGGCGCGGCGTGGTGGCGCTGCACAAGCCGGTGGTGGGCGGCAAGCTGAAGGTGGTGCAGGGCGGGCGCGCGGCGCTGCTGCAGGCGCGCGCGCTGCACCACCTGCCCGCCGTCGTGTCGCTCGCCGCGCTCGACAAGCAGGCCGCGCTGCTCAAGGCGCCGCCCGGCGTGGCGCAGCTGTTCGAGATCAAGGGCAAGGCGGCGCACCTCGTCAACGTGGTGCGCCCGCACGCGCCGCGCCTCGCGCGCCTCGAGCTGCCGCCGCGCCTCGACGCGCGCCTGCTGCGCCCGCTGGCGCCGCGCCACAGCCTGCAGGCGCTGGCGCTGCGCCGCGCGCCGCCGCCGCCCGCGCCGCGCGCCGCGCCGCCCGCGCCCGACGCGCCGCGCCCGCACCCGCACGAGCTCGCCACGCACCACACGTGAGGGGGCACACTGGAACACGCCACGGACCCATTATGACATCTAACCACAAGTGCTGTGTCTGGTGACCTGGGAACCACAAGTGATTAAAACAGTTGCCAACGTAAATGCTACAAATCGATTATATGTCGGTAGCACTGTGACACTACAACCTCAAACTCGACAAATTCTTGTGTTGAGCCGTGTTACGGTATAAATGTTAAACACCGCATATCACGGTGACATCTATGTTCCCTAATGGATCGCTCCAAACAACAAAAATAGGACATGTGATTGTAATCCTCATATTTGTGTAATACGCTCCGAGTCTACGAACTACCACGTCTAAACATATTCGCCATGACTCCGCTTGGCTCGCGGAGCTCATAGCCAAACACCACTACTTTTAAGTTATCAGACAAAATCACAACGGCTAACATTACTGGAACAAATAAAATTAAGCCCTTGTAATTCCACAATTTGTATAGTTTTGTGGTACATTTTGCTTTTAAATTTAGAAAAAACTACAACGCCTATAATTTTAAACATTAAAATTGCGCAAACGCAGCAACGTACAGCTGACCGTCGAGGTCATTGACCCGAGCCGCCATTGTGATTCTCACAGAATACTTTACGTCGCATCTGCCGTCTTGTTATATCACATTTATGTAATATTGTTAAAGATAAATAGTCTACTATAATTGATATTTTTGGGTTCAATTACTGCTACAAATATTCTTATTATAATCTATCTGGTAATTTAAAAATAGTGGTGTTTATCGACTTATACAAGCTAGTAGATTATGGTAACTCGTAGAAGCTTGAATGAAGGACAAGACTCAACAAGTCTCTCGCGATTTAGTATTTTGCCAATAAAACATTAATATGTGCGCGCGGGTTATGTAATTTAATTGTATAAAAATACAAAAAAAAAATCACCTCTATCGCCATCTAGCGGCGAAAATAACAAATATGACTACGTTTTTGTAAGCGTTTGAGTAATGCAATGTGATTTCTTTTCTGTTTTAATGCTGATTATGTAATAATATCGAAATTGAAGTTAATAAAAACTCAAAAAAATATTTTTGTTTTTTTCTTTTCTAAAATCTTGATTATCATTGCATTGTTCGCGCGGTTGAGACATCGTCTATCTCGCTCGCTCTCACTGATTAGAGGTGCGTGCGAGTGAGACGGACGCACAAATAATGGTCAAAGTAATGTTAAGCTTCATTATTTTTAAGTGGCTGTGACAACATATAGATAATTTACACGTATCACTTAAGCATATGCCAGTATTAATATAATATTTTAGAAAATGTATTGAAAATACATAATACGGGTCCGCTCAGGATGTTAGCACGCAAACAATCCCAGTTAGACGAGGAACTGGCATATGCGTAGATAATACAATCACCTAGCTATATATACATGTATATGTAATGTTACTGTGTACATTTCATTTATAATAATTTGTGTAAAAAATAACCGTTAGGGTGTGATTTGTGTATATAGATTAATGAGCTGGCCGGACCAGCGGGCGTTAACTCGTGTAATTATATTGTAAACGAAACTTGATTTATGCGATTATTATTATTGAATTCGCTCATTTGATGTCGCTGTGTCCATCGCGGTCGCTGTTACAGCATATTGAAACGTATTTTCTGGGAAAAGAGTTCAGAATCACATGTACATTAGTTACTTGCAAATAGCAAACGAAAATTAACTCTAATCCTTACAAATACGGTTCAATGTTGTTTATCAGACGTTATGTTGTGTCTCCATTGTAACGGCGACACTTGACACCACAATCGCGAGAGCGCGACACTAGACACTCAGTGGGGACACTAGTGTCCCACTTTATAGGGGGTTTCTCTTGGCGGTTGTGGTGTGGACACAGGCGATAAGTTAGTCAGCTTTCCTTAGAAGGCATAGTTATTTAATAAATAAATAAAAATGTATAAAAATATAAAGTTTGTCCTGTAATGAACGCGCGGTCTGTCTGGCCGGCCTAGAGAAATGTCTGTCTGTCTGTCGATGTTAATTATGTATATATAGACCGCTTTAAAACTGTGATTGACAACATGTCGATACATAAATGAGAATGAGTAACAATGCACACATATTTATTTCGAAATGTATTTTAGTTAATTCCATTAGTTGAAACTCTGGTTATTTCTCTAAGCCGGCATCGATTTCCAATAAATGTCCGACTTCAAAATGTTCAACAAAAAGGAAAAAATATAAAAAAAATGTTGTATAAAAATTATCTAAGAATGTGTAAGTAAGTGAAGTAACGTTTGTTTGTTTGTGAACGCGAGCGAGGTCGCGTGCCGTGTGACTGTGTATACATACACAAGTATATATATCATTATATAATATGAAATATATATATAATACAATTAGTAAGTATCATATACTGTACAAAAGGCTGCAATTTGTGAAATAATGTATAAACAGTATAGAGGTTGGTCCTGTGTGTGATACTATACGCTTACCTTAGTAGGTGAGTGTCTGTGTCTGTGTAGACCGGTGTCGGACACTCGCCACGCGCTCTACACTACACACGACACCGCCTCTCGGACAGACGTTATTACATTGTAATGAATAAATAAACTTTCTGTTTCATTACACCACTTTGTTTTATTGACCTACGCTTTATAATCATAACCCTATAACACAATATAGTACAACTATATTACGTCAGCTATCTGCCAATAAAAGTTCTGTTAGGCTGGTTTTATCGTCGCGCAGCTAGACGCGCCGCTGGGCAGCGCACGATGGGCTTAAATCCGCTGTCATGGGCTTCCATATTCCTTTGTCTATGACAGTCGATCTTCGGCCCACCGTGCGGCGCTGCTGTCGCGCGCGACACAGAAACGCAACTACTATCACCATACATCTCCAAACGCGCGCGCGAACCACGGCGCTGACGAAACGCGTGACCATAAAATCACCTTAAGTATCGGTCCAGCAGAAGGGCCGGGACAAACATGTAGTCATTTTTTTATTAGAGCGAGCGAAGCGAAGCCGTAAGGGAAGGTTCATATCTGTAGGCTTGTTCTTGCTCGTTCACTAAAGTGAGCGCTCCGAACAAGTTCCTTTTTACAAATGAACTAGTTCGGACAACTATAGTTCTATTAGTTCTTTAGTTCATTTCTCTCACTCGTTCTGTCACGAACGATGATACGCACTGAGTTCGCTTGATTAAGCGGTCTTCTAGTTCTATTAGTACAAGATGCATACTAATGTAGTTCAATCGAAAGATTCGAATCGAAATGTTTCGTCATAGAATCTAGTTGTGTACGAATAAAGAACTAAAAATTAATGTTCCGCCTTATATGTTACCAGATAAGGTCGTAAATTGTTTTATGAATTACAAGACTGCTTTAACGGACATGAGTGGAAACTGGGAACGCTTAAGAACTAAAGGAACTAACTCTCATCGCTGATCGGTCGCCTCAGCCTCCATGAAGTTGTAGGTAAATGTATAGAAAAACACTTGCACAACGGTTCACACTCAACCGATTATACGTTAGTGCCTTGAGTGTGAACGGTCAAGTGTTTTTCTATACATTTTTATGTTCTGGAGTAACGCGACGCATGTTCCGTCAGATACGAACCTTCTAAAGTTGCGTACTAATTATTTACCTCTAGCCTAGCTAGCTTTTCTTTTACCACCTAGTAATAATTTTATTAGAACAGTATTAGGACTGTTTCAAGAAAATAATAAAACAAAATATTGACATATAACATCCATTTATTGACAACAAGTGATCACAAAAATGTCTTAATTAACAAAATAATACTGAGATACAATTAAATGCGCTTTTATAGAGAACTTTGGGATATTTTGTATCCCATGATCTATTCCTGGCTCTGAAAAATATCTTGACTAAAAATATAAGATACATACATACATATTGATTATATAGACACATATATTTTAAAATTCTTAAAATATTGATTAGGTATACATTTTGACAAATCTAAATACTTTTACAATAGCCTAATTATAGATATTTATCTGATAATATTATTATGATTGCAACTAAAATTGTCATGTTTCTTTAAGCATTTTTAATAATAAAACATACTACTGGCACTTAATGAGATTAATCAACATTTGTACCATTCATATATCTTATGCATAACATACAAACATACATAAATAATTCACTACATCATCTTATTATAGTAACTGACCCCTAAGTTCGTAACTTGTATCTAGGGTATCAGAAACTACGCACACACTCATTCACACACGCACTCAGACCGAGACAAACATTTGTGGTTCACACAAATATTCACCCCGCACGGGAATCGAACCCGAAAACTCACGGATGGCAGACCGGCATGGTGACCATGCCATTGAGGTCAACATATATACTTATTACATTCACAAATATTTATTTACATATGCATCAATATTGAGACCATATAAACCTTTGGTTATATCATCACTGAGAGACCGTGGCCTTTTAGTCTACAGGGGGATTTTAAAGTCCAATATTTTTCACACTTATCAGTAACAAAGTTCTTATGTTTTAAAAACGGCAATGAAGCTCACAGGCTGGCAATCAAGAGGTTGTGAATTTGATCCTCATCGGTTGCACTAAGTATTGACGGGAACCCCCTCCAGATACAAGCATACTTATCTTATTGAAATAAATCACTTAAACGGATTTTTGTCGTGGTTGTATTTTGTTTTACATTTTCTGACGTTTCGGATTATTTACAGAACCCGTGATCACAGAAGACCCGGAGAAGACCCGTCTTCTGTGATCACGGGTTCTGTAAAGAAAGTTTAAGTGTTTTATTTCAATGTTTAGTGTTTGTGTAAATCAAAGATATCAATACATACATATCTTAGTTGGAGGGGTTAACAAGACTAGCAACACATCTTTTAGTAAAAATATAATCACTGTCTGTATTCACTTAAACACTAACACATTTCAACACTTCAGACTGTCAACATTTCAGCGTCAGATCAACACAATCACTTTTAAATCAATATTTTCTTTTCATTACTTTATCCGTCAACACTTTACACTACACGAAGTATCGTTACTCTGTGGGCTCCCATTGGTCCCCATCATTATCTACTGACGATTGTGACGCCTCAGTAGCGCCTATCGGTGGGTCCCATTGGCCAGCGGGTCCCAATAACTCGATATGGGCCCCAATCAGCGGGTCCCACTTGGCCTCTGTCGGCCCGTCCCAGGGGACGCCTGTCAGTGCGTCCCAGGGGGCGCCCGGCAGTGTGTCCGGCCGTCAGTAGTCCGGCGGCTGCGACAGGTCGGCACTGTGAGATGATACTGATTCTGAATGGCGAGGGCTGCTAGCTGGTGACGCCTCGCTTGCTGATTCCTCTTTCTGAAAAGGGATGATAAATAGAACATTATTTTAATCTATGTCGCTTACCACTAAATAGATTTAAATGTGTAATGACATGTGGCACAAATTTATCCTTGTTAGGGCGAGCGAAGCGAAGACCCTCCTAACGCATTTATACAGTTTTGTTGTACATTTTACGGAAAAACTACAACACCTACAGATTTGATATAGTTATTCAATAAGTGTCTAAAAGTGCAGCATTTAACTACCAAGTTAAATAAATCTGTACTAATATTCTAAAGCTGAAGAGTTCACACGCTAATCTCAGGAAATACTGGTCCGATTTGAGAATTTATTTCAGTGTTATCCAGGCCCATTTATCGAGGAAGGCTATTTTATCTCCATATTCCCACGGGAATGGAGACTACAGGGGTAAAACCGCACTGCGTTGCTAGTGTACAATATACCTAGTAGCGTAGTTACCTTGAGTGTAAACACAGTGTAGTGCGGCGGGTGCGTGTGGTAGCGGCACGCGGCCGACGGCAGCGGGAGGCGCGCCACCGGCTCCTGGCAGCACGACACGCCGCGCACATCGCCGCACGCCGCGAACAGCACCTGGGGACATGGAGATACAGGTGTTCAGATGTCTCGTGAATGGTCTAATGCCGGCGGCCAAAATTGGAAGCTAGCATTGTCATTTTGATTCGGATACATTTTCAATAAACTAACAACCAAAAGACCGGCACAGAAAATATTGTGACTCAATAAAAACAAAAGCCGTTGGCGGTGTTGAAACAATCATTAATATATAGCGTCAAATATTGGGCGATAAACATAGCCGACGTAGGACCCCCAGCTTTAGAGTGGTCTCTAAAGCATGTTCCAATCCGTTTGAGAAATATCTGTAGTACTTCCAAGTCGTTACCTGATGCGGATCATGCAGTACGTGCCGCAGACAGCGTTTGGCGGCCGGCAGCGCGGCGGCAGAACAACGAACACCACCTTCAGCGAACACGCAGCGCCCCGCCGGCACGCGGGGGGGCTCGCGGGGCTGGGGACAAATATACAAGTTAATCTATATACATAAAAGGAAGTTGTGTTAGTTACACAATTTATAGCTCAAGAACGGCTGAACTGATTTGGCTGAAAATTGGTGGGGAGGTAGTTTAGAACCAGGAAATGGAAATAGAATACTTTTATCCCGAAATTCCCACGGGAACGGGAACTACGCAAGTGAAACTGCAGGGTAAAGTTAGTATATGATAAAGGAATACACAGTAGATAGCCCGCAAAGCATGTACTATGGATACTAGACAACAGCTCAACATACTATATTTTTTGTAAATACGGTAGTATATAAGACGACTATTTATTACTGTTGCTAATGGCCGTTCCTAATATATGATCTATCTGTCCGTCCCAATAAACATAATATCAATGTTGAATTTAGAACAAGACTACATACCCTTGATATGCTTATTGGGATAGTAAAATGAGAGATATACTTTTTTTTGAATTATCATCATTATCAACTTAAGAGCTGTTGCTCTTGTGTGTGTAAGAGGTGCAACTCCCTCCATCTGCCCCTAAAGGCCTCCTTCACCTCCCTATACGACACACACTGACGTTAACCTTGTAACTTGTTCTTGGCCGACCCCTTCCTCATGATAATTGTGTTACCTTATTATAGTTATATCATGGTTATTAGCACTCAAATTCAGAGTTCATCCGTGATCATGGCGCTTGCAACATCGTCGAAATATCGGAAACTCGAAACAAATAATATACATGGTAAATAAAAATATCCCGTTAATTATAATAATTTGAGTGTTACCTTATTCCTCTTATTATGTAGTTTCCGTGCGAGCAGTGCGTTGACGCCGTGCGGCCTATGGTACGACGCGTACGCCTTTAATGTCTTGAGCTGTTGGCGCTCGCGGCTTGATAAATTACCTGAGCGCGCTTGGGTGTTTATACTGCCTGCGGAAAGATACGGATTACAATGATTTATACTAATATTTAACCCCCATTTGACGTGTCTGTGTGTGTGTGTGTATCTGTCTGTCTGCGGCAACATAGCTCCCGAACGGATGAACCGATTTCAATTTAGTTTTTTTTTTATTAAAGGGGACTTATGTGCGAGTGTTCTTAAACATGTTTGATGAAAATCGGTTAATCCGTTTAAAAGTTATGGGGGTTTGAAAGTAATTGTGTTGGGGATATTTAAATTTTTAATTTTTGATAGAGGAATTGATTGTTTGCATGTTACGATTTAGCTCAATAACTACTTAACCGGTTTCCAATATTCTTTTAGGCGATGTTTATACCTTTTAGTAATCGGGACTTATTCTATAAAGTGAATGTAGACCATTGTCAGTAGACTGGAGTAACCTGCAATGAATGTGGTATATAATGTGGTCTCAGTTCACCAAGCCTCCATCTAGAATGGGTCCCGACTGATAAAACTTTTCTTGACGCTTATAAGCATCGCTTTAGCAACATGGCGATTTCTAAGTTATCGTAAGTGCAATCGGGTATGACAACATTCTTTTTTAGGGTCTTAAATTTCCAAAACACAGAAACGCAGTCAGATTTTTTAGTTTTTAGGGTTCCGTACCCAAAGGGTAAAGACGAGACCCTATTACTGAGACTTCGCTGTCTGTCCGTCCGTCTGTCTGTCACCAGGCTGTATCTCAAGAACGGTGATAGCTAGATAATTGTTTTTTTTTATTACTTACAACACTGCTCCTTCTCCTGCTTCAAATTCCTGAGGTACTTGAGTCGCGACGTCTGTAACAGTTGCCGTAGTCTGTCCATCTGTCGGATGTAGGCGCCTTGCAGCGACCGCAGTACTGTCTTAGTCTCCCGCACTGCTTCCTCCGCTGTGAATACTCCGGCACGCCTGGGGGATAGATATTTTATTTATTTATTACTAGAAGTGCCCCGCGGTTTCACCCACCCGCGTAGTTCCCGTTCCCAGGAGGAGAATACGGGGATAAAATAGCCTGTGATACTCATAAATGATGTAGCTTCCTATTATAGTAAAAGATTTTTCTAAATGGGTTCAGTCGATCCAGAGTTTACCCCTTGAAACATCACAAATTACGCCTTTAGAAAAAAAAGCGTTTAAGACATATAGTTATTTATGGTACAAGCGAGGTAAGTTGGTGATTACTTCCGAGGCGCTATTGAGGCCCGAGCCGTCAGGCGAGGGTCTGAAGATAGCCGAGGATCGTAATCATCAATACACACGTGTACCATACAACGTTTTTCAACACATTTGCGAAGAAATTATCATTTTTCGTTAATAAATAAACAGTTTTTCTATTCGCGCGCATCCAACACAACAATGGTGATCGGCCAAAGACTAAAATAATATACTTATTAAAAAAAAACGAATGAATGAATGAATGGAATCGACCATAGACCTACCAAAAGTAAGGCAACATAGTTGAAGTTTGTTTTTAAAATGTATGGACACGATTTTTTTTGGTATCGAAACTTTTTAAAACTAAACAATTTAAAAAAAAATCTATGACTCACTAGTGAATCAAACGTGTCATTATTCAACTGTTTTTGCACAAATAAGAGCCCCTTTATGAGCAAGTGTGTTGAAAAGAAATACATATATTGATTTACAGGCAAAAACCCTCATAAAAGCAACATTTGATCGTATTGTTTCATCACTATTTTCCGTATTAAGACTCTATATTGAATTTATTTACTTGTAAGCTATATTTAGGCACTAGATGTCGTAATTATTCACTATTTTCCTTTTTTTATTTAGTCACTATTTTCTGTATTTGGTCACTATTTTTGCTTATTTGATCACTATTTGACGTATTTGGTCACCATTTACCGTATTTAGTCACTACTCGCCGTATTTCATTACTGCTTTCCGTATTTAGACCACTATTTTCAGTAATTGTTACTATTGGTCGTGTTAGATCACTATTATTATTAGGATTTGGTCACTATATACCGTATTTGATTACTATTTGCCGTATTTGGTCACTATATACCGTATTTGATCACTATTTGCCGTATTTGGTCACTATATACCGTATTTGATCACTATTTGCCGTATTTGGTCACCATATACCGTATTTGATCACTATTTGCCGTATTTCATCATAATTTTCCGTGTTTAATCACTTTTTACCACATTTGATCACTATTTTCCGTATCTGGTCACTATTTGCCGTATTTGATCACTATTAGTTACCCACCATAGCGGCGAGTCCTCTGTCGGCGCGTCCTCCGTGTCGGAGCCGGTGACGGTGTACCGGCAGTCGCCGCCCTCGCCGAGTGTGACGCTCTCCTCGCTCTCACTGCCGCTGCCGCATTCCAATATGGAGGCTGAGTATGACGCGTTTATAGCTGTCGCGTCCATTTGTTCTGTAATGGGATATTTTGAGTTATTATTGTGTGGTGTGATAAAATGGTTTTGAAAGGATTTTTGTGGTCGTTTTATTTTAAGTTTTACTTTTGTTATGTGAGTATAGATTTAAGGCGTCTTTAAAAAGTTGGTATAAAGTTTGAAACTACCCTCAATATTTTGTAAACGAAGGAAAATGTATGAATACTGAATCGTGGAATAGAAGAATTGATGAGTCTCTTCAGATCTCTGCCAGACAAGACAACCTTAGAATTATAACACTTTAAAGAATTCTCTAAAGTAGAATCGTACTAACTAATAGCATTTTAAACAAGTTTACTTACTAAACGGGTCAACCGCAAGTGGCGCCATCTGTTCCGGCTCCGACGGGTCGCTCACCACTGATACTGACGACGCACACGATGTGGTCCTTGGCCTTTCCACTCTGGAAAAAAGAATAAAAACATTGTCAACGCGAAAGTTGCCATTTAAGAAATTGGGCAGATTTCCGTAATTAGACCGTAATTTGTATGCTATAAGCAGGCTTCAGTTTTTTATTGATATCCATAACGTACTTAGTACGACAAACAAGCTTATTAACGTGCTCAGATCATAGTCTTAAATGTGGGTAGTTATTAAAATAAGATTGTTATGCAAGATTTTAGTTTTGTGGGTAGTTTTAAAATTAGTAAGCTTACAAAGATTACGGAAACGCTTCGCATCCATCTAACTTCCATCCTTCTGGTGGTAGTTGGCCTTTTTAAGTGCTTTTTCACGGCTTAGATCTTATTAATAACCATACTTACTTGACATAATGTTGTAACTGTGTCAGCAGAGTCTCTGTGCTCAAAACGGGGGGCGGAGGTGCCGTGCTCCGCTGGCGGGCTAATAGCGCAGCACGAGTGTGTTCGAAACATAATCTGAAATGGGAAGATGTATTAATGAGTAAGTTTGTGAGGGCCGATGGTGTTCTTCACGTCTAAACGGCTGATAATATTCATCTCGTAGAACTCATGGAAACTCGTGGGGTCACCTACTATGATAGAGGCCTAACGCGAATAAAATCGAAGGATGCTGTTTTCTATAGCAATAATAAATTTAACGAATATAAATAATAAATAATTTAAATTTTAGAGGGGAAAGATTTGTTTAACGAATAAATTCAAAAACTACTGTGCCGATTTTAAAAATTATTTCACCATAACAAGCTACATTGAGTAACATAGGCTATATTTTATCCCCGTATTCCCACGGGAACGGGGCTAAAACCCTATATAGCTGTATAGTAACTAAATAATCCCAATACATACGGCGGCTCCCGCCCATTGGGCGCGGGCTGGTCGCAGCGGTCGTTCCCGGCGTGCGCGCACGGCACGTAGGGCGCGTCGGGCTCGCACAGGATGTGCTGGAAGCAGTGCGCGCGCCCGCTCACCACCGGCCGCCAGCACTCGAACAAGGGGTACGCGCAGCTACGGCTACGGGATACGATCTCTTTTTGGAGCTGCAATAAAAAATGACGAAAAAACGTAAACATAGTGATTATATAAAAACCTTTGGTTACTTATTATTCACTCCGGGAAAGAACAAGTGCGATGCGATTACCATGGAGAATTGAATGTTATGGAATTTTAATCTGTATACATTAAATGGTTGCCTGTAATAAAATTAATTTATTTATGACAGAAGACCAAGGTGCCTGGTCCTTAAAGGATAATACCTCTATGGCCTGGTATAGTCTCCATAAATTATAATAACAGCTGGCAACATGTTTTGTTGTGTTGCCATATTTATATTTAACTATTATGAGTGTTGCCATGTAAAAAAACTTATTATACATAATATTTTGAGATGTTAGATAAGTATCTAATCTAATTAAATTTTGATGGACATTTTTCTAGGGTAATATTACAGATTATCCTAAATCCCGATAAGTATATTGAATTAAAATTAAATTCTTTATGGTCATTTTCGCAGTCGCTTGCGCGTTCGACCCATCGGTCTGTAGAAATCCCATATAATAAAATAGCTACATACCTATTAAGTATTTATTTATTCTTTATTTCAATTACAACGGTAAAAACTACTTATAATAAAATAATATTATGTACAAAGAATAATGCAAATAATTTTGTAACGAACTTAATAAGACGCTTATTTTATTTCCCTCCATTAAATTACTTACTTGAGCTCTCAGTTTTTCGTCTTCCTGTTTCTTCACTAATTCAGGATTTGGCGGTTTCACAGACTTAATGTTAGTAATCCTCACTCCAGAAGACGACTGGGATCCACGGGCAAGCATCCTTACTTTAGGGAGATGTAGGATCTTCCTAGGCGGAGGCGGTTGCGCCATTATGGCACTAGAATCTTGATTATTGACTGAAATATTAATGTTTTTGGATTAATTATGTGTTTATTTTATGTTTTTATGCTTAGTTATGTGTATTTTATGCTGAGATTTTAATTTATTTGCAAAGTTTATAGATATTTTAATTAATATTACGTTTTTTCAATGTAATATTGTGGGCGTTGAGATGGAAAATATTTTCACGGCGAAAAGGATACATTTTTAGGATATTACAAAGTTAAAAATATACAAATTTATCGCTAAACTTATATGTAGGAACTTATAGTGATTTTTTTTATTTCAATGTTGTTTGTTTTTATAATTAATTACAACAAGTAAATTATTATTGCGCAACAATATCCGAATACATCTGGAAAGAAAAGAAAATCCACGTAGGTAGGTGCCGCGAAAATTTTCTATCGGACGAGCAGTCATATAAACTTCTTTTAAAAAAATTCAATAGATAAATCACTGGGTCAATAAGAAAACAAGTATTACTAAATGATTCATAAAATAAATTAACTAATTATCACAGTAATAATAAGTAGTTAAGTCATAAATTAATGATTTTTAATGTAACAAAAAAGTAAATGTATTGTAAACAGTGGTGGGTCGGCCATTTGCACGGTGCGACATAGTCCCTAGGTCCGTAATTTTAAAATGCTTATAATTTCTACAAAAGTTAATGAATCCTGATAAATATATGTACAAATGATAGAGATTAGTCTAAACTACGAAAAGAAACATAGTGCTAAAGTGAAACTCACCTGTGCTTGTTGCAGAACATCTTTATGTCACCGGAGATCCAACTACGTTATCCAGCAAGTTTTGCAATGGCGTCCGTATGAAGAAATACCTAACGAAATTCTGATTAGTGACGTTTTATTTACTGTTGAGTTACATTGTTTTCATACGTTTAAATAATTTAATATTTTTATTAGTTAGTTGTTATTAGTTAAAACTGCGTTTTTATCGTAAAATGAGAGATTAACAAGAAAAAAATATTTCAAATGTTAACGTGGTTCACATCCGGTCGCCGCTGTCATAGCGCTGTCCCTTTCCCACTCACGCACGTAGACGGAGCGCTGCTTTCCGTCGTGCTTTCTCGCGCGCAGTCAGAACATCCGTTCAATGGCTGGAGGGCAAGAAAAATGGTATTTTGCAAAAGAACAACTACAGAATTCACCAAGCAGAAAATGCGGTTTAGATGCAGATAAAGAACTAGCATATCGGCAGCAAGCCGCAAATTTAATACAGGATATGGGACAGAGGCTTCAAGTGTATCCTTTTACAAAAGTGGTGATTTCAGTGCAATGTTTTTGTCGAGTCATGTGTGTGAAACGCGTAAAACATGCTCTCGTTGCGTGTTTTTATTTATGAAATCGTAGTTGATACATTACTAAACATGTAAGTAATGCATAAAAGTGTGTTGTGATAATGTGCATCTGAGGAAAGATGATGAAATTTCGTAATGGTCGCGGCGTCACTCGGCCCTACTTTCGCTTGGTTATGTGGGATTTCCCGCTACGAGCGAGCTATGTGTATTGTTTTACAAGGTAAGACCTACATTTATGTCCTCTAATAACGTTAAAAATGTATGTTTTAGTCAATGTTTGGTATAGGTTATAGTTGGAATTCGCGTGGTGGTTTTTCGAGGTCATTTTTACGACAGCTGTACATTGAAGGAACGCCTGCGCGTGACGTAGGTAGGGCGATGGTGATCGACCTGTCTGCCCGCGCTAAAATTACACGTGAATAACCGCTGTTTTATTGACCGATGAGGCGAACGTGCGATTCTGAGAAACATTGAACATCTCTCTCGTTATCATGCGCGCCTGGTACCTAGCCACTGATTACAAACGTATTTTGGTTCGATAACACGTTCGTTTATACTAGAAACGTGAAATTTTACGTTCAAATTGTATTGTTTACATTATTTCATTGAATCGTAGGCGTTTACACCGATAAAAACAATTTTTATGCGCATTTTCCTTGTAATTTGCAATTAACTTATTTAAACAATATCAATGTCTGTTTTATGCTATTATATTGTATTTCTACAATGAAATAAGTATCACAAGCTTCGTTCTGCGGTTTTATCCGCTTTTTTATAGTCAAATTGGGATAAAATATAGCATAGATAGACTAAATTGAAGGATAATGTAACTCATTATTAATGTCATTTTAGAACCTATTGAGCAAATTCTATAGTATACATCTACACTTTACTTTAATAATTACTAACTAGCCTTGTGGGAATTCAACTCCTGTGCTAATTTTGGGATAAAAATATCCTTTGTTTTACTTCCTGGTTATAAGTGAATACTGTACCATAATCGAAATTGATTCAGTAGTTTCAAAGCCTATTCTATACAAAAAAATTAAAAACATTTCACTTTTTAATATTAGCGCTAAATAGTGACCCTGACTTCACATAGTAATAAATTATAGCCTTAACTGCTTAGCCTTAAGCCTTAACTAACTGTAGCCAACAGTTTTATCCCCATAATTCTTATTTTCTTAAATTCTGAGGAGAATTTTGCCATAAAAAGTATCTTAAATCCTTTTCTGTAGCGTCAACATGTATGCAAAATATTATCATAATTGATTCAGTAGTTCAGATGTGAAAGCGTCACCAACACACTCACTGGCAATTATAATATTAAGATAACCTTCCCAGATAATCTCTATTTGAATGACAAAAACCATATGCAAATCTGTACAGTAGTTTCTAAGATTACTCAGAACAAACACAATCTTTAAACATTGTATGTACTGATGGCTGTGTACTGCGGTTTCTTTGATAAATGGGATAGCCAAAACTGTATGTTTTTTATTTTAATTAGGACCAGTAGTTTCAGAGATTGATTCAGAGTTACAGTTCAAACAAACTCTGCTGCTTTATAATATTAACTAGCTGCGCCCCGCGGTTTCACACGCGTAGTTCCCGATCCCGTTCCCGTGGGAATTTCAGGATAAAAAATAGGCCGATTCTCAGACCTACTGAATATGCTCACAAAATTTCATGAGAATCGGTCAAGCCGAAAACTGTGACACGAGAATTTTATATATTAGATATGTTATAACCTTTCTTGACAAATAGACTTTTCTACACTGAATGATTTTTTCAATTTAGTTCAGTGATTCGAGAGGTTTCCATGTTCAAACAAAAAATTCTTCAGAGTCATAATATTAGTATAGTCTTACTAAATGGGCAATCGTCATCACACAAAAATAATTTTTCAATTCAAAACCGTGATGCCTGTGATTAGTGGGTTCAAACAAACTCAGTTTAATAATATCAGTAAAATGTTCCTTGATAAATGAGTTAACGCACACAAAAATACTTTTTCAATATAGGATCAGCAGTTCCTAAGATTAACGCTATCAAACAAGCAAACTTCTAATGTTAGTATAGCGTAGGTATAATGTAATGATAAATACATAACAATAACAAACCAAAGAAACATGAGTCTGGGATTTCCAGTTGTACATAACAATTCTTATCTATTTTGTGGTCATGTAATGTAATTAATTATACACATACATACATAATTCAAATAATGTAGGAAAATTTGGATGGGATTCAATTTTTATAATGTTTTATATACTTGAGCACTTTGAAAATAATTACCAAATTTGTCTCGGTCTGGGTGTGTGTGTGAATGAGTGTGTGCGTAGTTTCTGATACCCTAGACACAAGTTTCGAACTTGGTTAGGGGTCAGTTACTATAATAAGGCGATGTAGTGAATGATTATGTTAAAAAAATAATAATTAATTAAGTACTTCTTCTTTGTGCATCAAACTCATATTTTTGAGGACCAGAACTCGGCTACCAGTATAGCAATATCAGTGGCCTTTTAAAGATCCTTGTGTGTGTATCTAATTACTGCCAAAAGTCAAGAGTCAGTCTTCTCGTGACCACGATCGAAGTAACCCGGACGAAACGTCGAGGTAAATAATAATTATGTTATACGCGAATAAGACCTGTAAATTATGCAACAATGAATTCCGATCGTGAAAGTTTAAAATGTGTAAAAAGTCAAGATTTCAAGATTTTCAAAAGCTTGGGTATTGTAGCTCAGTTTGTTTAGTGCAGTGCTTAGGCTTGGTTCTGGGTTCAAATCCCAGCTAAGGTATTTTAATTTTAAATGCTATTTCTGGTCATATTATATCATTAATTGGTTATATTTCATACTTTGCAAGAAAATATAAAGAGTCTAAAGCCTACTTTCCATAAAACATATTCTTAAATGCACCAGTGATTAAAAAATTACAACAACCAAAAATCAACAAATTCTATCTTTTTTTTATCAATAGCTCAGTAAACAATAATATTGAACAATTGTAAATAATTGATTCCTAGAACTATTTGTTTTGTATAAAAAGTTTTTTCAAGTGTCTTATCAGTGTATGATTCATTGACAATGAGTCAACCTTGTATTTAGTTAGGTGTTCCGCACTGCTGTTTTTGCTATATTATAACTGTAATTACGGAGCTGTGACCTCAAATATTTGTTTGGATTAGGCTTATGTTAACCCACTTTGTTAAAAAAACCCCCAAAACAATTACTTTCAATCCCCCATAACTTTTGAATGGGTCAACCGATTTTCATCAAACATGTCTAAGAACACATGCATGTAAGTCCCCTTTAATACAAAAGAAACTAAATTGAAATCAGTTCATCCGTTCGGGAGCTATGATGCCACAGACAGACAGATACACACACACAGACACGTCAAACTTATACCACCCCTCTTTTTGCGTCGGGGGTTAAAAAGTCTATTTTATGAGGTTTTTATTTCTATTTTTTGAAGTTGCATCATAATTATGTTGCACCAGCGACCTCAATGGCAGAGTGATCACTATGTCGGACTGCCATCCGTAAGATTACGGGAACATTTGTGTGAACCACAAATGTTTGTCTCGGTCTGTGTGTATGTGTGAATGACTGTGTGCGTAGTTTCTGATACCCTAGGCCTAGGTACAAGTCACGAACTTAGGGGTCAGTTATTATAATGAGATGATGTAGTGAATGATTATAAAAAAACGGAAAGGGAGTAATATAAAAAAATTGTCCTAAAATTTTTTAATTAGCCACATGGTTTCTAAACTTTGTTAAAAAAATTAAAACAAACTAGCTACACAGTGATGTTCCTTCTTTCTTTAAACATCATTTCCCTGCCCTTGTCCCACTTAAGTGGGGTTAGCACAATATGTTTTCCTCTTCCACTCGCTTCTATCACTCGTCATACTCTCATTCTCACACTCTCATATCTCATTCGCTCCTTTCATATTCATATCCCTTTTCACATACTCCATCCAACCCTTCTTTGGCCTCCCTCTTCCAATGTTTCCTTTCACACAGATCCATAGTTCTCCTAGCAATATAGTGTTCAGGCCTCCTCATCACATGCCCATACCATCCCAATCTAGCACTCCTTATCTTTTCTACTTCCTTCTTTCTTTAAACATTTAAAAACTACCACCGATTCAGTAATGATAATGACATCTTGTCTGACTGTTGCATTATGTATGATTCCTATGTAAATGAATAGGTAAAAAAGTATATAATCATCATTCATCTGGGTACATGTCAAAACACACTTTTTAGAAATTTATTCTTATTTTTTTGCATAAATTTCACACATGACTCGGTTTAAAAGTATATTGCTTTGAATGGAATGTACAATTTAACACAACAACTATTATTTTTGTATGAGAAATTATTTCTTGTAAGTACTTTTTTTGTTAACCTATATTTTCCCACTGCTGGGCAAAGGTCTCCCCAAACACTTCCAACCACTAGTACCACTACTTATTTAGTGAAATGACTATGCACACAAGACTCACCAACTGATGTCTCGGGATGATGAGCGCAGTACAGTGTTGTACACTGTTTCTGTAACGGGCAGGTGGGGTGCTTACCATCAAGTGACCAACTCACTCATAAAAAAGTACTACAAGTAAAAACGTCTAAAGTTTTGAATTATTTAATTTTATTGTGATATTGTCAACAGCTAGAGATATATAATATTAATAACTGCTTTTTTGTACACACCAAAAAAAAACACATACAGAAAATAAAAGATAAAATGATTTAAAAGTGCAACAAAGGGCGGCCTTATCACTAAAAGTGATTTCTTCCAGGCAACCTTTTAAATATATTTACAAGTTTTCAATAGTAATTAAAATATAATACTTATACCTTGTTCTATAATATTAGTCGTACATATTTGAATCAATATTTCCTTAACTACATTATATACAGCTCTCAATTATGTATAAATACAGCAATAGTGTATATGCACCGGTTCTACGCGTTCCATTCGTTCACACAATTCCACCGGAATGCGATAGCTGCCGCTGCTTTGTTCCTTGCTGCCAAGGTAATATGGTACATTTTAGCTTGTAGTTAATGTTAAGTTTGTACATTGTCTTGATACTTGATGTTCTTAGATTTTGAGTTATAAAGTTATTTTTCAATTGTAAATTGTCTTGATACTAGGGTTTTTTTTAATTGTATGTAAAGATTACACTGCTCTATTATAGCACACCTCTATAGGTCGGAGGTTCGAGTCCTTGACTGTTTAAGCCAGTTTATGTGTTGCACAGATCATTTTTTTTCTAGAATTTTAGTAAAAGTGTAGTTGTCAACTACTCTGCTGTTATGTTTGAGGTTTTGGATTCGATTCCCTGACCGCCTAAATTATGTTTGCAAAGGCCAATAACGGAGATGTAATTTTTTTTAGTCTTGGGTTTGATTCCCAGACTGGCCATGTGTGCAAAGAGAAATGTTGCGGGTTCGATTCTAAAATGATGCAAATATTTGTGTTATTAGACTCCAAGCCGGGCACTCAAACCTAGTAAGTATTGCAGGTTCGATTCCTGTGCCAGGGAAATATCTGTGTAATTTACAAATATTTATCTAAAGGTGCTCCTTCACCGGGAGCATTCGCGTGTAATGTAACGTTACATATTCAGTTACTAAACCAACATGTATTGTGTTACAGGTAGAAGAGCAGCCGAGGAAGTTAGAATATGTAATAAAAGTGGCCCACGTGTGCCTCCACAGAGGTGAGGGCGTCAGCGCACTCACTTCCGAACAGTATCAAGAACAGGTGAGCTAATAAATAATAATTTATCTATATGAAAACAAAATAAACAAAGAATTTCACCTCGGCTGGAACAATCTTGATGGCAGTAATCACCATGCCGGACTGCCATCCGTAAGGTTGCGGGCTCAATTCCCGTGCGAGGTGATTATTAAATTGTTCAAGTGTTTGATGGATGAACATGACACGACGAATGAATGAATGAATTTGTGTGAACCACAAATGTTCTCCTCCCTCTATTCAACTGAGCACCTGCAAGATTTTCAGCAGCAGGCCAGACTTAGACTTATCTAAGTCTGGCCTGCTGCTGAAAATCTTGCATGAACAATGAAAACGTCCTACTATCCTACTAATATTATAAAGCCGAATGTTTGTGAGAGTGGATGTATGGATGTTTGTTCCTCTTTCACGCAAAAACTACTGAATAGATGTTGAAGAAATTTGGTACAGATGTTCCTCATAACACATAGGATACTTTTTATCCCAAAATTATCACGGTATAAGGTTCCACGCGGGTAAAACCGCGGGGCACGGCTAGTATTCTAATATGCTGAAAAATAGCACTGTTTTAAACCAACTATGCTACCCAAGCCATATCTCAGCTATGGAAAATCTTGAATGCTAGGGCGCCTCGCAGTTTCACCTGCGTAGTTCCCGTTCCTATGAGAATACGGGGATAAAATTACATTAAAACCTTCCTCGAGTACTACTTTCTCTGTTGGTGAAAACATCATGAAATTCGGCGCAGTAGTCTTTTGAGTTATTTGGAACAGACAGAGTGCTTTGTTTTTATAAAATAAAAGTAGGTATAGTTTTATCGTATCGTGTGATTTCGCGGGCAAAAGCTAGTAACACTAGATTTATTTTTAGTCTATCTTGAAATACAGATTCACTCAAATGAATCATTTTACAAGACAAAGCTTAAGAAAGTGAAAGTTGTACCACTTTCGATTTCGACTCGTTTATTGTAACTATACATAACATAATAAATGGGAAAGTGTGTGTGTCCTTTCATGCAGTAATGGTGGATTTTTGACCTTCTTTGCGAAAAGAGGCTTTTTTGTCATCCTAACTAATATTAAAAATGCGAAAGTAACTCTGTCTGTTACCTTTTCACGGCTAAACTACTGGACCGATTGACTTGAAATTTGGTATTGGGGTAGCTTATGGTCCGGGAAAGAACATAGGATACTTTTTATCCCGAAATTTCCACGGGACCGGGAACTACGCGGGTGAAACCACGGGGCGCTGCTAGTTTTGTGTAATGGTGAATTTTAAACGACTTTTAAAATGCGATGTTTTGACTTATATACTTTTTTATAATCTGTGATTTATCTGCAATGATTTATATTTTCGTTTCTTCGAAAGTCGTTTCATAACTCCCAAATTATAAAAATAAGTCACCGAAAATTAGAGTCAGTGACCTATATTAGAAGAGTCCTATGTCCAGCAGTAGACAAATCTAGGCTGTTGATGATGATGATGATGTCCAAGAGTGAACTGATGATAATGGTGATCTAAGCTTAAGTCTCTTTAATTGTCTCTTTTTATTATAATAAGTGTATGTATAAATACTAAATAAAAATTATTCTATTCTATTCTATCTATGCCTTGCCGTTTCACCTACGTTAGTAATAAATATCTTATTGCACTTCACTGCCTGTTACTTTTTTTTCTGACCACCCAATTAATAATAGTCTTTATTTGTTCCAGGCGCAAGACTTAGTTTTCAACGAGAATGTACTACTACAGACGCTAGGTTTCGATGTCGCGATAGATCACCCACACACGCACGTCGTACGAACGTGTCACCTTGTAAAAGGTGAGGCGAGCCTATTGTCGCGCGACCTCACGCATGTCGCTGCGATTTGTCGCAGGTCGTCGCGACTTGTCGCAGGTCGCCGCGACTTGTCGCGTGTCGCCGCGACTTGTCGCTGGTCGAGTCTATGCTTTTGAAACGCGGTTGTTTGTCTCGAATATGGTTTTTGACGTGTTTTTTTAATGTTTAATTGCGGTATAAGGCTGAATGATTAGGTAGTTAAATGTGTGATATTCTAGTCAATGTTAAAAAAGTGATAGTTAATAAAAATATGTATAAATTCAAAATATGTTTAATATTATTTTTGTTGATTTCCTGTTTTGACTGTTTTTCTGTTTGTTTTCCCCTCTTCTTTCCCTTACTGATGGACTTTCCTTACACTCATCTTTATAAACGAAATAATAAGGTTTTTTAGATAAAAATGCTTACTTAAAGAATAAAATATATATCAACTAAGCTTAGAAGTAGTAGTTATACAATTATATTGATGACGTTTATTATTAATTGACAGATAAATCTCAACAAAAAGTAAAGATAGATTTAGATTAGTCACTTTTGTAACCCTTGGCATTTAGAGATTATCTATAAGTAAAATTATTCTAATCTAACCATATCGGTTATATAAAATGGTACAAATATAAAAACTTCTTTAGGACACTAGTTAAGATATTCTTAAATTTTTAAAGGAATACTGAATATAGGTATCAAAAAATATCTTTGAAAACAAATAAACACTTCTTATCGAAATCAGTATGGAAAAAAAAGTTAAAGGTTAGTAAAATGAAATTATAATGAAAGTAATCTGATTTCTTGCTCAATAAATAGGCTATTTAATCCAAAATTTATTTTTCAAAACTGTTCAGTACTTCCTGAGATTTAAATGAAATGGTTTATTTAGCGTATGAGTCTAGGTATTACTGAGATTAAACAGATTTTTCCTTTATAATGGTACGCACAATGAAATTAGTGAAAATATTATTTTACCTCGGCTAGTATTTAATTCAACTATGAGATGTTATAAGGTCTCTAACCAAAGCTTCCATAATATACACATATTTATTATTCCCAATTTACTCTCGATAAATCTAATTTAAACATTGTTGCTTCTTCCCGGTTGAGGCTAAAAGAGAATATATTTTCAGGATTTCAATGTGTAATACACAAAAAATATTTAAGAATAATATGCTGTGATCAATTTAAAACATAATCATGAACCAAAGACCTAAAACGAAATACTCTGCAACAATTTTTGTAGAACTATAAGGTTAAGATATGCTATTCAGATAAAAAAAAACGGTCCTGAAATGTCGGAATTTATGAGGTAACAAAAATTAAATACAACCTAAATGAGAAACTCCTCCTTTTTATTCAATCCGCTAAAAACAACTTTATTATATTCTTAGACTAGCTGCTTTGCCCCCCAGGTTTTCCTGCGATTTTTCCTTGACGTACGCCATCATAATAACTATCTGCGTATCAAATTTCACCGCTATCTGTTCAGTGGTTAGTTCGTGCACATAGCTATGTGTATCCGTATATTATATCAGTTATATCGTTCATTTCGAAACGGTTGCCTTTTAAATAAACAATATTCACTCCTATAAGTTACAAGCGGCGCCCCGCGGTTCAACTCGGCGTTATCTCCTCTCCTATTGATCTCAGCGTGATGTTATATAGCCTATAGCCTTCCTCGATATAGGCTATCTAACACTGAAAGGATTTTAGTAGTTTCTGAGATTAGCGCGTTCAACCGAACAAACTCTTCAGCTTTATTATATTAGTATAGATATTTCATCACTATTAATAGTTATTTGTGTGAACCACAAATGTTTGTCTCGGTCTGGGTGTGTGTGTGAATGAGTGTGTGCGTAGTTATACCCTAGATACAAGTTACGAACTTAGGGGTCAGTTACTGTAATGAGATGATGTAGTGAATGATTGTTATGTTATTTTAAGGATATAAGCCATAAATGAATTATCAAAATCTTGAAAGTTTAGTCGAAAGCACGTTCAAAAAACATATCGGAAACCGTTAGACTCGACCGTTGCGATTTACATCGATTTAAGGTGACACTAAGGCAATGTATAAGAAATATAACAACATTTTTATATACAGGTATGTTTATTATTATAGATATTGTGTGTGACTCATCTTCCATTTTAATTTTCCCATTTTTTTACGACATTACAGCCATTTTTAATTATAATAATTTATATTATGTATTAAAGTAGTAACAAATGTAATCTGAAGTTACAAACAAACAGTATAATTTTAGTAATTACTATAGAAAAACTTTGAACATTCATATAAACGTTAGAAAAAGAAAAGCTTAGAACATATACTCGTATACAACATTAACAAAAACCAAAATTGTACAATAATAAATATCAATTACATATTTATAAATAGATAATTTCGACAATAAATTTTTTTTTTTTGAAAATTATTAAGTCAGTTCTGTCGTACTAACATCATCGACAGTCGTTACGGGTAGTTAGAGCCTGGAGAAGTTCAAATATTTAGTTTAATCAAAGGATTTGTTGAAAAAAATGTTGGTAACATCTGGTGGTAGTATCTGGGTTGTGAAGGTCTGATGGCAGGCGTTCCATGTAAAATACAGATTTCGGCAAATTTGGTTAATCAACCCTCATTTGAAATGGGACAAATGTAGTTGCTGAGATAACCGCGTTCATCCAAACAAAGAAACTTTTTAGCTACACTCAATAAAAGGGCTATTTATATATTTAATGCGAAGATAAATAAAAACTCCGGATTTTTAAATAAAGTCCTAAAAATGACCATGCCCAAAACATCCTCAATGAAAAAATTCAGGGAACTATACTGACGTGTCTTCGGTGTAAACCATACCAAAGGAATTGCTTAAACATCGTTTTTTTATGGTCGATTTTGATTAAAAATATATCTTAACTAGACTGAAACTGGTTAAAAAAAATTACATATAAAATACATACTTAATTCATTTTCTTAGACCATTTAAGACTTGATACTTTATTATTTTAGAAAACTGTATTACCACTTAAAAATATAAATATATCCACATCCACAAACCATAAATAAGATATACATAATAATACTCTAACTAATGTACATCCGTTTCACCTTTACAGCGCCGAAAGATCTCGCGCAGACCTCGTATTTCATGGCGTCAAATAGTCTACATCTAACGACAATGTGTTTGCAATACAGGCCGACTGTTGTCGCGTGCTTTTGTATACATTTAGCGTCGAAATGGAGTAATTGGGCGGTGAGTATGGTTTTAATTAGTAGCTATTTCTGTTCGATAATGTCCAATTAAAATAATATATGATTTACTTTGCATATCAGCCATATTTACAGATGTGTACATTTTCTCTTTAAAATATTTTTCAACACACTTGCTCATAAAGGGGCTCTTATTTGTGCAAAAACAGTTGAATAATGACACGTTTTATTCACTAGTGAGTTATAGATTGTTTTTTTAAATTGCTTTGTTTTTAAAAAAGTTTCGACACCAAAAAAATGGTGTCCATCAGTGGCGAGGGGTGAAATTTTCCGAAAGGGAAGACGATCCAAAAAAAAAAAACGACGCCTACATAATTTTGGATGAGACTGATGACAAACTTTTTTCCGCGACTCAAGAAATACATTTCTTGCTGATCTATGATAATTTTAACATAAAAGTTACTGTTTATTATATTGACCATTTGCTATGTAAAAAGCCCATCAAAATCGGTTCAGCTGTATTGTTATTTGTTTGCTTACATAAAGATAAACACACAAATTCTAACGGATTTATATACTTTTGAATCTAAAATAACAAACACAGGAAACAAAACACTTTATGCTATATACCCCGTTATCATTTAAATATAAAAAAGAGATTTAAAAAAAATTACCGGAGACATCTCATAAAATTATACAATTAGGTAATTTGTATACTTTCTGAAGTTGCTGCCTCCTTTATATAACAGAACTAACTATCAATAACTAATTTAACTAACTTCTACTTATGGGTGGCACTGGAGGTGCAAAGAAATATGTTTCATTTATTAGTTTTAATTCTGCCTCTTAAGTTATTTTATTATTTAAATAAATTATATTTCACTACATTTAATTCATTCATATTTTTATGTGTGTAATAGTTATGATGTAATTTAAATTTAAACTAAAAAATGCAACAAAAAATATGTTGTAATCATCATAATTATGCATGCAATTTGGTATAAAAGTTCAGTTGTACAAGTTGAACCTATTTCAATAGACTAACATATTCAATTTTAAAAAACTGTGCAGTTTTAAAAACAATACGAGTATACTTTCATACAGGTCGTTTGATAACCTTTACTTAGTTGAAATCAATCTAAAAAGATTATATTATTACTTATCAAGAAATCACCCTACTTTCAAGTAGTATTTTAAGTCCAATTTACTAAATAAATTATTCTCACCTAGCATTAAGCAACAGTTGCTCAATATGCAATAAACTTTTGTTTTGTTTTATTTTAACTTTCACACTTCACAACACGAAAACCAATAATTTCAAATGTAGGTATTTAACTCACTAATTATATCAATTTTACAATTGAGGTTTACGTAATAATAATTCTACAAATACTACATAAAACAATAAGTCGCGTAAATAATATTATCATGTAAAATCGTAAAAATCAACAAAACAAAAACAAACTGTTACAACGGGCGAAAACTTAAATGGCATGACACTTGACATACGCGAATACGCTTTGCAAAACGTCAACAGCCGTGTTCTCTTTCTCTCTCTTTCTCTGGTCTGATCCTTGGCTGGCACAGAATAATTAATAGTATCTAGCAGCAAGACGGTGGCCGAGCGTCTTATTTTTGGGCGTGAATTTGTGCGAATATGTTTCAATGTGTGCGTGAATTTTGTATCGGAACGGTTCATTGTATGTAAGTGTGAATACGCTTTTGTATGGCGCTAGACCTGCAAGGGAAAACGTTTTATTTCCAAGCGATTTTGAACCGTAACTCATAGCATTTAATGATTATAATGACTTTGTTTCAGTATGAAGTAGTTAAATCGTTTCTTATACGATGTAGGTGTATTGTAACTTTGTATAGCGCTAGGTGCTCCCAAGCGATTTTGAACCGTAACTCGTAGTATTTAATGATTATTATGATTTTGTTTCAGTATGAGGTAGTTAGATCGTTTCTTATGCGATGAATATTACGCTATGTATTCTTTTCGTGAATTATTATTTTAATTTGATTTATTAAAAACAGATATTTTATGTGATTATAAGTAAGTAGGTGTCGTTAATATATAGTTGAAGTATGAGTGTTAGATAATTTAGAGTTTAGTAGTGTAAGTTGGTCTGTTTTCAAAAGGGAAGACGGTAGGAATCGTCTTGTATGGACCCCTCGCCACTGGTGTCCATACATTTTAAAAACAAACTTCAACTATGTTGCCTTACTTTTGGTACGTCTATGGTCGATTCCATTCATTCATTCATTCGAATTTTTTTTAATGAGTATATTCTTTTAGTCTTTGGCGATCACCATTGTTGTGTTGGATGCGCGTGAATAGAAAAACTGTTTATTTATTAGCGAAAAATTATAATTTCTTCGCAAATGTGTTGAAAAACGTTGTATGGTACACGCGAGTATTGATGATTACTATCCTCGGCTATCTTCTGACCCTCGCCTGACGGCTCGGGCCTCAATAGCGCCTCGGAAATAATCACCAACTTACCTCGCTTGTACCATAAATAACTATTTTTATACCTCTGCGTTGTATTTGAAGCCGAAAGTACTTTGATTAGGTCGTTGGCGTGTTCGCTATATTCTAAAATACATAATATGGCTCAGATTATAAGATGAAAATACTGGGCACACGAGATTCACCAACTGATGTCTTGGGGTAATGAGCGCAGTAGTGTGTCTGTAATGGACGGCGTTTTGCAGTCCATCAGAAGACCACCTCTCTTTTCCGTCTCTTCAAATGATCACTATAAAGTAAAATTTCTCGTTTTCTGTTAAAATTAAACGTTCTCAATCCCCCTCTGTATCTACAGATACCACAATCAAACGAGGGCCGGCACTGGTTCTCGTACGTAGACCGCTCGGTGACGGTCGACATGTTAGAGAAACTAACTTCCGAGTTCCTGGTCATATTCGAGAAATGTCCGTCGAGGTTGAAACGGAAAATGATGAACGTGCGAGCCGCAGGTAAGCTGATGTTACTTTTATAATGACAGGTTAACAGATGTAATATTGAGGGAAGGTTCATATACGTTAGTGCGTTGAGTGTGAATAGTCAAGTGTTTTTCTATACATTTGTCTGTTCTGGCGTTACGCGACCGATAATACGCGACGCATGATCCGTCAGATATGAACCTTCCCTAAGTGCCGGAATATGTGATTAAGTGCCCTTAGCTAATATTGTCTGCACTCTAGTTTGTATGTACAAATTATTTGCTTTTGGGAGTCATGTTTTGTTGTCTAATATTTATCTAATAGTGCTATCTATTCTGACACTATAGAATTCACCACACGGCGTTTTGTTATGGATTTTAGTTGAATTCCTCGACTAGTTACAGCCACATACAATTTAGAAAACAATGCACTTCAATAATATCATGATATTGTAACAGACGGCAGTTCGCCCCACTCGGGCGCGGCTCACACGTCCGGTCAGTCGTCAATGCCGGGCACCTCCAGTGCCAAACACCCGCCGCCGCCGTCGGCCGACGACTTCGACAAGTCATTTGATAAAGGTATGTTTCGCTGTACATGTTTCCAGTTTAAAAGTTTACGGCTAATCGACGTTCGTTGTCAATGTACTACACAATTTTTGTCCGTATACTAAAGAGTACATTGTTCTTTAGAATACGAGCGCGAACGTCGTCGTCAACCTGTCCCGGGCGGTTACGTACCCGCGACCACCGCGCCGCCCGCCGCCCAGCAACAGAAGATAGACTACAACCAGTACCGGGAGAAGAGGGAGAGAGAGGAGCGGGAGCGGCGCGAGGAGCGCGAGCGGAGGCAGCAGGCCGCCGCCGGCGCCGGCGCCCGGCCCGCCGCGCCCGCGCCGCGCCCGCCCGGCCCGCACCACGCGCGCCCGCCGCACCACGCGCACGCCAAGCCGCACCACGCCTGGCCGCACCACAAGCCGCACCACAAGCCGCCGCACGACCACCGCCACCACCGCCAGCCGCCCGCCGCCGCCGCGCCCGCGCCCTCACCCGCCGCGCCCACGCCGCCCGCGCCGCCCGCGCCCGTGCCGCCGCCCGCCGCGCCGGCTGCGTCCGCGCCGGTCGTCGAGGGCCCGCAGCGCACGCGGCCGCCGTCGCTGTTCTCGCCCGAGAACGCCACCACGCCGGCCGCCGCCGCCGCCGCGCCACGCCGGCCCGCGCCCGCCGCCGCGCCGCCCGCCCGGCCCAAGGAGGCCCGCGCCGCGCCGCCCGCGCCGGCGGAGACGCGCGCCGCCAGCCCGCGCCGCCGGCCCGACCCGTCGGCCGCCATCCGCGACATGCAGCCGCCGGCCATCCTGTCGCCGTTCTCGTCGCCGCCGCCCGTCAAGGAGCACAAGCCGCGCCAGCGCCAGCCCTCCGCCTCGGAACCGGAGCTGGTGCCGGTGGTGAAGAAGCTGGACGAGACGCCCGGCTACGAGAACGTGATCCGCGAGTCGCAGCGCGGGCACCCCACCAAGGTGAAGCCGGCGGCGCGCGCCGAGCGCCCGCTCAACGGCATCGAGACCGACCCCGCGCTCGTGTCGCACCTGCTCAAGGAGAGCCTCGCGCGCCCCGCGCCCATCTCCGCGCCGCCGCCCGCGCCGCCCGCCGCGCCGCCCGCGCCGCCCGCGCCGCCCGAACACAAGCCCAAGAAGGAGAAGAAGAAGAAGGACAAGCACAAACACAAGGACCGCGACAAGTCCAAGGAGGAGCGCAAGAAGCACAAGAAGGACAAGGAGAAGGAGAAGAAGCGCGATGCACCCGCGCCCGACGCGCCGCCGCCGCCCGCCGACGGCGCGGACGGCGCGCTGCGCATCACCATCCCGCGCGACATGCTCGCCGCCAGCCCCGGCCTCAAGATCAAGATCCCCAAGGAGCGGCTGGCGGCGCCTCCGCCCCCGCCGCAGCACCCGCCGCCGCAGCTCCAGCAGCCGCCGCCGGCCGGGCTCAAGATCAAGATCTCCAAGGAGGTGCTGGAGAGTTCCCGCAAGCGGGCGCTGCCGGCGCCGAGCGGGCCGCCGCCCAAGCACGCGCGGCCCAACGGCGCTCCGCCCCCGCACAAGGTAGGTTGGCCGCTGCCGTACCTCATGCTGCCCCCGCCGCTGTACTACGCGGGCTACGGGCTGGTGGAGGCGTTCCCGCCGTACTTCGCGCCGCCGTTCCCGCCGCCGCCGCCCGCGCGCCCGCCGCGCCCGCCGCAGCCGCCGCTGCCGGCGCACCCGCCGCCGCCGCTGCCGCCGCCGCCCCCCGAGTGACACCACACCTGTCTCATAAACATTTATGCGCTCCGGGACACTCCTCAAATATTATATTTTTATATGCAAATTAGTTTTACTATACGCGTTCAATCGTTCCAAACAATCATATATTTTCATGATGACAGGCTTCGTTTTACCGTGAAGTTTGTACTGTCGATTTCATTAAAATACTTAGCCTACATTAATGCAAATTCTAGTTTACAAATTAATTATAAAATCGACAGTGCAATTTTCAAACATGTGTCAAAGATACTAGAATATTTTACAACGATTTTTGATAGGGATAACGGAAACCTATTCTAAATTACGTTTTAAGAAATGTTGAATATATTTACGTAGTTATATTATACATAAGTACATGTAGATTTGTTGATTAATCATATTGCAATTATTAAAAGTATGGTTATGGTATTCTAACAATGATTACCCCTATGAAGGGTGTCTTAATACCCTCATTTTTAGAACAAATTTCAACCCCACAAGTTTGCTTTTCATCCCCTGCCTCAGCTCAGTTATAGGGTACTTTACATCTTGTTGCATTAAGTTTCAGATAAATAAGGATTTCTCCCCTCTTTTCCCTTATTTTTCATATTTATCCTTGATGGGATACAACCGCCTCTATATTTCTTTATCTTTTCGAAATGAGAATAATTTCAAAGATTCTCTGTATCGAAATTAAAAATAGCATCTTATTTTGAGGGGACATAAGATGATCTATAATTATAGTTATATTTTCTTTCGGACAGACTAAAACCCTAAATCATACTGCCTCGTTTTCATAAATTATTTTTTGTAATAATAAATAAATAAAAGTTAGTTCATAGATACCATAACCATAGAAAAAAGTGCTTACTAAATGAGTATTCTAAATTATATAATTATATTAATGTTAGTGAATTGCTAGATTGTTTTTTAAATTGTTATCAGAATGATATATTTTTTATTTATATTTTATTATAGATATACGCTATTTACATAAACTTATTCATGAAAAGATATAATTTAGTTTAAATGATAGTTTATAATTCTGAGAACAAGAAAATAGGGGTCTTAAAACATGTCATTGTTATTTTGATAAATCATAAAAGTTCTTATAGTAAAGTTCGTAGTTCCCGTTCCCGTAGGAATATGGGGATACAATTAATCTGAATCACTATCTATTAAAACAAACCGCATCAAAATCCGTTGCGTAGTTTTAAAGATCTAAGCATACATAGGGACAGAGAAAGAGACTTTGTTTTATACTATGTAGTGATTAGAAGCTTTCCATTATGAAACATTTTTGACAGCTATTGTCAAACTAATACTATTGGTCCTGTGGGCAGTAGATCTCGCGGAGAACAAAAATAATAACTAAGTTTTCTTGCCCCCTTTTGCCCCCCTTTTTCGCCCGAATCCAAAAAAATCTCCACAAAAGATATTTAAAAACAAAGATGTGCCAAATTTCGTCAGTTTCGGATAAAAATATAGCCTATAGTCAGAAACAGACAATAAAAAGGGATACAGACATAACATAACATAATCATTCACTCCATCATCTCATTACAGTAACTGACCCCTAACTAAGTTCGTAACTTGTTTAGGGTATCAAAAACTACGCACACACTCATTCACACACACCCTGAACGAAAGCAAAATCGGTCTATCTTGTCAAAATGTTGACACTGCTTGGTTAATCAAAAGACCACATTTTCTTACAATTAATATTTTTACGGGATATTTACACGTACCTATAAGTCGAATCCCTCGACTAGTTTCAGCCACGTCCGGTGGCCATCATCAGGAGGATGAGTGCGATACGCCCGCGCCGACGGCGTCTCGCTCTGCTCTGGTAAAAATATTAATTGTAAACAATGACGTACGTTTCGTTTAATAAAACCCCATTTTCTTGTTCAATAGAAAAGTATATACTTACTCACTCTTTCATTCCTCATTGCTTTGTGTGATATAATTTATAATTTACATAATAATATCCAATTATTATATATCTTTAATGAATAAGATGCCTTAATGCTTTCTAAATTAGGGTTATATTTATGTGTTATTAGATAGTATATTATATAAATAGATACATTGTATATTATTATGCGCGCATATTATATTTATAGCTTTAACGAGTGACCATAAACGCGAGCTTTTGACATGGTTCGAAAAATCATTCCTTTTACAAATCATTTACACAAGGCCATTTGGGACAGTCCTCTGATATACAGCCTGCCAATATTAGTTATTTATGGTACAAGCGAGGTAAGTTGGTGATTACTTCCGAGGCGCTATTGAGGCCTGAGCCGTCAGGCGAGGGTCTGAAGATAGCCGAGGATAGTAATCATCAATACACGCGTGTACCATACAACGTTTTTCAACACACTTGCGAAGAAATTATTAATAAAATATCATTTTCGCTATTATATAAACAGTTTTTCTATTCGCGCGCATCCAACACAACAATGGTGATCGGCCATAGATTAAAAGAATATACTTATTAAAAAAAAATAGAATGAATGAATGAATGGAATCGACCATAGACATAGTTGAAGTTTGTTTTTAAAATGTATGGACACGATTTTTTTTGGTATCGAAACTTTTTTTAAACTATACAATTAATATAAAAAATCTATAACTCACTAGTGAATCAAGCGTGTCATTATTCAACTGTTTTTGCACAGATAAGAGCCCCTTTATGAGCAAGTGTGTTGAAAAATAATGTTCTTGAAATTTTAATCAGTCTTTGCGTGTCGACTCAAATTTTTGAGGACCAAAACTCGGCCACCGATATAGCACTATCATTTTAATCAGTGGCTAGCCTCGTATCCGCCTAGCAAACAAAAATCATTCCCTAAATTGAACCAATAGATGTCGTATAGCCCTCTGGGTCGTGAAGGTCTGATGGCAGTCGCTTCACGTGAAAAACTGACATACCGACCCATCTGGTTAAACTAAATGCCGACCCAAAATAGACATGGGATAAAGGTTCGGAAAAGAAGATTTCCTAAATTATATTCCTATGTACATGTATTATAACAAACAAACTTTCACATTACTTTTCCTCCACCAAGTTTAATGCAATCGCAAATATATTAGACTCGTGGTTTCTGGTGACTCGTAAAGCATGTATAATGTAGATTTATATAGCTTAAATATATACTTAATTAATTCACAGTTTTCATGAATCGTCCACGTTTAAATATACAGCACTTTCGGTATAATTTTTGAAATTATACTAATATTATAAATTCGAAATTAATTTAGCCTCTGGCCCCAAAATAAATTGAAGGGAATTTTAATTGAGATTTAAACTATCTCTATACACAATTTTATCAAAAATAGTTCAGTAGTTATGAATATTAGAAAACATACAGCAAATCTTTCGAATTTATAATATTAGTATTAATAATCACAAAAATAAAACCATAAGGCCATGTTCAGACCAAACTGGCTGTCAGCCGCCAAAAGTGAGCTAGCGTTACGTACAGTTTATTGTTTTTCCATACATATTCACTTTTTCGTTCACTTCGAACCGACAATACGTTATTATTATTACGCTATGCGTAGACGTTGATAAAAAATATCGTTTACTAACTGTGCATTGTGGTTTTACCCGCGCGGAACCTTATCCCGTGGGAATTTTGGGATAAAAAGTATGACATGTGTTATTGCTAGTTATAAAGGCCATCTGTACCAAATTTCAACACAAATCGCTCCATCCGATTAGACGTGAAAAAGTAACAAACATACACACTCAAAAACTTTCGCTTTTATAATATTAGTGTGATTTTCACATTCACACTGGGGCCTACAGTGAGTCTATTTAGTCTGTAGCTGACAGTCAGTTTGGTGTGAACAAGACCTAACAAACAGGGTTCAAATTATACAGGACACAGGTTTTAACGAATTTATATATATAAAATACAAATAAAGTATTTTGTATACTCTTGTATTACGCCAAATTTCAGCCGATTTTTTCATATTTAACGGCCGAAATAGGGATGTCGACTAAAAAATCTAATTAGCCCGTCAGATAGATTTCGCATAAATATTCTACACGGATTTTGCTAATAAAAACAAATAGTAAGATGATATAATGCATAGAAAACTCGTGTGACGTCACAGCTACATAATTTTTTTTACCAAGAATTATCGTCTCAAGCCCCCACACCTGAACTTTAATGCGTTATAACTAAGTCAGTTTTATTAATTTGATAATCGTGCATAGAAAACTCGTGTGACGTCACAGCTACATACATTTTTACCAGAGTTATCGTCACAAGTGAATGAACTCTGAACTTTAATGCGTTATAACTAAGTCAGTTTGATTAATTTGATAAAACAAAAAATACGTGTCTAACATTTTTTCGAAATCTATCTGACGGACTAATTACAATTTAATTTTGTTTACCCAGTCGACATCCCTATTCATATTCGGTTCAAAATTCGGCTTATCTCTAAATATTAATATATAAAACAATGCTTTTTATACAATTATAAAATGTATAATAAATGCTTTATTACACTTAGGGCCTATTTCACCATCTTCAAGTAAAGTTACGAGTACGATACTCACCAAGTAGAGTGAGTTTTATCTCTTTCTTACTTTATGTCAAGTGACAAAGACAAAACTTGTGAGTACGTACTCGGAACTTTACTTGAAGATCGTGAAATAGACCCTAACACTTATATAAACGTTAGTTTTAAGTGCATATATTTATACTTACATATAATAACATCACTTTATTTTTTATATATTTAATTTAAATCTAAGCTAAACCGAGGCATTTACAAATTAAGTGAGATCTAAACATCACACTCCATTATATTTAATTTACATATATTTTTAATTTTATTAAAATCACGCTTGAAATTCAAAACTGGATATGTTACATTTTTCTTAATGTCAAAAATTATATGTAGTAAATGAAAATTGTAAAATATTGTTTATTATTATAGATGGTTATATCGATGCCGTCCGTTTTTACCAAAATCGATTTAGCCATTTAAAAATAAGTAAGCACATTGTACGTAAAAATAGGTCGAAATTGAGTGTTTCTTGCCAGTAGATATGACTTAGCTAAAAAAATATATTAAAAGCAGTCATATCCATTCTTAAAAAGGTCTTATGGTATTCACTCTAAAAAATAATAACATTCCGCTACATCTGATTAAACTAAAAACCGACCCCCAATTAGACATGTAGTTTAAATGTTATGAAGAAGTCATATACTCATTTTTGAATTTCAAGAGTGTTTTTTTCTAGTACCTAAATAGGATATGTAATCAAATTAATCACATTTTTTATTTTTCTAATTATTTTATTTTATAGTATTTTTGCTCAAAAAAAGTATTTAACAGGGTTGATTCAGTTTGAATTATCTGAACCAATTAAAAAAAGTATTAATTTTTTTCGATCTTTTAAAAAGATAAATCGTAATATTATTTAATTTAATACATAATTATTAATGTTGTTGTTTTTTATGTAAATATTTGAATATTAATTAAAAAAAATACAATGGTGCCATTGCTGTTACCATTATTTAAAAAAAAAACATTTTTTTTACTTTTTTTTAAAGCAAAGTGTACTTAAATAGATGATAAAAATAGGAATTATTTTATAATTAAGTTTTTTTTTCTATTTTACAGAATGTTGATTAGTTTTAGATATTAATTCTTTATGTATTGAGTCACAATATTTTCTGTGCCGGTGACAGCGTCGCTGTAATCGCATCTTTTGGTTGTCAGTGTATTGAAAATGTACCCAAATGACATTAGAGTCAAAATGACAATAGTAGCTTCCAATTTTAGCAACCGGCACAGAAAAGATTGTGACTCAATAAAACCTTTTTGATTATGGACCTCATAGGTCAGCATTTATTCGTAAAAAAAAAAGAATTGGTGTTACCATTTTGTCTGATCAAGTTTGAATTTGGAATATTTTATTTTGACGTTTTATTTTTGACACTTGACGTATTAAGTTTTTGCGCGATTTTTGTTATAAATATATTTTATTTTAGATAAGATCTGTAATTAGTAGCCAAGCAAACAAACAGACAGAAAGATAATACATTAATTTATTAGTTAGGGGTAGTTTTTTTAGAATATTCTGATATGTTTGGTTTAGTCAATAGTAATTATAAGTAGGGTAGTTTTGTGTTTCCAAACAATATTTCACAATTATTTTTAATACTTTGGACGAATTCCAAGTTTATTTTCAAATTCGTTCATTTGCGGCACAGCTGAACAGTTTTTGATTATATTGTAAATTTTTGATAGTATTTTTTTAGTAAATTTATTTTTTTATTTTATTTTTTAATGTTGTGTAATATTGATTGAAAATAAAAGAAAGAGATTATAATTTTGACAAATATAATTATAATATTAGAATTAAATTGCAAAATAATGTAAAATTATATTTTTGTGTTATATTGAGAATATCATCGAATTTATTGTAATGTAATAGTGACAGTTGATTAAAAATATAATTTGAAGATGTTTTTTTATTTTGACAAGTGTAAAATTTATATTTAAATTGCGGGTAGTGTAACAATTTTTAGTAAATGTCAGTTCAGTGTTCGTTTTTCAATATTTTATTTTGGGTTTCGGGTTTTTTTTTTATAAATGTCAATGTCATTTTTCTACTTTTTTATTGTTTTTTTTTTTACCGCGTTTTTCAAATTGTTGCACTACCGTCTGATTTCCGATTTATAGCTGGTGTTAATATCGCAATCAATGGTTTTTTAAACCATAATTTTCGTCAACTAAAATTAAACATTCTTTATTATTTTTAATTTTCATCATCCAAAATTTATCACTTTTTTTTGTTATTTGTTTAATTAAAAACCGTCTTGAATTGGACAGAGATTTTGTTCATTTCTTTTGAGAAAAGTTACGAATCATATATCGGATATTCATACCGGTTATAAATCGTTAATAATAAATAAAGTCTTAAAAGTCGACTTATGATAGCGTTGTTGATGCTATATGCTGTATGTTGTCAAACAAATTATGACGCTATTTTGGCCAAATTTTCAATTCAGCTGGCATTTTTTACTCCGAATTACTTAGGTTCTTAGCTGTTAAAAATCTTGATACTTAATGAAGAAGCAAGTATCAAGATATAAATTCTTGATACTTGCTACTTAATTAGCCATGTTTCGGAGATGTCATAATCTGTTTGACAGCTGTCATGTACATAAGTTTTTTTTAGCAAAGGCATTGTATTGTGCCTGTTAAGTGCATGTTTTTTTTTTCGCTTTCACACCATACACTTTTCATTCAAACAGGTTCTTCGGCACATAATAATAATTAGATTATAAGTCGTTAGCAATAATGATTTCTATTGTTTTTTTTTTATTGTGACGTCCATTTATGTCAAATATCGACGACTTCCTTGTTGGTCTTCGATTTGGTGTATATAATAATGTTTACATGTCAACAATGGAGTATACGTTATTGACATGTGACATTAGCAACTGTCAAATTTGGCAGGCTATACTGTATTGGCAAATGATGTATTTTTTTTTACTTTTATTTTTAATGTAACGGCTTGCGCGCAGTGGTGTATTTGTACCTTGTGGGGCTCTCTAGATAACTGTTCCAAATGTGAATATCAAGAACTAAAATTTTCCAAAAAAAAAAACAAAAAAAATAATTTCTAATGTTTGGAATGGTGTCAATTGGGAAACGTTACTGGCACATAATCACTGGGATACTTTGCTTTTTGACCAATTAAAAAACAACACCCTGGTGGCGGGAAATCACAGATGTTTGGATATTTATTTTTCTTTTCACTTTTTTTTTTAAATATCCGAGCTGAATGTTTACGAACAGCGGTGGTAAAACTTCTCAAAAATAACACCTTTAACTAAAGCGAGTTTTAAAGTGATAGGTAGGTTTTCTGTAAAAGATCGAATAACAAACGCGTAATCGTTGAAAAAGTCTATTAAATGTCAAGTTTTCTTAAAATTTTTAGTTATTTTTTTTCTTACACATTCTAAAAGATTAATTTTACCACCGCCAATCGTAGTCCCTATAAAATCAAAATGGATGCCGTCCGAACCCTTCTGGTGCGGTTATCTCTCTTTAACACAAAAGCCTCATAAGGAACGCCGACACACTGCGCGCGCTCAAATCCCCTTTCGGTTTCAGGTCGAGACACCGATGGGGAACGGGCATTCGGGCAAGTGAAGTTGACAGTGACAGCCTCCTGACGCATGTCAGCTGTCAGCATATGTCAACTATACGTCACCCCATAGCGATATCGTGTGTCGACGTTTCTCAACAGACGGACCTCAGTAGTGTAAATACGGATTAAATATTTTCATTTTTTTTGTGTAATGTTCATTTGTTTTTTGGTGTATCTGCGTTAGTTGGTATGTTGAAGGTGTTACGTTGTGGGCAATTTTTTAGTTGTTTTTTTAGTAAATAGACATTTTTTCTTGTTGTTGGTCGTATAAACATGTAAATTAAAATATCATCTCTACGTTTCGATTGAGATACTTAAAAAAAACTTAAAATATTAATAAAAAGTATCTATTGCATAAAAATCTGGCTATTTATTAGATCTACGCATTAAAATCTTAGCCATATCTACATAATGCCTTATTAATGTCTTTTAACGCAGATATATCAATAGCATTATATTTTTTCTGTCTGTTACTTTGAGTTACGCTTTTGTCCTGGGCTGTTGGTTGGTGTGTACTTGACAGGTGTGTGTTTGACATTGACAGCTAGTTTATTGATTTGAAAATGTTTTATTTTCTTCAGCTGTCATATTTAAAAAACTAACAGAACCATTTGAATGTAAGGTTCGTGTGATTGTGATGTACAAATATAGTTTTTGTTTTAAATGTATATGAAATTGTAAATATTGAAAGTTATTGTGGAGTACACATCAATCGATAGCTCGGAACGGCGTCTCTTTGATTAAGTTGACAGCAAAAGATAATAAAGAGAAAAAGTAATAACTTGAAAAAGAAAATAAAATATTGACCTGTAAGTTGGTCAAGGCTTTCTCACTGATATTAGTACAATGAGGAGAAATAGCCGTAATCACCACGCGTGTTGGTGATGCCAAAATGTATATTATATTTTTGCTGTCAATTTAGTTTCACATAAGCTGCGCACTCTACATATTTCTATAACTATTACTAGTGGTTGCAATAACTAATTAAATTAGCTAGCACTTGAAAAAGCAGGACTGAGTTGACCTTTAATCAAAGTAAATTCATATTTATGTAAAGGTAATAGAGTACAAATTTCCGTAAGTGTTGATAGTGTAGGTAGGCTAAGGCCTAATCGCCCTAATTCAGGGTAGGCTCGATCCCCTCGGTGGAGACATATATGAGCTGATGATGATGGTACAAATTTCAATGTATTTATTGGCCCAAAGAAAGCTTGAATTGTGCCTATAAGTGGGTAGTATAATCTGCAATTTGACCTCTCCAATCTGGGTCCTTCATGCGATATTATTTGATGCAACTAGGACTTTTGGGAGCTCTTAATAGCGACTGTCAATGTCATAGTTTGACAATAAGGACTAACCGTGCACAAAGCACGGAAACACTCATGAAATTAAAAGTACTTCGTAGTGACTAGCCAGTAAAGAGAGCTTTTAAAACCCATTCGTCATTGATAGGAATATGTGTCTTATTACCATTAAATAAGTATGAATTTACTTTGAGTAAAGATTACATGCTCTGTCCTTGGTTTCAGCTAGTTCACGCTTCCTAATTGCAGTTAAAAAATAAGTACTGTGCGTTAGCTTTCCACGATTTTGGCTCTTATATCAATTATATTTAGTATTAAAATTAAATGTTTGTAAATATTTATAATACCGATATGTTTATTTGGTATCTAATTAAGGGTGAAATTCTTTCGTGCCTTCCCTGAACCTGTGAGAGAGATATGCCAGTGCTATTTGTATGTAATCATAGACTGATGGGTTTTTTTCTGTTAATTTTCGAGCCAAAATCGTTTTCTCGGTGTTGTGAGTGGTGTTGGTTCATGCTTCTAAATCCTGGACGAAAAGTCCTTAACGGGTAAACGGATTAAAAAAAACTCACGTCAGCCGTGACTTTTGACATGTGTCAGATCTGACATTGACAGTGACATGTTAGTTGACGTTTGTTTTTTTTCGTATCGCAAATCGGATTGCAATAAAAATATTAATTAATAAGTTTTTAAAATGACAAAAAAATGGCGCTTTCCGATTTGTGTAGGTAATAAAACGACTGTTGTTAGTGTTAAAGGATATTATGGTGAGATTTTTTTTCTTTTTAGTTGTAACTTTTTTTTAATATTAAGTGGCAATGTTTGGACGGGCTTGTCTGGATCATTATAGTATATGTTTAAATTTCTGGGCTGGCCCACTTACACATATGTAGCTATAATATACGAAGCTATGAATAAAAGCCAGATATATTGAGATATATTTTGAATTAGCGTCGCAATTCGCGTTCTGTTCGTCTTAGAAGCATCGCGATTGTAAATGCCCACGTTTTCGAGCTATCGTTAGCGATAAATATTATAGCATTGGTCCATTGGTGTTAAAATTGAAATCTTAGCTAAGATATAAAATATATTTTCTAGAGAGATGTGTTCATTAGATTGTGATAATTGGTGTGTTAGTTTAAAAATTGCTTGAAAGCGATACTAAAATGTATAGCGGTATATATTATAGCTACGAATGTGGTTGACTTAAGGCGTACTTATCGAAAGCAATAAATTTTGTACATACGATCTTTTATACATAAATTAATATGTAATTCGTCATTTTGAGTAAGTGACTTTGTAAAATTGACTTCACTGTTAAAGTGATTTATATTAGGGCTGACGCACACTAGGGACGGTAAGACAGGGCGAAGACCTTTAACGAACATAGTAGTATTGTATCTGTAATTTGACAGTTTTCTAATTAGCCCTTTCCAGTTTGCTATATTTAAGCCAACTGCAACAAACCAACTGTTAGATTTATCTTAATTATCCAATGATTTTATTACCTGGGATATAAAAGAGAATTATTTTTTGTATAAAAAAATATTAATTAATTGCTGTCCTCAGTGTGCGTTGAGCATTAGTCATATAATATTTGAAAAAAATATGCAAACGGAACGCATAGGTACTTTATTTGGATAACACTTACAGAAAGTTTCTTACGGTGAAGGAAAACATCGTGAGGAAACCTGCACACACCTGGGAAGAAGTTCTAAGGTGTGTGTGAAGTCGACCAACCCGCACTCGGCCTGTGGTCGTAGCCTAATCACCCTAATTCAGGGTAGGCTCGAGCCCCTCGGTGACATATATGAGCTGATGATGATGACTCACAAAAAGTTATGTTTAACTTTGTTTTATAGCTCCTTAACGGCTGAACCGATTTCAATAATTCGTTCCGTTTGTAAATTAATTGACATTAAAAAGTTGTTGAATCGACTTTCTAAAAAGATCGGTGTTTCGATTCTTGTGTTAGGTATATTTTTTATTTTATAATAGTTTCATTGAAAACCTACCCTTTAGGCTTTGGACAGACGGACTGCAAAACCGCAAATTGCAATTCAGATGCAGTTGACACGACTGCAATAAACTGTCAACTGAAAGAAGGAAAACTGCATTCAAACTGCACTTGAACTGCAATTTGCAGTTCGTCTGTCTAGAGCCCTAAGTAGGGTGCTCTAAAACAGCTATAAATAAAAAAAATGTAAATAAAATACAGCTAAATTGCACCTTCAAAAATGCTAAGCAGTTTTCCATGAAACTATTATAGAATAGTATGCTGAAGTTATAAGCTTACGACTTCGTAACAGTGACGATTCTTATGAGTATTTATAAAAACAATTAAATTAGATAGATATGTTAAATAAATAAATAAAATTAAATTAAAAAATCGATTTAGGTTTTTCGAGTGAATGAACAAAACTTGTATAAATATCAAAATTGATATAGTTATTTAATAAATCCTTTTAATATAAGGATATTTTATGTTTCCTAGATTTCGGAGGGTAGATTTGAAAATTAAATGAAACTGGCAAAAAAATATTCAATGTTAAGTAGTTTACGTTTAAATTAAGTTGTATTATAGTTATAATTATTATTTGTCTACAAAATGGCGTTTCTACGTCATAATGACGTCAGAGATACGTCACTACGATATTTTTTAATTGTGAATATTATATCGATTATTTTGTCTTCGAAATTATTATTGCAATAGATAATGAAATATTCAAAATCTTTTAAAATAACTACAACGAAATAATTCCGAAAAAAATAAGCTGTCAAAGTGACATTGACAGCACGGTCTTTGACATTTGACAGTGACATATGAAAAATAAAACTATAATAATTTAATCCACCGAATCAATAGATTTTAACCATTTTTCTTTATGGTTAGAATTGAATTTGATAAACTATTTTATTATTATAAACTGTTGTGCAAAACCAATCATTATTATTAAATAAATACGGTTCAAAGTTCTTTATAAGACTTTCTACTTATGACTTTTCATTTTCGTCTTAATATTGTATCCTGGGATATAAAAATAATAATTTCTTATATAATTTACAAAAAAACAGTTTTGTTAGTATAAAAAATATTATTTCCTTGATTCAGTTATGTCTCTTAAATATTAATAATTTTATCCATAACGGGTCACACATTACTGTTCACACAGACCGACATGGGAAGGAGAGCAGATATTTTAAAATCAGTTGAATCATTAATAAAAAAAAATTACATAAATACTAGTTTTATCAAAGTTCACTAAAAAAGTAAAATGTAAAAATAAACAATTTTATAATGTCTTAATAATTAATACAGGTTATGCGTAGTTTATTTGTAACCATGGGAGGTAATGTCTCAATGGCCATTTCAAATTATTCGTCAAACTACATTTGAAGAATTAAATAATTTGATTGAAATGCTTACGTACCTCAAAAAGTCGAATATCTTGACTAGTTTCAGCCACATAAGGTAGGCTTCATCAGGTGTGAGATGCGTAGCACTTATTACAATATTAAAAACTGTTTTAAATGTGATAGATAAGTATATCTGCTATCAGTATTTCGTCTTTGAACCGGTCTGTGTGAATGGACCCTGACTGTCCTAGATTTTGCGCAACTATAACGCATTGTACCAAATATGTCGCTTATAAATTTTCCCGTCTATACCCTCAAAATGTATACACCAGGATATAATAAAACCATTTTTTATAAAAAATATAACGCAATAATACAAAATATAAATAAGGATATTGTATTATATACCTAAGTTGGGATATAGGATATTTTCTATCAATGATTCTAAATTAGTGTTACAATATATAAAAAGCCTTCGCAAAATATGTTTATATATCTTATTATATACTTACGAAACTCGCAGTTAGGTATAAGTAATTATTAGACGATATGTTTTAAAATTGAATATTTAAAAGTGTTTTAGGTAACTTGGCATATTTATACAAATTTTCCAAAGCAAAGTTTTCTTCAAAAATCAAAAGTGTATCTCTGAATTTATCTAATGTACTAGTAGCTCCCCGCTGTTTCACCCGCGTAGTTCCCGTTCCCGTGGGATTATGGGGATAAAATATAGCCTATGTCGCGCACTGATAAATTAGCTTTCCATTAGTGAAAGAATTTTTGAAATCGGTCCAGTAGTTTCGGAGCCTATTCATTACAAACAAACAAACAAATCTTTCCTCTTTATAATATTAGTTTAGATTAAGACTTTTGGGTAGTTAAACAACCGGATGTTGTTTCCATGGAAACCACTAATGGCTGATGTAAAGCCCATCAAATATAAAATAACCTCAAATAAAGTAAAAAATAAGTATTTCCTTGTAAGTTCTTATTTCAAGACAAATGAGGAAATAAAGTAAAAAAACGAGTAAGAAAACAAATGCCTCTCTCACTGATTATATTAGTACAGTGAAGAGAAATAGGTGGTCACCACGCTTGTCTAAAGCATGTTGGTGATCTTAAATAATTATTTTAAACTAGCGGCCCGCCCCGGCTTCGCATGGGTCCAATTTTCCCGTTGATTTTGCGTGTTTTTTTTTTACATAAGAACATTCTCCTAATAATAACAAATACAACAAAAAAAGAATGAGTGAAATCGGTCCAGCCATTCACGCGTGATGCCGTGACCAAGGAAAACGGGTTTCATTTTTATATATTAAAATTAACTTATAGCATTGCTCGACCCAAGAATCAAACCCATTATAAAATGTCAAGTTATGTAAAACACGTTGCATAGTCACAAAATTTAGGGATATAATATTAATGGCGTCATACAAATAATAAAATTCACGACACTAGCTTTGTTCGTAATCAAATGTAAATTTCAATGAGTCTATGTCACTCACTCTCTATAGAGAGTCCGGTCGTAATTCACAGAGAATATGACGTTGACCTGTAGCTATCTATCTCTGTCGCACCTGCGTAAATTATAATCCGTCCCGCTCGCACGCATGCAATGGCGAGCGGGACGCATTATAATTTACGACACTAATAAAAATTAACACAAAAAATAAAACGGATCGCTATTATCGAAATTATACTGTAAATCATTTGGATTACAGTTCAAAATCCAATAATTTTTAGTTACTTAAAAGTTGTCAAAAGAATTTCACTCTTATCTACCTACAAATAAAGTTGAAATCAATATGACGCCGCCGTTAAGTCTGTAGATTTTGTAACATAATGCCTCGGCCATGTTTCTTAAAAAAAAAGAGTAAATATATTGTGATAAATATTCGAACCAGGTTTTATAAAAGGTTGTAATGTTGTTAAAGTAATTGTTATCGTCTGTATTATATCTACTATCTCTTTCACACGTGTAAACTTTGAATAGTGTCATCTCTTTCTGTCGCAAGTTTTATTATAGTCCGTTCAACTATAGTTGGCCTTTGAATTTTTAGTACTTTGAGTGATAAGTATAATGCGTTCGAAAAATATTGGCCTTTTCGAAATTTTTCACTTACATTTTTATTGTGAATTATAATAAAAAAAACTCCCAACTGTTACATATTACAATTAATATTTTGATTTAATACAAAAAAAAAATATAAAGTACTACATACAGATACAGCTGAATTAAATATTCAAAAATATCTCTTATGTAGTCCGCTGTAAGTATAGTTTGCATTGACAAGAATATATTCAAGAGGCAAGCGAGCTTGCCAATGTAAAATGTATCTACAGTCTCTCAAATTAAAGTCTATAATTGAATGGGTCATTATTTTGTCTTTAGATAAAAGTTACACAAAGGCAAATAATTTCAAAATCCGTCCAGTAGTTTTGAAAAACAAGCAACAATCTTAATTTCAAAATTTGCGCAATAAATAAAACTTAACGCATATCGTTTGCTATCATATACTTATTAATATTATATTATATATAACGCTATCATTGCTATACAATGTATATTATACTCTATTTCTTATATGTAAGGTTGATAATTGAAACAATTTACTTAGGCCTACAGCTCTTAAGACCCTGGGCATATTTAAAACGACAAAAAAGCGACAACAAAAATACATAATTTCTGAAAACAGCTGTCTAGCGGTTCTATTGCGGTTCTTGAGATACAGCCTGGTGACAGACGAACGGACGGACAGCGGAGTCTTAGTCTGGTCGTAATTCACATGAAATATCGTACGTTGACCTGTAGGTATCTATCTCTGTCGCACCTGTGTAAACTATAATGCGTCTCGCTCGCACGGATGCAATGGCGAGCGGGACGCATTATAATTTACGATATATCATGTGAATTACGACCGCGCTATAGGGCCCCGTTTTTACTCTTTGGGTACGGAACCTTAATATTCCCTTAATTACTTCGCCAAGAAACAAGAATAGGAAGATTTTGCGACTTAAAGTCTTGCCCAGGGCGTTCATACATAAAGCTTTGAACGTAGGCGTAGTTTATGAGGTTTTGAGTTCTATGTTCTATGTATTAAAGTCTATTTTCCATTTACATTAGAACCTTTTATTTCTATACATATATCGGTTTGCACGGAAAGTTTGTAACCACAATTATAATATTATATCTACAAATTATACATTAAATATCCGTATCTTTATATTCTTATATGTATAATTGATTGAAAAATAAACAGTTTCGTTCTAGATTTCTCGCCGAGCGATATCTCTGTCATCCCATGTCGCAAATTTTAAGTGCGCTCACAGCACATTCACTATCTAAGCTGGAGTAGCCATAATTCTGTCGAAATTTAGAAGCTTGTCGAAACTGGTCGAGTAATTTGACGAATTTTGGTCAACAGTTATCCGGTTCTAAATTAATAAAATTAAATTCTCGCTTTTTATATCAAAACACTGGTTTCTTGGTTAGTGATATTTTTTATATAAACAAAAATAAATAAAAAAAACCTATTTTTCATTTCAATTTCTAATTATTTACACAACAGACCAAAAATATGTTGAAAACAAAAATATCTTGAAAATTCTAAAAAAAAATCTTTTTCTAAATAATTAAGAATATTTTAAGTACTTACAAAGTATGTAATAGTCTTATAAAGCTGTAGGTACACTAAACTGTTGATGCGTATTGATCGCTCAGTGTAAATACACCTTTATTCGTAAAAAAATTGCATTTAATTTAATGAAAATAATTTATAATTAAAAAAAACTTGTTTAGGCATTTGCCTTGTAACAATAGTTTTTCTCAAAGGTCCGAAATTCACACTAAGCACGTTCAAATTTAAACTCTAACTCTTTGTATTTAGGTACATTTTAAGTTCCATACTTTGTTATACTTTTACTCCATAGTTTTGAAAGTGAGTAAAAATCTGTGTGGATCGTAGCTCATATACTTGCCTTAGGTAATAAGCTATATATAAATCAGTCAGTCAATATATCATTATCATCATCTAACAACTGCCCCAAATAGGTTTTAAATGTATCAAAAACTCGCTTGCCCAATTTCATATTGTCATTCAAAAATGTACCTTCAGTCTAAGGCATAAAGTTTAAATTTGAACGTCTTTACTAAGCAATAGTGTGACAAGCAAATTCAGACCTTACATAGTTCAATTTACGTTAGCTAATTACTTATCAATAATCGTTTAAAGCGAACATAGCAATAATCTTCATTTTTTTAAATAATAAGTAAATTTGAACTTAACGTTTTATCCAAAGATGTATGTTCGGAATTTATTTTTTTTAGAAAAATCTTCAGGATGGAAGCTGCTTATGATATTGTATATATAGATTTAATCGGCAATAAAGCATTCGTTCCTGATATATTGTTGTTTTATTATATTATTCTGAACCTTTGCAAATCTTAAGGTGCTCCTTCACCGGGAGCATTCGCGTGTAATGTAACGTTACGGATTTGAGCATTACATCAGTGACGGAGAACCGAGCATTACAATGCGCACCTTTTAATTTATTAATTGTAATTTGTTATTATTACACGCGAATGCTCGTTAGTCAGGGAGGTATTATTGTAATGTAATGCTCAAAGTCGAATCTGTAACGTTACACGCGAATGCATTACCTATTGAAGCATTAGCAAGGTGAAGGAGCACCTTTACGCAGTCTATACACGTCCGAGCTGAAGTCAACGCGAGCGAAGGCAAATGAATACAAGGCAAGTGGTACTGCCTATACACGAGCCGAGTGATGGCAAGACAGTGCAAATATACTGTCCATCTTAGACATAAGCTGCCTTATTTGCATTGCATTTTTAGTCTGGTTTAGCACGGACGGCAAGTCGGTAACGCAGACTAGCCAATCCCTCCATAACTTGCCGTGCGTGTCCCTACACCTGCACACGCGAGGATCTTTACAAGGCCACTGATAGTGCCATATCGGTGGCCGAGTTCTGGTCCTCAAATTATGAGTCGACACGCAAAGAAGAAGCACTAAACCAGGTTTTATAATCAATTTTGAATACTGTCAAAGTGTCAGATTTGACTGACAAGGTGTCAAATGATTACCAGGTTTTGTTAAATCGGACTAAAAATGCAACGCAAATAAGGCAGAAGCTGTCCACACGTTGGTATTGGCGTTCGCTCGGCCAACGTGTAAAGGCTGCATTAGATCTAACTTAAAATGTATTTATACACACACCATGAAGTTGTAGGTAAAAATGGAGCCCACACTAAGAACAACAGCTTGAGGCAAATACCTACGTCTCTGTGGGCCCATCTCTCTTTTTAGCGTGGACTCTCTCTTTCAAGAGGTTATCTTAGAAAGAGAGAGTCTGCCCACAGAAAGCGCGATAATGATACATAGGTAATGCTTCAAGTAGGTATTCGAAGTGCTGACTCCATTTTTACCTACAACATCATGACACACACTCGCACATCCTTATAGGGTCATATCATATCAGCCAGTCGTATCAATAAAAACAAATTATCAATTTGGTATATCATTTATTGTGACAATAAAATAAAATTAAAACTAAATAAAATAACATTTTACTGAACTCTGCTGTATAATAAGTCAAAATAAAAAATTACAATGACTGTGTGTGATGTACAGACAACTTTCGAGAACAGTTAAGTGTCTTAATATTAACTAAGTTCAATAAAACTCTAACCTTAGGAAAACATTTAAGCAAAACTAATGATTTGTCCCTTTCTAACATGTATAATTGTATAATGTTTTATCTCTTTCTTACTTTTGAAAAGGGAAAATATTTTGAATGAAATCAAAGTTTTTTTTAGCTTTTATCGCATTGTCATGGGACTTACATAAGTATGCCAAACAGCTCAATCGGATAACCAGTAGTGGTCGAAAAATGTCTTGCAATATAGACAACGGGACAGATGAAACTAAATAAAAGCTTGTAAAAAGACAACACCACTGAGTTTCTTGTCAGTTCTTTTCAGGATTGTAAAATCTATACTAATATTGTAAAGAGGAAAGATTTGTTTGTTTGTTACGATTTAACTCAAAAACTACTGAACCGATTTCTAAAATTCTTTCACTAATGGAAAGCTACATCATCAGTGAGCAACATTAGCTATATTTAATCCCCGTTTTCCCACGGGAAATTTGCTTTCGACTGGCTTTTTTAATATTCATTTATTTTTGCTTAAATGTTTTAAAGTTCAAATCTATAATAAATAGAGAGTAAATACAATAATATATTAAATTAGTCTTTGTACATAATTCTTAAAAATAACTTGGTATATTTAATTATTATATCATATAAATAAATTATAAAATAATATTGGCTATCGCACACTGCAAATTCAACTTTAACGTGTGTCAATAAGATACAATTTGCCTTGTAATTTATCTTTCTAATACAAAAACCAAGACTAAGGGCCTATTTCACCATCTTCAAGTAACGTTCCGAGTACCTACTCACATGTTTTCTCACTTGATATAAAGTAAGAAAAAGACATATCTTACTTTACTTGGTGAGTAACGTTACTTGAAGGTCGTGAAATAGGCTCTTAAATATATATTCACGCACACATATTCTAGTACGAGAATCGAACTCGAAACCGTTAGCAGTATCAACAGTGTGCGATATCCTTTTAAATAATAAACAATTCAATAAGTAATAAGTTATTTATACGCCACTATTTTAAAGTTTCTTTTACAATAATAGTGGTATATAAAGAAAACATTTTCAAAACAACTTATTGATTGATACTAATCGTATAATGGAATTAGACGCCATCTTTAAAAGTCCGCCATAATGGATTTGAAATGACGTCACTTGTTAGTTTACTACTCACAGTCAAATTAATAGTGTAAGGGACTATTTCACGATCTTCAAGTAAAGTGAGTGTTGTCTCTTTCTTACTTTATATCCAGTGACAAAGATAAAACTTGTGAATAAGTACTCGAAACTTTACTTGAAGATCGTGAAATAGGCCTTAAGAAAAATTTCAGCTATATTATTATGAAATTTTGGATACACGTTATCAGAGATACCAAAAAGGATATAGGATTTTTTTATCCCAAAATTCCTACAGGATCAAAGTCGACGTAGCTAGATACAGTATAAAAACTTTAAAATTAAGATTATCATATAATAATAAAGTTATACTAGTATTTGTCTGTTTATTACATATTTATGAAATCTAGTTTTAAACTACTCAATTCTACCTATCCCGAAATTCCTATGGGATAACAATTATACCTTTAGAACCATGAGTAATATTACAAAGTTACAGCTAGGTTTTTAACGGCTGATTAAAGTGCTGATTTACTATAAATTTAACAGTCAAATGCTTTCTTCATTTAGCGCGATCAGGCCTTAGTCAACCATAGGCAGTGTGTTGGTCGACTTCACTACATTTAAACATACACTGCCTTATTTGCGTTGCATTTTTAGTCTGGTTTAACAAAACCTGGTAAGCATTTGACACCTTTTCAGTCAAATCTGTCACTCTGACAGTATTCAAAATTGATTGTAAAACCTGGTTTAGCGCTAAACCAGACTAAAAATGCAACGCAAAAAGGCAGACATAGTTTAGTTGATAAAATCAAAATTGACCACATTTTGATACAAAACTGACAAACTGTTAGCTCAATCACTTTGACCATCGTTTAAGAAACCTTTCAGTCGCTCTATAGTTACACTACATTGTCAAGTTTATCTATACATATACATATTACCGTCTATATGTCCGTCTTGTCAGGATTTATTGCGTCTAGGACATGTAACATTACCCGGACCCACTTCTAGATACTCATCACTCGCTCCACATAGATACTACACTGCTATCTGTACATATACTAATATTATATAATGAGGGTATTGTAATGTAGGTAGTAATACAAATTATGGGATAAACCAGTCATACAAGTCGTTTTTACTTTAGTACATACAATTTATCATGTTTTTCTTGAATCCACCTCTACCCCATAAGTAGGTACACCATAACCTACACACAATAGTCCCCCCTACCCCATGAGCAGGTGGTGCAGCGCGCGGGCTCCGCCCTCGCTGGCCCAGTGCCCCCCCCTCCCCCCTACCCCATGAGCAGGTGGTGCAGTGCGCGGGCTCCGCCCTCGCTGGCCCAGTGCCCCCCCCTCCCCCCTACCCCATGAGCAGGTGGTGCAGTGCGCGGGCTCCGCCCTCGCTGGCCCAGTGCCCCCCCCTCCCCCCTACCCCATGAGCAGGTGGTGCAGCGCGCGGGCTCCGCCCTCGCTGGCCCAGTGCCCCCCCCTCCCCCCTACCCCATGAGCAGGTGGTGCAGCGCGCGGGCTCCGCCCTCGCTGGCCCAGTGCCCCCCCCTCCCCCCTACCCCATGAGCAGGTGGTGCAGCGCGCGGGCTCCGCCCTCGCTGGCCCAGTGCCCCCCCCTCCCCCCTACCCCATGAGCAGGTGGTGCAGCGCGCGGGCTCCGCCCTCGCTGGCCCAGTGCCCCCCCCTCCCCCCTACCCCATGAGCAGGTGGTGCAGCGCGCGGGCTCCGCCCTCGCTGGCCCAGTGCCCCCCCCTCCCCCCTACCCCATGAGCAGGTGGTGCAGTGCGCGGGCTCCGCCCTCGCTGGCCCAGTGCCCCCCCCTCCCCCCTACCCCATGAGCAGGTGGTGCAGCGCGCGGGCTCCGCCCTCGCTGGCCCAGTGCCCCCCCCTCCCCCCTACCCCATGAGCAGGTGGTGCAGCGCGCGGGCTCCGCCCTCGCTGGCCCAGTGCCCCCCCCTCCCCCCTACCCCATGAGCAGGTGGTGCAGCGCGCGGGCTCCGCCCTCGCTGGCCCAGTGCCCCCCCCTCCCCCCTACCCCATGAGCAGGTGGTGCAGCGCGCGGGCTCCGCCCTCGCTGGCCCAGTGCCCCCCCCTCCCCCCTACCCCATGAGCAGGTGGTGCAGCGCGCGGGCTCCGCCCTCGCTGGCCCAGTGCCCCCCCCTCCCCCCTACCCCATGAGCAGGTGGTGCAGCGCGCGGGCTCCGCCCTCGCTGGCCCAGTGCCCCCCCCTCCCCCCTACCCCATGAGCAGGTGGTGCAGCGCGCGGGCTCCGCCCTCGCTGGCCCAGTGCACGGCGCCGCACGCGCTGTGCAGCGCCCACACGTACGGCGTGAAGAACTCCTCGGGACGCTCCTCCTCCACGTAGCGGAACTTCAGGTCGGGGAATTTCTGGGGGAACAAATCGTAATGTGTGTTAATTGTATACATTTAAATAGGGCGCAGTATCGTCGTGATTACGATCCTGTGGGAATATTGGGATAGCAGTTGGAGGCGGGAGGAGAGCACCGTATGACGTGAGTCCCTACCTTCAGGCGGTCGCTGGACCACTGCTCGGCGCCCCGCCGGATGGAGGCGAGCACCTCGCTGACGCCCAGCTCGCCGCCCACGCCCTCCTGCACGCGCTGGAGCCGGGACGAGAAGTACCCTATTACCTAGACAAACACAATAGTACATTATGGACTATGGTACAAGTTTGTAAAATTGGTGCTTACCGCCGAGGCGCTATTGAGGCCCGAGCCGTCAGGCGAGGGTCTGAAGATAGCCGAGGACGGTAATCATCAATACACACGTGTAACATACAACGTTTTTCAACACAATTGGGATGAAAATAGTGATACAATATTTCGCTAATAAATAAACAGTTTTCTTATGCGCACGCATTCAACACAACAATGACGACACAGTCTGATGTCATTATATTCGTACCATTTCAATATTCTGCGCGATCGGTTGATGCCTATGCTCCTGGAACAGCTGCCTCTTGTGCAGCAGAGCGTACACCAAGTTGAGATTGTTGGCCAGTTGATGAGTGAGGCATGAGTTGATTATCTCTAGCAGCATCCTTAATACTTCATCTAGTACGCTGATGTGGTCCATCTGGGGAAGAAATAAATGGAAAACGTCAGAAAATGTAAAACAAAATACAACCACGACAAAAATCCGTTTAAATGTTTTTAGGTTTTTGATATGGCTGGGAATTGGACCTATGACAAATGTTAAGTGCAACTGGAATTTGAATTTATGAGCGTACTATTTTTCCTAACCTTTATCAAATGTATATTTGGGGTCGGTTTTCAGTTTAATCAAATTTGGCGGAATGTGAGTATTGTACGTGAAGCGTCTGCCATCAGACCTTCACAACCCAGAGGGCTATACGACATTTTTTGGTTAAACCAAATGTTACACTTTTGAGGGCTTTAACTACCCGTAACGACTGTCGATGATGTTAGTACGACAACGAGTTAGTATGAATTTATGAGCGTACTGAATATAAAAAAAGTGTTTATAGTTACTGGGATCGTGTTGATCAGAGGCAACATCCGGGTTTAATAAATAATATGTCCATTTACAAAAAATAATACAATTAAAATTGTATCTACGGGATTTCAAGTGGGATTTCAACCTCGAGAAATTAAATAAATCATTTTTTCAGATGTGATATCGCTACTTATAATTATATGAAATGAGAACTCACAATTTCCTCTGTCTTTTCTTCCGCGTGATGCGGTAATTCCATATTATTTATATCGCCACCTTTAAATAGAAAAACAATAATTATTATTTCCGTTCACACCACACTTGTCGATAAATAATAATACAGCTTTCTTTAAGTTAACTTGATACTAACAAATCATCAATTCTTTCAATATTAGTAAAGATATATAAAAAAATACCTTCAATTTGCGCACAAAGCCGCGTTCTTCGCTTAGTCAACGTTTCGAATAGTGATATTAATCTCTGTGCTACGTACGGGTGGAGATTTCTAAATTCACCTGAAAACAAAATTAAATCAAATCAAATCATTTATTTCAGGCAATATTTACAGTTTTAAACAAATAACTGCAAACAGAGACCCATAGAATAAATACCTCAAAGACTAACATACATAACAATATAAAGTTAAAACTAAATCCCGTAACCCGAGCGGCGACGTGCGGCGCGGGCGCGGGCCCGGCGCCGGCCGCAGGGCGCCGCCCGCGACACTTGCGACACTTGCGACACTTGCGACACTTGCGACACTTGCGACACACGACCCCCGCAGGCCACACATCTTCCTTCAGAAAGATCGGCAGCTTCTCCGTCGGCACGCGCACAACAAACGACTTGAAGTTGACTCTGTTACGCGACTCTAGCTGCTCGATCCTCACTCGATATCCGGTCTTCTTAACCAACTACTCAGTAACGTCGGCGACGCTGGAGCCGAGACACGTATATGTACGTCGCTAAATTAAAAGTTTAGACTTTTTTCTAAGGTGGGATTTGGGATAAGACCAAGGACATTTATTTATTATAGCGGTTTTACCCGCATAGTTACCGATCCCGTGGAAATTTCGGGATAAAACAAAGCTATGTCTTTCGCCGGACCATAAGTTATAGGTTATTTCTCCAAAGCTGGCGCGAGCAACACATAGACATTTTACACACGTATAGTGTCTGTGAATGTCACTCAAACATCTCATTCCGTCCCTCTCGCGCGCGATCAAGCTTATGAGTATGAACGGGACAGTGTAATTAATATGTTTGGTTTTGGAACTTAAAATACAGGGTGATTTCATTTCATTAAATCAACTTCAAAACTGGTTATTCTCTATTCGTATAAAACAAATGATTCATTTTGAAACATACTGTATAAGAAAATTGCATTAGTGTGAGGATTTTGATGGCGCCAGGTCTGGAGAAATTACCAATATCTATAATTTTATATTTTACTAGCTGTGCCCCGAGGTTTTACCTGCATAGGGGATCGGGATAAAACATCAGCCTATGTCCTTTCCGGGACCATAAGTTACCCCTATGCCAAATTTGAAGTCAATCGATTCAGTATTTTAGTCGTGAAAAGGTAACAGACGGACAGAGTTACTTTCGCATTTATAATTGTTTGTCCCGGTCTGGGTGTGTGTGAATGAGTGTGTACGCAGTTTGTGATACCCTACATACAAGTTACGAACTTAGTTAGGGGTCAGTTACTGTAATGAGATGATGGAGTGAATGATTATGTTATTATATTATACTAGCAGCGCCCCGCGGTTTCACCCGCGTAGTTCCCGTTCCCGTAGGAATTTCGGGATAAAAAGTATCCTATGTTCTTTCCCGGACCATAAGCTACCTCTGTACCAAATTTCAAGTCAATCGGTTCAGTAGTATAGCCGTGAAAAGGTAACAGACAGACAGACAGAGTTACTTTCGCATTTATAATATTAGTTAGGATTAATAAATAATTAAATGTAACTCACAACTCATGTTAGCAATAGCCGCGGCACAGTTGGTATGCAGATACTTGTCTCGAACGCGCGCCATATTGTATTGTAGCGCCCGAATGATCACCAACACCATGAGCCCGCCCAGTGATATCTCGGATATCGACCGCTCTGTATACCAGGTTAGGTTTTTTAACATCTGAAAGAGATTCGTTGAATTTGGCTTAGCATTTTGATGTTGGGTTGATACTTATAATAAACTAGCTTTTGCCCGCGACCTTGTCCGCGGGGAAAAATGACTTTTGGCAGAATCTGGGTTTCAATTTCGAGACAATAAAAACATATTAAATACCAAAACTGATCGTTAGATTTTTGAAAAATCAATACTATTTAGTAGTAGCCCGGTCGTAATTCACAGAGAATTTTGTACGTTGACCTGTGGCTATCTATCTCTGTCGCACCTGTGTAAATTATAATGCGTCCCGCTCGCACGGATGCGATAGCGAGCGGGACGCATTATAATTTACGTAGGTGCGACAGAGATAGATAGCTACAGGTCAACGTACGATATTTCATGTGAATTACGACCACGCTTTAGGTCTGAATCGTTAAAAACAAACAATCAAACCCTTTCCCTTTATAATATTAGTACATTACAGAAGTATTGATTGATATAAATAAGTAATATAATAAACTAGAAGTACCCCGCGGTTTCACCCGCGTAGTTTTCAATTTACCCCCCTTTCTCCCCCTAGGGGGAATTTCCAAAAATCCTCTCTTAGTGGTAGCCTACTCCCTCCAACAAACACACGTGCCAAACGACTCTCTACGACCAGTAGTTTCGGCTGTGCGTTGTCTGTCAGTCAGTCTGTCAGTAGATCACTCAGTAACGGAAGAGTTTTATATATATAGAAGATAGTATAGTCAATATTATATATAACTAGCTGTGCCCCGCGGTTTCACACGCGTAGTTCCCGTTCCCGTGGGAATTTCGGAATGAAAAATAGATGTTGGCCGATTCTCAGACCTACTGAATATGCTCACAAAATTTCATGAGAATCGGTCAAGCCGTTTCGGAGGAGTATGGCAACGAAAACTGTGACACGAGGATTTTATATATCCTACTAATATTATAAAGCCGAATGTTTGTATGTGTGGATGTATGGATGTTTGTTCCTCTTTCACGCTAAAACTACTGAATGGATTTGAACTTTTTATCCCATAATTCCCACGGGATAAGGTTCCACGCGGGTAAAACCGCGGGGCACAGCTAGTTAGATATACTTACAATATTATGCACGTTCTTGATAAGTGCGTCGTCCTCAGTCAATATGAGTAGCACTATCAGCGCCATGTATATGTGATGCGAATTGCTATCGGGCGCGTTGTATAGCACTTGTAGGATGGGGACTATCTGAAATAGAATATTATTTAATTTAAAATATTATATTATTAATCGTACTAATATTATAAAGCCGAATGTTTGTGAGTGTGGATGTTTAGATGTGTGGATGTTTGTTCCTCTTTCACGCAAAAACTACTGAATGGATTTTAATGAAACTTTACAATAATTTAGCTTATACAACCTGTATTATTATACTCTTTGCTTATACATCAGAATAACACATAGGTTACTTTTTATCCCGAAATTCCCACGGGAACGGGAACTACGCGGGTGAAACCGCGGGGCCTGCTAGTATAAAATAATCCTACTAATATTATAAATGCGAAAGTTTGTATGTTTGTGAGTTTGGATGTTTGATCCACTTTCACGCAAAAACTACTGTATCGATTTTGATTAAATTTGGTACAGATGTTCCTTATAACTAGGAGTAACACATAGGATACTTTTTATCCCGAAATTCCCATGGGATTGTATACAAGTAATCGTATGTTTTATTGTAACTTTTTGTAGTCACAAATCCTACCAATAGATGGCGCTGTTACTTAATATTTTAACACACGATGGTGAATTGTGCCGAGATTGTATGATACTACGAGCTACGCATTCTCACGGGAGCGGGTACTACGCGGGTAAAACCGCGGGGCGCTGCTGAGACTACGACAGCCGGGACCGACGGCTTTACGTGCCCTCCGAAGCACGGAAACGCTCATGAAATTACAAGTCATTTTTAGTAATGACCCATCACAGTCATGACGGTGCCAGACGTTGCTTAACCGCACAGATCACAAGTGATCCGCGGGTGGCACTGGGCCATGAGCGCTACAAACAAACAAATCTTTCCTCTGTAATATTATTATTAGTTTATACTAATATTATAAAGAGGAAAGATTTGTTTGTTTGTTTGTAATGAATAGGCTCCGAAACTACTGGACCGATTTCAAAAATTCTTTCACTAATGGAAAGCTAATTTATCAGTGCGTGACATAGGCTATATTTTATCCCCGTAATCCCACGGGAACGGGAACTACGCGGGTGAAACCGCCGGGAGCTACTAGTATAGATATAAAACAATAAATATTAGTATAACTTACCAAACTCTCTATATTGGGCACGTTGCTGACGTATTTCTTGTACGATTTACAGGAGTGCAGCATTAGATAGAGCAGTAGTGTCGTGTGCTCGCAGCCGGCCGTCGCGCAAAGGTACTTGTGTAACTGAAAGTATATGAAAAAATTGACAGAAATCTATACAAATATATATGTGCCGGTGACAGTATCACTGTAATCGCATCTTTTGGTTGTCAGTTTAATGAAAATTCATCCAAATGACATTATAGAGTCATCAAGTTTTCTGTGCCGGCGGCCAAAATTGGAAGCTCCTATTGTAATTTTTTTATTAAACGAAACGTACGTCATTGTTTATAATTAATATCTTTTTACGGGATATTTACACGGGATTCGACTTATGGGTACGTGTAAATATCCCGTAAAAAGATATTAATCCTATTGTCATGTTGAATAAAATGTCATCTGGATACATTTTGATTACACTGACAATCATCTGAGAACCAAAAGATGCGATTACCCTCCGGCCACACTATCGCGATAACGCGAACATTGGCACACGTTATACACCCTTATTTTGAAATTGCGATACCTTATCTCACAGCTAATGTAAATTAGGGTTAACAATATAATAGTGAAGTTAGTTTTTTTCTTTTGCTTTTATTTAAAAAGTTATGATAAGTCAAAGTTTTTCAAAATCCCGCCGAATTTTATTGTTATTCTACACCGAACAACCGGCGAGCGCTGCGATACACAGCCGAGCGCGGTCATCGACCCGAGCCGTCACAGAATACTTGATAGCTAGTGTGCCGTCTGGTAATACGGCATTTATTTAGTATTTTTTAAAGATAAGTAATTAACTATCATTTTTGATATTTTTATTGGATATATGGATTCAGTTACTGCTACAGATATTCTGATTTTAATAAGTCCCATCATTTCAAAATAAGGGTGTATACACAGAGGAAATAATATCTCTTATTATTTTAATTTTGTCTTTTCGTCTAATAACATTTCAATCTGCTAGCAAAAGGTCTACTGTACACAGAACAATAGGTTTACATTATTGTAACTTACCGCGGCCATGTCTATTCTGGGTGACGTCACTTGTATGCCATTTGATTCTTTTGAGGGCGTTGTTGATGTGTTTTCTGAAAAAAAAAATGATATATTTAGTTTTGAAATTTAAAAAATACAATGGAATCATTAATCGATTATCCTAACTAATATTATAAATGCGAAAGTAACTCTGTCTGTCTGTTACCTTTTCACGGCTAAACTACTGAACCGATTGACTTGAATTTGGTACAGGGGTAGCTTATGTGGTCCGGGAAAGAACATAGGCTACGTTTTATCCCGAAATTCCCACGGGATTGGGAACTACACGGGTGAAACCGCGGGGCACAGCTAGTTTTTATGTCTCGAAATTCGGGTTTAGGATATTAAATTCCGGATATGAAATTTTGAAGAATGTCTTTGTATATTTATTTATATATCAATCAGCTGTAATTAGGGAAAGTTAATTTCATATTCACGATAGTCACAGTTAAGGATCTCCTAATATCCTTGAAATGTCATAACATAATCATTCACTCCATCATCTCATTACAGTAACTGACCCCTAAGTCCGTAACTTGTATCTAGGGTATCAGAAACTACGCACACACTCATTCACACATACACCCAGACCGAGACAAACATTTGTGGTTCAGACAAATATTCACCCCGCACGGGAATCGAACCCGCAACCTTACGGATGGCAGTCCGGCATGGTGACCACTCTGCCATCGAGGTCGTCATATCAGACTCAGTTACAGTTACGGATACTTTCGGATATTAGAAATATCAACTTCCGATATTTTAATATTAGACTAACTAGTTATGTCATAATTTTGTTATTTTTTAATGTGGCCCCACATAACAACTCAGTGGGTTCCCGAAGGAGGGCGTCGTCGGGGTCGGCCGAGAAAGCGTTGGCGGGATGATCTTACCACCTTCGACAGTAGCTGGTGGGACACTGCGAAGGATAGGGATGGTTGGAAATGTTTGGGGGAGACCTTTATACAGGGTGTCCGGTCATCGATGTCGGATACTTTAAGGGGGTAAAATATGGTATTTTTTATCGACAAATCACGATTCCAATTTTCTCTAGCTACCTCCATTACAAAATGGCAGCCATTTTGTTTTTTTCAACTCGACGCGCGGGTGCTTGTACTGATTTAGTCATTGCTATCCATGTAAACGTCTTAGGAAGATAAAAGATGTCTCATTTGAAAGTTAATAATGTAGGGTATTATTGAATGTAAGATTTTATTCCATTTCTTAATTATAAAATAACAAAAAATCATTACAAAAATAAAAATCAATATTTTTTTACAGATTTTTTCTGCATTTTTTTAATTTTTGTTAAAATTTGACCCATTAACCTACGTTTTTCATCTTGTTTTCTGATAGTACAGAATATTTACTTAAAAAAGAATCATACATCTTATAACATTATGTATGATAGTTCTAAAGTTACGATGGTTTGAATATGATCCTTAGCCAAGAAAATCGTCTCGTATTGCGAGGAGTGCTCGACGTGCTCGCCCATGGGACTGCGTTGTTGGGATTATCTGACTTGGACTATTATTTAGTCGGTCTAAGTGAAGGTAATTGATCAAAAAATGGTACATTTTATTCCATATCTTTATCATAAAATAACAAAAGAGGATGATAAAAACAAAAACCATTATGTGTTTTCGTATATTTTTTAAATTATTTATATAATATTTAATAATAGTCCAAGTCAGATAATCCCAACAACGCAGTCCCATGGGCGAGCACGTCGAGCACTCCTCGCAATACGAGACGATTTTCTTGGCTAAGGATCATATTCAAACCATCGTAACTTTAGAACTATCATACATAATGTTATAAGATGTATGATTCTTTTTTAAGTAAATATTCTGTACTATCAGAAAACAAGATGAAAAACGTAGGTTAATGGGTCAAATTTTAACAAAAATTAAAAAAATGCAGAAAAAATCTGTAAAAAAATATTGATTTTTATTTTTGTAATGATTTTTTGTTATTTTATAATTAAGAAATGGAATAAAATCTTACATTCAATAATACCCTACATTATTAACTTTCAAATGAGACATCTTTTATCTTCATAAGACGTTTACATGGATAGCAATGACTAAATCAGTACAAGCACCCGCGCGTCGAGTTGAAAAAAACAAAATGGCTGCCATTTTGTAATGGAGGTAGCTAGAGAAAATTGGCATCGTGATTTGTCGATAAAAAATACCATATTTTACTCCCTTAAAGTATCCGACATCGATGCCCGGACACCCTGTATATATATATATACTAGCTGCGCCCTGCCGTTTCACACGCGTAGTTCCCGTTCCCGTTCCCGTAGGAATTTCGGGATGAAAAATAGATGTTGGCCGATTCTCAGACCTACTGAATATGCTCACAAAATTTCATGAGAATCGGTCAAGCCGTTTCGGAGGAGTATGGCAACGAAAACTGTGACACGAGAATTTTATACATAAGATATACACATCCAAGCCGATTTCGGCTACGGCGACTTGGCTTCATTCACAAACATGAACTTGGGTGTTTCGCTCGCATATGACTGCAGTACCCAATTTGAGACCTTTGCCCAGCAGTGGGACATTATAGGTTGAAAAAAATCCTCACCTGCATTATCCTGAGTAGATAACAACGCCCGTCTATACAAGTTATCGCTATTAATACAGTGGTTAGCCAACGCTAATAACAGCAAGCACGATTGGTTGGCCGCCGGGTGCTCGCGGTTCAACCTCTCTATCAACTCGTGGCGGTCCAACGCCGGCTGGGTGTAGATCGTGCGGCGGCCCGGCGTTTGTAGGGTTAGCATGTTCCATAGGCCGGCTGGAAAGATAATTATCAGTCAGTCAGGTGATACAGTATAATATGGTAACTGACCTTTAACTAGATTCAGTATGTGTATATGGGGTATTAGAAACGCACCCGCAAATAAATTTTAAAATCAAGTCTATCGGCAATAAACGCTTTTTAGGGTTCTGTACCCAAATACTAAAAACTAAATAAAATTGTTGATGTAGCAGCGCCCTGCGGTTTTACCCGTTCCGGTGAGAATACGGGGATAACATATAGCCTATGTTACTCAGGGTGAATGTAGCTTTCTAATGGTGAAAAAATGTTTGAAATCGGTTTAGTAGTTTCGAAGTCTATTCGTTACAAACAAACTTTTTATAATATTAGTATAGATTGTGGAGATTTTATTTATTTATAGAGAATAGCTGTACCCCGCGGTTTCACCCGCGTAGTTCCCGATCCCGTGGGAATTTGGGGATAAAACACTGCCTATATCCTTCCCCGGACCATAAGCTACCCCTGTACCAAATTCAAGTCAATCGGTTCAGTAGTTTAGCCGTGAAAAGGTAACAGACAGACAGAGTTACTTTCGCATTTATAATATTAGTTAGGATACTCACAAGCCAAATCAATAAGTATGCTCCCGCCGGCGGTGCGCGCGCCGAACATGCTCGGCGGCGCGGCGAGCAAGTTGGACAGGTTGTTCAGCAACGTCTTCACCAGCAGCGGGGCGTGCATGCTGTACCGCCCTTGGAATAACGTTCTGCGGATGAAAAATATAATTATGATATTAGGAAGAATCTTATTTTATCTTTACTATAAAAAAATAATATTCGGACACATATCTGGGTGTGTGTGAATGAGTGTGTGCGTAGTTTCTGATACCCTAGATACAAGTTACGAACTTAGTTAGGGGTCAGTTACTGTAATGAGATGATGGAGTGAATGATTATGTTATGTTATATAACACGTCGCCTATTTCATAAGCATGTTTTAGGCCAAGTTTTCAGTCTTGTTATTTTTTTATATTAATGGAACAATAAATTTCTATTTTTTGTTTTATAGTTCAACTAACGAATCTTGTAATATCGATTCTAGACCACAAGTAAACATATTTGTGTTGTTTCTTTGTAAATATGTCAGACAAACGGACATGTTGGTGCACACAGATGTTTTCAAGCGGGAATCGAACCCGCAACCTTCAATATAGCAGGCAGAAATACTACCAACAGTATCACTTGGCCTTCGGCCAAAAAAATACTGAAATAAGTAATAAGTTCCAAAAATATTTATTTTTAATCTTCCCAGCCTTAAATTTGAACCCACCACCCTCAGCAAACACTAACCTGTATATCAACGAGGATTCAATCAGTCCTGTATGTCCGTGGGTACTCGCAAACATATACACCGACATCAGTACTATTATTGTATTTATACACTCTAAATGTAGATAGTATGTGTTGTCTCTGAAACAAAATATAATGTATTTATTTGGGCAAAAAAACGCGGTATTACAAAAGGGTAAATGGCAGGGGTCATCTGGCACAAGGGATAACTGGAATATGGGCATCTGGACCAGATGTATCTGGCACGATGGGTACCAAAACCAGGGGATATCTGATACACGCTGTGCCCCGCGGTTTTACCCGCGTGGAACCTAATCCCGTGGGAATTTTGGGATAAAAAGGATCCTATGTGTTATTCCTAGGTATGAGGAACATCTGTACCAAATTTCATTTCAATCCATTAAGTAGTTTTTGCGTGAAAGAGGAACAAACATCCATACATCCACACTCAAAAACATTCGGCTTTATAATATAAGTAGGATGAGTGGTGACTAGACCGGAGGGTATCTGGCTCGACGGGTATCTGAACTAGGGGTATCTGGCACGAGGCGTATCTGAACCAGGGTTATCCGATACGAGGGGTACCGAGTGGTATAGGGCACGAGGGGTATCTGGACTAGGACGTATCTTACACGAGGGGTATCTGAACTAGGGGACATCTGGACCGAGGAGGAGGTATCTGGCAACAGGGTTATCTGGCACGAGGGCTAATTGGACCAGGGGATATCAAGGATATCAAGACAAGGTTTTTTGTACTTACGTAACAGGCACATCAATAATGAGACTAATGAGTGCATCTATAAGCATTTCCACCCGACTTTCACTGCCTAGTATCGTCGGGCTCGGAGTGACAGGCGTCTCTACTGCTTCAGGCGATGGTACCGTTTGGTCGTCGGTTGATTTTGTCTATAAATAAATAATATATTTCAATTAAATTCGCTCAAAATGTTAGCATACTTTATTGGAATACGGAATACGCGATGAGACCGTAATAACTATGTATAGTTACTAAAAAAAATATGCTCATTATGAGTGTGTGTGTGTCTGTGTGTGTGTGTATGTGTGTGTATGTGTATGTATGTGTAGTTACTTTAAGTATAGCACTACTTACATTATTCTGTTCATCCTTAACCACAACAGACTGTGTCCGTCTGTCCGGTTGTACGTCTAAATGCGCGCACAGTTCATGTTCTGGGACCATCTCTACCAAATACTTGGTTACTGCTCTTATTACGAACAAAGCGTTGTAGGTCTGCCAGGCTAGCATTACACTGGGAAAGACGGTTTATTTAGTAATTTATTGCTATAAATAATGGTGTGATTTTACGATAGTTGTTCTAACTGTAAGTATTTATTTGAGTTCTTGTAGCGATAATTAACAAATTAACGAAAGTATTAGTATATTTGCTAGTTTCTTTTTGTAATGTTACTAATGTAGGTATTTTTACATAGTTATATTTTACGTATCAGAATGATTCAAAATTTAGATAAGTAGATATTATAAGTTCTGTATTTTATTTTGCTTGTTTATTGCATGCATTTTGTCACTAGAGACCTAAAAATATAAATAAACATTAAGAATATATTTTTTTTATGTATAAATTCTCATACAAGTGAACTGTTTTGTAAGTTCTTTTGAGAATAAAGTTTCTTTAAACCGATTTAAGCTTATGCATTTTGCACAGTGATGGTAATAGCATAGGTCAGGGCCTATGCCATTAAAATCAGCAGCGATTCAGACTCGCACATGAGAGGTTACATACCATTAAAAGCGTTCCTTTAAATATTCACTTTATTTTCAGTACTTATTTTATTTTATAGCAGTAACAGAAATACATTAACTGTGAAAATTTCAATGAACTAGCTATCACGGTTCATGGGATACACTGAAGACAGACCGAGGATACACCGACAGACAGACAGAAGGACAGTGGGGCTTAGGTAAAAGCGCAATACCCACAGCAAATGCTCTACTCTTGTTATATGGGCAATCTACCCCCCGTCACCCTATATGAGTATATAGATTTTATAATAGTATAAACAGTTATCCAAACACAACTCACTTATCACTATTAGGCGAGGCCAGCAGTATGGACGCTCGTGTAATAAACACTTGTAGCAAAGACCCGAGGTTCGCTGTCTGTAGGTTGTTCTGTAGAAACTTTTGTAGGAGCGCCTCCGTACTACCGTCGAAGAATAATTGTTCTTCACTGTAATAAAGAAACTTGTAAGTAAATAGCGAAAAATATAATGTTTACTCAGCAGTATAGCCATGAACAAAATATTACAAAAAAAAATACTTTTAATTATTGAAACAGAATAAAAAAAAAAAAAAACGATCATATTACATTTTCCTTTCCTGGGTTCAAGTCCTAGCTCAGAGAGAGCTAAGCTGCCTAGCGCAGCTGAGACTACTGAACAAAAAGGTACTTTTCTCTGAGTTAAAACATGAACCTGAACCAATTTTATATGAAAGATATTACATTTTTTTTGTTTAATATTTTTAAAAATACTTAACAAAATTTCTCTCAAAATACATCTGATTATGGCGAGCTTATGACAGATAAAAATAGAGATAAAATATATTATTCAATACTTACGAAGTAGCAGGCGGGTTGATATTGAACGCGAGCATCTGGTTCCAGAACGGGTCATTTGGCGATATCATCTCTGTGGAGCAGAACCTCGCCAGGAGCTCATTGGAGCTCATCTCCGAGTAACGACTTATTGCTACGCCCATTTTGAATCTGGAATTTTAAAGTATAATTAGTTTAATTGAATATTTTATCATGACAGCTTCTTCTGCTGACTATGAGAAGAAAAGGGGAATGGAAACCTGTGACAAGGACAAGGAGAGAGGGGTTGAAAACTTCTAAAATTGGTGTGAAACGTCACTATTATTTACTTTTAAATTTGTAACCAAATTATAAGTTTTTTATTTGTATTCTATATTCTGTATTTTTTCTTATAACCAGGACCAAATATAGGATATTATTTATGCCAAAATTTGCGTGGGATTTAGTATGAACATTTTGTACTTGTATAAAAATCCTATTTTGTGCTAATAAGAATATCTATACTCAATCATACATGTATTATATTTTCAAATGTGACAAATTCATAATTATTATACCTTATTTATGAGTATTTGATAATGAACACTGCTACCTTGTATATGCTTTAGTACAGATTTTAATGTAGAAACATGTAGGTAACTGGTGATTAGGTAGTAATTTGAAGCTGTGTTACACTGTTTATCTTAAAAACTTAGTATGATAACGATATTATAATAAAACTATGCAGTTTCTTAAAAGAATCGGCATAATTCTTTACCTTCAAAACATACTAAATTACTTGATTTTTAGCTTGTATTCGAAGCCGAATTAAGGCTTTAATATCTTATGACTAATTGCAGTTAATGATAAATAAGATTAATCACCAAAATTCGGTTAAAATGAGAATACAAATTAGATTAGATTATGATATAAAAACAAACATGTTAGATCAATATTATAGCATCCGGTATACTAGAATATGTTAAATAAACTTACTTATTTCATTAAGCGTGATTATTGCACGAAATTAAAACAATAATACTATAGAAACGATAATAAAAATAACTAAATTCTTTGCATTTCGCCACGATATCACGAAACCTTTCTTTGCCGATTGACTTGTCAAGTTGTCAATAAACTGTCAAATTTGATGACTTTTCCAATTTGTCTTTGAGCTAAAGTTTTTATAGGCCACTAGCAGCGCCCCGCGGCTTCACCCGCGTAGTTCCCGTTCCCGTGGGAATTTTGGGATAAAAAGTATCCTATGTGTTATTCTGATGTATAAGCAAGATTATTGTAAAGTTTCATTAAAATCCATTCAGTAGTTTTTGCGTGAAAGAGTAACAAACATCCATACATACAAACTTTCGCCTTTATAATATTTTATAGGCCATGGAGCCCACATGGAGCCTCAGATATTATAATTATGTTTTTGTGCCTATTTTATAAATTATTATAGTGTAAGCATGAAAAGATGGGTGACTACTGTAACCACCGAATCCCGCGGAACATCATCAACATTTTTATTAACTAGCGAAAATTATTTATTTACAGCTAAACCCTGCTAAACTCAATAAAATACCGGTATTTCGGAATTTTCCGATTTAGCTACGTGTAAGTGTCACATCACTCGAGCTAATCATTCGATTGAAATCGATTTTATTTTCTTTCATATCTTTCTTCCACTTCCAGTGTTTTGAATTTGATTGCATTTGCTCAAATTTTTGATTAATGTGCTGTTTTTAAAAATGATTCTCAAATGATATTATTTGATTTGTGCCACAAACTTTTGTGTTCTCAATTCTCATTCTAATGCATAGTAAACATTTAAAACACGGGTATTTTTAAAAATAAAATATTTCAACAGTTTTTGAATTTCGATCACCATACTGCCGCCGAAATGGACTCGGGGTGTTATAAAATAGAAATTCTCCATTTTTTAAATCCACATTTAATCTGGATTGAGCGAAAAGATGAAGGCAAAGAAATTGTTTTGGAACAAGTCGGTGTATTTGGTGTATTGCCGCTTTTATCCTCAATAACAGAAGATGGGCAAATATTTATGGTTAAAGATGACCAATGGATGCCCGCAGTTAATAAAGCCTTACAAAATTTTCGTGAAACTTACGAAGATATCTACTTTACTCCAAAACATATTGATAGAAGGTAAATTTATAATTTTTCTTATTTATTATTGCAATGTTTCAAGGTCATTATTTCCGAATAATTAATATTAGACCTACTGTCAAAAATAGATAACATTAATTGAATGACTTCTATACCGACGGAAATTAAAAAAAAAATATTGAAGAGCTTAAAAGCTTCAAAATTTTCACCTACAAGTGAATAACTCAAAAAAATTTTTGACTACAACAACCTATATAGCATAGTGGTCACAATGCTGGACTGGTAAACATGTTTGCGGGTTAGATTCCCATGCAAAGTAAATATTTGTTGGTCTTTAATGATCAGCTCTCTCTCGTCTGAAGGTGTGTATGAAAGATGTACGTAGTTTGTTTTACCCTAGATACAGGTAATAAATCTGTTTTTTGATCTTTTGTTTATGATATACATATTAAAAACATATATTTTAATTTCAGAAGCTCAATTTTCAACGATAACATCCACCAATTTGGTGATATATTCGGTTTTAATAGAACAAAGAAAGTATTTTTATCGTCAATCATCGTAAAAATTGGACATGCTTACATGGACGAATGCGCCTTCTACAAAAAGCTATCTTCCGGAAAAATCAGAACAAAACTCAACACAGTACAAACCGATGAAGTAATAAAAGCTATAGAAAAGTATTTCAAAGCTACCGATAAATCTCGTAAGAAACAACAAGTTGTTAAAGAAAACACAACTATATTCCAGACTATTAAAGATGTAAGCGCAGCGTTGACGGTCAAAAACTTACAAATGCACAACCAAAATAGCAAAGAAATAGAAAAATTGGACATTTATAAAGTTATTGAGGAAAAGACTAAAGATTTGAACATGTGTAAGATAGATACCAACATAGTCTCCTTAGGAAGAGGCTATAAACGCACCAAAAGTGACATCAACTCGGACATTACAGAAAAAAGCCTAAATTCAAGTGAAAGACTCAAACAACGTGTAGAATATTCTAAACAGCCGGCCGAATCTTTGAAAGCTGTGAAAAGATATGTGGAAAGTAGCGGTAGTAGAAAAGTTTCTGCGGAAATGTCGGAGGCTAATGAAAGAGTTGAACTACAAATGCTAGAACCTGAGCCGGAGATGAAGTGGAAGGAAGTGTCTGATGATGTAGATGATGATTGCATTGCACCTCAGTGTAAATTGCATTGTAAGTATCAGAAACTTGCTACATCCCTAGTAATATTATTAATGAGAAAGTAACTCTGTCTGTCTGTCTGTTACCTTTTCACGGCTAAACTACTGAACCGATTGACTTGAAATTTGGTACAGGGGTAGCTTATGTTCCGGGGAAGAACATAGGCCATGTTTTATCCCGAAATTCCTACAGGAACGGGAACTACGCGGGTGAAACCGCGGGGCACAGCTAGTAACTAATACGATAGAATCTGTTTTTATAGTAAAATGGGATATTTACCATGTATATTATTAACAGTTCATTCGTTATCATGGCGCTTGCATCAGCGTCGAAATATTGGAAACTCGGCATAAACATATAATAGATATATCTGCCAGTGAAACTACTAGACACAGATATAGCTATCTGTTATATGGAGTAACTTAGGCTACTTTTTAACCTAAAAGTTACCCTCTTTTAGTCTTAGTGGTTAGTGTCACTAACCACCTAAAATTACCATGGGACTGTTAACCAGTCATTTTCACAGTTTTCATTAGCTGTACCCTGCAATGTCACTTGAGTTTAACACTCAAGTGACATTGCAGGGTACAGCTAATGAAAATTTAAAAAATCCCGAAGAAATAACTTTTTTCTCTGCATGTATGTATTTGCAATCAGTTCCAAGACTTTGAACAAGTGTGTTCTGTGTTGCTATCATGTCAAAAAAATAACTAGTAACATAAAACAACAATGGCCTTCTTTTAATTCCATTTTTGAAACATTTTTGTTGTATTTTCAGCTGAAAGACCACCTAAACCTCTACCAAAAAAAGTGATTGTCTATGGACCGCCTGCACATATTAAACAACAGAAAATACGCACATTTATCGATGATCTTAACGAAGGTTCAGAAAAGTCTTTTCAGTTGAAAGACGAAAAAACAAAATGGACTGAAGATGGAGAGAAACAGGTTGATTCAGATATAAATGTTAAAATAACTAATATTGATAAATTAGAATTTATTAATAATAAAATGTATGCATTAGACGCTCAAAAACTCACTGACAGCTTAAATGAAGCTATTAATAATTCCAAAATAGGTAAAAATAGAGTTCCAACTGAAAAATCTGAAAATGTTTCAGAAAAATCTGAAATAGTTTCAGAAAAAGCCGAAAAATTACCAATGTTTTTGCGTAAGAAACTCGAAATGTTTAAAAAGTTAGACAGTGACAAAATTAAACAATCTAACGATGATAATAGACGATCTTTGTCTCGTGAATCTTCTGATAACGAAATAGCCATAATTAAAGAGAAATTAAAAGCCGAATATGCCATTAAAGCTAAAGCCGAAGTCAAACCTGTATTCAAAAACTATTCTACAGAAAGACACGTTAATCCGTTTCTAAATTTGGACGGTAGCAAGTCCGTTTTCGTAGATAATTTGATCAAACCAATCCTGATGGTACATTCGAAAAACAATAATCTTGTGTTACCACAATCTAGGATATCCGATATAAGTTTCAAGGCAGACATTCGTCAATATTTAAGAAATTTTCATATTAAAGAACCGTCTAGATTACAATCTGTATCTTGGATGTACATTTTGAGAGGTCACAGCGTTTTTATGGTTGCTCCATCTGGCAGTGGTAAAACTTTAGGCTATGTGCCCGCTGTCTGTAACTTAACACTCGATTATAACCATGAAATTATAAGCGTTGGTCCAATAACTTTAATAGTATGTGCGTCAATCGAATCTGTTAATCAGGTTTCTATGATATGTAAGTCATTTCTCGGGGAAAAAGTGTTAGCTTGCTATCACGGCTTAGATCCTTGCGCTATGACCGCTTCTGTCTTGAATGGGTGTTCTGTTATGGTGACTACACCGTCTATGATTTGTAGATTACTAGTGACAGATTTAGGTGTGGATCTACGCAGACTTACAACAGTCGTTTTTGATGATTGCGAACGTCTATTCGACGTATACCAGTCTGAGGTGAAAACAATACAATATTATGTAAAGCAAATGCTGAAAAATCGTATAGATAAGAAGCTAAAAGTCCAATATGTAGTAGCTTCTAGAAAATGGTGTGATGAAATGGTGAATCTAGCTAAAAAAGCGCCAGATACTATAATAGCTATTTCAGCTTTTCAAGAATGTGTGTTGTATTCTAAGACTAATACTTCAGTCAATTTTGTGTTAAAAGATAAGAAATTAGATTGCGTCAAAGATTTTTTGAACCAAACTGATAGAACTAAAAGAACTGTTATAGTTTGTCGTTCTAATGATGAAATAGAATATCTAGAAACGTCTCTGAGAAAGAAAAAATATACAACTTTCGCTTGTGACAATGATATGTCGGTACATAATTTGTACAATATGAACGTTGGTTGGTCTAATTACAAAGACCCTTTTAACGGTCCTATACTCATCTGCTGTGATGGCAATTTGACCCATCTAAACGTCACTAACGCTAACTATCTAATCCATTATTCCATGCCAAAATTATTCTCAATGTTCTGCAAAAGATTTGCAGTTTTAAATGACAATTACGCGTCCATATTCAAGCCACAATCCCAAGATGTTAGAATAAAAATAATACTAGAAGATAACAACGTGGAACAGTTGCCAAAAATATTGAATTTCCTCAAAAGGTGCACCAGTCAAATGCCTGAAGCTTTAGATATTATATCTAAGAATATTATTAAGCAGAAAGAATTAGCTAAAGCCGAAAAGTTCGTGCCGATTTGTAAGAATTTGCTGACGCTATCCGAATGCGCTGATATGTGGCACTGTGAAAATAGACACGCTATATTTAAAGATTACGATAGTCCCAAGGACTGGATGCCTCATAACGGAATGATAAAATTCAAAATTCTCCACTACGATACAGCAGTAAGCTACTCAGCAAGGCTACTTTCCCATATCACAAAATCCGGTACTACAAAATATCCGAAACAGTACAGCACATTATCTTTGAAAATGGGCATGTATTACAGTAAAGAATGCAACAAAAAATTGCACGGAACACCCAAACTTGGTGATATTTGCGCAGTGGCTCCTAAGCAAAACTTTTACGCAAGATGCCAAGTCATAAAGATTGTTAGTTACCAGAAAAATCAACCTCATAACATACTAGTTAGACTTATAGATGAAGAACGCCTGACTATAGTCAAGGATGTAATGCTCTACTATTTGCCAGACGAGTTTAAAGCTATAGAAACTTACGTAGTCAATGTAAGGTTGGCTAATATCAAACCGCAGGATAAAGATATAACATTCTCTGATATAGCTAAAAATGTACTAAAGAAAGAAGCTGAAAGAAATGATCAGCTGTATTTAAGAGGACAAGTAGTTTTGACCGTTGGTAATACTATTTTCGTAGATACTCTGGAAGTATGCCAAGATCTAGCAGTGGTTAACGAAACAGTAGTTACATTAAACTTTAAAAATGATCTTTTAGAGAATCATGCTATCATTTATCCAGAACACGTGGTAAATTTGAAAGAATTATGTCGTGTTGGTCATCTAGATATTGAGAAAGAAGATGAAACGTCAGTATTGAATAAGAATAAATCACCTGTAGCAGCAACTTGGGCTTATTTGCCAAAAGGTGAAATAAACGAGGTCACTCTATCATATACCAAGAATGTTGGCAAATTTTTCGTACGTCTTATCAAATTTCATAAATGTCTTAACTTGCTTTTGGACGATATTTATTACTATGTAACAGATAAACCGCGAAAATTGGACACAATTACTGTAGGTGATATAGTTTTGACTAAACTTCCTGGCGAGGAGTTCATTTTGAGAGCTAGAATAGAGAAAATAATAGACGATAATAAAGTTGAATGCTTCTTCGTTGACTACGGAGACTCGATAGAAGTGCCTATCACTGATTTGGCTCCAATAACGGATAATCTGATCCAAAAATTGCCGTTTCAAGCGATTGAATGTCGCCTTGTCGGTATAAAGCCACATAACGAAGAATGGTCTGAATTCAGTACTAACTGGTTCAAAGATTTATGCCACGGCAATGAGGAGCTTAAGCGATTACATGCTAAATGTTATATTAAAGAAAAGGCGGAGATTACAGGTGGTAACTGTCATGGAATTGTACTTTTAGACACAAATTCAACAGATGGAGATATAATCGTTAACAAAAAGATGATAGAGTTGAATTTGGCAAAGCAAGATGATGATGTTAACTTGCTAGATGAACCTTTTATTATTGTAGCTAATAAGGAAATAGATTCAGATAAGGAACAATTACAGGGAATAAAAGAAGAAAAAACGAAAGAAACTAAAAAAGGTTTAGTTCCAATACCAATAAAAGAATTACCAATTAAAGTTGAAGATCCAGTTGAAAATAAACAAGAAAAACAAGTTAGTTTAAATGATGTATTCGGGAAACCAATAAGATCGGTTCCTTTAGTGTCAGATGACGTGGATATTGACGATTATGATTGCAATATTGATTTGCGTGATTTGGGTGGCGTTAAAGGACTAAAAAACATCTTTGACATAATGAATCCTAATACAGATGTCCCTAAATGTGATACTATTATTGATGATGATGATGGTAATAGTCCACTAAATACTACACCTGGCTTACCAATGATCGACTACCAAGTTAAAGAGCTAGAAACTCCAGAACTAAGTGAACAACCTCAAGAAAATGAAGTATCAAAAGTTAATGAAAAACGAGATGAAACGGACAGAATAGAGAAACTCGATGAAACGGACGGATTTATAGAAAATGATACGAAAAAAGTGTTCAAAGAAGATGGGCTTAATGATTCAGAAATTGAAATTAGTTGCAATATTGCAGATGAATTGGAGATATCGCGTTTCAAAAGTGAATTTGATTCTGATGATTTAAGCGATTCTGATGTTAAAGAGTTGGGAAACGTTTCTGGTAGAGAAGAAATTGTTATAAATGTTTCTAATACCAGTCCAAATGATATAGACGATCCTAAAATTGTAACTGAATACCCTGAAAGTTCAGTTTCACCAAAGTCTAACTTATTTGCGTTACTAGCAGAGACTCATAAAAGAATTGACAAAAATGATAGAGATGCTCTAAATAGCTCAAACACAAAGTACGATAGCGAAATTAACAAAAGCACTGATCATTTTGAAAAGAAAGCAGTTAATATCAATTTTAATTCTGATTCGGAAGTAAATGAAGCTCCTAAACCTTCCAATAATAATATAAAAACAAGTGACATTCAGAAACCTGTAAAATCAACAAAAATCTACGAAAATAAGTCACTAGATTCCGACGATTTATCTTCAACAGACGTATCAGTTGATAGATCATACATACTTGTTACTAAAACCGCTGAAACGCACAAAATACCTAAAGTTATATGGCAGCAGACTAAAAGTACAATTACAATAAAAATACAACTGATTGGCGTTGAGAAATATACGCTGAAAATTGAAGTTAGATCTATAGAATTTCGTTGCGAACATAATGACACTACGTATTATTTCCAACTAGAATTATATGGAGTTATAAATAAAGAAAAAGTAGTACACGCTAACAAGGGACAATACATTAGGGTGTTTCTGCAGAAAATTATGCCTAAAAATTGGCTAAATTTGAGCAAAGAAGGGAAATTCAAAAGGTGGATAATTTACGATATAGATAGCATTGTGGATAATCTCTCTGACGAAGAAGATGTGGATAACTTTGAGCCTGTTCTGGAAAATTTGCGACGCAATCTTAGAGAGGATTCGGATAGCGACGAATTTGAAGTTTTAGACGACATTGACCCTTGTTAAAATAAAAAAAAAATATTTTTGAAAAAGCGGGCCTAATAAGGTTTTGCTGCTCCAAACAACTAATCATTGAATAATATAATTGTACCAATTTTACAATTAATTCACAAGGTATTATTTTAAGGCAAGTTTTAACCTTCCCTGGACTTCAACAAATAATTCAAACCTAAAATTAGCCAAATCGGTTTACCCGTTCTCGAGTTTTAGCTCGACTAATGCTAGACTAACGAACAGCAATTGATTTTTATTTAAGAAAACTAGCAGCGCCCCGCGTTCTCACCCGCTCCTGTGAAAATGCGGGGATAAAATTATACTAAAAACCTTACTCTTGAATCACTCTATCTATTAAAGAAAACCGCTTCAAAATTCGTTGCATAGTTCATTTCAATTAATTTAATAAACATTTTGTTACAATAAAAATACATTAAGCGCAATTATTGAGACTACCTCCCATACTAGTCTAGTAGTAGTTTTAAAGGTATAAGCATACATAGGGACAGATAGCGGGAAGCGACTTAGTTTTATACTATGTAGTGAAGATAGTTGACGCAGCAGCGTTTTGCCATATATTTTTAAGGGGCATTTGTCATATAATATTTAGAGCCCTTATTATTACTTAGCTGTAAAAAAACAAAGGGTAAAAAAATTACGGCCTAATCTCAATCCTACCGAATATTTTTATTTAATTTTTATAAAGTTCTCTATTAGTTTTAAGTGTTTATAATTGTAAGTGATTTGTATTTTTTTTTACTATTTTTCCTAAAGGATAACTAATATTTTTATCATAACTAGTTAAAAAGTTTATTTTAATTTTCTTACGATTAGTTTTAAGTATTTTTATAAATTTATTAGTTTTCGAATTATTATGATTAACGGGATATTTACCATGTATATTATATACTAGCAGCGCCCCGCGGCTTCACCCGCGTAGTTCCCGATCCCGTGGGAATTTCGGGATAAAACATATCTAGTCTAAGTCCGTTCCTAGACCATAAGCTACCCCTGTACCAAATTTCAAGTCAATCGGTTCAGTAGTTTAGCCGTGAAAAGGTAACAGACAGACAGACTTTCGCATTTATAATATTAGTAAGGATTTCGAGTTTCCGATATTTCGACGCTGTTGCAAGCGCCATGATCACGGATGAACTGAATAATATACATGGTAAATATCCCGTTAATTATAATAATTTGAATGCTAATAACCATGGTAACTATAAAAAATGTATTGATTAGTTTCATTTACGTAAAAAGTAATAAAACTTCTATATTTTTATTATTAAATGATACGTACGATGTACACAATACAATTATTTAATACGGGTTGTTTGTACGTACCTCATTAAAGGTACAATTCCAAGTCGGACCGCAGACCGCAAACTGCAAGCGACAATACTTTTCTTTCAACATCTATGAATGAGTGCATCGCGACTGCAGGCAGCAGTGTAGCCGCGCTCGGAATCAATTTCATAGACGTTCATAGAAACAAGTGTTGTCGCTTGCGGTCTGCTGTTGCAGTTTGCGGTCTGCGGCCCAAATTGGAATTGTACCTTATATTTAATTTTGTGTATCCATTCTTTATCCCTATATTATTAAATGGGAGATAGAGATTTCAGTAAAATCTCTCGACTAATTAAAAAAAAAGTATCGTACGTTTCATTTAATAATAAAAAAAACTTCTATGCTCTGATCACGGATCCTGTAAAGATATAGTTAGAAATAAAAAAATGCTGTGAATTTATTACATTAAAAATGTTTTTATTATTACTTTTGTCTAAATATTAGCTAGTCTGAAAAAGCACGCACATATTATTGTCTAAGAGCTTACAAAGGAAGACTTAGTTTTTACCTACATTACATCCGTGGGAACCAGTCCCCCTAGCATGACAGTGCGTGATAAAATATATCGACACCACGATATAATATCGATTTCATGACCACATGAATTATGGCGTGCTACGATATGATAAATTTAAATATGGCGCCTATATTAATCATATTTTGACAGTGGGATGTCGATAAAGCGCTATATCATATCGCGTTTTCGAAGTCATGCTAGCCCGGCTGGGCGTTAAATCCACAATTTCATAACGATTAAAACTAAATGTTAAACGTAATAAGAATGATATCAAACGACGAAAATCTCTAAAATCAATCTGAAAAAATATTTTTCTGATAAAAATGTACTTAAATGGATATGAATAAATAAATAAATAAAAAAGATATCGGTTAATAAATTACGGAGTTATGATTTAACAAACTTAAAAAGTACAATTGAGAACCTACTCTTTTTTTTGAAGTCGGACATTCTTTTTTCATCTTTTAGTAAACGAAAACAGGTTTTAATAAGACTTATAGCTATTATTAGAACATTGTACAAAATGACTATTTTATCTCTTGGAGTGTTTTTCTATCGGTATATATATTTAGAAATGGTGTGGGTCCAAAAATTCAGTATTGAAATGTCATTTTTTTTTATATTTTATATACTTATCTTAGACTAGCGGCCCGTCCCGGCTTCGCACGGGTCCAATTTCCGCCTGGATTTAAAAACATCTTACGTAAGAACCTTCTCTTGATAATAATAAACATAACAAAGACCAAAAGCAAGTCGGACTTGCGCAAAAAGCCATTATGTATGTACCATTATGTATACAAAATTAGAAAAAACATGAATATATAAGGGCCTATTTCACCATCTTCAAGTAAAGTTCCGGGTACTGACAAGTTTTGTCTTTGTCACTTGATAAAAAGTAAGAAAAAGACAAAACTAACTTTACTTGGTGAGTAACTTTATTTGAAGGTCGTGAAATAAGCCCTAAATATCATGTTTGTTGTATGGGAGAGAGAGTTATCCTAAAATATGTATTATATTGTTATTATGTATTTGTTGTTATAGCGGCAATAGAAATACATCATCTGTGAATATTTCAACTGTCTAGCTAGCACCGTTCTTGAGATACAGCCTGGTGACAGACAGACAGACGGACAGTGGAGTTTTAGTATACCTAAAAAATACATCATCTGTAAAAAAATCAACTGTCTAGCTATCACCGTTCTTGAGATACAGCCTGGTGACAGACGGACGGACAGCGAAGTCTCAGTAATAGGGTCCTGTTTTTACCCTTTGGGTACGGAACCCTAAAAAAATTAGCGAAATCGGTCCAGTCGTTCACGCGTGATGCCGTGACCGAGGGAAATAGGGATTCATTTTTAGATATTAAGGTTATTTCAATTATTATTACTAGCGTCCCGCCCCGGCTTCGCGCGGGTTCAATTTTCCCGTTGATAGATTTTTTTACATAAGAACCTTCTCCTAATAATAACAAATACAACAAAAAAAGAATTAGTGAAATCGGTCCAGCCATTCACGCGTGATGCCCGTGACAAAGGAAAACGGGTTTCATTTTTATATATATAGATAAGTTAGTTAGTTAGTAGTAAGAAGAAATGCCAAAATACAAAGAACTAAATGTTGTGGTAGTCATTAAGGTTTAATTAAAAAATAGTAGAAATGTCGAAAATGTGGTCTGAAACATTCCAATTTTGAATCCAGACCACTTTTTTATTAGGATAAAAAGAAATTATAGTGCTTATTTTTTAATTTACTTACTTATTACTTTTTTTTTCAATTATTTTGTTGCACACACTTAGATTCCTTTTTTTTGAAATTTCCAAAATGTTCACTTCTGGAAATTGAACCTAGGACAATTAGATATTAGAATTAAATTGTGTGTGAATGATTGTGTACGTAGTTTCTGATACCCTAGATACAAGTTCCAAACTTAGGGGTCAGTTACTATAATGAGATGATGTGGTGAATGATTATGTTATGTTATAAGGAAAGCGAAAAATGCTAAAAGTAATCTCAAAGCTGATTTTGGTAAAAACTGCATCATTAGATCTTCGAAAAGTAAAAAAAAAAAGAAATATTGTCTATTCATAGTTTCTACTTATATTTAAGATAACATTGTATGATAGTTGAAGGTAACTAGCGGCCCGCCCCGGCTTCGCACGGGTCCAATTTTCCCGTTGATTTTCCAGATTTTTTTTACATAAAAACCTTCTACAGTGTATTAGAAAACTACAAAAGAAAAAAATAGCCAAATCGGTCTAGCCGTTCTCAAGTTATAGCGTTAGGAAGGAAAACCCGACTTTTTTTATGTAGTAGATTTCTCCAGACCTGGCGCCATCAAAATCCTCACACTAATGCAATTTTCTTATACAGTTTTCAAAATAAATAATTTGTTTTATACTAATAGATAATAACTAGTTTTGAAGTTGATTTAATGAAATGAAATCATCCTTTGTTTAAATTCCAAAATCAAAACCTATTATACTGTCCCGTACATACTCAAAAGTTTGACCGCGCGCGAGAGGGACGGACTGATTTATCATGATGAGTCCACACTTCGAATACCTACTTGAAGCATAACCTATGTATCACTATCGCGCTCTCTGTGGGCAGGCTCTCTCTTTCTAACTAAGGTAACCTCTAGAAATAGAGAGTCCACGCTAAAAAGAGAGATCGGCCCACAGAGACGTAGGTATTTGACTCAAGCTGTTGTTTTAAGTGTGGGCTCCATTTTTACCTACAACTTCATGATGATGACTGTGACGTGCGACATCACTTTGAGTGACATTCACAGACACTATACGTGTGTAAAGTGTCTATGCGTCGCCAGCTTTGGAGAAATGACCAATACTATGGCTCTTTACTCACTGTATTTTGAGAGTAACCAATTACTATAATAAGTATGTGTCTGTAGTCTGTATGTTTAAGAAATCTTCCTAATTAAACAATATGTACGTATGTACCATTTTCTGTGATTATTTTGTTTAATAAAACGTAAGTATATTTTTCTACCGTCCCTTTATCCCATGTCTATTTGGGGTCGGTTTTCAGTTTAACCACATTTGACGGAATATCAGTATACAGTCACAATCTTCTCTGTGCCGGTGACAGCGTCGCTGTAATCGCATCTTTTGGTTGTCAGTTTATTGAAAATGTATCCAAATGACGTTAGAGTCCAAATGACAATAGTAGTTTCCAATTTTGGCCGCCGGCAGAGAAAAGATTGTGGCTCAATACGTGAAGCGACTGCCATCAGACCTTCACAACACAGAGGGCTATACGACATTCTTTGGTTCAACCAAATGTTACTTTAAAAGTGGTATAGTTAATCAACGGTTTAGTGCTAAACCAGACTTAAAATGCAGCGCTAATAATAGGGAGAAATTAGTATTGGATTAACTATGCCATAGTTATACTTAGTTTATTAATAGCAAAAATCTTTATTATTAAACTTAGGTTTAAGAAACTAAATGTCAATTTTGATGTCTTTTAATATAAACTTGTTATAGTACTATATAAATATTTGTGTTTTATTTATACTTACCTTTTATTGACCTAGAATCGAACCTGAAACCTTCAACTTATTAGGAAGGAAGTCAAGTTATGTGTCAAAGTTATAATTAAAAAAAAATAGATGACAGAGTGGTCACCATGCTGGGCTATGGGTTCGAGTCCCGTGCGGGGTGAATATTTGTGTGAACCACAAATGTTTGTCTCGGTCTGTGTGTGTGAATGAGTGTGTGCGTAGTTTCTGATACCCTAGATACAAGTATCGTACTTAGGGGTCAGTTACTATAATGAGATGATGGAGTGAATGTTTTTTTTTTGTATATTCGTAGAAACTACAGACCTGCGTTTTAGTAAGCTAAAAATATTTTATGGTAACTTTGTGCGGATTTACCCGAGTGACATTAAAGATCGGGTAAATTATAGCCTATGTTATACTCAATTATTAATACGTTATTCCATTTATAAGTATATTTATCATCTGTCTAGTATCCAAAGTACAAGCTTTGCTTAGTTTGGAATAAGATGGCGCTGAGTACGCTGTGCGCACCACAAATGTTTATCTCGGCCTGCCCCCATCGCATGACTGTGCGTGATAAAATATACGAAACCACGATATAATATCGATTCCGCGAGCAAATGATTTATGACGTGCTGCGATATGATAAAATTAAATATGGGGACTATATTTATTATATTTTGACAGTTGCATGTCAATAAATAGCTATATCGATTTCGCGAGCATAACCAAATTTGATATAATTTATCACATGTTAAAATTAAATATAGCGGGTGTTTTTATCATATTTTGACAGTTGGATGTCGATAAATCGCTATATCTATCGCGTTTTCGAAGTCATGCTAGCCCGGTTGGGTGTGTGTGTGCGTAGTTTCTGATACCCTAGATACAAGTTTCGAACTTAGTTAGGGGTCAGTTACTGTAATGAGATGATGTAGTGAATGACTATGATATATATGATAGGTACTTATAGTAAAAATAAAACACCAATTGAAACAACAATAATATATTTGATTAAGCATTTTTAAATAACAGTAACTATAAATAAATTAATACTTTATTCACATACAAGACTGCACTGAGCTAAAAACAAACTACAAGTGATTTAATATTATACGTAACGATTACAATTTATGAGAAAATGCTAATATTGGAATTTCATTATTTAACATGACAACTTCGAAAACTCATAATTATTGTTTTTAATTAATAACTATTGAATTATGTTTTATTTATCAAATACATATGAATGTATGTATTGTGCTGACTGACTGATCGCGAGCACACACTACTGGCTAGAGCCGAGGTAAGTTGCAAACGTACTCTTTCTAAAAGCACTGTAAGTGAGGACTTAAATAATGAAAGAGGTTTTTAACCTCTGAATAAAAAATGGGGTTGATAGTTGGTATGAAGTTTAGTCAGATATTTTCCAGACCAGTCTGGCCAGACAAGCCGGGTTTAGTCTGGCCACGTCCGCCATTGGCGCTGTATTGTAGCACTAGACATATGTCTAGTCTAGAGAAAAATATGTTAAATATTGTTTTTGATTATAAGAAAGTAGAGATATATTTTTGAAAGAGGTTTTATTAATTTGATTTGATTTAAAAGTTTTTACTGTCGATAATTCTCGCGATAAATAGTTATTACAATGTATTTATATCGTGATAGTTTAAATAGTAATTAGAGTTATATTTTTAACAAAGATTTTTTTAATAATGTGTACATTTACACATTAAATCGTGTCTCAGAGCCATCGGCCAACATAAGCGTGACTGTCCGCGAGTTCGTCCAGACCAGTCTGGCCAGACGCGCCGGGTTCAGTCTGGCCACGTCCGCCATTGGGGCTGTGCTGTAGCATTTGACGCAACGTGTCTGCGCCGCGCCGAGGCCGAACATACCTGTGGATAGAGAGATATTATATTATTATTTATATAAGTATGGGAAAAAGCTGTGCGCCGCGGTTTTCTCCGCATAGTTCCCGATCCCGTGAGTATTTCGGGTTGAAACTTAGCCCATGTACCTACTTCCCCGGACCATAAGCTACCCCTGTACCATAATAAATTTCAAGTCAATCGGTTTAGTAGTTTAGCCGTGAAAAGTTAACAGACAGATAGAGTTACTTTACTTTACATTTATAATATTAGTAAGGATTAAAATTATAATATTATTATATAGATTTTTTCCCGTCAGATTATGAACTATATGTTCAAATTTAGAAAAAATACAGAAATAAAAGTAACAGAAATCAAAATGTCTGAAAATGTTTTTTTTACAGTTTTACAATGACAGTCAGTCATTCGGTCACTTTAATCATTTTCAAAATAATTGTGCTATTGAGTCACAATCTTTTCTGTGCCGGCGGCCAAAATTGGAAGCTACTATTGTCATTTGGACTCTAATGTCATTTGGATACATTTTCAATAAACTGACAACCAAAAGATGCGATTACAGCAACGCTGTCACCGGCACAGAAAAGATTGTGGCTCAATACTTTTTTATCTATGGGTGGTTAATGATGTGATCGAGTGGTTATGGTTATTGCCGTTGATGATGACTGGCGATACATTACCGGCGGTGCTCTGCCAGAAGGAGAGGCGGTTGTCGGCGGTGGCGTAGGAGACGAGGTAGCGGCCGTCGGGGCTGAAGGCGCAGGCCGTGACGGGCCCCGCGTGCGCCGCCAGCGACTGGCAGCGCCCCGCGCGCAGCTCGTACAGCGCCAGCTGCCCCGAGTGGCTGCCCACTGACACACATTCACCTCATTACTAGCCAGCAAAAGCTGAGAGAGAGTGACTAAACTGCGTTCGATTTTATTGTTAAAAGTTCGCGCGCATTATTAAACGTCAAAACATATGAATGAAAAATACACCCCTATTTTAAATTCGAGATACTTAATCACACAGCTAATGTAAACGACGGGGGACAATATAATAGTGAAGTTAGTTTTTATCTTTTGCTTTTATTTAAAAAGTTATGATAAGTAAATTTTTTCCAAAACCCCGCCGAATTTTATTGTTATTGTACACCGAACAACCGGCGAACGCTGCGATACACAGCTGAGCGCGGTCATCGACCCGAGCCGTCACAGAATACTTGATAGCTAGTGTGCCGTCTGGTAATACGGCATTTATTTAGTATTTTTTAAAGATAAGTAAGGATTCAGTTACTGCTACAGATATTCTGATTTTAATAAGTCCCGTAATTTCAAAATAGGGGTGTATAAGTATTGAATATTAATATTGGGCGTAAGTTGTGAAGTCGAAGGATCACGCCGATCGGGAATTAAAAGCGAAATTAGGACAAAAAATGGTGGCTCTTTGCTCCGATTTAAGCCCAAAAGATAAAAAAAATAGAATTAGACAAGCTGTGCCCTGCGGTTCCACTCGCGTAGTTCCCGTTCCCGTGGGAATTTCGGGATTAAAAATAGTTGTTGGCCGATTCTCAGACCTACTGAATATGCTCACAAAATTTCATGAGAATCGGTCAAGCCTTTTCGGAGGAGTATGGCAACGAAAACTGTGACACGAGAATTTTATATATTAGATAATAATTAGAGAGAAATAAATACATCTCCAACACATACCTGCAATCCTCCTAGTAGCGGGACAATGCGACACCTGGTTGTACCTACAGATCGCGGGGAACACCTCGTTCAGGCCCTTACTCTTCAAGTGGGACTGGTCCACGCAGTGCAGGATTATGTCCATTACCTGGTGGGTACATGTTTATTTTAGGTGAAAAGGTTGATAGAGGTAATCAAGTTAGCACCGTAGGCAAACAAGTATGGATACACATTTCAAATAAATTAACACTGTTGGCAAGTAAGTTAACACAGTAATCAAATAAGTTGACAATGTGGGCAAAAAAGTTAACACTGCTGACGAATAGGTTGATAGAGTGGGCAAACATATTGTTAACACATTGTTAACTAGTTTGACTACTGTGTTTCGCTCAACTATTATTTTTCTTGTCTGTCGGTTGACAGAGTGGGAAAATAATAGTCGAGTCAAATAAGTTAATAATGTGTTCAAACGGTATACAGTTATCAAACAGGCCAAGTTTATTAAAATTATTATGGGCAAGCTAAGAAAGTTTGCAAACCAATTTATACACCGTGGTATTAAAGTGGGAAAAGAGATTAACACCTCAAACAATTTAACATTCTCAAAAAAAATATTAGAGTGTCCAGCGTAATTACAACAAATATTACCTCGACGAGCAGGTCTGCGAGCTCGTTGTGCATGCGGTCGATGAGCAGCTCGATGCCGCGCAGCACCTCGGCCCGGCCGCGCTGCAGCGCCGCCAGCGCCGCCGGCGGCTCCGCGCCCGCGCCCGCCACGCGCGCCACCTCGCGCGCCATCGTCGTGATGAACGCCGCCGGCCTAAGGCGGGAGGGACGTGGACTTACTGATCGAACAGGTCTGTGTAGAGTCACAATCTTGTCTGTGCCGGTGACAGCGTCGCTGTAATCGCATCTTTTGGTTGTCAGTTCATTGAAAATGTAGCCAAATGACATCAAAAGTCTAAATGACAATAGTAGCTTCCAATTTTGGCCGCCAGCACAGAAAAGATTTTGACTCAATACACATACACACATAAACATGACGCTGCATGATAGACATGTGTCAAAATTAGACATGTCAAATAAGTCATTCATCTGTCACACATTTATCAATAAAAATATAAAACAACAATCTACAGTCCTATAAAAATTTATCTAACTCAGAGCCCATCATGTGGACACTAATACTGACATTATGTTAAAAATCATCTGTATTCATTTTAACCCCCGACGCAAAATGATAGGTGTTATAAGTTTGACGTGTCTGTGTGTGTGTCTGTCTGTGGCATCATAGCTCGATCAACCGACTTTTATTAACCAGTTAACCAAAAATACGGTGACAGCGACTTATAGTCGCGATTAGATTAGTTGTGAATCTAACCAGGCAGCTTCCAATGATAGCCCAAGGTCATAATCTTCCCCTCGTCCCATCTAAAATTCCAATTCAACCCTCAATATTATCTGGTTGTGGCTATCTGTAGTCTACCTCAGATAAAAGGAACCCTTGATTGACAATACGAGCATTACTAAGCGACGGTACCTGTAACCTGTCGCCGAGTACATTACCTGGCGGTGGCGATGAGCGTGAGCGCGTGTCTGGCGGTGCGGCAGGCGTCGGCCTGCGGCGCCAGCGGCAGTCCGTACGACATCGACGGCACCAGCTTGTCCGCGTCGCTGCACATCTCCAGCAGGCCTGGGGGACATATGATCAGTATTTCAAGTCTTTGATGGTAGAGGTATTGATAATGGTGATAGTGTTACTGAAAGTGGTACTGATAGTAATGATAGTCGCTACACATCTACAGCAATGCAGGACTGGGTGGAGGGAGGGAGGATGATTAGTGTTTAAAGAATTTGATAGTATACTGATAGTGATGATAGTTCTGCTGATAGCGATGATAGTGTAGATACTGCTACTGTTAATGGTTATATTACTACTAATAGTAGTGATAGTTTGACTAATAGTGGTGATAGAATTATCGACGGTGGTGATAGTGGTACTGACAGTGATGATGATATACTAATAGTACTTCTGAAAGGAGTGATGCTAGCACTGATAGTAATTATTGTGATGAAAGTGTTTCTGGTACTGATGATAGTACTAGTGATAGTGGTGATAGTACGACTTATAGTGCTACAAATAATTTATTTTTCAACACACTTGCTCATAAAGGGGCTCTTATTTGTGCAAAAACAGTTGAATAATGACACGTTTTATTCACTAGTGAGTTATAGATTGTTTTTTTAAATTGCTTTCATTTTAAAAAAGTTTCGATACCAAAAAAATTGTGTCCATACATTTTAAAAACAAACTTCCACTATGTTTCCTTACTTGTGGTAGGTCTATGGTCGATTCCATTCATTCATTCATTCGATTTTTTTTTAATAAGTATATTCTTTTAGTCTTTGGCCGATCACCATTGTTGTGTTGGATGCGCGCGAATAGAAAATCTGTTGTTTATTTATTAGCGAAAAATGATAATTTCTTCGCAAATGTGTTGAAAAACGTTGTATGGTACACGCGTGTATTGATGATTACTATCCTCGGCTATCTTCTGACCCTCGCCTGACGGCTCGGGCCTCAATAGCGCCTCGGAAGTAATCACCAACTTACCTCGCTTGTACCATAAATAACTATTTTAAGAAAGCTTACGGACTAATAACTAAATATAATAATGATATTACTCACGAGTATTAATCACATAGGGTAATTAAAGTACCACTAACAAAAACACCAAAACTCACCCAACAGCACATGACTGACGTCCAGATAGGGTTCCCAGACGGTGAACCCGCGGCCCAGCAGGTCCACGGCCGCGCGCCGCAGGGGGGTGTGCGCCGGCAGCCGCGGGGAGGGGGGGGACAGCAGCAGGTGCGTCAGCGCCAGCGCCGTCAGCCGCGCCAGGTTGTTGGACGACGACAGCGTGAAACCTGGGGACCAGAATAGATATACTCGTATTAGAATGTGCCCCGCGACTTTACTCGCATAGTTCCCGATCCCGTAAAAACATAGCCTATGTCCTTCCCCGGACCATAAGCTACCCCTGTACCAAATTTTAAGTCAATCGGTTCAGTAGTTTAGCCGTGAAGCGATAACAAACAGACAGACAGAGTTACTTTCGCATTTAAAATATTAGAGAGGATTTTTTTTAATTGACTTTTCTAAAATCGGTCATTTTTTTTTATATAAAACGTAAATCTTTCCTTTTTATTTATTTATTTATTTATGCCTTTATGTTTGGGAAACGAACTGTATAAAGGATAATAAATATGCTGTAGGTGAAATTACCCAACACTTAAACCAGTGAAGTTTCCACATTGTGGTTGAAATTAACATAATCATTCACTACATCATCTCATTGTAGTAACTGACCCCTAACTAAGCTCGGAGCTTGTATCTAGGGTATCAGAAACTACGCACACACTCATTCATACACACACCCAAACCGAGACAAACATTTGTGGTTCACACAAATATTCACCCCGCACGGGAATCGAACCCGCAACCTTACGGATGGCAGTCCGGCATGGTGACCACTCTGCCATCGAGGTCGTCAATAGTCATATTCGTCAATTAGTCATAACTCGTATAAAATAATTAAAATATGAAACTAAATCAAACTACAAAACTGTCCCTATATGTAACCACAAACAAACTCACCCTCGACCACAGAACTCTTCCTACTGTCGCCATCTTTACGCCTCTTATTGCCAGCTGCGCCTGCGCAACGAATAACCAGACTTTTTTTTAACTCGATTTGTCACTTTCGAAAAACTATGATACGATACATTCTATAATCTTAATTAATATAACAAGAATAAACTAAAAATTTTTTTTAAAAAACAAGCTTTTTTCTATCTCTCTTAACCCACACAACCCCACATACCTTCGCTAGTGATATCCTGTCCGAACTCGGCCCCAATGACCCCCAGTAGGACGACCGCGGTGGTCTGTTTCCGCTTCAGTTCCGCTATGGAGGACGGCTTGCGGACCACTTCTTCTTCCTCCTCTTCGAATTCTTCCTCTTGCTGTAATATAATGTACAGAGCATAAATAAATAAAAAAGTTAGACATATAAAAATTAAGTAAATAAATAATATAAGTAAAGGATAAATAAAAACGTTGTGAGGTCACTTGCTGGCAAAAAGTGTACCAGCCGGGCTAGCATGACTTCGAACGCGATAGATATAGCGATTTATCGACATCCTACTGTAAAAATATGATAAAAATACCCGCCATATTTATTACATAAAATTTTAGCCCGTGATAAATTTTATCACATTTGGTCATGCTCTCGATATCGATATAGCTATTTAACGACATCCAACTGTCAAAATATAATAAATATAACCGCCATATTTCATTTTATCATATCGTAGCACGCGATAATTCATTTGGTCATATAAGGAAATTCGAAACAAATAATATACGTGGTAAATATCCCGTTAATTATAATAATCATTTAAATTAGTCATGCTCGCGATATCCATATTATATCGTGGTGTCTATATATTTTATCACGCACAGTCATGTTAGGGGGGCAGACTGTGACATGACATGAGTTTGCGACGCACTGTATCGTCTTAATTATCTATCTGACAGACTGATTAGATATTTTTAGACAACTACCATATTAGAGCGTAGTCCGATTCATAAAAACGTTACAAACGGTACCAACAGTGCACACGCGTGAACCAAATTGAAATGTGCGCTATGTGCACTGTTTGCGCGCTATCAAATAGGACCAGATTGTATGCGTACGTGTGCGCAAATGTGAAAATTAGAGTTTCGTATTCGGCATTTCGAATTGCAAGATTCAGAAAATAGTTGTTGTAATTAGTAATTGATAAGAATGAAATATTTCATATATACTTATATTAAGTTTTAAGCCATTGTAAACATACATGTTTAATAAAAAACAAAACCAAATCAAATTCTGAAACGTCAAATTTTGAGTTTGACATTTGCGCACACACTGCACAACCTATTTTCCATGAGCAGCGTTTGCATGGCTGAATGACGTCACTGATGACGTCCCATTACTTTCGTTGGTGCGAATACGCTCAATTCGGTGACTCCGTAAGCGCGCTATCGGTACCAATTGCGCGAAAAAGCGCATTTAGGACCGCACGGTTAGCGTTACCTTCTCGACGGGCTCCTTGGGCGCGGCGTGGGGGTTGATGCTCTCAGTGTGGGTGTATAAGGGCAGGTACTGCGCCCAGTTGTCTACCAGTGTCTTACGCCCTTTGGGACCCAGTCTGTGGAAAGAAAGAAAGAGAAAATTAGGTTATAAGTCGCTTCATTATTATAAGAACTAGCAGCGCCCCGCGGTTTCACCCGCGTAAATCCCGTTCCCGTGGCAACGGGATTTACGCGGGTGAAACCGGGATAAAGAGTATTCTATGTTCTTTCCCGGATCATAAGCTACCCCTGTGCCAAATTTCAAGTCAATCGGTTCAGTAGTTTAGTCGTGAAAAGGTAACAGACATATTGATATCTTTGATTTACACGAACACTACACATTGAAATAAAACACTTAATGTATTTTGTTTTACATTTTCTGACGATTTTACATTTTCATTTTCTGTGATCACAGAAGACTTCTCTGTGTCCTGTCTTCTGTGATCACGGGTTCTGTAAAGAATCCGAAATGTCAGAAAATGTAAAACAAAATACAACCACGACAAAAATCCGTTTAAGGGTTTTATTTCAAGGTAACAGACAGACAGACAGAGTTACTTTCGCATTTATAATATTAGTTAGGATGTACGCCTAAGGGTCTGACCGCACTGGCTGCAGCGGCGCGACGCGTCAGCACGAGGTATTCTTTCTAAAAAACGCTGCGTAGTTACGCTGCAGCGTGGTGCGGTATACCGCACTACCTCATACAATTTCTTGGAAAGAATATTTGTGTTAATCGCTGGGTGTCGCGTCGCTCCGCTGCATTGCAGTGTCCGTATAATATATGTAACTAGCTGTGCCCCGCGGTTTCACACGCGTAGTTCCCGTTCCCGTTCCCGAGGGAATTTCGGGATAAAAAGTATCCTATGTCCTTTTCCTGGTTCTTATCTACCTCCCCACCAATTTTCAGCCAAATCGGTCCAGCCGTTCTTGAGTTATAAGTGGCGTAACTAACACGACTTTCTTTTATATACACCCTTATTTTGAAATTGCGATACCTTATCTCACAGCTAATGTAAACGACGGGTGACAATATAATAGTGAAGTTAGTTTTTTTCTTTTGCTTTTATTTAAAAAGTTATGATAAGTCAAAGATTTTCAAAATCCCGCCGAATTTTATTGTTATTCTACACCGAACGCTGCGATACACAGCTGAGCGCGGTCATCGACCCGAGCCGTCACAGAATACTTGATAGCTAGTGTGCCGTCTGGTAATACGACATTTATTTTGTATTTTTTAAAGATAAATAATCGACTATCATTTTTGATATTTTTATTGGATATATGGATTCAGTTACTGCTACAGATATTCTGATTTTAATAAGTCCCATATTTTCAAAATAGGGGTGTATATAGATTAAAGTAAGTACGCATAGCCAATATGAAATAATTAAAATAATCCATACCTGCCAAGTTCAGCGAGCAGAAGCGCTTGGGAAGCCTCTCTGACTTCGAGACAATGGTGCTGCCATCTGCGGGCTAACATCTCCACTTGGGGACGCTTGAAGCTCTTTGCACCTGTAATTTATGGGTACGATGGTATTAGGCAAATTTGTATCCTGTTATATTCATCATCATCAGCTCATATAATGTCTCCACCGACGGGCTCGTTATAAGGGAGCAGATGAACATACATACATACCGGTCGGTCCAAATTACAACCCAACAACCCAAGGAAGGTGATTTGGACCGATGGTATAATATAAATTTTGCTTCTCCGTAGGGTAAAAACGAGACTGAATGCTGCTACATTATATATCTTATACCACAACCCTATGGCTTCTACTTTAAATTTTGCACTATAAAACCTCATTCTTCCACTATAAACCTCATTCTTCTATAAACTTCATGTACCTGCAGCCACAACTTTATCCGGTAACAACACGCAGTGCAGCGTGGCCAGCAGCGACCAGCCCTGCTTGATGTGTGCCTGCTGCGCCGCTAATTGTTCCTCTCGCTCTTCCTCACCACTCCAGGATAACGAGCTACGTGTTGAAGGTCTGATTGGGAAAGGAAAATATAAATTGTCCAGTTGCACCCTTGTAGTTCCCGTTCCCGTGGGAATACGGGCTTAAAATAAAGCCTATGTCGCTCAGGGTGAATGTATCTTTCTAATGGTCAAGCGCCCCGGGTGACACCCGAGCCCGACTATGAATATCAGTTATAATTCCATCTATAAAAATCGTAAAGCTTTTTCCTAGTAGTCCTGAATGAATCAGGACTATTGAAACTGGGTCTAGATCTCTGCCCCCATCAATTGGATTGTAAAATCCGCCCCAGGTACCACCCATGCTAGCTACGCCACTGTTTGGCAGCACAGAAACCGACTTACTCTATCATTCCTCTGGACCATGAGGAAACGTAAATGTCTTACCCCTCAAAAAAAGGGTCCATAGGCTTAGGCCTTTTTCTCACTACGCGAAATCAATACAACATAATGTTGTGACAACTCCAACCGCCATACTAATGTATGCGCCGATTTCTCACACACTAGGACAACACAACACCAACACAACTTACATTAGTATTTTGGAATTGTCACATTATTCTTTCTTTTTCCGAACCTTTATCCCATGTCTAATTGGGGTCGGTTTTCAGTTTAACCAGATTTGGCGGAATGTCAGTATTTTACGTGAAGCGACTGCCATCAGACCTTCGCAACCCAGAGGGCTATGCGACATTTTTTGGTTAAACCAAATTTTAGACTTTTGAGGGCTCTAACTACCCGTAACGACTGTCGAAGATGTTAGTACGACAACCGGGACTGACGGCTTTACGTGCCCTCCGAAGCACGGAAACGCTCATGAAATTAAAAGTCATTTTTAGTAATGACCCATCACAATGACGACGGTGCCAGACGTTGCTTAACCGCACAGGTCACAAGTGATCCGCGGGTAACATTGGGCCATGAACGCTTGTATCAACATTATATTGTGATAATGTTGTGTTGGTTACGCGTAGTGAGAAAACCTTATAATTACCTGTGAAGCCTCCTGGCGACCTCCTGCTCGGGCACGAAGCTGGCGTTGCTCATAGACATCAGCGTGTTGGCCAGAGCCACGATCGAGAGCAGGTGGTTGGTCGTCAGGGTGGTGCTCAACTCCCAATGCAGTTTCGATGTGAATAATCTGGAAGTGGAAATGACAAATTGTTTAAAGAAGTGGTTTTCGATGTCGAAATCCAATGTTTTTTTTTAAATTTAGTCTTCGTTTTCTTTTCGTTTCAGTGGTTTTGATCGGCCAATTATTTAAATTAAAATGTTGTCTGCCCAATAGTTTGCTACGGCGATAGCAGCATCGTCAGCCTCATTTAGGTCATCCAGAGTGCAGGTGTTGGGGCACAGTGGACATTGGAGTAGATGGTCCATGGACTGTATCGGGGCTCCACAGTCACAATGATCCTCTGAGGCAGCTATATAACCCCATCGCCTCATGTTCTGTTTACAACGGCCTACCTACTTGGCGATTAAGTGACTTCCAAGTAGGCCATTCCATTAAAATTTAGTGAAAAGAAACGTTATTCATCATATGGTTATAGTTCAAAGTCAAATTAATAATCACTGCTTAGTATCACTACATAGTATAACACAAAGTTGCTTCCCGCTGTCTGTCTCTATGTGTGCTTAGATCTTTAAAACTACGCAACGGATTTTGATGCGGTTTTCTTTATTAAATAGAGTGATTCACGAGGAAGGTTTTTAGTATAATTTATTCCCGTATTCTCACGGGAGCGGGACGGAGCGGTCTTAAGTGTTAAAACAAAACTGTGACTATTCGAACTCGGTCTGTCTCGATCGGAGAGGTTCTACACTCTCACTGAATATCGGCATCAAGGCCGAACGTCAAGTTTGACTTGACGCTGATATTCAGATATAAAGATTCAATAAAAAAAACCCCCAACACAATTACTTTCAAACCCCTATAACTTTTAAATGGGTCAACCGATTTTCATCAAACATGTCTAAGAACACTCGCACGTAAGTCTCCTTTAATACAAAAAAAAACTAAATTGAAATCGGTTCATCCGTTCGGGAGCTATGATGCCACAGACAGACAGATACACACACACGTTAAAAAGGTCCAATCCAACAACTTTTGTCCTATATAATTAGGTTCGCTTTTTAGCCAAAACAAACAAACCTCGTCAGTTTCTCCTGGCGCACCAACTCAGGCGGTAGACCAGAGGTGTTAAGCACGGGGTCTTCAGGAGCAGACGCGCAGGCTTCAGCCCACCCGTCCAGCCAGGTGGGCAGCTGGACTGCCATGTGGCCGTGACGGGAGACCACGCCGAAACATACTGGGACCTTGGGAGAAATAATATATGTAATGGATAAGGTAATTAGAGGATTTTTTTTTAACTTGAGCCACCCTCTACCCTATCAACAGCCTGTGGTATTTTGCCTTTTTGCCACCCTACATAGCCATAATAATGTGGGTGATTGTGTATAAAACTACTTAAAATCCTATTTTCAGGTTCATAAATTATAGGCTAGCATGACTTCGAAAACGCGATAGATACAGCGATTTATTGACATCCAACTGTCAAAATTTGATAAAAATGCCCACCATATTTAATTTTACCACATGATTAATTTTATAACATTTGGTCATGCTCGCGAAATCGATATAGCTATTTATTGACATCCAACTGTCAAAATATAATAAATATAGCCGCCATATTTAATTTTATCTAATCGTACTACGCCATATTCATTTGGTCATGCTCGCGAAATCGATATTATTTCGTGGTGTCTATATCATTTATCACGCACAGTCATGCTAGGCAGGCTGTTACATCCCACTGCTGGGCAAATGCTATTCTGCCTTCCTTTCAGACAGTATCTTTTTTGAATGCCTGGTTTGTATCGAACGAATCGAGATCGTCACGCCACCTTCGTCTATATAGGGCGATTTCGTAGTCGCTTGGTAGTTGGAGTCAAGTTGAAGTGATATTTCTCCAGCGTTTTTATTCGCGTACAAATAGGTTTAAAAGATGTTTTTTCAATTAATTATTTTCATACCATAGGCCTCAACAATCCAAGCTTGGACTCGCAGACCCTGTCCAGGTCGGGGTCCAGACCCCACGCGTGAAGAAGCGAGATGAGTATCTGGGCGATCTCCATGGTGTGCGGGGGCTCGGCGAGAGACATGTCCTTGGGACGGCTTCTCTTTGATTGGGTGGTTTCTTCTGTAACAAGGAGAATTATAAATAAATAAACGTTTATTTGATCACAGTTACACAATACAGCAGTTCGAAACAAAGATTAATAAAGTTCAATTACACATAAGTAAGTACAACCACACATATATGTACTCATACAATATAATGTAAGTACTTAAGTATTTTATTACAGAAACATTCATTATTTGTACATTCAGAGGAGGTACCTTTTTGAGATAAATAATATATATACAGTGGTGGTCATATAATTAAGAACGATTATTTAACGTAACGATTTTTTCAAAATAACTAATTGGATGTATTTATTTTTATTTCTTTTGATGCCTTAAAACATTTCCATAGTATCGATACATCAGTTGATACACACGATTGGCTAATAAATAAAAAGATTAACTTTATACATTAGATCTAAACCTAATATTACTACGTACTGGCTGGTCATATAATTAAGAACGCTGAATAGTGAACTTTTTTATTCAAGTTTACATAAAGAACACTCCATAGCTTTGTGGTTGTAAGTCACTATTCGTATTATTTAGATCCCATTTAGTACTGTAAAGGTCTTAAAAGTAATTGTTTCATATGAATTCATATGGAGAAAAATAAAAGTTTTGACAAATCTACAAGGTAGATAATAAAAAACTTCCTGAGAAGAATTTGGTCGAACAAAAAGATATTTAACACTTTACAATGCTCAAAAACGTTATTTTTTCACGCCGTGAAGCATTTTGCCACATATCAGAATTACTTCAAATGGTTGGTGTTTGTTGAGTACCTAGAAAGTCATCACGTCGAGATGATCGAAAACATTCGTTTTGGAAGAGAAAATAATTTAAAAGGGTCTAATGTGCTAAGAAACGAATATTTTGGGAGAAATAACTCTTCCAACAATCTCGGCACGTACTATACGAAGGTATTTTGTAAAAGGAAAGCTGCACGGAAGAATAAAACGAAGGTACCCATCATGCAACGATGCCATAGGCAATACCGGCTGGCACTTACAAGAAGGTGTGAAAACTGGATATTAAGACAGAGGAAAAATGATATTTTTCTGATGAAACTAATATAAACTAGGGTGTTCTCTGGTGAAAATCAACGTTAACAACATCTTCCGAATAAATCACTCGACCATAAATACACAAAAGTGACATTAAAACATGATGGAGAAATATGACATTTTTGTATGCTAATTTCAATACGGCGTTGAAGCTGTGAAGCTGACACAAGAAAACATGAATCAATTCCAAGACAAAGAATTTAATGGAAAAGCTATGTTCCTTCAAGCTGAAGACGTTCTTGTAGGTTTTTGGTCAATTTGAACATTCCAGCACGACAATGACCCAAAACATAATGCGCGCACCGTTAAAGAATATCTCATATTGCAATTAATTTCTGTCTAAAATTGGCCAGCTTACAGCCTAGAGCTAAACCCAATCGAGAATTCTTGGTTCGAAGTCAAGAGAATAGTTTTAAATGGACAATATGTCAATTTAAAGAGAGCTGTAATGATGTTTTCTCCAAAGAATGGAACTCTGTTTCTCTTACAAAATGTCAAAAATTGATTGAGTCAATGCGTCGCCGCCCGGTATAGGTAAATCAGTAATTTAAAAGTCGTAAACATGTTGCCAACTAGTAATTTCAGTTAAAATACAATAAATTGATATTTTACTTTCACAATAATATCATTTATTGAATCTCAGTTTTATATTAAATAACTTTTGAACAGTTTAATAAATCGTTCTTAATTATTTGTCCAGCTTCATTGGTACATTAAATTCGTTACAAAAGAGAACTAATGAAATTTGTAAAAAAAATAGTTGACCTTTCAATTCTATATTCCTAATCCCATTTGCTCCAGTCACGTAGCTATCTCAAAACATAAATAGTTACTGCCAAAAGCAATAAATAACTACACAAGAAATGATTTAGACAAAAAATATCTGGAATTTCAAATCGTTCTTAATTATGTGACCACCACTGTATATATTAAAACAAATGATGCAATTTTAATGCGAGAAAGAAAGCATTGATTTGACATGTGGAGAAGTTGGTAGTGACATTGTCTGCTGTCTACAATGTTGAGATGGTGGGTTAAATTCTTAATTACGACAAACATTGGGTGCATGAACAATAAGAACATGTCGTTTTGTCATGGTCTTGGTTTTTTTACTATCTATTCTAACTACGTTTGCTTAGTTTAGGACTAGAATGTGAAATGTGATATCAAATGTGAGACCTACTTTTACCTTCAAAAATTTATCTAGATACTAGCAGCGCCCCGCGGTTTCACCCGCGTAGTTCCCGTTCCCGTGGGAATTTCGGGATAAAAAGAATCCTATGTTCTTTCCCGGATCATAAGCTAACCCTGTACCAAAATCAAGTCAATCGGTTCAGTAGTTTAGCCGTGTAAAGGTAACAGACAGACAGAGTTACTTTCGCATTTATAATATTAGTTAGGATTAGGATTAGGATTAGTAGACCTCAGTACCTCAGTTTTTAGTTATACCTAAGTAAGCTTAGAACAGCATCACAATTTCCAATCAGCCCATTCTTATCCATTTCATCATATTAATCTTAATGCTATATTCATTTCGATCAAACCGATTTACTTTGATTGTCGTAATACCTTCGCTAAATAAGGATTGAGGTTACAACCGTGACGAGATAAAACTGTATATAGATAGATAATATATAGACTATTGTAACATGATTCGGTCAGTCTGTACTATACAGGGTGTTCTAAAATCGTGTTAAGCGATAATGCTAAGTATATTAGAATTAAGGACCACGCTTTTTTAAAAAATTGACGCCATGTTAAGCCGTAAAGATAAGTATATTAGAACCCTGTTTTTAAAATTATTAAATGTAACAGTTTGATATATAATTCTCTTTATGTACTTTAATAAAAATAAATAAGCTAATAGACTAATCATAATATTGTATTGATATCTTTGATTTACGCGAATACTACACAATGAAATTGAAATATGATTTGTTGAAATTTTTTTTTGTTCGAGTTTTTTTTTAATATATTTTTGTTACAGTCATAATAGGGATCACAAAAAAAAAAACTATAAAATGAAAGGCGCTTAAAAAAATATCTGATGTTTAAAAGGATTAAGTATTACTTATTAGTAACTAGTGGCACCCCGCGGTTTCACCCGCATAGTTCCCGTTCCCGTAGGAATATGGGGATAAAATTACGCTAAAAACCTTCCCACTGAATCACTCTATCTATTAAAACAAACCGCATCAAAATCCGTTGCGTAGTTTTAAAGATCTAAGCATACATAGGGATATAGGGACATAGGGACAGAGAAAGCGACTTTGTTTTATACTATGTAGTGATATGTGTTGAATCGTCTTATTAACTTCTCCAACTAAGCCAAGAATGCCTTTTTTTCTTTTTTGTCAGATAACTATAATAACTATCACTCACTTCCGGCTCGCATTAATTTCTGGGTCACCCTGTATACTTATATTAATAGATATGCACTTATTTAGATCTATGTTTAAATTCTTATGTAGAGATAGCAAAAAAGAATAGGTAATTGTTATAATAAGTTACTTAGTTTATCATAGCGGTCTAACGGCATGTACTGTACATGCCTAGAAAGTTCGAGTTCAGTTCCTGGATTAAGCGTTTATTTGTCATTTAACCATTTAAACCATTTATTTCTACATACCAAATATAAAATTTATAAAATAACTAGCTGCGCCCCGCGGTTTCACACGCGTAGTTCCCGTTCCCGTCCCCGTAGGAATTCCGGGATGAAAAATAGATGTTGGCCGATTCTCAGACCTACTGAATATGCTCACAAAATTTCATGAGAATCGGTCAAGCCGTTTCGGAGGAGTATGGCAACGAAAACTGTGACACGAGAATTTTATATATTAGAAGATGTTATAATATAAGAAAAATACGATATAGTGGAGTCACTTCCACGTTTGTACGTTTAGATCTTTGAAACTACGGGACAGCTTAAACGATAAAATTATTTTAGAGGAAGTTTAAAGTGTATCATATGCCGAGGATCATAGCTAGTCTAAAAAAAACAAATATCTAATATAATCGTCGCAAATCACTTTAGAACGGCTGCATCTACTCGTACTTATTCTTATTTTACTAAAATGTATGATAGCTAGCTATTTAATCAAATATATGCAACTAAAACAACGACAAAACCCGATCCTAACATGTTTTGTGTCCAACGGTACACCTCATTGCTAATAATGGCCGTTCTCCTGCGCCCGCGCCTTGCGTCACATAGGAATCACGCTGCGCAAAACTTCGACGCCTAATGTTGTGACATAGGCTGCATTGTATCATTTATATACAGTATACCTATTTAAAACAATAATATGTGTGCCTACCTACTTGTAACGAAAAAAACCTGAGTGTAACTGATTATCGTCTGTTCTTTGCCTGCTCGAGTATCCCACTACGCCCATTGTCAACGGTCATCAGGTCCAGAGAGGATTCCCACTCTGATCACCTAACTACGCTTCGTCATATACATTGTATAATTAATTTTTTTATGACATAACTAGCGGCGCCCCGCCTTTTCACCCGCATAGCCGTGAATTCAGAGATAAAGTAATGCTAAAACCTTCCTCTTGAATCACTCTATCTATTAAAAAAAATCTCTCAAAAGCCGTTGTAGTTTTATGATTTAAGCATTGACATAGTTATCACCAAAGATCAGGGAGACACCTTAGGACTTCCTTCTCTTATCTCTATGGTTATGAATGACGTAGTGCTGAAAGGCAAAGGAGCTGACAGGCCAGCTGATGGCTTGTAGCGATATTTAAATTAGTCCTGGAGTGGAGACCACGAATATCGAAGCATATCGAACTAAAAAAGTGGTTGTTGCAGGAATGTTTCTACTCTATAAACGAATTCTTTCTAAAAAATCCATGCAAGTTTTATTCTCTTGAAATTGCTTTGGGATACCGACATAAGGGGGCGTACATTAATTACGTGAGACGTTTTTGTCAATTTTTCGACCCCCTCTCCCCCCTTGGTGAGATATCGTAAGATTTTCCGTAACTCCCACCCCCCTCCCCTAATCTCACGTGAGATTCTTCAAAACTTCTATTTGAACTGTAAACGTGTTGGATTATTAAGAAAAACAATCGAGCGCCACTTCATTGCTCTGCGAAGTTCGGATGAATACGACAAATACTATTTTCTCAGATTTGACCATGTTTTATTCTAGAAATATTTTTTCACGCAATTTTATACCTGTGTTTCTGTGAGAAAAAAAATTACGTGATATTTGCCAAAAATTACGTGATATTTTTCTCACTTAGGGGTGAGGGGGGCTCACCCCTAAGTGAGATTTGGAAAGATTTAGCTTGACCCCCTCCCCCCCTAGAACACCTCACGTAATTAATGGACGCCCCCTAAGTAATAAATGTCATAAAACAGTGTGGGTTTTATATGTTTCTATATAATTTATAACACCTGAATTGTTTTTGTTTAGTTGTAATTTTACATTCGCGTCAATGTTATTGTTAAGTACCTACCTACTTATTTGTCTATATTTACACGCCGCTGCGTCAGCGAAACATGTGAACTATGAACATACTAGCAGCGCCCCGCGGCTTCACCCGCGTAGTTCCCGTTCCCGTGGGAATTTTGGGATAAAAAGTATCCTATGTGTTATTCTGATGTATAAGCAAGATTATTGTAAAGTTTCATTAAAATCCATTCAGTAGTTTTTGCGTGAAAGAGTAACAAACATCCATACATACAAACTTTCGCCTTTATAATATTAGTAGGATATTATTAATGTAACACCTTTATACCATGTTTCTAGCAAATAATTAAATAAATAAAAATAAAAATCATCATCATCAGCTCATATAATGTCCCCACCGAGGGGCACGAGCCTACCCTGAATTAGGGTGATTAGGCTTAGTCAAAAATAAAAATAAATAAAATAAAACATAGGACGCCCTGTGACCAGGTGGAGCGACGACATTCGCAAAGTGGTGGACAGCCGAAGATAGCTCGGTAGCGGGAATAGGGTAGTTGACTAAAAATGTCCATCTTAGAGATTTCCAAAAATATTGGACACGCATTTTTTTATACCTTTTATCATGTAAATAAATAATTAAGATGATAAATAGCGTTGAAAACTCGTGCAACGTCACCTATTGCTGCACTTTTAAGCAACAGTTGACGTCACAAGCCCCCACTCTTAAACATTAATGCGTTTATAACTAAGTCAGTTATATTAATTTGATGAAACAAAAAAATACGTATCTACGCCACTGCTTAATACACATTTCCATATTATATTTTTAAATAGTTCTTTCAAATTCCACACAACCGGAAGTCAAAAAAATAAATGGTATCGTAACGCTGGAATGTAATTTGTTAATAAAATAGTTCAGTTTCAATTAAAGTGAATACAGAATCAGTAGTAGGTCAAGGTGGTACAAACTTATTATTATATTATAGAATAACTAGCTTTGTTTTGTTGTTTTAGTTGGAATTCCTGGATATTTTTCTGTCCTAGGATAATTGTTACCGTACTAAAACCCTTGTTTTTCAAATTCTTCGAAACCCTTTTGGTCTAGCATAATAGCAAATATAGAGAAGCAGAGAAGAATCATATATGATGACAATAAAATATAGCTAGGTTAGGTACTACGCCATTTTGGGGAGTCCGCCATGATGGATTTGGAATGACGTCATTACTTAATATATATACTCCTTCCATTTGTACCTCAAACGATAATCAAACCCTTTAACCCTCAATTACATAATCCATCCAACTTGAACTAAGCACATACAAACAAACTTGACTATTAATATTATGTACTTGTTATTGTTAATTATATATGCTAAGGTTAACAAAATGTAACTGGTTCAAATGACTGCATTCCTTTTAAATTTATTAAAACAACTAGTTCTGTTCTGCGGTTTTAATCGTCCATTTCAACTTAAAATGTAGGATATCGGGATCTTCCTTTTCGAGTGATCCCGTAGGTCATCGTAGGATATAATTCTATAACATAACATATACATTCACTACATCATCTCATTATAGTTACTGACTCCTAACTAAGTTCGAAACTTGTATACACATACATAACACATAGGATACGTTGTATCCCAAAATTCCCATGGAATTGAGATTTACACGGGTTAAAGGGACGATTTGTATCCTTCTTACAAGATTTTATTTAGTGTCACCTGTACCGTTGTCTGTAATCAAATCTTGCAAAACATTTTTCGACCACTTCTGTTTATCCGATTGAGCTGAAAGGCATACTTATGTAAGTCCCATGACAATGCAATAAAAGCTAAAACAAGATTGTTTTTAAAAAGGTTTTTTTAATTTATTCTTGTTCTGTTGATACATGTTTGTTACTTTTTGACTTACAAACTACTGAACCGATTTAAATAGAATTTAGTTCCGATGTTATAACAACGTGTAATCACTACATAGTATAAAACAAAGTCGCTTTCCCTGTCCCTATGTATGCTTAGATCTTTAAAACTACGCAACGGATTTTGATGAGGTTTGTTTTAATAGATAGAGTAATTCAGTGGGAAGGTTTTTAGCATAATTTTATTTTGTATACTTAGTAGGAATAATACATAGTATACTTTTTATCCCAAAATTCCCATGGGATTGGGATTTAAGCGGCTAAAACCACGAGGCACAGTTAGTAAATATAAAGCTGTTATTTAAAACAAAGAACCTTCACAGTTACTTATACTCGTACATAATAACTGAATTATATACTTAAGTACAGTTATTTTAAAAGTCTAGTCTACCTAGATTTGTAGATAACCATTGAGTACTCTAAAATATAACCTTGGATAGAGTGTAGACCAGTATATTACGAATTTGAAGTTACTTTAAGTTTTAGTGGGAAGGTGTAGACTTTTAAAATATGTACTAGTTTTGAAGTTTTAAAAGTTCGCATGTTCTCTAAAGTGCTGAGTTTTTCGTAATTAGATTTCGTATTTGATTCTTAACGTTAGAGTTATTACCAGGACTTTTTGACTTCATTTTTGGATGCTTATTCTCGAAATTTGCAATTTTATAATTGTATAAACTCCCATTTTTTTTTGGCAATTTTTCGTTATATGTCCTGAACTAATATACTAAATTGTTGTTTTATTCCCCTGCGCGCCCCCACTCCAAAAAAGCCCTCGCACAGGAATCGAACCCGCAACCCTTCTTTGATAGTCCGGCATGGTGACCACTCTGCCACTAGGCGGCATGGTGACCACTCTGCCACTAGGCTATCACAAAATTATACCCTATTTTACTTTACATCATAGTCTGTTTAAAAGTAGATCCACAAAATCATAATCCTTTCTTTTCCTTCACCACAGTCGGGTAAGTAGACCACCAGTTTATATCAGTCAGTCAATTATCTAGATTACAATGTCCGACCAAGGTCCTCACAACAGACATATAATTACATTATTAACATTCAAACAAACCGAGGTGAACTTACATAACTATATATTTAAAGTAGATAATTGTATCTAAGATATAATTACGTAAAGAATGGCTATCCGTTATGAATTAACTTTCTAAAAACGGTATTAAAATTTCAAAAACCTAATATCTAAAAGCTTTTATTTAGTTTCACCTGTCCCGTTGTCTGTAATCAAATCTTGCAAGACATTTTTCGACCACTTCTGGTTATCCTATTGAGCTGAAATTTGGCATACTTAGGTAAGTCCCATGACAATGCAATTAAAGCTAAAAATAAGCTTGTTATTTTTTTTTGTAAATTAATACTTCTTGATTTTGTTATGTTAGAGCTTTTAAAACAGTACAACTTTTGTTAAAAGCTTAACAGACGCGGAACGCTGAATGGATACGTACGCGTCTACATATAAAATCCTTGTTTTAGGAAATACGCTAAAAAGAGCTGAGTAAGTGTGGGTAATCCCTAAATATTTATTCAAATCTTTTACTTTAACTACGCAATAATTTTAATGAAATTTTGAACCCCCGACGCAAAAGAGGGGTGTTATAAGTTTGACGTGTCTGTGTATCTGTCTGTCTATGGCATCATAGCTCCCGAACGGATGAGCCGATTTCAATTTAGTTTTTTTTTGTATTAAAGGGGACTTACGAGCGAGTGTTCTTAGACATGTTTGAAGAAAATCGGTTGACCCGTTTAAAAGTTATGGGGGGTTTGAATATGCAGTAATTGTGTTGGGGGTTTTTAAATTTTTAATTTAATTGTTTATTAATAGATGGAGTTAATATTTTAGTGAGAGATAGGCCATCGCTCTACAGTGAAATCTTCCATAATACTTTACAATCACAGATCTTATTCAAAGAAACTTAATTTCCATATTAAAACAGTATAATACATAATAAATCATATAACGTATAGATTACTTTACTGGATCAAGGTTTTGTCACATGCCTCCCTGTGACAGCTAGAGAGAGACAGGTGACCGCGAGTGCAGCCGAGTGTGCACTAGTGAGGTACATACCGTATATCGATAATATTAATAAATTAAAAACCCAACACAATTACTTTTAAACCCCCATAACTTTTAAACGGGTCAACCGATTTTCATCAAACATGTCTAAGAACACTCGCACGTAAGTCCCCTTTAATACAAAAAAAACTAAATTGAAATCGGTTCATCCGTTCGGGAGCTATGATGCCACAGACAGACAGATACACACACACACAGACACGTCAAACTTATAACACCCCTCTTTTTGCGTCGGCGGTTAAAAAAAGACTAAGTTCTGAAACTCAACCAGTACAGAGGGCTATGAAGATTTTGGTATAATAGCTGTCTGCCATTTTTTTTTTTAAATCTTATAATTAAAGAAGTTATTTTAACTTAGACTGCGGTTTTACCGGCGTTAACCCCGCTTTTATTTTCCGTAGGCAGGATTTGGGTTTTAACCACGTGCGGCAGACCAGAATATCGATATTAAATATATCGATAAACAGCCCAGCACTATCAACCAAGTGACAGAATCCTTGCACTTTAGAAAAGCACATTCGCTTATGTAGGTGTTAGGTATATACATACAGTACATACAAACATAATTAAACAAGTACATAGTATTCATGTATTAATTAACTTTGGCATTTCATTACTTATTGGGACTCGTTCAAGGGTACGAACTTTATTTAGGTAACTACGAAGTTGGTTGCATTTTTTGTTGAGGAAAATGATTTATCACATATTGTATCAAGTGAATAATAATGGATTGCGAATTGAAGTTTGGCATGCAGATAGTTTTTAAGACGAAGAGAATTGCTAACATATAAGAAAAATTTAGGTAAAATATAAGTCCCTCAAAATACAATACAAATAAATTATTATGAAGATGGTAGAATTAATGAATTGATGGATGTTTGTTACTCTTTCACGCAAAAGCTACGGAACCGATTTAGACGAAATTTGGTATAGCCCCCGTAAACTGTGCGTGATAAAATACATATATAGACACCACGAAATAATATCGATTTCGCGAGCATGACCAAATGAATTATGGCGTGGTACGATATGAAAAATTAAATATGGCGGCTATATTTATTATATTGTGACAGTTGGATGTCAATAAATCGCTGTATCTATCGCGTCTTCGAAGTCATGCTAGCCTAGCTGATGTTCCTTATAGATTATTCCTGTTATAACCTATAGGATACTTTTTATCCCATAATTCCGAAACTAAAACCGCAAAGCATTTATATCTAAATATACTCGTATGTAACTCAACGGTGACTGACTGACTGACACAGTGATCTATCAACGCACAGCTCAAATCACTGGACGGATCGGGCTGAAATTTGGCATGCAGGTAGATTATATGACGTAGGTATCCGCAAATAAAGAATTTTGATTATTTCCACCCCCAAGGGGATAAAATAGGGGATGAAAGTTTGTATGACGGATGTCTTCCACGCGGACGAAGTCGCGCAAAAGCTAGTTGATTTTATAAATACCACACACCAATTACAATCGGTATTACTTCGCGTGTAACACATTACCTAAATGTTATAATAATAGTGTTTGCTCAGGCCTTGTTCGTCAGTTTCCCATGTAATTACAATCGCCAAAGCGCCGGATCGAATCTTGGATAACCTTTACCTAATGGACTGCGTGAAAAAACTAGTTGGTATATGCGAAAATAGCTTAAATAATACAAGGTTATGATTATGTTATTTATTATTATATATTTATACTAGCTGCGCCCCACGGTTTCACACGCGTAATTCCCGTTCCCGTGGGAATTTCGGGATGAAAAATAGATGTTGGCCGATTCTCAGACCTACTGAATATGCTCACAAAATTTCATGAGAATCGGTCAAGCCGTTTCGGAGGAGTATGGCAACGAAAACTGTGACACGAGAATTTTATATATTAGATTGTATTTTTATGTAACTTTATTTACAATGTAGTATCTGCGCGTAGCCAGCTACCCCATTGTACCCCAAACCCCAACTTATATTTTTCAAATAAAAAAATATTAAGTTGTTGGCCATTAACGGAGATTTCGGTAAACATACATACCATAAACCTTCACTCCATCATCTCATTACAGTAACTGACCCCTAACTAAGTTCGTAACTTGTATCTAGGATATCAGAAACTACGCACACACTCATTCACACACACCCAGACCGAGATAAACATTTGTGGTTCACACAAATATTCACCCCGCACGGGAATCGAACCCGCAACCTTACCTTATAAAACATTCAACAAAACGTTATAACCTCTTTTTGAAGTCGCTTAATAAATAAACAAACACACACCTTTCTTTCTAGAGTTTATCTACAGAAAAACACATTAATATCTAATATATAAAATTCTCGTGTCACAGTTTTCGTTGCCATACTCCAAAACGGCTTGACCGATTCTCATGAAATTTTGTGAGCATATTCAGTAGGTCTGAGAATCGGCCAACATCTATCTTTCATCCCGAAATTCCTACGGGAACGGGAACTACGCGTGTGAAACCGCGCAGCTAGTAATATCTAAATACCTGTATACCTAGTGCTTGTATAGGTTGCCTACATTCAGTACATACATAATGAAACCTAAGTCACGATGGCAGGTCAGGTCGTGCGATCACTACGTACTACAGATTCACATGAAATTAACGTTTCATAACTATACTGCCATACCACTATGGAGTTACTAGCTTTTGCCCGCGACTTTGTCCGCGTGAAATAATGACTTCCGGCAGAATTTGGGTTTTCCCCCTTTTCTCCTCCTTGGGGGTAGAATTAATCAAAATCCTTTGTTAGCGGATGCCTACGTCATAACATAACATAATCATTCACTACATCATCTCATTATAGTAACTGACCCCTAACTAAGTTCGTAACTTGTATCTAGGGTATCAGAAACTAAGCACACACTCATTCACACACACACTCTGCCTGCATGACTTTCAGCCCAATCCGAGTAGGCTACCACTAGGAGAAGATTTTTTGGAAATTCCCCCCCTAGGGTCAGAAAAGGGGGAAAAAATCCAAGTTCTACCGGGAGTCATTATTCCACGCGGACGAAGTCGCGGGCTAAAGCTAGTTGTTATAATATTATTTCAAGCCAAAGATGCAAGAGACATTTTTAACCCCCGACGCAAAAAGAGGGGTGTTATAAGTTTGACGTGTCTGTGTGTGTGTGTGTCTGTGTGCGTGTATCTATCTGCCTGTGGCATCATAGCTCCCGAACGGATGAACCGATTTCAATTTAGTTTTTTTTGTTTTAAAGGGGACTTACGTGCGAGTGTTCTTAGACATGTTTGATGAAAATCGGTTGACCCGTTTAAAAGTTATGGGGGTTTGAAAGTAATTGTGTTGGGGGTTTTTTAAATTTTTAATTTAATGTTATTATTAATACCATGTTTTACTACAACTTGACTTTCAATTTGACCTGGACATTTAATATTCTTTCAAAGTATAACAAATTACCAAATAAAGAAAAGTTTAACGGCCGTTTAACGTGTGCTAATGCGGCTATAAGATTAAAATCTAACCTCTTTATTTGTCTTTGGGCATTTTAAAAATAAAATTATATTTTAAACGTAGAATGCTTTTATTGTCGTCACTAAAAAGTTTTTAAGCCTTGAGATTTTCTAGATTTTAAGTTATGGCGGTTTGCGTGGGATGTTTATCTTTGATCAATCTATACTATCTCTCTATATTTAATTACGTATACTTATTTAAAAGTATAAATAATTTTAAGTAGTAATATCATAAATGCGAAAGTACCTTGAAACCTAGGTAGGCAGAGTGGTCACCATGCCGTACTGCCATCCGTAAGGTTGCGGGTTCGATTCCCGTGCGGGGTGAATATTTGTGTGAACCACAAATGTTTGTATCGGTCTGGGTGTGTGTGTGAATGAGTGTGTGCGTAGTTTCTGATACCCTAGATACAAGCTTCGAGCTTAGTTAGGGGTCAGTTACTACTGATAAAACGTGAAAAAACGAAACCTTTTACTGTAACTTACAGGCCTAAAAAATATATAAATTTGGATCTTTTTCATAATGACCTGCGAAGTGTAGAGTGGACGGGGTTGTTAACCTTAAGCAATGTAAATGAAATGGTCAGCGCATTCAACCAGACCATCACCTCACTCTTTGATTTACATGCTCCTATTAAATCTATTGTTATTAGGAATACTTCTTATCCTTGGATCACGGATACCATAAAAATGATGATGAGAATACGTGATGAAGCATCAATGGATTACCACAAAACCAAATGTAATAAGAAAAAAGACTATTACAAAACTCTAAAGCATGCAGTAAATCAAGCACTTTTTTATGAGAAATCTGCTTATTTTAATTATAATATTAATAATAAAATATCTAACCCAAAAACATTATGGAAAAATTTAAAAAATACAATTTTACCAAAAATTAATACCGAATTACCATTACATTTTAATGATGCTAATATTATAAATGATAATTTCTCTCTGATACCTGGTAACGCAGAAGTCACAATTTCACAATTAACGTTTTTTGAATACAATAGTTTCAGTGACAGTGTCTTTCACATTGAGCAAATAAATTTAGATACAACTTTGAAAATAATAAAGAGTATTAAATCAAACGCAGAAGGTTATGACTCTATTTCTCTCGATATGATTTTAATGACTTTTCCTTACACTGTAGAATTGATAAATGCTTTGGTTAATAAATCTATTGACACTTCTACGTTTCCTGATAACTGGAAAACGGCAATCGTGCGCCCTTTGCCTAAAATCTCAAACCCGACGGAGTTAAAAGATCTGAGACCTATTAGTTTATTATCATGCATGTCAAAAATTGTTGAAAAAGCGGTGTGCTCCCAGTTGACAGCTTACCTTGAAAAGAACAACATATTACCGGATGTACAATCGGGGTTTCGGAAGGGTCACAGTACTATGACTGCATTACTTGATGTAACTGATAGCATTCTGTGCGCACAGGATGAAGGAATGTGTACTCTGTTGGTGCTGCTTGATTTTTCCAGGGCTTTCGATTGTATAAATATAAACCTCCTGCTATCTAAGCTAAATTACTATGGTTTTGATCATAAGGCCCTGGAATGGTTTAGTAGTTACCTTGACAATCGCTTTCAGTTTACAAAGCTAAGTCGGAGCGATGGTACTACCCTTGTGTCAAATAAATTAGCTGTAAAAAGAGGGGTGCCACAGGGGTCTATTCTAGGTCCCGTCTTATTTATTTTGTATACCGCTGACATTAGAGCACATATAAAATACTGTAAATTCCATATGTACGCTGATGATATTCAGGTTTATGTATCATGTAAGCCAACAGAAATTGATAGTACTATAAAAAAACTAAATGCTGATCTGACGTCAATAGCTGTATGGTCCACCAATAACTGCCTTGTACTTAACCCGAGCAAAACAAAATATTTGATATTTGGCAGTAGGCAGCAGTTACTAAATGTAAATAATAAAGAAAAAGTTTTATTGATGAGTGAGCCTATTGAGCGAGTATATGAAGCGCGTAATTTGGGTTTGATTATGGACTGCAATCTTCGATTTGAGAAGCATGTTGTCACTACAATTAGTAATTGTTTTTACAAACTAAAAGTTTTGTACAGAATCAGACCTTACATTAATGAAGAATTGCGCCTACAACTGGTCGAATCACTGGTGCTGTCTAAATTGAATTACATGGATACAGTTTTTGGTCCACGTCTGTTAGCAAAAACCAAAAAACTTGTACAGAGGGTTCAGAATGCGTGCGCACGTTTCTGCTATAGCATTCCGTTAAGGGATCATGTGACTCCCTACTTAAACAAACATTGTATCCTTAAAATGTCACATAGACGTAAACTACACTTAGCCTGTCTTCTTTTTGGAATTTCAAAAAATAAAACTCCCAACTATTTATATAATAAAATAGCCTGGGTAAGCAAATCGTGCAGAGTGCGTGATTGTAGAAAGCCGCTTGCAGTGCCCCGACATTCTACAGTGGCCTTTCGTGGTAGTTTCCGCTACGCAGCCACTAAATGTTGGAATAATATCCCTCCGCCGGTCAGGAACCTGCAAAGTATTCATAGTTTTAGATTCTATCTTAAAAAAATTCTTTTTGACCACCAGAAGCAACAGGAAACCCTGCTACACGACACGAGTGCTATCTAGAATCGTTCTCTAAAAATCTAGTGACACTGGAATGTAAAGATAATAATTGATTTATTTTCGAAACAATATATTTTCCAAAGAAAGTAGATAGGTACTTACATGTTGGAATGTTTAGTGAAACCACTGTAAGACGTATAAAGCACCATAATATTTTAAACTTTGTTACATATTTTTATTTTTTGAGGGTATAATTTAACGTACGTAATTTTTCATACAAAGTATTAAAATTCTCATGATTGTTTTGCTAATTGCAGGTACTTTAAAATTTTGTGATAAGTTGATTGTTACTGTTTTCTAGTTATAATTTTTTGGTTCCTGTATTTGTAAAATGTTAATATTTACATTATATTAATATAAGTAAACAATATTGTAATTGTGTTGGCGATCCGTGATGACACTGCACACCCGGCTCCAACGGAAGACCAGCGTTGACTGCTGATACTTTCGGGTGTCACGCTCAACTGATGCTGAGTTGGAGACCGTTTTGTGGCCAAAGTTTCATTTTTTTGTACTCATGTATTATTATTTTTTCTTTTGTTTTATTCTTTGTGTCACAAATAAAGATATGTTTATGTTTATGTTTATGTTTTACTATAATGAGATGATGTAGTGAATGATTATGTTATGTTATGTTACCTAACTCTGTCTGTCTGTTACCTTTTCACGGCTAAACTACGGAACAGATTGACTTAAAATTTGGTACAGGGGTAGCCTATGGTCCGGGGGAGGACATTGGCTATATTTTATCCCGAAATTACCATGGGATTGGGAACTTCGCGGGTAAAACCGCGGGGCACAGCTAGTTTGTATATAATCCTTACAAATATTATAAATGCGAAAGCAACTCTGTATGCTGTTACCTTTTCACGGCTAAACTACTGAACAGATTGACTTGAAATTAGGTACAGGGGTAGCTTATGTTCTGGGGATAGACATAGGCTATGTTTTATCCGGAAATTCCCACGGGATCGGGAACTATTTGGGTAGAACCGCGAGGTATAGCTAGTAAATAAATAATGTCATTAAGGTGACTCTAGATTAAGAAACATGTTATAAAACTCATGTTATATACACGTGTTTTACGCACTTCAAAACCTACCATACACTGCGATCAATTAAACGCGTGCGGTTAAGAAAGCTATGTGTTACATTTTCTTGTGGTTTCAGAGTTGCGGTCAAACGCAAGCCTTAATGTTGAAAAAAAGGTTAATTTATTTTTGTAACTACTATGATGCTCATATATCTTTAAACAGAATGAGCTGATTTAGTTTCTGTGACAATGCATGGTTAATTGGATAATTGGTTATTAAGGAGACGTGATTTTTCAATGACAGTTAAAACAATATGGCTGACTCTTCAAGATGGCGGACCAGGTTTTTTAATCGGTTCGGTTATATGAATCGGTTATCAAATACAAAGATTTGCTGAGCAGAATATAAAAAAAAGCTTTTATGATTTTCATTAATTATTTTATTAAATCAGTAGTTGTTAAAGACTATTTTTTTCGTCCAGATTTTCTTACAAAAACGTGTGTAAAACCGCGGTGTGTAGCTAGTTATATGACATTATGAAAGCGTCCCTGACCTAAAGATTAGATACGCGACGCGTAAGTTTAAGGCGACTAAGTTCCACAACTTTAGGTATTTTAAGCTACCTCAGACCCCGCGCTAGCTGCGTGTAGCGTATTCATTTACGACACAGATAGCGCGCGCAAATACGTAACTCGCGCGGTCCGGTCGACGACCTCGCGACTCAGTAAAGCCACAGTAGAGCCGATCACGCAGTAGGACTACTAATTTTGAAAGATATCAATATGTATTAGAATCGACTTTTTCGTGACCTAAATAAAAAAACACTACTACCTTATTAAAACCTTTCGTGCACATTAGTATCTACCTACTTATATAGTAAAAACATAAAATATGTACAAATATATTATCTACCTGTATTATTAGTAGGTACTATATTTTATTTATTTATTTAATTTATTTTTCGCTACTTCTATTGACGACCTCGATGGCAGAATGGTCACCGTGCCGGACTGCCATCCGTAAGGTTGCGGGTTCGATTCCCGCGCGGGGTGAATATTTGTGTGAACGTGTGGGTGTGTGTGTGAATGAGTGTATGGGTAGTTTCTGATACCCTAGATACAAGTCACAAACTTAGTTAGGGGTCAGTTAATGTTATGAGATGATGTAGTGAATAATAATGTTGTTATTTATTACTCTGTTTATGTTCTATAGTGAAACTCCTTCCTACTTTAGTTACTGCTAAGGCTGGGCCCATTCAGTCGGAAATTCAATATATTAAAATCTTATTCTTATAAGTAAATCTTTAAATCTAAATAATAAATATTATTACCTGCGCCTCACTCACGTAGTTCCCATTCCCATATACGATAATAACATACAACAATAACATTCTGAAAATATTTAATAAAGGAATAAAATAAAACCAATAATGCCAATTAGGTATTTATTTATTTTGCGATAATGTAATGTCCCTTAGAGGCATACCACGAATTTGTCTTGAATCCACAATTTCAGGCAAAATGTGGTTAAAATAAAAGTCTGTTTGATTTCTTAATAATAAAAAAAAAACATATATATAAATAAAATTGGAGTGTCAGTTTGTAATATTGAAATAACCGCTGCTTACTACATGCTTAGGAATATAGTATACTACATGCTTAGGAATATAGTATACGCCCCGTGGTTTTACCCACGTAGTACCCGCTCACGCGAGGATGCGTAGCTCGTAGTATCAATATCATACAATCTCGGCACAATTCACCATCGTGTGTTAAAAATTAAGTAACAGCGCCATCTATTGGTACGATTTGCGACTACAAAAAGTTACAATAAAACATACGATTACATATACACAATCCCATGAGAATTTTGGGATACAAAGTATCCCATGTGTTATTCCTAGTTGTAAGGAATATTTGTACCAAATTTAATCAAAATCGATACAGTAGTTTTTGCATGAAAGAGTAACAAACATCCAAACTCACAAACTTTCACATTTATAATATTATAGTAGGATACGGTAGACACACCAAAATATTTTTTGTCTGTCTGTCTGTTTGTTTGTTTCGGCTAATTTCTGAAATGGCGTGACTGATTTTTACGGGATTTTAAATGAAAAGTTAATGTCAAAGTTATTATTACTTGCGCAGCTCAGCTCGATGTAGATTTGTCACCCTTACAATACGGTCTTCACTTGTGTTTATTTTAGCCTGTGGTTCCTCGACAGTTTGTACAGCTTCGCTGTAAAAAGAGATAGTTTTAGTTAGGTGATTGTCAATTGAATTAATTTTGTGTTTATTTGTACAGTTTCGTCTTTTTTTACATTCGTTATGGCTTCCAGGTAGGTCCGTTATCTACGACATACAACTCCACTCAGCAACGGAGATTTGCACTATTTTACACAATTAAATTAAATAAATAATATTGGGGCACATCTGTTTGTCTTGAGCGGGAATCGAACCCGTAACCTTGGGCATAGCAGCCAGGGCCACTACCAACTACACCGCTCGATCAAATAAAAAAATATATACACAGATGATCTAACTGGTGCAACTTTTTTGTCAAAGAGGAAGGATTTTTTGATTGATGGTAATGAATAGGCTTCGAAACTAATGGAACAATTTCGTTTTCCATTATAGACTTAACTTGACATAGGCTACATATTATCCCGGAATTCCTACGGGAACTATTTGTGTGAAACCACAAGGCACTGTTGTATAATAGAAATCACATACATACCTTCCATATGCGTATGTTTTCTTATAACGACCATTTTCAGATCTTGGTATTGAAGAACTATAAAAAAATATTTATTAGGTATCGTATCTTTGTATACCTTTCTAGCATAGTTAGTGATAATAAAAAATAAATATCAGGACATATTTAACCACCATTAGTTATCCCCTAAAAGCTTATGGGTACTAACACATACAGATATTGAAATATTGACATAATTATATATATATCAATATATATAGACATTGACATACATAACATATTTTATTTATATACTTACATGTTGTAATACAACGACTACAGCCAACCAATATGCTCATCTCACAAATGTTGACTGTACCGGGAATTGAACCCGGGACCCTCTCATGTGCAGTCCGGCATAGCGACCTTTACGCTACTGCATGATATTAGGTCGTTTTTTACCTACTACACTCATACCTCGCACACGTTATACTGTGGCTCTTTGTCAATTGTCATCTCGACCTAGTCCATTATATATATTATCTATATATATATAAATTAAAATTGGAGTGTCAGTTTGTAATATTGAATTCATAATGAAAAATCATAATGGCGGGACCAACTTTATCTTACATTGTTGCTAATATAACAAGAAATAAATAAACTTACCTTATTCTTTTTGTGTTACGTCGAATTTTTAATTTTGATTTCCTTTTCGCTCTATTTGTTTTATTTGCCATGTCCAATAATTATTTTACAACACAATCCACTAATTAAACAATAATATTTACACTGAAAGTACAAACCTAACTAATAAACACGAAACACGCGTATTTTTACGCAGCGAGCCGGCAAAAATCACACAGGTCCTACCTTCTTGACGCCAAACGGCGGACTGCGGAGGAACTCACTCGCCGCGTGGTTATATAAATTGAAATATTGTGTTATTGTTAGATTATATTATTAATTTTAGATATTTTTTCGGTTTTTTTATATTCTAAATGTCATTGTCTATAATTTGACGCAATTTTTACGAATATAAGTTTAATATTATCCAGATGAAATGGAAATTACGATCGCAAAATTTGAAAAATTGGACTATTTCAAAATATTTTATGATCGAGCGAAGTTGTTTAATTCGTGTTTCCAGCCGTTTTATCAAAAAGCTGGATTATTAAACTATAACATATATTTTTATTTATACAAAATTAATAATATTTGATTATTTACTATTGAATCTAAGCGAGGTCGATTCTGAATTTTGCGGAACTTCCTCGGCTTAAACTCATTACAACTTATTATACTTAATGCGTGATCAAATAAATATAAAAGTACAGAAGCGAAACTTCATACTAAATAATTCTTGTACCTACTTATCGTAAAATTTGCAATTTTTCGTTTAATTTCTTAAAAGCTTTTGTTATTTTTGAGTCTACGGATAAAATGCTTCTCTGCGACGCGACGTATGCTATGTTGTTTGCTCGATAAAGCGTAAAAACGTCAAAAGCTACATCTATTTATAACGCAGTGGCCAACAGCAGAACATAACGGATCTGTTCTAGCTGATGGAAGTGTTAAGTATTTTAGTTAGATGGTCAGACTTTCTTAGTTATATTGTGGCCATTTTACTTTAGTGTTCTGTCAATTCTGACACAAAAACAATAGGTTATGACAGCCAAAGTTAGACAGCGTGTCCCGGCCGAAACTGACTGTTCTGGGAAAGTCAGACCATCTATCACAAACTATTGAGTCACAATATGTTCTGTGCCGGTGACAGCGTCGTTGTAATCGCATCTTTTGGTTTTCAGTTTAATGAAAATGACATTGGAGTCAAAATGACAATAGTAGCTTCCAATTTTGGCCGGTACAGAAAAAAATGTGACTCTATACTCAGATTATTCTGCTTAACAACCTAAAACTCAACTGTTTATTCTGTATATCATAGTCAGCCCGTAACCAGATAAGTTTATGACACTATAGAGCTTCTCTACTGTAAAAACATTATTTACTCTATGCTAACCCTTTAAAACAAAAACTCCTGAGCGACATTTAATAGTCGCTCTACATTATGTATTGCTAAACTTTAAGCCGAGTGACCTTGAGGGTAATAACAGAATTATGTACTTAATATAACATGGTTAGGTATTGTATGGTCTGTGGCCATGTGGTTTGGTCGATTTTGTTTGTGGTATAGGAGAGTATTGATATTATTTGTGGCCAATGGCAGAGTGATCACTATGCCAGACTGCTTAACTTAGGGTTGCAGGTTCGATTCCCGTGCGCGTTTAATAATTGTGTGACAAATATTTATCTTTGTCATCCAGACCAAGATAAATATCTTACTAATATTTATAAATGCGAAAGTTTGTATGTTTGTGAGTTTGGATGTTTGTTACTCTTTCACGCACTGTATCGATTTACATTAAATTTGGTACAGATGTTTTTATAACTAGGAATACTTTTTATCCCGAAATTCCCTAGGGACTGGGATTCACGCGCAGCTACTTAATTTTACCAAAATCCATGTTCTAAGTATTTTAGGTTCCAAAATTATCACTTTTCCAAAACGTTAATTTTTCCAAAATCATTTTGATACCCAATACCAAAACTAAAATAACTCGTATTATACCTACAACAAAATATCCTGCTCAACGCAAAAGGAATTCAATCTTTCCAAGAAATAAACTTACTTATAAATAACAAGAACAACTTTCAACAATTCAATCAATACATCGACATTGAACACTCCGGATCTTATATACTTACTTCCTATATACATACACTAGTTATACCCCGCGGTTTAACCCGCATTATCTCCTCTCCTATTGGTCGTAGCGTGATGATATATATCCTATAGCCTTCCTCGATAAATGGGCTATCTAACACTGAAAGAATTTTCCAAATCGGACCAGTAGTTCCTGAGATTAACGCGGTCAAACAAACAACAAAAGAAACAAATCTCTTGAGATTTATAATATTAGTATCGATACACTTTGACATTAATCTTTATTGCTTCCGTATTAAAGTGCAAATTGGCTTAGCAGACCAATTTAAAACTGGTATGATCATAAATGGATCTTATTTTAATAGTAGCAAAGGTTATTATCGATTAGTGGAAAATACTTCCTGTCGCATTTATCTCGGAAGAAAATAGAGAAAAGATTATAGATTATATAGATTTTTCTAGACACGGGATCTTACTTGAAACTTTGGGTACCCTTACGCCTACTTTGACCTCTTTAATATTAGCAGTGTGTATGTACTATGTTATCATCAACTTATATACCTACATACATACGTCCCCACCGAGAGGCTCGAGCCTACTCTGAATATACATAGGTATATTAGAGTCATCAGTCCTTATTCAACCACGCTGGCGAAAATGGGTCGACTTTACACACAACATAAGAATTTCTTCGCTTTCAGAAAGATGTTTTCCTTTACCGTAAGAGCTTCGAATAAACATACGAGTATTTGATAGTGACGACCTCGATGGCAGAGTGGTCACCATGCCGGACTGCCATCCGTAAGGTTGCGGGGTCTCGGTCTGGGTGTGTGTGTGAATGAGTGTGTGCGTAGTTTCTGGTACCCAAGATACAAGTTTCACGCTTAGTTAGGGGTCAGTTACTACAATGAGATGATGTAGTGAATGATTATGTTAGAGTTTTATGAATTTATATCTACTCATAACTCATAACAATGAGTAGATATAAACTCATAAAACTCTGGTGGCAGAGACTTAACTAGCGTCTTCCGAAAGACCTTAACAACTATGCGAGTTCTGAATGGAAGTTACCTTCTTCTTTATTCTATTCTAGAAGCCTTATACCTATCAACATCCTTCAAATTTATGTATGTATAACAAATTAGTACCTATTGTTTGTCAGTGGGCGTTGGATAGGCAAAAAGTCGGCGTCCCGAGCGAGGTCACTGGACAAACTTATGTCATTGGGTCCGATACGGCATTGGTGAGGAATGTTGGAGTGAAAGGTGTGTGGTTTGTCATGGGAGGTAGCGGGAGCGGAATTCTTAGTATAAGGATTAGAGTAGGTGCACTTTGTACTGATAGTCATATGGTATCAGCATCAAAATTTAAACTTTTTTATCAAAATTCCAAAGATCAGATCAGAATATAGGTACATTGGAATTCCTACGGTATACATAACATACATACATAACATAGGGCACTTTAGCCTAAGATGTCAGAATCACCACAAAAGTTACTTTTCATACCAAATTCCTACTTCAATTTATCCACAACGTAGGGTTTATTAATCTATCAAGTATCAAGTTTTACGGGCCTAATAAGTATCTTACTAATAGTATCAAGAGGTATGAAATAACGTTGATGAATTCAAATGGGAACTGTTTAATATACTGGAATTGGCCTACACTTAGTATATAATAAATACCCGCTCTCGCTCCCGCTACCGCTTGTCCACAAACACCACACCTTTCTGTCTACAATCGCAAGTGAACGGCAAAGGCGTGACGCATTCAACTACTGTACGACTATCCTTTATGTATCTATTTACGTCTGTACTTAAATTACTAGGTACTAGTTTGTTTTAGGCGGTATTAGATCTAAATAAATCTGATTTAAACAATAGTTTCTATGTAGGTTTACTCCTATGAGGTCATCTGTATAGGCCTTTGTCAGTGTCTCTCACTGATCATATTTTTATTTTTTTTATCATTCACTACATCATCTCATTACAGTAACTGACCCCTAAGTTCGAAACTTGTATCTAGGGTATCAGAAACTACGCACACACTCATTTACACACACCCAGACCGAGAAACATTTGCGGTTCACACAAATATTCACCCCACACGGGAATCGAACCCGCAACCTTACGGATGGCAGTCCGGCATGGTGACCACTCTGCCATCGAGGTCGTCATGTACAGATAGGAGGAAAAAGTAGGCTTAATCACTACACACGGGATTTGACTAAGGAGTGTCGGTGAATTCAAACGAGAGTATAAATTATATTGTACTAGCGGCACCCCGCGGTTTCACCCGCGTAGTTCCCGTTCCCGTAGGAATATGGGGATAAAATTATGCTAAAAACCTTCCCACTGAATCACTCTATCTATTAAAACAAACCGCATCAAAATCCGTTGCGTAGTTTTAAAGATCTAAGCATACATAGGGACATAGGGACGGAGAAAGCGGCTTTGTCTTATACTATGTAGTGATTTAGAAGTACCTATGGACTTGTAATATACCACTGCAGAACAAAGGCCTTTGACCATAAAAAGGTGTCATCACTACACGTGGGTGTCTAATACATGATGGTAAACTTAAACCCAAGTCATATTTAACAACAAACATACAAGCTTTAAGAGCGCCGGTGGCGCAGGGGATAAGGCCGTTGACTTCCGATCGGAAGGTGCCTGGTTCGAACCCCACCAGTCCCGCCACGTACCAATGTGTTTTCAATTTACGAATTCATATGTACGTTAATTTCGACGCTCTTACGGTGAAGGAAAACATCGTGAGGAAACCTGCACACACCTAGGAAGAAATTCTAAGGTTGTGTGTGAAGTCGACCAACCCGCACTTGGCCGGCGTGGTTGACTAAGGCCTAATCACTCTAATTCAGGGTAGGCTCGTGCCCCTCGGTGGGGACATTATATGAGCTGGTGATGATAAAAGCTCGACCCTAGGTATTGAACCCTCACCCTCAAACTCGCAATCAGGTACAGTACATACACACAGCCATTATTACATAAACTATAAACAAGATAAAAGGTCAGATAAAAGGTACCTCCCCCCCTTGGTAATTTATTTATTTATTTAAAGGCACAGCAACAGTACACAAATCAAAACATTTAAACAAATCACAAAAATTCCTTACTTAAAATTTAAATTTGTATACCTATTATAGCTACGCACAGCATTCACTTAAAAATACATATATTAATTTAATTTAAACCCTAAATTATGAAAACTTACAAATTATTGATATTACTAATACAATTATGTTTATATATATTTAAAGTGCTGAATACATCGACGTCTTTACATATTTCATTGTATACTCTACTTAATCTAAACACAGGATCATTATATGTAACATTATTGAAGCATATGGGCACGGCAAACAATGAGTATGAGTGCGGGTGTTCCCTACTTTTAGCGAAAAATGGCTTAGCAATTCACTGTTGTTCCATCTGGAATTCATAATTTTATGCAAAGTAATTAAAAGTAATGCTCACTTTGGTATTATCAATCAAGGGGGGTTTGGACCTATTATCCGTCTCTGACTGTACATGTACACAGATTATTATATACATAGATAAATTATCCACATGAAATACTAAATTCTGTGTTGGTTAAAGCAATATCTAAACTCTAAAGGTTAGTATTAACACGGCCCAACTGGTTTTGGTCCTTGCGAGTGTTTCGCAATAGATAGGGTAATCGCAGATCGGTGCACGCGAAATGAGAACAAATAATGTTGGATTTCATTTGGTTACTGCATGTTTTTTAATAGATTAAGCACAAGTTTTCAAATAAATTACGCATTATTGGAAACTGAGTTTCTTTGACGTGAAATTGAAGAGAAACGACGGAAATGTATAAGTAATTACGGAAAACGGATAAATCTATATTAATATGTATTACTAGCTGTGCCCCGCGGTTTCACCCGCGTACTTCCCGATCCCGAGGTAATTTCGGGATAAAACATAGCCTATGTTCTTTCTCGGACCATAAGCTACCAGTGTACCAAATTTCAAGTTAATCGGTTCAGTAGTTTAGCCGAGAAAAGGTAACAGACCGGTTTTATCGGATTAACGGTCCGGTATCGCCTCAGTTTATTTATTTATTAAGGACTTCAGCGAAAATTACATTAATCTTAAAACTAACAGTTCATCTAACTTCAACTCTTTCTTTCTCTCCTTTTACGGATAACACAAACATATACGGATAACAAATTATCACAAAAAACAATCATCAAAATACATTTGACACAATTTCTTGCGACCTTCAAACGTACGTACAGCCATTATTACATAAACTATAAACATTGTCAATGGTTATCTCGAATTACCAAGCAACACCGTGTGAAATGCATTATAGTTGTAATAATGAAATGATGTAGTGATGTGTGGAGTTATAAATATCCGGATATTTTGATCCTTTAATACTTACTAATCCCTGCTAATATTATAAATGCGAAAGTAACTCTGTCTGTTTGTTACCTTTTCACGGCTAAACTACTGAACCGATTGACTTGAAATTTAGTACAGGGGTGGCTTATGGTCCGGGAAAGACCATAGGCTGTTTTATCCCGAAATTCTCATGGGATCGGGAACTACGCGGGTGAAACCGCGGGGCACAGCTGTGAATAAACAAAAATGTGTTTATTTCTGGTTATCCTTATAATCAAGCAATTAAGGATAACTCAATTTTTATCCCGGAATTCCCTCAAGATTGTGAATAAAACCGCGGGGCACAGCAAGTTCTGAATAATGAAAAAATATATGTAGGAAAATATTTTTTTACCTCTAAAAATAAAGTAGTTTCGCGGAAAAACCTTAACGGAGAATATTACGTAGTACCAACATCGGATTCAATATAATATAAATTACATAAAACCCTACGTACATGTACAAAATATTTGTCCGTAACTATCCGGTAATATCATAACATCCCTACTACAAGTATCAAGCACGGTTGGTCACGCAACACGGAATGACCTAATCTAACATTTCATTGTTCATAAACCGACGCATTTTAAACCCTATTGCACTTAATAATAAAGTAATTTATTAATTATTACTAATTTAGAATTATTTGCAAACGAATTTCGACTTTAAAATTGGAACAATAAATTACGGAATCCATTTTGTAATGTTTCGGCGGGAATGTTTGACAGTTTATTTTCTTCCCGTTTGTTATGAGCTAAGGAGTTGTTGCATACGGCCAAAATGTCATATACGTATATGTAAATCTTGAATGACTGATTCATAAACGCTGAGCATTAATTACTAGAGCTAGGATCGTGAACATTTGAAAATTGTACGTGTGTTCATTTTATATTGTAGTTGACATCTCAGGACAACTAAGTATTTTTAGAAATTCAACTCCTAAGGTGGTGAAAATGGGGTTGAAAGTTAGTGTGAAAATTTGACATTTTTAAAGATAAATCTATGAAAATTGGTATAAAAAAGGTAAAGAAAGTACAAAATTAAAGAAGACATTAATAGCTTTTTCAAAAACGATATTATTGAATATACTTGTAGTGCCACATATATATGACTCGGTGACAGCGTCGTCGTTGTAACCGCAGTTTTGACAGTATAAAAAAAAGCGTCGCTGTAATAGCATTTTTGGTTGTCAATCTATTAAAAACGTACACAAATGACATTTCAAAACAATGACAGTATTAGTTCCAATTTTTCCCGCCAAATCAAATAAGTTTGTTGCCCTTTACTCTTTGAAAGCCTTTCATCATTCACTCCATCATCTCATTACAGTAACTGACCCCTAACTAAGTTCGTAACTTGTATCTAGGGTATCAGAAACTACGCACACACTCATTCACACACACACACACCCAGACCGAGGCAAACATATGTGGTTCACACAAATATTCACTATGTGTATATATATATGTGTATATACGGGTTAGTCCCATTTTACTCCATTCCTTTGAAATCGAAAATGAAAAAATGCATACATGCAGTCCCAGTTTGCTCCAGAGAATAATATTAACAGAAGGTATGACGTAAAATTTGCGATTACAATTTTTGCATTCGATTTTAAAATGATATGCAAATAATGTAAGCGTGTATGTATTATGCTAATATATTTTTATCTCGTAACAGTATTACGTACGTTTATCGTAATTTGAGATTTATTTAACGTAATTGGGTGATAAATTGTTTCTTTTTTGTTTGTTACGATTTTATTTTTTAGGACGACTGAGAATAATTACAAATTTTAGATATGATATATTGCTAGATCCTTATTAATATTATAAATACGAAAGTAACTCTGTCTGTCTGTTACCTTATCACGGCTAAACTACTTAACCGATTGACTTGAAATTTTGTATAGGGGTAGCTTATGGTCCGGGGAAGGACGTTATGTTTTATCCAGAAATTACCACGGGATTGGGAACTATGTAGGTAAAAATATCTACAGCTGTGCCCCGATAATAATTAATCTTATTTATTGGTTCGACCATATTAAACCTCAAATCAGAGAGGTCTAATTGCGGATATCTGCCCACTTGCGAGTATATACACAACTTTATGTAGGTACATTGGTATGTAAGTATATGAAGTTATGTATGTTATCGCAAGTGGATAAAAATATGGTTTTTAGATACATTGGTTGGATCTGAAAGTCAGACATAAAATATTTTTTATCCAAAAATGGTTATCATTACGAATCAACATATAAATTAAAAATTAAAAAACCCCCAACACAGCTACTTTAAACCCCTCATAACTTTTAAATGGGACAGCCGATTTTCATCAAACATGTCTAAGAACACTCGCACGTAAGTCCCCTTTAATTAAAAAAACTAAATTTAAATCGGATCATGCGTTCGGGAGCTACCTATGATGCCACAGACAGACAGATATACACACACACAGACACGACAAATTTATAACACCCCTCTTTTTGCGTCGGGGGTTAAAAACTAAAATTTAATAAATGTTTTCCAATTATTTATTAAGTACTATACTAGACATTGGATATTTTTTATCCGAAAATGCTTACAAAAACTTGAATTTTATATCAATCCTTACTTAATATTATAAATGTGAAAGTAACTCTGTCTGTCTGTTACCTTTTCACGGCCAAACTACTAAACCGATTGACTTGAAATTTGGTACAGGGGTAGCTTATGGTCCGGGAAAGAACATAGGCTGTGCTTTATCCCGAAATTCTCACTGGATCGGGAACTACGCGGGTGAAACCGCGGGGCACAGCTAGTTCCTTATAAAGTACTTTAACATTAACGTTTTAAATGTTCCCGGTTCTAAACTTATTAAATTAACTGGTTATTTAACATTTAATTATAAATCTAATTTTGAATCTCAAAAAGAAGTTTGTTTACAACTATCAATTATATTTCGGAAGAAAAAACAATAATTATTTCCTTAATACGAGCAAGTTTTTAAATTATTATTTTAATTTAATTATACGTAGAAACATTAAAATACTTAAATAAATTACGTTATAGTAAATATGTATTTTAAAGACAAAATTTTAATTAAGTATTTTTTTTTAATATTGATATCTTTGATTTACACGAACACTACACATTGAAATAACTACGGATTTTTGTTGTGGTTGTATTTTGTTTTACATTTTCTGACGTTTCGGTTTCTTTTTACATTACTTTGTACGGAAGTTTTCCACCTTATTCTTCTGTGATCACGGGTTCTGTAAAGAATCCGAAACGTCAGAAAATGTAAAACAAAATATAACCACGACAAAAATCCGTTTAAGTGTTTTTTTTGTTTCTGTCAATTCTTGATGAATTCTTTCAGATGAGTTTGAATAAATGTTAATTTCTTTCTTTTTAAATATGTAATTGAATTCAAGATCATGGAGTTGCTTTAAAACATAACTAGTCCGCCATTTTTGATAATCCACTATAATCAATTTATATAATGACGTCACATATTAACATCCAAACTAAAGACATGTAATATTTCAGTTCAAATCGGTTTAAGTTGAACTGCTTTGAAATTCATTCGTAAAACATACATTCTTCCTAATTAAAACCATTACAAGTTAAACAAATCTAAATTACAAATTAATCGAACACAAAAAAGTTATGCAACCTTACTTGACATACGTCAAACCGAATTCAAATTTCGAACACGCGTATAACATGTCAAAATTGGCGGGCTTCCTGCCACCCTTCGCGCCCTTGAAACTGGCCACTTACTTTTTTCATGTGCGTTCCGTTTCACACCACTCTCGCAATGAGTATAAAAACGGACGGCGACCAAATGGGAGCAATCAGTAGCCTTCTAGCAGTCTAACTGAAGTGCAAGATGCGAGTTCTGGTTAGTTAATGTTTATTACATTCGTACCAGTAACAGTTTGTGGGTTCATACTGTGGTATTGTGCTAATCGCTCGATCTTAGTGCGCGCCTTTGTTTTATGAATCGTGACTGGGCTCTTGGATTGTTGCCCTATTAGGCTTTGTGTTAGTGAAGTGCAGTGCTTTAAACAGTGTTATTTGACAAAGACTTTCTGTTCACAGATTGTAGCCGCCGCCGTCCTCGCCTGCGCCGCAGCCGCGCCCTCTGGCGCCCTGTTGCCCTACGCCCACGGTCTGGGACACCATGGTCTGGTGGCCCACGCTGCCCCCTTGGCTGTGGCTCACGCCGCGCCTCTGGCCGTAGCGCACGCCGCCCCCGCCCTGCCCACCATCTCTCCCGGAGACCTCGCCGGTGCCGCTATCGACGCTCACGTCGACGCTTCCGACCACGCCCGCGCCGCCGTCGATGCCCACCGTGAACTCCACGACCAGGCCGCCGAGCTCCATGGACAGGCCGTCAACGCCGCCGAAGACCACTCATGGCAAGCCGTAGACGCCGTCAAGACCGCCGAGGCCCAACTTGACGGTCAAGCCGCCGGTGTCGCCCCCGTGCTCGCCAAGCAATTGGTCGGTCACGCCGCTCCCGTCGTCCACGCCGCCGCTCCCGTGGCATACGCGGCCCCTGCTGCCTACGCGCACGCTCCCGTGGCCTACGCGGCCCCCGCTGCCTATGCCCACGGCCCCGCTGCCTACGCCCACGGCCCCGCTGCCTACGCCCACGCCCCGGCCGCGTACGCCGCTAGCAAGACCGTGGTCTCCCAGTCCCTGAGCCAGACCCACCCCGGAGCCGTGTACCACGCCGCCCCCGTGGTCGCCCACGCCGCCGCCCCCTACGCCCTCGCCCACGGAGTCGCCGGCTACCCCCACGGACACGCATGGTAAACTGTGATAGTATATTTTAGATAACCAAAAAAGTCAATACTCATGTTCGGAATTTTGTAAATAAATAAATTATATAAAAAAATGTATACAGGCAATAGACGCGAGGATGTGTGTGAATAAATGAAAATAGTAATTTATTTTGTTGTTTCCTTTTTCCTAACGCATTAATGTTATAATTAAGTTGGTTAAGGTAATGTGTCAATGGCATACTTACTCCATTCAATACAATTACTAAGTAGACACAATGTCATACATTTTCTTTCCTACATAAGAAATTACATAAAGATATTCTATCAATAAATAGACAGCTTCCCACTAACACGAAATATTAAATCCAAATAACTTATCATTTATATTCTTTGTAAGTACAAACACATTCCACAAAAAAAACATAGGAATTTATAGGTTTCCTAATGTAACAAAAACCATGTATATTAAGGTCACATTCCTTGATAATTAAAATGAATAAAAAAATGAATTATATAATATTCATTATGTATTTTAAGTAAGTAACACATACTGCATTATACCCACCACGAATTCCTAACTAATATTATAATGAAACTAGCGGCGCCCCGCCGTTTCACCCGCGTAGTTCCCGTTCCCGTAGGAATATGGGGATAAAATTATGCTAAAAACCTTCCTACTGAATCACTCTATCCATTAAAATAAACCGCATCAAAATCCGTTGCGTAGTTTTAAAGATCTAAGCATACATAGGGACAGAGAAAGCGACTTTGTTTTATACTATGAAGTGATAATGTAACAATATTACGACGCATAGTTTTGGTAGAAACAGGTAATATAAGGAACAAATATTCAGATTTGAAAAGCATTTTAATAGAAATATCGTTTTCTTGCACTGTTATTCCTGTTCTTTTCTATTTATATACACTTAATAGTGGTGGGAATTTCTGGATAAGAAAAATTCTGATTACTATAAAGCAGCGTTTCTCAAAGTGTGCTCCGCGGAACCCTAGGGTTCCGCGACACTCCTGTAAGGGTTCCGCAAGAATTCAGAAAAAAAACAAAACACCTCAACCTTATAATTTCCGAAATTTTCCCAAATGAACTAACGTTCCTCTAATTTTGTGTACGATGTGTGTACTTCAAATAGGGTTCCATCAAGTCTATCGCTTTCCAAAAGGGTTCCGTTACCAAGAAAGATTGAGAACCGCTGCTATAAAGAACATCTGTACCTATTTCGCAGTAGTTTTTGTATGATATGCGAATGACATACAATTAAAAAAACTGCTGTTCGTTTTCTTTTGTCTAGTTAAGATTTCCATATTAGTTTTTCTTTAATATCTATTATGTAAAGACATCAGCCATTAATAAGGACGAATTACACTAAGGTGAAATACACCTTTGTCAAGTAACGTTCGGAGTAGCTTCTCACATGTTTTGTCTTTGTCACTTGATATAAAGTAAGAAAACGACAAACCTAACTTTACTTGGTGAGTAAGTTTACTTGAAAGTCGTGAAATAGGCCCTTAATATCATCCATCATATATTAGTTTTTTCTGCAATATCTATAAGTAACTAATTATTAAAAAAAAATACGTACATCATGCAATACAAATTACATAACTTATAAAAATAATACATTAAAATAATTATAAAATAAACAGTAAATTAAATTTTGATTAACAACCAATAAAAATAGATAACACAAGAAAAACAAATACAAAAATATCGATCATAGACAAAAAAAAACAAATCACTTCCGGTTGTCAAACCTTGAACCTTGTCTCGAGAAAAATATCGGCCAAGTGCGAGTTAGACTCGCGTACGAAGGGTTCCGTACCATTGACTAGCGAAAACGGGAAAAATATTGCGTTCGTTGTACATGACCCCCATTAAATATTTATTTTATGTTATTCTTAGTACTTATTTATTAGTATTAGTTGTAATAGCGGCAACATAAAAATCCATGTGTGTCAACTCTCTAGCTATAACGGCGCGTGAGATACAGCCTGGTGGCAGACAGACGGACGAATGAACAGCGGAAGACTATGGCCGTTCTCAATATCCGATCCATCTATGATCTTGCGTGTCGACAGTTACGAAACTTTGTATATCTGCTAGGCTAGCATGACTTCGAAAACGCGATAGATACAGCGATTTATTGACATCCAACTGTCATAATTTGATAAAAATACCCGCCATATTGAATTTTACCACGTGATTAATTTTATGACATTTGGTCATGCTTGCGAAATCGATATAGCTATTTATTAACATCCAAATGTCAAAATATAAAATATAGCCGCCATATTTAATTTTTCATATCGTACCACGCCATATTCATTTGGTCATACTCGCGAAATCGATATTATTTCGTTGTGTCTATATATGTATTTTATCACGCACAGTCATGCTAGGGGGGCTATATTAATAACCATATTAATTGTATGTGGTCTTATGATTGTGACCACCGTTAATTATGGTTATTGGGATGGTAAAATGGCAGATATACAGACATTTTGTATCCATCACAAGTAAAATCATAGATACTCGAAGATCGCTTATTAAGACCAGCCTATGGTAATAATAGGGTCCCATTTTTACCCATTCTGTACGGAACCCTAAAAACAAGGCGTGTATTGATCAACAAAAAATACAAGACATGTCCTATTAAGTTTGTAACGATATTATATTTCGATAGTAGGAAGTGAATAATTATATTAAAATAACTCGCATTCATTATAATATCTAGGCTAAACTTGTATCTAGAAAATACGTATTAGCAGCGCTGCGCGGTTTCACCAACGTTGTTCCCGTTTCTGTGAGAATATAGGGATAAAATACGCCATATGAAACTAATAAATAATGTGGCTTTTTATTGGCTAAATATTTTTCAAAATCGGTTCAGTAGATCCAGAAATTACCTCGAATTATATTAAGTATAGATTTTGAAGATAGATTATAACAAACTAGCAGCACCCCGCGGTTTTACCCCCGTAGTTTTCGTTCCCGTGGGAATACAGGGATAAAATTAAAAGCTTATAGCCTTCCTCGATAACTGGGCTATATAACACCGAAAGAACTTTTCAAATCGGACCGGAGTAGTTCCTTAGAGTAGCGTTCATCCAAACAAATAAAAACTTCAGCTTTGTGTATTAGTATAGAATATAATAGATGAAATGTGTATGTTCCAGAAATATATTGTAAAGACATGTAATAACTTTATTCCAACTACAGACAGTAACAAAAACGATATTCGTAATCTATCTGCAACATATCAACGCTTGCGTCACAAGCTAGTATAAAGAAACTTGCACACTCGAGAAATGGATAACGGATCGGATAGTAAATAAAGGATAAACGGATAAAAATTAAAAAAAATATATTGTAGTTTTTTTATGTAGAAGTTTGTGTGAAGGCACATTATTGCCAATAAATGTTTTTTTTTATTGAATTTAGTTTTATTTATTTATTGCACAATTTAAATTTTAGTAAGCTCTTTGACTTTAATAAGTGCTTCTTTATGATCTAAGTTGAATACATTATTTTAGATTTTTCATATGGTTGGAAGAATCTAATAAATAGGAAAACAAATAGAAAGAAAGAAAATTAATATCTAATTCAAATGTTTTTCTCGGTCTGGGAGTGTGTGTGAATGAGTGTGTAGTTTCTGATACCCTAGATACAAGCTTCGAGCTAAGTTAGGGGTCAGTTACTATAATGAGACGATTTAGTGAATGATTTATGTTATAATATTAGAGATTCGTGCAGAAATACAACTAAAAACTGTATTTCCAAATTCTAAAGTAATAATAAAAAATGTATCATCCTATAAGACGCCACTGCAGGGTCTTTGTCCTGCAATAACATTAGTGAGAGACAAGCTTTTACCTTTATCTCACTGACGATATTAGTAGTCTGAGATCATCAACACCCAAGCAAGCGTGATGATTACGCCTTTTCTTCCTCACTACACAAAAAAATACGTTATCCTACTAATATTATAAAGCCGAATGTTTGTGAGTGTGGATGTTTGTTCCTCTTCCACGCAAAAACTACTGAATGGATTTTAATGAAATTTGATACAGATGTTCCTCATACCTAGAAATAACACATTATTTATCTACACTATTTATCCCAAAATTTCCACGGGATAAGGTTCCACGCGGGTAAAACCGCGGGGCACAGATAGGTAATAAAATTATAAATTATTGGACCGAGAGAAAAAATATGGGGAAAATCGCGCAGTAAGTAAAATGTAGCGGATATTTAACCGAAAGATCAGTGTACAAGCTCCTTAACACCGGATCATCGTACTTGCCCGTAATAAGTTCAAGTTCATGCGAAAGTGAAAGTCATCTTACATTGTATGAGCTTTTATTGAAGCAAGTTATTTTTAACTTGAACTATTTGTTTGACGGAATAAATAAATTACTTAATCATACTTGAAGTTAGGAAGCACTTAATTAAATTCACTATTTTTAATGAATAAGGAAAACGAATCGGATTTTTTGCATTTTTAATTTTCCGTTTCCAATTCTGTAGAAATTAAAATTCAAAATTATTTGTAACTAGCGGCCCGCCCCGGCTTCGCACGGGTCCAATTTTCCCGTTTATTTTACAGATTTTTTTTATATAAGAACCTTCTACAGAGTATTAGAAAACTACAAAAGTAGCCGTTCTCAAGTTATGGCGTGACAACGGGAAACGGGTTTCATTTTTATTTATATAGATGTGGAATACCAATAAACGGGACGAATATTAATGCGCATAAAAAAAATCTTGGGTCACAAATCCTGTTGTATAGGGTGTCCCTACATAATATACAGGAACAGAGCTTGGGGCGAAAATGGAAAAAACGAATTTCCCAGATATCAGACCTAGACCGTTTTTGTCCAAGTACTCTACAAACCCCATGGAAATTGTTAGAGCCGTTTCCCAGAAAGGAAATAGTGGTTAGTTCACGTCCATAAAAACAAACTCTTCATCTTTCTTTATGTAATACTCCTATGTATAAACATGAAACCCGTTTCCCGTTGTCACACCATAACTTGAGACCTGCTAAACCGATTTGGCTAATTCTTTTTTGCTGTGTTTGTTATTGTCAGGAGATGGTTCTTATGTGAAAAAAAAGGAAAAGTAAACGGGAAATTTGGACTCGTGCGAAGCCGGGGCGGGCTACTAGTTAGATATAACAAATAGGACGGATGTCCTAAACTCACTCCATGATCTGTGAGTACCAATAATACCAATTTAACACACAATATTTTCCAATATTGTAACCAGTAGCGACATCTATAAATAGTTAAGTAAACTACTTTGTATGCGAGTAGTAAGGTAAGTAAGTATGGACATGTGAGTAAATAGTGTGCATGAAATTCTGTAGATGGCACTAAAGTTAAAACTACTCTTTAAAATATGAAGAGCTTTAACAGCCGCACTCAGAGACGCGTAATATTTAAACTAATGTGCCTCAATCTTTATGTGCCGGCGGCCAAAATTGGAAGCTCCTATTGTCATTTTGACTCTAATGTCATTTGGATACATTTTCAATACTGACAACCAAAAGATGCGATTACAGCGACGCCCGCCGTCACCGGCACAGGAAAGATTGTGACATAATAAGTATACTTGTGTCTGGAGTTGGTTCACGTCAATAGTGCGATGGGAGATCGAATTCACGACCTCTCAATCGACAGATGGACGCCTGATTTGGCTATTGCCGCTTATAGCTACATAAATTATGTCACATTTTCATTTCGTATGGAGAGGAGAAAATATGTCATATCTTCTCTATTATTAACTCTATGCCCCACGGTCTCACCCGCGTAGTTCCCGATCCCGTGGGAATTTCGGGACAAAACATAGCCTATGTCCCTCCACGGACCATAAGCTACCCCTGTACCAAATTTCAAGTCAATCGGTTCAGTAGTTTAGCCGTGAAAAGGTAACAGACAGACAGACAGAGTTACTTTCGCATTTATAATATTAGTAGGGATATATTGAAAAAAAAAAGCAGGAACATGGCCATAGCAGAAAAAAAATTGCTCTAGTCCAGAGGCATAATCCAGGGAGGAAACACGGGACTACGTTTGTATGAAAAGCTCCAGCCCAACACCCCTCTTAAGTTTTTTTTAAATCTAGAATAGAACTAAAATCTACACGTCAGTCATATATCTTTATCAATTAGTACGACAATCAATTAAAATATTTTTCTAGAACATTCCACAAAGCTTAAAACATTATAAACTCTAATATAGAGAAAATACAGTCGATATTCCAACAAAAAAGTGTTATTTAGTACCTCCTTGTAAAAGCTCATTTAATTCTGTAATGACATTTCTTGAAATGTATAACAATTGTAGTAAAAAAAATGGCGGTTGACATTTAAGAATTTATTGGCGCCAAGATAAGGTAACAGTTATTGGTGGCTATTAACATAATGTACGTATGAGGATAAATTATTTTATGTATGTAAGTAATGTATTATGTATACATATAAAAATATCTTGTCACAGTGTTTGTAACCAAACTTCTCCGAAACGGCTTGACCAATTTTTATGAACTTTTTCTGGTGTTTAATTGATAGGTTCGAGAATAAATAGGTCCCGTTTACAAATCGGTAAAAAGGTCCGAGAAAATAGGTCGTTAACTATTTTTTTAAATCCCTAAGTAAAAAGGGAGGCCACATTTTTGACTGCGTTTTTAAAAAGTTCAAACTATACTACGTACAAAGTCCCGAACAAGCGATCTTAAACATCTGCCTTATTTGCGTTTTTACGATCAATTTTGAATACTGTCAAAGTAACAGATTCGACTGACAAGGTGCCAAATGCTTACCAGGTTTTGTTAAACCAGACTAAAAATGCAACGCAAATAAGGCAGCCCAACCTAAGGGTTTCCTTCGTCGCATCATAAGTAGCCTATTTTTCCTCAATGTTATTAGGAACTACTCACATTTATTCAGCTCTATTCAGCTTATATCCATAGAAAACAACGATTATGTATTGAGACGAGTATAAAAGCTGAACAGACGCGAAAAGCTGAACGGATAGCTTTCCGCTTCTGTTCAGCTTTCATATAAAACTAGTGTTTTCTATGGGCAAAAGCTGAATTGAGCAGAATACATGTGGCGACTCCCTTAGTCGCCATGTCATAACCTTCTTTCTAATCTGACCATAAACAACTAAAATGAGGAATAAGCGCCATCAGGCTGCAATGTCTACGCTGCATTTCATTTTCTTATCAATCCAAAAAGTCCATTCACAACCAAAAAAAGCCAAGTAAACCCGTACACAACCACATACTAAAACATATTGAACTACAAAAATGACGCAACGACCCGTTCAGAATGAAAACCATCGCAATCAAATATGGCCGCCCGTTGCTGTCAAAAAAAAGCGCGCGCTTCCTGCATTCTTCCCGCCTTAAACCCGATCGACTTTTTAACTTTTTTTTTAATGGCAACGACCATCGTGTATTCAGCCAGTTTTGCTCTATAATACTTGTTGTTTTTAAAATGAGGTTCGAGTATAAATATGGTTTCGGAAGATGTTTATAATCAGTGATCGTAGCCATCGGGACCTTAGCGGTAGCAAGATGAGATTTCTGGTTAGTGGCCATTTACTTATTTTTGTTTTAGTGTTGTGTTTTTAGAAACATTTTTACATTGTTTAGTTTAGTAAAGTTTCAAAGAAAAGTGTTATTTTTTAAGACATGTAGTGTTGCTAACATTTTTACTCTATGTAGTACTAAGCTTAAAATGTGTATACTTATAAAAAAAAACATGTGGCACTCGGGGACTGCCGCGGTAAAGCTATTGCATAGCAATTTTATCAACTAATTGTTTTTTTATTTTTGTATTGCAATCCTAACCTTAGAAATTTTGATGTCGTACTTAGGACTTCATACAATAAAAACTTTGTCTACATTACTATAAAAACTTTTTGGAAAATTTACAAAAAAAAAGTTTTCGATAAAAAAATAATAAAAACGTGAGGTTTTTTTTCGTTACGGAATTTCTGGATTCGGTCCCCGCGCTCAAGGCCCTCGATAGAAGCTATGCAATAGCTTAAAAAATGTTACATTTTTACTCTATTAGGTTAATTTCTTTATCCCATTTCTAATAGGGAGCGGTTTTTAAATATAGGAATTATATTGCCTAGATAATACCAATAAATCGTGCACATTTCAAAATAAACACATAGTGTAGTGAAATATATAAATAAATATTTAAATAGTGTATGAAAAATAAAAAAATAAGTAGCGATTCATACTCGTAAGATTGCTGGATGAATGGAGATATTTTAAAATCAGCCGGAATTCGCCACAGCTTAATTAACTTTTTAAATGTTTTTGAGGTTCTTTTATCAAAGAGTTTCTTTTTAATATTTTTGAAGTATATTCATCGGTATGAATGTTAATGGCTATTATAAATATATTTCTTGAAAAAGCTCTCCTTTTTTATCTATACTAATATTATAAAGAGGAAAGATTTGTTTGTTTGTTTGTAATGAATAGGCTCCGAAAGTACTGGACCGATTTCAAAAATTCTTTCACTAATGGAAAGCTAATTTATCAGTGCGTGACATAGGCTATATTTTATCCCCGTAATCCCACGGGAACGGGAACTACGCGGGTGAAACCGCGGGGAGCTACTAGTTATTGATATAGAAGCGAATATTGATAGGTTCCTAACTACTCTATACTATAAGGCTTTTTTTTGCAAAACCAATTCAAGTTCAATTTCTAGCTAGGAGTATTAATTTTTTCAAAACTGCATGCTGTTTATGTTTTTATCAAAATCGACTTCGAGACTCTTTTCAACATATTCCTAGGATTTGATTAACCACGACCACTTGGAAAATTCACTATATTACCTAAATATAAGAAAAAAAAGTTATACTGACAGACATTATTACTATTCCATCAATGAGAGATGCCTTTGTTCTGCAAAGACCGATAAATTACTTTTCAACACACTTGCTCATAAAGGGGCTCTTATTTGTGAAAAACAGTTGAATAATGACACGTCTTATTCACTAGTGAGTTATAGATTGTTTTTTTTAATTTGCTTTCATTTTTAAAAAGTTTAGATACCAAAAAAAATCGTGTCCATACATTTTAAAAACAACCTTCAACTATGTTGCCTTACTTTTGGTAGGTCTATGGTCGATTCCATTCATTCATTCATTCGATTTTTTTTTAATAAGTATATTCTTTTAGTTTTTGGCCGATCACCATTGTTGTGTTGGATGCGCGCGAATAGAAAAACTGTTTATTTATTAGCGAAAAATGATAATTTCTTCGCAAATGTGTTGAAAAACGTTGTATGGTACACGCGTGTATAGATGATTACTATCCTCGGCTATCTTCAGACCCTCGCCTGACGGCTCGGGCCTCAATAGCGCCTCGGAAGTAATCACCAACTTACCTCGCTTGTACCATAAATAACTATTATCTAAATAGACCTCGAGACTCTTTTCAACATTTTCCGATATTCCTAGGATTTGATTATCCACGACCACTTGGAAAATTCACTATATCACCTAAATACACACATCAAAAGTGTCTAGGGATCAACATATATTTTTGCAATAACTTTTCTCCTGATTGATATTAATTAAAATTTTCTTTAAGGATTCATCAAATAAAGTGTTTTCGTTTGTCACAGTAACGATAAACCAAGTCACCTTTGCATTAATAAAGAAATTTGCCATTTTCCTAATAAAGGGATTTTTGACATTTGAACCACTAACATTAAAGTTCGAAAAAAAGACTGAAATAACAGTTTTCTTTAAAATTTTATTGGGTAACTTAAACAATTAATAATCCGTGTTTCTACCGCGAACACTAACAACACAAGAACATCGGTTTGGCATACTCAAAATGAGTTCATCCAAATCACGCTGTGGAATGGCCGCCCATGTTCGTTGCAACAACAAAAAAAGGTCTTCTTGCGACTGGATACCCTCCATATTCGGCAGAGCTCTTCTCTGTAGCATATCCCATGCATGCTCAATCGGGTTCAAGTCTGGCGACTGAGCAGGCCAGGGCAGGACATTGATGTTAGCTGCGGCGAGAGTCTGTCTTACAACTCTTGCGGTGTGCGGTCGTGCATTATCATGCATTAACTGAAATAAGGGACCGATTTGCACTTGTAGAGGAACGATGACGTCTGATACAATCGTCTCAGCATAAATTTGAGCGTTGAGGTTGCCTCTGATCCAAATCAACTCAGTTCTTCCGCCGATCCAAATACCCGCCCATACCATGATGGTTCCACCACTATAAGGATGGACTTCCTGGCAGGATTTTAATCGCTGTTGGCGTCCAGGGGTTCTCCAGTGTCGTATACGTCTTGTATCCGGTCTCATACCAAAACGAGACTCATCAGAAAAGCACACGAAACGCCATTGTTCTTCTGCCCAATTTCTGTGTTCAAGAGCCCATTGATATCGAATCCTACGATTGTGCATTGCTATAGGTGGTACCCGTAGCGGTCTTCGGGAATGAAGGTTCACTTCATGCAAGCGGTTTCTGACTGTTTGGTCGCTAATTAAGTTCCCTGAAGAGTGATGAAGCCGCACGGCTAACATCATGGCGGTTATTGTTGGAGCTCTTCGAGTTAAGATTTGAATGTATCGGTCTTGTCTCCGTGTGGTGCAGCGATACCGTCCTCCATGGCGCTCAGCCACGGTACCAGTGCTTCGGTAACGTGTCCAAAGTCGACTGATAACACTCTGACTTGTATTCAGAGCTAAAGCCACAGTACGTTGCCGGGAACCAGCTTCTATCATTCCCACGGCTCTGAGCATTTCTTCCCTGCTTAAATGACGTCGCCGCTCCATAATAACGTTGGTTTTAATCAGTAGTAGGGAAACAGTAGCACTAATAATGTCTTCAATGCGTTGTATGTTTTTATAGGGAAAATATTGACAGCTGATTTTCATCTTTTACTCGAATTTGATTCACAGTTCCTGATTCAAATTATGAAATGCACCAAAAAGGATCCATATAAATTTATAAAATCATAAATTTATTACAAAGCCACATCTCAATCTCAAGAAATCCGCATAAAAATGCTTGATCCCTAGACACTTTTGATGTGTGTATAAGAAAAAAAGTTATACTGACAGACATTATTACTATTCCATCAATGAGAGATGCCTTTGTTCTACAAAGACCGATAAATTACTTTATATTTTATTAAGAACCACTATAGCATAAATAACTTAATTTTCATTCCATTTTCCGTTTGACGAACGCCTCCATAGTCCACCATTTGCAAATAGCAATAAATCAAGACCTTTATCCATTAATATAATTAAAGTAATTATGGTAATACAAAATGTTGATCATATTAATAAATATTTATTAGACTTGTTACATATTTTTTAATATAATTAAACTTATGTACCTACACGATCTACAGTATAATATTAAATGGACATTATTTGTGGATATCTTATTTATAATAGCTTTTTGATAAGCTTCCTAGACCACTAAATAGTTAATCATAAATGTAATACCAAAAATAAGAAATATGCTTCTTTTAATATGCGACAAGAGGAGGCAGAAAATTAAAATTCGTGCTTTTTAATACAACATAGAAAAATTGTTGTAGAGTTTTATTTCAATGTGTACTTGTATAGTGTTTCTATAAATCAATATGTAATATACAAAAAGCTTGTTAAAACCCAACTTAATATAAAAACTAATATAGAGGCAGAAAGTAGACACCCATTTCACAATGCTCCAACATATTTTTAAGACTACTGCCCCGCGGTTTCACCCGTGTAGTTCCCGTTCCCGTGGGAATTTCGGTATAAAAATCGGTATCCTAGTTCTTTCCCGGACCATAAGCTACCCCTGTACTAAATTTCAAGTCAATTGGTTCAGTAGTTTATCCGTGAAAACGTAACAGACAGTCAGACAGACAGAGTTACTTTCGCATTTATAATATTAGTTAGGATTAAACACCCACAAAGATATTTCACCATCAAAACATACTTATAGACTCATCTCATTCGCAGGTTATCTCCGCCCTAATCGCGTGCGCAGCGGCAGCCCCATCTGGGGTGCTGGCCCCTGTCGCAATACCAGCTGTGGCGTTCCCCGCCACCATCCCCACTCTCTCCCCTGGCGACCTTCAAGCGGCAGCCATCGATGCCCAAGTGAAAGCCGAAGACCAGGCCAGAGCAGCCGTCGACGCTCAAGTCAAAGCTGAAGATGAAGCCAGACAAGCTGCCGACAGAGCTAGAGAATTGACCGAACAAGCCACTGAAAGTTTGAACGAAAAAGTGACAGAATCCGAGGATTTGGTCAAAGAGAAAGCTGTTGAGCAATTCTGGTCAGTAGAAGACAAGAAATGGCAAGCGCTTGATGCTATCAAGACTGCTGAAGCTCAGATAGACGGTAGCATTGCGAGCAGCGCTAACATTTTGGCTAAAAGCGCTGTAATTGCACCTTTCGCTGCTGTAGCGCCTGTAGTACCATTCCCTGTTGCACCAGTTGCACCAGTCATCTTCCCTGGAATCCCTACTCTGAAGACAGAAGAAAAGGTCGAGGAAAAGAAAGAAGAGGCAGTCAAATCTGCTGACCCAGAAGAGAAAAACGACTCTGTTGCCATTGAAGCCGCGCCTGAAGCTTTAGTCAAGTCTGTTGGTGAAGTTAAGTCTGAAGCCGTAGTTACGCCTGTAGCTGAACAACCTGTAGCTCAGCCTGCAGCCGAATTCACAGCTGAAACTGCCCTGAAGTCTGCCCAAGCTAAGCTTGAAGAAGCGAAGTCGCTACTGGCTACAGTTTACGCTGCTCCCATACCCATCGCTCAAGCGTACAGATTCCCACTAGTAACCCCTTACGCTGTATCCCCAATCCTTAACTATGGTACAATCCCACATGTCGGTTTAGCTCCTGTTCTGGCCAAAACTTGGTAAACATCTAAGTCAATAAATGTATGATTAAATTGGTATAAATTGTTTTATTTTTGTAGTAACTAACCTGAAGGATAGTCAGCTTATGTTACTTTTAAAAGCATTAAAAACAAGAAAGATATGTATAATATTAGAACTGTGAATAATAGTTATTTATGGTACAAGTGAGGTAAGTTGGTGATTACTTCCGAGGCGCTATTGAGGCCCGAGCCGTCAGGCGAGGGTCTGAAGATAGCCGAGGATAGTAATCATCAATACACGCGTGTACCATACAACGTTTTTCAACACACTTGCGAAGAAATTCATAATAAAATAACATTTTCGCTAAAAATAAACAGTTTTTCTATTATTCTTTTTATTTCTTATTTTTTCTATTATTTCTATTATTCGCGCGCATCCAACACAACAATGGTGATCGGCCAAAGACTAAAAGAATATACTTATTAAAAAATATTCGAATGAATGAATGAATGGAATCGACCATAGACCAACCAAAAGTAAGGCAACATAGTTGAAGTTTGTTTTTAAAATGTATGGACACAATTTTTTTGGTATCGAAACTTTTTTGAAAACAAAGCAATTTAAAAAACAATCTATAACTCACTAGTGAATAAAACGTGTCATTATTCAACTGTATTTGCAGAAATAAGAGCCCCATTATGAGCAAGTGTGTTGAAAAAATATTTAATTAAAAAAGTTTTAAAAAGCATGGTATTTAATAATAGGCTAATTTTAAGGGGGTAATATAGGCTATATTTTATCCCAGTATGCCCAAGGGAAAGAGAACTACGCGGGTGAAACCGCAAGGCACAGTTAGTAAAATAATAAAGCATAATGTCAAGTTCAACAAGACTACATTATAACTTAATACAACAAATAAAAATTAACACAACTCTACAAAAAAGGGAAAACATACAAAGGCTTGACCATATTCGATAAGGTTTAATTAGTAAAACAAGAAAATATATTGATATCAATTGCTGATCCATAAATGATAACTACATACTCGTAGTACATCTATACTAATATTATAAAGAGGAAAGATTTGTTTGTTTGTTTGTAATGAATAGGCTCCGAAACTACTGGACCGATTTCAAAAATTCTTTCACTAATGGAAAGCTAATTTATCAGTGCGTGACATAGGCTATATTTTATCCCCGTAATCCCACGGGAACGGGAACTACGCGCGCGAAACCGCGGGGCGCTACTATTAAATGATAAATAATTGAATGAATTGTTGATGAATTTAAAGTTGTTGGCAGGAGTAGTCGACCTTACGAGTAATGAACATTCCTACGCGATTAGTTGCTTTATTTAGAGGTCTTGGGACAAAGGAGTTTTCATTTTGAAATTGCAGATATATCGATTGATAAAACAGTTATTTGGTTCAACAGTTAAACATACATAACATTATCAATCACTGTATCGTCTTCATACATCAACTGACCTCATAACAATTGTGTGTTCATCACCTGTGTCTAGGGCATCAGAATCATTCATACGCACACTCAGACGTGATGAAAAACGTTAGTAATAGTACATTTTGGTTGCAACTTTTTGTTTGGCAGTCCAAAATTGTGACCACTCTGCCATAATGATACTATTAGGGACTAGAAACATTTATTCAGCTCCATTCAGCGTTTGTCCATACAAAACAACAATTTTGTATGGACATGCGTACGCGTGCGTCACGCGTCTCCATACAAAATTGTTGTATTGTATAGGCAAACACTGAATTAAGCTGAATAAATGTGTCTAGTCCCTTATTTATTTATTGAAAAAAGACACAACAACAAGTTTCTGATATTATGTAAACCAATTATGGTTGTGTACAGCATTGTCTAGTAAGAACATCAAAAAGTAATAAATATATCTAACAAAACTATATTAACAAAATAAATGAAAGGGTGTAGCTATTAAAGTTATATATGACAAAATCTTTAAACATTTTCAACAAAAATAGAAATATAAAAAAAAAACATCAAATACAAATTAAATACACATTAAAAAGGCTTAGGTAGAAGTGTGTTTACAATCTTACGTCTGAATGTAGGGAGCGAGTCATGGAAAATGTCGATACTGCAATCGGGATCACTGTTAACAATATTGTGCTGGTTACATATCCTGACAATGGGGGCTTTAAGACCGATGTTAGTGCGAACTGGGGGAGTATAGAAGGTTTTAGTTACAGGCTTGCGTCCCTTATCGTGGTGAAGGTCTGATGACAGTCGCTCTACGTAAAATTCCGCCAAATATGGCTAAACTGAAAGCCGACCCCAATTAGACATAGGATAAAGGGTAGGAAGAACATCAAGATATGATGGTTTTTATCGAGGTATAATAGATATTTATTATTTGACTTTTTAAGCCCACAAAATATTGTAACAAAAAATATCACAGTACACACAAAGCACCCAAATTATACTTACTCGTAGTGGTATAATTGCGGAAATTAATAATTTACAAGTTGTGACGTTAATCCTACTAGTTCTATTAACTCTACGTACTTACTTAATATTGTAAATGTCAACAGTCTATCTAATCTAATATACCGGGTGTTTGGTAGAGGGTTGACCAAAAGTGATGGGCGTGTTCCTGGTCCTATTTGGGAGATACAATTTGGCTAAAAATTTCCTAGATGTTAAAATAAAAAAAATATCGACAAAATTGTATTTTTTATTTTTTTTCCGAAATTGCGACTATTTATCCCTATAACTTTTTTTTGACCTGGTTTTCAGTCAAATTTTTTGATTGATTATGGTCTCGGATATCACCTGGTCTGTTCACAGCATTTTCAGACCCCTACAGGGTCTAAATAATTTGTTATGACCACTTAACCCTAGGGAAATGAAAAATAGAAATCTTACGGGGGATCTTTCAACTCAAATAAAAAGAAAACTAATTGTAACCGAGAATTCAAAACTCGTTTAAAAACTTCTCTGTTTATCCCTTATTTTAACGGTATACTACAAGTCTTACAAAAGCCAAAAAACTTGTTAAAAATTTAGGTGCAAAGTGGAAATGGAAGAAAAAATTATAAGATATTTTTAAAAACAAATTCCAAGTTTGGCTTAAATACGTCACAGTATGAATAAATTTGGATTTATCTGAGGTCTTTTGAAGAAACTAAGATGCTGTAGTAACTTTCTTAGAAAATAATAAGTTTTAAAACAAGTAAAATGGACTACCTCAATTACATAAAGATATTGCTTCCAAATCAATATTTCCCGTCTCTGGCAACCGATTAAAGGGATTAGAATACGTCCAGTGGTGTGGCACACGCGTCTGGTGGGATGCTATTCTATAAAATTCTCGTGTCACAGTTTTCGTTCCCGTACTCCTCCGAAACGGCTTGACCGATTCTCATGAAATTTTGTGAGCATATTCAGTAGGTCTGAGAATCGGCCAACATCTATTTGTCATCCCGAAATTCCCACGGGAACGGGAAATACGCGTGTGAAACCGCGGGGCGCAGCTAGTTAATATTATAAATACTTAACCGATGTGTGGATGTTTGTTACTACTTTTACGTAAAAACTACTGAACTGATAAAGATGAAATTTGGGACAGATGTCCTTATATCCATAAATTACACATTGGATACTTTTATATTCTCCACAGATTTGGGCTTTATGTAAATAAAACCGAAGAGCGCTACTAGTAAATACTCTTAATTCTACTAATTTTAAATATGCGAAAGTTTGTGACGATGTTCGATATTCTTTCATATAAAATCTACTAGTCCGATTTTGGTGAAATTTTGTTGGTACAAGAGTTCCAGAAATACAAAAATACAAAAAAAAATACAAAATGTCTTTATTTTCCCAATAATACAAATACATAATCAGAAACATAGTATCACAAAGACTAGGGACAGGAGTCCAAACTAAGTAAAACCTTGTGTTATGGATCTCCTGGTCTCCCTCAATTGATAACAATAATATTTGAAAGTATATTGAGAGCAAAAGATTTTTATTATTACATTAATAAAGGTAAACAAATCAATTTAGAAAAATCTTACTTAGGTATAAAAGAAAGTACTTATCTATTACGTTAACTATTACAATGACTTGCGTGAGTTTGTGTATGTGTGAATGTGTATGTATGTGTGTGTGTATGTGTGCATGCGTGGGTGAGTTAATGTGACAGTGTGTATGTTTATAAACTAACATGAAAATAACATAGCATTCTTTTTGTACCAAAGTAAAGTCGCAGAGCGCTGTTAGTAAATAATTAAATTATAAAACTAGCTGCGCCCCGCGGTTTCACACGCGTAGTTCCCGTTCCCGTAGGAATTTCGGGATGAAAAATAGATGTTGGCCGATTCTCAGACCTACTGAATATGCTCACAAAATTTCATGAGAATCGGTCAAGGAAAAGTATGGAGGAGTATGGCAACGAAAACTGTGACACGAGAATTTTATATATTAGATTAGTGTGAAAGTTTGTGAGGATGGATAGATGCTCTATCTGTTGAAGATGCTGTAACTCTTTCACGTAAAAACTACTGAACCATTTAGATGAAAAGACAATGCCCACGCGGCTATGGACAAATGTACTGAATTCATCATTGTTGTGCGGTCATGGAATCAACTTTAAAATAATCGGAAACATGTCTAAATACTATTTTTTAAATATCAGGAAAATCTACAATGGGGTTTCCGAGATATTTACAAAAATGTAATTACTATATCGAGGTTATGTTTGAACACAAAATCAATACAAATAAGCTAGAAAGGGACTGGACGGGCTCACTGCATTTGACGTACATTAATGTAGCATTTAATCTGTCTGGTGGTCCATAAAACCAAGAAATTACTGAGATTTAGAGCATCTTCTTATTGTACTTCAGCATCTAAACTCTACGCATTAACATACATACTCAAAACCTACAACCTCTTTGGAAAAAACATACTGGCCGCCATTTGATATTGTGTTATGACAAGCGGGCAATAAATGTGAAATAGGGTTGAGCCCGTAATGAAAAAAATCGAATACATTCGATTTATAATCGATTTTACCAAATCAGTCGGTGTATTGAAACGGTTTCAACAAGAAATTATTTCGATTTTGAACAGCTAAAAAAACATAAGTATTTATAATTCTGTACTGCTCTCATCTCATACGACATACAAAACTACATTTGATTGATTGAGAAGAAGCTATATCTCAGAATATATTTAACTTATCGAATTAAACCATCTTTACAAGTTGTTACAAATAGTAGATACCTACCTACTTAAGTTACTAATATACAGATCCGGTAACCGAACTAATGCGATGAGGAGCAACAGATATATACACATGGTACTTATTGTCCTTTAGATTTTCTAGGTACACTAAGATAGAAGCACACTTAAAATACAATGTTCATTTTTACCGACGTTGGCGAGATCCAGGATCGTAAAATGTTAATGATGTTATTCGGCAACTCCGACAACATGAGTCTGCGAATAAGTGGGGTTAGCCTCAAAGAACAGTTGAGACATTGCTCCACAGTCACACTGTCCATGATGAATATCAATCACAACACAAAGAGTAGCGCGGTAACGCTTGGAAGTATGTGTATTTCCAAAATATTTGCAGCAGTAGCGGAGGAACTAAGAGCTCAAACTCAACGCACAACATACAATATCAGTAGAAAAAACATACTAGCCGTTAATTTGAAAAATATGACAGGTGACAATCAATGTAAAATAGGGCTGTTAAAAAATAACAAATAAAATAAAGTAAAATAACTACTTATATCAACCAAATATACCTCATCGCGCACTAGTGTTTCGTCACATTTACAATGAAAATAATAAATATGTTGTACCTCTTAAATAATATCAAGTTCTGTGGAATTATAGAAACTACATTTTAAAAATATAATGTAAGTTCACCTATTTTATTAAATAAACTCAATAAACTTATTTAACTTCAAACGTATTTTAATAATAATATATCGAATAAATAATACAATCAATATTATTATATTTTACGTAAGCGTGTATCACACGTAATAAGAAAATAGACATCCCTAGTACTGACAGGCATAGAACAAATGGCGTACTATATCGCCGGAAACATGAAATTACTAATTATTTTTCAAAAATAAATCCCCATTGTAAAAAATGATTATGTCTTATTTAAAAAATATATTTTTAATTTAGATATTTTATTATGTTTAACTTTTTGAGGCACAACCCATTTTGAAAGAGTACCGTGGACGGGCAATCTCTTTTGGTACAGATACGAGTAGATGTTCCTTATAACTAGGAATCTGGAACAGCATATAGGATACTTTTATCCCAAAACTCCTAATCGACGAACGAGAATCACAACTAATAAAATTAATATAAAAGATAATTATTTCAAATTTCCGTCAACATATTGAGATTTTATGTGCTGTGATATTTTTTGACGACCTCGATGGCAGAGTGGTTACCATGCCGGACTGCCATCCGTAAGGTTGCGGGTTCGATTCCCGTGCGGGGTGAATATTTGTGTGAACCACAAATGTTTATCTCGGTCTGGGTGTGTGTGTGAATGAGTGTGTACGTAGTTTTTGATACCCTAGATACAAGCTTCGAACTTAGTTAGGGGTCAGTTACTATAATAAGATGATGTAGTGAATGATTATGTTATGTTAGATAATTGGGGATTTACGTGACCAAAGACCACAGGACAAACCTACCAAATAAATAAAAAAATATTATTAAAAATAGTATTAAACCCAACAATAGCTCCACTATACGAGCACTTAATGCCAACCACATACAAGTGATATTAACGAGTACAAGTGTAGTGTGTACTTGAACAGTGATTGCATTCCTTGACGAGTGAGTTAAGTGAGACTTGAGTTTTTTTTAATTGATTTTTTTAAAGTAAATTAATATTTATTCTCTTGTAAGGAATCTTATTGGGTTAAAAATGAAAAAGTAATAAAGAAAAAAAAAACGATTTTTCAATATTTGATATAGCCAGATACAGGGTGATGCAAATTTGTTGCATTTTTATTAATAAACGAAAAAATCATATTTCAATTATTTTAGTAATAATAATTAATAAACAACATTATTTATATCAACATAGATAGGTAATAAAAAGAGTATTAAACCCAACAATAGCTCCACTATACGAGCACTTAATGCCAACCACATACAAGTGATATTAACGAGTACAAGTGTAGTGTGTACTTGAACAGTGATTGCATTCCTTGACACGCCCATACACGGGGTGTTCGTAATTTGATACAAGTTTTTTTTTTTTTTTTTAAGTAAATTAATATTTAATTTCTTGGAAGGAATCTTATTGGGTTAAAAATGAAAAAGTAATAAAGAAAAAAAAACGATTTTTCAATATTTGATATAGCCAGATACAGGGTGATGCAAATTTGTTGCATTTTTATTAATAAACGAAAAAATCATATTTCAATTATTTTAGTAATAATAATTAATAAACAACATTATTTATATCAACATAGATAGGTAATAAAAATAGTATTAAACCCAACAATAGCTCCACTATACGAGCACTAAATGCCAACCACATACAAGTGATATTAACGAGTACAAGTGTAGTGTGTACTTGAACAGTGATTGCATTCCTTGACACGCCCATACACAGGGTGTTCGGAATTTGATACAAGTTTTTTTGTAATTTATGTTTTTTTAAGTAAATTAATATTTATTCTCACAAAGTAAAGAATCTTGTTAGGTTAAAAATGAAAAAGTCACATACATAAAAAACAGATTTTTCTTTCCTTGACAGGTTCTTAAACAAGGTGTTGTGAATTTGCTGCAATTTATGTTTTGATAATATTATTGAGGATTTAATCGCTAATAATTTTAAATACTTAATCTTATGTAAAAATATTACTCAGTACCTTTCAGTCATCTTTTACTGACTATTATAATAAATCTATCAAAATATTGAGTTGGTAACTAAATCATGCAAAAACGGCTCAATAGATTTAGATTTTTTATTACTAAATTTCCATTAGTTTAACCAAAATACGGATCGAAACTCAGAGTACAGTTAGCGTCAGATAAAAGGTACCCCCCCTCCCCCCACCCTTGGTAATGTTAACTTTGGTATGTCCAACCAAGAGAGGTACCTTTTATTTGACGCTGACCATTCAGAGTTTCAAAGATTTGATTAAAATGATTCAAAATCAAATACTTACGATACTTAAAACCATGTCATTCCATCACACAATTTGGGGGGGGGGGGGGGGTAATGCCCACTTTGACGCTGACTGTAAAATGCTTATAAGATTTAATTCAAAGTCAAATACTTACAATACTTCTTAGAACCATGTCATTCCATCACACAATTTTAATGTTATTGACCTCTCTACCCATATTTGGCCCAACAAATCGTCCAACTAATCGGCCAACTTGTTAATTACATACAATTGGTACCACTAATTGTATTTGATCACACAAATCGTACGACTAACAGTGAAACGTTAATTATTTCATGCAATTATTCGCGGTTTAATGCATATTCTATGACCTAGTTGCTGGGTTGTGTATGTTTCTGGAACTTTACGTATTTTTATACGTATTAATAGCTGCAGTGCTTTGTGATTTTACTCGGGGTAATTAAATCATACTAATATTATAAAGGCGAAAGATTGTGTGTGTTTGTTACTCTTTCACGCAAAAACTACGGAACCGATGAAATTTGGTACAGATTTTCCTTATAGCTAGGAATAACACATATGACTATTTTTATCCCCAATTCCCACGGGATCGGGGTAAAACTGCAGGGCACAGCTAGTTAAAAATTAATGTATAGGTCTACAAACTTCAGTGCAGACAAAAAGCTTTGGGTGTTAGAAATATATTTTTTACTAACTTATTTGTCCCACAACTGGGCATAGTGTCCGTAATTCTTTTTATTTATTTCCCTGTATTTGGTTGGGCTTAAAAAAAATTTTTTTTTTTCCTACCTTTTTCCAACATTATATAAGGTTGACCTTATAAAAATATTTTACTATACAAAAACGCAACACCCCGTACAACAAATCTGCGACCAACAATGATCTCGTTACCTGCATTAATCCTAACTAATATTATAAATGCGAAAGTAACTCTGTCTGTCTGTCTGTCTGTCTGTCTGTTACCTTTTCACGGCTAAACTACTGGACCGATTGACTTGAAATTTGGTACAGGGGTAGCTTATGGTCCGGGAAAGAACATAGGATACTTTTTATCCCGAAATTCCCACGGGAACGGGTACTACGCGGGTGAAACCGCGGGGCGCTGCTAGTTAATTATATTTATAATTGGAACTCGCACTTTAAGGAAACGTGTTTGAGCTGATACCTTCCTAGAACTACTATTACTTTTATGTCTAACTAGTAGCGTCCCGTGGTTTTACTTGCGTAGTTCCCGATTAAGTGGGAAATTTGGGATGAAAAGTATCCCAAAAAGTGTAATTAATTGTTGTCATCTCAATAAATTCATATTTTGTTCTAGCTGTGCCCCGCGGTTTTACCCACGTGGAACTTTATCCCGTGGGAATTTTGAGACAAAATCCTATGTGTTATTCCTAGGTATGAGGAACATCTGTACCAAATATCATTAAAATCCATTCAGTAGTTTTTGCGTGAAAGAGGAACAAACATCCATACATCTAAACATCCACATTCACAAACTTTCGCATTTATAATATTAGTAGGATGTTGCCCATGGTTTTACCCGCGTTATCTTCGATAAGTAATCCTTCTAATATTATAATCATGCAAGATTCGATTGTTTGTGTGTTACGATTTTTTTAAAACCGATTTCAGAAATTCTATCACTAATGGAAAGCTAATTTATCAGTGCGTGACATAGGCTATATTTTATCCCTGTATCCCACGGGAATGGGAACTACGCGAGTGATACCGCGGGTCTAAATAATGTCCTGACTCCTGACATTATTAGTAAAATAGGTGCCGAAAAAACGACAGGTATCGGTAAATTGAGAATAACGCGAGTAAAACAGCAGGATATAGTTACATTATAGAGAGTGGCAAGGGCGGGTCGTAAACTCTACCTAAAGCGAATATTAATCCTACTTATTATTAGCATTAATAATATTTGTAGGAAGTGAAATGGCCACAATTCTGATTATTTTACTTTTGGTTTATTTTCCACTTATATTGCCGCGATTTGATCAGGCCTTAGTCAACCTCGGGGGCCAAGTGCGGGTTTGTCAAAATCACACACAACCTACATTCGCAGGTGTGCGCAGGTTTATAAAACGATATTTTACTTCACTGTAAGAGCGTCGAATGATCCTACATATGATTTAAAAATCACATACGCATAGACATCTGGCGAGAATCGAACCAGCAGCGCTCTCCAAATGGAAGTCAAACGAATTAACCACTACGCCATCGGTGCCTACATAAACTTACTTCGCATCGCGGTTTAAACACTAAATTATAAATTAAGTGCGTAGTTTGTTTACCCTAGATACAAGTGCCTAACTTAGTTAAGAGTCAGTTACTATAATGAAAAGATATATTGAATGATTAAGTTAAGTTTTACCTAAACCTACGTTAGTCCACGACATCAGAATCGGGCCCTAGTACAACTAACATTACTGAGTTACTTTTGAGCTGTATTTCGTCAGCTGGTCGACCTTACTGCGCGGTATTTGATAACAATCCTGTTCAGATTTATTTATAGGACTTGTTGGCCATTTTCTATAACGTTCTATACTGAATAGGGTCTTTTCTATTGGATTGGGTCTTTAGTGCGTGCTTTTACAGACTTTTCTGGAAACAGAAACACGTACAAATATAGAAAAAGGCGGAGGTTTTTAATTTGATTGTCTCTTTTGTGTTTTGCTCTATGACTCGGTTGTTTATGAAACTATTTATTAAAGGAACATTAAAAACATATATTAAACATTGTCAATCACCAAAGAGATATAAAAATATGCACTGATATATGTACAAGTACATGTCCATTTATAGATGTCCTATTGTACATTTTATTTAATTTAAATCATTTTATCTGAAAGGATACATAAGACTCCGCGGTGCATAGCTAGTTAGGCCAGACACTGACTGGTTTATGTATCAAATTACAAACAGATACGGGATATTTACCATGTATATTATTTATTTCGAGTATATCGGAAGCCCGAAATAAATAATATACATGGTAAATATCCGTTAATCATAATAATTTCATATGTATCAGTTTGTAATTTGATACTTAAACCAGTCAGTGTGTGGTCTAACTAGCTATGCACCGCGGAGTCTTATATATATCCATTCAGATAAAATGAATTCAAATTAAATAAAAATGATAACTAACCTAACTATAAAAACTATACAGATATTTATATGAAATTACGAAAAGATCTGTCCTATGCCAGACTGTCGCCATTACAAATGCTGCACAAATTATAATGAAACTATTTGTTATTCTCCACGTGTTTTGCCCGAACTGGGTGACCAGGACATATGGACACACAATTATGTGTATTGTGCAACTCTATGTAACGTATAAGACCTTGTATGATTGTCGAAAAGTGGTGTGATTCATATAGCTCTTAGTTGTAGTTTTGAGAGAGGAGTTTTCCGCAATAAGAAACAAGAATAATTTAAAAACAAGCTTTTTTTTAGTTTTTATCGCATTGTCATTGGGACTTACATAAGTATGCCAAATTTCAGCTCAATCGGATAACCAGAAGTGGTCGAAAATGGCTTGCAAGATTTGATTACAGACAACGGGACAGGTGAAACTAAATAAAAGCTTGTAAAAAACATTAAATTAAAAATTTAAAAAACCCCCAACACTATTACTTTCAAACCCCCATAACTTTTAAACGGGTCAATCGATTTTCATCAAACATGTCTAAGAACACTCGCACGTAAGTCCCCTTTAATACAAAAATATCTAAATTAAAATCGGTTTATCCGTTCGGGAGCTATGATGCCACAGACAGACACACACACACATACACAGACACGTCAAACTTATAACACCCCTCTTTTTGCGTCGGGGGTTAAAAATAGACCTCCTTTATTGGTGTTATTTGTATATGCTGCATTTTTTTTTAATTTTCAACGACCTCTCAAGCTACAAAATATATTCTTAACATATAGGTAGTACAAAATGAAGCCGCTTCCACTGTCTGTTTGCTTTTAAACTACTCAACGGATTTTGATGCAGTTATCAGCAATTGATAAACTGATTCAAGAGGAAGCTGTATTTGTAGTACCTATTATGAATTTTACGTGGGTGATACCGCGGTACGCAAGCAAAGATAAAGAACCTAGATAAAAAGGTTTTTTTATAGTCTTCCTGATAACTATAGCTAATCCTTATCGCCTATTTAATTCAAAGCATATATAGACCTGATAATTATTATCAACTAGCAGTGCCCCGCAGTTTCACCCGCGTAGTTCCCGATCCCGTGGGAATTTCGGAATAAAAAGTATCCTATATTCTTTCCCGGACCATAACCCCTGTATCAAATTTCAAGTCAATCGGTTCAGTAGTTTAGCCGTGAAAAGGTAACAGGTAACATGTTTTGTTAGAATTTTGTATTTTCATAATGTGGTGTTTATGTTGTACAATAAAGTAATTATCTATCTATGTTTTATCCCGAAATTCCTACGGGATCGGGAACTACGCGCGTGAAACCGCGGGGCACAGCTAGTTATTAATATAACACGAATGCAATTCTTCTCAGTACAAATTAAAATTCGTGTTAGTAAACATTTTTGATTCGGGAATCAAATCCAGGATCTCTAGAACTAAACCGACTTATGGCCGTTCCTAATATTAGATCTATCTGTGATTTTGCTTTTACAAATAACTCTGTATTAACAAATGTTACAGAGTTTTGTATCTTTTGACAAGCGAGATTATAGATAGATCAAATATTGGTAACGGACGTTACTTGTTTATAAACCAGGGTCATCTATCTATACAAAATTGAAAACAAAATAGTAATTACATTTTAAATTATTCATATTATAATTATGAATGCGAAAGTAACGCTTACATTTTCACGGTTATAACACTTGAGGTATTTTGATGAAATTTTGCATAGGGACCTTGAACTCTTCAGGGTCAAAGGCAATGTTATATAGGATCCAATTTGGGGGTCTAACGAAAACTATCCATTTACATATCCTACTAATCACTACATAGTATAAAACAAAGTCGCTTTCTCTGTCCCCATGTCCTTATGTATGCTTAGATTTTTAAAACTACGCAACGGATTTTGATGCGGTTTGTTTTAATAATTGATTCAGTGGGAAGGTTTTAGCATAATTTTATCCCCATATTCCTACGGGAACGGGAACTACGCGGGTGAAACCGCGGGGCGCCGCTAGTTTCTAATAAACTAACAATCGGAGCGAACGGGATGTTAACAAATATACATTTGTATCATGGTAGTTGTTTTGGTTGTAGAACAGTAGAGGATCTATTCATATGTAAACCCACTGAATCACTCTATCTATTAAAACAAACCGCATCAAAATCCGTTGCGTAGTTTTAAAGATCGAAGCATACATAGGGACAGAGAAAGCGACTTTGTTTTATACTATGTAGTGAAACGGAACAGTCATACACACTTTTTTCACATGTAGTAGTCAGTAGTAGTAATATAAGATCTCAGTTCAAATCAAAGACAGACATTACTCATTATCAGAGTACATGCAATGAGGAGGAATACACGTTATCACCACGCTTGAGCGAGAGCGTGTTGGTGATCTCAAAAATACATTGCCTGACCATGAATTGAACCCCCTCAGGCTTGGCAGACAGGTACACATGTCATTGTACATGGATTTAAATTTTTGACAACCCGAGAATTGACAATTGGACAATCTGCAGATGAACTTAGTTTAAAACACCATGCATTTTGGACTTCGGCAGCGATTAGATCAACATACGTAAAACCACTCTAATCTAAAATAAATAAAATTCGAAAATTAATTACAAAAAAGTTCTTAACAAAAAAAAACAATTCAATTAAAAAACAACTACACTTGTCTATGACACTAATTGACCGCCAACTCTTACCCTTCATAGCACTATATCGGAACAGCGCACCCCAAAATACAAACTCCTTATTACCAGTAAATAAGGTTGAAATTCCAGCAAAACTTTCCTAAGTACTCGAGGGTGTAGGTATAAAAGAGCATACAGTATGAGGTTTAGTATTCAGTAGCTTACGCGCAGTCTGACAAAGAAGTGCACGATGAAGTTTCTGGTACGGCCTTTAATTTATTATTTAAAAAAAATAACTTAAAAAAAACTAACGTTCTTTAGCTCTATTAATAAAAAAAAACAGTGATGACAGTTTTGACAACTTTGACGTAACGTCAAGTTTTCCCGCCAAGTGATTGACGTGTTTGTAAAAGGAAGTGTTTTTGAAATTGGAATTGTAATTTTCTTTTAATTGACTTTATTTGTTTTTTTTATGTTGTTGATTGTCAAAGCTCTCATTGCTGTCATTAGTTAATTTAAGATTTAAGTTCCCATAACCCGGAAATCTTAACGTGTTTGTTTAATAATATTAGTTAGATATTAGCAAAATAGCTCACAGATTCAATAGGTACCCAATTAGACCAATATTTTGACAATTCTTTAACCTCAAAACCATGAAGTATGTACTTATAAATATACTAACTAAACTCAGTTTACTTAATTGCCGTGATTAAAGCTAAAATTCCATATATCCCTTAGTCTCACTATAACTTTAAAACGACTGAACCAAATTCGATAATATTTTTTGTCGCATTCATTATTGTCAGAAATAGATTAACGTAATAGAAAATTTCGGAAAACCTTCTTGAAATCGATCCCATACGAAGCCGCGATATGCGACTAGTTTATCATAAAATTTTGGACCCGTATAAAGTCAGGAAAAACGACATAGTTTAATTAATACTTTGACTTATTTAAACGTATAAATTAGTATCAATACCATAAACGTATTTATATTTTCATCAATAAATACTAACTTCTATTAAACTTGACAAGTTTATGAGTCCTCATGAATTGCAAATTGCACCGTATACTATTTGTAATTAGAGCTATTTATGATTAATTCCAATTGTAAATTCGTTAGCGTTGACTTCTGTGATTTAAATGTGCCCTGCGGTTTTGCTCGCATAATTTCTGTTGTCTATAAAAGTCAAATCCGAACTGTAGTTTATTTATTTATATTAAATACTAACTGTGCACCGCGGTTTTACCCACATAAATACCGATCCCGTGGGAATTTCGGGATAAAACATAGCCTATGTCCTTCCCCGGACCATAAGTACCAAATTTCAAGTCAATCAATCGCGAAAAAGTAACAGACAGACAGACAGAGTTACTTTCGCATTTATAATATTAGTATGGATTCCAATAGAAAATAAACTTCTCATGAGAAAATCCAAAAAAAGCGTGCCCATTAGCACTCACGCGCACGCAACGTACTTGACCGCGCATGCGTATGCGTCTCACGCGCCGCCAAACACATAACCATATCGGGCCGACCTTCAATATCGTAATGATTTAATTATATATTGTATTGTTGGTTTAATAGAGTTATTGTATTTATGTATTCATTAAAGATGTGTGTTTGGCACTTGAGAAAGGATATAGGATATTTTGTATCCTAATAATTGGGATAAACAGTTTAAATTATGACAGTTACTGTCATAATTTGATAAGCAAAACCGCGTGTTGTGATGTTTAGTATCTGAGTTTATACTATACTAGCAAATTTTAAATGATATTAATTTTTCAAAAATGTAATCTCAATAAGGTTTTATATAAAAAACTAGCGGCGTCTCGCGGTTTCACCCGCGTGGTTCCCGTTCCCGTGGGAATACGGGGATAAAATATAGCCTATATTACTCAATATAACTTTCTAATGGTGACAGAATTTTTGGAAATCGGTCCAGTACTTTTTGAGTTTATTCGTTACATACAGAAATACAAATCTTTCCTCTTTATAATATTAATGTGTTGACGACAATGAGTCCTTTTTGGTATTATTTCGCCCATATTGAAAATTGACCAAGAAAATCAATACTTGTATTCTCGAAAAAAATTAACAAACCCCCAACACAATTACTTTCAAACCCCCATAACTTTTAAACGGGCCAACCGATTCATCAAACATGTCTAAGAACAATCGCACGTAAGTCCTCTTTCATACAAAAAAAAAACTAAATTGAAATCGGTTCATCCGTTCGGGAGCTATGATGCCACAGACAGACAGATACACACACACACATATACACACACACACACACACAAACACGTCAAACTTATAACACCCCTCTTTTTGCGTCGGGGGTTAAATAGCGAATTTGATAAAACGTTTAATAAAAGGGTTGAAAAAATGTAGCTACTTGAATCTTATTTATAAATTGCTATTTAAACAGTTCCGGTTTTCATAAAGACCAAAATAAGTAGACACCTACAAAGTACTAACTCCTAACCACAAAAAAGTTCTCGGTAAGTTGGCGTTTAAACTATTCGGATCACTTTTTGTCACCAACATACAGTAGCTGGTAAAAAAACAATTATACCGGCCAAGTGCGAGTCGAGAGCACGAAGGGTTCCGTACTATTTTTCGTCTATAATATAAAAGAGTAAAATACTCTCGAAAAATATAACCCTCCTTCTGGCGCAGTCGGGTAAAAACAATGAAATCCCTTCTTAATTATTTATTTTATTCTGTTTTTTAAATTTGTTAAAGTAGCAGATAAATAGTCATAATAATTTTATTACTGAGCCACATTTTTTTCTGTGCCGATGACCAAAATTGGAAGCTAATATTATCATTGACTATAATGTCAATTCTATACATTTCCATTACACAGACAATCATTTGACAACCAAAAGATGCGATTACAGCGACGCTGGCATCGGAACAGATATTTGTGGCACTATATTTTAAGTTCTTACTTTTCTCCTACGCAACCCTAAAAATGTCACGATTATCAAAAAATTCGTACAAAAACTTGTCGCGCGTGTGCAAAGACATATTAATCGAATTACTCGGTGTGCATTGACGTTTCAAGGTTGTATCAGAATGAGTTCATTGTCACGGAACCGGCATTGTATTTAATTATTTTTTTACTTAATTGGATCGCAAAAAAATATGTTATTTAAAGTGGAGTGGTATGTGGTACTTAGTACGCATAAAGGACTATAATTTCAACTATATTTAGATTCAATATAGATCTTAGGTGACGAACCTTTTCTTACGATGACCACAGTAATAATAATGAGTTAATTTTAATAACGAGCGACTTGTTTGGGGGGCCCAGTTATAGAGCTGGCAAGTCTCCACCCGCCACTTTGTACGTGTTTATAGCATTGTATCGGCGGGTGCCATAGTCCCCATAGTTCCCCAATATCCAGTCCATTAAACATCCCATTCCCATAACCCAGTCGTAGTTTTCCATATATTTGCAATAGTTCCAGCAGAACCGGGGACTGTCCTTGGATGCATTTTATAGTGTTATACAGGGATAGTCGCCGGATTGTGCATCCTTTACACAAGATTAAATATGTCAAAGGGCTTCCGTGTGTTGGCTTTGGCCCCATACTAGCCTTCCAAAAGACCGGGACTCCTTAATAGTCCCGTGAATGGAAAAGACATGAGTAATAATTACTATACCTAGTTTTTTATTAGCAATAAAGGTTTAAAACAAGTTTAACAAAAACAATTTTATTTTAGGCTGGTCTTGAGTTTAGTTGAAGTTATCATATAATAAAGGTAGACCAAGTAATCACAAAACATTAAGCCTATGGTGTTGAATAAACAATATTCAATTAAAACCATACAATGAGTGGTTAAAATAGGTTTTACTTTATCCCTTATTTTTATTTGATCCCTGTATTCTCACGGGAAAGGGAACTAGACTGGTTAAACTGTGGGGCGCTGATAGTAAAAAAATCTTTCTTTCTTTAATAAAAATAATCAATAGAGAAGTACATATAAGAATAACAATTTTTGAAAATCCCACGGTATAGTTAAACCATGAGTATTAAATTAAATTAAACAGTTTACCAACAAACTTTTAGCGGAACGTTACGATTTTCGCAACAAAAATTAGCAATTTGATTAACACTTAACTTCGCATTCACTAACTTGTTAATTACATTAACGAACGATTAAATCTTCGTTAATTATTCACACTTTGTTAATATTTACTAATACTAGCTGTGTCCCGCTGTTTTACCCGCATAGTTCCCGATCCCGTGGGAACTTCGATAAAACATAGAATATGTCTTTCCCCGGACCATAAGCTACCCCTGTACCAAATTTCAAGTCAATCGGTAAAAAGGTAACAGACAGAGTTACTTTCGCATTTATAATATTAGTAAGGATTATAAAATTGAGCAGTTTGTTTGTTTGAACTCATTAATATCAGGAACTACTGGTCCGATTTTAATAATTCTTTCAGTGTTAGATAGCCCATTTATCAAGGAAGGCTATAGGCTATATAACATCACGCTACGACCAATAGTAGAGGAGCTAAAGCTAGTTAACCCACGGGATATAATTATGTAGTTTCTGATACCCTAGATACAAGTGTCGAACTTAGTTAGGGGCAGTTACTATAATGAGATGATGGAGTGAATGATAAAGTGATCTCAAATACTAAAGTGGTTAAACCAAACACTTACAGCACTCAAAACATAAAAGACAGTAACAATTAACTAGTCAATGATTACGTTATCCTACTAATATTATAAAGCCGAATGTTTGTGAGTGTGGATCTATGGATGTTTGTTCCTCTTTCACGCAAAAACTACTGAATGGATTTTAATGAAATTTGGTACAGATGTTCCTCATACCTAGAAATAACACATAGGATATTTTATCCGAAAATTCCCACGGGATAAGGTTCCATGCGTGTAAAACCGCGCACAGCTAGTGTTAAATAAAGTCTCAAAAATAAGTGGTTAAAACCAAAAAGTTCAACAGACAAATCGACAATTTACACTTAAAAGAGAGTAACAGTTAATTTAATTTAAATTTCTAACATTTACAAACATACAAAGCATTCGTTTAACTTCCTAACAATTTTATAATTAGTAAGACAATGGAAGTAATTATAGTGTCGGCTTCACGCAACGATAATTTAACGGAATAACTCGGTACGGATATTGGTATACGTTCTTTAATTAGTTATTTGTTAATGTCGTTGTTTTAAAACAACATAATCATTCACTCTGTTATAGTTAACAAGATGATGGGTGAATTATGTTATGTTACTAAATTGACCTCTAGTAAAGTTTAGCAGTTGAATTTAGGGTCATTCGCACACACCGAAATCAAAATACTAATTTAATGAGACCGATTCGCCTTTAGAGCCTTGTCGGAGTAACAGGTCCAACCCCTTCCATCTGCTTCTATCCAAAGTAGCCAACTTTCACTTTCTAACAAGACATGACACCAACTTTATACGTTATTTGGATCATTAGCTCATTTCATGAGGCCTAACCAAAGTCACGACATATGGTATGTTCACGCCGACCAACACTTTGGAAGTCTCCAAATCTAATTCAAACGGTCTAACTGATAGATTTTGGAAGTCTGCTAGGCCGGAACACACCCGCTCACGGTGGTATGCAGTTCTATGCATTTGCACAGCGTAAAAAAAAAAGGCCGAAACACACCCACAGACGTTAGAATTCATGTTTTAATTAGACCATTAGCTAATTACATGAGACCTAACCAAATTTTTTTTGTCCAACAGATCGCTTTCGCCGCCGTCCTCGGCTACGCCTCCGCCGGGCTTGTTGCCCCATTAGTCTACGGTGTCAACGCCGGTGACGCGCAAGCCGCCGCCATCGATGCCACCGTTGCCGCCCAAGACCACGCCCGCGCCTTCACTGAAGGCCAAGTCCGTGCCGCTGAAGCCGCCGCCCAGTACAACACTGAAGCCGTCAGACAAGTAGCTGAAGCCCACCGTGACATCAACGAGAACGCTTACTGGAACGGCGTCGCTCACTCCCAAAACATCGTCGCCGCTGCTCAGTCCCAAGCCGCAGCTTACAACGGTGCCGCTCACGCTGTGCGTGCCGCTCATCTTGCCGCCCCCGTCGTTGCCGCTCCTTATGGCATTGCGGCTCCTTACGGAATCGCCGCTCCCTACGCCGCCTACGGTGTCCACGGATACAACGGCATCCACGCTTGGTAAACGGTTAAATAACGGTTACTCGATAACGTTACAAACTGGATATTTGTAACTGGTTTGTAACGTTATCGTTGTCTGTCATAGCTGTCATTTTTGACAGTGACAACGGTGTTGCTCGCATAATAATAGAACTAGACAAACGAATGCTCAATATGTTTTAATACAAAGGACTCAATGTAACTCTCTTTGTAAATAGAATCTCATGCCATCACTGCCAAAGTGTAAATAAACACATTAAAAAAAACTATTATGTATCTATCATTTAATAATCCTTATACACAAACCTGAAATACACATACCTAACTAATAAGCTAAGCTGAAGAGTTTGTTTGGTTAACAAATGGCGTTTAAACGCCATTAATCTCAAGAACTACTGGTACGAATCCAAAAATGTTTTAGTGTTGATAACCCCTTAATTGGGGAAGGCTATGGTAGACTATAAAATGTCACACTACGACCAAAATAGCGTAGTCAATGCGGGTTAAACCGCGGAACACAACTAGTGCCTCAAAAAGAGCCTATTAGCATGTCAGATCCCACTGACAAAGGATTTCCTCTCACTGATGATATAAGTGCAACGAATAGCTGTAATCAGCACGCACATTAAGTAAATGAGTACTGATACTTACAATCTCACGAAAAACATAAAATATGAAAAGTTTCGCAACACAATTATTCCACTAAAATATATACATAGTTGTAATGGCAACATAGTTATCCTACATTATCTGTGTATGCGTAGTTTTTGATACACTAGACACAGGTAATACTCGTATACTTAACTAGTAGCTCCCCGCGGTTTCACCCGCGTAGTTCCCATTCCCGTGGGATTACGGGGATAAAATAGCTAGCCTATGTCACGCACTGATAAATTAGCTTTCCATTAGTGAAAGAATTTTAGAAAACGGTCCAGTAGTTTCGGAGCCTATTCATTACAAACAAACAAATCTTTCCTCTTTATAATATTAGTATAGATTAGGAGTCAGTTGCTAAATGAAGGTGACAGAGTGATTTGTTATGATATGTCATGTTATTATAGATATTGAATAAAAACTAATATTTATGGATGGGTTTTTAATTGTAGAAAAAAGAAAGAGTAGCCAATAGCTAGAAACTATAATTAACTAATTATACCTCTTTGTGTTTGCAAGGATATCACAGTCATACGAAAACTACTGAACCGATTTAGACGAAATTAAATACAGATGTTCTCAAGAACCACGATAAGATTATAGCACATAAGATACTTTCAATCCCGAAATTCCCACGAGATAAAACGGGAATGACGCGAAGCACAACTAGCTTTAACTAGGAAAACGAAAGTACTTTTGAGTTTTTTTTATAAAAACTATATTTTCTTCGTCTTCCGTCCCTTTATCCCATGTCTATTTGGGGGTCGCTTTTCAGTTTACCCACATTTGGCGGAATGTCAGTATTTTACGTGAAGCGACTGCCATCAGACATACACAACACAGAGGGTGATACGACGTTTCTTTGGTTATACCTATTATTAGACTTTAAATGGCTCTTAATTACCAGTAGCGACGATCGGTGATATTAGTGCGAAAACCTGGACCGCTTAACCTGCTTTTAAATCAAGATATTTTATTTTCTACGCGGATAACTATCCTTCAATGATTATAATGTTATGTTTTTTCTAAATGTTTTCTTTCTTTCTTTCTATAATAAAAATATCTTTCCAAAAATCATTAAATTAAAACCTCTGTGTGTGCAATTATCTGCTATTGTGGATACAAGTTTTTATTTAGTTTCACCTGTCCCGTTGTCTGTAATCAAATCTTGCAAGACATTTTTCGACCACTTCTGTTTATCCGATTGAGGTGAAATTTGGCATACTTATGTAAGTCCCATAACAATGCATTAAAAAACTAAAAAAAGCTTGTTTTTAAAAAGGTTTTATATTAATTTGTTCTTGTTTGACCACCAAGAGCCATAATGTAAACAAGCGTAGTGGTCACACCTATTCCTCTGCACTGTATTTAAAAAATCTGTGAAATAAAGATGGATATAAGCCATAGTTCATAATTAGATACATTTTTTAACCACCGACGCATAAAGAGGGGTGTTATAAGTTTCACGTGTCTGTGTGTGCGTGTGTGCGAGTGTGCGTGTGCGCGTGTGCGCGTGTGCGCGTGTGTGCGTGTGTGCGTGTGTGTGCGTGTGTGTGCGTGTGTGTGCGTGTGTGTGCGTGTGTGCGTGTATGCGTGTGTGCGTGTGTGTGCGTGTGTGCGTGTGTGCGTGTGTGTGTGTGTGTGTTTGTGTGTGTGTGTTTGTGTGTGTGTGTGTGTGTGTGTGTGTGTGTGTGTGTGTGTGTGTGTGCCTGTCTGTGGCATGTGTTGGGGGTTTTTTAAATTTTTAAATTATTATCGATATACTGATTCGATATTTTGTACTAGCAGGGCCCCGTGATTTTACCCGTGTAGTTCCCGTTCCCGTCTGAATACGGGGATAAAATATAGCCTATGTTACTCAGGGTGAATGCAGCTTTCTAATGGTAAAAGATTTTTTGAAATCGGTTCAGTAGTTTCGGATCCTATTCGTTACAAAGAAACAAATCTTTCCTCTTTGAAATATTAGTATGTAGATGATAGCTTAAAGTAGTATCACGGAACTATCACTGCCTGCTTTGTGCTATATTATCGTCACCTACAATACTACTACTACATACTAAATACTAGTACATAATATCTAATCTAATATATAAAATTCTCGTGTCACAGTTTTCGTTGCCATACTCCTCCGAAACGACTTGACCGATTCTCATGAAATTTTGTGAGCATATTCAGTAGGTCTGAGAATCGGCCAACATCTATTTTTCATCCCGAAATTCCTACGGGAACGGGAACGGGAACTACGCTTGTGAAACCGCGGGGCGCAGCTAGTACTAAATATATAATTAAAGCACCACAAACAGATCTGGTTCAATTTCCTTACAGCTGACATTTCGAACAAAGAAACATGGGACTGGTTTAACGCGCCCAGCCCTTAATTCAACCTCTCGATTATAACCTTTATTAATATTGTAATAAGATTTAAATTGGAGTGAGTGTGTTTATCTAGTCTGCCTTGGTGAGGGCGTAGGCTTTTGTATACATACTGACTGATATTAGGTCGAACATGTTATTTTATTCTATTAATTTTACTAAGAAAATTATTTGATTAATTTTATTATTAACCCCCGACGCAAAAAGAGAGGTGTTATAAGTTTGACGTATCTGTGTGTATCTGTCTGTCTGCTGGCTTCATAACGCCCGAACGGATGAATCGATTTCAATTTAGTTTTTTTTGTATTAAAGGAGACTTACGTGCGAGTGTTCTTAGACATATTTGATAAAAATCGGTTGACCAATTTAAAAGTAATGGGGGTATGAAAGTAATTGTGTTGGGGGTTTTTAATTTTTAATAATCAAGTTTGATGGTTGTTAACTTCCTTTCAAAATGTGCTGGTTCGATCCTCGCCACGTATCAATGTGCTTTCGATATTGAAATGAGTTCATACAGTGAAATCTTGACATCGTTCAGTAGCCTGTGTAGAAATTCTAATAATATGAGTGAAGTCGACAAACCCGCACTTAGCCCGCTTGGTTAATAGGCCTGATCGAAATAATCCAGGGTAGGCACGACTCGAGCCCTTCGGTTAGGTTAGGAGTAGGTATACAGGGTGGCCCAAATAGAATGCTCAGTAAGGGGAAGTATACAACTATAAGAGATACAAAGATCTGTTCTTAGGAACCATGTCAACGATTTTAGTAAAAAATAAAAACTGCATTTATGGATTTAGAAAAAAGCGATTACTCACTCCGGGAATCGGCCACCCTGTATATAAGCTAACAAGCTGTGCCTTGCGGTTTCACCCGCGTATATCACTATCCTGTGGGAATCCTCTCTTAGCGGATGCCTACGTCATAACATCTATCTGCATGCCCAATTAAAATCAACACAGCCCGATCCTTCCAGTGGTTTGCACTGTGCGTTGATAGATCACTATGTCAGTCAGTCACCTTCGAGTGATATATTCCCTTTATATACATATATTTAGATTATTTTTCTCGATTGTTTTTCTTTGAACTTTAAACGCATCAGAGATAACGTAAAATTACATCCATAACCATAACTTACCTAATTCAATGCATACTTTTACACACAAACGAACAAGCTCGCCATATTACAAACCCGTGTGAACACAAACCAATAATAATAGTTAAATACGTTAATAATTTATGAATGCAGATCACCTTGAGTGTACTGACAGACGTAATTACACACCTTTGGCATTAACGTGTTTTGTTACATGGGCGGTTAGTGGTCTGCAGTTTCAAGTAAATATTTGGGTTTTGCTAAAACATGGGACCATCCTACTAATATTATAAATGCGAAAGTTTGTATGTTTGTGAGTTTGGATATTTGTTCCACTTTCACGCAAAAACTACTGTATCGATTTTTATTCAATTTGGTACAGATGTTCCTTATAACTAGGAATAACACATAGGATACCTTTTATCCCGAAATTCCCATGGGATTGTTTCTTGGTGAAAATATTTGGGTTTTGCTAAAATAGGGGACTATATTGTAGATGATTTTGTTTTTTAAGACTTATTAGAGTAGACAATTGATGTTCCGGATATCCGTGTCCGTATCCTTACCCGCGGGAGAAAAAAGGCTAATAGGTATACGTTTACCTTATTAATTTTATATACTTACATACATAAAAATTAATGAGGTACGTACAAATGAATAAACTTATACTATTAATTTATCAATCATTTTTTTTTTAATTTCTAAAAATATAATATTTAGCATATTACAAATATTTATCGCAGTATGTTAAATGGCGTTAACTATCGACAAGATCGGTTAGCGGATCTTCACGCCAAAGATCCGAATCCGGATCCGTATCTGCGGATCTTTTTAATAATCCGACACATAGCGTAGACATAACCTCTTGGTCCTAATCGGCAGCTCGTACGATGGCACGATGCGTTTTGATCGTACTGTTATATATATATATATTTTTTAATAATAAAAGTATTTATTCAAAGTCCAGATTTACAAATTACATGTGTCTGTATAGGCCACACTAGGCAGAGCCTGTATCGTGGCTACGTTGACAGAATACGATTAATATAGGACTACATGAAAATTTAATTTAAATTAAACAAAAATTAGGCAAACTTAAGGTAACAATAAAATTCAAATAAAATATATAGAAAATTAGAAACATGTCTCAAAAATATATGTACAAGGGTAGGTATTCAAATAGGTAGTATGTGGTATGAGTCTGTGTGTGTGTGTGTCTTGTGTGTCTATATGGGTGTGTATATCCACGTATTATTTGTAAACGCAAACACTGCATTTGTAGTATTATATAAATAGTATAAATCCGCGTGTCGACGCGTTGCTATATTATTTATTATCAATCCAAAATTCACACCAATAACATCAAAGAATAGTGAGGTCCGGATTGTTACTTAAATTAATTTGAAATAAACTTTTTCTTTTGTGGTGAACACAGTGTTTTTTTTTAAAAAGACATCTCGGTTGTGCCGCATGACAGTACGATAAGTTCAAACATACAGAATTGTAGTCCTAATTTACCATCGTACAATGGTCGATGGGTTTAATGTCATTTTCATCGAACTCAAATAAAGATATACACAAAGTCAAATCACCCAGTCGAGTAATAATACACTTATTTAATAAAGTACTTACCCTTCGCGTCGAGATGACCTTTCAGTTGTTCAGCCTTGGCCTGTAACTTGGTCTGCATCGTTTCAGCACCTTCCTTCATTTTCGCTAATATACCTACAGAGGAAAAAAAGTTATTCAGTTTGTAAGATTTGTAGAGAATGTCTTTCTAATAATATACAGGATGAATTTTATGACACCTATCAATATGGTCATTTACAGCGTACGTAGATGTATGGCGCCTCGTCATCATCACCACACAGTGCTTAAATCATCTGATACAAATGTAAACCACTGCGGTCTTATTTGCGTTACATTTTGAACCTAGTTTAACAAAACCTGGTTTAAGCATTTGACACTTTGTCAGTAAAATCTGTCACTTTATTCTTTTGACAGAATGCAAAATTGTACTTAGATCAGATTTTAAAACCTAATTTAGTGCTAAACCAGACTAAAAATGCAACGCAAATAAGGCAGCTGATGTTGATGATGAAATGGCATACGACCACGGTTATTCCCCGAACTTTACAATGAAAATTTTCTTCAGCGTTATTTTATCACTTAAGTTTTTAACCCCCGACGCAAAAAGAGGGGTGTTATAAGTTTGACGTGTCTGTGTGTGTGTGTGTATGTGTGTGTGTGTGTATGTGTGTGTGTGTGTGTGTGTGTGTGTGTGTGTATGTGTGTGTGTGTGTGTGTATGTGTGTGTGTGTGTGTGTCTGTATCTGTCTGTCTGTGGCATCATAGCTCCCCAACGGATGAACCGATTTCAAATTAGTTTTTTTTGTATTTAAGGGGACTTACGTGCGAGTGTTCTTAGCCATGTTTGATGAAACTCGGTTGACCCGTTTAAAAGTTATGGGGGTTTGAAAGTAATTGTGTTGGGGGTTTTTTAAATTCTATTTTTTATCACTAGATATTCGGGTATTAGTTTTTTTATAGCTTTGGATACAGTCTTCAAAATTATTAAAACATTAGTGTAAACTAAATTGACGACCTCGATGGCAGAGTGGTCACCATGCCGGACTGCCATTCGTAAGGTTGCGGGTTCGATTCCCGTGCGGGGTGAATATTTGTGTGAACCACTAATGTTTGTCTAGGTCTGGGTGTGTGTGAATGAGTGTGTGCGTAGTTTCTGATACCCTAGATACAAGTTACGAACTTATTTAGGGCTCAGTTACTGTAATGAGATGATGGAGTGAATGATATGTTATAATGACTCGTAATAATTGGCCATAGCATCATATAACAAGTTTCTTTCTAACAATTACCACTTTCTGCGTACCGACTATAGTGACCTACCATGTTTGTCCTTTTCCTTCAATATGCGTTCCATATCGCCGGCCTTGTCTTTCACACGTCCAAAGAAATCTATCCGTTAGCGAGCGTGAACAGTAGTAATACATATTATAATAAGGCTTTTTGTAATTTTTTTACACATAAACATATCGCCATTTAAAGCCCGGTCGTAATTCACATGAAATATCGTACGTTGACCTGTAGCTATCTATCTCTGTCGCACCTGCGTAAATTATAATGCGTCCCACTCGCTATGGCATCCGTGTGAGCGGGACGCATTATAATTTACGCAGGTGCGACAGAGATAGATAGCTACAGGTCAACGTACGATATTCTCTGTGAATTACAACCGGACTATAGTACATTGATAAACAGAAGTTTATTTTAGAAATATATAAATAATTATTATTTTTATACCTGATATCCTTTTAGTAGCGTCTGGACTGGCAGACTGCGTGAGCGCAGCTACTTTCATGTACTCGCTTGTTATAAGACCGGCGGCCTGGAGATGAAAGGTTTAGTTAGTAAAACGTATGACTGACTGATAAAAAGTATTTTATACATAACTAGCTGTGCCCCGCGGTTTCACCCGCGTAGTTTATGGCTAAAGCGTATTTCATAGATGCCAAAAAAAATATAGAAAACACATGAAGATATTGTCATTAAAAATGTTCTCTCTGTAGCTAAGTCCTAGATTCAAATCCCAACAAAGGTAAAATATTTCCAAACCCTTACCTCCAAACTAGCAGGACTCATAGCTGAATACTCCTCGCTGAGGAGTTCCACGATCAGACCTTCGATGTCGAAGAACAGGATGTGGCTTTCAGGGTCTGGTGAACAAGATATTAGGATTAGAATAGGTCTTTTAGAATTGCGTACTATCAAGTCAAATCATGATATGTAATGTCATATCCACATCATATCATTCTCCGAGTCACATTCAACCCCCCCTCCACGTCACATCCAACCCTACCCCCACGTCACATCCAACACCTCACTCCCGTAACGTCCAACCTCCCCTACCTCCTTTCCCACGTCACATCCAACCCCCCACCCCTCACCCACACAGCAATCCTCCCCTCCTACGTCATATCCAACATCCCTCCCTACATCACACACCCCCTCCCCTTACCGGTGGGGTTGGCGCGGAAGCCCTGCACGGTGAGCGGCGCGGGGCGCGCGCGCGGCGGCTCGGCCAGTGGGTGCGGCGAATGCGCCGCGCCCGCTTGTAAAGCAGCGAGGCCACGGGCTGTGGCTGCGCGCATTGCTGTTAAGTTGCGGTGACGGAGACCCCTGGATATTATAGGACGTAATGTTAGTAGGATCGATAGATAGCTTACGCGGAACATTACCTATAAGAGGTCTGTCACACGGGAGGTTTGTGTGAGACGAACTGATTGCGATGCGATCCGCGACTCTCGCCCACGTTCGATAATTCGGTGACCGACTTTCAGGAGAAAAATCGAACGTACTGTCAGCAATATGGTACAACGCACACGTTTCTATTGCTCCTACAAAAAAACAGTATAAAAAAGTCGGCCCAATTATCGGTCAAAAAGTCGTCGGCCCCATTTATCGCTGAAAAAGTCGGCCTGATTATCATTAAAAAAGTCGGCCTGATTATCGCTGAAAAAGTCGGCCCGATTATCGGTCTAAAAGTCAATCACCGATTATCGGACATTCCATTCCATTGGACATTCCGAGCCACCTTAATAACAACTGACCTAAAGAAATGCACCGCAGGATTCGCCAAGCCTTGCATATCGCCGGCCGCGCCCGACACGGACCCGCCCAGGTCATCCGCGATCGTCTCGTCGCACGCTTCTAGCACTTCTTCTGCTATCATACCTGTGGGTATACATCATGGTATTAATAGGTTTCTATTGCTGGGTAAGAGAATTGATATGTTTTGAATGGTGGGTACGGAAAGGTCTGAGACCGAGACCCACCAAAACAGCGACGAAAAGAGAAGTTTTTCAACATAGGTGTATCCTGCAAAGCTAAGCGGAGATGCGTACTGATCAGACTGCAGCGGAGATGTGTGCGGTGTTTGGGTAGCCCAGTTCTATCTCGTTTTCTCCGCACACCTTTTGAAGGCTGAGATTCCACCAAAATCGCTTTGGTGGAGTCTCTGCTTTCAAACAAGATTAAGGGTATGGCTACCCAGGATACATAAAAGCGCGTGAAAGCTGAAGTGGCAGATTTGGGCAGAATGTTTGATTCTGATATTTCCATTAATATCTTTGGATAGGCGCCACATATGGCTAATGCTAAAAAACAAGCTAAGCAGCAGAGGCGTCAATTATTGGACTGCCATCAATTATTGAAACTATTTTTATACACTTTCATACAGCTCCTTACCATGTAGCACCCTATCAAGATGGCCGGTCTCCATCTGCCACACGTACACTGTGCCGTCGCTGCACCCGACCACCATAAAATCGTCCGCGGGCCGCCATTTTATAGTCACCACCGGGAAAAGATGGCGGGAGGCTAACGTCACACATTTACGTTCCGATAGACCTGAGAAAAATAAATATATACAAAATTTTTAAAAAATGTTGTTAATACTCTATTTTTAATTCATTAATTTTTGGAAAAAAGTTAGAATGATTTGGTCAGGCTTATCCAAATAACATAACATAATCATTCACTACATCATCTCATTATAGTAACTGACTCCTAAGTTCAACGATAGTTGAGTAAACAACTTGAAATATAAAGATGGAATGTTTATGTATTTTAGAAATGACGGAAGAAGTTATAGGATAAGCTAGGAGGATAAGAGAAGAGATATTTTATTGTTTATGTTATTTTTAGGTAAAAACATAGCATACAAGTAAACTAATGATTATTTGCATAAATAAAAGGATGTCAATATTACCAGATTGGGTTAATCCATAATATTTCTCTATTCTATACAATACACCAATGTTTAGTGAAGGTCAATGATGATTGCTACAATCAGTGATAAGTTACTAGCGCTACGATCAGTGACTGGCGCTGCGATCATTAGCTGACGCTACAAACAGTGCTACGATCAGTGACTGATGCTACGATCACTGACTGACGCTACGAACAGTGCTACGAGCAGTGACTGATGCTACGAGCAGTGACTAATGCTACGATCAGTGACTGATGCTACGAAAAGTACTACGATCAGTGACTGATGCTACGAACAGTGACTGATGCTACGAAAAGTGCTACGATCAGTGACTGATGCTACGAGCAGGGACTGATGCTACAATCAGAGCTACGATCAGTGACTGATGCTACGAAAAGTGCTACGATCAGTGACTGATGCTACGATTATTGCTACGAGCAGTGACTGATGCTACGATCAGTGACTGATGCTACGAAAAGTTCTACGATCAGTGACTGATGCTACGAAAAGTTCTACGATCAGTGACTGATGCTACGAAAAGTTCTACGATCAGTGACTGATGCTACGAAAAGTTCTACGATCAGTGACCGATGCTACGAAAAGTTCTACGATCAGTGACTGATGCTACGAAAAGTGCTACGATCAGTGAGTGATGCTACGAAAAGTGCTACGATCAGTGACTGATGCTACGAAAAGTGCTACGATCAGTGACTGATGCTACGATCAGTGACTGATGCTACGATCAGTGACTGATGCTACGAAAAGTGCTACGATCAGTGACTGATGCTACGATTATTGCTACGAGCAGTGACTGATGCTACGAACAGTGACTGATGCTACGAAAAGTTCTACGATCAGTGACTGATGCTACGAAAAGTTCTACGATCAGTGACTGATGCTACGAAAAGTGCTACGATCAGTGAGTGATGCTACGAAAAGTGCTACGATCAGTGACTGATGCTACGAAAAGTGCTACGATCAGTGACTAATGCTACGAACAGTGCTACGATCAGTGACTGATGCTACGAAACGTGCTACGATCAGTGACTAATGCTACGAACAGTGACTGATGCTACGAAAAGTGCTACGATCAGTGACTGATGCTACGAAAAGTGCTACGATCAGTGACTGATGCTACGATCAGTGACTGATGCTACGAAAAGTGCTACGATCAGTGACTGATGCTACGAACAGTGCTACGATCAGTGACTGATGCTACGATTAGTGACTTATGCTACGAACAGTGCTACGATCGGTGACTGATGCTACGAGCAGGGACTGATGCTACGATCAGTGTTACGATCAGTGACTGATGCTACGAAAAGTGCTACGATCAGTGACTGATGCTACGATCAGTGACTGATGCTACGAAAAGTGCTACGATCAGTGACTGATGCTACGAACAGTGCTACGATCAGTGACTGATGCTACGATTAGTGACTTATGCTACGAACAGTGCTACGATCGGTGACTGATGCTACGAGCAGGGACTGATGCTACGATCAGGGACTGATGCTACGAAAAGTGCTACGATCAGTGACTGATGCTACGAAACGTGCTACGATCAGTGACTAATGCTACGAACAGTGACTGATGCTACGAAAAGTGCTACGATCAGTGACTGATGCTACGATCATTGCTACGAGCAGTGACTGATGCTACGAAAAGTGCTACGATCAGTGACTGATGCTACGAACAGTGACTGATGCTACGATCAGTAACTGATACTACGATCAGTGACTGATGCTACGAAAAGTGCTACGATCAGTGACTAATGCTACGAACAGTGCTACGATCAGTGACTGATGCTACGAAACGTGCTACGATCAGTGACTAATGCTACGAACAGTGACTGATGCTACGAAAAGTGCTACGATCAGTGACTGATGCTACGAAAATTGCTACGATCAGTGACTGATGCTACGATCAGTGACTGATGCTACGAAAAGTGCTACGATCAGTGACTGATGCTACGATCAGTGACTGATGCTACGATCAGTGACTGATGCTACGAAAAGTGCTACGATCAGTGACTGATGCTACGAACAGTGCTACGATCAGTGACTGATGCTACGATTAGTGACTTATGCTACGAACAGTGCTACGATCGGTGACTGATGCTACGAGCAGGGACTGATGCTACGATCAGTGTTACGATCAGTGACTGATGCTACGAAAAGTGCTAGGATCAGTGACTGATGCTACGATCAGTGACTGATGCTACGAAAAGTGCTACGATCAGTGACTGATGCTACGAACAGTGCTACGATCAGTGACTGATGCTACGATTAGTGACTTATGCTACGAATAGTGCTACGATCGGTGACTGATGCTACGAGCAGGGACTGATGCTACGATCAGGGACTGATGCTACGAAAAGTGCTACGATCAGTGACTGATGCTACGAAACGTGCTACGATCAGTGACTAATGCTACGAACAGTGACTGATGCTACGAAAAGTGCTACGATCAGTGACTGATGCTACGATCATTGCTACGAGCAGTGACTGATGCTACGAACAGTGACTGATGCTACGATCAGTAACTGATACTACGATCAGTGACTGATGCTACGAAAAGTGCTACGACTGATCGTAGTTTTCGTAGCATCAGTCACTGATGACTGATGCTACGAAAAGTGCTACGGTCAGTGACTGATGCTACGATCAGTGACTGATGCTACGATTAGTGACTTATGCTACGAACAGTGCTACGATCGGTGACTGATGCTACGAAAAGTGCTACGATCAGTAACTGATACTACGAACATTGCTACGATCAGTGACTTACGCTACGATCAGTGACTGATGCTAAGATCAGTGACTGATGCTACGAACAGTGCTACGATCAGTTACTTACGCTACGATCAGTGACTGATGCTACGATCAGTGACTGATGCTACGATCAGTGACTGATGCTACGATCAGTGACTGATGCTACGATCAGTGACTGATGCTACGATCAGTAACTGATGCTACGACCAGTGACTGATACTACGATCAGTGACTGGATGCTACGAACAGTGACTGATGCTACGATCAGTGATTGATGCTACGAAACGTGCTACGATCAGTGACTGATGCTACGATTAGTGCTACGATCAGTGACTGATGCTACGATCAATGACTGAAGCTACAATCAGTAACTGATGCTACGACCAGTGACTGATACTACGATCAGTGACTGGATGCTACGAACAGTGACTGATGCTACGATCAGTGATTGATGCTACGAAAAGTGCTACGAGCAGTGACTGATGCTACGATCAGTGACTGATGCTACGATCATTGCTACGAGCAGTGACTGATGCTACGAAAAGTGCTACAATCAGTGACTGATGCTACGAACAGTGACTGATGCTACGATCAGTAACTGATACTACGATCAGTGACTGATGCTACGAAAAGTGCTACGACCAGTGACTGATGCTACGATCAGTGACTGATGCTACGAAAAGTTCTACGATCAGTGACTGATGCTACGAAACGTGCTACGATCAGTGACTAATGCTACGATTAGTGCTACGATCAGTGACTGATGCTACGATCAATGACTGAAGCTACAATCAGTAACTGATGCTACGACCAGTGACTGATACTACGATCAGTGACTGGATGCTACGAACAGTGACTGATGCTACGATCAGTGATTGATGCTACGAAAAGTGCTACGAGCAGTGACTGATGCTACGATCAGTGACTGATGCTACGAAAAGTGCTACGATCAGTGACTGATGCTACGAAAAGTGACTGATGCTACGATCAGTGACTGATGCTACGAACATTGCTACGATCAGTGACTTACGCTACGATCAGTGACTGATGCTAAGATCAGTGACTGATGCTACGAACAGTGCTACGATCAGTTACTTACGCTACGATCAGTGACTGATGCTACGATCAGTGACTGATGCTACGATCAGTGACTGATGCTACGATCAGTGACTGATGCTACGATCAGTGACTGATGCTACGATCAGTGACTGATGCTACGATCAGTAACTGATGCTACGACCAGTGACTGATACTACGATCAGTGACTGGATGCTACGAACAGTGACTGATGCTACGATCAGTGATTGATGCTACGAAACGTGCTACGATCAGTGACTGATGCTACGATTAGTGCTACGATCAGTGACTGATGCTACGATCAATGACTGAAGCTACAATCAGTAACTGATGCTACGACCAGTGACTGATACTACGATCAGTGACTGGATGCTACGAACAGTGACTGATGCTACGATCAGTGATTGATGCTACGAAAAGTGCTACGAGCAGTGACTGATGCTACGATCAGTGACTGATGCTACGAAAAGTGCTACGATCAGTGACTGATGCTACGAAAAGTGACTGATGCTACGATCAGTGACTGATGCTACGAACATTGCTACGATCAGTGACTGATGCTAAGATCAGTGACTGATGCTACGAACAGTGCTACGATCAGTTACTTACGCTACGATCAGTGACTGATGCTACGATCAGTGACTGATGCTACGATCAGTGACTGATGCTACGATCAGTGACTGATGCTACGATCAGTGACTGATGCTACGATCAGTGACTGACGCTACGAACAGCGCTATGATCAGTGACTGATGCTACACTTAAAGTTACTACTTTAAGTGTTTATTAACTTCGGTATTTGAAACATTTTTTATATATCAAATCAAATATATTATTTAAATTTATTAAAATAATTAAGTACTAGTAAGTAGTAATGTATAGAAAAACTCTTGACCGTTCACACTCAACGCACTAACGTATAATCGGTTGAGTGTGAACGATCAAGTGTTTTTCTATACATTTGCCTGTTCTGGCGTTACGCGACCGATAATACGCGACGCATGTTCCGTCAGATATGAACCTGCCCAAAGGCTTTACTTTAATACTCAATCAAAATATCTTGCAAAAATATAATTTACTAGCAGCGCCCCGCGGTTTTACCCGCGTAGTACCCGCTCCCGTGAGAATGCGTAGCTCGTAGTATCATACAATCTCGGCACAATTATATATATTCATTCACTACATCATCTCATTATAGTAACTGACCCCTAACTAAGCTAGAAGCTTGTATTTAGGGTATCAGAAACTACGCACACACTCATTCACACACACACACCCAGACCGAGACAAACATTTGTGGTTCACACAAATATTCGCCCCGCGCGGGAATCGAACCCGGAACCTTACGGATGGCAGTCCGGCATGGTGACCACTCTGCCATCGCGGTCGTCGAATTCACCATCGTGTGTTAAAAAATTAAGTAACAGCGCCATCTATTGGTAGGATTTGTGACTACAAAAAGTTACATCAAAACATACGATTACTTATACACAATCCCATCGGAATTTCGGGATAAAAAGGGTATCCTATGTGTTATTCCTAGTTATAAGGAACATCTGTACCAAATTTAATCTAAATCGATAAGTACAGTAGTTTTCGCGTGAAAGTGGAACACGTACAAACTTTCGCATTTATAATACACACATCAAAAGTGTCTAGGGATCAAGCATTTTTATGCGGATTTCTTGAGATTGAGATGTGGCTTTGTAATAAATTTATGATTTTATAAATTTATATGGATCCTTTTTGGTGCATTTCATAATTTGAATCAGGAACTGTGAATCAAATTCGAGTAAAAGATGAAAATCAGCTGTCAATATTTTCCCTATAAAAACATACAACGCATTGAAGACATTATTAGTGCTACTGTTTCCCTACTACTGATTAAAACCAACGTTATTATGGAGCGGCGACGTCATTTAAGCAGGGAAGAAATGCTCAGAGCCGTGGGAATGATAGAAGCTGGTTCCCGGCAACGTACTGTGGCTTTAGCTCTGAATACAAGTCAGAGTGTTATCAGTCGACTTTGGACACGTTACCGAAGCACTGGTACCGTGGCTGAGCGCCATGGAGGACGGTATCGCTGCACCACACGGAGACAAGACCGATACATTCAAATCTTAACTCGAAGAGCTCCAACAATAACCGCCATGATGTTAGCCGTGCGGCTTCATCACTCTTCAGGGAACTTAATTAGCGACCAAACAGTCAGAAACCGCTTGCATGAAGTGAACCTTCATTCCCGAAGACCGCTACGGGTACCACCTATAGCAATGCACAATCGTAGGATTCGATATCAATGGGCTCTTGAACACAGAAATTGGGCAGAAGAACAATGGCGTTTCGTGTGCTTTTCTGATGAGTCTCGTTTTGGTATGAGACCGGATACAAGACGTATACGACACTGGAGAACCCCTGGACGCCAACAGCGATTAAAATCCTGCCAGGAATTCCATCCTTATAGTGGTGGAACCATCATGGTATGGGCGGGTATTTGGATCGGCGGAAGAACTGAGTTGATTTGGATCAGAGGCAACCTCAACGCTCAAATTTATGCTGAGACGATTGTATCAGACGTCATCGTTCCTCTACAAGTGCAAATCGGTCCCTTATTTCAGTTAATGCATGATAATGCACGACCGCACACCGCAAGAGTTGTAAGACAGACTCTCGCCGCAGCTAACATCAATGTCCTGCCCTGGCCTGCTCAGTCGCCAGACTTGAACCCGATTGAGCATGCATGGGATATGCTACAGAGAAGAGCTCTGCCGAATATGGAGGGTATCCAGTCGCAAGAAGACCTTTTTTTGTTGTTGCAACGAACATGGGCGGCCATTCCACAGCGTGATTTGGATGAACTCATTTTGAGTATGCCAAACCGATGTTCTTGTGTTGTTAGTGTTCGCGGTAGAAACACGGATTATTAATTGTTTAAGTTACCCAATAAAATTTTAAAGAAAACTGTTATTTCAGTCTTTTTTTCGAACTTTAATGTTAGTGGTTCAAATGTCAAAAATCCCTTTATTAGGAAAATGGCAAATTTCTTTATTAATGTAAAGGTGACTTGGTTTATCGTTACTGTGACAAACGAAAACACTTTATTTGATGAATCCTTAAAGAAAATTTTAATTAATATCAATCAGGAGAAAAGTTATTGCAAAAATATATGTTGATCCCTAGACACTTTTGATGTGTGTATTAGTAGGATGAAGTGGTTTATTTTTCAAGTTTCTTTCAACTATGGGGATGTGAGTCCCCATTTGAAAAGGGAGGATCCTCCGACCAGACGGGTGTTATTGTCTAGTGGGCAGCTGCCCGACGGTTGTAGTCGGGCTCTCGTATACATAGTTAATTGCGCTGTAAATTTCGCTTGCGCGATTCAGGACTCTTCAGTTATTTCCCACAGTTGCGGATAGATGTCGCTGTTAGTACCTTAGTTCCTATGTGGCGTGCAGATGTCGCCACACAACTACTACAAAATAAACGTACATATATGGGCTACCATATATTCGTAATCGAAACTATAAATAAATATGAACATAACGTGTGTGTGAATGAGTGTGTGCGTAGTTTCTGATACCCTAGATACAAGTTACGGACTTAGGGGTCAGTTACTGTAATGAGATGATGTAGTGAATGATTATGTGTTAAATTATCAGCAAACTTGGAGACACCCTATATACGAGTATATTTAAATTACTATAATTCATATATACACACATCAAAAGTGTCTAGGGATCAACATATATTTTTGCAATAACTTTTCTCCTGATTGATATTAATTAAAATTTTCTTTAAGGATTCATCAAATAAAGTGTTTTCGTTTGTCACAGTAACGATAAACCAAGTCACCTTTGAATTAATAAAGAAATTTGCCATTTTCCTAATAAAGGGATTTTTGACATTTGAACCACTAACATTAAAGTTCGAAAAAAAGACTGAAATAACAGTTTTCTTTAAAATTTTATTGGGTAACTTAAACAATTAATAATCCGTGTTTCTACCGCGAACACTAACAACACAAGAACATCGGTTTGGCATACTCAAAATGAGTTCATCCAAATCACGCTGTGGAATGGCCGCCCATGTTCGTTGCAACAACAAAAAAAGGTCTTCTTGCGACTGGATACCCTCCATATTCGGCAGAGCTCTTCTCTGTAGCATATCCCATGCATGCTCAATCGGGTTCAAGTCTCGCGACTGAGCAGGCCAGGGCAGGACATTGATGTTAGCTGCGGCGAGAGTTTGTCTTACAACTCTTGCGGTGTGCGGTCGTGCATTATCATGCATTAACTGAAATAAGGGACCGATTTGCACTTGTAGAGGAACAATGACGTCTGATACAATCGTCTCAGCATAAATTTGAGCGTTGAGGTTGCCTCTGATCCAAATCAACTCAGTTCTTCCGCCGATCCAAATACCCGCCCATACCATGATGGTTCCACCACTATAAGGATGGACTTCCTGGCAGGATTTTAATCGCTGTTGGCGTCCAGGGGTTCTCCAGTGTCGTATACGTCTTGTATCCGGTCTCATAACAAAACGAGACTCATCAGAAAAGCACACGAAACGCCATTGTTCTTCTGCCCAATTTCTGTGTTCAAGAGCCCATTGATATCGAATCCTACGATTGTGCATTGCTATAGGTGGTACCCGTAGCGGTCTTCGGGAATGAAGGTTCACTTCATGCAAGCGGTTTCTGACTGTTTGGTCGCTAATTAAGTTCCCTGAAGAGTGATGAAGCCGCACGGCTAACATCATGGCGGTTATTGTTGGAGCTCTTCGAGTTAAGATTTGAATGTATCGGTCTTGTCTCCGTGTGGTGCAGCGATACCGTCCTCCATGGCGCTCAGCCACGGTACCAGTGCTTCGGTAACGTGTCCAAAGTCGACTGATAACACTCTGACTTGTATTCAGAGCTAAAGCCACAGTACGTTGCCGGGAACCAGCTTCTATCATTCCCACGGCTCTGAGCATTTCTTCCCTGCTTAAATGACGTCGCCGCTCCATAATAACGTTGGTTTTAATCAGTAGTAGGGAAACAGTAGCACTAATAATGTCTTCAATGCGTTGTATGTTTTTATAGGGAAAATATTGACAGCTGATTATCATCTTTTACTCGAATTTGATTCACAGTTCCTGATTCAAATTATGAAATGCACCAAAAAGGATCCATATAAATTTATAAAATCATAAATTTATTACAAAGCCACATCTCAATCTCAAGAAATCCGCATAAAAATGCTTGATCCCTAGACACTTTTGATGTGTGTACTTTACTTACTGAGTAAGGTGACACTGTGGTCAGATGCGACAGAGCAGATACATTTCTGTATGCGCGGCTGTAACAAACAAAAAATTAATAATTTAAAAACCCCCAACACAATTACTTTCAAACCCCCATAACTTTTAAACGGGTCAACCGATTTTCATCAAACATGTCTAAGAACACTCGCACGTAAGTCCCCTTTAATACAAAAAAAACTAAATTGAAATCGGTTCATCCGTTCGGGAGCTATGATGCCACAGACAGACAGATACACACACACACACACACACGTCAAACTTAAAACACCCCTCTTTTTGCGTCGGGGGTTAACAAACAAACAAGTTAGTACTACTATTAAATTAATTTACTATTTAATTTTAATCTAACGTGATATTTTATGTTTTATTTTAATTCTTCGCATATTATGGCACCTAAAGAAAGTGCATTTAATTTTTAATTTAGTTATTTATGTTTTTACTTATAAGATCTAATGTAATTTTCACTGGTCATCCTAAATAAATAAACTAGTAGCGCCCCGCGGCTTCATCCGCGTAGTTCCCGTGGGAATACGGAGATAAAATATAGCCTATGTCACCTATGATAAATTAGCTTTTAATTAGTGAAAGAATTTTTGAAATCGGTTCAGTAGTTTCGGAGCCTTCGTTACAAACAAACAAATCTTTCCTCTTTATAATATTAGTGTAGACAATAATAATAGAATTTTTCGCCATTTGTTAAGCAAAAATAAACATAAGAAAAATATGCATCCAAATATCCGATATTTTTTTTTTACCCAGGATAGGTTTGCACTTGACTGTAGCTCGCCTGATGGTAAGCGATGATACAGCCTAAGATGGAGCGTGCTCGCCTAGAAAATACCTATTCACTCTAATTATAATAGCTATAGTATAATGCCCCACGGTTTTACCCGCGTGGAACATTATCCCGTGGGAATTTCGGGATAAAACATAGCCTATGTTTTTTCCCGGATCATAAGCTACCCCTGTACAAAATTTCAAGTCAATCGGTTCAGTAGTTTAGCCGTGAAAAGGTAACAGACAGACAGACAGACAGAGTTACTTTCGCATTTATAATATTAGTAGGGATAGTATAATGCTCGGTGGTTTTACCCGCGTGGTACCTTATCCCGTGGCAATTTGGGGATCAAAAGTATCCTATGTGTTATTCCCTAGGTATGAGGAACATCTGTACCAAATTTCATTAAAATCCATTCAGTAGTTTTTGCGTGAAAGAGGAACAAACATCCACACATCCAAACATCCACACTCACAAACATTCGGCTTTATAATATTAGTAGGATATAAACACTCACACTACAATTATAAGGCGGCACAATAAGCTGTGTGATCTCGCCTGCATGTACGCAGAATCTGTGCAATAGAGCGCCGCTGAACAGGTCCCATAGACACACCGCGAAGTCTATACCGCCGGACACTATGTGGGATTTGTCGTATCTGTGGAGCAGAGACAATATTAATTTCATGTTCTAAAAAAAAGGCTTGGCCGATTTTTATGTTTTTTTGTGTATAATTGGAAGGTCTAAGAACGGAGAAGTTTTACAAAAAGTTACACCCAAAAGACACATATTAGTGATACCTAATTGCATCTTTGGACTGCAGTGGGATCTTGCTTTATCTATACAAAACACGGTATTTGACAGTTTGTTAGTTTGTAGGGTGTAATCTGTGGATCTACAAAACCGATTCTAAAGATGAACAATAGAAAGCCACATTATCTGTGTCAATATTTTATTTATTTATTTTATTTGGGAGGCTTACAGCTATTAACAAAAAATATTTATAATCTAGATAACAAACAGCCAATAACAAGCCACCACAGTTATGAAAAGAGCTATGATAATGTAAAATTGCTACTACAAGAATTATAGAAAACAATAATAAAAATAAACAAATTGAAAACAGGATTTCACAAGTTAACATTTATCCTCATATTGTCACGAGAAAGAGAACTTCGCGGGTGAAGCCGCGGGACGCTGGTGGTAATAGATATGTAGACAGTTACCTCTGATGTATGTGATGCGGGTACAAAAGGCAGTTGACTCGCCCGTTGTGCCCCAAAAGGAGTTGATGGGGCGGCCAATCTGATAACAAAATATACATAAACTCAACTCATTTTTACCCAGGAATCATGCCTAATGTATTATCCTTCATTTTTCCCAGAGTTTTAAACATAAATTAACCTTTTTCAAACAATTTTGACGGATGTTTAAAACAAGTTCCAGAATTAAGTTGTGTCTCCTATTAATAAATAAATTAAACCAAGACAAAAATCCTTTGAAGTAGTTGCCAATTTTCGTGAGTTGACCTATAAGATATTACAGAGAAAGTGCCAATATTCTTTAACCGACCTATAATAACATGCCACAAAATTTTCTGTGCCGGGGGGCATTGTAAGCTACTATTGTCATTTGGACTCTAATGTCATTTGGATACATTTTCAATCATCTGACAACCAAAAGACCATGTCCCATTCATCTGTGTATGAACATGCCAATATTATTCACCAGTCCTATACCACTTACCGTCCAAATGCTGATGGTTTCCGTGCAGGAGCTGTAACTGCACTGTGTGCGTCGCGTTCACGATCACTATGGACCCGTCCTCTCGGCCCACCACCAGCCGATTGGCCGCCAATAGGTATATGGAGGCTGTTAGTTTTATATCTGCAACATATATTATTATTAACTAAAGAGTGATGGCATAGTGTCTAACGGTCTTATTTGCGTTACATTTTTAGTCCGGTTTAACAAAACCTGGTTAGCATTTGACACCTTATCAGTCAAATCTGTCACTTTGACATTATTCAAAATTGATTGTAAAACCTGGTTTAGTGCTAAACCGGACTAAAAATGCAACGCAAATAAGTAAGGGTTTGACTTCCATTGATCCGAGGTGGGTACATATATGAGCTGATGTTTACTATTTTAAAGTTTGACGATATTACAATAACCCCGTCAAATAAATGGTAACTTACTAAAAAAACTATTAATAAATTGAATTGGATAGCAAAATATCAACTCGTAAGATTCCATTCTATATACTAAAGATATATGCCCCTCATTGATTTAAGAACAGTCAGGAAGAACAAGCGTAATACAACGTTTCATGAGTTCGTGATCACAAACCCGAGTCATGTTTGAAAAAATGCAAAGAAGTACATATTTCCTCCATGTTAGGAATCGAACCTAAACACAACACTCGCATGAAACTCTTCTAATTCTGCTTTCAAAAACATACAACCGAACATAAAAATAAAATCTCTTCTCCTTGAGATCGGTTAAAAATCAATAATCAAATTAAACATACCCGGTTCATCCGGATGATGCAGCTGGTCCAATATCCCGACTGGACTGGGATTCATCTCGGCCCACGCCATGTCCAAACTTGTTAGCACGATCGGCGCGTGCGCTGGTGACACACAGAGAGGTATTTGTTTATTAGAAATATGTTGGTAATGGTGTAGGATTGGGTAATGTAGTCGTAGAAGAGGGAATGCATTCGTAGCAATAGGGGTTTTACTCGTAGCATCAGTCCCAGTAGACGTAACATCGGTGACTGAATTTGTAGCATTAGTCACTGTCACCGTAACATCAAGGTCTGTAGTAGTAGCATTAGTGACTATAGTCGTAGCAATAATCAATCACGTTATGGCATTAGTTACTGGGGTTGTTGCATCAATCACTATAGTCGTAGCATCAGTCACTATAGTCGTAGTATCAGTCACTACAGTCGTAGCATCAGTCACTACAGTCGTAGCATCAGTCACTATAGTCGTAGCATCAGTCACTATAGTCGTAGCATCAGTCACTATAGTCGTAGCATCAGTCACTATAGTCGTAGCATCAGTCACTAAGTCGTAGCATCAGTCACTATAGTCGTAGCATCAGTTACTATAGTCGTAGCATCAGTCACTAAGTCGTAGCATCAGTCACTATAGTCGTAGCATGTCACTACAGTCACAGCATCAGTCACTATAGTCGTAGCATCAGTCACTATAGTCGTAGCATCAGTCACTACAGTCGTAGCATCAGTCACTACAGTCGTAGCATCAGTCACTACAGTCGTAGCATCAGTCACTATAGTCGTAGCATCAGTCACTATAGTCGTAGCATCAGTCACTATAGTCGTAGCATCAGTCACTATAGTCGTAGCATCAGTCACTATAGTCGTAGCATCAGTCACTATAGTCGTAGCATCAGTCACTAAGTCGTAGCATCAGTCACTATAGTCGTAGCATCAGTTACTATAGTCGTAGCATCAGTCACTAAGTCGTAGCATCAGTCACTATAGTCGTAGCATGTCACTACAGTCACAGCATCAGTCACTATAGTCGTAGCATCAGTCACTATAGTCGTAGCATCAGTCACTACAGTCGTAGCATCAGTAAGTGAAGTGGTCCGTCAATCCAATATACTCACACGTGAGGCTGTCCCCCACAGGCACGGCTGCATCATCGACGCTCCACACGGAGACGACGCCGGCCGAGTCGCCGCGGAGTAACAACCGTCTCTGCTTCCCGCCGCAACATGTCACCACAAACCTCATCGAGGGCGGGCAGGAGAGTAACTACGAAGAAAATGGAAATAAATATATTAACACTAGTAGCGCCCCGCGGCTTCACCCGCGTAGTTCCCGTTCCCGTGGGAATTTTGGGATAAAAAGTATCCTATGTGTTATTCTGATGTATAAGCAAGATTATTGTAAAGTTTCATTAAAATCCATTCAGTAGTTTTTGCGTGAAAGAGTAACAAACATCCATACATACAAACTTTCGCCTTTATAATATTAGTAGGATTAAGTATAGTAGTCATCGTAGTACAGTCAGCGCCAGAGAAATGGTACTATCCCTTGGTTCATCATTATCAGCTCATATACACCCCTATTTTGAAATGATGGGACTTATTAAAATCAGAATATCTGTAGCAGTAACTGAATCCATATATCCAATGAAAATATCAAAAATGATAGTCGATTACTTATCTTTAAAAAATACTAAATAAATGCCGTATTACCAGACGGCACACTAGCTATCAAGTATTCTGTGACGGCTCGGGTCGATGACCGCGCTCAGCTGTGTATCGCAGCGTTCGCCTGTTGTTCGGTGTAGGATAACAATAAAATTCGGCGAGATTTTGAAAACCTTTGACTTATCATAACTTTTTAAATAAAAGAAAAAAACTAACTTCACTATTATATTGTCACCCGTCGTTTACATTAGCTGTGTGATTAAGTATCTCGAATTCAAAATAGGGGTGTATGTATATATATGTCCCCACCCCAGCAAAGGGCCCGAGCCTTGGAGGGCAATACCAAACTGAGCAATACACAGGGGTAGCCTTGTATCTGACGCTGACAGTTCTTAGTTCATCACCATCAGCTCATATATGGCCCCACCGAGGGGTTGGAAACTACTCTGAATCATCAGACCTTAGTCAAACTAGATACAAGTTTCGAACTTAGGTGTCAGTTCCCTAATGGGGGTTTAGATACAAGTTGTCAGTTGGTCAGTTACTGTAATGAGATGATGTAGGAAATGATTAAGTTATGTTATAAGCCACTTGAGAGCATACAAAAATACCAGTAAATTTTAATCTATCTCTTAATACTTTTACCTTATTATCGGGATGAGCTAATATCCCGAACAACACAGGACTGTCATGAGCTACCGTCGGCCCGTGGAAACCTTTATGATCGGGCACGGAGCTGAAATATACATAGAGATTTACATAACATGAACATTAAAATTCTCTTGTCGTGTTTGTAACTAAATTCTTACGTAACGGCTTAGCCGATTGTATTGAAGATTTTTTTGTGTAAATTGAGCAGGTCCAAGAGTAGGTCGTAAAAAAGTGATAAGGGTGACCCACAACAAAAAAATATGTTAAACAAAAATCAATTCAATATTTTTGTAATCTTTGCGACCAACAATAGATCAATCAAATCGGTTCATAAATAACGGAGGCATAAGGTAACAAACATGAAAATACAACCGCACTAAAACTTTCTTTTTTCTAAGGGCCGATTTTTCCATCGCCAGATAACTTTATTCGACGAATAACTTTGAAATTTTGACAGTTATTCCATACAAAATCTGTCAAACGTCAATTTTATTCGTCGAATAACAGTTATCTGGCGATGGAAACATCGGCCCTTAGTCAGTTAATTCGTTATTTATAATTTAAATAATATATCTAGTCTACTTAACATTATACTACAACTGATAGGCAGCGCACAACTAAGACGGAAGAGTTATTATTATTTGAAAGTATGACGAATCGAAAATTAAAATCTCTTTATCCGGGCATCAATTTATATATTAACTAGCTGCGCCCCGCGGTTTCACACGCGTAGTTCCCGTTCCCGTAGGAATTTCGGGATGAAAAATAGATGTTGGCCGATTCTCAGACCTACTGAATATGCTCACAAAATTTCATGAGAATCAGTCAAGCCGTTTCGGAGGAGTATGGCAACGAAAACTGTGACACGAGAATTTTATATATTAGATTACCTACCATCCTATAATGTGCGCAGCCCTAACAGTACAGGAATAATACAATTTTAAAAACAAAAATGGCCGATTCATATATAAGAATCGGTTTTAAATCAACAACAAAACTATGATAATTAAAAATAACAAAACAGATGGATAAAATGAAAGTGCTTCTGCAACTTATAATAAATCTAGGAACTAATTAAAATCAAATTCTCTAATTAAAAAATTAAGTTGACTTGTAACTTGGGATCAATTCAAGCCGTTGGTCAAAAGTTGTTTTTAACCCCCGACGCAAAAAGAGGGGTGTTATAAGTTTGACGTGTCTGTGTGTGTGTGTATCTGTCTGTCTGTGGCATCATAGCTCCCGAACGGATGAACCGATTTCAGTTTAGTTTTTGTATTAAAGGGGACTTACGTGCGAGTGTTCTTAGACATGTTTGATGAAAATCGGTTGATCCGTTTAAAAGTTATGGGGGTTTGAAAGTAATTGTGTTGGGGGTTTTTTAAATTTTTAATTTAATTGTGTTATATTACGGGGTCATCCCAAACCGATCAAATCGTAGATTTTCACTTATAACTTTTGGTTCTACGACTATGGCAACTTAACAAAATATGTAGATAATATTACTGGCAACAAAATTTAAAAAAAAAACATTTTTGTAAGTCCTATAGTTTGTCAGATAAACAGTAAAAACCATTTCTACCCCTTTTTCCAAGATGGCGGCCATTGGACAAGAGTTACAACACTTGCAACCCCACAAACTTGGATTTAACTTTAAACAGACCCCCTCTTGACATCCCAAAAATAAAATTGCGTCCTCTGAGAAATGTATTTTTCTTTGAAGGGTATGAAAGATTTTAATGGACTAATCGGCTTACATTTAACATCGGCTGGAATCGATCCCAAACTAATAACAACAAGCCAACTACACATACATAGTGCAAGCAAACAAAATAACAATATAACTACAAAATAACAATATAACTACAAAATAACAATATCACTACAAAATATTGTAACAGTGCTGACCTACTGACGGCTCGTCCACGCAGTTTGCTAAAAGAAACAGAAATTCATTTGGTTGTAACATTATCTTAATTTATTTAGCATTTATTATTAATTTGTATCCTTAAACTATGTTACTTTTCACTCATATTCAAAAATAAACTGTATTTTAATATATTTATTTGTAGTTTTTACTATTTATCAACTTATGATAACCAATATTTTTGAGGCTTAAGGGAAGGTTCATATCTGACGGATCATGCGTCGCGTATTATCAGTCGCGTAACGCCAGAACAGAATGTATAGAAAAACACTTGACCGTGCACACTCAACTGATTATACGTTAGTGCGTTGAGTGTTGTTCTGGCGTTACGTGACCGATAATACGCGACGCATGTTCCGTCAGATATGAACGTTCCTTAAAGCTAAAAAGTATTATTTTAGTCAACTTCAAGCCGACAAGAATCAGTGGATTTGAATTAATTTTCAAGCTGTTTCTTTTTTATTGGGATCAACTTAAATAATTATAATTAAGATTTCAAGATTCGTTTTCAGTGTACTTCTAAAGAGGTTTATTTTTCTCTTTATTGGGGGTCAAAATTAAATGGCTTAAAACACATATATCAACATATTTTGAAATAACTAAATATATATTTTGTCCGTAACATAGTCTAAAGATATTTATAAATAGCTAACACATAGGCGTATGTGCTCAAAATGAAACTAATGAACATAATTTTGATTTGATCATGCCAATATCACTATTTGATTTATAGCACCATCTATCGGGCGATATGTGGAACTTAATAAGCCTGAATTAAATTATTGTAATAAAAAGGGGTCGTGGGCTTGATTTCCGTGCGTGGTATTTTTGATATTTGCAGAAAAAGTCTGAGTATAAGTCAGTGTGTATGTACATATGTTATTGAATTAATTAATGGTTGTCTTAGAAAAAGAAGTCATATGCTATAATAAATAAAAACCTTTGTAATGATTAATTTTGACATAAAAATGTATTTAACTTATCGCGCCATTTACTGATTTGAAAACGGATCCCATTATTTCAATCAACTTTACATTTATTGTTATTGTTTCTAGTTCATGTGTTGAAAAAGTACTCGCACACAGTCTAATTATACTTCCATCGTCCATTATATCCGCTTGATTTTGGATAAATGTCAGTATTTCACTGATGACCACATTACAGTTACTACATTTCACTATACACGACATTTTAACTACACAATACTTATGTCCATACCAAAACTAAAATTCTTTTTCACGAGCTCTATTTTTACATGTTACAAGCACGGGCGCTCGGTGCGAACTTAATAATGACTTCAAACAGAATTTTCCCCCATTTCTGGGGGGAGGGGGGGATTTCCGAAAATCCTCTCTTAGCGGATGGCTACGTCATAACAACTACCTGCATGCCAAATTTCAGCCCGATCCGTCCAGCGGTTTGGGCTGTGCGTTCATAGATTACTATGTCAGTCAGCCAGTCAGTCACCTTTTTGAGTTATATTTATTTAGATTACTAGCAGCGCCCCGCGGTTTTACCCGCGTAGTACCCGCTCCCTTGAGAATGCGTAGCTCGTAGTATCATACAATCTCGGCACAATTCACCATCGTGTGTTAAAAAATTAAGTACCAGCGCCATCTATTGGTACGGTTTGCGACTACAAAAAGTTACAATAAAACATACGATTACTTATACACAACCCCATGGGAATTTCGGGATAAAAAGTATCCTATGTGTTATTCCTAGTTGTAAGGAACATCTGTACCAAATTTAATCAAAAAATCGATGCACTAGTTTTTGCATGAAAATGGAACAAACATCCAAACTCACAAACATACAAACTTTCGCATTTATAATATTAGTAGGATTACATTAAAACAATCGGCTTATACTGAGACCACATATAAGGCTTACATAAGTCCACAATCGATAGATGGTACTAATTTTAACCGTTATTATTTTAGCAGAGTAAAAATTTAATAAAACGAATTTTCTATTCAAGCTATTTGTGTTTTAGCTAGCTTTGTTTATGTTCTGTTTGTAGCTTAAGTCAAGCTATTTTGTGTTCTATAGCTGTTTGTAGTTTGTAGCTTGAGTCTTAAAACTGGCAATTGGTTAATTAGCTTAGCTTGATTATGTAAGTGTGTGCATCTTGGTTCATCTTATGTAATTATGTATCTATTTTTATAGCTTGAGTTGTAGCTTGAGTCTTAAAACTGGCAATTGGTTAATTAGCTTAGCTTGATTATGTAATTGTGTGCATCTCGGTTCTTTAAAAAATCTAATTAGTCCGTCAGATAGATTTCGCAACAATATTGGACACGTATTTTCTCATTTTTGATACAAACAAACAATTAAGACGATATAGTGCATAGAAAACTCGTGTGACGTCACAGCTACATTCATTTTTTACCAAGAATTATCGTCATAAGCACTTCTGAACTTTAATGCGTTATAACTAAGTCAGTTTTATTAATTTAATAAAACAAAAAAATACGTATCTAATATTTTTTCGAAATCTATCTGACGGACTAATTAGAACTTCATTTTGTTTACCCAGTCGACATCCCTATTATAAATATATTACTGTTAATGTTTTATCTCTTTTACTCATGTGTGAATGAAAGAGAAAAAGCTATATCTTAGTTGAACTTTTATTATAAGTGTGTAAGTAAAAGTTGTTTTTTCATTTTAGTCTTTATTTAAATGTAAATAAGACATATTTTAACTTGTAGCGTAGCACAAACGCCTTTTTATAAATAACATTTGTGCATCTTTTCTTTGAATTATAAAGTAGTTTACTTGTATAGTGTATATTATATTATGTATAAGTCTATGATCTTTCTAGCGTTATTACAAAGTAAATAATAAAATAAATATGTTCACTTACTTGGCAGGCAGCTTGTACATATATCCTTTGCCCTCAGTAGACCAGACCAACACTCTGTCTGGCGCGAGGAAGTCGCCAGACATCCACCGCTCGCCAGACGGCGCTTGGATCGAACACAGCACCGAGAAATCACCTACAATATATTATTTATTTATTTTTTTACAAAAAGTTACATATCTTAATATACAAGTTTGATGCCACATAAACTCAACTGAGTTTTACCGGACATCAGTATCGCCGGCATTATTTTATACATACAAAAGACTTATAAAATTTAAAAACAACTTCTTAAAAAAAAATATAAAAAATAGCATTAACAACAAAAACACGACACAACAAAACATACAGAAATAATTATTATACAGAAATATTGATTAACTAATTGATTTACTGTAGAAACTATCAACATCTCGCCGTTTCTCCTTTGAATCTATCGCGTTTTCGAAGTAATGCTAGCCTAGCAGGATTGGTTTAAAAATGTGGTATCTAGTCGGGAACTGACATATAAAAAAGTGACACAGACATACATAGTCCACAAGCAAAATCGGCCTATCTTATCGAAATGTTGACGCTTTGTGTCGATTTGTTGCAATATTTTGACGACCTCGATGACCGAGTGTTCACCATGCCGGACTGCCATCCGTAAGGTTGCGAGATCGATTCACGCGCGGGGTGAATATTTGTGTGAACCAAAAATGTTTGTCTCGGTCTGGGTGTGTGTGAATGAGTGTGTGCGTAGTTTCTGATACCCTAGATACAAGTTTCAAGCTTAGTTAGGGGTCAGTTACTATAATGAGATGATGGAGTGAATGATTATGTTGTTATTTTTGTTTGCGAGGTCATCTAACCACAAGAACACTAGTATATAATTATAAATAAACTAGCGGCCCGCCCCTGCTTCGCACGGGTACATACACACACACATACACCCTTTTTTTTGCATCGGGTTTCAAAAAAATAGTAAAATTATAAAGGAAGTTTGAATTTTTTTTTATGAATTTTTTTATTCATATTTTTTATTAATGTTTTTTTGTATTTTTTTATTTTTAAATTGTCACAGTAAGCAGTTTTTTATTCTAAAATATTAATTTATATATGCCGCCTCTTGAAAAGGCACTTCATTTGTACCTTGGTATTAATCCTTATCAAAATAAATTACTTTATATTCAAGACGGCTTTAATACCTTTTTATAACTTTGTTTTAACTATGTTTAGAAAGTCTCAACTCAACTATATATGAAGTATACTATACTATATGAAGTACTAATCTTTTTGAATAATTAAAATATTTATTATCAGGTAAGTAGTAGGTACTTATTGAAAGAAAATTAAAAATATGGGTTTAGAAAACTACCTTTTACTAAATTTTTGCTTAAATTTTGAACAGGAAATAAAATACTACTATAAGCAGTTTGAATAGTTACATTAAAATATAATATTTATCATCAGATACCTACGAAACGAATATAAAGCGAATTCAAAATTTTTTCAAGATAAAATCATACGATCACTCCCCCCCCGTACCCCAGTGACGCTTACATGGAGCCTACATCGCATGCTGGCTAGCTGAGCGCGGTGAGCGACAACCACGCGACTTTTTTCTAATACTTGCATTTTTAAACTCGTGATATCTTCCGAATGAAATGTCCAAATTGAATAATTCAAAAAGTTATAAAAGCCGTCTTGAATATAAAGTAATTTATTTTGATAAGGATTAATACCAAGGCACAAATGAAGAGCCTTTTCAAGAGGCGGCATATATAAATTAATATTTTAGAATAAAAAACTGCTTACTGTGACAACTATAATATTTAGACATATGCTGTCGCGAAACTTTTTGTAGATAATGATGAGTTCTGCAAAGTCGTAGTAAATGATTTTGTTCTATCATCAATAGTTTTCGCAGCGCACGCGACGTAAGGAATTTTTCAGGTCTTTTTTTTACACCTTATGTTACATTATTGGAGTTTTAGTAAGGATCCCTAATTTTTTTTTAAATATAATATAGCCTATATTACTCGGGGATAATGTAGCTTTCCAAAGGTGAAAGAATTTTTGAAATCGGTCCAGTAGTTTCGGAGCCTATTCATTACAAACAAACAAACAAAAAAACAAATCTTTCCTCTTTATAATATTAGTATAGACTAGCAGCGCCCCGCGGTTTTACCCGCGTAGTACCCGCTCCCGTGAGCATGCGTAGCTCGTAGTATTATACAATTCACCATCGTGTGTTAAAAAATTAAGTAACAGTGCCATCTATTGGTACGATTTGCGACTACAAAAAGTTACAATAAAACATACGATTACTTATACACAATCCCATGCGAATTTGGGGATAAAAAGTATCCTATGTGTTATTCCTAGTTGTAAGGAACATCTGTACCAAATTTAATCAAAATCGATACAGTAGTTTTTGCGTGAAAGTGGAACAAACATCCAAACTCACAAACATACAAACTTTCACATATATAATATTAGTAAGATAACTTACCCGCATCATAAATCTGACAATACTTAGCGCACACTATAAGCACCGTCCGTTGGTTGTAAGCACAGCAGTTGAGTGACAGAGCGTTAAGACATCTAATCTGTTTGGATTCGTTCTCGTATATAGGCTCAGATTGCTTGTTTTCGTGGCCTAGTAGGGACCAGACCTATAAATAATTAAATTACCTTTTTTAATATTTGTAATTTGTAAGGCCATATCTATGGAAAAATAAAAATTAGTAAAAACATTTTTAAAAAGTTTTAAGTAAATTACCAACATTAGAAGAATTGTTTTTAAACATTCATTATTTTTCAGCTCAGCTGAGATTTAAATCATGCCGAAAATTTTATATTTAAAAACAAGGCCGCCATCTTTGGGCGTCAGCCATATTGGATTAAGAATGACGTCACCTACATATGCATTGTCATCCAAACTAATCGCGTATGCTATGTAGCGAAATCATGTTTATTGTCTAAACATGACTTAGTTCTCAAATCACCAACACTCATCAATCAAGCGTGGCGATCACGCATATTCGTGTTTACAATACTAACATCAATGGTCTTCAGTGGAATATTACAGCATCAAAACCAGTCGGGCTAGCATGACTTCAAAAACGCAATATACAGCAATTTATCGACATCCAACTATCAAAATATTATAAAAATACCCGCCATATTTAATTTTAGCACGTGATAAATTTGGTCATGCTCGCGAAATCGATATAGCTATTTATCGACATCCAACTGTCAAAGTATAGTAAATATAGCCGCCATATTTAATTTTATCACATCGTACCACGCCATAATTCATTTGGTCATGCTCGCGAAATCGATATTATTTCGTGGTGTCGATATATTTTATCACGCACAGTCATGCTAGGGGGGGCTGGAAGTTTTAGGCTACTTCTGCTTATATTAAGAGAAATTTTATTGTTCACTTACTTTAACGGTCCCGGTGATAGATATAGCGAGAACAACATCGTCCTTCCTCGAGGATGGACGCAGCACCTGAAATTAAGAATTATAAACTAAATTATTATTGTATTATATCAAGAATATACTTGTAAATAGAAAGATTTTCTCAATAGACCTTTAAATGTTGATTTCTATGATTTACGCGAGTATGTAGGTATGTACATACACTATACTGTCAAATATTTTGTACTAGCTGCGCCCCGCAGTTTTACCCACGTGAATCTCAATCCCATGGGAATTTCGGGATAAAAAGTATCATATGTGTTATTCCTAGTTATAAGGAACATCTGTACCAAATTTAATCAAAATCGATACAGTAGTTTATGCATGAAAGAGTAACAAACATCTAAACTCACAAACATACAAACTTTCGCATTTATATTATTAGTAGGATTGTCGGACGAAATTTTATTAAATTTTCTTTATCCGCCGTGATAGCTAAGTAGTTGAAGTCTGTCTTTCACTGTCTGTGATAAATAGACAGATAGTAATAAGGTCCCGTTTGTACCCTTTTATTACGGAACGCCAAAAAGGCGGTTAAAATGTACAAGTTTATTATATTATCAAACAAATATAACTCACATGTAAAGCCGATATCCAATCGGGATTCATCTTGGAGCTCAATGAGAACAATATCTCCAAAGAAAACGGGTCCATTATCAATATCTCTGCGTAGTAGCCATTACAGAACAAACGGAGATCTTCGCTGTTACACATGTGGTAGGCCTGTAAAGGAAAATGGGTCTTATTGTGTTGGTAATACAGGTGACACTTGTATATAGGTAATTTTTTCATAGAATTGAATTTATGATTCATATAGTTGTGGTAGGCTTGTAAGGGAAAATGAGACTTATTGTAGTGGGGATAGAGGTGAAATATTAGTTTCTATTATTATAGATATAATTTAAAATAGATTAAATGATATTTTACTACGCGTAAATACCGATACTGTGAAAATTTCGAGATACAGTCATAAATACACACACACAAACACACGAGCGCGCACGCACGGACGCACGCACGCACACGTACAAAATCTTTCACTCAAAATCTGGCGGTTATAATATTAATAGAATTTCTATCACAATGTATTATTAAATAATATTACCTGTATATTAGTATGTACTTGTGTTAGTTTGACACTCTCCCTGCATTTGCCGTCGACCAGGTCCCAGGTACACATCTCGCCGGCCTCGGATGAGCTTACTATGTAGTTGTTATCCTGTAAGGTAGAAATACGTGTTTTAAATCAACTTAGACCAAGACTTGTGCCTTGTTAGCATTAATTTTTGACGTGAAACGTCCTTAAAATCGCGCCGAAACATACGGGAACCAGGTTTAAAAAGTGGACCGTAACGAAAAGGTCTATATCATCGTACCTTAATAATTCAAAAACTATTATTCTTAGAAACAAAAATGTGGTGTGAATATTTCACTTATATAGTCAGCTCGCTGTTATGACATTGAACTTTCTTGTTTTCATTTCAATCTTTTACTTTAAAAGCGATTCGCTAACATAGACGTTTCACGTTAAAACCAACGGCCGTGTGCCCCGGCACAGCCCCACACGATTTTTTTTCCGTTTTAAGGCTGTCTTAAACTAAATTACTGTCTCATTAGCATAACTTAGTTTAAGCGTTAAGTGTTTAAACACAATTTAACTAAATCGATTTAAATGTTAGTCTTGAAAGTTAGACTCAAGTAATTTAATATGAGACATTGTCACTGTCGTATCTCAGTCCTGATAGAGACCACCATAATGTGGCTGAAACTAGTTGCAGAATTCAACTAGAATCAGTATGTAGTCATCATAACCCGTAAAAACAATTATAAGGTCCTGAACACTATTGGACGAGGCATTAACCTACAGAGGGGTTCTTGCAGAACAGAAATATTTTAATTCCTAAAATTAAAACATACATATACAGGGTTATTTGTAATTAGACCGGATCCTTTTAAGGGGTGGTAGGGGATGTCATTTGCAACTTTTTCACCCTACATAGTGGTATCCGGAAGTGAACCGTTAATGTGATATGACCCCATGGAACCGGCGTAGTCAAAAGCAACTTACGCAGACATATGCGCCTTTGCATTCAAAATAGAGGCGCACATTTTGAAAACGAAACGTAAAATTAATAAATAAAGCCTCATGTCAAATTTCTGTTGTTTTACTTCTTCAAAATATTTTAAGTATTTTTCTCAGTATTTTTTCCTTAACTCTTTCTCATCGCTTTTTATCCCAGAACTATGCAACAAAGTGCCAATATTTTTACCTCGTTGGATAGCTAAAGACTTGTAGATGTTTTTGTAATAACCTGCAGATTACATTCAGTAGCGTTATTTTGCAGAAAATCGTGATTTTGTAATCAATGTTGCAAGAAAAATACATTTTTATTTTATGAAACAGCCTGTAGTTTCCGTTTGAGTCCTGATTAGTATTTTTTTATTATTTATTAAGGACTGTAATAGGACCTCTCTAAAACTGCAAACAGAATTGCAATCGGCCAATTACTTTTTTTAAAAATCATTTTTTAAGTAGTGAAATTGGATTTTATGAGAAATAAAAGAAAAATGACATATCACATTAACGGTTCACTTCCGGATACCACTATGTAGGGTGAAAAAGTTGCATATGACGTCCTTTACCACCCCTTAAAAAGATCCGGTCTAATTAACAAATAACCCTGTATATAAATATAAAACTAATAAAATACACTTAAATATAAACTTAATCACTAACAAAAAAAACAATTTTTAAGCAGATCTAAATAGTTAAGTCTTTTCTCATTGTATTAATTATTATCTGTAAGAAATAAAAGGCTTGCTCACCCAAGGAAGTACAGCATCCTTGTTCAAAAAATATTTAACTGTTAATAATACTAACTTGTATGACAGAAGCCCTTGAGAGGCAGGTGACAGGCGCCGTGTGACCCACCAACAGGCATCGGGGGGTCATCTTCAGAGTGTTGGGGTCCACCTGTAACATAAAAAAAGTAAATTTTTATTTTATAAGATTATTTTGTAAATTTTGTATTTGGATGTAGAAATAAATGGTTTGTAATTAAAACATTAAATTAAAAATTTTAAATACCCCCAACACTCTCAAACCCCCATAACTTTTAAACGGGTTAACCGATTTTCGTCAAACACGTCTAAGAACACTCGCACGTAAGTCCCCTTTAATAAAAAAAAAAAACTAAATTGAAATCGGTTCATCCGTTCGGGAGCTATGATGCCACAGACAGACAGACAGACACACACACACACACACAGACACATCAAACTTATAACACCCCTCTTTTTGCGTCGGGGGTTAAAAATGGTTTAAAACAATTTGTATATGAAGTTATTTGTATTGATATCATTACAATGAGTAGAAATAGGCGTAATTTTACGCTTGTTCAATGCATTTTGCGGTTGTTAAACCTGGGCCATGTTCGAAAATTAAAATAGCAAGTTTCATGCGTCACTCAAGTCAGAATTTGAACCTGAGACCTCAAACTTGGCAAGTAGATGCACTTAGACCATAATGTTGTTATTAAATATGTGGATAGTGATAGAATAAAAAGGATCTTTTAATTTATTTTTAAACTAGCAGCGCCCCGCGGTTTCACTCCGCGTAGTTCCCGTTCCCGTGGGAGTTTCGGGATAAAACATAGCCTATGTTATTTCCTGGATCATAAGCTACCCCTGTTCTAAATTTCAAGTCAATCGGTTCAGTAGTTTAGCCGTGAAAAGGTAACAGACAGACAGAGTTACTTTCGCATTTATAATATTAGTTAGGATTAGGATTGTATATAATGAATTATTTTGAACTTTTTCTTTATCTCAACAATTTACCTGCCAAATACATATCTGTCCGTCGTAACAGCCAGTGACGAGCGTCTTCTGGTCCCGGGACAAGTAGACGGACGAGATGCAGTGCGTCGGGGCGTGCTTCCCCCACAGCACTACCGGGACTATCAGGTTCGTTCCCGGCATGGTCTGAAAAAATAATGTCACTTGTTATAAAATAATGTTATTTACGACTTGTTTTTTTTCTATTAAAATAGGTTTAATATAAGTTTACTTAATAATGTATTACATTAAATGAAGATAGTAGTTTAAGATCAATTCCAGCTATACAGAAGTAAGTATATTATGTCATTAAATATTTAGAATTCAGTAAATTAAGTTTAGAAACCAATCAATACAATCATAATGAGATGATGTAGTGAATTTTATGTTATGATAATAGTGATCCAATTCTACTAATTGTACATTAAGAATTTTTTATTTCTTAAGTATTAAAGCCTATTTATAACCCGAATTTCCAATAAGAAACCCATCAATACAGGAGAAACAGTAAAAACCAGCTAGTGATTACATATTACAGGACACACCTAAATTTTTTATGTTATTTTACAAGGTTTCTACAATAATACACTGTTTTAAACACTTGTATATATACTAGAGAACCTAGAAATGTATATAATAGCATATAAACACGTTTGTATAGACTGTGTTTGTATAAAACATGATAAGAAACAGAATCTCTTTGCTTGTATCTGCTACAAGGACATATTGATTTATTACGTACATACCAAGAAGTGTGGTGTCAGTAAATGACTTTAACACGTAGTTTAGATATTAAATAATCATTTAGATACCACAAATTAACACTAATAGATAAATAATTATATATTTTTTCAATTCAATTCAATTCAATTCTTGATTTTATGGCTCCTGTTTACAACTCTGCCAATGTCACGTTATATGCCAAACCAATAAGAGTGAATGATCGGTAGTTGGAAAACTGACCGGTGAATTTGGAATTTTGAAATTATCTGTGCAGAGAAAAATAAAAATAATTATTGTTAGTATAAAAGACGACGACACAAAATTAATCTAAAAGTAGGTAGTTACAATACAGATTGGGTAAGTAATTAAATAAATAATAGTACTACGTATGTAAAAATAAATATATATTTACAGTTTAATTTTATTAATCAGTATATATTTACAAAGATATTTACACAGAGGAGTATATACAAGGGATAGGAGAGACTGCATACATGTGGGACGAGGGATGTCTGAAGGAAGGAAATCGTAAAGGGAGAACATTCTAAGGGAACAATTAAAAAACATGTGGTCTATAGTACCCTCATCCAAGCCACACTCACAGATGGAGTGATCCCTTATCCTGATTTTGGCCAGATGAACAGGGGAACAGTTATGGCCGAGAGCTATTATTTTTGGAAAAACACAAAATCAATCAGCTAAGCTGACAGTCAGCTGAATGACTATTTTGACGGATAGGACGTCAATGTCAATGTCAGGTCTGATAAAAAAAAATGCCGTAGTGTGTACCATAGTGATGTACAAAATACTAATACCAAAATTATCTAAAAATACCGGTTTTACGAAATTACCGATTTATTCAAAAACTATTTAATGAAATTCAAATAAAAATGATATTTTTCTTTGTTTGTTGATGACATTTAAGATTACCAACTCAATGTTTGAGTTTTTTTATTTAATTAGTATTTATTATTATGGATAAAAGCGTGTTATCGTCTAATACAAAACTAAAAGGGAAAGGAGATAAGTTAGCGGACATGGCTGGTAAAATTGATGAAACGGACGAGATGAAATTGAAAATGCTCGCGGCACTGGATAAACCGGAGCCTGAGGATGCTTTATATCCCGCAGAGCTTAATGCTCATCTCATTGAACAACTTAAGGTTATTTTAGCTTAGTCTTTACATTGTCTAGATTAGACCTATAATGGTAGATTTGATACACACAGTTCCAATGTGATGCGTGATCAACGCAGTACAGTATTGTACAATTTTTCTATTAAGAGCTGGGGCGTGTTGCTCACCATCAGCTGTGCTCGCTCGTCTCGTCACATAATCTCGTTAAACAAATTTCTCCTGCATACCGCGCGCGATCGTATCGCGGTGAATCGTCATGTGTGGATCCAGCTAATCACAAACAAACTAAACACATAAGTACAGTCAAGATAAAAAGTACTTACTAATTTCTGTTTTAGATTATGACCGGTGAAAACAACCAGCTAAGAAAAATCGTCTTTACGAAAGACGAAAACATTAAAGAATTAAACAAAACTGTAACCGATTTAAATCAGAGAATTCGCGATATTATCTCCAGCGGTGGACCAGCTATTTCGTCCAAATCAGCTGGAATTATAAGCGCTAAAATAACTGAACTCTGCAAACAAAACAGACACCTGGTTTCTGAAGTTGAGGCTCATAAAACAAAGAATGCAGCGTTAGAACGTAAAATACTTCAACTAGAAATCATTAACAAAGATGCACAAAAGCTTGATGTTTGTGTATGTAAAGAAGAACCAATAGACGCAAGCCCTGATGAGCTTAAAGAGCTTAACAGCAAACTTTCAGTAGTGAACAAAAAGCTTTACGAAAGTAAAAATAGGAATCTAGAACTGAAAAATGATATTCTGATCGCTACCAAGATTCTACAGCAAGAGCTAGGAGATAAATTTACGAGTATAAAAGAACTGCAAAATGATGTAGCTGGATGGAAAGGGAGAGCTCAACAAATATGCTTGTTGCAAGCTAGAGTTAATGAGTTAGAAGATAAATTGAATTCAAAACCGAAGGAGGTTGATGCTAAGAAAAAACCTGATCAGTCTCAAGTAAGTTCACGATTGTGTGTGAACCACAAATGTTTGTCTCGGTCTGGGTGTATGTGTGAATGAGTGTGTGCGTAGTTTCTGATACCCTAGATACAAGTTTCGAATTTAGTTAGGGGTCAGTTACTATAATGAGATGATGTAGTGAATGATTATGTTATATTATGTATGATTCACTTAGTTAAATTAATTTTTACACAAATTCATATTTTATTGACGAGAATAGAACAAATCTGTTTTCAAATATTGAAATTCGAGCTGTCATAGATTCAAATCTAACACTGGTGAAGAAGTTTTTGATGATACGTCATTACGTTTAAACTCGTACCTATATCTCTCTAATTTGCCTAAAATTGATCATGGGCATCCCCTTAAAGCTCATGGGGGATTTAGTGTTACCAGTGTTATTTCACCAACATTTTAAGATTAACTAGTGGTGCCCCGCGGTTTCACCCGCGTAGTTCCCGTTCCCGTAGGAATATGGGGATAAAATTTCTCTATCTATTAAAATAAACCGCATCAAAATCGTAGTTTTAAAGATCTAAGCATACATAGGGACATGGGGATATAGGGACAGAGAAAGCGACTTTGTTTTATACTATTTTAAGATTAAGCTCAATATAAAATAAAAGGCCTGTCTTTTGACGATCTTTAAATTAATTAATTTAAGTTTAAAAGTGTAATAGCCGTTATAAAAATATTTGTTACAGATCATACGAGAAATCGAAGTCAAGAGAAAGAAAGAAATTGACCAAGCAATGAAAGATTTTGAATTACTAAAGGAAGAGAATATTGATTTGAAAAAGAAATTGGACGGAGCCAAATGTAGAATCAGAAACTTGGAATGCGATTCAATGACAATTAGACAGAAAATGCAGACGTTTGTTGAGAAGAGCAACCATGATGACTTGTTGATAAATGAACAAAGGGTAATAAAATAGTTATAATTACTACTGAATTAGTGTGTAAACTTTTGGCTTAATCCTTGACAGAGGTAAAACAAAAAAGTACAATTCACGTGTAGCCAAACTTTTCCAGAACATAATTGGTGTTTTGCTCACAGCAAAGAGCATAATTATATGATTACGAATAGTTTTGTATAAGTACTAAACTAATTATAACCGGTGCTTTTTTACAGAATCAAATCAAATCATCCGAATTATATTATCAAGAAATGTTAAAAGAGAATACAGTGAAAATGAATAAAATGAACTCTGAAATAGCGGAGTACCAGAAGCTACTATCCAATACGGATGCAAAAATAGACGCCCTAAGAAAACAAACGACAGAAAAATCTGCCAAAATAGATGAATTACGGGCTCAACTACTGAGGTACGAAGAATGCTCATTGCAAAGCGTATTCTTTACTCCAATGAAAACTGCTACAGATAACGAGATTAAAAAGCTATCCGAACTTGTTACCACGCTAAACGGAAGACTAGACAATGAAAGAAGGAAATGGGAAGAGCTCGAAGCTGCTAACAGAAAACTTAAGGAGAGAAAACGTAGATTAGAACGTAAAAATCATGCTTTGGAAGATGAAATAAAGAATGTCAGAGACCATAAAAGAGGATCGCGTCTGTCTAAAACGTCTATAACTAAAGATCAACAACATGAAATGTTTGGTGGTGCATCAGTGACGAAAAAACATTCTTCTATTACGGCTGTTACTGATAAACCGAGCGATACTACAACATCAGATTCTACGCCTGAACCCTATGAGGTTTTAGATAAAGAAGATTTGAAGTACAAATTGGAATTATCGGACGAAAAACTAAAGATAATGGAGGACAAATTAAGGATGATTGAAGAAGAAAAACAGGATGACTATAACCATTTGACGGAAATGATCCAAACGTCGAAGCAATTATTTAATGAGGCTCTTGCAGTACTCCAAAGAGAAAAATGTTTGTGTTCTTAATTTTTGATTTAATTATGTATTTTTTTTCATAATAAATTAGTTTACAGATTATTTAATTGTTTGATCGTTTATGATAATTAGATTGTTAAATTTTGGTAAAATTATTATAACAAAATTGGTAGAAATAAATTTTTTGGTAATGGTAGAATTATATTTCTTTACAAGGGTATCCCTAACCGCCGCCATTTGTCATTTTTTGGCATGCGCGTTTGGGGATGCGACGAAAATCGTGCTCGTGAGTGATTTTTGAAGTAAATTCAAACTTTGTGTGTTGTGAAAAGTTGTGATACTCTGTGAAATATCAGTGTCGATATTTTATTACTGTGTTTTGTTTTATAAAAAGTTCATCATGAATAAAACTTGCGCAAGGTGTGAGAAAACAGTTTATCCGACTGAGGAATTGAAATGTTTGGACAAGGTACGTAATTTTCACTCGCATTCCACTAAACTTGATTTCTAACGCATGCGTAAACTTTTTATGGAGCTAGGTACATCTGTTTACAAAACTGTTGATCGTTCGAATTTTGAATATCGATGTTACTAGCTTTCGTCCTATTGTAAGGGTCTGGGCACATCGTTCTGCCGGACGCGTGACTCATTAAATTAATATAAATTGGCGCTGATATCATTGTCATAAATAATACCATATATGTAGTGACTATAACGACCTTTTTACCTAATTAGAGTTCTCTCGGCGGCTATACGACCTTGTCCTATAACTTCGATTGTATTCAAATGCGTCTTGTTGACCTGAATGCAGTATAATTGGTTGTTTGGCTTTAAAAAAATATTTACCTTGTCTTTGAATATCACTGGCTGGTTAGATAAGATAAAAAAAGTTGATTGTTAAGCTATTTTAGTCTATGTGATAACAAATTCCTAGAATAATAATACATTTTATTGCTAAATATGTAATTGAAAACTTAATTTCTAAAATAACAGCAAGAACAGATAAAATCTAGCAACACTAGAAGAAGAAGAATTTAAGGAACTGTTCTCCCAAAAAAAACATAAGTTAGGAGAAAAAATACTGGTGAACATTAACAAAAAACTAAATAACAAACATAATTTTGAATTTGGAACTTTTAATTAAACCTGTATTTTTTTTTCATTCCTCATTTTCATGATTCCTGATTCTACTTATCAAAATAAAAGATAATCAAAACTAAATAATACAACTTTTAAAAAAATCTTAGAATCCATTTTCAAACATTTCATAGGGGACCAAACTGAAAATGTACCTTACTAACAAAAGATACATTTTCCAAACTGGTCCATCTTTTTCTTTGCGTGTCGACTCATATTGTCACATTTATGAGGTAAAAACATAAAATATACAATCATATCTACCTCCTCCTTTATTGTTCTGGAGTGAGTTAAGTATATTTATTTCTGGCTCTGCCCCTCGCTTTTACCCGCGCTGAACCTTATCCCGTGGGAATTTAGGGATAAAAAGCATCCTATATTACTCCTTAATACATCAGCCACCTGCCAATAAAAGTCCCGTCAAAATCGGTCCAGCCGTTTCAGAGATTATCTGGAACAAATGGAACAGGCACTCCAATTTTATTTATTAGTATAGATGTCTTCACTTCAAAAATACTTAACCAGTCGTCATGTAATTTATGTTTTAGGATAGGTACCTACCTACTATCAAAATTATTTTTAAAACTGAATGAGCTATGTTGTGGAGTACTATAAGGGAAGGTTCATATCTGACGGAACATGCGTCGCGTATTATCCGGTCGCGTAACGCCAGAACAGACAAATTATAGAAAAACACTTGACCGTTCACACTCAACCAATTATACGGAGAGAGTGTGAACGGTCAAGTGTTTTTGTGTGTAAAAGGCCAAATTAAAATTGAATATTAAAGAAAATAAGGAACAGCTGTATAAGTTTAAAACCTCAGACAATCCAAATAACAGAGCAAAGTTGCGGATATGATTCCTGTGCAAGTTAAATATTTGCATTATCCTCCGTGCATTATCCACAAATGTTTATGAGTGTGATAATCCATTTATTGATGTACTTAGACATAATTGTGTAAAGCTTAATAAATGAATTATGCAAATATATTTTCTAAATCTGATAGTAGATTTAGATCTTGAGATAAGCATTTTCAAACACTGCCTCTGTAATACTAATATTTGTATAGATAAAATTATCTCCTACTACATTTCTTATTGTCCAAAACTACTTTAATTTGAAGAAAATGACAATTTTCTAAAAATTTACGTACATAACGAAACTACTCACCACAACATACCTTACATACCTTTTCAAATCATTTTATTTATGAGTCTATAAAAAAATACCAAAACACCCGAGAAAAAAAGAAAAAACCCAAAAACACCCGAAAAACAACAAAAATCGTGTCAAAAAAAATGCAAAAAGATATGATTCCGGCCAGGATCGAACTGGCGGCCTTCTGCGTGTAAAGCAGATGTGATAACCACTACACCACGGAACCGTGTGATTGGTACTCCAATTTTGTATAGCAGTATCTTTGATTAGCATTTTACGTAATAACTCGTTTATCTACACTACACCAATATTGAATTATATTGTTTTTAAAGAGATTATCTGAACTCCGAAATTATCGCATTTATGTCTATGTTAAATTTGCACGAACGATCAGTGCAATCCGATCAGATCACGCGGGTAAAACCGCGGGCCTACCTACTAGCAGCGACCCGCGGTTTTACCCGCATACATTAATTAAAAATTAATCTCTGCTTCCCGTTTTTTTTAACATATTTTATGAAAGATACACTTTTTTGATGTACCTATCCATTACTGCCAGAATCACTATCACTACATAGTAAAAAACAAAGTCGCTTCCTCTGTCCCTATGTATGCTTAGATCTTTAAAACTACGCAACGGATTTTGATGCGGTTAGTTTTAATAGATAGAGTGATTCAGTTTTATCCCCATATTCCAACGGGAACGGGAACTACGCGGGTGAAACCGCGCGGCGCCGCTTGTAAGATATATGAAAGAAAATATTGACTAATCCTTGGAAAATTAAACCCGTCCAAAGCCGGCGCGAGTCGCTAGTTCTATTACATATATTAATAGAATAGGAATTCCTGTTCATTGAACTCTTAAGGAAGTGAAATCTCAATTAATTTAAACACGTATTACCACTTTCGATCGCACCAGCAATACCTATGTTACTACATCTATCGGAATACGTATGTAGCTCTAGCAATGAAGCTGCGGACCTAATTTGTACCCAACAGTGACGTCATCGGCCGTATTAAACGTAACACAAAAAAACGTGCCATGTACATTTTTATCCCACAATGGCGAAGCAAAATAAAGTTTATTATAAATGTTGATTGGTCGAATATTGTTTAAAAACCAAGAAAATATGGAAGAAATATAATATGAATGTCAGGACTTTTATCTCAAATCGCCATCTAGTCGCAAACTAATATATTTTATTTAGAACATATCCCATTCGTCCCCAGGGAAAAAGCTGGTGGGGACGAATGGGACATACCCAGCAAAGCTTGTACTGTGGAAACCATCCAGACCCAGACAAACAGACATGTTCGTTGTTCATGCACACAAATATTTGTCTTGAGAGGGAATCGAACTCGTAACTTTAGGCATGGTACACCATTGGGTTGTCAAAAACCTTGCAGTTTACAGTCTTTCATCATAGCCTAAGTATAGGGCTATGTTGCATCCTAATTTTCCTTCAGGATAACCTTCAAAGGCCACTATAAATCTGTATGTTTCAATTTGAAATTGAATTTCATCGCACGATGAAAACGCATAGTACGACGTGCGATCGTACGACGCCTGAGTTTAGGACTATGTTTTATCCCAATTTTCCTTCAGGATAAACTCCAACTATAGTAAATATAAGCAAGCTATATCTAAATAACTTAGTACAGTCACGGAATGAAAATGTTCGTCACCTTAGAGTTGGTTTTCACTTGCACTAGTATTGCAAGAAACAATTATGCCAAAATACCAGTGTAAGAAACAGTGATGCTAACATTTAAATAAATAGAATGACGTTTGCTATCGAATAAGGTTTTGCTTGATTTTTCTATCCTTTTTTAAACACTGCCTTGTGCGCGCGGCATATAAAAACCTCTTTGATATTTTGCAATGATGACATTTACCGATTGACAATAGTTTTAACAGAAATAATAATGGCAGGTTGAACCAACGAGAAGGTTTTAGTTTATCAAAAATCTTGTTGACAAGATATTTATCCTGTCAAACAACACTGATCTGAATAATTTTGAACTTTATTATCGAGCAGTAGAACATTATTTTCCCTATCCCGAGTCTATTCTGTGACATAGTTTCAAAAGGTAGTATGTTTTCGCGACACATTAAACGAATCAATTTGAAAATTGACGAACCTTTTCATTCCGAGACTGTACATATTATAACAGTGATAAATTCAATGTCCACCGTACCGTGAAATGTCATCGTACTGAAATCTGTTAGCGTGAAGGAATTCGGCAGCCATCTGTTGGCGTTGCATTATAATGTCACTAGCTGTGCCCGCGGTTTTACTTGTACAAATCCCAATCCCGTGGGAATTTCGGGATGAAAATGTCATGTGTTATTCCTAAAAATCAGTACAAAATTTCGTCTAAATCGGTTCAGTAGTTTTTACTTATTAATAAACTAGCAGCGCCCGCGTAGTTCCCGTTCACGTGGGAATTTCGGGATAAAAAGTATCCTATGTGTTGTTCTAATGTATAAGCTAAATTATAGTAAAGTTTCATTAAAATCCTTTCATTAGTTTTTGCGTGAAAGAGGAACAAACATCCACACTCACATACATTCAGCTTTATAATATTAGTTGGATTAGTAGGACTATTTAGATGAAGTGTGAAAAATGTCCTTTATATCCAGGTAATATACTTAGGATAAGTACTTTATATTCCGAAATTCCCACGGAGTTGAGGTTTTGAAGAAGTTGCTCAATCCATGTTGGTGATCTCAAAACTAAGCCATGTTTAGAAAATAATGAACATGCTTCATCTTTTTTGCGTGTCGTCTCATAGTTTTGAGGACTAAAACTCGGTCACCGATATAGCACTATCACTTTAATCAATCAAGAACTGAGACCTCTGACTTAGGGCCTATTTCACGATCTCCAAGTAAAGTTCCGAGTAACATACAAGTTTTGTCTTTGTCGCTTGATATAAAGTAAGAAAGAGACAAAAATCAATTTACTTGGTGAGTACCGTTACTTTAAAGATCGTGTGATAGGCCCTTAGCTGTCTTGTTTAAAGCCTATTAGTTATAACACTACAAACCCAGCCTGCCTAGCATGACTGTGCGTGATAAATGATATAGACACCACGAAATAATATCGATTTCGCGAGCATGACCAAATGAATATGGCGTGGTACGATTTGATAAAATTAAATATGGCGGCTATATTTATTATATTTTGACAGTTGGATGTCAATAAATAGTTATATCGATTTCGCGAGCATGACCAAAGTCATAAAATTAATCATGTGGTAAAATTAAATATGGCGGGTATTTTTATCAAATTTTGACAGTTGGATGTCAATAAATCGCTGTATCTATCGCGTTTTCGAAGTCATGCTAGCCTAGCTGTATAGTCCTACTAATATTATAAAGGCGAAAGTTTGTATGTATGGATGTTTGTTACTCTTTCACGCAAAAACTACTGAATGGATTTTAATGAAACTTTACAATAATCTTGCTTATACATCAGAATAACACATAGGATACTTTTTATCCCAAAATTCCCACGGGAACGGGAACTACGCGGGTGAAGCCGCGGGGCGCTGCTAGTATAAAATATAATAACCAGTTATCGGAAGCCATCTGCTCTGAATGCAATCGCGATCAGCTTGACGGTCATTTGGAGAATGTAGGTCATCTAAATAACTTAGGTAGGGCATACAGAGCGAATACTAGGCATCTATATAATAAAAATATTAATACTAGATGTAAGGTAAGCGTTGTTTTGCCATATACCAGACGTAGTTTTTTGGGGATGTGCGTAGTTTTGACTCGAAGAAGAAAATCATGGAACGGTTTTATATGTAACACTATGGGACCTCTTAAATATGTAGGTATTTTATTTTGTTTTTAGTATTTTTTGTTATAGCGGCAATAGAATTATACATCATCTGTAAAAATTTACTGTCTATTACCGTTCTTGAGATACAGCCTGGTGACAGACGGATGGACAGCGATGTCTCAGTAATAGGGTCCTTTGGGTACGAAACCCTAAAAACGGGACCCGATTACTAAGTTAAGTTTGATCCCATGCTACGATAGCCTTTACCTATCTTCTAATATACATAAAATTCTCGTGTCACAGTTTTCTTTGCCATACTCCTCCGAAACGGCTTGACCGATTTTGATGAAATTTTGTGACCATATTCAGTAAGTCTGAGAATCGGCCAACATCTATTTTTCATCCCGAAATTCCTACGGGAACGGGAACTACGCGTGTGAAACCGCGGGGCGCAGCTAGTAATTATATAATTGAGTACAAAGGTCGTCAAAATAAGCTAGTAGGCTCGATATTTATAATTTTGTATTAAAATAAATCCAAATAATTTAAGGATATTACACTATTTCCTTAAGGAAAAATATGAATTATGTACCTACAATACATAGATAGATTCAAGAGGAAGGGTTTGTACTATACTAATACATATTACCTATAAAGCTGAAGAGTTATTTTCTATCTTCGGAACTACTGGTACGAATTAAAACTCTTTAAAAAAATAAAATAAAGATACTTTTCATCCCACTAGCTCGGAAAGTGTGTTTTTAATCCTCGATATCTGGGGGTAAAAGTCGATTTTAATCTCAAGAGTGGAAAGTATCGGGGTCGCCGTAGGCAGCCCCTGCAGGACCCAAGGCATTTTCGATAACTGGGAGTAAAAGTTGTTTTTGCGCTCTAGAGGTTAAAATAAATTTGAATTTAGAACATCGTGTGCACTAAGTGTGATGATGTTTTGAATTCACAAACCATCATACAACTTTTTTTTTATTTCAAATTCAAACTCGGAACCTTCTTGGTGTACCAGACTTACTTATTTTGTTTTATTTGCTTTGCGCGTGATATTTTCTATTCACTTAGGGTGACAAATCTACATCGAGCTGTGCTGCGCTGTACTGGGTTGAGCTGTGCTATGTTTCTGAAGCTAGGTTATTTTTAATCCAGACAGAGCGCAGCTTCACCCAGCGCAGCACAGCATGCTTTGATTGTATCCTCATTCAAATATATGGCGAGCGAGTTAACCAAACATAGCACAGCTCGACCCAGCGCAGCACAGCTCGATGTAGATTTGTCACCCTTAATATTGTGATTGTTTTATGTTTCCATTTAGTAATTTCCTCGCTGAGGGGGGATGAAAAATAATGTGTTGCACTCGAGTGCAAACAATTTTTAACCTTGTGCTCCTTTGAGTCCCTCGCTAACGCTCAGGATTCTTATTTTGAATCCTGCGCTCGTGATTCAATTTTAGAATCCTTCGCTGGCTCGGTCCTCAACTGGAGCCCCGGTTAAAAAGCAACTTTGCACTCTTGTATAACAAATAACTATTTATTGTCAAAAACACAAAAAAAACAACATACAGTAGCTTAAAATAATATTTTTTGACAAAAGGTGAACAGCTCAGCTATACCTGTACCAGTACCGGGGTACTGGACGGACAGCGCTGGTTTTCAGCTGCCACCTTCCTAAATCTAAAACTAACACTAAGTACACAAATCACTTATTGCGCAATGTCAGGTTTGGTGGTTGGGTGTGACGCAATCGACCGCGAAAACGACGAAATACGACACCCTTCGGCCAAAACTCCTCGTTCATGGAGGTCGGCAGATGATGCGTCGGCACTCGCGCAACAAATGAGTTCTTCCTCCTCCAGTTGCTCGACCCTCAGAGTGAACTGTGTCTTCACTCGCATGTACTCAACCACATCCGAAGCCGAAGATCTTTAAGTGTTAGATAGCCCATTTATCGAGGAAGGCTATATAACATCACGCTACGACCAATAGGAGAGGAGCTTACGTACAATAAACCTAAATAGCGGTTTCACCCGCGTAGTACCCGTTCCCATAGGAATATGGGGATAAAAAAATTTTTTTTACTTTAAAACTACGCAACGGATTTTGATGCGGTTAAGTATTATCTCTTACTCTCTCACTACATAGTATAAAACAAAGTCGCTTTCTCTGTCCCTATGTCCTTATGTTTACTTATATAGATCTTTAAAACTACGCAACAGATTTTGATGCGGTTTGTTTTAATAGATTGAGTTATTCAGTGGGAAGGTTTTTAGCATAATTTTATCCCCATATTCCTACGGGAACGGGAACTACGCAGGTGAAATCGCGAGGCGCCACTAGTGATAAATATAAAAACTAGAAAATATCAATCTTATCGCCATATCATACGATTACGTCATATACATAATAGTCGTAAATGGAAAGCGTTACCAGATAGATAGAATATGGTGATACAAGGTCTTATGTTGGCTTGGCTAGTTCTCATAGGCACGTAGGTTATGTAACTTATGAAACTGACTGACTGACTGATAACCTGTTTTTAGAACTATTAAGTTCTGAAGATTCTTTTAATATTTCAATTTCTCTTTATCTTCTTACTAGCTTCGACCCGCGGTTTTACCCGCGTGAATCCCAATCCCATTTTGGGATAAAAATTAGCCTGTGTTATCTATACTAATAATAAAACAGTAGAACCACCGTGTCTGTACATTAAATAAATTTACCTAAAGCTGATAGGGGGGGATAAAAGAAGGTCAAAGGAACACAAAAAATCAATTTTCGACTTTCTTTCCTGTCTGTCTGTCTGTCTGTCTGTCTGTTCGCGATAATCTCAGAAAGTACTGAACGGATTTTCATGGCGTTTCCACATATGGATTAAGCTTAATTTGGCGCATTATATAGGCTTTGTTTCATCTCATTTGGATAACGAAAAGAAAAGTTATCAATAAAAATCTATATTGTTGTTTTGAATTTAATAAACAATACTCCGCCCACGACATCGCTTGGGTAAGATCCGTTTATATCGCGCAACTTACCACCTTAGTTAGTTCTAAGTTATTGAGATATTCTTTAAAATTAAGGAGGAATCGTAGTCTTTGTTTGTTCTTCGGTCCCCTGATTTCAATAAAAAAATATATTTATCAACACTTCGCTTCCTTTTGACGAAAGAACATTGCTGACAAAAATACTACATTTTGGATTTTGTATACATAATAATATTTCATAGATATCAAATTTGACAGAATATAGAATACTTCAAAATCGAATGCTTTAAGGGCATATGCACATAGCGGATTTTCAGGCAATCGAAACTTTTGTGAACAAGCAAAAAAAATAGTATAGACGTTATATTAAAGTGCAGTGTACGTACGTACTCCTTTAAAGAAACATCAACAGTGTCTTTCCCTTAATAAAAAACAATAAGAAAACTGCTGATGGATACATTATTAACATACATATTTTATTAAATAGTTTAAGATAAATTAAAATAATTTATTGGCCTTTTAGAAAAATGCATTCAAAATTTTCGGCTCAGCCAGGACTTGAACCCGGAACCATGCTGAATCGTAGCACTGCTCTATCCAATTGAGCTACCGAGGAGATTAGATCGTGATATACTGAAGTTCTCAAAATGGTGCATCAGACATCAAAAAAATATCTACAGCGCCGTCAAGGTATCAATTATATAAACAAAATAGTTTTTGGCTACTGCTGCCATAACTACGCAATCCTGCTAATGTCAAAGTAGGTAAACGTAAAACAACACGATGGAGATTGGTCATTAAAATTTTTATCAAGTATAATCCGTCACGGTATCTACGTGAGAGTGAAAAATAGGCAGTGTACAAAGGTCCTAAAATGTGTTATATTCTTTACACAAAGGTTGGCAGTATTGAGTTTTAAATGTATAGGTACATTCAACCTTCTTTTTGTTTAATCAAGCAAAAATTGTGATATCCCTCTATAAATACTTTAGGACAAAAAAAAATGCTTTTAAATTATTGTTTACTGTCTTCGTGTGCTTGCATCATGTACAAAACTTTGTTATATGATAGTTCATATTCAAAGACCTTTTCTATAAACTACATTGATGGTTTTGCCTTCTAGGGCTAACATAAATAAATAAATTACTGACCCGTGAGCAGGCCACATATAGTTGGCCATGTTAAAAATAATTAGACCTTAGGTCGACACCAGTGGTCTTTAGTGTCTAACCCTGGGATTTATTTAACGTCATAGCAAAGCACGCCACGACTAGGAATCGGGTGCGTTTGAATTGGAATGGAAAATTGTTAATAAGTCCCGTGGTTGGAAAAGGAAACTTATAAAAATAATAACATGATAATTCAGTATAACATGCTGATATTAATCTTAAGTAACTTCAAAGCAAAGTTAAAATTAAGTAAAATAAAAACAAAAAAAATACTCAATATATTATGTTGGGAAAGATATTTTTTATTATAGAAAAATAATTGTTTTTTTAGTAATGATTACATATGATTAAAATAATTTCAACATCCGGTATAGAATTTGTTTGATTACATAGAGTATAACTTTGAAAAAGTCTAACTAACAAGGTACGTGAAATAAATAAACGAATTTCCACGCGGACGAAGTCGCTGGTATCAGCTAGTTCTTAAATATAAGGAACACATCTGTACCAAATTTAACCTAAATCGATACTGTAGTTTTTGCGTGAAAGAGTAACAAACAACCAAACTCTAAAACTTTCGCATTTATAATATTAGTAGGATTAGAGCAACTGATCAATAGGTACATTTTGTAAAGGGATCAGAAACTATGCACACATTCATTCAAACACATCCAGACCAGAGTAAGGGAAGGTTCATATCTGACGGAACATGCGTCGCGTATTATCGGTTGCATAACGCCAGAACAGACAAATGTATAGAAAAACACATGACCGTTCACACTCAACGCACTAACGTATAATTGGTTGATCATATTATATTCCTCGCCGGGAATCAAACCCGTAACCCTTTTCCGCAAGACTTCGTTCTTTGTGCATATGTTTATCAGTTGTCTAAAATACATATCCAATGCCCACTGGCAGTTTTAGACTATATTTTTATACTATACTAGCTGCGCCCCGCGGTTTCACACGCGTAGTTCCCGTTCCCGTAGGAATTTCGGGATGAAAAATAGATGTTGGCCGATTCTCAGACCTACTGAATATGCTCACAAAATTTCATGAGAATCGGTCAAGCCGTTTCGGAGGAGCATGGCAACGAAAACTGTGACACGAGAATTTTATATATTAGATGATATCAGTCCTATTATTTTCTTTAAATATCAAAAGTTATTTATCTGGAAGATTATTTTTAAATGCTTATATAAAGGTAAAATAATCATAGATAAGATTTTGATAGATTAGTAATGTGATAGTAGTTAAGACATTCATATATGTATGTATATTACATGGTGAATTTATAACCATAAATGTTAATAAAATTGTAGAGTATACCATACATTAATCTTGCAAATTGATTTTTAACCCCCGATGCAAAATGAGGGGTGTTACAAGTTTGACGTGTCTGTGTGTGTGTGTGTATCTGTCTGTCTGTGGCATCATAGCTCTCAAACGGATGAACCGATTTCAATTTTATTTAGTTTTGTATTAAAGGGGACTTACGTGCGAGTGTTCTTAGACATGTTTGATGAAAATCGGTTGACCCGTTTAAAAGTTATGGGGGTTTAAAAGTAATTGTGTTTTAAATTTTTAATTGCATTGTTTTTGACAGAGATTTTGTGTGACCTGTACATAACACTTTTGCAATAAGTACGATATTTTTCTCCTACCAAAAATCGGTCACCGATTTATACGACGGAATCGGGCAGCCTAAAAAGATTGAATTAGAATTACAATGAAGTAGAAGAGTAAAATTGGACATTATATTTGGTTTTGGAATGTCTTCAGTAATGCTTCAGTATTATCAGCCTATGCTAGGCTAGTCGACTGCTGACAGACATAAGGAAGGTTCATATCGTCGCGTATTGACGCATGTTCCGTCAGATATGAACCTTCCCATAGGCTTCTTCTAATGATTTCCAGCGGAGACGGAATGTGTCAAAAAGTATTATTTCTTTGATTTATGCGAACACTATCCATAAAATAAAAAATCATAAACGGATTTTTATCAGAAATCCGATAAAAAATCGGTTAAATTTTAATCAGTAGTTTTATTTCAGTATCATAAAAAGCATTTTACATAATATTTGAACGTGTTAATCCACTTTTAATACCAACTATACATTAAACAGTTAAACTGTTTACATGCCCAGTCCGTATGACTCAGTTTCCTTCGAGATACGCTGACCGCGTTGTTATTGTACAATTTCAAACGTTTGGGTATAACCAGTTAGCAAATATGGATTACGTCATATGAATGTAGGTTTAGGGAGTCACTTAGCACAGTTTAGGTGTGTTTTTGTAACGAATTATATGTTACTAGCTGTGCCCCGGTTTTACCAGCGTGGAACCTTATCCCGTGGGAATTTTGGGATAAAAAAATCCTATGTGTTATTCCTAGGTATGAGGAACATCTGTACCAAATTTTATTAAAATCCATTCAGTTGTTTTTGCGTGAAATAGGAACAAACTTCCACACATTCTTAGTCACAGACATTCTGCTTTATAATATTAGTAGGATATGCTATTAAACTACTCGATAAATTGTAGGGTATAGTTTAGTTTTGTATGTTGGTTGTCGTACTAACATCATCGACAGTTGTTGCGGGCGTAGCCCTCAAAAGTCGTAACATTTGGTTTATCCAATAATATCAAGGTGGGTTGTGAAGGTCTGATGGCAGTCGATTCACTCAAAATACTGACTGTTATACTGACAAATCAACCCCAATCAGACTTAGGATAGTAGTTCATGTTTTAGTCACAGGTTTTAGTATAGTATGTTTTTAAGGCGCCATACTTTTTATAACTTTCCTCTATCTTTACAATCGCTTTTTTTAGGTAAAACAAAAATATACTTAAAAGTGAAAAGGCCATAAGCCAAATAATCTATCCAACCTCCAAAAGACCAGTCCAAAAACTATTTTCTAAACCCAACCTAATGCAATACCTCGTACGAACCACACAATAGTGTGAATAAAATAATTGGCATATTGTCAGAGTTCATTGTGGTTCGCAATGTGGGTCATTGCCCATTGCCTAACGCGTCTGGATGCGAACATTACATTACGTGAATTTGTATGGCCTGTTTAGCCATCTTACTTTCTCTTTAAAACCGCGGGGCTTGGCTAAAATACGAATAATGACAATAAAAATATTATTTAACAGGTAATAGGACTTTCGAGAGTGGAATACCGAATTGCCAAACAACATAACATAATCATTCACTCCATCATCTCATTATAGTAACTGACCCCTAACTAAGTACGTAACTTGATATTTCTTCAATAGCATTAACGAGTCAGTTGAACTGGCGTCCATCCAAAAATGGTCGTCAATCGCCGGAGCGATTCAAGATTCCAGTAGGGAAATCTAGTTGGCCTAAAACTTTTGGAGCGACGCCTCAGTTTTATGTCTGAACTGCTGTTGAACTGACTCGTCAATGGCTACCTGATTTGATTGCAATTTTTGTATTTCCCTAACTATTTTGTGTCTAAAACTTTTTTATTGACATTTTTCTTATAAATTCCGTCAAAATGTTTGTTTGTTGTGTTGTTTCCGATTCGGAAACGGACGCGTTTGATGATAACATAACTTAAATCAATTGTTGTGGCCCGTGGGTTTACCCGCGTTTTTCTCCTCCTTAGGCAGTGGTACCATCGCGGACGAGTGAGTGATGAACTATCGAAGACTTTCTCGCCTCAGAAAAGGACTGTGAACATTAACAGTATAAGCATCTCTTCTCATTACGCGGAATATACATTCACTGTCCTTTTCTTGGGCGCGAAACTCGCCGATAGTTCATCGCTCACTCGCCCGCGGTCGGACCAATGCATATAGGAGCTTATTATATTGCCTTCCTCGATGCACCGACTGCTTCAGAAAGAGGGTAACGTTTTTCTAGAGTATTTGATGAGATGTATGTCTAATTCTTTGGCATAGTATAAACATCTTGTTTATTTATTTACTCCAAAAGTTTTGGGTACAAATAGATGACATTTTCTTAAAATTAGTTCTACCTCCACTTGCCTGCCTATGAAAAAAAAATGACCTATGAAATTGATTTTATGGTTTTTGAAAAATGCCTTCAAAATTTTCGCCACAGACAGTACTTGAACCCGGAACCATTCTGACCCGTAGCACGACTCTTTCCAATTGAGCTACCGTGGCATCAAGACGACTGCTCAAAAATCTTGAACTATTGTTATTGCGGTCTTAGAGCAGTTGATTTTATGGATTTCGACTTATAAGTACTTGTACTGTAACTGTATTCTTCTTGCCATCTTCCATATTCTTTTTTTCTTAAATTTATTTGTGCTCTAAAAATGTGTAAGTTGACTATGATATTGAGTACGTGACCAATAAATATTTGATAAAACAAATGTATAATGAGTATATGTTTTGTTGCAGGTGTGGCACAAGGGTTGTTTCAAATGCCAAGAATGCGGCATGACGCTGAACATGCGAACCTACAAGGGATACGGGAAACTACCATATTGTGAAGCGTAAGTTATTCATGAATTTATCTATAGGTACTAATATTAAAAGCTCAAGAGTTGGTTTGCATGAACTCGCTAATCTCAGGAACCACTGAAAGTTCTTTCAATGATATATAACCTATCAAAGAAGGCTATAAGACCGTGGTCAAAGTTAGTAAGTAAATAATAAAATGACGTCTATAAGATCTTACTTCAGATAAGGGCAAAGATGGTGATGGTGTTAGTACAGTGGAGAGGATTGGATGAGTAAAGCTTTCGTGTGATCTAAACTCAAACTATTTTTGAAAAAAATATTTTATATTCCCAATTTTCTATGCGATTCCCATAAGATATTTGTTACTAACTATATTCCGAAATCAGGAACTAAAAATGCGCGAGAAAGCCACACAACAGCTTATTATTAAAATAAACAATTACATCATTTCTATTCCAATAAACATAGACAGAAACACGTAATAATAATTAATAATCCGTATAAATACAAATTACGAAGCATTACCCATTTTACATGCTCGGTCGGGTATATCACTGTACAACATTATAAGACTTAACACGTCGACATAGAGTTGTGTTTCGCTTGAATTGTTAGGACTTGTATGCTTAAGTGATTGGTACAGTTGAGTACAAAATCTAACTTTTATTTTAATTAATAAGTATGTACCGCCGTTTGCATTATATTGAGAATTTCGTTGAAATTGCCGTTTTAAATTTCATGTCATCGTCACCTCTTGGCAATCAGCTTTCAAATAAAACAGTCTCTCTCTCTCTCTCTCCCTCTCTCTTTCTCACACATGCATACAGACACACACACATAGCGGTCAAGTCAAGGGTTTTAAAATTAGTCGTTTTAGAGCTACGATGCCACAAACGAACGATTAAAATTTTATTATGTAACTGCTTGTGTCGAGCACTAAAAAAAGAAATAATTTGTTATTAAACTTTCGTTCACAACTGTACTCGGCATTAAACCATGACTCACGCTAATTTCACTTTTATTGTTACTTGTACCCGGCCTCGTACAAATAGACCTCTGAAACTCAGAAAATATTACGAGTATGTGCTACAAACTTATCTGACCCGGCAAAAAAATAAATGGAACTACTGTGCCACAATATTTTCTGTGCTGGTGACAGCGTCGCTGTAATCGCATCGTTTGGTTGTCAGTTTATTGAAAATGTATCCAAAATGACATTAGAGTCACAATGACAATAGTAGCTTCCAATTTTGGCCGCCGGCACAGAAAAGATTGCGGCACAGTACTGTAATTACTATGTTTAAAATGTCGTAGGTATGTGTTATAGAATGGTTAAGGTATAAGTTGGTGGCCGACCGCAGACCACACGAAGCCGACCACACGAAGCCGCGCCACTACTGGTTTGTATGAATCTCTATGAAATAACATTCGAAGTGGGCTTCATGAAGCTAGCTTCGCGTCGCCGAGCAGCAGACGGGAGTGTCGCCCGACCGCGGATCAGTAGTGAAGCTGGCCATAGATATATATATCCGACCATAGATTAAATCAGCGGTCCTACAGTGAGCGATGAACTATCGGCGAGTTTCTCGCCCAAGAAAAGGACAGTGAATGTACATTCCATGTTGTGTGAAAATCTTTTGCAGTTTTTATTTACTATACTTATATATTAAACACAACGAACGCTATGCTATCTATGCCTTGCTTATTATACCTATAATAATCCTTGAGAATCGATGATTTCAGAAATATCTACATACATTTTTCACCTAGATAGATGTGTATTATAAGATTTACGAGTCAAATTTCACCCGAGCGAAGCCGGGATTTAATCTTGTAATTACATAATATGTCATCTCTTTTGTTTACACGGAATGTATGTTCACTGTCTTTTTCTTGGGCGAGAAACTCGCCGATAGTTCATCGCTCACTCAACGTCAGACATCTTATTACACGAAGCACCCGGAACTTAGAGTAGAAAGCCAAACGGAGCGAAAACTGGGAGGCCTTCCCCTCTGTCAAAGGTTTAAGAATGCAGAATGCCCATGGGCTTATGGTTTTATAAAAACTAATCGCCTCGCGTTCCGCGCATGTTCCGCGTCATTCAGCAAATGACAGTGCGCGTCGAATGATACCCAACAAAAATGCCAAATTGCTGTGTATTTTTATGTATAAAAAGCGATCAGAATCATCAAGTATACAAAAGGATAATACCACTTATCACTTGTAAGTATTATGTAATATTGTTAAATAATGCACTAAATTACAAAAACAAAAAAAAATGTTCTGTTCGGAATCTAAAGGTATAAGTTGGTGGCCGACCGCAGACCACACGAAGCCGGCTAATGTCATCATGACACTTCGTAGCTTCACGTAGCTGCGGTCTTGATTTCGAACCCGACTGCAGGCGACAACTGCAGATGGCAACAGATGATGACATCCAGTTCGTTCGTTCCGAGTCTTAGAGTAGAAAGCCAAACGGAGACAATAAGAGAACAAATTTGATAATAGAAAAGTCTGTCAATTTCTGCGTGGAGAGTGCGGTAACGCACACACAGACAATTTCACACCAATGCAACTGGAGGTGACGTAGCTACGAACGTACACGACCAAAATTATCAAACACTAGTTGCAATTTACGCACACTTGTACATTCTCACACAGGGCCGTACCTATACGTGCAAGAGATGACGTCAATTTAAAGTAAGCGACACTAGTGCTTGATACTAACGATAAATTTGCTGTCAATGATTTTTGACTATTAAGTAAAAAAGCTATATATTCGTATACCTATTATGAAAAAGCGGACTGACTTAGATTCCGAACAGAACATTTTTTTTTTGTTTTTGTAATTTAGTGCATTATTTAACAATATTACATAATACTTACAAGTGATAAGTGGTATTATCCTTTTGTATACTTGATGATTCTGATCGCTTTTTATACATAAAAATACACAGCAATTTGGCATTTTTGTTGGGTATCATTCGACGCGCACTGTCATTTGCTGAATGACGCGGAACATGCGCGGAACGCGAGGCGATTAGTTTTTATAAAACCATAAGCCCATGGGCATTCTGCATTCTTAAACCTTTGACAGAGGGGAAGGCCTCCCAGTTTTCGCTCCGTTTGGCTTTCTACTCTAAGTTCCGGGTGCTTCGTGTAATAAGATGTCTGACGTTGAGTGAGCGATGAACTATCGGCGAGTTTCTCGCCCAAGAAAAAGACAGTGAACATACATTCCGTGTAAACAAAAGAGATGACATATTATGTAATTACAAGATTAAATCCCGGCTTCGCTCGGGTGAAATTTGACTCGTAAATCTTATAATACACATCTATCTAGGTGAAAAATGTATGTAGATATTTCTGAAATCATCGATTCTCAAGGATTATTATAGGTATAATAAGCAAGGCATAGATAGCATAGCGTTCGTTGTGTTTAATATATAAGTATAGTAAATAAAAACTGCAAAAGATTTTCACACAACATGGAATGTACATTCACTGTCCTTTTCTTGGGCGAGAAACTCGCCGATAGTTCATCGCTCACTGTAGGACCGCTGATTTAATCTATGGTCAGATATATATATCTATGGCCAGCTTCACTACTGATCCGCGGTCGGGCGACACTCCCGTCTGCTGCTCGGCGACGCGAAGCTAGCTTCATGAAGCCCACTTCGAATGTTATTTCATAGAGATTCATACAAACCAGTAGTGGCGCGGCTTCGTGAGGTCGGCTTCGTGTGGTCTGCGGTCGGCCACCAACTTATACCTTAATACCTAGACTGACAACAAAAAATACGATTACAGCGACGCTGTCACCGGGTCAGATATGTATGTTTGTTTGTGGCACTTATAACTAAGGTTGACCCTCAGAAAAAATAACGGGTTATTGTAAACTCGTCACAATGAAAATTCGTCACAAGGAAAAATATTTGTAAAGCCACAGTGTCAATTTTATTCAAAACAGGCATAGTATACGTGAGTAGTTTCCGCCCCCGCCGTGATAATTCGGAAATAAAATTATGATAAAAGCCTTACTCTTGCTTGAATCACTATCTATTAAAACTAACCGCATCAAAATCCTTTGCGTAGTTTTAAAGATCTAAGCATACATAGGGACAGACAGCGGGAAGCGACTGTTTTATATAAGTCAGGAGTGGCTCGAACCTCTCATAGGGCACATATAGGTATGAGCTGATAATCCTAACTTAACCCTTAACTGGAATCGCTATTTTGGACGACGTAAATGGAATCGTGGGTCCAAATGGACCCGCCAATTAAAATAATGTTTTTTTATTAAATATAACGTTATTAACCATTATAGGGAGTTATAGGTGTATTGAAACTAGTTTTTTGTAGTATGTAAGGCTGTTATAGTTATCAACATTTTTAAATAATACAATATATTTGGCTTATCTTCATAGAAACCAAATTCAGCAAAAAAAATATCAGTGTAAAGTTTGACATGTAAAATTAAAGTAATAAAAAAATATCTTATGAAACTAATTTAGGTACAGGGTTTAATGTATCTTCCCTTTAATAAAAATAAAGATTATTTATGAGTTCATTCAAAAATAAAAAAAATGGTGAGTTATGAAAAGTAAAAAAAAAACTGTCATTTTTATCATTTTATGTATGGCTCTGCAACACAAGTTGGAGGTGCTACTTGGCATATAAACTTGTTGTTGCCTCTGTAATAAGTACGGGATGTCTATAAATAATCTTCTAAGTCGCTTTCTTCTACTAAATTGTAATCAGATGAAGATATCTACAGTGGGAAGTGATACACGTGCGGTATTTTCATTTTCATCTATGTTTACTTCATATCAAGGTTCAAAATCACTTAATGGTTCAGGACCTGACTCATTTTTATCCAAAAATAATTCTTCAATATCGTTATTCGTAAAATTACACGTAATTGTTACAAAAAATATCAATAACAATATTAATTACAGAAGTGTACACTGTCATAAAAGTTACGTACTTGGAATCGTGGGTCCAAATGGACCCACGATAGTTACTTTACTCCACTTCCAGTAAATTCTAAGCACCAATCTTCTGGCACCTGCTGCAACTCACCACGTAATGAGATTAGACGGGCGCGCAAAAGTGTAACTGCGCGCGTTTAAAAAATAACCGGGTTTTTAGTTTTCGTCGGGTCCAAATGGACCCACGATTCCAGTTAAGGGTTAATATTATAAATGCGAAAGTAACTCTGTCTGTCAGTTACCTTTTCACGGCTAAACTACTGAACCGATCGACTTGAAATTTGGTACAGGGATAGCTTATGGTCTTGGAAAGGATATAGGCTATGTTTTATCCCGAAATTCCCACGGTTTCAGGAACTACGCGGGTGAAACCGCGGGATAAATCCCAATAAGGTCTTATACGTCATAAACACGTTACTTTCCTACTACTGACTCAACACTAAATGAATTCATTATTTAAGTAATCTAAATTATATTATAGTGAGTAACCAAGTATCACTTCATGCGTTTGCGCATATGACTCAGTAATACCTACATTTATTATGTCATGGGTTTTTAGTTATTGTTTTAAATATGACTACATTTAGTGGTTGTATTTATGAAATCACCTGTTAAGTTGAGGGTCTTGAATTTGATTCCTGAATAAAGTGAATTGTGCTTTTACCTGCCTAAATTCGATTCCTGACTATTCCTCCTCACCGTACTAATATCATTAGGAGAAATCCTTAGATCAGCAATAAGATCTTATCGGTATTTTTAGCATCTTCAAGCATTTATAAAAAAAGTCAAAGACCTTACAAAAAGTATCCTACTAATATTATAAATGCGAAAGTTGGAAGTTTGTATGTTTGTTACTCTTTCACACAAAAACTACTGTATCGATTTACATTAAATTTGGTACAGATGTTCTTTATAACTAGGAATAACACATAGGATACTTTTTATTTCGAAATTCCCATGGTATTAGGATTCACGCGGGTAAAACTGCGTGAATCCAAATCCTCTATTCAGCAACTCAATATAAGCCACTGCTCCACTAGGTTGTCAGCAATATGAATGCTAATAGATTAATAGGCAGACTAATATCCCGCATGCGGGTAAAGTCAGGGGAGATGATTCATAGTTACCGAATAGATGTTGATTACGGGAAGGTTAGTAGTTGGGGGCGTTTACTAGTCAATGGTGATTAATGCGAAAGTGTTTGTCCTATTCTTATCCGACTACGGCAAATCAAAGACTTTAATTTGAATAATATATACTAATTCATACGATCAATTAAAAATATCTAATATACCGGGTGTCCCGTAAGTAGTGGACCAATGGATTGGACGCGAAGGTACTATTTCATGGCCAGCATGATCTCCCGACTTGAATCCTTTGGATTATTTTCTATGGGGTTACCTCAAAGAAGAAAAATTTGCACATAGTACGATAATTTCACCTACTTACTAAAAAACGTTATAACTTCAAAACTATGAGGCCTAGGACAATAAATTTTGGTGATTCTGGTAGGTAACGGTTTCCCCTATCCCCCACATCCCGTTGGTCCACTACTTACGGGACACCCTGTATAAAATTCTCGTGTCACAGTTTTCGTTGCCATACTCCTCCGAAACGGCTTGACCGATTCTCATGAAATTTTGTGAGCATATTCAGTAGGTCTGAGAATCGGCCAACATCTTTTTCATCCCGAAATTCCTACGGGAACGGGAACTACGCGTGTGAAACCGCGGGGCGCAGCTAGTAAGTATATAATCATCTAATCCCTCATAACTTCTAAACTATTTACCGATTAAAGTTATTACAATGTAAAAAAAAGTCATACTATTTAGAGCGTTACGCTGATTAACAGTCAGGTTTTTAATTTTTTTTTACTTAATATTCGACCCTTGGCGTCAAAAATAATATACTTAGCCTATACAAACATACAGGAACAAAACATATTGTGTAGGCTATATAAAAGTAATAGGTACACAAATAATGGTTTCGTTCAGGAATCGAACACAGAAACTACACTAAGGGTGAGGCCAAACGAGCGTAGTTTTGTGAGTTGTGAGTCGCGAAATTTACGTTCAACTAAAATTCGGTTAGACTGCCACACGGACGGACGTATTTTCAGTTGTAATCCGAAACATTTGTACGGGTACTTGTATCGTGCAAGCTCCCCACCTCACCCCGACCGAAATTCAGTTGATATTATGCGTGTGAGTCGGCAGGCAACTCATTTTGCGTCGCCGTGTGAATCAAATAGAACTTTTCTATGAAACTGAATGCAGCAGAAATTACGCGACAGAAATTTATTACGCGACTCACGACTCACAAAATTACGCTCGTTTGGCTTCACCCTTAAATGACATTTCCACTTAGAAGTAGTCAATTAGTAGCATAATTATAAGATTACACTCAGTGTGTGTTCTTTATCTCGTGAACTATTAATTATAATCCTTAGTTTATCTAAACCTAAGCGGTTAACCTCACACGAAGTTATGATAAACTAGCACTGTGTCACGGTTTAACTCGCGATAGCTCCGGGCCTATTGGTCGTAAGGCGAAGTTATATCCTATAAGCTTTCTTCGTTGTATGGACTCGAATATTTTTCAGTACCAGTAGTTCCTGAGAATAAAAAAATCAATCTCTTCAGCTTCAGCAAAAAAATATTTTGTTTAATACTTCTAGATTTGCTATTTTCCAAACTTGACTCTGGATAGCCTTAAATGTCAATACTAATCCCGTGAGAATTTATTAATAAAAGTATCCCGTAAGAATTCGGATAGAGTGTTATAAGGAACATTTGTACCAAATTCGGCTAACTTCAGTAGTTTTACACGAAAGAGTAACTAAATAAATATCCTTACAAACTTTCACATAAACGTTTATTAGATTACTTATACCTACTACTAAAAATGACTAATACATAGTATAAAACAAAGTCGCTTTCTCTGTCCCTATATCCCTATGTTCCTATGTATGCTTAGATCTTTAAAACTACTCAACGGATTTTGATGCGGTTTGTTTTAATAGATAGAGTGATTCAGTGGGAAGGTTTTTAGCATAATTTTACCCCATATTCCTACGGGAACGGGAACTACGCGGGTGAAACCGCGGGGCGCAGCTAGTAAGAAATATAAGTACTTTCAATTACAGTAGTTTATAGAAGATTTTTTTTAATGTGTAGGTACAAATAACGATAATATTTTTCAGCTAAAAATAAAACCACAATATTAAAACATAGCATGCCACTCAACTATTAAAATAGTGAACAAAATACATTGAATATGAAAGTAGTATATTACGACGCGTTATCGTGACACGCTAGGGAAATAATTGTTATATTAACAATAGGTTTTTGTTATATTATGTACTTTATATATAAGAAATATAATATTAAATATTACATTGTTACAAAGGTTACGATTTATAGTTATTTATAGTACAAGCGTGTAAAGTTGGTGCTTACCGCCGAGGCGCTATTAAGGCCCGAGCCGTCAGGCGAGGGTCTGAAGATAGCCGAGGATAGTAATCTTTAATACACGCGTGTACCATACAACGTTTTTCAACACACTTGCGAAGAAAATAATAATAAAATATCATTTTTTGCTAATAAACAAACAGTTTCTTACTCGCGCGCATCCAATAATGGCGATCGGCCATAGAATAAAAGAATATACTTACTTTTTATACACGTACTTTTGTTGTCATGAACTCGATACGATTTGGTTTAAAACACCTTAAAAACTTTATGAAATTAGTGGAATTGACCTCCTGCCCGACTTACCATCTCACTAGAGAAACAATATAAACATAAATTTTTGGATACTTTTCTAAAAAAAATTACTTCATAATTCCAGTCACGTGCCGAAAGCGAAGCACACGACGATGGCGGAGACCCCTGAGCTGAAGCGGATAGCGGAGAACACCAAGATCCAGAGCAATGTGAAGTACCACGCCGACTTCGAGAAGAGCAAGGGGAAGTTTACACAGGTAATAAATTGTACAGGCAGCATAACATTATTATCAGCTCATACATGTTTCCACAATAAGTGGCTCGAACCTTCCCTGAATTAGAGCCGATCAGGCTTAAATCAGAAACTACGGACGGACACAAATTTATTTACACACTTACATTCAAACTAATGGCCCATCCGAGGAAGGCTTTAGACAACGCTACGGCCAATAGGAGCAGAGCTAACTCGGATTAACGGCGGGGTACTGAGATCCAAAAAATCTCGGTCTGGGTTGTGTGTGTGAATGAGTGTATGCCTAGTTTCTGATACCCTAGATACAAGTTACGGACTTAGGGGTCAGTTACTGTAATGAGATGATGGAGTGAATGATATCTTATTTTTTTTCTTCCTTTATCACCAGGTTGCAGACGACCCAGAAACCTTAAGAATCAAAGCGAACACTAAGATCATATCCAACGTAGCATACCACGGGGACCTAGAGAAGAAAGCGCAGATGGAAAAACAGCGGCAGATCAACGAAAATGGTGAATTAGTTGGTCAGTATGTTTGTTTGGGTAACCTTGTTAATTATTATTTATTGTGGTCTTGGTATGCTTATGAATGTTGTGTGTTTTTTGGAACAATTCGCTGAAATAATTTTACAAGGTCTCATAATTTGAATAAGAATAAGTTTTGTCTTATAAATAACTAGCTGTGCCCCGCGGTTTTACCCGCGTAGTTCCCGATCCCGTGGGAATGTGGGGATAAAATTATGCTAAAAACCTTTCTCTTGAATGACTCTATCTATTACTGAAAACTGCATCAAAATCCGTTGCGTAGTTTTAAAGATTTAAGCATACATAGGGACATAAGGATATAGGGACAGAGAAAGCGACTTTGTTTTATACTATGTAGTGAAAATGAACGTTGCTACTTGTTATACAGGGTGTTCGAGTATCGAAATCGGATAATATAGGGGGTAAAATATGATTATGATTTATCGATAAAAATCACCATATTTTTACCCCATAAAGTTTCCACACTAATACTCGGACACGCTGTATAAATAAATCTATATTATACACTATAGAAAGAAATATTATTTAACTCTACTTTCAAAGGATTTCATCATCAGATCCTGACTTGCTTTCAATGGTGGTTCCATTGTCACCAAGTCAGAATATACCTCGAGGACCTCGAGATATTATACTGTTTTATATAAAAAAGATTTACTTAATTAATATCGGTATCGATAATCATACATTTTTATTCTTGATGTCTCACTAAATTACTGTATGATAAAGTAATAACTCTATGTAATTTAAATAAATACCTATAAATAAAAAAAAACACAGCCAACCAAATAACCTACACCTTATTTAATTAAAAAATATTACAAAAATACATAACAATAGAACCATCCTCCATTTCCAACTCGGTTAACAAACAGCGAATTGTTCCAAACCTTTTCCAAATGTTATTCACACGACTCATCTTGCACATGTGGGCTGTCACAATATGTGGTAAGGTCATATTTATTTTATACCTAAATTGTAACGAAAACATATTTCTTATTTATTTTATGTTTGCTAACGTTTCGCTAAGTGGGGTGATCGGATTTATGAAACTTTTCAAGTAACAAAAAAGAAAATATATTTAAATACATATAAAATACAGAAAAACATAGTTATGGCTGATTTTTCCATCGCCAGATAACTTTTAACGAGGAATAGAATTGACGTTTGACAGTTTTTGTATGAAATTACTGTAAAAATTTCAAAATTATTCCTCGAATAAAGTTATCTGGCGATGGAAAAATCGGTCCTTAAAGTAGTGAGTATAAGATTAAAATTAGACAAATTAAAAAAGAAAATTAGGTTCTATTTGCACCACGATAGAATTCAAATTCAATTAAATTTACGACACAGTTACCAAGACTTTACCTTCAATGCTAATTAAAAACTGTACTACGACAAGGCACTCAAATTACTATCCACTCCAAAAATTACTTACGTTATAAATCTGCTCACCCCCACCCATCAACCATAGTTTCTAATATGTGTTTGTCTGTCATCACTCAACGTAGATGTCCCAACCGATTACAATCAACAAATCGACAATTATGTTAACGAAATGGTACCGCCGCCGCATCTACCGCCAAGAAACAATTACCAGCCGCCCCCGAGTCAATACCAGAGCCAGAACTACACACACACGACACATCACCAGAACGCCAGTCACCAGACTCATTCTAACGTCAGCAATCATGCGAACGTCAGTAATCATCCCGTCAGTGTACACGCCGTCAGCAATCACCCGAGCGTCAGTACTCATGCAAACGTCAGTAATCATCCGAACGTCAGTTCTCATTCCCACGTCAGCACTCACGCACACAACGCTCATGCAAACGTCAATCAACATAACATGAACGTACATCCCAATTCTGGTCACCAAGTTGCCATGAACGCTGGTCACCAAGTCGCTACGAACGCTGGTCACCAAGTTGCCAGCTACCCAAATACCGCTCAGAATTCAAGGCAATATCAAGATCAGTATTATAAGAAAGACGATTACGCATACCAGTATCAAGATTATCAGTATGGGCAACAAAAGATTGGCAGGATTCAGGACTATGACCCAGTGAGTGATGGGCCAAGAGCGCCTCCTAACACGCAGAGAGCGTCAGCAACGCTTATTTATAACAGTACTAATGAGAAAAGAGGTTTGTGATCATTTTTATACTTTTTCATGGGATTTTTTCGTTATTTTTCTGCTATACAAAATATAATTTGTGTGAGTGAAAAACTGTTCTAAGTATTTGTATCTGTGGATGTGGTAGAATTATCTACATAACATTTTTACAGTATAATATTGAACCAAATTATTCAATTCTAGCAGTGCCCCGCGGTTTCACCCGCGTAGTTTCCCGTTCCCGTGTGAATACAGGGATAATATATAGCCTATGTGACATAGGCACTGATAAATTAGCTTTCCATGAGTGAAAGAATTTTTTAAATCGGTTCAGTAGATTCCGAGATTACCCCTTACAATTTAACAAACACACAAACTTTACTTCTTTATAATATTAGTATAGAAGACGTCAGTTATAATTCCAAGTCAGTTCATTCTGACGTCAGTATTCCAAAATCAATTTATTCAATAAGACCTCAGTTATAATTCCAAATCAGTTAATTCTGACGTCAGTATTCCAAAATCAAATATTTTTCAATAAAAACAATGACTGGCGTCTGCATTCCAAATCCAAATCACTATCTAATTATAACCCTGTCCGTTTCAGGTGCTCACCAATCGTCTCAGTCGCAACAAAGACAGATCGGCCGCGTGACCGACCTAGATCCTCTGGCCAACGAAGTGCCACGAGCGTCGCATCACGCACAACCTCATCAGAATCAGCTTAACCAAGTAAGTAGTCACCATAGATAGTATGTATGTTGAATTAATAAAAAGTTGGTGTGGTAGACAATAGCAGAAATTGCAGTGAATAGGCAAAAATGCAAAATGTTCGAATGCCATTCCTCGAGGTCAATTTCGATTAAAACTAAAACTATTTATTTTGGTTTTTGTAAAATCCGTATTTCTAATAAGAAGAAACCGATTTAGAAAAACAATAATAAAAAATTAAAAAAAATCCTATTTAAAAACAAGCTTTTTTGCATTGTCATGGGACTTACATAAGTATGCCTGTCAGCTCAATCGGATAACCAGAAGTGGTCGAAAAATGGCTGCAAGATTTGATTACAGACAACGGGATAAAAGCCTGTAAAAACACACCTTGTATCATCAGTATCACATTACCTTATCTAACAGTGTCACTAAAAAGGATTAAATTCTGGGAAGTCTTGTCGCATGGTAAACTTAAGATGGTCATTATGATCAAAATACTAATAATCTACTAATATCTATCTTTTGTTTACAGAAAGTCTACATAGCAATGTACGATTACACAGCAAACGATAGTGATGAGGTATGTTTCAAGTTTTATTCCTTACTTAGTTACATACACACATACACAATAGAGCACACAGACACACCCACTTTAGACCTTATTTTTTTAAATAAAACTAAAAACCATATTTCTGGTTATTAGTCCTTTAAAAATATACCAGCTCGAATTCTTGCCGATTCTTCTCGGCTGATGTAATTTCCGAATCGGTGGTACAATCACAGACGTTCATAAGTGCCTCATTGAGGCCTTAATTGAATTCTAAAAATGTTTTTTTACGTTGACTTTAAAGAAATAAATAAATAAGTGTGATTTTATTTACCCCAGGTATCATTCCGTGAAGGCGACCTAATCTCAAACGTATCGAGTATAGATGAAGGCTGGATGACAGGGCAAGTCCTACGCACTGGCCACTCCGGAATGTTGCCAGCTAATTACGTGGTGGAATGCCCGCCGCAACAGGCGCATCAGTATTAGGTATGTAGGGTGGTGTTGCCAGGGAAACGGGTGGGGGTAGGGAGATTTTTTTGTGGTATGGCAATAAATTGATTGTGATTACCGCGTGTAATGTAGGAATAAATTACCCGTTTGTAAAATTATCTTAATTTTAGGGAGATTTTTTTTATTAGAGCGTGTAAGATATGATAATAAATTTGATCCATATAAAAAATACCTTAATTTTAAGGTACATAATATTATATCTCATGCAAATACTATTTCCTCCTTAGGGACAAAATTATCTTATGATTTTTTTTAAAACAAATGTCTTATGATGTTACAAAAGTTGGTCATAAGTCCAAAATCCACAGACTAGTATTGCCAGGACATTAAATTATCATATTGCCTAAACCACTAAATATTTTGATTAATTTTACTAAGTATACCTGTAACAAAAACTACTATTTATCCAACTGGCAACACCATTAAAATATTGTGATGTATAAATATTTTCAACATATTCATAAAATTGCCATCATCATGTAAGCACACTTTTTATTATTTAAAAACAAAATGCAATTTTTATGGTGGATTATTTTTACTTTTTATTAAAAGTGTTTCTTACTATACTATTTTAATATTTAACATAATAACAAAAAGAAAAGATCTAAACGTAGAAAGTTGGGGAAAATTCCTTTTTATATGGTATCCCTTACGATAAAAAAAATTGAAAATTTACCCTAAAAATTGGGAAATTTTGAGGAAACAACCATTTTATGACAAAAAAAAAATAATTATTAAATCAGTATAGTGAAAAAAACTTTAACATTAAACAATGCATCATAAATCTTAGTTAGATATAAAAATGTATAATTATTAAGTTAATAATATAAAAAAAGATATGTATATCTTCCAATTATAAGAGTGAAAGAGACAAATGCCTTATATACTAATAAATACTTATGTAAACTTCGCCATTAGCAAAGTATGTAATATACTATGTATAATTATAATATATAGAGATTTTCATACAGGTTGCGCGCCTATAAAAAGTGAATAAATAAGGCCGTGTCCTCGGTAATAAAATTTACTTGTCAGCCGGGCTAGCAAAACGCAATAGACAAAGCGATTTATTGACTTCCAACTGTCAAAATATGATAAAAATAGCCGCCATATTGAATTTTACCATGTGATTTATTTTATGACATTTGGTCATGCTCGCGAAATCGATATATAGCTATTTATCGACATCCAACTGTCAAAATATAATAAATATGGCCGCCATATTTAATTTTATCGTATCGTAGCACGCCATAATTCATTTGGTCATGCTCGCGAAATCGATATTATTTCTTGGTGTCTATATTTTTTATTACGCACTGTCATGCTACGGGGGCTGATACAGACTAGATAAAATTTTCATCTAAACAAAAAAAATAAAAAAAAGTCATTTATTGTTTCACAAGTAAAAAATAACAAAAATGCACTTATTCTAAAACACGCTATGAAATGAAACAATAGCTCAGCTTGTGCTGATCGGGACCGTAGTTACGACCAGCGCTGATTGTCAGCTACCCCTCTTCCCTGGGATGTTGGGCGGGAAGTAGGGTCAGCGACCCTATACAGTAACTATCCAGGTAATAAAAAAGCCATAAAATACAATTAAAAATTCTGTCGTTTTGTAAATGAGAAGAATTTTGTCGAGTCTACGTAAGAGACAATCTTGTCTGTTTCGAACAAGAAACAATGTATCTTATCTAAATCAGACATGTCATTTTTACCGTGAACTCTCGGCCTAAGTCTGTAAGATTACTGCAAAGTATATGTCACTGATGATATTAGTACAGTGAGGAGGAATAGCCTTAATCATCAAGCTATTCCTAAGCTATAAATCATGTGATTTTTAATCGAAAATAACTAAAAAGGCGCGCACTGTATTATATTTTTATATAAATATATACACTTATTTGTAATATATCTTAATTAGTAGTACTATATATTTTTATACATTTTAGATTTTATTTATACTAATTTTTATATAATATTGTTGTAAAAACACATTTTTAATACTTGCTTAAACATAATCTAAAAATTAATCGAAATTTGAGTTATAATTTTGGCGGCTCATAAAGTTTTGAATATTTTTTCGGTAAAATTTACTACAAAAATGTTGTACTTCATTGATGGGAGTCTACTAGTTATGTTCCACAGTTTTATACATATAAAACACACACATATTGCTTAATTATCATAGAAATATTATTATATTAAATGTGAGTTGCTAAAATTATAATTCTAAAGGCCTATTTCACCATCTTCAAGTAAAGTTCCGAGTACATACTCACAAGTTTTGTCTTTGTTACTTGATATAAAGTAAGAAAGGGACAAAACTCAATTTACTTGGTGAGTAACTTTACTTGAAGGTCGTGAAATAGACCGTAAGTTGATAAACTATGCGTGATTCTTATTAAAAAATTGCACATGGTCAAAAAAATTAGGACCAATATTTAATAAAAATCTAGCTTTTTAACTGCATGTTTCATTCCAAATTATTGAGATTACTTTTTTATTTTAAAAAATATATTTAATTTTATATTTTAAACTACGTAATAGTTGTTATTTGTGAACATTGACGAACATAAAAAGTATTAATTTTACTTTATTATTTATACTAATGTATATATTTTAATGATCAAATATTTTACTATCATAAAAAAATAAATAATAAAACCATTTTTAAATGTTACTTTTCTGCGTAAAAGTATTTTTTTAAGTCTTATGAAAATTAATTCAGTTAAAAGAGGTAATTTAAGAACTTATTCACATTTATTCAGCTCAATTCAACTATTATCTAAAGAAAATCCTAGTTTTGTATGAAAGCTGAACTTATGCGTACGCGTCAACATACAAAATCATTATTTTCTATAGAAACCAACAGCGACCCTCGGTTTCACCCACGTAGTTCCCGTTCCCGTAGTTATATGGGAATAAAATATATCCTCTATATGTCACTCGCTGATAACATAGCTTTCCATTAGTGAAAGAATTTTTGAAATCGGTTCAGTAGTTTTTGAGTAAACAAAAATTAAATATTTCCTATTTATAATTTTGCTAGCGGCGCCCCGTGTAGTTCTCGTTCCCGTAGGAATATGGGGATAAAAATGCTAAAAACCTTCCCTCTGAATCACTTTATCTACTAAAACAAACCGCATCAAAATCTGTTGCGTAGTTTTAAAGATCTAAGCATACTAGGGATATAGGGACAGAGAAAGCGACTTTGTTTTATACTATGTAGTGATAAGTATAAACAAGCTGAATAAGTGTGAATAGTTCATAAAGGTGATTATATTGTACCTGGTTAAATGATCGACAGGTTTGTCGATTATGTATAATTTTATATACTTACATCTGTGTTTATATACTTTAAATTGCTTTATATAGAGACCAGAGGAAGGAAAGCTAGTTTTTTTAAAATATAGAAACTGTTCAAGCTGCTGTTTAGTTACATCAAGTTAATTAATCAATAAATTAAAAAATACCTTGCTCGCCAGTCTCTAATATAACGCATTTTAATAGTGTAACATTCAAATGTAGTAAAAAATATTTTTAAATCGTTAATTTTTAACTTCTAAAATTTTCTTTATTTTGATATCAAATGTGTTTTTAAATTTTCCGAAGTTTCAGAATTTTATTTAAAAATACACATTTCTAATTTTATTAAGGGCCTATTTCACGGCCTTGAAGTAAAGTTAGTTTTGTCTCTTTCTTACTTTATAGCAAGTGACAAAGACAAAACATGCGAGTACGTACTCGGAACGTTACTTGAAGATGGTGAAATAGGCCCTAAGTGTAAAGAAGAAAGCAATACAGATAAACGATTTAATAAATAAGTGTTTTTTATATAAACTCAATAAAAAAATGTTAAAATACTTTTTACCAACTAATTCCACCGAAAGAAAATAAATATATTGGATAACATTCCTGAAGCATTTTATAATTTGCCAACTAGTTATTAATTAACCGCTTTCTAATTAAGTTAGAATATAGTTTTATTTATTTTTATATATACTTATTATAGACTATAACAATTGTTTTCAATGACATCACATTCACAAAAAGCTGAATATTGTATGACGTCAGTATTCCATGTTTTGTGCCTTTATCTGTTTAATACATTTTATAAGCTATTATTTTTGTTTTATTTTTGAGTAACAACCCCTTTCTGAAACCTATTTAAGAGTCACTAAAGTCGTAGCGTTAATAACTATAGGCGTAGCACCAGTCACTGAAGTCGTAGCGTCACTAACTAAAGTCGTAGCATCGGTCATTGCAGTCGTAGCAGCATCTGATGAGTTTAGTTGGTCGCACTCGCACGAATCTCGAGAACTATACTGGTTCGATTTGAAAAAATATATAACTTGGATAGTTAATTTGCCGATGAAGGCACAAAATAGCAACAAAAGCTGGCCAATATACAAACTAGAATATAGGCGAGCTAAAACTATGGGGTTTGGTAACGTATTCGCGACGTAAACACTACTGTTCGATAGACGACCGTCGACTAGTCGGAGTACTCGAAACGGAGAGGACTGGCGTACGAACCAGTCTAGCGAGCGAAGCGGGTGGAACTGTTGGATATTTCGTTGCTGGCATCATCGTTGACGGTGTTGTGGCCTGCCTTTTCGCCTAGGCGTATGCTAAGACAGGGCAGATTTTCAGACATGTGTCTGTCCTGCTCTCTCTCGACGTTCCATGCTTTACAAAATCTGCTCGCTCTGCGGCCGCGCAGGCGCAGGTTAGTCATTTGTGTGATGTGAGTCAAAGTACAATAGTTACCTTTGGTATAAAAACTTGTACCCAAGATTCAGAAATTGAAAAAGTTCACGGCTTCAAGTCCCGTGCGGTAGGTGATCAACAAATGTTTGTCTCTGTTTGAGTATGAATGTGTGTGTGTGTAGTTTCTGATTATGTTATATTAAATAGGAACCACTAGTATAAAACTAGCATAGGAAGAAAAATAAAAATCGAAATCTACTTTCATACATTTATTCACTACGATTCAATACTAACATCTATTACATGCAAATCTTAATTCTTAAACAAATCATTATAATTAATACTCCTTTATGCAACAGCGTCTAACTCCAAGGCACATTAGATAAGGCACCCAGTAAATGCGTACATTTTAATTACACATTTTCCTCAATAGATGGCGTTAGCACTTAGGTGCTAATAAAAATATTAATCTCAATAACTTTAAACGCTTAATACAAAACAAAATTATTAACAAAATTAAATTATTTAACATAAATGTTTTGCCTTGGGCGAATTTTTCTTAACAACAATATAACCTTTTCACACGATACAATTCGATTGACAATTGGGTATAGAGCCACAATCATTTTCTGTGCCGGCGGCCAAAATTGGAAGCTCCTATTGTCATTGTGACTCTAATGTCATTTGGATACATTTTCAATAAACTGACAACCAAAAGATGCGATTACAGCGACGCTGACACCGGCACAGAAAAGATTGTGGAACAATAACTTTCAATTTTGGCCACCGGCACAGAAAAGATTGTGGCACAATAAAATTATATCGTGTGAAAGAAGAAAGGTAGAATTACTATCTCCCTTAAACATCCATTTTAAAGCGGGAAGCTGCCATCACAAAAATATATTTAATCCAACATTATAAATACAAAAATATTCATTTTGTAGACAATCTACATTAAAAACTATACAATATAATATACGAAAACTTAATTCAACATTTCTATATTTTTTTTGGTATATTTAATAAAAAACACTTATTCATAATTATTTTAAGAATCTAAGCTAATGGTTCATTTGAATCCCACCAAAAATAACATTTTTTGTATAGCCATCTCTTTCTGTCACTCAAAACTATTGTTCACTTTAGGAGAAGAAATTATAGTTATTTTTCTTACATGCCTCGACTTTCAAATCGCCGACACGCAAAAGTCAAGCGTGGTCATCATCATCAGCTATATATTGTGCCCACAGGGGTCGAGCCTACCCTGAATTAGGGTGATTAGGCGTCTTTCAACCAGTCAAACGTGGTGATTACGCCTATTCCTCCTCACTGAACTAATATCATCAATGAGAGGTCTTTATCCTTAGTAAGATCATATAGAACGATACTTCATTAAAATAAGATAGAAAATCAGAAAAAACGATCCGATTTTAGCTAAAGCACTGATACATGCCATCTCGCTCTTACATACAGAAGTTATTGAGCAACAGAAAGAGATAAAGCTACTAATTGTTATATGTTTAAATTAGGTGGTCAACTTAAACCTATATTAAAACTAAATATTTAATCAATTCCATAATATGCTCGTCTACGGCTTTAAAGGACACTACAGTTAGATCCTACAAGTCTAACTTTTGGTTTAACCAAAATTATCGCGGCACGCACAAATGTCTAACTTAGAGCCGTCTTATTAGCGTAGAGTTTAAAACCAAGTATAACAATACAGTTTTTATAGTTACCATGGTTATTAGCACTCAAATTATTATGATTAACGGGATATTTACCATGTATATTATTTATCTAATATCGGAAACTCGAAATAAATAATACACATGGTAAATATCCCGTTAATAATAATAATTTAAGTATAACAATGTCAGTTTTATGGCTAAACTAGTTTTAGAACTAGAGTAGCTGTAACTACACTTCTAATAAGGCAGCTGAATTCAAATGCCAGTTACAGACCAAGAGCTAAGGTAAGCGCACACAGCTGACGCAGTTTTTAATAGTGTGTGCGAACTTTATACATAAGTCAGCATTTTGTACTTTAGAAAACTGCAAGCAAGCTAAGCATAAACTTTTAGTCTGCAACTTGCATAACAAATTGCCCACTTAAAGCCTATTTCACGACCTTAAATTCACGACATGCAAGTTACTCACCAAGTAAAGTTAGTTTTGTCTCTTTCTTACTTTATATCAAGTGACAAAGACAAAACATGTGAGTTAACGGAACGTTACTTGAAGATGGTGAAATAGGCCCTAAGTATTGAGTATAATATAACTACGTAAAACACATTATTATAGTATCAACATAGAATATGGTCACTCCCCATAAAAGACTGTGTTTAAAACACTAGTCATTTCGGCCGACTACGAAATCAGACGTAGGTGCTACGAAACTATTTTCGTAGAAATCTTTCTACGAATCCAGATTGGTAAGTTTCGTAGGTGGTAACTACGAATATTTTCATAGCTTTCGTTTCGTAGGTTCTACGAACTATTCGTAGAATTGTTTTTTTTCTACGAATCTAACCATAGCTTCGTAGGCGATAGAAACATGTCAGTGATTTTTAATACACATTTTTTTTTCTTTCTTAACAATAAAAATATTAATATATTTGTATTTTTTATACCTAAATAACTAATAGCTAATTTTCTTAATTATATTAGTTAGTTGGTAAGAGATGAGAGTTAGTTTTTAAAAATATAATTTAAAATAATTATTACGTAATATAAAAATATAATATTATTTCCGTCAAAATCGTTTTTTTATCCTTTTTATATTATAAATTGTATGTCCGTTTATAACTCATTTACAAACTGTACCGATTTAAAAGTTTGGTACAGATATTCCTCTATAACCAGGATATAACTTAGGATACTTTTTATCCTACATAACATGAGATATTTTTTATCCAAAAATATTATTTTTTTCTTACTTTATATAGTTTATTATAACGTAGGTCTTAATCATATGAAAATTAAATATATTTAAAAGTATTATTTCCACTTTTACATTGTCAGACATAAGTCGCAGTTGTAACTAACAACATGGACATCCTTTATATTTTAAATGAATTATATAAAACATTTTATAGTGTGTCCGGTCTGTGTCTTCATCAAAATGTCCTAAGATATAGTGTGATTAAATTTCTTTAACCATTCCAACATCTTTACCTTATCAAATATACATAGACCGGGTTAATTTTATAGTGTGTCCTGCTAGGCTAGCATGACTTCGAAAACGCGATAGATACGGCGATTTATTGACATCCAACTGACAAAATTTGATAAAAATACTCGCCATATTGAATTATACCACGTGATTAATTTTATCACATTTAGTCATGCTCGCGAAATCGATATTATTTCGTGGTGTACTATATATTTTATCACGCACAGTCATGCTAGGGGGGCAGTCTGTCTATACTCGTAAATCCTCTTTAAGACCTTTAAAACTTACGTGTCTTGGTCATTAAAAAAATATTCATAAATTTATGTCCTTATAGAGCTTATATAAACAAATAGGTTACCGGTAGGCCAACCTTCTTTTAACAAACATCAACGTAACGTTTTTCTATGTAAGCATCCTTCTCTTGTCCCTAATCGTGATGCGCAGACAGTAACAAAGCCCCGAGCGTGTCCGCGGGGCGCAGCGTGTACGTGGAGTTGTCTGGGAGATGCCGCACGAGCTCGTCGGTGAGGCGGACGCGAGCGCCGTTGGGGCCTGATACCAGCACTGTTTCGCATTCCTGAGGAAGATACATACGTTATAACTTAATATAATAATACATAATTACTTAAAGAGAATATCATTAGAGAATATTTACAGCAGAAGAAGAAAGAATATAGGCTTTATTAACTGTGTCCTGCGGTTTAACCGCGTAGTTCCCGATCCTGTGGGCATATCGGGATAAAACCTATGTCCTTCCCCGGACCATAATAAATCATTCTCTACATCATCATCTCATTATAGTAACTGACCCCTAACTAAGTTCGTCACTTGTATCTAGGGTATCAGAAACTACGCACACACTCATTCACACACACACCCAGACTGAGACAAACAAATATTCACCCCGCGCGGGAATCGATGGTGACCACTCTGCCATAGAGGTCGTAAAATAAGCTACCCGTGTACCAAATTCATGTCAATCGGTTTAGTACTTTAGCCGTGAAAAAAACGTAACAGACAGACAAAAGTTACTTTTGCATTTATAATATTAGTATAGATATCTTCTAATTGCGTATACCTTAGCAGAATCGTGCACAAGCGCCTTGAGCTTGTCGAGTAGTTCGTGCGCGCGACACGCGTGCAGGTAGAGGGCGCTGTAGATGTTACTGCCGCTCGGGCACACGTACACTGTCAGGCGGGGCTCGATGCGTCTGTGGGGGGAATAATATTGTAAATTAATAATAATACTTGTTAGATTTGAAGGAAAAGGTGCCTTTCTACCTAGAGCTATGCTATGTTGCTATGCATTTGATATCAATAGCTGGGTCCACCCTGGACGAGCCATCTCTCCGATCGCGCGTGCGTAGCGCGCTCCAAATGTAGCACACGGACCGCGCGGGGGACCGAGGCGGAGCGTCCACAGTGGACATAGGAGTTGATATCAAATGCATAGCAACATAGCAATAGCGTAACTGGTGGATGGGTACCCCAATCCTGTATGGACTTCTGGATAAAAAATATACTAATGTTTTTCATGGTTATAAGGAACAACTGAACAAAATTTCACTTAAATCGACCCAGTTTCGGAACCTAGAATGGAATCTTTAATTTCAGGGATGAGGAATAGACGTGTTGTTGTATTTTTGTGATAACAAACACTTACTTGGCATGCAGAGCGTTGAATAGACGTATACCGTCAGCTAGCCCGCAAATCTGGATTATATCGTCGCGCGACAACCTGTATGCAAATGAAAATAATTATTTTAGTGTTAGATAATCCATTTATTGAGGACGCCTATACGGCCTGTATATAGGCATTATGGTATGACCAATAGGATAGTAAAACTAACTGTATCCTACTGCTGGACAAAGGTCTCCCTCGGATTTTCTTTGTAATTTTTCGGATTGCAATAAACCAACATTACTTTTGAAGGAAGACTATTTTTTTTAAAACAATACTTTGTGCAGGGATGATATGAATTCTTATCCTAATTATTACGTACTAGCTGTGCCCCGCGGTTTCACCCGCGTAGTTCCCGTTCCCGTGGGACTTTCGGGATAAAACGTATCCTATGTTCTTTCCCGGACCATAAGCTACCCCTGTACCAAATTTCAAGACAATCGGCTCAGTAGTTTAACCGTGAAAAGGTAACAGGCAGACAGAGTTACTTTCCCATTTATAATATTAGTTACTATGTATATAACTGACCTCAACAAGTCAGCGCCCGAGAAGTTGGCGAAGGTATTGGCGTGTTGCGCGAAGCGGTGACGCGTGAGCCACGCCTGCGTCTCCGCGGCACACGCCTCCTTCGACAGACCTTGGTTCTGGAATAAGGATGATAAGGTTCCGGGTTCAAATCCTGGCTGACGCGAAAAAAATTTGAATGCATTTTTCATAATCCAAAATATTGTGTGAATACAATATAAAAATAATATTTTAAAGGATGGTAAGTTTGTTTATTATTTATATTAGACTAGCTATGCGCCGCGGTTTTACCCGCATAGTCCCGAGAGAATGCGGGTATAAAATTATACTAAAATCTTTCAACTCGAATCACTATCTAGTAAAGAAAACCGCATCAAAATCTGTTGCGTAGTTTTAAAGATTTTCGTCAGACAGACAGCGACAGTGAGTTTGTTTTAAACTACGCACACACTCCTAGACAGAGATAAAAAATGTTGGATAATTATGTCTTTCCTCTCTTTCTCACCTTATCAGGGTCCTCTGCCGGTTGTGGCAGGTCTGGCAATATGGCGCCGGGCGAGTGGCACGGCGGGGAGTTCACTTTCATGTCGCTGCTGGCAAACGATAATATACACGTTAGTACATTCAGTGATAGATCTTCTTCGATATAAGGGGGCGTCCATTAATTACGTGAGGTGTTTTAGGGGGGGAGGGGGTCAAGCTAAATCTTTCCAAATCTCACTTAGGGGGGAGGGGGGTTTTTGGCAAATATCACGTAATTTTTTTTCTCCCAGAAAACGGTGTAAAATTGCGTGAAAAATTATTTCTAGAATAAAACATGGTCAAATCTGAGAAACAGTATTTGTCATATTCATCCGAACTTCGCAGAGCAATGAAGTAGCGCCCAATTTGATTTTCTTCATAATCCAACACGTTTACAGTTCAAATAGAAGTTTTGAAGAATCTCGCGTGAGATTAGGGGAGGCGGGAGGGAGTTGATGAAAATTACGGTAACTCACCAAGGGGGGAGAGGGGGTCGAAAAATTGTCTAAAACGCCTCACGTAATTAATGGACGCCCCCTAATAGGGACGATATCTAAATACAAACTTCGAGAGTATGTTCATCGCTTTCTTCATAACTTCTATTCCATAATTTGACAAATAGGGAAGGGTCTTAGCAAGTTTGCATGTTAGTCCGCGACGTGGATTAACTATACCTTTGTTATTCCTCGTTTATTAATAAGAGGGCAAAATCTTTTTTCAATATGCAATTTTTGTACTTGTCTAACTAATAGATACTTACTCTTGACAATACAACGGCTTCATCTGGTTGGAGGACGCGAGAATGGCTGGAAACAATATTACAATGTTAAGAAGTAAAAAACAAAACAATCATATAATGAGAAAGTGTAGTTTGCGGTTATAATTAAATAACGAAAACCTTTAGAGCTTTAAAAAAGGAAGTGGTTCTTAATTTGTTTGTATTTTTATGGGTCCCAATCCCTCAGAGCTCCATCGATTTGATTTTTTATGTTAAAATAATTTGTCCCAAATATTATAATTACATTGTAGTTGGTTTTTCTATAGATGTGAAGTTTGTTACAATAAAAAATTAAAAATATTTTTTTTACAAACAATACTTATACGGGAGCACAGATAATAAAATATAAGTTACCTGGTGGACTTTTGCTAACAACCATTGGACTGGCAACAGACTTTGGTGTAACACTGTAACAAATACAATTATATTAATAAAAATAATAAATAAGTACCATTAAAACTAATGTAGTAAAAAATGGCTGATCAGTTCCCATGCTGGTCTATCCCTATCCCATATTTTGAGGATAAAAAGGGTATGTGTTATTTCTAGTTATGGGGAACATTTCATGGGAAATTGGTTCAGAAGTTTTAAAATTAATTGTTGTTATTCTTCAGCTAAGCAGTTTGGTTATACGCTCTACTCTTAGGATCTACACATTTTTAGGGTGTGCACGGAAGGGGCCTCCCCGAGTGGCGCATATAACAAGCATGCGCCCGGCTCACACTGGGCAATGGTCTGCGGACGGCAAGTCGGTAACGCAGACTAGCCGATCCTTCCACCACGACTCAACGGCTAATAACTAGCCGTGCGTGTCCCTACACCTGCACACGCGAGGACCTTTACAAGGCCACTGATAGTGCCATATCGGTGGCAGAGTTCTGGTCCTCTAAAATATGAGTCGACACGCAAAGAAGGATCTACTGAAAATATTTTAGTTCATTTATTATAGGTAGCCTAGTAGTCTCCATAAATGGGCTGTTGCTTGCTACAACACAAGCAGAGCTGTATAATAAACCGCGGGGCACAGCTAGTTTGCCATTCCTATTGTAGGTATTATTCATCTACAAATATCCACAAAATATTCAATGCAACAATGTGAGCATTGCATGTGAAATAATGTGAATCCGCCCATCTGTGCAACAATCATTCAATTGATGATGTTTTGTTATCAATGTTGTTCATGGTTATGTAATTCATCATCAAGGCGTTTACTGGGCATTTATTTATTTATTCAATTTGTAGGTATTCAAAACATTTCATGACAAACAGACATGGGGGGGGGGATATATATAGAGGATTATAAAGACTGTCAAGAATGTGTTTATTTCCTGATCTTGTCACAATTATGGAGACTAAAATAATTATAAAAAAGTATGTATATACTTTACATTTACTTATTAAGTACATATCATTAAGTAGGTAGAGGAATTTTATTTACCAAATTTTGTAACAACAATAATCAGCGGATAAATTGTTGTTTTGTTTAAAAATATACAGACGTAGCAAAACAGTAACGCAATGCGGTATTAGGCAATCCTTTAATGCAAGGTAAGGTGTTTACAAGACTGTATGTATGATTGTTTTGTTTAGGTCAAAGTATCTAGAATTTTCTCGTAGCATGTAGGTAAGAATAATTAATGTAATGTAGAAGGTGGCAGGTAGCGGCTGGATGCGCAGAGCTGAGGACTGAGTGTGGTGGCGCGGCATGGGGAAGGCTTATATCCAGCAGTGGATGGTAACGGGCTGACAATGATGAGGATGATGATGTAGGTAAGTAAAATGCTGTCGCTGGCGCATCACACTCATCCTCCTGATGAAGGCTACCAAATGTGGCTGAAACTAGTTGAGGGATGCGACTATTGGTATGTACGGCTCTCCGGTATCAAACTAATCTTAAATGTAGGTAAGTAGGTATATGAAGTTTGGTACTAATACATAATCCTGATGACATATCGCTCCTTACAATCGGAGGCTGTGTGTCTTAATACACTTTTTCTCGGTTAAATGTATACAGCATTGAATTATTCTTTTTATATATTAGTTTGAATAAATTTTAATTGACCAAAAGTTACCTAATAAATTTTGTAGGTTTGTTTGTTGCCTGTATGTTTTAAAATATTCAAGTGTCTGTGGTAAACTTCGACCTAATTTATCATTTGAAGTTAACACTTCTTCAAGGCCTTAACTGAATAATATGATTTTGAGCTATTGATATACGATTTCTGAGTGGAATAAGTCAATACAATATTTTCAAAACAACATAAAGATTTTGTACCTAAATAGTTTCTAATAGGACCACTATAAAAGTCGTGTCTGTGTAAGTAAGTCGTGACAATTTTAACCACAAAACACGGAAATCGACAGCCAATCTCCCCGACCTGGTGTAAGGCTAGCGTAAAGCAGAAATATCTAGATAATTACGGTAATCTCACTCGCCGGCAGCGTACCACGTCGTTAGCAGCCCTCAATCTTCGCGCCAACTCTACAAAGGTCGGCTCGTCGGCGTCTATTTCCACCTCAGCCTTCAGAAGGGAGAACTTCATACGCCAACCCCTCGCTTCAACACCGTGCAACAACCGCGCTTTCATATAAATACCACGCACGGCATGACGGGCTATAAGTCTCTGCTCGAAAACGAGCATACTTGTGTTCTCGTCAGCTATAGTCCTGTCTCGTCAGGTTGAAGAAGATGAAAGCACCTGAACCGAGGCGGTAAGAACGCCCGCAGTATACCACCATAGCTCCACCACGGCTCGCTCCAACAACCATTTGTGATGAACGCAAAAATAAACAGAACACAAATAATATCAGGACGGGGTACTTGGTGCACAGTCACTTGTCCAACATTATCTTTATATGGTTAACGGCACACGAAACACTATCGGCGTAATCTTGTTTACGGTTTATTTTGATAAAAACACGAGTTTAGCCGGTATTTGTTTAGCGAAACTACAAATAACCCCGACGTATTTTACGAAATGAAAATAAATAATGGCTGACCGACCGAACGCGACGAACAACGGAGAACGTTGGAGTGACACTAGGCGCTGATTGGTCGTTGAATTGAAGCTAGCGAGGCGAGAGCCCCCGATTGGATCTGAACCGGTTCGAGTCAGTTCGCGGAGGCCGCGGCCGGCTATCGTCGGTGCATCGAGCGAAAAGAACGTCATTAATTTTTATAGTGATGTGACACGACATGCTTTCGCGATTTATCGATATAATGACTTTACCGGTAATTTGCGGTACATTTTTTATTTTCTATTATTAAATTCACGCACAGTATGTGTTGTACCTTTGAAACTGTAATTTTAAATGACACGGTCAGCTGTTAGCGCAACGGACGAACGAGTCGGCAAATATCCGGATATAGTAATGGTTGTATGCAGTTTTCGCCAATCGTACGCCGATCCGCGTATTCCAGCGGATACTGGTTATGTGCATGAAACAAGACTTTATCGGCTTCGTCTTGGAATTGCTCAGTAACGAAAGGAGGACAGCTAAATATAATTTATTTAGCTCATAAAATACTACGTTTTAAATGGCCGAACAAGTGTTAGTATCAAGTTATTAGTCCATAAATCTATTGGCTTCGTAAATTGGCACGGTTACGACTGTGAGACATGCAACATCCATTATTCCGTAGAACATTAAATATAATAACTCTAATTATTTATAATGAATACATCTTGGAAGGTACAGAAATAAACTTAGCTTTTGTTTTGCATTTACAATGATTTAGCCAAGGCTACAATGAAGTCATATAGATAAAAATGAAGGCAAGCGTTCACACAACACTAAACAGACATACATAAGTATAAATTCGCGTTTATCGCGGCGTGCCCATAAAACCAAGACCTAGTACAATATTCTATGTACATTGGATAAGATCACAACATATTTATGTATACTTAGTTAGTAAATAGTAACGTCACACTATTGTCGTGATTCGTAGCTTAATTATATGGTTAAACATGGCATAAGTATATAACAAATACGTAATTAAGTAAGATACTTGTTATTGTTTGTTTATAAATAGAGAAATCTAAATATAGATATCTACGTAATCGAGAAAAGTAATCTGCTTATTTAAAAACGGCACAAGTACTATACTGAACCGACTTCGATATTTTTTTACAGGAGCTCCTTATAACGAGGAATTATTTTACACATGAGATACTTCTTATCCCGAAATTCCCACGGGATTGGGATTTATGCAGGTAAAACTACCGGGTACAGCCAGTTTAATAAATAAAAAGGAACATCGATTTAAACTACTATTAAAATGTTTTCCTTTTATCACGAGGAAGGATATACCTATAAAGACTGCTTTATTTCCCTATAGGATAAACAAAACCAAGCTGCGCAGATCCTAATCCTAACTAATATTATAAATGCGAAAGTAACTCTGTCTGTTACCTTTTCACGGCTAAACTACTGAACCGATTGACTTGAAATTTGGTACAGGGGTAGCTTATGGTCCGGGAAAGAACATAAGCTACGTTTTATCCTGAAATTCCCACGGGATCGGGAACTACGCGGGTGAAACTGCGGGGCACAGCTAGTAAAACATAAATCTACTTATATGTAACTATTGTCTATTTCTCAATGTCATCCTAGCCGCAGTACAAATGATATAGCAATGTAAATAGGTAGGTTAGGTAATGTGATTACCAGTATTGTTTACCACTTGTAAGAGTTCTGAGAATCATGCCAAGTCAGTAGTTTTAATTTTTTTCTGTCAGCAATATGTACTTACTTACTGTTATTTTTTTAATATGCATTGTACATGAACATTCTGCATGAAAAAAACTCAACAATTCAAGTTCTTTAAAGACCTTCATCATCATCATCATCATCAGCTCATATAATGTCCCCACCGAGGGGCACGAGCCTACCCTGAATTAGGGTGATAAAAACCTTCAAAAAGCTAAATTTGTTTTTTTTCGGCTTTAAGTATTTCTTTCATTCGATTTTCGTTCAATTTATAATAAGTACTAGCGGCCCGCCCCGGCTTCGCACGGGTACATACACACACACATACACCCTTTTTTTGTTTAAAAAAAAAGTAAAATTATAAAGGAAGTTTGAATTCTTTTTTTATGAATTTTTTTTATTCATGTTTTTTTTTGTATTAGCCGCGCGGCACTTTATTTTATTACATTGACTCCCCCCCCCCGTACCCCAGTGACGCTTACATGGAGCCTACATCGCATGCTGGCTAGCTGAGCGCGGTGAGCGACAACCACGCGACTTTTTTCTAATACTTGCATTTTTAAACTCGTGATATCTTCCGAATGAAATGTCCGAATTGAATAATTCAAAAAGTTATAAAAAGGTATTAAAGCCGTCTTGAATATAAAGTAATTTATTTTGATAAGGATAAATACCAAGGTACAAATGAAGAGCCTTTTCTAGAGGCGGCATATATAAATTAATATTTTAGAATAAAAAACTGCTTACTGTGACATAACTATAATATTTAGACATATGCTGTCGCGACACTTTTTGTAGATAATGATGAGTTCTGCAAAGTCGTAGTGAATGATTTTGTTCTATCATCAATAGTTTTCGCAGCGCACGCGACGTAAGGAATTTTTCAGGTCTTTTTTTTACTTTTACTCTCTGTAGATCCAGTGATCAAGATCCATTTGGTTCCATTAAGAAAACTTTTACTCTTTAGATCCATTTCTGATGATTTGGTTCTAACAAGAACTTTTATTATCTGTAGATCCAATGATCAAATTTATTTTGTTCCAGTGAGAATACCTTTTGTCTTTAGATCCAATTTTGATGATTTGGTTCTAAGAAGAACTTTTACTTTCTGTAGACCCAATGATCAAGATCCATTTGGTTCCAGTGGTAATACTTTTTATCCTTTAGATCCAAAATTAATTACTTTGATCTAACAATAATTTGTTCACTCTGATTAAAAAGTTCTTGCTTTGCTTCGGGCTGATTCTAGATGAATCGCTTTTAAACAAGATCCGTCAAGTGAGAGTGTAACTCGCGCGCCGAGGGTTTCGAAAATATGCAAAAATTGTATAGAAGAGGGCTGGAATTATATTAAGAAAGAAATTATGCCTGACAACGATTTAAATAAATTCGTTAATTATTTCGAAAATAATTGGATGAAAGATGAATATTATAAAATCTGGTGTGTGTATGGACTGCGTCATCGCACCAATAATGCCGCGGAAGGTTGGAACCACAATCTAAATACTAACATAAATAAAAATGAGGTGCAATTTTCGCAAATTTTGCATATCTTACAACAGGAATCATCAATCACTTCCTTAAATTGTAATCGACTGGAAAGATTTAACAAGTCATCGTGCAAACGACGTAAAAGCAGTATTGAAAGTGACAATTGCATTTTGTTTGCTCAGATGCAACTTGTAAATGGGGATATCAATGTTGGCCATTTTCTAGATAAACTACGTTAATAAATGTATTTTATTAGAACTACCTATTGCGTTTAAATTATTTCTATTTATAGATGAATATTATGGCAAGATAAAAAAAGATTTTTATCTAATTATAGGTAAAAAGGTTTGTTAAATTCTGACTTCTCATTTACCAGTTATTGTAAAAGTGGTTTGTATTTAAAAATCAGGCCTTATGACGTCAGTTTCGTAGTTTATTCTCAGTAGATCCAATTTGTGACGCAATTTTTTTAAATAGATTTAATGAGAAAAAAGATTCTTAATGGAACCAATATGGATCTAGTAATTTTGTAAGTAGATGCAATAGATCCAATTGGTGACGTTGTTTTTTAAAATAGATTTATTGGGAAAAAAAGTTCTCAATAGAACCAATTGGATCTTGATCACTAGATCTACAGAGAGTAAAAGTTTTTTTACACCTTATTGGAGTTTTATTAAGGATCCCTAATTTTTTTTTTAAATATTATATAGCCTATGTTACTCGGGGATAATGTAGCTTTCCAAAGGTGAAAGAATTTTTGAAATCGGTCCAGTAGTTTCGGAGCCTATTCATTACAAACAAACAAATCTTTCCTCTTTATAATATTAGTATAGATAATTAAAAATATAGTTTGCTTTATGACTGGAAAATTTTTAAATGTTTTAATACTTAGGTGCTTTTGATGCTGACTGTACTTACAGGTAATAAGATCTTGTTTGTTTAAAATGTATTGCGTTGTATTGTTTAAAAAGTTGCACCCATGCAATTTTGGCGGTTGTTGTGCTGATTATACGAAAAAATGTAGATTTCAAAACAAAACAAATACATCTATTACATAAGTATATTTTCAAATTAAAAACACCTTCAATATAACTTAATCAGCAAACACGACACTCGAAAACATTCTTCGGTGATCTAATTACCTGCACTAGTTTCAACAATTGGCTTTGTTCCAGAATGTTCGTTTGTGTACTATTTACTAACTGAGAGAGACTTACGCAATCTTCAATTTGTTTTTAGACAATATAGTGTGTGTTTGTGTGATTTTGAATTATAAAAAAGTATTTACGGTTAAAATAGAACACATAACGTTTGCTTTTTTTAACCCTCAAAAACGAGATGTTCGCATATTAGACGCTTTGTCTAAACTAATATTATAAAGAGGAAAGATTTGGTTGTTTGTATGTTTATTTGTAACGAATAGGCTCCGAAACTACTGGTCCGATTTCAAAAATTCTTTCACTAAGGGTGTAAGGGGCTCCAACTTATACCTCTCGGAGCCCAAGCCAACCTCACCTGCACGTGGTACACCCTGCTAACTAACGAACGAGGCTCTGGCGTCCGCCAACACGCACTGGACAAGCGCGGCGGATTATGGTCCAAACCCCCCAATGATGGATAGACGTAAAGATAAAAGGCCCCAAGTGCCCGGCGACCTCAGCGCTAGCGCTGATGGTGACGGACTTCGGCCTAGTGCTGGGATCAGGGGTGCGAAGAATCTCCGGGCGAGATCGATTCCCCGTCAAACGACTACGGCTCAAGTGATTAAGGACACTGATTTGCTTAATATTTTGACATACAATGTACAAACACTCATGGAAGATGATCGATTAATTCAGTTAGAAAATAGCCTTAAAGATATTAAGTGGGACATTATTGGGCTTGCGGAAGTGAGAAGACTGGGTGAACACACAGAAGAACGAGAAGATAACATATTTTTTCACTTCGGGGAAACCAAAGGACTTTATGGGGTAGGATTTTTGGTGGCCAAGAAGTGGAAAAATAATATTATTGAATTCATAGCTTATACTGAAAGAATAGCAGTCTTAAAGTTTAGGTTGACGCCGACTAAGACACTTACCGTCGTACAAGCTTATGCTCCATCTTGTTCACATCCTGATGACGAAGTCGAAGACTTTTACTCTCTTTTGAACAAAGCTTGCGATGAAAACCGTAGTACGTGGAATGTCTGTATTGGCGATTTCAATGCAAAAATTGGACAAGGGCTCGAAACTGACAATACCGATACAATCGGAAAACATGGACTTGGAGCCCGAAACGACCGAGGCACCAGGTTAATTCAGTTTGCTTTTGGACGAGAATCACAAATTGCCAATTCATTCTTCTACAAGAAACCACAAAGACGGTGGACTTGGAAAAGTCCAAATGGCGTCACCAAAAATGAAATAGATTTTATTATTTCATCTGATATGCAAATTATTAAAGATGTTTCCTGTATCAATAATATTAAATATGGTTCTGACCACCGACCGCTACGCGCCAAAGTTAAGTTTAATTTTAAAATACATCGCATGAAACTTTTTACAAAAACCACAAAAATTCACTCCAAACTAACTCTTTTAAAATTCTCCGATCAATTTAATCTAGAACTTTCTAACTCTTTCCAATTACTAAATATGACAAATATTACAGATGTAGACATACAGTACAATACAATAGTTAATGAAATAAAAAATAGTAGCAAGAAAATTAAAAATGATAATAGGGAAAAAGCGAAATTATCCTCAAAATCTATAAAACTGATTGAAAAACGATTAAAGTATGAAATTGGTACCAAAGAATATAGAGATTTTGATAGAAAAGTAAAACGTAGTATACGGTATGACTTAAGAAGTAAGAACTGTGAAATGGTGAAGGCAGCAATCGAACAGAACACATCACTTAGAATCGCAAAACAAGGAATAACCAAAGGGAGACGATGGATAAATAGTTTACAGGACAACACAGGGACCAAACATCATAGTCGACACAAAGTAATGGAAATATGTACTCAGTTTTATAAAAATCTCTATAATGACAATGATAAGATACAATTTACTACACCATATTCTCGTTCAGATTCCATTCCTTATATTACCGGCAAAGAGGTTTACGATGCGTTAAAAACCATGAAATATGGCAAAAGTCCTGGAGAAGATCAAGTTACCACAGAAGAACTCAGATCAGCATCACAAACACTTCTACCGCCACTGACCAACTTATTTAACACCATTCTCGATACAGGATCACTACCTCAAAACATGTGCCATTCCAATATTGTTTTACTGCACAAAAAAGGAGACCCATCAAATATTAGTAATTATAGACCTATTAGCTTAATTTCACATATATATAAAATTTTCATCAAAGTCATACAAAATAGAATAGCTGACAAACTAAATTCACACCAACCGCCTGAGCAAGCTGGGTTTCGACCACAATTTTCTACCACTGACCATCTCCATACCCTGAACCAAATTATAGAAAAGTACAAAGAATTTAATAAACCACTATATATTGCTTTCATCGACTACACCAAGGCCTTCGATAGCTTAAAACATTTTGCTATATTTAATGCTTTAGAAAAGCAAGGTGTCGAGAAAACATATATAGATCTTTTACAAATCATCTACAATAATAGTACGGCCAATATAAAACTTCATTCTTTCGGTTCCATTTTTCCTATTTCCAAAGGTGTTAAGCAGGGCGACCCGCTCTCTCCCAAACTATTCACGAGCACGCTCGAAGAGGTTTTCCAGACTCTTGCAGTACAGTGGGATAGAAAGGGCATAAACGTCGGTAACAAACTTTTATCGAATCTTAGGTTTGCAGATGACATTGTCCTTTTCGCCCCTTCAGCGTATGAATTAGAACTCATGCTCCAAGACCTGAGCAAGGCGAGCCTCGAGGTGGGTCTTCTGATGAATTGGTCTAAAACACAACTCATGACTAATAGCAGGAAACGTAGGGTCGAGGTAGATGGGCAAGCAGTGAACTACGTCAATGAGTACATATACTTGGGCCAGCTAGTTTCCTTCGATAACAGGCAGGACAAAGAGGTCAGTCGACGAATTGACAATGCCTGGAGAAGCTTCTGGTCCATGAAACCGCTAATGAAGGGTGATCTACCAACTTCCCTGAAGCGAAGACTCATTGACATGTGCATCTTGCCCATCCTAACCTACGGTGCTCAAACATGGTCACTCACCAAGGCACAGAAGACCCGGCTCAAGGTTTGCCAAAGAGCCATGGAACGCAGCATTCTCGGCATTAAGAGAGTAGACCGCGTTAGGAACACCACGCTGCGTTCCATAACAGGTATCACAGACGTGGCAATTAAAGCTGCAAAGCTAAAATGGGATTGGGCGGGCCATGTGAGTAGAATGGACGCAAATAGGTGGGCTAAATTGTCCACGGACTGGGAACTCAACGAGCGTAGGCCCCCGGGTCGCCCCCCGACACGCTGGAGGCAAGACCTTGAGAGATTCGACAGAGATTGGAAGGAGCTGGCTAGGGACAGAGACAGATGGAGAGATTTGGGGGAGTCCTTTGCCCAGGAGTGGGACAATACAGGTTGATTAAAAAAAAAAAAAAAAATGGAAAGCTAATTTATCAGTGCGTGCCATAGGCTATATTTTATTCCCGCATTCCCACGGGAACGGTAATTATGCGGGTGAAACCGCGGAGCGCAACTAGTTAAGGATAAAAGGATATGGGATACTTTTTATCCAGAAATTGTAACGGTCATCAGCTCATCACTGTTAAGACGTTAACAGATGTCCCTAAACTGTCCAACCAAATTCCTTACATAACAAACAAAAACCGACATCTCTTATCTGTAAAACCATATACTACAAAAATCTGACAAAACCCAACTGACCGTAAATAACGGTTGTATGTCGTATCCCGTCCGCGCAGAGCATAGACCTCTTGCAATCCTGCATTTTTAAATAACAAATACGACGCAAAATGTTATTTTTAAACGCCTAGGTACCTCCGAAACGCATATAATAAGTATATTAAACGCCAAACGCCTTTTGTAACGGTTACCCATCACTATAAGATGGTGCCAGGCATCGCAAAAAGGAGTTTGCAAAAGAAAATCAGATACACATGTATGTATATCATCCGTCAAACATAATATAAACTATATGTATATTAAACATATAAACGATATATTAAAATTCTGCAAAACCATAATAGCTGTATCCCATTCCCAACGTCCGCGCAGAGCATCGACCTCTTGCAATCCTGTATTCTAAATAGGATGCAACGCTCGGACGCCGTCCAATCACATCATTGGCGGTTTGACATGCAAAAACATTGATGGGAGCTGATTTATGTACATGCATCAATTTGCAATGTAATGTGGGGGCATCTTTCTTGTGATGTAATATAGGATGGACAGACATTTATTAGGCACTTCTTGCTCAAACGGCAGTTTGGATTTCTTTAAAATTTGTAGGAAATTGCTGGGAGAGACCTATTTTCTGCAAGGGACTGAGTTCATCTGATGATAGAGAATTGCATTGCATGGCATACCACATAGGATAAGTTCTTATATTTAATCCAAAAATTCTCACGGGCAGGATCAACATTTACGTAGCTAAAACAGCCACGCTAGTAAATGTTAAGATAATAAATGAAGTTAACATATATACAACCCTATTTTGAAATTACGGGACTTATTAAAATCAGAATATCTGTAGCAGTAACTGAATCCATGTATCCAATAAAAATATCAAAATTGATAGTCTAAATAAAAGCAAAAGAAAAAAACTAACTTCACTATTATATTGTCATCCGTCGTTTACATTAGCTGTGTGATTAAGTATCTTGAATTCAAAATAGGGGTGTATACCAATACTTTAGATCTTTAGATAAAGTGGATATCTCGTAATTCCTAACAGATTATCTTCATAACTACGCAATAAAGTTAACACACCACTGATTGACATTATAAAAACAGTAGCAGTACAAAAATCCTCCCAACTCCTAATACCAAGCACACTGTGATAACAACATTTCGTTATCATTAACAAGGTGTTTCACCGGTTACATCTAGTTCGTATTAGTAACTGAAGGTTTGCTAAGTGCAGCTGTTACATTGTAACGAATCCTTTGTTTTATAGAATACAAATACGTACATTAGTCGGTAATGTAAGTAAATATTTAATGATGAATAAATAAATTGTTATGTAAATAAATTGTAAGACAGTCTGATGATGATGAGCTATGTCTCCTAGGCTTCAAATAAAAGTATTAATATTTATATTAATACTTGACTCCTGACTGATTTATCGACGTACGACAATAATTTCTGGGGTCATGGTCTTAAAAAATTGTATGCGGGTTCCTATTTAACTGTAGGTATGAGTATTAGGTCATTGCTTCGAAAGTCACCCTGTTGTGTGTACCATATAACATTCAAATTGTTCAGCTGCTTTTGCGCGATCGAGCAATAAAAAAACACAATTTCCCATCCTAACTAATATTATAAATGCGAAAGTAACTCTGTCTGTTACCTTTTCACGGCTAAACTACTGAACCGATTGACTTGAAATTTGGTACAGGTGTAGATAATGGTCCGGGAAAGAACATAGGATACTTTTGATTCCGAAATTCCCACGAGAACGGGAACTACGCGGGTGAAACCGCTGCTAGTTACAATATAATTTATCGACGGCCTCTTTCTTAACTTTGTGACCTTGCATTTTTAAGTTCTTTTATATCAAACGTAAATACATACATCCCTAATACGTCAATTCTTGTTTCTTGCCCTCAATCCCACACTAGGTATACCAAATGCAACAAGGCACATGACACAACGAAATAAGTCTAGTAAGTAATTTAAATTGATCTAATAACGCCGGTTTGTGAACCGCTTCCAACGGGTTGGTTAGTTAAGTACCATCTAAATATAGCCGCGTTGTGCATTGGATCGAAAACGGGGGCGGAACAAGTTGTAACCGCTTTGGTTGCAAGATGACCGGCTGTGGAAACGGAGGTTTTGATAGCTGTTGGTATTATAACTGACAACTTGTAGATGAGTTATCTCATCTAAGGGCCTATTTCGCGATCTTCAAGTTCCGAGTCTTTGTCACTTGATATTAAGTAAGAAAGAGACAAAACTAACTTTACTTGGTGAATAACTTTACTTGAAGGTCGTGAAATAGGCCCTAATACTAATATTAGGTATGAGGAAGAAGGATTTGATTGTCTGTTTTTTGTGGTTGTGGCTCTGAAACATCATCATTTGAAAAATTCTTTCACCATTAGATAGTTTACTTATCAGGGAGTAACATAGGGTATATATTCCCACGGGAACGGGAACTACACGGGGCATTGCTAACAAATGTTTTTTTTCTTTCAAAGCACCGTGAGAATACGAGGATAAACGACCGACCGGTGTAGTCGGTAGTGATCCTGTCTACTATCCTTAAGGTTACTCACATCTCATTACAGTAACTGACCCCTAACTAACGTCGGACCTTGTATCTACTAGGGTATCAGATACTACGCACACACACACCCAGACCGAGATTTGTGGTTCACACAAATATTCACCCCGCACGGGAATCGAACCCGCAACCTTACGGATGGCAGTCCGGCATGGTGATCACTCTGCCATCGAGGTCGTCCTATCCTACAAGTATTATACCAAAATCCCCACAGGATTACGATGCAGACGGGTAAAACCAGTACAACTAAGAATTCATTTCTAAAGCCAACCAACAAAACAACTTAAATAGCTCACGCAACTCCTATTTTAGTATCCTATTCAATAGTTCGTGGTTACTCTATTACAGCCAACAAGGGCCGCAATTGTCGACCATTGGGCAATAATATGCTAATTGCGCCCATTACAGTTCATTCGTGCGGCCATAGTGCGGATGTCACAAATAAAACGGTTTGTTTTGATGGGAGGAACGCATGTTCTATTTTTAAAATTTTGTAGTGATGGGGTGTTGTCGATAAAAAAGTTATGGATAATTTCGGTTTTTTTCGATTGTAATTTACTGCAAAAAACTCATGTTCTATTTTTTCTAATTCGATAGTGATGGGGTGTTGTCGATAAATATTTAAATAGTTGCGATTTTTGTATAGCTACGGGGTCTTTTAAGCCTGTTTTGGTAATGAAGCATATATACCTTTATATACTATTACAGTCAACAAGGGCCGCAATTGTCGTCCATTGGGCAATAATATGCTAATTGCGCCCATTACAGTTCATTCGTGCGTTAGTGCGGATGTCACAAATAAAACGGTTTGTTTTGATGTGAGGAACGCATGTTCTATTTTTAAAATTTGTTGTTTTTGGTAGTGATGGGGTGGTGTCGATAAAAAAGTTACGGATATTTACTTATTTTTAACTTATTGTTTTTTCCATTCACGGGACTATTAAGGAGTCCCGGTCTTTTGGAAGGCTAGTATGGGGCCAAAGCCAACACACGAAAGCCCTTTGACATATTTAATCTTGTGTAAAGGATGCACAATCCGGCGACTATCCCTGTATAACACTATAAAATGCATCCAAGGACAGTCCCCGGTTCTGCTGGGACTATTGCAAATATATGGAAAACTACAACTGGGTTATGGGAATGGGATGTTTAATGGACTGGATATTGGGGAACTATGGGGACTATGACACCCGCCGATACATTGCTATAAACATGTACGAAGTGGCGGATGGAGACTTGCCAGCTCTATAACTGGGCCCCCCAAACAAGTCGCTCGAGTCGCAACAAGGGGGCAACATGAAACGAGCGGCTTTGAGAGTGGAGCAGACGCCCTGGGTTTTAAACCGCGATCCACTGAGCCCGAGGGTCAAATAATAAACTTATTGTTTATTATTATGATGATGGTTTTTAGCTAAAAACACAAATATTTTTTTTAATATTGTAGCTTAACTAAAACCGATAAAATTAATACATATAAGTATTTGTCGTTGTCGTATAATATAAATTATGAAAAGAAAACTTTATTGTAATAACTACTGTATATTTTCAGTACTTATTAAGGGTCTGACCGCACACTGCACTGCACTGCAGCGGCGCGACGCGTCACCTTGCGACGAAATATTATTTCTAACCCCTCGTTTACACTATGCTGCAATGAGCAGGAAAGTGACGAGGAAAGTAGGCAGTGGCATAGTATAAAGGGGTCACTCGTGCTGCTACTCGTCATGCCGCTGCTCCTGCCCGACGCTCTCGCGAGTGTCGGTTTTTCATACGGAAGTCAAAGGAGGGAGAGCGAGAGAGAACATATACGCTATTTCACTCAGTCCTCACGTACCAAGTGACATACAAGTGACGGCACCGGCATGATGAGTAGCAGCACGAGTGACCCCTTTATACTATGCCGCTGCCCACTTCCCTGCTCACTGCAGCATAGTGTAGATAGCGTACTGCCGCGGAAGTATTTTGGGAAATATTTCCGGCAGCGCGAGTAGCAGGAGCAGGAGCATAGTGTAAATGAGGGGTAAGAAATTGTATGAGGTATACCGCACTACGCTGCAGCGTATCTGCGCGGCGTTTCTTAGAGAGAATACCTCGCCGCTAGGTGCCGCGTCGCTAGCTGTCAGACCCTAACACTAACATGTTTAAACAGCGCCATCTATCGGTCAAAACATGTAACTAACTTATAACTTACCACATTTCCGGTGAGTATGGAGGCGAGGTGGTCACCAGCGACGGCGGAGGCATCAATGCGTCGTTAGATAACTGTTGAAAAGACAAATACTAATATATAATATAAAGCTAAAGAGTTTGTTTGTTTGGTTGAACGCGCTAATCTCATGAACTACTGGTCCAATTTGGAAAAATCTTTCAGTGTTAGATTTATCGAGGAAAGCTATTGGCTACATTTTATCCCCGTATTCCCATAGGAAGGGGAACTACGGGGGTAAACGAGGCGCTGCTAGTCATTAATAAAATGCTAAAGATAAATGAAAATAAGTAGTAGAAGAGTTTTTTTAATAGAGTGATTCAAGAGGAAGATTTATAGCATAATTTGATGCCTGCATTCTCACGGGAGCGGGAACTACGCGGATGAAACCGCGGGGCGTCGCTAGTAAGGTATATTACGACTTACAGTAGTAAGCACAGTCGTTTCACCCTGCCTTGTTTTGCTTTACGATTTCCATTCAAAAACCTACCTTAGCCACTACCAAATAAGGTACAATATAACTCACAGTAGTAAGCACAGTCGCCTCGCAGCCCGGCTGGTACTTGTCGATGTCAGAGCGAGGCCGACGCATCACTTTCTCTCTGTCTTGCTTGTGCTTGCGATCCGCGCCTTTTAACTTGAATACCTTTGGATAGAGACAAATATAATAATCCTACTAATATTATAAATGCGAAAGTTTGTATGTTTGTGAGTTTGGATGTTTGTTCGACATTCACGCAAAAACTACTGTATCGATTTTGATTAAATTTGGTATATAGATGTTCCTTCTAACTAGGAATAACACATAGGATACTTTTATCCCGAAATTCATATGGGATTGTGTATAAGTAATCGTATGTTTTATTGTAACTTTTTGTAGTCACAAATCCTACCAATAGATGGCGCTATTACATAATTTTTTAACACACGATGGTGAATTGTGCCGAGATTGTATGATACTACGAGCTACGCATTCTCACGGGAGCGGGTACTACGCGGGTAATAAAAAATACTTCGACTCTTTACAAAGCCGGCAAAACAGTTTAGTAAGTAAAAAGTTTTTAAGCCTAAAGGTGCTGATAGACTTGGCATTCACTTGTAACAGAACATCGAGCATTCGCCTTTTTATATTTTGTCGAACTGAACAACGAGCCGAGCCGAGCACAGGCCAAACATTGCTACGAAAATGTTTAGAGTCAATGCTCGTTACCAGTAACGGATTAAGACTTCATGATGCCCTAAGCAATCCAAGCCATTGGGCCCCCAGAGATGGATTTTGATAAAGAAAAATAAAAATGTTAGCTAACACTGACCTCGCTATGTTCAGGGTAGGGCATTAGCTACGGGCCTGGCCCCCTTATCCTTATGTCAACTACGAAGTTTTCTGGTGCCCCCCCCCGGACGTGGTGTCCTAGGCAATTGCTTATTTTGATTAAGGGTTAATCCGTCACTGCTCGTTACAAAATATTCTTCACGAAAATGTCAAACTTGGATGTCAGGTGGGGCGCGGAACGATGACCGAAGCTTGGCTCGGCATAAAGTTCGCTAGAATGCTCACTAAAATGTTCTCGTATTTTTCTGTAATGTAACATTCGCGCGAATGCTCATTACAAGTGAATACTCAAGTCTATCAGCACCTTAAGTATTTTCAGTATTGGAACGAAGTTCCTTATCGCGTGTTATGAAAGGGGGCTAGACGGAAAAAATTCTTACGAAAAGTTGTCACGACACTTTTTTCAAATTTCGAACAGCGCGGCGCGCGTTTATTTTTTAATTATTAAAAGGTAGGTAACCTATGGCTAACTCTTTTGAGTAGAAACTTTTTTGAAAATCATAATGATTTATTTTCTTCTTATTTTGACCATTGAAAATAATACTTTTTTAAGTTCTTCGTTCTTACCTGGTGTCACACACTCGGTCTTTTTTATGTGTTTTATGGGAATATATGTCTTTAAATCTAAGTATATTATGTAATTTACCTTAATCTGACAAGCCGCAGCATGCAGCCTGCTATGTTCGTCGCTCGCGAGGTAAGTCTCCACTTGAATACGGAACGGTACACCTTTTTCACCGCCATGTTTCTTAGCTGTGAACTCCGTTGATATACAGTTTACCTAAGGGAACATAATATTTAATTATTAAGTTACATTTTATACAATACAAACTTATGCCCGCGACTTCGTCCGCGTGGAATCACTTCCGTCATACGAACTTTCATCCCCTATTTTATCCCCTTGGGGGTAAAATTATTAAAATCCTTTCTTAGCGGATGCCTACGTCATAACATTATTTTTTTTGATGTCCCGGGGAAAATGCTTTGACGCATCCCCTTGCCGAAGCAGCGGGGTATGTGGGACTCGCCCTCCCCCAAGATGGAGCGGTGGAGGTCCTCCCCACTACAACCCCCGGGCCGACACCGCCGGGCGCTGAGTGCGCAACGGTCAGCGGGCCGCACATCCGCTACGCCGGCGGATCATAACATCTGCCTGCATGCCAAATTTCAGCCCGACCCGTCCAGTGGTTTGGGCTGTGTGTTGATAGATCACTATGTCAGTCAGTCAGTCAGTGACCTTTGTGACTGAGATATTAATATCAATGTACGGACACAGACACGGAGATTCTAATGTTTTATTATAAAGATATCCCAGTATAGCGTCACAATCTTTCCTGTGCCGGCCGCAAAAATGTTGCGGGTTTTTAGGCTACGAGCATGTGACTCTCTTGACTTGGAAGCTACTATTGTCATTTTGACTTTAATAACATAACATAATCATTCACTCCATCATCTCATTACAGTAACTGACCCCTAACTAAGTTCGAGACTTGTATCTAGGGTACCAGAAACTACGCACACACTCATTCACACACACCCAGACCGAGACAAACATTTGTGGTTCACATATTCACCCCGCACGGGAATCGAACCCGCAACCTTACGGATGGCAGTCCGGCATGGTGACCACTCTGCCAGCGAGGTCGACAAATTTTGACTTTAATGTCATTTGGATACATATTCAACCATAAGATGCGATTACAGCGACGCTGTCACCGGCTCAGAGAAGATTGTGGCAATACATGGGGTGAATATTTGTGTGAACCACAAATATTTGTCTCGGTCTGGGTGCGTGTGTGAATGAGTGTGTGTGTAGTTTCTGATACCCTAGATACAAGCTTCGAGCTTAGTTAGGGGTCAGTTACTGTAATGAGATGATGTAGTGAATTAATGATTACTTATAATATACATACCTTGATATAAACCCCGACGTCCTTAGTGGGGTCCCAGTACACGTGCAGCGCGTTCAGCGCGGCCGGCTGCTCCACGCGGATCACGCCGTATGATAACGGGACGTCCACCTAGGGAAGATGTTAGTTTAGTGTAGATTTTGGTAAATTAGGGTATCTATTTAATGATATTATCTATTACTAGCTGTGCCCCGCGGTTTTACTCGCGTAGCTCCTGATCCTGTGGGAATGTGGGGATAAAATTATGCTAAAAACTGAATCACTCAATCTGTTAAAACAAACCGCATCGAAATCCGTTGCGTAGTTTTAAAGGTCTAAGCATACATAGGGACAGAGAAAGCGACTTTGTTTTATACTATGTGATATGTACTCGTTTAAAAGAAAGTCGTGTAAATTACACTATTTATAACTGAAGAACGGCTGAACTGAATAGAACCAAGAGAAGGATAGACAAGAGAAGGACATGGGATACTTTTTATAGGGAACTAGCTCTGCCCCTCGGTTTTACCAGCATAGTTCCCGTTACCATGGGAACAAAGGGATAAAATAGCCTATGTTACTCAGGGTAAATGTAGCTTTCTAATGGAGAAAGAATTTTTGAAGTCGGATCAGTAGTTTCGGAGCCTATCTAACAAACAAACAATCAAAATTTTCCTCTTTATACTTAGCTTTTGCCCGCGACTTCGTCCGCGTGGAATAATGACTTCCGGCAGAATTTGTGTTTTCCCCCTTTTCTCTCCCTAGGGGGGGGGAATTTCAAAAATCCTCTCTTAGTGGTAGCCTACTCCCCCCAACAAACACGTGCCAAATTTCAGCTCTCTACGACCAGTAGTTTCGGCTGAGCGTTGTCAGTCAGTCAGTCAGTACATCACTCAGTAACGGAAGAGTTTTATACAGGGTGGCCCAAATAGAACGGTCAGTAGGGGGGGGGGGGGAGGGAACTATGTCATCGATTTAAAAAAAAAAAAAAACTGCATTCATAGATTTAAAAAATAACTATTATTCACTTGGGTAATCGAACCCGGAAGTTCTGAAAAATTGTATCTCTTATAGTTTTATACTTCCCCTCAGAAGAAGATTGATTTGTTTGTCCTCACCTCAACGATCCTCTCCCCCGGCCTCTCGGCGTGCCACTGCGATATCTGCTCCTTCTCCATGTACTGCAGGCGGCGCTCGTGAAAACATATCTTGATTATACTCTGTACAGGCAAAACAATCACAATTATTAATATCGTTCAGTTGTTAACCCCCGACGCTATGTTATAAGTTTGACGTGTCTGTGTGTGTGTATATGTGTGTGTGTGTATCTGTCTGTCTGTGGCATCATAGCTCCCGAACGGATGAACTGATTTCAATTTAGTTTTTTTTTTGTATTAAAGGGGACTTACGTGCGAGTGTTCTTAGACATGTTTGATGAAAATCGGTTGACCCACTTAAAAGTTATGGGGGTTTGAAAGTTGGGGGTTTTTTAAATTTTTAATTTAATGTTTACTATCGTACAGTCGCGTGTTCGATCCCCATTATTGTTATTAATATTATCAATTAGCTCGCCCCGCGGTTTTACCCGCGTGAACCACAATCCCATGGGAATTTCGGGATAAAAAGTATCCTATGTGTTATTCCTAGTTAAGAGGAACATCTGTACCAAATTTAATGTGAATCGATACAGTAGTATTTGCGTCAAAGAGTAAAAACTCACAAACATACAAACTTTCGCATTTATAATACTAGCTGTGCCCAACCTTATCCCGTGGGAATTTCGGGATAAAAAGTATCCTATATGTTATTCCTAGGTATGAGGAACATCTGTACCAAATTTCATTAAAATCCATTCAGTAGTTTTTGCGTGAAAGAGGAACAAACATCCACACTCACAAACATTCGGCTTTATAATATTAGTAGGATGAAAGAAAGATATATCGTCCTGTACGATTCCACTGCTGATGAAACTGCAAATGATATCGTAGGTTTTTGCAAGTATTTAGTATTTTTACAATGATATAAAGGGCAAATGAGCAGACGGTTTATCTCTTATGGTAGGAAATTGAAAAGAGTGTCCAGCCATATGCAGTAGCAGTTCAAAAACCTTCCAGAATGGCGCTGGTGTAGACACAGGGTATTGTATGAATATACTTGCACGGATGCAATGGCGAGCGGGACGCATTATAATTTACGCAGGTGCGACAGAGATAGATAGCTACAGGTCAACGTACGATATTTCATGTGAATTACGACCGGACTTTACCTTAAGTATCTTCCCCTTGTAATGCGAGAGGTCGCCCAGCTTCTTCAGCTTGATCTCGTAAGGCTGGCCCTGGTTGAGGTATGTGAGCGTTTCCTCGTTCTGCTTGGTGGCTATGGAAGTAGCTGCCGCTAGCACGTATTGGAATCTGTGGATTAATTAATAATTATTAAGGTACAATTCCAAGACAGGCCGCAGACCGCAAACTGCAAGCGTCAACACTTTTTTCTATCAACATCTATGAATGAGCGCGTCGCGACTGCAGACAGTAGTGTAGCCGCGCTCAGAATCAATTTCATAGATGTTGATAGAAATACATGTTGTCGCTTGCAATTTGCGGTCTGCGGCCGGTCTTGGAATTGTACCTTTATCGACATCACACATCGCCGTCTAGTCCAGGCTAAACTGATCATCACACTATGGTAAGTGACCACAGTCGCCTTATAGACATCTAAACCAGACCGAAGCAACAACGTCAACGGTTACAAAACTCCTTTCATTTGTCACAAATGTAGGTATTGAGTCACAATCCTTTCTGTGCCGGTGACACCGTCGCTGTAATCGCATCTTTTGGTTGTCAGTTTATTGAAAATGTATCCAAATGACATTAGAGTCAAAATGACAATAGTAGCTTCCAATTTTGGCCGCCGGCACAGAAAAGATTGTGGGTTCTATATGTAAAATTACAGATTGTACAGAGTATTGTATCCGTCGACAAGCAAGATGATAGATAGAGAGAGAGAACAGCCATTATACAAGTAGAACACATACCTGGTATCATCCTTGAAGCTGGCCTCCGAGCGTGTCTGCATGGGCGAGTGGAGGAACCCGTCCAGCGAGCTCACGGGAGAACACATCAGGAGGCCCGCGTCTGGGGGGGTACAATAGGGTGGTTATAAATATAGTTATGGATTATAATAATATAAAGAGATGTGAGGATGAATGGATAGATGAGTGGATGTATGGATATTGAGATAACATAACGTGCATTTATTACATCATCTCATTATAGTTACTGCCAGAAAACGCGATAGATAAAGCAATTCATCAACATCCAACTGTCAAAATATGATGAAAATATCCGCCATATTTAATTTTCCCACGTAATAAATTTTATGACATTTGGTCATGCTCGCGAAATCAATATAGCTATTTATCCACAACCACCTGTCAAAATATAATAAATATAGCCGCCATAATTAATTTTATCATAGCGTACCACGCCATAATTCGAAAATCGATATTATTTCGTGGTGTCTATATATATTTTATCACGTACAGTCATGCTAGGGGGCTGATCCCTAACTAAGATGGATGAATGGATAGATGTTTGTAACACTCTCACATAAAAACTACTGCACTTATTTAAATTTAGTACAGAAATTCCTCATAACCAGGAATAGCACATAGGATATTTTGTTTTAAAATTCTCATATGATTGCATATTAATATTGGGCGTTAGATAGGTGCTATGATAAACGTACTCTTATTCTCCTGTCCGGTGGGTGAGTGGTACCCATTCATGGGTATCATTGCTCCGGGAGGCATGGTCGGCTGGCATTGCATGCTGTCTGGGCTCCCTGTTAGATATAAATAAACATATTAGAAGATTAGTGCCATAATAAGAAAAACAATATACAAATAACTAGTAGCTCCCCGCGGTTTCACCCGCGTAGTTCCCGTTCCCGTGGGATTACGGGGATAAAATATAGCCTATGTCACGCACTGATAAATTAGCTTTCTTAATAGAAAGCTAATTTATCAGTGCGTGACATAATCACTAATGTGAAAGAATTTTTGAAATCGGTCCAGTAGTTTCGGAGCCTATTCATTACAAACAAACAAATCTTTCTTCTTTATAATATTAGTATAGATAACTTAATATTATATTGTTAACCGTCATTTTTGCATGATTTTGTACAGTAATTTAAAAATAGTGGTGTATCTATATCAATTTTTTTTTTGTGTCTTTCTTTTTTGTTCCAGCTAACATCTGAAACGGTTGGACCGACTTTGGAGACTTTCGCTGACAAATAGGTTATGTTATTATTACCATTTCATCCCAAAAAATCCCACGGGATCGCGATTAACGTGGGGCACAACTAGTTTAATAAATAAGGCATTATTCCACATACCGTGTTGTCCTATCATAGCCCCGTTGTGCGGCGGCGACTGTTGACATCCGTCCTCCATGCCGTCGCGGTTGTCAACCACCATGCTTGTTATCTGGAGGACAAGGAGTTGACGTTGTTGTTAAGCTAGTAGAACTGTATGTATTAACATGCTCATAAAAATTGCTACCTAATTGAAAGACAGACGCCCATTTACGGTATTTTTATTTTCATTTATTTTTTTAGGAACATCAACAACATGTATATTGAACTCTAGCGGCCCGTCCCGGCTTCGCACGGGTCCAAATTTCCCGTTAATTTTCCAGATTTTTTTACATAAGAACCTTCTCCTAATAATAACAAATACAACAAAAAAAGAATTAGTGAAATCGGTCCAGCCATTCACGTGTGATGCCGTGACCAAGGAAAACGGGTTTCATTATAGATTGATAGGTTACAGAGGATATAGTAGAGAAATTTCTGATACACATGTAGATCTGGGGGCACGGCAGTGCCCCCCGCCAAGTCGAGCGCGAAGCAAACACTGCCGTACCATCCTTTACAGGAACCCTTTCGCCGCATTTTCAGGCCCCTATTTGAGAACCTCTGGATAAGCCCAGAACGCTGAAATTTTCGTCATCCAGTAAGCTATACAATCACATACTTAAAATAAAATTTCAAGTCTGTAGGTCATTTAGTTCCGAAGTTAAGCGAATGCAAAGTTTCGTATTTATGACAGACACTCACTCACTCACTCACTCACTCACTCACTCACTCATGATCATCAAAATAGAACTAGTACTTCCCATAAACCTAGAGAGCTGAAATTTGGTACAGAGTTAGGGTTTAATGGCCACATAAAGGGAAAACTATAAAAACTAGGATAATCGAACGGGAACGGGAATTATACGGGATCGGGAACGGGAATTGTAACTCAAGAACGGCTGAACTGATTTGGCTGGAAATTGGTAGGGAGGTAGCTTAGAACCAGGAAAAGGACAAAGGATACCTTTAATCCCGAAATTCCCACGGGATTGGGAATGGGAATTTAAAAATCAAGAACGGCTGAATTGATTTGGCTTAAAATTGGTGGGGTGGTAGCTTAGAACCAGGAAAAGGACGTAGGATACCTTTACTCCCGAAATTCCCACGGGATTGGGAACGGGAATTTATAACACAAGAACGGCTCAACTGATTTGGCTGAAAATTGGTGGGGTGGTTGCTGAGAACCAGGAAAAGGACGTAGGATACGTATAATCCCGAAATTTCTACGGGATTGGGAACGGGAATTTATAACCCAAGAACGGCTCAACTGATTTAGCTGAAAATTGGTGGGGTGGTTGCTGAGAACCAGGAAAAGGACGTAGGATACGTATAATCCCGAAATTCCCACGGGATTGGGAACGGGAATTTATAACTCAAGAACGGCTCAACTGATTTGGCTAAAAGTTGGTGGGGAGATAGCTTAAAACCTTGAAAAGAACATAGAATACTTTTAATCTCGAAATTCCCACGGGATTGGGAACGGGAATTTATAGCTCAAGAACGGCTGAATTGATTAGGCTGAAAATTTGTGGGCATCTCCCCACCATCCTATGTGCTTCTCCTGGTTCTAAGCTATCTAGCTTAGAACCAGGAGAAGCACATAGGATACTTTTTATCCCGAAATTCCCACGGAAACTTGAACGGGAACTACGCGGGTGAAATTGCGGGGCGCTTAGTAACAAAATACTACTCCTAAAAAGAAAAAAATGTGTCAAATAAGAAAATCTAATAAAAAAAAAAGGTAGCACTCCGGGAGTGCCGGCAGAAGTGAAAACTTCAATATTAACGTTGTGTTTAATTATAAGTATAAAAGTACTATCATTTATGAGGTAGAATACAATGTTTGTTTCTTACTTCAGTTATCATAAACGTCACGTGATGCTGATCTTACGCTTTTTCGATCAGCATCACGTGACCCTGACGCGAGTTTGAAAGTTTTTACCCATACAAAAAAAGTGCTCAGCGCCGCTAAAGAAGTTTTCACTTCAAAAAACAATATAAACACGTTTCAACAAAAATAAATGAAATCCCACCAAAAACATTCTGTAAAAAACTAGCCAAGTCTCGATGGAGCTGCTTGTTTATCTCTAAAAAGTAATGAAATCTAGACAAAGTCGTACCAAGTCTAAGGTTCCTTACTGCGATTTCTTTATTATTATAGTTAATGTTGTGTGACTTGGCCGTTGAACATTGTTTAAAACGTTAGTAGTGGGTACAAGTCAATTTTGTTTACACGTAATGTTGTAACATTATTAAAATACGCAGTTTTATCAAGCCTACAATTGACTGGATATTGAATCAACGTTTTTCTAGTGGCAATTTTCTATCGTCAATGGGTAGTGGTTCTGGCAACAGATTGGTGCAATAGTGTCATGGAGCACCTAGTTTTATACCCTTGTGTACAGTTGTGTACTTGTGTTCAGTGTATCCTTCAACGGCCAAGACACACACCATTAACTATAATAATAAAGAAATCGCAGTAAGGAACCTTAGACTTGGTACGACTTTGTCTAGATTTCATTACTTTTTAGAGATAAACAAGCAGCTCCATCGAGACTTGGCTAGTTTTTTACAGAATGTTTTTGGTGGGATTATAGATGTCCACATCATTTGTAACAATAAAGGTAACGGTATAAGCGTGTTACTACAGTCATTAGGTAGTTTGATCTGGAAAGTTTGCTGGGAATCACAATCACCAATGTTTAAAACAAAACATTCTAGGTAACGTAACGCGCCTATAGGTAGTTAAATTCAAATTCTACGCGCGCCCTTTTCTATCCTCGTCCATAGGCAATTGCTTTATTGCCTTTGAGATAATACGCCTATGCCAGTTTCCAAAATATGCTGTTAAAAATTAGCAGAGTTAACTCTTCTCTCAAGGACGCCGCCGCCTTTAGTGCGGGCCCGGTGTTGGAGTGCCGTGGTAGAAATCCCCCTCGGGATCCTACGGCACCCCAAGATAACGCGGACGGAACGAGCTGTGTGTAGTGGGAAGGCCCCTTCTGGCTGGGAGAGCCCTACATGCCCCGGGGGTCCTCACGGTGGTATGAAGTTATATGCATTTTCACCGCGTTAAAAAAAAAGAGTTAACTCTTGCCATTCTGGCCGACGTAGTGAGAACCTTATATGCAACGCTTTAACACAGTATTAACCCCTTCGTTCCTGGCGTCCATTTGAATGGACATACATTTAAAACCACTGTATTTTAGGATTTTGATCAGTGAATGCAAAATTAAAACAATATAATTGTACTTTTAATCATTATAAGAAATCTACTCTAAGAAAAGACAAAAAATACATAGTGGGTAGTTTTAAAAAATCTAGTAAACTGATAGCTATCGTCATGAGTACGCGTCAAGAAAGTAAGTGCAAATGATTTATGATTTTTGATATTATATTGTAATTTTTATGAAGTCAATTTTTATTTTCTTGTAGAACAGATCTTTACGATTACATTTGAATAATAATTACTATCAATAATTTAGATTTTTTGTACGAAAAGTTTAGTAATTGCAATGTCCATTGCAGTGGACATTAGGTCTAAGAAGTCGTTTTTTGAATATGCTGAATGTATGAGAAGTATGTGTATTTTAGCTTTGTTTTTCTTCTTTTTAGGGTTCGATCTAGCTAACATTCGAGATGTCGATAACTTGCTATCACTTCTTGAAAATGGTGTAATATCTGATATTGAAGAGGATAGTGACGACGAAATAATACAGCCTCAATTGGAAAATACTGTTCGTGTGGGTAGTGATGTTCTATATCCTAACCATACGTTGCCTCCGGACGATGCTGAAGAAGAAGAAGTGACAATCGAACAGGAGGAGCCATTACCTGGACCAAGTCGTCACCCCGCTCAACGTAAAAAAGATATAATTTGGAGGAAGCATCTGGAATTTGAGCCACCAGAATTTATATGGTCACCGCCTCCACCTTCACAAATGGAATCTCCACTCGCACCAATCGAATATTTCTCGAAGTATATACCTGACTCTCTAATAGAAGATTTTGTTTTCTATACCAATTACTTATTAACTAAGGTAAGGTAACTAATATCACTAAAGATGTAGTAGTTCTAAAATGGATGGACAACAAAGGGGTGGTTTTGGCTTCAAATTTCGTAGGAATTGGCGAAGCCGACGAAGCAAGGCGATGGAATAAAGTTTCAAAAGAATATATAACCATTCCTCGGCCAGAGCTTGTGCGATTGTATAATCACGGAATGGGGGGTGTAGATAAGACTGACCACCTTATAAGTTTGTACCGCATATTTATTAGGTCAAAGAAATGGACATTGCGTATGATTTTTCATGGCATTGACTTGGCACTCACTAACAGCTGGCTCGAATACCAGGCCGATTGTGAAGTTTGTAAAATTCCTAAAAATGAAGTCTTAGATCTTTTACATTTCCGACAGCGTGTCGCACATGCTCTTATCAAAATGGGACAGCCACTTATAAGAAGAAGGGGGCGTCCCACTTCAGCTAACAGCAGTCCTGATTGTTCTCTCACTAGCACTCCCAAAAGAAGACGTGGTGTTGAAACACGACCTGCATCTGAAGTTCAGTATGATTCTGTTGACCACTTACCAGAATATGATAAGAAAAAAGAAGCTACCAGATGTAAGAAACCAGAATGTAAAGGAAAAACACACGTATACTGTCTAAAATGTGATATACACCTTTGTTTCACAGGAGAAAGGAACTGTTTTCGCAGCTATCATCAAAAATAATTTAATTATTAAAATAAAAAATGAATACTCATGTTTTTTCAATAGAAACTTAAACTTTTAGTATACATTTTAACATTAAAATTATTCATAAACCTGATTTAGAAAAACAACAATTAAGTCCCCATGTCCATTGATATGGACATAGTTATAATAAAAAAAATTAAACTAAAATTTAATATTTTTTTATTTTATTATAACCACTAACCCATAAGAATATAAAATAAATCAAAAAAAAATTTTTTTGCCTGCTAAAATTAATTTAGGTTCGAAGGGGTTAAAATATTAAGACTCTGGCTGTTGTGTGTACTGACCTGTCGATCATCTCTCCGATGAGGCCAGACCCTCCTCGGCGGAGACAGCACGGCGCCGGTCGGAGAAGGGGCCTCTTGTTTGAACACTGCCAGCGAAGGTAAAGACAGGAGCGCCTCACTGGAACAGATACAGTTTTGGGTTAGGTATTTCATCCTAACTTCCTAACTAATATTATACATGCCAAAGTAACTCTCTGTTTGTTACCTTTTCACGGCTAAACTACTGAACCGATTGACTTGAAATTTTGTACAGGGGTAGCTTATGGTCCGGGAAAGAACATAGGCTATGTTTTATCCCGAAATTTCCAAGGGATCGGGAACTACGCGGGTGAAACCGCGGGGCACAGCTATATTTTATAAAACTTATGTCCAGTAGTAGACGATTATGGGCTGACAATTATGATGATTGATGATAAAGGTATTAATCTTAGAAAAAAAATCATCATCACTTTCATCTAGTAAAAAGCGCATCAAAGTGCGGGTTGGTTTATCTTGAGCAGGACAACCAGTAACCGTCCTCGTGCAGGTTAGGTCATCAAATACTACAATACAACACTTGATCTGCTTGATTGGTTCAGGAAATTAATACTTCATGAGAGTTTTCATGATATTATACTGGGCAAACGAGCAGACGGGTCACCAGATATTAAGTGAATACTGCTTAAATGAATTATTCTTGTAGAATTAAGATTCCACTGCAGACCTAAAACTTTTCACTCACTGACTGATGATAATGATGAGAATAGGAAGAAGCAATAGGCGTATAATAGCCTTACTAAATCTGCTACGAGTTTTCTTGCAGCTACAATATTTTTAAGTACCAAATAATAAACTCACTTCATAGACAGCTCTCCCGGTAAGTCCAAATCCAGGTCGTTCACCTGCCATCCGGGCGACATGTGCGATGATGATGAACTGGTGCCACTGCCGCCCATCTCGCCCAGGGCAGCTGCGGAATGAGGGCGAAATTGGTCAGTATGTAGTATGGAATAGGAGGTATTTTTATATTATTATCGTAATCGTAACTAATATTATAAATGCGAAAGTAACTCTGTCTGTCTGTTACCTTTTCACGGCTAAACTACTGAACCGATTGACTTAAAATTTGGTACAGGGGTAGCTTATGGTCCGGGAAAGAACATAGGCTATAGAACTACGCGGGTGAAACCGCTGGGCACAGCTAGTACTTCATATAAGTACAGCTTTTAGAAGTAAAGGAAGATCTATGAAGAATTCTTCTTCCGTACCATAAATTTCAAAATTAATTGAGGTCGGTTTTTCTTTTATTCTATTTGGGAAACAAACAGTACAATAAACTTTTAAAAGGTGTAATAAATGAACCGAAATTTTCACTTTTACAATGAAGTAGGCAGAAACAGTAGTTTAATCACAGTTTGGGGAATGACATTTTATGGAGTAACTGCCATCATCACCGCGGGGCGCTGCTAGTAATCTATAAAGACTTACAGAGCATACAACTACCGGAATAAAAGCTTTCATAGGGGTTGACGGACTTAGGTACAGTCAGCGTCAAAAGTTACCGCCCCTTGGTTGGCATACCAAAGTGAGCGTTACCAAGGGGGGGTACCTTTTATCTGACGCTGATTGTACTCTGAAAATGTACATTTTCACCGTAGCTGGGAATTGAACCTAGGATCGCAGTACAATGGCCAATTGTTAACCACTTGCATTACGATCAATAACTTCACACATTAAAAGCGATAAGACATTGCTTTACTTTGGGCGCCATTAATCTAAACGATTGATAACTTGAACGTCATTACAAGGCAATTGAGTAAATATTTTGATAATTTGTTTAAATATTTTTGTTAGTTTATTTGTACTGGTATTGTTTGTATGTAAAGGCATACAAAAGCGAAAGCGCCATTGCATCCGTGCGAGCGGGACGCATTATAATTTACGCAGGTGCGACAGAGATAGATAGCTACAGGTCAACGTACGATACTTCATGTGAATTAATTATAACTTTATTTTGATAAGTTTTGATATACCCTATTTACACTATGCTCCTGCTACTGAGTAGCAGCACGAGTGACCCTTTACACTATGCCGCTGCCCACTTTCCTGCTCATTGTAGCATAGTGTAAATAGGGTAATAAACCAAAGCACAATATCAAAACATGTTGCACAATCATTGTTTATCCCAAATAATAAAACAAAAAATTCTTAAAAATCCGGTATGAATCGGTAAACAACTGCCAATTAACCGGTAATTTTCGATACGAATCGGTAAACAACTGTCAATTAACCGGTAAAATCCGGTTCGATTAAAAAGTAGTGAAAGCAAAGAACGTTTATGTAATTAACTTATTAATTATATGAAACTAGTGTTAACTAGACTATGTTTGCTCCTTAATTGGCCTCAAGATAAGAGACCTTTAGTTGGTGGTGATATCTTCGACTACTTAGGTTAAGAGGTCGATAATATTTTGTAATAAAGTATATAAAATATATACAGGGTGTCCGGGCATCGATGTCGGATACTTTAAGGGAGTAAAATATGGTATTTTTTATCGACAAATCACGATTCCAATTTTCTCTAGCTACCTCCATTACAAAATGGCAGCCATTTTGTTTTTTTCAACTCGACGCGCGGGTGCTTGTACTGATTTAGTCATTGCTATCCATGTAAACGTCTTAGGAAGATGAAAGGTGTCTCATTTGAAAGTAAATAATGTAGGGTATTATTGAATTTAAGACTTTATTCCATATCTTAATTATAAAATAACAAAAAATCATTACAAAAATAAAAATCAATATTTTTTTACAGATAATTTCTGCATTTAAAAAAAAAAAAAAATTTGACCCATTAACCTACGTTTTTCATCTTGTTTTTTGATAGTACAGAATATTAACTTAAAAAAGAATCATACATCTTATAGCCTTATGTATGATAGTTCTAAAGTTACGATGGTTTGAATATGATCCTTAGCCAAGAAAATCGTCTCGTATTGCGAGGAGTGCTCGACGTGCTCACCCATGGGACTGCGTTGTTGGGATTATCTGACTTGGACTATTATTTAGTCCGTCTAAGTGAAGGTAATTAATAAAAAATGCTACATTTTATTCCATATCTTTATTAAAAAATAACAAAAGAGGATGATAAAAACAAAAACCATTATGTGTTTTCGTATGTTTTTTAGATTATTTGTCTTTTTTTTAAACTAACCCATTAGGATAAATTTTTGTTGTTGTTTATTAATACTTAGTACAGGATATTTACTCAAAAATAAGCCATGCATTTTATAGCTCTATGTACGATAGTTCAAAAGTTACGGAGGTTTGAATATGACCCTTAACCGTGAAAATCGCCTTGCATTCTCAGGATTACTCGTCCGTGGGTCTGTATGGCTAAGAGTCATATTCAAACTGTCTAACCTTTTGAACTATCATAGATACCCTAAGTAAATATGCTGTACTATCAAAAACAAAGAAAAAAGTAGCTTGATGGTCATTTTTTCAAAAAAAGACAAACAATCTAAAAACAATACGAAAACACATAACTGTTTTTGTTTTTATCATCCTCTTTTGTTATTGTTTTGATGAAGATATGGAATAAAACGTAGCATTTTTTTATTAATTACCTTCACTTAGACGGACTAAATAATAGTCCAAGTCAGATAATCCCAACAACGCAATCCCATGGCTGAGCACGTCGAGCACTCCTCGCAATACAAGACGATTTTCTTAGCTAAGGATCATATTCAAACCATCGTAACTTTAGAACTATCATACATAAGGCTATAAGATGTATGATTCTTTTTTAAGTTAATATTCTGTACTATCAAAAAACAAGATGAAAAACGTAGGTTAATGGGTCAAATTAATTTTTTTTTTTAAATGCAGAAATTATCTGTAAATAAATATTGATTTTTATTTTTGTAATGATTTTTTGTTATTTTATAATTAAGATATGGAATAAAGTCTTAAATTCAATAATACCCTACATTATTTACTTTCAAATGAGACATCTTTCATCTTCCTAAGACGTTTACATGGATAGCAATGACTAAATCAGTACAAGCACCCGCGCGTCGAGTTGAAAAAAACAAAATGGCTGCCATTTTGTAATGGAGGTAGCTAGAGAAAATTGGAATCGTGATTTGTCGATAAAAAATACCATATTTTACTCCCTTAAAGTATCCGACATCGATGCCCGGACACCCTGTATATATGTACTTTTATTTGGCACACGTCTTCGTTAGATGCGGATAGTTCATTTTTAACCGAGTTACAAAAAGAGGTTATCAATTCGACCTGTATGTAATATTGTATGAATTTGTACAGATTTTGGATTAGTTAATTAATCCATAACAAATAACCTGCGTAAATTATAATGCGTCCCGCTCGCACGGATGCAATGGCGAGCGGGACGCATTATAATTTACGTAGGTGCGACAGAGATAGATAGCTACAGGTCAACGTGCGATATTTCATGTGATTTACGACCGTGCTATAGTAGGATTGTCATCGCCACCCTGTATACTGACTGTAAAAAAACCTAATCCTAACTAATATTATAAATGCGAAAGTAACTCTGTCGGTCTGTCTGTTACCTTTTCACGGCTAAACTACTGAACCGATTGACTTGAAATTTAGTACAGGGGTAATAGCTTATGGTCCGGGAAAGAACATAGGCTACGTTTTATCCCGAAATTCCCACGGGATCGGGAATTACGCAGGTAAAACCGCGGGGCACAGCGTGTAATACCATATAAGTAATAAATACCGTAAGCATTGTAAGTGATGCTGGCGAACGCATGCGCACCAAACTCTGCGAATCTTCTTCCCTCTCTTGCTTCTCTCGCTGCAAACTGCAGTACGGCAGCCGCTGAAACTCTTTCAGTCTGCTGCGTTGTGTCTTCAACCATTTTCGATATAGTTTCAACCACTACCAATAGATGGCGTTGTACAGCAATATGTGTGTTCGCAATTTACGTTTTAGTTCCAATAGCCACCAATAGATGGCGTTGTATACCAGTGTGTGTATTTTAATCTTGTGTTTTTTAACTTCTTAATTGAGATTATTTCGTTATAATAAGTATTTTAAATAGTCTTTTCGTTAATTTTAATCTTAATTTAATTTCAGATCAGTCAATATTGAGTAAATTATGATTTAGTTCTCAAAGTTTCTCAATAGATGGCGTTGTTAACAATTCTCTTGATGAATTGATTTTTGTGATACGCCGATAGATGTCGCTTTTATCAAATTATTTTTAGATGAGTTTTTATATATCACAGCTCCAAATCTTCTGTTTTTCTATTCGTCACAAACACCAACATTTGTACGTCCATAAATGTGTCTTTTTACACTCAAAATTATGTGTTTTTGTAATTGAAATAAAGTTTATTTTCGTTGTCATTTTATTGTAGGTTCTGTTCGGTTGATTTAGGATTCAGTTTTGATTGTTATATCTGTTTAATTTTAAAGGTTATGTCACAAATGTAAGATAGTAAACTACTTAGTTCTTCAATTGCCTTTAGTTTATATAAGTACTAGCTGCGCCCCGCGGTTTCACACGCGTAGTTCCCGTTCCCGTAGGAATTTCGGGATGAAAAATAGATGTTGGCCGATTCTCAGACCTACTGAATATGCTCACAAAATTTCATGAGAAATCGGTCAAGCTGTTTCGGAGGAGTACGGGGACGAACATTGTGACACGAAAATTTTATACACCCCTATTTTGAAATTACGGGACTTATTAAAATCAAAATATGTGTAGCAATAACTGAATCCAGATATCCAATAAAAATATCAAAAATTATAGTCGATTACTTATCTTTAAAAAATACTAAATAAATGTCGTATTACCAGACTGCACACTAGCTATCAAGTATTCTGTGACGGCTCGGGTCAATGACCGCGCTTAAATAAAAGCAAAAGAAAAAAACTAACTTCACTATTATATTGTCACCCGTCGTTTACATTAGCTGTGAGATAAGGTATCTCAATTTCAAAATAAGGGTGTATATAAGATCATGATGATTAGGGCGAGCGAAGCCAAGCCCTTCTAACGCAACAATATATACAGTTTTGTGGTACATTTTACGGAAAAACTACAACACTTACAGATTTGATGTTTAACAAAGTTATGACAATTTATTTCTAGATGTGCAGAGCAGAATATCTTTTAGTTAAAATATAATTTTGTAATTGAAATGAAAAATTGATTAAAGGAGAGCAAAAGGCAGTGTTTAAACTCTTTCAAGCCCCCACTAAGCCACGCTTATAGGTAGTCATATTAGTATAGATAAAAATAGATTATCACTACATACGAGGGGGGGTCAAAAAGTTCGCGGAATGGAGGGGATAGCGGGGGGTGGGGGACCTGCCGCAGGTAGTAACTAATGAGCAACTCTTTGTGAGTATATATGCCAAGTTTGAACCTGATTGTGTCAATAACCTTTGACCTGTCGTCGATCAAACAAGTGAATCCGGAAGAAAAACTTGAACATGGAAAAAATCGAGTTTCGTGCCGTCATAAAGTTCCTCACTAAGCAAGGAAAACCACCTCAGAAAATTTTGGAAGAAATGTTATCAGTATACGGGGACTCTTGCCCTGGGAAAACCATGGTGTACAAGTGGAATAGCCTTTTCAAGCAAGGCAGAGAGTCTCTTGAAGACGACCCTCGCTCAGGACGGCCGATTGAGGCCACCACCTCAAACATCGTTGAAAAAGTGGAGAATCTTATACTGGAGGATACTCGTTTGAAGAAGAAACAACTTGCAGAAATGGTTGGAGTATCACCTACAACCATTTTAAATATTCTACACGACAATCTTGGGATGTCAAAAGTCAGCGCAAGATGGGTGCCAAGAATGCTCACACCACCACAGAAACAGCTGCGCGTCGAGTATTCAAAGGAGTTTTTAGACCTCTGTAGCGCCGACAAGGAAGGAATTTTTGCAAGACTTGTTACTGCAGATGAAACTTGGGTTCATCATTATGAGCCTGAGTCGAAGCAAGAGTCTATGCAGTGGCATAAAAAGGGTCAGCCCCCCCCTAAGAAATACAGGGTGTCACAATCGGCTGGAAAAATCATGGCAACTGTTTTTTGGGATACAGAGGGTATTTTATTAATAGATTATAAAGATAAGGGTGTTTCTATAACGGGAGAATACTACGCTAATCTACTAAGACAATTAAAAGAAGCAATCAAGGAGAAAAGGCGGGGAAAGTTGACAAAGGGTGTGCTGCTTTTGCATGACAACGCACCGGTACACAAGAGCCGCGTTGCGATGGCTGCCCTTCATCACTGTGGCTTCGAAATGTTAAACCATCCTCCCTATAGTCCAGACTTAGCCCCCTGTGATTATTTTTTATTTCCCAAATTAAAAAAAGAGCTTCGGGGGAAGAAATTTTCCGATGATGAAGAAGTCAAGTCGGCGATTTCGGCCTATTTTGAGGACAAAGACAAATCATTTTTTTTCGACGGTATTAATAAGTTAATAGAGAGATCTGAAAAATGTATTCGACTTAAGGGGGAATATATTGAAAAAGAAAAATAGTACAGTATTTTATTTCACCCCCCTTCCCCTCCGTTCCGCGAACTTTTTGACCCCCCCTCGTAGTATAAAACAAAGTCGATTTCACCCCGCGGTTTCACTCGCGTAGTTACCATTCCCGTGGAAATACAGGGATAAACTATAGCCTATCTCACTCGCTGACAATATAGCTTCCCATTAGTGAAAGAATTTTTGAAATCGGTTCAGTAGATCGCGATATTACCCCTTACAATTTAACAAACACACAAACTTTACTTCTTTAGTATTAATTTTTATATGAGTAATTATTATAAGTTTTTAGTTTTGTTTAAAAATTTGAGTCGACACGCAAAAAAGAGAAGAAGTATAATTTTATTTCCGCATTCTCATGGGAGCGGGAACTACGCGGGTAAAACCGCGAGGCAGAGCTAGATAGTATGTATAGATAAAAATAGATTATAACAGAGATAAAAATACATACAAATTACGCTACCCACGCGTAAATCACACATCCATTTCAAGTAAACACGTCGCGTTAATTCATTTAACACCTCCCAGGCTCTGACCACGTGGGATCAATGTGTAGCGTGTTTTTATCATTTTTAGTCTAGCGATAAGGTTTAGAATGGTGACTAGTGATAACTAATGCCTGCGGGGCATTGCCTGTGCTCAAACTAATATTATAACCTAGCTGTGCCGGTTTTACCCGCATGGAACCTTATCCCGTAGGAATTTTGGGATAAAAAGTATCCTATGTGATATTCCTAGGTATGAGGAACATCTGTACTAAATTTCATTAAAATCCATTCAGTTGTTTTTGCGTGAAAGAGGAACAAACATCCAAACATCTACACTCACAAACATTCGGCTTTATAATATTAGTAGAACTAGCGGCCCGCCCCGGCTTCGCACGGGTCCAAGTTTCCCGTTTGCTTTTCCAAATTTTTTTTACATAAGAACCTTCTCCTGACAACAACAAATACAACAAAAAAAGAATTAGTGAAATCGGTCCAGCCATTCACGCGTGATGCCGTGACCAAGGAAAACGGGTTTCTGACTGACATAGTGATCTATCAACGCACAGCCCAAACCACTGGACGGATCGGACTGAAATTTGGCATGCAAGTAGATGTTATGACGTAGGCATCCGCTAAGAAAGGATTCCCACGGGATTGTGATATATAGATTGGTGAAACCGCGGGGCAAAGCTAGTTAATATTATAAATGCAAAAGAAACTCTGTCTGTCTGTTACCTTTTCACGGCTCATTACTACATAGTATAAAACAAAGTCGCTTTCTCTGTCCCTATGTCCTTATGTCGCTATGTATGCTTAGATCTTTAAAACTACGCAACGAATTTTGATGCGGTTTGTTTTAATAGATAGCGTGATTCAGTGGAAAGGTTTTTAACCCCCGACGCAAAAAGAGGGGTGTTATAAGTTTGACATGTCTGTGTGTATATCTGTCTGTCTGTGGCATCATAGCTCTCGAACGGATTTAAACTTTGTATTAAAGGGGACTTACGTGCGAGTGTTCTTAGACATGTTTGATGAAAATCGGTTGACCCGTTTAAAAGTTATGGGGGTTTGAAAGTAATTGTGTTGGGAATATTTAAATTTTAAATTTAATTGTTTTTTAGCATAATTTTATTCCCATATTACTACGGGAACGGGAACTACGCGGGTGAAACCGCGTTTTATCTAAAAAAAGTAAAAAAATAGATAAGATTTATAAATAAAGTATATTCATAGATTATAAACCAAAGTCCTCTATAGGACGTCCACCATTATTAATAGATACCTATCACAAAGTCGTAACATTTAAAAGTAAATTGGAAATAAATTTTATCTAATACAGATAACATCTAACACCCAATAGATATTGAATAAACACGAACTAATTTAATTTGTTAGGTTAGCAACACAGATCAGGGCAGGGAGTCACCTTAGGACTTCCGACTTGTTAGCAACAGCACAACAGGTGTGACAATGAATAATATAATAGTACTTGCAGCGCCCCGCGGTTTCACACGCGTAGTTTCCGTTCCCGTTCCCGTAGGAATTTCGGGATGAAAAATACATGTTGGTTGGCCGATTCTCAGACCTACTGAATATGCTCACAAAATTTCATGAGAATCGGTCAAGCCGTTTCGGAGGAGTATGGCAACGAAAACTGTGACACGAGAATTTTATACATATATTAGAAAAAGATACATAGATACGTTTGCGTTTAGAAATGGCAATGGAAAAAGGAGGTAGTTGTCAACTTTCTGCTTAGTTAGTTACGCACAAACTGGTGACGTAACGCTTTGAAATAGTAAATTCGTTTATAAAGATGTATATATTCATCGTTCTCTGACAACAGGTGTTATTTACAATGTACATATTTATTTTCTTTCCCTTTCTTTAATAGCTTAAAAACGAAATCAAAATATGATTATTTCAAAATTCCATGTAGTACCATAAATAGCCATAAATGATATAATTCCAAATCGGTGGTAGATTCATTGATTTTCAGACCTCATTGAGGCCTTAATTGAATAAATGATTTTTTACTTTGACTTTGAAATTTTATGGGAAAGAGGGGCTTCACGTGTGCCCAGTAATGTCACTGACTATATTGCCCTTTAAACTGGAACACAGTAATGTTTTCGCACTACTGTTTGGCAGCAGAATATCTGACAATGCGGTAGTACCCACTCAGATACGGCAGCACACATTTCGACGGAATCGTGCAAGTTTTATCACATGGTGAAATTTATAATAATGTATAAAAAATAAACAAATCTATAAACATAATGTCCTTGGTACATAACTAGAATATAAAATTTAAATAATTTAATTTTAAAACTGGTTTTAATTGGATAAATCTGGTTTAATAAGTTTTTTTGCTTTTTAATTATCGCTAATTTATTTATTTCTTTGATTTAGATTATAATATTTACATAAATTAACATTAACGGCTTTTTGTCGCGGTTTAAATATAAGATTTATTCTTTCACTCGTTGTATTTTATAAGCGTTTGTACCATTTCTTATCGGCAGTGAAATCCTTACAAATATTATAAATGCGAATAAACTCTGTCTGTTACCTTTTCACGGCTAAACTACTGAACCGATTGACTTGAAGTTTGGTACAGGGGTAGCTTATGGTCCGGGGAAGGACATAGGCTATGTTAAAATCCCACGGGATCGGGAAAACTGCGGGGCACAGCTAGTAAATCATATTATGTTGCATAATTTACAGGTCTTAATCGCGTATAACATACTAATTATTATTTACCTCGACGCTTCGACCGACACCGATCGTGGTCACGAGAAGACGAAACGAGAGGAGTCTTCTTCAGGGCCGAGCCGCCCATATGTGCGATGTGTGCGGCGCACACAGGCGCCAAGACAATAGGGGCGCCGCGGCCGCCATCCAAATTATTTTTGTTACACCACAACAACATATCCATAGGTGGGGGGAACCCCCCACCTCGTATTTTTTAATTTTCGATATCTGGGGCCGTTTTTAATCTAAAGAGCGCAACCCCCCCCCCCCCCCCCCCCCCAAAAGAGGCGCTTCATAGGTTTCGCACACAGGCGCTGTGGGAGGTCGGCTCGGCCCTGGTCTTCTTCTTTATGTTATACGCGATTAAGACCTGTAAATTATGCAACAATGAATTCTGATCGCGAAAGTTTAAAAAATGTATTAGTCTATACTAATATTATAAAGAGGAAAGATTTGTTTGTTTGTAATGAATAGGCTCCGAAACTACTGGACCGATTTCAAAAATTCTTTCACTAATGGAAAGCTAATTTATCAGTGCGTGACATAGGCTATTTTATCCCCGTAATCCCACGGGAACGGGAACTACGCGGGTGAAACCGCGGGGAGCTACTAGTAAATCATATATTAGAAATACATCACCGACCTAAATATAATGAAACCCCAATCATGTTGATATAACCTTTACCCCACAAAGTGTCCAAGACCAGTGATAACTGACGTACCGACCGGTTTGCGATACGACACGACCTGGAGAATAACCTTTAAGACTTGTGTTAGTACACGTTCATAATATTACAATAAATCTATAGGGACAATAAATATAACTGACTGATTGACTGATCTATAAAGAAATAGAGAGAGAAAGTAGTGAACGAATTGCTCTCAAATCGATACAGAAAACTTGAGAATCAAGTGAAAAAATATGTATCAATAAATAAATTCCTACTAATATTATAAATGCGAAAGTTTGTATGTTTCTGAGTTTGTTACTCTTTCACGCAAAAGCTACTGTATCGGTTTAGATTAAATTTGGTACAGATGTTCCTTACAACTAGAAATAACACATAGGATACTTTTCATCCCGAAATTCCTATTGGATTACGATTCACGCGGGGCATATACAAAATATATTTAAGTAAGTATGTATGTATTTAGATTATGAAAAGCCATAATTTCGCATTTAATAGTGACTATCACAACAAAATATGGTGTCATCATGTAAGATCATACTGTCAAAAAATTAAATTAATTTTTACTGAGAATTGATGAGAAAACTTGAAGTGGGGTTGTTCCTATTGTAACCGGATCCCACTTTGAGAAACCGCGGAAAATGTATTCCCTTGGTACGTCATAACTTGAGAACGACTGCATCAAATTGGACAATTTTTTTTTTTAAGAGCTTGTTACAGTCTGGACAAGATTTTGGTGGTTATTGTCTCGTTTGTTATAACGTAATAGTAAGAATTACTACACACTTATTGTAATTAAATAGAAATAATCAAAGGAACTCCAATCATTGTCTTCGAAAGTCCATGTCCATGGGACTATTCTCATATCTACACTTAATATTATAAAGATAAAAGATTTGATAGTTTGTAACGAAAAAGCTCTGAAACTACTGAACCGATTTTAAAAAATCGTTCACTAATGGAAAGCCAATTTATCAGTGCGTGACATAGGCTATATTTTATCCCCGTATTCCCACGGGAACGGGAACTACGCGGGTGAAACCGCGGGGCACCAAGTGGCAGAGTGGTCACCATACTGGATTTCCAAACGTTCGATTACCCAAACAGATACGAACGAACAGAATACAGGAAAATGGGGGTTTTGGTACATACTATGCTGTAAATATTTTCGCTAATTATCTCGCAAGCGAAGGGTCACAGATCAAAGTCCCATAAGAGATTTATTTTTGATTTGTGTAACCCAGCAATATTTGTCACGGTCTGGGTGTGTTATGACTTATGAATGTGTGAGTGTGTGCGTAGTTTCTGATACACTAGATACAAATAATAAACCTAGTTAGGGGTCAGCTGGTATAAAATTATAAAACATAACATAGTCATTCACTACATCACCTCATTTTAGTAACTGACCCCTAACTAAGTTCGAAACTTGTATCCAGGGTATCAGAAACTACTCACACACTCATTCACACACACACCCAGACCGAGACAAACAATATGATTAAAAAGGTTCCAGATTGCTGATATTTTTGTAAAGAACTATGATTGTGTGTGCGTAGTTTCTGAGGTACAGAGTAAAAATCTATACCTACCTAGTTTAGGGGTCAGTTGTAGAGTGATTGAAACAAAGCGATGCAGTCAAATATTTTTTGAATATTTTCGAAAAAAAATTACATAATTGTATATAACAAATGAAATAACACGTTCGGTACGTGAACTATCACATAATCTTTTACTCGTTTATCGTCTGTGCGCGTGCGCTCCGGTGTCGTCTGTGCGCGTGCGCTCCGGTGTGCGTACGTATCGCAAGGTACCGTCGCAATGGAAACTCAACTGTGTAATTCTTCGAACGTAGTTAAATGTAGTAGTTGTAATGTGGTCATTAATGAAGTATTAGCCTTCATATGCAATAAAATGGACGTCATGGATGAACAGAGTATCACCCTTATATGTGGTAGTGCATTCTCTGAAAGCGAGATTTTAAATGCCAAAAATCTATTATTCGAGTCGTTATCATTGTCAAAGAAAAAGAAGATTAGAAAAAGACAAGGTAAAACACTACGTGATATAGATGACATCGTTTGTTTGTTAAAAGAAACGGACCCTGAAGATATTCCGGTTTTTGTGGCGAGAGATCTTCAAAAATTACCTCCTGTTTTGTTTGATCACGTAGACGTCACCCGACTACTTAAAGATATTGTGAGGCTGCGTAGTGATCTAAATAACATACAGAGAGAATATGCTACTGTCAAGCAAATAAATGACCTCCGCGACGAATTAGAATCACTCAAGAATGCTTCCATTATAAACAACTTTTCGCAAAATGTTAACATGACGCGAGGTGCTGGATTGCTACACAATAGTTTTGAGTGTACAAGTGGTCCCATGGGTTTATCGCCGGTTTGTAATACCACACTTACAAAAGAACATCAAGTAAAAGCTTCTCCCTTTAAGAAACGCATTACATTTTCTGATGAGGGTACTTTTACAAAATCATCCAGCGCTAAAAGTGAAAGTAACGGCTCGCTGTGCACATCTACGAAAACAACAACTCAACCGTTATCAACACAAACGCCGTTATTATGTACTGGTCGAAATACATCACAATGTACCCCCACTCAGTCTCCAATTATTGATAAAACCCAGTATAGTACAGGCCAACACGTCAACGATAAGAAATCTTTTGCGGAGGTGTCAAGGGGTGGTGAATTTAAAAATCAAGTGCCTAGAGAGGACTTTGTAACTGTACAACGAAAGCGGTTACGAAATAGATTTTTAGGAAACACCGGTAAAGCGGCTACTGACACTAACTTTAGGGCTGCAATTATCAAAACACCGATATATGTTTACAATGTGTCTAAAGACTCGACTGAGAATGACATAAAAATGTATATTAAAAACAAAACTAATCTGGATATTGAAGTGGAAAAAATGAAAATGAAATTAATAAAAGATTATTGTGCTTACAAGGTATTTGTGCCGATGTATAAATTAAAAGATTTTTTAAATGACAATTTTTGGCCCGACGGAGTTTTATATCGGAAATTTATTGAATTCAAGCACAGTACAATGAGGAACAATTATCGAGACATAAATAAAACAATTTGTAATGAATCAAACAACTAAATTAATAAGTTTTAATTGCAAAAATATCAACCGGTCAGTACATTGTGTGAGTAGATTATGTAACGGCGCAGACATAGTGGCTCTTCAAGAAACTTGGTTGCTACCTCATGACATACCGTTATTAGGTAACATACACAATGAATTCTCATTCACGGGAAAGTCAGCTGTGGACACGTCTGCGGGGGTGTTGCGAGGTAGGCCGTACGGAGGTGTCGCCCTGCTATGGAGGACAGCGGCGTTCCCGACGGTTAAAGTGATTCAGTGTAATAGTGTACGTATCGCCGCGATTAAAATAGTGTTAAACGAACGGTCAGTGTTAGTTATATCTGTGTACATGCCCACTAATTCACATGACAATCTGTCCGAATTTACTTCGTGTTTAAGTGAATTATGTGCCATAATTGAAAGTACCGATGTAAACTCTGTGATAATGCTTGGTGATTTTAATGCACATCCTGGTGAGCTGTTTTACATTAACTTATTATCATTCTGTGAGGAACAATATTGGTCATGTGTAGATACTGAATTGTTACCAAGTAATACATTATTATACTGTAGATAGCCTAGGGCCTAGGATATATGTCCCCAAATCTGTCTCTCCCTCCCCTGAATAAGGGCGATCAGTCTTTAGTCAACCACAGGCCGAGTGCGGGTTGGTCACGGAGCACACAACCTTAGAATTTCTCTTTACTCATAATAAATAAATTTTATCAGTAAGTTTGTATTTCATGAGTCCTGCTAATATTATAAATGCGAAAGTTTGTATGTTTCTGAGTTTGGATGTTTGTAACTATTTCACGCAAAAACTACTGTATCGATTTAGATTAAATTTGGTACAGATGTTCCTTATAACTAGGAATAACACTTAGGTTAATTTTTATCCCGAAATTCCCATGGGATTGGGATTCACGCGGGAAAAACCTGGGGGCGCAGATAGCCCCTACTATCCCTACTAATATTATAAATGCGAAAGTAACTCTGTCTGTCTGTCAGTTACCTTTTCACGGCTAAACTACTGAACCGATTGGCTTGAAATTTGGAACAGGGGTAGTGTATGATCTGGGAAAGAACATAGGCTATGTTTTGTCCCGAAATTCCCACGGGAACGGGAACTACGCGGGAAAAACCTCGGGACGCAGATAGTTAATAATAAATCTGTAACTGATCAGGTCAAAGGTTGTGTGACAGTTATTTTTTTAAGATTAGACCCGAGCGATGCCGGATTTGGGCTCTAGTATTTTGTATTAATGACCTATTTAATCGGCTATCTAAAAGGAGTGTTATGTTTTCTTTTAGTGTTTCTTTGTTACTCGATATTTTTAGTGACGTCTGTTACCTAGCTACTAACTATACTTAAAAGTATAGGATAGTATGTTTATCTCTTACATTTGTGACATGATAACCATCAAATACCTCTAGATTTTTGTAAAAACACTGCTCAAAAGCCTTTTGATCCATTGAAAAGTTACATTTGGGGTTGCGTTTCTTAGAGGACGCAATTTTATTTTTTTGATGTGTAGGGGGGGTAAGTGGAAAGCTAAAATCAAGTTTGTGGGGTCGCCACCCCTGTCCCACGGCCGCCATCTTGAAAATAGGGGTTGAAACGGTTTTTACGATATATCTCTTAAAGTATTCAACTGATAAAATTTTTTTTTAACGTTTTTTGTTGCAAATTAAATTCTCTATAACTTTGGTCCAGTAATTTATAAATAAAAAAGTTATAAGTGAAAATGTTGAGAAATTCGAGAAAAAAAATATATTTTTCGATATAACTTTTTTTTATCATTTTACGAAAAAACGATATCAGACCATTTTTGCAGATCGTTTTTTCGACAACTTTTATATGCAACATTTTTTCATTAAGTCAATAGCTAAGGTTTTACAGCGCTCCGAAGTGAGTACTATTTTTCAGTACTCTTAACTATACATATTTTATACGTGGGTACTAATAATGTGTCATCAGTTTTTTATTTTGTTATTATAATTATTTTAATTAGTAATTTTGCAATGTTATTAATAATTAATTATTGACTCTTTTCCTCACCACCCACGAGGTAGAGTCTGGAGGCAATGTCACAATGACATTTGTTACGAGGATACCGCTGCAGCACACTCAGGCACGGTAGAAAGAGTGGGAGATACTAGTTCCTCTCCCTTCCCCTCGATCTTACGCTTTTTCGATCAGCATCACGTGACCCTGACGCGAGTTTGAAAGTTTTTACCCATACAAAAAAAAGTGCTCAGCGCCGCTAAAGAAGTTTTCACTTCAAAAAAAGAATAGTACAGTAAGAGAGGTTAGAAATAATGATAATAATAATAGCAGCTTTTCTTTTGTTCCCTAATGGTCGCTTGGGTATTTTCTACCTGGACAGCATTCTCGGTAATTTTTTTCTCGAATTTCTGTACATTTTCACTTATAACTTTTTTATTTATAGTTTTACGACAAAAAATTACTGGACCAAAGTTATAGAGAATTTAATTTGCAACAAAAAACGTTAAATTTTTTTTTATCAGATAAATAGTTTAAGAGATATATCGTAAAAACCGTTTCAACCCCTATTTTCAAGATGGCGGCCGTGGGACAAGGGTGGCGACCCCACAAACTTGATTTTAGCTTTACACTTACCCCCCCTACACGTCAAAAAAATAAAATTGCGTCCTCTAAGAAACGCAAGGTAAGGCCTAAAAAATGTAACATTTCAATGGATCATTTGTATCCAAACCCTTTAAAAACAAGCAAAACATATTCTATTTTCAAATCACTATCACTTATTTTTAAACTTCACGAATCAATTTTCGAACACTTCCATTCCAATTTCAAACATTTCGAATAAACACATTTGTTTAACACTATACCAAATTCAATTGACATTCAATTATCACCTTTATCACTTCAAAATTAAGTACGTTTTTCCCGAAACATTTAATTAGAATACGCGTATTTTACGTTAAAAGCGTATTTTATGTTATAAAAATGCGCGTATTTCTACGCAATACGTGTCGTAGCCGCGAAGATACGACAAAGACTGTTTTGTGTACAAAATTCATAATTATAATTTTATTATCAACTTCATATCAGTAATAAGTAGTTAGCTGTCGTAGATGAGATATTGGTGTGGAGTAATGTGCCTACGTTAGGATAGACTCAGTGAGTAAGATATCACATCATATAGATTTCCAACAGGGGACACAGATGACACAGGTTAAATTTGCATTTCATTGAAAATGTAGTGGCCAACAGCCAAACAAGAAAAACTTGAGTTTTAGGTTGCAGTGTCATAGTGTAGTCATTAAATTCACAGAGCTTTAGTTGCTGAGAGCACTGTGTCATCACTGATACCTAATTAAGTACAAACGCTCGCGTGTCGAGGTAAAAAGCAAAATGGCTGCTATTTTATGGTAGAGAAAATTAGGATCGTCATTTGTCGATAAAGTCTCCGACACCAGTAAACGGACACTGTATAATGAAGAGAGTGATTGCTTATAAAAAATCTGCATTATACAGTGTCTTATCTAACCTGTAGGCAAACTAAACTAGAGCGTCCCTTCTATACCACGTTAACTAATCTTTGCGCGTCTAAGTTCTCCTATTGGTCGATGCTAAAGTAAACAAACGATACTATTGAACGGAACGAGTTTTATTTAAATTATATTATGTATTTATATAGTTTATATATTTTATATAAACTCTATTCTTATGTATAGTGAGATATCCGCTTGTGGCGGAAGTATAGTATATATTCAATTTTATTTGCTAACTAGTCGTCTAAACTTGGGATAGGTCCTTATACCTACATACAGTCAACATTAAAGTAGTTTCTATCACTTAATTTTCTTTGTATATCTAATATATAAAATTCTCGTGTCACAGTTTTCGTTGCCATACTCCTCCGAAACGGCTTGACCGATTCTCATGAAATTTTGTGAGCATAATCAGTAGGTCTGAGAATCGGCCAACATCTATTTTTCATCCCGAAATTCCCACGGGAACGGGAACTACGCGTGTGAAACAGCGGGGCGCAGCTAGTCTAATATATAAAATTCTCGTGTCACAGTTTTCGTCCCCGTACTCCTCCGAAACGGCTTGACCGATTCTCATGAAATTTTGTGAGCATAATCAGTAGGTCTGAGAATCGGCCAACATCTATTTTTCATCCCGAAATTCCCACGGGAACGGGAACTACGCGTGTGAAACAGCGGGGCGCAGCTAGTCTAATATATAAAATTCTCGTGTCACAGTTTTCGTTGCCATACTCCTCCGAAACGGTTTGACCGATTTTCATGAAATTTTATAAGCATATTCAGTAGGTCTGAGAATCGGCCAACATCTATTTTTCATCCCGAAATTCCTACGGGAACGGGAACTACGCATGTGAAACCGCGGGGCGCAGCTAGTTTTTTTATAAAATTAGTCGGGATTAATTAAATGAATACATAATCTTACAAAAACAAAATTGTAATTTGTTTGTACACATTATTTTTAAATCATAGTTAGACACTTGAATTGATATAGAAAGCAAACTGACACAAATAAAATTATAATCAGAAAGAAAATGAGTTTTTTTTTCAATAATTTAGTTACTTATTAATAAAAAAAATGATTTTAATTTTTTAAATAATCCGATCGATATATCCAAATACCAAGCAAATCCACGAGCACGGTCCTATCTTAGTATGTAATAATATTTGCTAGCTTATACCGACATCTATGTTCCGTCCGGGAAACTATTTTATTGAAGCTACCATATTGCTACGTCGTAATATAAATACTACGACTTAGTACAAGCGTCTGCTACTAGATGGCGCTGTTCGTAACTTTTTAAACAAAGGACTTGCTTATATGTTGATTTATTAATATTAATAAGATTTATTTATTTATTTTAATAAAGTTTTTAGAATTTAACTAAATAAATATCGGTAAAGAAGCTGTATAAAATGTTGTTAATGCTATTTTTCATAGCATAGTTCTGGGTTCGAATTTCAGCTTTAGGTGAAAATTTTGAATGTTTGTATTTTTTTCCAAGCAACGCCTACTATAAGGACGACGTCTATTACATATTGTTTTAGGGAAGGTTCGTATCTGACGGAACATGCGTCGCGTAACGCCAGAACAGACAAATGTATAGAAAGACACTTGACCTTTCACACTCAACCGATTATACGTCAGTGCGTTGAGTGTGAACGGTCAAGTAACGCATGTTCCGTCAGATATGAACCTTCCCTTAAAGTACAACGATAAAAAATAAATAGAAACATACCCATAATCTTCTTAGGCGGCATCTTCCTCTGTTCCCGTTCCTCGCTCTCGTCTCTCCTCATCTTGCTGTCCCACTTCCTCTTCCTCCCCTCTCTCTCTTCCAAATACATCCCTAACTCTTCCTCCCTCAACAACGCCAGCTTCACAGTCGATTCCCAAACAATATCCTCTTTTCGGCACTCATGCATGCTAAACTCCTCAGAAAAATCCATCACACCATACTTTAAAAACACTATTTAATAAAAGAACTGAATGAATGAAATGAATGATATAGTACAGTTCACCACTAAAAAGTTAGAACAGGACAAAGAATGAGTTGTATAACTTTTTGATGCCGGTCGTTTCTCGTTGACGGTGACTTTGAAGTAGTTCGTTCTCTATTTTGAGGAGCATATTGTTGAATCTGGTGTAATTGTGGTGTATGTGGGGTGTTCTTGGGAGGGTCTTGGAGAGGCCAATGTCTTCTGCGCGCGCTGTACTGTAGAGCTCCATGGGGCAACTTAGTGGGCAGGGGGAACCGAATTTATCGATTCTTAGTCTCCTCTCGACTGGGCTATGGCTCCTGGAGACAAGGAAAATATATTATTAATCACTACATAGTATAAAACAAAGTCGCTTTCTCTGTCCCTATGTATGCTTAAATCTTTATAACTACGCAACGGATTTTGATGCGGTTTCCAATTAAAGATAGGAGTAATTTTATCCCCACATTCTCACGGGATCGGGAACTACGCGGATAAAACCACGGGGCACAGCTAGTTACATACGTTATCTACATCTACACTAATATTATAAAGAGTAAAGATTTGATTGTTTGTTTGTAACGAATAGAAACTACTGACCCGATTTCAAAAATTCTTTCACTTATATTAAAGCTAATTTATCAATGCGTGATATAGGTTATATGTTATCTCCGTACTCTTACGGGAATGGGAACTACGCGGGTAAAACCGCGCGTCGCTACTAGTCTTAATATAAATCTAATGAGATGGCGGGTTTGATCTGTCAGTCTCAAGAAACTACACCCACACTCATCTACACTAATATTATAAAGGAAAGATTTGTATTTTTGTATGTAACGAATAAACTCAAAAAGTACTGAACCGATTTCAAAAATTCTTTCACCATTAGAAAGTTATATTCACCCTGAGTAACATAGGCTATATTTTATCCCCGTAGTCCCACGGGAACGGGAACCACGCGGGTGAAACCGCGAGACGCCGCTAGTTAATAAATAAATTACAAATTGATTCCAAATTATACTTATTACCTGTATTTCGTGTATCACAAACTACGAACGCACACCGACTGAGTTAATTTTAATTACAGTTTATAATCTCCCAATAAACGTGCCATCTAATGCAAAAATAGTTTTTCAATTGGATTTAAACCTAAGATTATCACGTTCAAACTCTGCTTCTTAATATCTTAATAATTCTTTAATATTAGTATAGAAGAAGTATGTGTATCACAAACTACGCACAACACACACGCAAGCAGAGTTTTAAGTAAATAAAATTATATTAAAATATAAACTCTAATATAAACTATTGAGACTGAGACCGTAGTCAGCCTAAAATTCTTTTCTTTCAGCAAATTCTTGTGAATATTTGACCTAACCAATTAATAATTTTGCTGACGATAAATAATTTGTAACATATAAGCTGATTTTAAAAGAATATTATGTAATTCCTATGAGCTGCTGTGATCTGCAATTTTATAATGATTTATTACTACTAGCAGCGCCCGCGGTTTTACCCGCAACCGTGAGCATGCGTTGCTCGTAGTATCATACAATCTCGGCACAATTCACCATCGTGTGTTAAAATATTAAGTAACAGCGCCATCTATTGGTAGGATTACAATGAAACATACGATTACTTATACACAACCCCATGGGAATTTCGGGATAAAAAAGTATATTCCTAGTTATTAGGAACATCTGTACCAAATTTAATCAAAATCGATACAGTAGTTTTTGCGTGAAAGTGGAACAAACATCCAAACATACAAACTTTCGCATTTATAATATTATAGTAGGATTAGTAGGATAGACGTTTAATGTTAATTGCTTTTCTCTTTCTATTACCTATTTTCTCGTTAAAAAGAGTCGATATTGTCAAAAAACTGTTTTTAGACGACATTTTTCCAATATGGCGGCACCGGGGCTGTCAAAATTGATATTTTAAATATTGCTGTAAGTATTTTTGTATGTTTTGTTTTAATTTAATGTTATTCCATTTCTTTTAAAGTTCCGTACTCAGAGGGTACAAACGGGACCTTATAACTAAAACTATACGATTATCTGTCTATCTGTCTCACGAACCGTGATAGCTATACAATTGGATTTTCTATTGCCGCTATAACAACATATACAAACTTGTTTTTTTGCTTAGATAATGATACGGAACCCTGTGTGCCCGAGTTCCTACTAGCACTTGGCCGATTTTTTTTATTGTCCTCAAAAGTTATTCGTTGACGGCCAAACGGAGTAAATTAATTTCTTATGCTTTTAATGAATCCGACGAAGTTTTAATTCTAAGGGCCTATTTCACGACCTTCAAGTACAATTACTCACCAAGTAAAGTTAGTTTTGTCTCTTTCTTACTTTATAACAAGTGACAAAGACAAAACTTGTGAGTAACCACTCGGAATTTTACTTGAAGATCGTGAAATAGGTCTTCTATTGTCTTCTTGACATTCATAAGTGCTTCTTTGACTTTTGAAGGACAAGCTGAGTATAGTGCCAGTGCGCAGTACCACAAACTTAACTGACCGGCGGGAAAAAAAATACCTAAGGGAAGGTTCATATCTGACGGAACATGCGTCGCGTATTATCGGTCGCGTAACGCCAGAACAGACAAATGTATAGAAAAACAGTTGACCGTTCCATACTCAACCGATTATACGTCAGTGCGACCGATGATACGCTCGACGTATTTTACGTCAGATATGAACCTTCCCTTATAATTATCGACGCTACCACCGGGTCAGATTATTTAAAGGCATTATATTTTTTTCAATAAAGCCAACGAAGTTTTTAATTCTAAGAATAATAACAAATTGAACACAACTTAAAAGACGCAGAGACAATTGAAAAGTCAATTTGTGACATTATCAAATAACAGCGTTCAGCATCTTGATGCCACTTTAATATAATAATCGTTAGTCGTTGCGACATACTCTCTATTTAGTTGTGTGTGTGTGCGTTTAAATGTATGGGATGAAGGACTTTGGTAGAGTAAAATAAAAAACTTTCAAACCCCCATAACTTTTATACGGTTTAACCGATTTTCATCAAACATGTCTAAGAACACTCGCACGTAAGTCCCCTTTAATACAAAAAAAAAAACTTAATTGAAATCGGTTCATCCGTTCGGGAGCTATGATGCTACAGACAGACAGATACAAACACAGACACGTCAAACCACCGTTATAACACCCCTCTTTTTGCGTCGGGGGATAAAAACTATCAGCTTTAAAAATTCTTCAAAGATCATGATATAAGGATATTGAGGAGAAATTACCGTGCATGTTTAATGCGTGTTGGTGGTTTAAACCCGAGTATTTATTGACAATACAATCATCTATACTAATATTATAAAGCTGAAGAGTTTTTTGTTTGGTAGAACGCGCTAATCTCAGGAACTACTGATCCGATTTGAAAAATTCTTATTGTATTGATATCTTTGATTTACACGAACACTATACACATTACACATTGAAATAAAACACTAAGGGCCGATTTTTCCATCGCCAGATAACTTTTATTCGACGAATAAAATTGACGTTTGACAGATTTTGTATGGAATAACTGTCAAAATTTCAAACTTTGTCAAATAAAGTTTTCTGGCGATGGAAAAATTGGCCCTTAAACGGATTTTTGTCGTGGTTGTATTTTGTTTTAAAAACGTCAGAAAACGTAAAACAAGATACAACCACGACAAAAATTCGTTTAAGTGTTTTATTTCAATTCTTATTTTATTCTCGTATTCCTACGGGAACGGGAACTACGGGGGTAAAACCGCGGCTAGTGTATGATGCTGCTGCAAACAAAGACATTTTTTTTTGAACTTCTAATTTGATCAGATTAGAATTTTCGATATAAGCCTATTCGGGAAAGCTTCAACGCGGGGAAAAACTAGCATCCAAAGATATTTTTTTCTGGAAATTTAAATTAAATAATTATTTTATTGGATACTTGATGTTTTTTTACTCTCCATGATGATATTAAAAGCATTTTACTACATTAAAAAATATATATTATGCTTAAAAGAACAATTAATTTTATTTTTGAAAAAGGTTTTCATTTTTATTAAATTTAATTAAACTCTCTGATTTATTGAAACTCTCTGACCCTTAAATAACGAGTATGATGGATAAATAAATAGTTCCCAAAATTAAAAAAATAAGAAAAAGCACTTTACCATAAAAATTAAAAAAAAAAACTTCTTAGAACTCACATCTCACCTTACAATCGAGTCTGTCACACTTATTTTCACACCGAACGAATCCAAATGATAAGCACTATAGTTTTTAGCACAAAGCCATATTGGCGAACCTAACAATCCACTGTCCAACCATCTCCATCCTTCAAAAACATTTTAATCCACCATTTTTATCAACATCGATAACCCAATATCGACAAAACCCAGCTCTATCCACAAAAAAACGTAATCTTCCGTAAAACCGTCGAATTCCGGTAAAATTCGAAATTTGAATTTCAAAATGGCCGACCGTTGGAATAATATTTTGCAACGTGTTCGCAGCGAAAAGTCTATTGCTAAATTGGTGAGACCAAGACGGTCAAATGAATAAGTGCTATGTATTGTCATTAATTCGCTGGCCAATGGCGTACGGGCATGAGTTGTGAGGACGACAGGGAATTAGAGCAGTTGGCTGGCAGGGTCACGGATTCAAGACATTATTGGGTACAGCGAAATAATACACACTGTTCCGTATGCACTTGACATCTTAAAATCTTGAAATTCATAACATAACATAACATAATCATTCACTACATCATCTCATTATAGTAACCGACCCTAACTAAGCTCGAAGCTTGTATCTAGGGTACCAAAAACTACGCACACAGTCATTCACACACACACCCAGACCGAGACAAACATTTGTGGTTCACAGAAATATTACCGCACCTGCAACCTTACGGATGGCAGTCCGGCATGGTGACCACTCTGCCATCGAGGTCGTCATATTCAAATCTATACTTAGGGTTTTGGGCGAAACATGCTATCTAGGAATAGAGATTTCTATTAACTTTGCTTTCTGTGTGTAGCCATCGTACAAGCGTGTTTTTATCATAGGTTCCACACTCAAAATTATAGACTGTATCATCGCTTTACATCAGGCGAGTTAAGCCCTATATCAAGTTTGATAAAGAGTTTTGGGGCAGTTGGCCAAGGAGCGTTTTCCATCAAAGTTGCCTTTAGTCGTCAAAGTTGGTATTGCCAAAAGTGCTATTCTTCAATTCTAGCAGCATTATTTTGGGAGCTACGCTGTCAGAGACATGTCTGTCTGTCTGTCAGACATGTCTCTATACATACATACTATACATGATCTACATAAAATTGTCGTGTCCCAGTGTTTCTAACCAAACTCCTCCGACGAACGGCATGAACGGTTTCTATAAAATGTTTGTTCAGCAGTAGGTCTGAAGATAGTTCGTAAACCAGGTCTATAACCATAACTGATACTGGGTGGCTCAACCCAAAAAAAGATCGCAGAACGTTTAGCAGAACGTTTGTCGGGTCAGCTAGTAAACTAATAACAGCATGTTTTATAAATATAAAGTCAAGGGAAGACCTAGATGGCAGAGTGGTCACCATGCCAGACTGCCATCTGTCAGGTTGCGGGTTCGATTCCCGTGCGGGGTGAATATTTGTGTGAACCACAAATGTTTGTCTCGGTCTTGGTGTGTGTGTGAATGAGTGTGTGCGTAGTTTCTGATATCCTAGATACAAGCTTCGAGCTTAGTTAGGGATCAGTTACTATAATGACATGATGTAGTGAATGATTATGTTATGTTATGATTATGTTAAATAATTTCCTATTATGATTGAAGATTTGATCAATTATACAATATCAAGGAAAACTATTAATTTATCAAACAACTAGCGGCTGCGGTTTCACCCACGTAGTTCCTGTTCTTATAGGAATATGGGGATCACTCTATCTATTAAAACAAACCACATAAAAATCAGTTGCGTAGTTTTAAAGATCTAAGCATACATAGGGACAGAGAAAGCGACTTTGTTTTATACTATGTAGTGATAACGATCTTGTCATTACTTACCCATTACCATATAAGAATATAATGTATTAAATAACAATTAGATCACGTGTGTATAGAAATGACACATAATGTTAAGCTGAGCAATTCGTATGTTTGAAGGGACAATCTCAACATCCATACTTCAAGGTTTACTCTCGAAAATCCCATTCTCTTGGGAATTCCGGGATAAAAAGTAGGTAGTATGAAGTACAGGTAATATATACCTAGCAGAAGAAAGAAAGAGAAAAGAACAAGGCTCTGAGCCTCTCACTCTAGTAGAAGTACATATGGACTTTAAAAAAAAAATAGAAATCCCCCTATAAATTTCATTCAATATATGCCTTAAAAAAAATAAAAATTTAAGAAACCCCCAACACAATTACTTTCAAACCCTCATAACTTTTAAACGGGTCAACCGATTTTCATCAAACATGTCTAAGAACACTCGCACGTAAGTCCCCTTTCATACAAAAAAAATTTAAATCTAAATCGAAATCCGTTCATTCGTTCGGGAGCTAATGATGCCACAGACAGACAGATACACACACACACACACAGAGACACGTCAAACTTATAACACCCCTCTTTTTGCGTCGGGGGTTAAAAGGCACTGATCAAATAAAATATTTTATTAAAATATATTATTCTGTTTACAATACCTTTAAATTCGCAATAAGATAATAATCTTTTTAAACTTCTAATTGTCCTTAATATAGTACAATTAATATACACACTAGTTTATGCACGCTTCTTCATTGTCTTTAATTGATTTTAATTGACGATGGGAAGCTGTTTCATTTAATATTGATATTGAATCTTAAATCTTTAGAAATAGAGCTTGTTATTGCTTGGGGTGTTTAAGGAAAATTTTGAAGGCTAATTTAATGTGGTACAATAAGTAAGAAGTTATAATGTCAACTGTTTTAATCCATGTTCATGATACTTATTGAGGTCACTTTAGATGTTAGAAGCTTAGAACCATTTTCCAAATTTATAGAATCTGTATTATATTAGAGGCAACCAGTCATTCCTTTTTTTTAATAATTGCTCAGTCAAACCTTTTTTAGACAATAGAATAGTTGGAACCCCTCAGTTCCGGATTAAGCCTTAATCAAATTAAGCAATTGCCTAGGGCACTACGTCTGGGGGGCACATTTTTAGTTGACATAAGGATAGGGGGGGGGGGGGGGGGGCAGGGCCGCCCTACCTTGAATATAGCGAGGTCAGTGTTAGCTGAGCTTTTTTTTTCGTCCTCAAATTCCAGCCCTGGGGGCCCAAAGGCTAAAACTATTTATTAGACTTTTAAGGACGCTAAGGGCCTATTTCACGACTTTCAAGTAAAGTTACTCACCATGTTAGTTTTGTCTCTTTCATACTTTATATCAAGTGACAAATACAAAACTTGTGTGTAGCTCGGAACGTTACTTGAAGATGGTGAAATAGGCCCTAAGTATCAAACCGTTTTATCAATGATTCGACCGTGCCCTTCGAAGCACAAGACACAAAAATTACGATTGCGGAAAACTGCGCTTACAAAAACTATCTATATGCATATAAATTAATAATTAATATACAAGATATATACTTATATAAACATAAAGACCCCGTGTTGGCCGCACGTGTATCATTTGACATTACGTAGATTCGCAGAGCCAATAGTTTTATTGGTTTAATAGATTGTACCAACATCTTTGTACCTAGCGCTTAAATGTTTAGTCATTATGTATTGTGATTCTAAGATAATGTACTTCCTTCTAATATTATAACCGCGAAAGTTTTTGAGGATGGATCTTATAACTTAACATAATCATTCACTACACCATCTCATTATAGTAACTGACCCCTAAGTTCGAAACTTGTATCTAGGGTATCAGAAACTACGCGCACACTCATTCACACACACACACCCAGACCGGGATAAACATTTGTGGTTCACAAATTTATTCACCCCGCACGGGAATCGAACCCGCAACCTTACAGATGTTTCTTACCCTTTCACGTAAGAGCTTCTACCATTATTATAAACGCGAAAGTTTCTATGGATGGATTTACTCTTTTACGTAAAAACTACTGTACCAATTTTAGATGAGAACAGATTTAGTATGATGATGGGATGTTCCTTATAACCGGGAATATCACAAGATACTTTACTATCCCAAAATTAACACAATTCTATTACATCTATAGCTGGATGAAACCCCATAGACGACAGACAGACGGACAAAAACGTCGATACAATTCAGAGGAAATTAGGATCACCATTGATCACTGGACCAAGGTCTCGACTCGACCACGCCTACGCATCACAAACATACAATACTTTGTAATTTAATTATTTGTATGCTTTATAATGTGATTCTACATGTTATAGTGAGGGTAGGTATACATTAACTCTACAGTCCGCCATTTAATAATGGCAGCCATCTTGATCCAGACCACTGGTTGAAGTAATTCGATTTCAAAAAAGGAGAATAGTTTTAGTACTTTATAATTCTGTAAATTATGATCAGATTCTATGAATACCTAGGACATTAAGATTAAAAAAAATGATGATTTTTGCAATAAAAATTTTGAATTATAATATTTTTCGGTGTACTACCAAATGAAATAAACCTATCACATAATCATAGTCGCTAAGGATCATAACGTGTTTTAATATACATATTTAAAAGATACATACCATTCACAAGCCTTCAACTTTCTTGTAATCAGGTCTCAGTCAATTTTCAGCTTGAAAAGTATTTTCATTCCCGAATTCACGAAATATATTTCCATTAAAACACGGCCCGAAGAAACGTATATCTGTCCCGCTCACTCTTGGAGTATACGGATCGCTATGTCTCTATTTAATTGTAAGGCACTTGAGTCCCGCAAGGTTGATTAGTTGGACCTTGATCTGAAAAAGGATACATAAAAGACTTATTAATGTGGGGTGAAAATATTTAAAATACTTTCGGAGGATTTGCAGAAGGGATGTTAATTTGTCGGTCTCGTTTGTCATACTAACAACATCGATAGTCGTTTCAAGTAGTTTTAGAGGCCTTTAAAGTCTAATCTATCAAGAAAAATTATGTCTGTTTCGCCTCTCATCTAACCACTACCGTGTTTGAAAAAGTATTAGTATGTACTATCGATTAAAATGAGCTTATTGATTTTCATATTGAATTATTTGGGAGCTGAAAAGAAAGAAAAGAAAAAAATGCGAGAAAATTAAGAGATAATGAATACGATTTTTAAGACCTCTTTTTGTAAATGCATATTTAGAACAGAATAGAAAACATCCAGACCGAAAAATGTCTTGAGCGGGAATTGGCAGAAACTACACCACTTGTCTAAAGAAAATTACAAGTAACCTACACCTATGGCAATTTATAACTAGATTTCACCGCTACATACTAGTTCATAACTTACGGCGTCATATCAATCTTGTTATTACCCTAGCATACAGACTGACGGAGTTAGGTACGTAGTTTCAAGGGGGAGATCTAGAAATAAAACTTCATTATTCTGTTTAATGGTTTTACTTGAGTTTAGATAGAAAAAATATGTAACCCGTATTACTGTGACATTTTTAAATATAGCTAGTTTTAGAGTTAATTCATTCTTATGCTGTGCCTACGAGGTTTTTCTTTGTAATTCTCAGATTTACTATCCCAGAAGAATGGGAATAATAGTTATTTTCAACACACTTGCTCATAAAGGGGCTCATATTTGTGCAAAAACAGTTGAATAATGACACGTTTTATTCACTAGTGAGTTATAGATTGTTTTATTTAACTATTCAACTGTTTTTGCACAAATAAGAGCCCCTTTATGAGCAAATGTGTTGAAAAGTACCTATCCTATATTCTTTTCGTGTCTCTGAAAATTGCCATTAAAAACAGCTTAAAACGTCATAGTTTTTGAATTATTTTCAATATAGAAAAGAATTACAATTTTGTTTTCCACGTTCCCCTAAGCCCAAAAAATGTAGTGCAGATCGAAAAACAACATAAATCCTTTTTCAATTCAATTTAACTATTTACAAGACTATCTTAACATGTATCATTAAAAAACATAACTATTTAAAAGAAATCCCCATTCATTTAACGTTTGACTGAAAAGACCTACATTATAATACTGTTTAAACCGAAAATACCGGTAAACTCCCGAAAATTAACGATTTTTTTTACAAACATTACTAAAACTCATATTTTGCATTTCCTACTAACAATATCTGAAGCTCGCATCAACCACGTGAAGGGAAGACACTATTTTACAATTAGACTCCCACAAATTACAAACGGCGACAGCAAAATGAACCTTAACACATCGTAATAAAGCTTAACAAGCTAATGTTCGCATGCTACTTGAATTACAACTCGTGCTATACGAATTTCAATCTTAGTTCTTCAAGAATATGGTTGAAAATCGTGTAGGAGTGAGACTTTAAAGCGTGGACGTTTTTTAAGTGGGATTTATTGAAATCGGTAAAGACCGATGCACACCGGATTTTATCGGGTTTTTTTTTTAAAATGACATCGTCAATCAAGAAGAGTTTTTGTTGGTTTTTTTTATTAATAAATTATGGTTGATTAGGCCGTTTCGGATATGATCTGATGAAAGATTTAAAAGTACTTCAAGTACTTTCATTCAACCGAATGCTAACAGCCTTACCAATAAAAAATACCCACTGTGTATATTCTTGATATAACGAATTATTACTATGCTTCACACTCGTTATATCAAGAATATACACAGTGGGTATTTTTTATTAGTAAGGCTGTATGAGTTTAAAGAGGAAATATTAAAGTTTAGGCAACAAATTATCATTTAAATGTTTGGGAAATATATTTTAAGTACATAAATACTTTTTAACTGAAAATATTATGAGGATAATATTGAAATTGGAAGTATTTAAAAAATAAAACAAAGGAATATACCTACCACTTTAATGAACATTTTTAAGGACAAATTAATTTATTTCTAGGTAAATAGAATTTAGTATTGGAATTAGTTTTTAAGATTATTAGTTAGTATATTATAATATTTTAATATAATGGTTACTAATTAAATTATTTGTTAGTAAAATTATGAAAAATTATAATAATTTCAAAACATTTAGGATATTAAAATAATATGGCAACCACAAAAAATATAAGGACCTCAATAAAAAAAAACAAATAAAAAAAAACTATCGCACTCACCAAAAAGCATCGTAATGCGTCAAAAAATTAAAAACAAGTTCCATGATTCCAAATTTGAATGTACGCGCGTAAAGTAATAAACTAAGTTATTTTTTTTAAATAGCTGACGAGTGCAACGGGCAAATGGTCAGACGGAATGCCTCGATGCAATGTGGAATACTGGAGGGGATTAAACTGACAATTGGGAACAAAATGGCCGCAACAATATATTTGGAAGTGCTGATTGGTAAAATGATTCGAGATATTATCGGTTTAAATTATTTTGTCGTTTGGTTTTGGTTGAAATTGCTGCCAGGATAATGCAAATCTATACTAATATTATAAAGAGGAAAGATTTGTTTGTTTGTTTGTTTGTATGTAATGAATAGGCTCCGAAACTACTGGACCGATTTCAAAAATTCTTTCACTAATGGAAAGCTAATTTATCAGTGCGTGACATAGGCTATATTTTATCCCCGTAATCCCACGGGAACGGGAACTACGCGGGTGAAACCGCGGGGAGCTACTAGTTAATTATAAGGATACTAATATCCAGATCACTAAATAGTATAAAACAAAGTCGCTTTCTCTGTCCCTATGTATGCCTAGATCTTTAAAACTACGCAACGGATTTTGATGCGGATTGTTTTAATAGATTCAGTAGGAAGGTTTTTAGCATAATTTTATCCCCATATTCCTAGCGCAGCTAGTAATATTATAAATGCGAAAGTTTGGATGGATGTATGTTTGTTTGTTTGTTACTCTTTCAAGTTTAAACTACTGAATAGATTTAGATGAAAGTTGATACCGATGTTCCTTATAACTAGGATTATTATATTAAGGCCAGCGTGTGGCAGAAACTGGTCAAAAAATTCGACCAAAAATCGCCATTTTAGTTGAATTCCTCTCCTTATTTTTATTACTATTCTACGCAAAACTACTGGAAAACTTAGTACGGCTATGTCATTTCTAATTTAGGCCCTTCGTGCGTGTGTGATATTTATTTGGTATATTGATACGGCAAATTAATGCTTATGCCATCGAGGCACATGCCGTTGCCGTTGTTTGCCGTGGAATGGCATCTTAAAAAATGCTCAGAAAAAACCATGTATGTTTACATCCTAACAATTTCTTGCAACTCTTTAATGAGTATTTTATTAAAGTATAGAAGCAATTATGTACGCTGCATATAAATACTACATAATAATAATAATCAAATTATTCCACTACGCACTGTTTGATTTAGCATAGATAATTCGCTATTAAAACTTTTTTATTATTTAATTCAAATTATTTAAAGAATTTATACTGACTACTACTTATATTACGAGAAATTTTGTAAATGCCTCGACTAGTAACAGGGTCAGGGTTCAATTCCTGAGCCGCGCTATTTATTCATGACTAGCTGGGCCCCGCGGTTTTACCCGCGTAGTTCCCGATTCCGTGGGAATTTAGGGATAAAACGGGATAAAGCCTATGTCCTTTCCCGGACCACAAGCTACCCCTGTACCAAATTTCAAGTCAATCGGTTCAGTAGTTTAGCCGTGAAAAGGTAACAGACAGACAGAGTTACATTCGCATTTATAATATTAAATAAGGATTCAAATCGCAATAAATCTTAAACATGTTTATATTTTGAAGTCGGTCCATGAACTGACAAGCATTAAGTACCTATTTTTTTTTTCAAATAAATCTGGTTGAAATCGTTTTTTTAACCAACAGAAAGCCACATTTTTGCGTGTGTCATAGGCTATATTTTATCCCCGTATTCCCACGGGAACGGGAACTACGCGAGTAAAACCACGAGAAACAACTAGTTATACACATGTAAATCTACGTTCTCGTATCATCACTTGATTACTTTCATATACATTCATATACGAAGGGTTCCAATTACAATATGGATATGGTATCGCCCTATTTATGATGACCTTTATACTTATAGGGATAAGTGTTGTTATTGTATGAGTCACTGTCGTACTATCTTAAGCCGTTATTAATTAACAAAGATATTATGAATTGTTTTAATCCTTTCACTAAACATGGCATTGGAGCCTAGGGGGCTCCAATGCCATGTTTTATATTGTTTTATATACAAAGCACAAATGGTACAAAATTAATTGATATAGCTTCATCCGTTCGGGAGCTATGATGCCACAGACAGACAGACAGATACACACACAGACACGTAAAACTTATAACTCCCCTCTTTTTGCGTAGGGGTTAAAAAAACACCTCAGGGGTCTAAGACAAAGAGAAAAAAATACGGGGAGTTGTTAAAAAACACTACTCGACCGAATTTCAAAATTCTTTCACTTTTAGATGACTACATCTTTAGCGGTGCTAGGCTATATTTTATCCTAGTATTTTCTCGGGAACTTCTTGGACGGAACCGCGGTACGCTGTTAATTTATTATAAAAAAAAACTACCATATCCATGTCTTTTTAACATCTATGGCTATTTAATCAAACATCACAAGCGGTTATATAAAGTAATCTATTGGTACATATATACCATATACATAGGTATATAATAGTATTTACAATAGTAAGAAATGTCACAGAGTTTAAGATAAACACACAAGGTCATACCTTCAACTAGAACTAAGTAATTATGATTAAATAATAATTAAAAAATATATAATTTTAGTAAATGAAATAAAAAAGAGGTTTTACCTATATACCGCGCGCAAAAGGCAGTATTTAAAAAAAAACTAAATTAAAATTCAATATTTATTTTAAAAAAAAACAATAATAAAAATGCAATACTTTTTACAAAAATTCTTTACAAATTAACACTTCTCTTGATAACGTCACTTTTTAAACTTAAAAACTACATCATAATTGGTTTATTTTTTAATGTTGTACTTACATAGTTTTGAAACTGAAACTCTTATTGATAAACAAGGAATAAAACAGAACTGATTTTCAGCATCATAAACATTTATGGATCATACAAAAAATTATCTTGCATGGGAATTGAACCCACAAGTCTTTGATTGGCAGTATGACACAGTGGCCACTCAACCACTGGGCTTGTTATACTTGGATTAACTATACTGTTGTTATTCCTTATTTATTAGTAAGATAGTAATTATAATAATTTCATATTTTAGTATCTGCACTGTCAATCTTTCATATAAATTATTTAATCAATAAATGCTTTTAAAAACCAGTAAATACTTCAAAATGATGATTCAACGAGCTTACACAATGCAGTTTACACTTAGATTTTAAAGCACCGAGCGATTTGTTAGGAAAACAGAAAAACACTCTCTTAATTCTCGCGTGAACTAAACCCATAGCGCACATCACACAAGGCTCCCTAACTAAATAAATATAATAATTAGTACATAAGTACGGACAGTCCAATTGGTCTTTTTCAACAATTTCTTTTTTATTCAAATATTTTCGAAAACCAAACTTTGTGGTTGTAAACTTTTTCTTCAAATAGTCTATGTCACAATTTAAATTTGTGTTCCATGCGCCACCATTTTGTGTTTTAGCTACATTGTCTATGGCTATCATGGATGCGTGTTGTATTGGGTGTTCTTGTCTATTATCCAATGATATAGCTACAACCGAATTTATTAAAGGATCAACGACTATAGCAGCGTTAAGTTCAGACGAAATTATATTTTCTACTGAACAACTAAGGTTCTTTTTAGTCAAACTATATTTGAGAATCTCAAACGCCATTGACATGTATGTGCGATGTCCAATCAAGTCTGTTTCGTTAAAAAAAGAACAGCTTATTAATTTTTCTAAATATTTATTCGGATGAAAATTGCATATCCATTTTTTTGAGCATTCAGAATTCTGTTCTTTTGTTTTTGGCGGGAACTTTGGCACTTCAACCTCTTTGATGTACTCAAATGTATCAGAAAGTTCTGGAACATTTATTTTCAAATACTCTTCTATTGATTGTTTCTTTCCAGCCAGTACATCGACTTGACATAATAAAACCTCTGACTTGTGAACTCTTTTCAAATGCTGTAGTTGTTTTAATGGCATTTTTTCATTTAAAATTAAAATTATGTTGGATAACTTTTTTTTTTCTTTCACATATCCAGCATAGACTTTTGTTAGTGGTATAGGGTCATATATATCGTTGTTTAGAACAGCTTTTAAATTCTGTTTCAAATTTTGTATTCTTTCCATAAAGTTTTCTAGAGTTTCTGATGTTTTCATCTTCTTAGACGGAGGTGATATATCCGAAGACATATTTTCTTCTTCAAATATCACAGAACTGTAAATAAAATAACTACACTTTTTCACAACACAATGCGTTTACTTTTTAAAAACACTATTATAAAAAAAAACACAATAAAAAAGTAAGTAAAAAAAAAAACATTTTTAAAATTGGAATGTTTTGATTGTCATTTGTTTTTGTTAGTCAGAAAGAAGAAATCAAGTGATAAGTTAGTTATTCTTTTAAAAACCATATCTATTTAAACATAATTAACATTATGCAATTGTTTGTAATACTCATTCGTACGTTAGCGCGGCATTGATAATAATTACATTACAATAAGTAAACAGAAACTGAAGTGACGAGAAAATGATATGAAGGTTACCTGAACTTGAAAAAACCATTTCCAACATATCCATTGGACACTCGCGACTCAATATAATAATAATAAACGATAAACACACTAATAACACAGCGATAATTACCGTTATTAAGTTATTATTGACATAAAATTGATAATGCGAGCATCGTTAAGCGAGAACATGATTAAAGGGGGTTAGAGTTACAAATTGAAGCGCAATTCGTTACTAAATACACGTGAATAGACGCCCGATCAGTAAGCAACGTGAATTTGTACGCTCAATTCGTTTCGTAGCTAGTTAACTTTATATGATTTATTAACAAGTTATTCGTAAAGATTTTACCTGTATTGTAGCTCCAATTTACTTGGCAATATCCGGTTCCAAACTTGTAGGTATTATTACGATTTTCTTATAAGAATCTAGTTAGTTTTGCACAGTTTTAAAGCAGAATTATGGTTTTAACACGTAATTTTAATTTGTAACACGTTAACGCAAAATAAACTAAGCAATCCGCCAAGCAGCCATTAAATTGATTGATTTGATTGATGGATTGGATGCAGTGTTGCCAATTGAATGGAATCTTTCTCCCTAAAGCCTTTTATAAAAACCTCTAAATTCCAATAGATACTCCCCAAGCCCCAACGATAAACCTAGACGTAAATAGATTTATGCATTACATTTTATGGTTGAAGAAAATTAATAAACCTAAATATACAAATTTTGATACACTCTGTTTTTTAAGTATTTTTGCATTATGTAAATTGTAACATTTCAAAAACTAAGAATATAAATAAAAATGTGTTTAGTTTCGTTAGTAATACACCCCTATTTTGAATTCGAGATACTTAATCACACAGCTAATGTAAACGACTGGTGACAATATAATAGTAAAATTAGTTTTTTCCTTTTGCTTTAATTTAAAAAGTTATGATAAGTCAAAGTTTTTCAAAATCCCGCCGAATTTTATTGTTATACTACCTCGAACAACAGGCGAACGCTGCGATACACAGCTGAGCGCGGTCATCGACCCCAGCCGTCACAGAATACTTGATAGCTAGTGTGCCGTCTGGTAATACGGCATTTATTTAGTATTTTTTAAAGATAAGTAATCGACTATCATTTTTGATATTTTTATTACCCCTCGTTTATACTATGCTGCAGTGAGCAGGAAAGTGACGAGGAAAGTGGGCAGTGGCATAGTGTAAGCCGCTGCTCCTGCCCGACGCTCCCGCGAGTGTCGGTTTTTCGTGCGGAAGTCAAAGGAGGGAGAGCGAGAGAGAACATATACGCTATTTCATGCATGACGAGTAGCAGCACGAGTGACCCCTTTACACTATGCCACTGCCCACTTTCCTCGCCACTTTCCTGCTCACTGCAGCATAGTGTAGATAGCGTACTGCCGCGGAAGTATTTTGGGAAATATTTGCGGCAGCGCGAGTAGCAGGAGCAGGAGCATAGTCTAAACGAGGGGTAAGATATATGGATTCAGTTACTGCTACAGATATTCTGATATTAATAAGTCCCATAATTTCAAAATAGGGGTGTATAACTAAGAAACTCCATAAATAAATTTTCTTTACCTTAATTTTGGGGAAAAATTCGGAGTTGGTATCACTGGATGTAAGGTTTGTTGGATATTTGATGACATAAATCACTATTCTCGTTTACAAAACGTGGATGTCATCAGCGCTATTCTATTGGACGAAATAAATAATCATGTTTTTTATTACTTTTCAACCAATCACATTGCTTTATTTTTGACATTTGATGACAGAATCCAATACTGAAGTTTCATACGAAGTATAGATCGAACTAATTAAATACATTCCGTTTCACATAATTATTTTTTTTATAAGTAGCCTTTAAAAATATTTTTTTATTTTATTGAAATTAAACAAATAAAACTAAATTTAATGTTGTGTTATTATAATTTATAACGTATCATTTTATTTTTTTCTAACAATCTCGCCATCTAGTAAGATTTCTTACCGCTAGATGGCGCTCAACTTAATTGTCGACATTGTTTTTGAATTTGAATGATCGATCAGTTGTCTATCACCACGGACCACGGATCATCAACTACCTACATCACCACCCTATGTCCACTCAAACATCAACATTGCTATTTTTTTATAAATGTACCAATAGTTGCAAGTTCATTTTCCGTGCGTAATAAAATCAGGTGTTTATTTTGGTCTAGCTTAGGTTTAGATTTATTCTCTACGGTACCTACAGAGGCCACATCATTGGTATCTTTTCAACCTTTGCACCTTGTAGGAAGCCAAAATAAAAAACATAAAAATTCAAATTACGAATTTATTTTAATTATTTTAATATAGCATAATTATTAATAAGAGATTACAAGTTAATAAGTCTTACATGTGCAAAAATGAATGAATACATGAAATACATTGATATCATTACTTTAAACGCCTTTTCTTGTTCATTTGCTTTCCAAAGTTTGATACCATGCCTGGCAAGTTTCAGTTGTGATTTCACACAGGGCAGACAAAGCTCTTCCCGTGGGATCATAGTCTGAAAAATTAAAAAATAATAGTGAATATTTGAAAAAAAAAACCGATCTCTTTGGTAAATCGAATTTATGTATAGGTATTAAATAGAAAAATTTGATTTGAATTTGAATTTTGATTACCTACATACAGATATTGGGAAATAATATATACCCATAAAAGCAAATTCTTACTTATATTACAACTTTCTTATTGATATCAAAGAAATGCTTTAACGCTTAAAATTAACCATTCCGCCATCTTTGGGAGTCCACCATATTGGTATTTCATGACGTCACTTAAGCTAACACCGCTATTTTTTTATAGTGATTAGTTTTTTTCAACAGGAAGTCGAAACCAATAGTTGCCATATAAAATACACAAATATATAAGTAAGTACCTACCAACATTCCCCCTTTTCCCGAAAATAGATCCGTTGAAAGGAGGTTTCCTGTAAGTGGCTGATGCGAGCTGCATGGTGCAGATCAAGGCGATCACACAAATGGCAATTAGGAAACGCATTCTGATGATTTCTGTAAGAAAAGAAGAAAATAATACATAAGTACATCAGCATATACATACATATAAGTATTTAAATTAAGTAATTTTAAATCATGTTCTATATACACCCCTATTTTGAATTCGAGATACTTAATCACACAGCTAATGTAAACGACGGGTGGCAATTAATATAATAGTGAAGTTAGTTTTTTAAAGCAAAATAGGGGTGTATTAGGAGCTTACAAACGATCACAAAAAATCCTTAAAATTATCTTTTCCGGAACTAATAAGTAATGATTTTGTATTTGACAAATAGAATTGATACATCACAGTACAGGAAAATCTAAGAAAGCGTGTCGACTTGTAAAGTAGAATCGCAATGGCTAAAGTGATTAAGGGAGGTCGTGAGTCCGATTCCTACCCAGCTGAAAGACTGGCTTCCTGTAAAACTCTAATAAGATTTATAAGTCAAGAATTACACGGATAAAACCGCGTGAAATAACTAATACTATCTCAAGATGAGATATTTTAATCTACCCTTTTAAGCCCCGAACTAAGTTTGCCCAAAGTTTGTCTTTGGATAATTGATTCAATCCAGGATGTTTACCGAAGATCCATAGCACTTAGCACTTAAAATGGGTATAAGGACATTGGTCATTCGACACGTTTTGTCAAATAGAGTTATCTAACTATCAAAGTTGTTTTGGGTAATTATAACCGACTTTAAAAAGGAGGAGGTAAAACTATAACGGATTTTAACGCGGTTTAAATTAAGTATGTTTTTATTTCAGAACTTTTTTAAATCAAAGTAATCAAAGAGGAGGTTCTCAGTACGTTTATTGGTATTTCTTTTTTGTTTTCTTTTTTCTTAATCTCCGTTAACTAAGAACCGTTTTTTTTATCGGATATTTTTTTTTAAATAAAGCGTTACGTTCCTTTTTACAAATAAGTAACTATATTATAGAAATTAATTCTTAAAATCAACGTTTTTATTACGTACATGATTACAACAAGAAATAAAATATTTCTTTTTTGATATTAGTTATTTACTCGTAGGTATAACTGTTTCAAACTTCGAAACTGAACTGATACTTTGCCAAGAAATCTTCTCCTTTTATATCAAAGAAAGTTAACCCTTAATAAAGTACATAAATTGAATTATCTACATATTATTTGAGATAATCGAAATAATAGGAGTATCTAGGATGAAATCTTAGAATATTCTCAAGGGATAAAAGCTCATTTCGTCTTAATAAATATTATTATTGAAGGAATTGGTCTTCAATATTGATATTATTTTTATTATATGGCAAGTTTCTTGCGGTCGTACAAAGTGTCTTTTAAGAAAACACTAACAGCACCCCGCGGTTTTACCCGCGTGAATACGGGTAAAACCGCGGGGTAGTATCTTAAAATTTCGGCACAATTCACCATCGGTTCCACGCGGGTAAAACCGCGGGGCAAAGTTAGTTTCTAAAAAAAAACTCGCTCTAGGCTTACGGATGTTCCATATAACCACTTTAAAATGTGGTAACCTTCTCAATGAAACACAATCACAATAAGGGCCTATTTCACGACCGTCAAGTAAAGTTACTCACCAAGTAAAGTTAGTTTTGTCTCTTTCTTACTTTATATCAAGTGACAGAGACAAAACATGCGAATACGTACTCGGAACGTTACTTGAAGATGGTTAAGTAGGCCCTCAATTAAATTCTTTGTAGCTGTTTTAAGTTAACTTAATAATGATGATAAGGCGTCTGCCTTACCATCATTATTAAGCTATCTCAAAACAGCTACAACGAATCACAAAATTTTAGATAAGTCAACAGCAACACTGAAATATTTCTCTTGCGTGATTTAATTTTTCTAGTGGCGCCATCTAGTGAAATATGGAATTTTAGTTTATCTTACCATATTTTAATATTTAGTAGAATTTTGCTTTTTATCCCGATGTTCCCACGTGATTGGGATTTTCGAGGATGAAATCATGAGTCAATTGTAGTATTCAATATTCAAAATAATTAAGTACTTAAATAAAACTAAAAAATAAAAACTTCTTTATCCGAACCGATTTATTTCATGTCGTGAAGCGACTGCCATCAGACCTTCAAAACCCAGATAAGTCATTTTTCAATTAAACCAAATGTTAGTATTTCTTTCGAATAATTTTCGTGAAAAAAGACTAAAATAAATAGAGCAACAGTTAATTTCATCACCATATTTTGTAGTGTTTATAATGACACAATGAAAAACTTCTAAATTCAATGACTAGATGGCGCTGTTTAGAATTAATTAACACTCGCAAACGTTTTCATCGAGTTGTGGATAGTCTTTAGCGCTCATCTATACTAATATTGTAAAGAGGAAAGATTTGTTTGTTTGTTTGTAATGAATAGGCTCCGAAACTACTGGACCGATTTCAAAAATTCTTTCACTAATGGAAAGCTAATTTATCAGTGCGTGACATAGGCTATATTTTATCCCCGTAATCCCACGGGAACGGAAACTACGCGGGTGAAACCGCGGGGAGCTACTAGTGAATACATAAAGCAATACACATGCACGACGCGACAGAACCATCTTCCTTGTTTCATATTCGTGACAACACTGAACATTATTTATCATGCTTACTTAATTTTTGAAACCCTGGTGCTTACCTTATTACTTAAAATAGATTCAAATAGCGATAAAATGTGCGTTACACTAAAAAGTTTTATTCACGACTAGTAGCGCACTGCGGTTTTACTCCCGTAGTAATAAACTAAAATACACAGTACCTACTTATACAAAACATTATGGATGTAACTAATGTACTTACTTAACTATAAGTATACTTCATAGCAATAATGTTTGCATTAAGGCTATAGAGGGTAGACCAACATTAAGTTCCAATATGGTGCTAAATTGAGTTCTAACTTGATAAAACAACGTGATGAGAAATAATCTGGAGGGCATTAATCTAATGCATATCAAAGTTATAATCCCCAGTGGCCATCGCCTCAGTCAATATGCGGTCAATATTCAGTAATCCAATAATGGAAGGACGCCATTGTAGCCTGATTTCACGGTATAAAATGGAGGGAAAATCAGTTCCAGCATCACTTGACATCTGTCATTCGTAGAGTTACCAGCAATTAGAAACTTCACAGTTATTTAAGGTAAAAAAAAAAAAAAATTTATATTGTGAATTGCAACGTAACATTACTAAAATTATCTAACTAAATATTTATTTTTTTAATAAAAACATTTTAGTTTTTCTATAAAGTCTTCAGAATATCATCTTTAGATGTTTTTTCCATGTACGATATTAGTACAGTGTTTTATACGAAAAATCATTTTTTATATTCTTTAAAACCAGTGTTCGCCAAAAATGTCTGATAGCAGTCGCTTCACTTCAATCCTGATATTCCGGCAAATCTGGTTTAGCTTAAAACCGACCCCAATTTTCAAGAGACAAAAGTTTGGAAGAAGAATTTGTGGATTTAGACAAGAAAGCTCATTCATTTTAAAAGCTTCACTCATTAATACGAGTATTATTGTTATTTGTTACAGATGTTCGGAGAAATGATGAGGTTGACCGTTGGAGTAATTCTTGTCGTCATCGTACTTCTTTCATTAACCGACGTCAGCGAAGCGAATTACAAGAACGCTCCAATGAACGGTATTATGTTCGGAAAACGTGGACCTACAGGTAAAATTGTTGATAATTAATTTGTATTTAATCTTCTCCTCGTTTTTAGAAGATAATTTGAAATAAAAAGTTTAGATTTATTTTACTTAAAAACAAAGTTCATAATAAATGTTCAAATTAAATTAGTTCAAATGGGTAACACTAGATGGCGTTCGACGTCATCGGTTACGCATATTAAAGCGTACATTCTGGCTAACATTTTTTCCTTAACAAAGTCTATTTTTTTAATGTTTCACCATATGACTTATAGTATAGACTGCTTCAATGTATTTTTTTTTTCAGACTACGAATCTCGCGGCAAAACATTTACGGCTCTGTGTGAAATTGCTACCGAAGCTTGCCAGGCGTGGTTCCCTTCTCAAGAAAACAAATAAATGACAACAACTCGACGACATCACGACAATACGGAATTCTTAATTATTGACTGAAAATTATGTAAATGCGAATAAATAAATCGGCTTCTGCTTACAATTTTTTTTCTGTTACCTATTCACTAAAGGCTGGATTTATCAATAAAATTATGTTTTAAATTATAATTAAATGGTATAATTTCTAGAATATGAAAAATAACCAACACTTTTAATATTATCCTTTTACTCATAAGTAGGTCACAAAGAAATCTGTGTAGAACGAAACGTAAATGTAACCTACTTTTTTATTTTTTTATCATGGCAGCACAGTACATAGAGTACCTACCGTGGGAAAATACAGATAACTTTCGATTTCTATTGTTGACTAATTGACTACAGTTTTTGTAAGATTCTTGTAAGATTCTAATAAGAATGTTTACTTCCTAGTTAGGAGTTAATTTTATTAATGGAAGTGAGGTTGAAATAATGTGATATTTAAATATTAATTAGTCTTTGTTTTGGTAATTGATTAAAACAACTGATAACACTGAATTTAAAATGTCAATTGGAACTATCAAGTGACGTTTCGTTTTGTGGATGTTAAAAATTGAGTTGAGTTGAGATTTGCAATTTTTTGTGTTCTACCTTGCAAATTAAAATGAATTTTAAAAGTTTTGAACTTGTTGTAAAATAATTAAAATTGTGTTTTGTGATACGTTTAGTTCATAATAGTGAAATCAAGCAATCATGACGACAAAAGAGCTTTACACGAAGGTAATAATCAACTGTACTAAATACTTTTTACTAATATTTTGATTACACCAAAATTCGAATATGGAATTTGTAATTTTTTTAAATTACCCGACGCATAGATATTTTCCGGTCTGTATCTTCGCACGCATTTGTTTTTATTAGCGTTGGCTGGCTGATAAAAAAAACCAATTTCACTATCAGTATAATGTATGTTCATAAAGTGTGAAAATAATCTCATTACTTTAATAATGAATAATTTAAATCGCTTACACGCTTGATGATTTCATGCATAACAATGCCTATAGACACAATTAAATAATTGAACCATTTAACAAGTGTAACATATTATATTTAAGTCAATTTCATAACATTTTTAATGAGTTTTAAATTAAGCAATTTGTTGTTAATGATGTCATCACACATAATCTACTTTTTTTAATAGAGTAGGTAGGATATTTAGATAACTTTTATTCTATATTTTACTTAAATGGTCTGTATAATAAAATACTTATCATTATTTACTATTTAATTATTTTTAGTGTTTAAAAGGATACCTACTCTTAATATTTTTTTTTAATCATAAATATTTTTTTTGTTTTTTAAAATGTCCTTTTGACATGAGTCAAGGACATTTAAAAAAAAGTAAATATGTACTGTTTTGGTTATAAACCCAGCCAGTATTCTGCTATTTTATTTTATCCATACTAATATTATAAAGAGGAAAGATTTGTTTGTTTGTAAAGAATAAGCTCCAAAACTACTAAACCGATTACAAAAATTCTTTCACCATTAGAAAGCTACATCCACCCTGAGTAACATAGGCTATATTTTTTCCCCATATTCCCACGGGAATGGGAACTACGTGGGTGAAACCGCAGGCACTATTAGTATTAAATCATTAAGGTGAAACCCTTATGACTTTTCTATGGAACCATTTTGGACATCCCTGACATAGCCTTTATCCAATGAACCGTTAAATTGGTTAATACAATATATTATATAGAATCACAATGTTTTCTGTGCCGGCAGCCAAGGTAGCTCCTATTGTCATTTGGCTCTAATGTCATTTGGATACATTTTCAATAAACTGACAACCAGAAGATGCGATTACAGCGATGCTGTCACCGGCACAGACAAGATTGTTGACTCTATATACAAAACACCATTCATCCAAACATGTAATATTGTCATGGGGACCACAAACTTATCTGACTCAGCAAAAGAAATAGAGCTAATATTGTCATTATTGTATTAATTTTTATTAGACTAACAACCAAAAATGTAATTATAGTGACATATGTACCTCTGGGTCAGATAATTTTGTTTGTACATATTTTCAAACTAGCTGCGCCTCACGGTTTTTTCCGTGTGAATACCAATCCCATAGGAATTTCAGGATAAAAAGTATCCGTGTTATTCCTAGTTATAAGGAATGTCTGTACCAAATTTCATCTAAATCGATACAGTAGTTTTTGCGTAAAAGTAACAAATATCCAAACTCACAAATTTTCGTATTTATAATATTAGTAGGATTACTTGACCATACATATTGGTGAAAATATTTCTTTTTTCAACACCATAGTTGGTTTAAAAGGACGAACTAATGTAGACAATCAAATAACATAGGTATTATATATCCGTTAAGTAATAAAAAGACTATTCATAAACTAATTTATTAAAATATGCAACATATGTACATAAATTAAGCTAGTAAAATAAGGCCAGTAGGCATAAAATACATAATTTAATAGAATACCTTCATTTATTAATTATACATAAAATCAATTTAACCAGTTCAATCCATTAGAAACCGGTTTGAGGGCCTCAAAATAATAAAGTTTCGTAATAAGTACATATTCTTACATAATACTTTAAATAATAAACAAAAATAAGTACTTAGCTAAAGTACTTATGTAATTCTACTAATATTTAAATAACATTAAATTAAAAATTTAAAAAAACCCCCAACATAATAGTTTCAAACCCCCATAACTTTTGAACGGGTCAACCGATTTTCAGCAAACATGTCTAAGAACACTCGCACGTAAGTCCCCTTTAATACAAAAAAATTGAAATCGGTTCATCCGTTCGGGAGCTATGATGCCACAGACAGACAGATACACACACATACACACACAGACACGTCAAACTTATTATAACACCCCTCTTTTTGCGTCGGGGGTTAAAAACCGACCGAATTGAGAACCTACTCGTTTTTGGAAGTCGGTCTATGAAGTCGCATCCGATGTCTGTTAATCGGTTGACCCGTTTAAAAGTTATGGGGGTTTGAAAGTAATTGTGTTGGGGGTTTTTTAAATTTTAAATTTAATTGTTATTTATACTATGTAATTAGGCAGTAGTCCCACCGCGGGCGACTGAGCGATGAACTATCGGCGAGTTTCTCGCTCAAGAAAAGGACAATGAATGTACATTACGTGTGAACGAAAGAGATGCGTATATTAATAGTTACTCTCTGGGGCGGTGTGAGTGAATAGGCCGTTAACTGTAAATAATATAAAAAATATGGCGTTGCGACCACTGCCTAAAGACTTTCTAACTGGCATGCATAAAGGACCCAAATATGTGAGGTCTTATTGCGGAAATCATCCCATTTTCGGGTACATACAAGGGCTCTTAAGTACCGGCAACGACTGTCGATGATATTCGCATTAATAACAAACTAGCAGCGCCTCACTGTTTCACCCGCGTAGTTCCCGTTCTCGTGGGAATTTCGGGATAAAAAGTATCCTATGTTCTTTCCCGGACCATAAGCTACCCCTGTACCAAATTTCAAGTCAATCGGTTCAGTAGTTTAGCCTTGAAAAGGTAACAGACAGAGTTACTTCCGCATTTATAATATTAGTTAGGATTAGGACTAGTAGCGCCCCGCTGTTTCGCATACAGAGTGACAGACAGCGGAAAGCGACTTTGTTTTATACTATGTAGTAACTAGCAGCGCCTCGCGATTTTACCCGCCGTGAGTTCCCGCTCCCGTGAGAATGCGGGGAAAAAAATGATAAAAAACTTCCTCTTGAATCACTCTTATCTACTTATTAAAAAAACCGCATCAAAATCCGTTGCGTAGTTTTATTATTTCAACAGCCCATTCACAAGTTTTGTCTCTTTCTTACTTTATGTCAAGTGACAAAGACAAAACTTGTGAATAAGCAGTAGGAAAAGATCAATTTCTTATCCCAAAATTCCAAGTGCTCCAGATTTAAGCGGTAAAACCAAAGCGTACAGCTAATCTTGATATATCGTAACCATTAAGTAATGCGATAAACTACACGATAAAAGATAAAATTCACTTTCTATTTGTAACTATACAATTCGACTATGATAATAATTGAAATAAATAGTACTAATTCTGGTTTTATCGTCGCGCTGCTAGACGCGTCGCTGGGCAGCGCACGGTGAGCTGAAATCCGCTGTCATGGGCTTCCATAGAAAATTTAAATTCCTTTGTCTATGACAGTCGATTTTCAGCCCACCGTGCGACGCTATTCAAGCGCGCGACACAGAAACGCAACTACTTCCACCATTTTTTATTATTAAACGAAACGTACGTCATTGTTTATATGTAATATATTTTACGGGACATTTACACGTGCCTATGTCGAAACCCTCGACTAGGTTCTTATACTATCTACTACTTCAACCATACATCTCCAAACGCGCGCTCCCGAAGGCGCTGCCGAAACGCGTGACGGTAAAATCACTCTAAATGAGTACTTACCTACTTACTTTCGTGGTCTATATTTTAACTAGCTCGCGGTTTCACCCGCTTAGTACCCGCTCCCCTAAGAATGCGGGGATAAAATCACTCTATCTATTAAAGAAAACAGCATCAAAATCCGTTGCCTAGTTTAAAGATGTAAGCATACATAGGGACAGACAGCGGGAAGCGACTGTTTTATACTATGTAGTGATACATATTTTACGCGTGTTACATCGCGGCACAGCTATATTCAATATCTTTTTTAATTAAATATAAATGTGCATTATTGGGTGACACATTTTATTAATTTTATTCATACATAGGAATGATCATATTACATGTATTACATTGAAGGCGTTATCGTAATGCGTGATGGCGATTAGTCATATCCTACTAATATTTTAAAGCCGAATGTTTGTGAGTGTGGTTGTATGGATATTTGTTCCTCTTTCACGCAAAAACTACTGAATAGATTTTAATGAAATTTGGTACAGATGTTCCTCATACCTAGGAATAACACATAGGATACTTTTTATCCCAAAATTCCCCCGCGGTTTTACCCACGCGGGTAAAACCGCGGGGCTAGTAGTTTATAACTTTGTCTCGCAGTTTTAGCCATGTAAATCCCAATCCCGTGGGAATTTCGAGATCAAAATAGGTTTTCTGCAGAGATTTTTCTGAGATGTCGACCTTATGATGATTCGGTAGTTTTCACAATGTAGTCTTTATGATACTAATTCAAAGTATCCGATGTGTTATTCCTGGTTATAAGGAACATCTGTAACAAATGTCATCTATATCTGATCAGTAGTTCTTTTGTGAAAGAGTAACGAACATCCTCATAGTCATTTCGCATTTATAATATTAGTAAGATAGGAAGCTGAAAAGTAATTGATAAGTACATGATTTTATTTAACTGAGAAATTCTGTTGATTATACTACTTCCCGTGGTTTTACCCGCGTTGATATTAGTGTTTTACTGTACATTTGTCTGTTGGCGTTACGCGACCGATAATACGCGACGCATGTTCCATCAGATATGAACCTTCCCTTACTGCCGAAATTGAACCCCCATCTTTGCTAGGCAGTCTAGTCTAGTAGGTATAGTCAAGTCGGCTAAAGCACCCAAATTATTGGGAATGAATTATAAAAAGAATTCATTTTTCATAAGATACTAGAAGCCAGCCATGGTCTCATTTAAAAAAAAAAAATATATACACCCCTATTTTGAAAATATGGGACTTATTAAAATCAGAATATCTGTAGCAGTAACTGAATCCATATATCCAATAAAAATATCTAAAATGATAGTCGATTACTTATCTTTAAAAAATACCAAATAAATGTCGTATTACCAGACGGCACACTAGCTATCAAGTATTCTGTGACGGCTCGGGTCGATGACCGCGCTCAGCTGTGTATCGCAGCGTTCGGTGTAGAATAACAATAAAATTCGGCGGGATTTTGAAAATATTTGACTTATCATAACTTTTTAAACAAAAGCGAAAGAAAAAAACTAACTTCACTATTATATTGTCACCTGTCGTTTACATTAGCTGTGAGATAAGGTATCGCAATTTCAAAATAAGGGTGTATAAAAGAAAATTTCACCATAAAAAGATTTAGCGAAATCGGTCCAGCCTTAGACTAAGACAAAAACAGGATTTATTTTAATTTTCATAAGACATTTCCACGGATTCCCGAAGGAGGGCGTCGTCGGGGTGGGCCGAGAAAGCGTTGTCGGGATGATCTCGTCGCCTTCGACAGTAGCTGGTGGGATGATCTTGTTAAGAACAACACCGAGCAGTTGTTTGTTTTAAATAATAGTAAAGTAGATAATTATGATAATAAACCTCCCCCTAACGCGAGAGTATGTGTTGATCCCACGCCCTCAACCAACTCTGCTCAGCTCATGCCGCAGCTGGATACAAAGACCTCGTCTGTTTATGTTTACTCAGATCAATTGGGCCTTGATTTGGGATCTTTATTATCTTTTAAGTTAAAATGCAAAGTAGTAAATTATTGTATGCCCAATGCATCCTATAAACATATAATAGATAAGGTTTTGCATAGTAAGTTAAGTAGCTCATCCATAGTTATTTCAGTATTATATATGCTCCATAGCTCATTCGCCGTCCGGCCTCTCAAGAAAGCACACGCTTGCTTAGATAAACCGAAATACCAGCGTTAGTCAAAGTTTTTTACATTATTTCTGCTTTCTGAACATATTATATTTGCACGATGTTCACTTGTGCCAGCTGTGGTTCCGAACATACCGATGGGCCGATTTGCAGCATTTGCAAATGCCATTACGACTTCCAGTGCGCTGGAGTTTCTGAAGCCGGCTATCGAAGACTAGGAGATAGCAGGAAGAACGCTTGGCGTTGTCCAAAATGTAAGTCCAGCCCTACGCCAACCCCAGCGGCAGTATCACCGCTGCCTACTCAACTCGACAAGATGCAGGATCAACTAAACAAAATTATGTTCGATCTGGCGCCATTAGCACTGTTGGCAGCGGATGTTAAACTTATTAAGTCGGATTTAAGTAGCCTTAAGGACTCTGTTGATATGGCTCACGAACTCATTAACAACTTCTCAAATAAAATAGAAACCGTAGAGAAAAGAGTCACGAAGATTGCAAAAGTGGCAGAGCAAGTCCCTTTGCTGGAAACTGAGATTGAAAGACTGAAACATGAACTCAAGGAAAGGGATCAATGGGCAAGAGCCAATAATGTAGAGATCCGTGGCATTCCTCAGAAAAAAACTGAAAATCTCTACGAAATCGCACATAGATAGGATTGCAAAGTTGAGTGATTTTTGCTTAAAAAATGAAGAAATCAATTACATTGCTCGCATCCCCACTAGAGTTCCTAATGCAGAAAAGTCAATAGTGATCGCATTTAATAGCCGCTACAGAAAAGAAGAGTTCATCACTTCATCACGTAAAAGTAAGCAACTTAATTTATTAAGCTTGGGTTTCTCTTCTACAGAATTGTTCTATGTCAATGATCATTTGACCCAAAGTAATAAAACTCTTCTGAATAAGGCAAGAGCTATAGCAAAAGAAAAGAAGTTCCAGTACATATGGGTCAAGAATTGTAAAATTATGGCGAGAAAATCGGACACGTCGCCTGTATTTTTTATAAAAAACGAAAAAGATTTACAAAAAATCACAGGTTAGATGTTATGTCATCATTATTTTTTGTACCAATATTATCTCTAGTTATTTTTAATTTCACAACTCCTATTATTTTATTTGCAAATTGTGTGAAAAGTTTGGGAGCCGCACTCGAGTCCAAAGTCTATTGCGCACCGGTTTACCCAGTGCAATACAATACAATAGTCAACCAGTTAACTTATAAACAAATGAGTTTAAAATTTTTGCCCATGCAATTTCAGTGCGTATGCGCACTCCCAACTTACGATATTAACATCAATGTCGCTTGCACTTATACTCACGTGAACATTACACCAACTGATAAATTAACTTTGTCACAACTACAACTCGCTTTGTACACTATCGCCTCATATTGTCGTAGTGAAATACCAATATTTTTATCTGTTTATTTAGGGATATTGTTATTTTATAAATGTGTTTTTACTCTAATTACTATTACACACTCCTTACGTATTACTCCATTATTTAAATATAAGCTCATACTCACACAAAGAATTGTTAATAACTGGTATTCTTACGTATATTACTCAATGAATATTCCAAATATAAAAAAGAGAACCTATAGCTTTTATAAGAATTCGGTAATGTGTTCTACATGTTTGGAATTTAAGTTTGTTTTTTGTCCCTACATTGTTATAACTTCTGTAGATTTTTTACTTTTTCGACTTGCTATATTCAAAAATACCCTACATTTTTTAAAAAATAATTTAAAAAGTCTTTCACTTTTTTGCTGGATTTTATTCATATTACTATTAATTAAAAGCTATGTACTCGTATATCTACATGTATTTGAAGCTAATCGAATGTTTTGTTTGTATTTAACTATCCTACGTAAAAACAATTGTTTGATTATTATTCTACAATTATTTTGTACTTTAAAAAAATCAAATAGTTATGTTTCTTTTGACATATATTGTTTCGTACTACTACTATTTAAGTACAGTTTATACCTAGTTGTTTTTGATGCTAATCGACTGTTTTATTTAACTACCCCACGTAAAAACAATTGTTTAATTAATATGTTGCTAATGTTTTATACCTATAATATATCAACATGTTATATATTTATTGATTTATACTGTTTCATATCACTTTATAAAAACAATTTAAAATATATACATGTATATGTTGCGAGTCGACTTACTTTATATAATCTCAATTATTATTGCCATTGTAGCCTACGATCTTCGTATATTAAATCGTGTAATGTGCTTTTTAGTGTCTATAGTATGCTTCGCTGTATCATTTGTATATTAGTGCTATCTAAAATAAGAGTACAAAGGTATTATATATGCTTTCTACTTATTTTTTTTTTAAAAATATGGGCTTATAGAATATGGTCTATTAATTATTATTTACAATCTTTTTTAAAAAATACCTATTTGATATTTATAGATATCTGCCACAATTTAATTCTTTTATATAGTTATTATTTTATAAATATTAATGGCTTCCTCAAACATTAAAATATATTACCAGAATACTCGAGGGCTTCGCACAAAAACTCAACTTTTTAAAAGGAACCTAGGATTAAATTCTTTTGACATTATTACTTTAACTGAAACCTGGCTTTTAAACGGTATATTTGATAGCGAGCTTTTCGACGATAGATATGTCGTCTGGAGACGTGATAGGGATTACGCGAAAACGCAGGAACTTTACGGTGGAGGGACCCTTTTGGCCGTTCGCCGGGAACTTGCCGCTGTTGAGCGAACTGAATGGCGTTCCTCTGCGGAGGACATCTGGGTGACAGTAACCCTTAAACAAAGGGGGTCCCCTTCCCGTAAGTTACACATTTGTAGTTTATACTTATGCAATGAGAATCAGGGAAATACTTATAATGTCCAACTACACAATTTTACAACTAATATTTGTAATATTATTCAGTCTTGTCCCAACGATTTATTTCTTATAATAGGTGATTTTAATATGAGTAATGTTATTTGGAATAGTATCGACAATTTACTTGTACCATCAAATGTGCTCGGAGAAACTCAACGATACTTCTTTGACTCTTTGAAGGAGTGTGGTTTAGAGCAATACAGCAGTTGTCACAATATTAATAATAGATTGTTAGATCTTGTACTCTGCAATGAAGAGCTGTTAGTTACCCACTGCGTGAACACACTGGTTCCTGAAGATGTACACCACAAATCCCTGTTAATTCAACTAAACATAAATAATGAAATTTTACATCCTAAACCTATACTGAAATATTATTATAACACTGCCAATTACGACAGTATAAACGCGGCATTGAATGATATTGATTGGGATAATTGTTTGCAAAATTGTTTATTAGAGGAAGCTGTAGAAGTATTCTATAAGCATTTATACACATTGCGAGATAAATTTATTAATCATAAATACATTATTCAAGGGACTACATACTTTCCACCTTGGTACAATACAGCTCTAAAAAAAGTCTTAAAAGAAAAATTTAAATACCTCCAAAAATATAAAATCTATGGGAACAAATCTGACCTTGAAACATTTAATATGCTTAGAAAAAGAGCTAAACTTCTAGAGGAAGATTGTTACAACTTATACATCAAAAGCTGTGAAGACGGTATAACTAAATCACCCAAATTATTCTGGTCTTTTATTAAATCCAATAGAAAAAGTTCTATTAATATCCCCTCAACCTTATACTATAATAATGACAAAGCCGATACAGGTGATACAGTGTGCAATCTCTTTGCCTCTTATTTCGAAACTACGTTCCTTTCAGCAATAAATTCAACAAGCATAAATCCTCTCGATCTTGGCATTGAATACTCTCTTGATACTCAGTCCACAGTGATATCCAATATTGAAGTTAGTGATGAAATGGTTCTAAAACTTCTTAACTCCCAAGATTTGGACAAAGGTGCAGGTCCTGATCATATTGTCCCAATATATATTGTAAAGTGTGCTAAAACCCTTACTAAACCGCTATGTATGTTGTACAGAAGATCCCTTAAGGAAGGTTATGTACCTAAAATTTGGAAATCGGCATTTATAACACCCATACATAAAGCTGGTATTAGAAACGACGTCGCTAATTATAGGCCGATATCCAAACTTTGCATTTTTGCGAAAATTTTTGAAAGAGTTATCTATACTCAAGTTTATAGTACAATTGCTACTCATTTCATACCTGAACAGCATGGTTTCCTAAAAAAAGATCTACCACTTCAAACTTGTTATCTTTTGTAGAATATTTAACGCTAAACATGGATTCCGGCGGGCAGATTGATGCTATATATACTGACTACAGTAAAGCGTTCGACCGCATTGATCATTTGTTGTTGCTACGGAAATTATATTACGTCGGTATCCATGGTTCTCTTCTAAGGTGGTTTATATCTTATATACAAAACAGATCACAAGCTGTTGTCACTAACGGTTATCACTCTAGGTGGAGTATCGTCCCTTCCGGAGTCCCGCAAGGATCCCTTCTCGGACCTTTACTTTTTAACATATTCATCAATGATATAAATAAATGTTTTAAGCATTCCAAATTTTTATTATATGCAAATGACATGAAAATTTTTAAAACCATCAGTAATGTTAATGATTGCAATCTTCTCCAGGAAGACCTATATAGACTTGAAGAGTATTGTTATCTTAATAAACTTGACCTTAACGTAGCTAAATGCATTTCGATTTCTTTCACGCGTAAAAATAATGTTATTTGTACAGGATATTTAATTAACTCTCAAAATTTAAAACGGGTAAATCAAATAAGAGATTTAGGAATAATTTTAGACTCAAAACTTACTTATGAAAACCACATAGACAATGTAGTGAAAAGAGCCTATAAAGCTATAAAGGTTTCGTTATCAGATCGTGTTCCCAATTCTCCAGTGTTAAGGTTCTTAAAATACTCTATTGTAGTTTTGTGCGCAGCATCCTTGAGTATTGTTCACAAGTATGGAATCCGAGGTATGAAATCTACATAAATAGAATTGAAACTATTCAAAAAAAGTTTTTAAAATTCCTACAGTTCAAATGTAATCGTTTTGATCGTGATTATCATTCTAGATGTAGAAGGCAGCACATGTTACCACTAATTGAGAGACGAAGAATAGCAGATGTTTCATTTTTATTAAATTTAGTGCAGAACAATATTGATTCTCCATATCTCATATCTAAAGTTTTCCTTCAAGTACCGACAAGATCGTTAAGACGTCGAGTAGTGTTGCATATCCCCAGGTGTTTTTCTCATTATAGACAAAATGCATTTTTCATAAGAGTTGCTAAACAATTTAATAAACTTCATGATAGCATTGATATCGATATGTTTAACACAGCCCCTTGTAAAGCTAAGGCACTTTTGAGCACAAATTGGTTGGCATCCGACATTTGACAAATTAATACGTGGACTAAGTTAAAATTACAGTAATAATAACATTAATCTAATTAAAAAACACATTGTAACACATACCTAGATTTAAGCAAGTGTATTTTTTGCTAACTATATGCGAAAACATGTAAATGGTGTATATCTAACTAATTTGTATTTTATCTAGTTGTAATACTGTTTGTTTTCCGAATAAAATAAAATAAAATAAAATAAAAATTATTATGGTGGGAAATAGCATAGGTGTTAGTAGGAAGGAGATGGTGGACAGCGTAGGTAAACTTTTGGGGTTGCAAGTTAGTAAGGTAATGTTAGGTGCTTTTCCTTATTCTAGTTCTCTTACAGAACTTGAAAATAAGCACATTTACTCATTAAACAATATTATGTATAATTTGACATGTCGTCATAGTGACAAATTATTATATTTTGACAATAATAAATTTATTAATAGTTGTAAGTTGACACAGGACACTTTACATGTCCCAAGGAAATGTAGACATTTAATTGCTACTCTAGTAGCTTATTGTATTGATAGTGTTATAAATAGTATAACATTTTCTACTGACCGCACAGTAGTTAGTACATGTACTAACGATAATACTGTGTCTTTAAACTGTTAGATGTGACAAAAGAGAAGCAGTCTGCACTTAGTAGTTTATCTTTTTATTATCAGAATATTAATCGCTTCTCTGGCAAAGTACTTGACATTGAATTGTTATTAGATAAATTTAATTTTGACATATTATGCTTTTGTGAAACTTGGTTAAAAGCAGATAGGATGCAATTTAATGTTAATAATTTTAAGGTAGCTAGTGCTTTCAATAGAGTATCCGCGGAAGGTGGTGGTTGTTTGATTTTGTTAAAGAATAATATTAAATTTAAAGAAAGGGTCGATATAACAAAATGCTCTATTGAACGCACTTGTGAGATAGCTTGTGCAGAAATTGATGGCTACATTTTCGTTTGTGTTTATCGGCCTCCTTCATCTAACTTTTTAGCTTTTTTGTGTAACATGGAGGGGATGTTGAGTAAATTATCTAGTAGTAAAAAGTCACTTATAATATGTGGAGACTTTAATATAGATTTGTTAGTTGATTCTTCGGATAAGTTAAATTTAGTTTCCTTGTTTGAATCGTTTGGTTTGAACTTCTGTTTCAGTGAGCCTACCCGAGTCACTTATTGTACGAAAACATGCATTGACAACATATTTTCAAATTGTAATATTCTTGACAAGGGTTGCATCAGCGGTGTTAGGTCAGATCATCTAGGTTTACATATTAAAATTGATAAAATACTAACACCTAAGCCTTTTATTATTAATCATCGACCTCTCCCTGAGTATAGGTTACAGAGGTTAGACTTTCAGATAGATTTGGACCTAGGTATTAGTCAGTTCTCTTCAAATAACCCGCATGATATTTGTTCTCATATTTTTTCAGTCATAAGCAGCAACATCAATAAAATTTGTCCTAGGAAAAATATTATGGTAAACGGTAAGTCTTGTTTTAGTGACTGGGCTACTAAAGGTATTAGGAAAAGCAGGGACGTTTTGTTTGAATTATATTTTAGAAAGTCGTGTACCAGCGACGAATCCTTCCATGAGTATGTTAGGAGCTATTCCAAGATTTTTAAAAGGGTTTGTCTATTGGCTAAGTCGAAACATACTAGTAGGTTTATTCGTCAATCTAATGATAAAATCAAAGCTGTTTGGAAAACCGTCAACAAAGAGACAGGTAGGACTACTCCGAGGGATACTACATTCACATTGAGAACTAAGCATTTTTCCATTACGGACCCAATCTCTGTAGCAAATCATTTTGAAGATTTCTTCAGTAATATTCCTAAGGAAACTACTAAGAACCTCACGTCTTCTACAGCTAGAGCCGAGATACTTCTTAGGAAAAACTTTAAACAAAGTGTTCCGAGTTTTGCTTTTAAGCCTGTTTCCATAGTTCAGGTTATAAAAACCTTTCGATCACTCAACATGAAGACCATAGAAGATTTATGGGGTATGTCAGTCAAGTTATTGAATTCTGTTATTGAGACCATAGCTCCTCACCTCACAGCGTTATTGAACCTGTGTCTAGATCATGGTATTTTCCCTGATGTGATGAAGCACAGCAGAATCACTCCTATTTTCAAGTCAGGTTGTAAGGAGGATCCCAATAATTATAGGCCAGTTTCTGTTCTTCCTGCTCTTAGTAAGATTTTCGAAAAAATAATATTAGATCAGTTGCTTTCTCACTTTAGTGACCACAATATATTACATAGTAATCAGTTTGGTTTTACAAAGGGCAAGTCGACTACGGACGCTGGGGCTAAACTTTTAACTCACATCTTTGAGGCCTGGGAAGATTCACATGATGCTATAGGTGTATTCTGCGACCTTTCCAAAGCTTTTGACTGCGTTGATCACTCGACGCTGCTTTCTAAACTTGAATGTAACGGTATTTGTGGTCCTGCTCTAGGTCTTGTTAAATCGTATCTAGGAGGACGGCAACAGAAGGTGAAGATCAACGATGTCCTATCAAAGGGATCATTGCTAGAAATGGGCGTGCCACAGGGCTCTATTTTAGGTCCATTCCTGTTCTTGTCGTATATTAACGACCTCCCTTACATGATGGAAGACCTATGTAGTATGGTTTTATTCGCAGATGACACTTCATTGCTATTTAAAGTGAATAGGAAGGATAAGGATTTGGTAGAAGTAAATAGGTGTTTGGCTTTAGTTTCGGACTGGTTTTCTGCCAATAATTTGCTCCTCAATGCGTCTAAAACTAAGTGTATTAAATTTTCACTACCCAATGTCCAAGCCATTGAATCGAATGTCTTTTTGGAAGGAACGAAACTTAAAATAGAAAGTAGTACTAAGTTTCTAGGTATAGTTTTAGATTCTAAGTTACAATGGGGATCCCACATTGTCGGTCTTTCAGGGAGGCTGAGTTCTGCTGCGTATGCTGTTCGTAAAATTAGGGAACTAACAGATGTGGGAACGGCAAGAATTGTTTATTTTGCGTACTTTCACAGTATTTTGTCTTATGGCATTTTACTATGGGGGTGTGCCGCGGATTTAGATTCAGTATTTATATTGCAAAAACGAGCAATTCGGGCTATTTATAATTTGGGGTCGAAAGAGTCATTAAGGGAACGTTTTAAAACATATCAGATTCTTACTGTTCCCTCTTTGTACATTTTTGAAAATATATTGTATGCTCGGAAACATCGTTTTAATTTTAAAGTTAATGGCGATCTTCATAATTTTAATACTAGGAATAGGCATAAAATCGCCATCTCAGGATGTAGGTTAGCTAGGACTAAAAAGTCCTTCATTCATAGATGTATTAAATTTTATAATAAAATCCCCCGGGAAGTGACTGGGCTCACTGATGGAAAGTTTAGATCACACGTTAAAACATTTTGATAAGCAAAGCATATTATAAGGTTACGGACTACATGAATGACCGGGATATCTGGAATTAAATTTCTGCACCCGCAACCTCAACATGCTACTTTTTTATTATATAGGTACATATAAGTATTTTTCTATATTTATAGATTTTATTATTTGTTTTCTTTTCTTTTTTATCTATGACATTGTACTAGTTTTAAGGTACTGTTTGTATTTTTTTATTTAAAAAAAAAATACCAGCACGTGTTTCTTGCCGATTCTTCTCGGCTGATGTAATTTCTGAATCGGTGGTAGAATCAATTTTGACGTTCATAAGTGCCTCATTGAGGCCTTAACTGAATAAAGAATTTTTGACTTTGACTTTGGAGGCTGCGAAGGATAGGGAATTTGGGATGTTTGGGGGAGACCTATGCCCAAAAAAAAAAAATAGAAGACATTTCCACAATATTTATCTATAAGTATATATATTGTGTACTAATTTCCTTATACCTTCCAGGGTGCCAGAATATGGGTGGAGCATCCAGACACGGTGTGGGAAAGCGCCACTGTGACGTCAGACTACCGCTCAGGGGTACTCATAGTGAAACTCGACCATAGCAACGATATACGACAGATTAAGGTAAGGTATCATCATCATCACTACATATTATAATAAGTAATTCTATCTCATAATCAGCTCATATAATGTCCCCACCGAGGGGCTCGAGCCTACCCTGAATTAGGGTGATTAGGCCTTAGTCAACCACGCTGGTCAAGTGCGGGTTGGTCGAGTTCACACACAACCCTAGAATTTCTTCCCAGGTGTGTAAGTAATTATATTGTGGCGACATCTACACGCCACATAGGAACTAAGTACTAACAGCGACATCTATCCGCAACTGTGGGAAATAAAATGAAGAGTCCTGAATCGCGCAAGCGAAATTTGCAGCGCAATTGACTATGTATACGAGAGCCCGACTACAACCGTCGGGCAGCTGCCCACCAGACATAACACCCGTCTGGTCGGAGGATCCTCCCTTTTCAAATGGGGATCTCCCATTTCCATAACTTAACGCAGGGTGTAGGCTGGTCGGCTGAAAGTAGTCGAAGAATTCGACTTAAATCGGTGCATATGCAAAACTTGAAAATGAAAATAAAATAAAACATTATCAGCCAATCTATCATCTTATAGCATCTGACCCTAACTAGGATTATTACCGGTAACTGAGGTATTTGAAACTACGCACATAAACATAGTCAGGCACCGGCAGTGCGGGTTAGTCGACTTTATAACCTGATAAATACTTCGCAGATGTGTGTAGGTTTCTGAAAGATGTTTTCCTTTACCCACAAGATTTATTGAAAGTTCGAAAATACATTGGTACGTGGTGAGGGTGGTTTTTCGATGCCATTTTCGCGTTTGTATCTCGAAAATAAAAATCGTGCATTTTAAAATTTGAATGAAAACTTACCTTTTTAATAAACATATTTGACATCACTGCTAAAAAGTCAATGTTAATAAAGTCATCGTCAATATTATGGTGTGTGTTTACAAATGGGAAATGCATTTAATGATTATTGAATATTGATAATTAAATATTTCTTTAAAGTTTAAGTGCTTTTTAAAGTCTTACAGACTGCTAGGCCAAAACCAATAATAATATTTCAAGTGCTTTAATAGTTTATAATAAGTGAAGTCCACGAACATTGTTTTCATAATATGGCCTACATTTGATAATATTTTAAAGTACTTAATTTAAAGTGTAATAATTAATCGTATGATTACTATGTGTGGAAGAAACGATGATCGAACAAGACGCAGAAACAAACGTACGAAAAACTTATATTGATACTAACTATTCCCCACGGGTTTACCAGCTTGAAACCTTATCTCGTGGGAATGTTGGGATAAAAAGTATCCTATGTGTTATTCCTGGTTATAAGGGACATCTGTACCAAATTTTATACAAATCGCTCCAGCCGTTTTAGATGTGAAGAAGTAACAAACAAACACATTCACAAACTTTCGCATTTATAATAATTAGTGTTTAAACATTCTTAGTGTCCCCACTTTTAATAACAGTTTATAATCAATAACTTTTTTATAGGGTAGTTTTTCAGTGGGGACTTATGTTATAGTCACTTATTTTTTATGGTGCCAATGACCAAACTGGGGACATATTATTACATTGTATACTTAAAAAAAACTTGTAAACAAGTCTCCAACAGAAATAGAAAACTTTTATGGTGACTGTGACTTAACAGGGGAAATGTTGTCACACTTATACCCATTATAAACTTATAAAATTTTAAATCTACAAGTAATGTAAATTACTTGATCTATAATGATTTCAAATAAAAATATATAAAAATAAACGTAATAAAGACAACTGTGTCCATTTAAGTTGACTGTGACTAAAATGGGGACACTTATACATACATATACTTAACCTAAACTTTTTATCAAAACTACAAGAAAAAGACCTAAAAATTACCCCTTTTCAGATAAAAGATGAGAACCAGATGCCACCACTGCGCAACCCGGCGCTGCTCATCGGCCAGAATGATCTCACGTCACTGTCGTATCTACACGAACCGGCCGTGCTTTACAATCTTAAAGTCAGGTATGTGTGTTATTGTCTTTTTTCAGTTAGTGACACACAATGACACGAACGTTCATCATCAGCTATATGTCCCCACTGAGAGGCTCAAGCCTACTCTGAATTAGGACAATCATGCATATTTATTAGTAATGGGGACATTTGACTGTGTCCCCATTGCAGTCACAGTTTGATAATATTATCTAACACCACGGATCATAAAGTCTAATACCATATTTATATGGGAATGTCCCCAGTGAGGGGCTCGAGCCTACCCTGAATGAGGGCGATTAGGCCTGTTAAATAGCACTGAGGACATTTGACTGTGTCCCCATTGCAGTCATAGTTTGATAATATTATTTAATATAACAAATAATTATTTTTTATATTGTTTTTTTGGGTTAGGTGATATTTGTCGCAGTTTAAACTTTGTTTTAAATTTAAGACGTTTCGGATTCTTTATAGAATCCATAATATGGCAATAGACTGAGTTATAAGACAAACGTCTTAATATTAAATCTGCAATCGTTTAAACTCGAAGTATCCTATTTCACATTTATTAAAGGCCATGGGGATAGGGGACATGCGTGTGACTGTGTCCCCATTGCAGTCACAGTGAGATAATATTAAGTAATATTACAAAACGTTTTTTGGTCTAAATCTGTATTCATACCTCGAAAACTTAAAGAAATTTACACTTGATGTAAATTAATATGCATTTATTTAAGTATTTTCTTAATACATAGGTAGTTGCTTACTAATTATGTAAAATCTTAATTAATAATCATTGAGGCCAAACGTTAATAATTAACCGACTTTAAAAAGGATGAAATTCTCAATTAATTACCAAATTTCATTTAAATTGATTCAACAGTTTTTATGTGAAACAGTTACAAACATTTATCCTCACAAATCGCATTTATAATAGCAGCGCTCCGCAGTTTCACCCTCGTAATTCCCGTTCCCGTGGGAATACGGGGATAAAATATAGCCTATGTTACTCAGGGTGAATGTAGCTTTCTAATGGTGAAAGAATTTTTGATATCAGTTCAGTAGTTTTCGGAGCCTATTCGTTACAAACAAACAAATCCTTCCTCTTTATTATATTACTACCGGCGTCTCGCGGTTTCACCCGCGTAGTTCCCGTTCCCGTGGGAATACGGGGATAAAATATACCCTACTTGTAATGGTGAAAGATTTTTTGAAATTGGTTCAGTAGTTTTATTCGTTACAAACAAACAAATCTTTCCTCTTTATAATATTAGCATAGATGACAAACATACATTCTTACAAACTTTCGCATTTATAATATTAGTAAGATTGTTCATAAAATATTTAGTAGATACATTAAAATAAAATTTCGCCAAACAGTAATTAAATTACTCATTATTCTAGACTTTATTACTATCCGAATAAAGGTCATATTGCAACATATTACTCAAAATGTAATCATTTATTGACACAAGTGTTATGTTTTAAATAATTTAGTGCTTTTAAAACTGTTTCGTTGAAAGATTTTAAATAATTTAATACTTTGTAGTCTCGTTTTGTTTCTTTCTTTTTTGTTGTGTTAGAAAGAGATAGTAATATTATTACGTAGGTACGTTTTTTTCTTTGCGTTTTTATCCGACTTCAGAATAGGAGGTCGTTATTAATAAGGTTTTTTTTAAATAAAACACTTAAACGGATTTTTGTCGTGGTTGTATTTTGTTTTACATTTTCTGACGTTTCGGATTCTTTACAGAACCCGTGATCACAGAAGAAGTGTAAGGTTTTTTTTGTTTGTTGGTACATAATCATAACACCGTCATTTATACATTTATTGGTCCCATAAATAATTTTAAAAATCGAATTCGGTTATGAGAAAAAAAAATGTTACTTTTTAAAACTGCAGAACTAATTGACATAGACTTGTGGCTACATCTGCACGCCACATTGGAACTAAGTACTAACAGCGACATCTATCCGCAACTGAGGGAAATAAACTGAAGAGTCCTGAATCGCGCAAGCGAAATTTACAGCGCAATTGACTATGTATACGAGAGCCCGACTACAACCGTCGGGCAGCTGCCCACCAGACATAACACCCGTATGGTCGGAGGATCCTCCCTTTTCAAATGGGGATTCCCTCATCCCCATAGACTGTATTTTATCCCCGAAACGGGAATTACGCAAGTGAAACCGCAGCTAGTATATCACAAAATGTGTTCATTCTTTTCAGATTTTGCGATCGCAACGCCATCTATACTTACTGCGGTATTGTGTTGGTTGCCATCAATCCATATTATGACCTGCCTATTTATGGTGAGTAGTTTTCTCAGGATTTTATAAAGTTATCTGATTTTTAATGAAAGAGATATTAAGTACCTGGGTAAAGAAAATGAAGTTACTTTTTGTCCGTCAGTAAGGCACATAATTGTTAGACACGTTTTTATTACTAATTTTACGTTTATTCCGCCTTGTTACATGCCCACGACTAAACGGTGTAGTTGTTACGGGTTCGATTCCCGCCCAAGACATAATGTGACATAATATACATTTGTGTACACATGTCTATTTGGCTTGGTTTAAGTTTTTCTGACTATTTTACCCACCAAAAACATTCTGTAAAAAACTAGCCAAGTCTCGATGGAGCTGCTTGTTTATCTCTAAAAAGTAATGAAATCTAGACAAACTCGTACCAAGTCTAAGGTTCCTTACTGCGATTTCTTTATTATTATAGTTAATGTTGTGTGATTTGGCCGTTGAAGGGTACACATGTACACAAGGGAACAAAACTAGGTGATCCATGACACTATTGCACCAATCTGTCGCCAGAACCGCTACCCATTGACGATAGAAAATTGCCACTTGGAAAACGTTGATTCAATATCCAGTCAATTGTAGGCTTGATAAAGCTGCGTATTTTAATAATGTTATAACATTACGTGTAAACAAAATTGACTTGTACCCACTACTAACGTTTTAAACAATGTTCAACGGCCAAGTCACACAACATTAACTATAATAATAAAGAAATCGCAGTAAGGAACCTTAGACTTGGTACGAGTTTGTCTAGATTTCATTACTTTTTAGAGATAAACAAGCAGCTCCATCGAGACTTGGCTAGTTTTTTACAGAATGTTTTTGGTGGGATTTCATTTATTTTTGTTGAAACGTGTTAATATTGATTTATTTTATTAGATTTTCTGATTTGACACATTTTTTTCTTTTTAGGAGTAGTATTTTATTATTAAGCGCCCTGCGGTTTCACCCGCGTAGTTCCCGTTCGCGTTTCCGTGGGAATTTCGGGATAAAAAGTATCCTATGTGCTTCTCCTGGTTTTAAGCTACCTCCCCACAAATTGTCAGCCAAATCAGTTCAGGTGTTTTAGAATTATCATTCCCGTTCCCATTCCCGTGGGAATTTCGGGATTAAAAGTATCTTATGTCCCACTCCTGGTTCTAAGCTACCTCCCCACCAATTTTCAGCCAAATCAGTTCAGCCGTTCTTGAGTTATAAATTCCCGTTCCCATTCCCGTGGGAATTTCGGGATTAAAAGTATCTTATATCTCTCTCCTGGTTCTAAGCTACCTCCCCACCAATTTTCAGCCAAATCAGTTCAGCCATTCTTGAGTTATAAATACCCGTTCCCATTCCCGTGAGAATTTCGGGATTAAAAGTATTCTATGTTCTTTTCCTGGTTCTAAGCTACCCCTCCACCAATTTTCAGCCAAATCAGTTCAGCCGTTCTTGAGTTATAAATTCCCGTTCCCAATCCCGTGGGAATTACGGGATTAAAGGTATCCTATGTCCTTTTCCTGGTTCTAAGCTACCTCCCCACCAATTTTCAGCCAAATCAGTTCAGCCGTACTTGAGTTACAATTCCCGTTCCCGTATAATTCCCATTCCCGTTCGATTATCCTAGTTTTTATAGTTTTCCCTTTATGTGGCCATTAAACCCTAACTCTGTACCAAATTTCAGCTCTCTAGGTTTATGGGAAGTACTAGTTCTATTTTGATGATCATGAGTGAGTGAGTGAGTGTCTTAAATACGAAACTTTGCTTTCGCTTAACTTCGGAACTAAATGACCTACAGACTTGAAATTTAATTTTAAGTATGTGATTGTATAGCTTACTGGATGACGAAAATTTCAGCGTTCTAGTCCTATCCAAAGGTTCTCAAATAGGGGCCTGAAAATGCGGCGAAAGGGTTCCTGTAAAGGATGGTACGGCAGTGTTTGCTTCGCGCTCGACTTGGCGGGGGGCACTGCCGTGCCCCCAGATTTACTTATGCATTTACAAAAAAAAGGCGAATATAAATCTGGTAACGCTTCGTTTGAGATAAGATGGAGATGTCTGATATTATTTGTTTGGGTCTAAATGTATAAGTTGGTAGCCGACTGCAGACAGCAGCAGACCACACGTCGCCGCCTAACGTCATCATGACACTTCACCGTCTGCTGCTCGGCGACGCGAAGCTAGCTTCATGTACTACGAATGTAATTTCATAGAAATACATTCAAATCAGTAGTGGCGCGGCGACGTGTGGTCTGCTGCTGCTGTTTGCAGTCGGCTACCAACTTATACCTTAATTCATCAATTTATTTGTTACAATAGCCCGCCCCGACCTCGCACGTGTCCAATTTCCCGTTGATTTTCCTGTTTTTTTACATAAAAACCTTCTCCAGACTATAACAAACATAACAAAAAAGAATTAGCGAAATTGGTCCAAGCGATGTTGAGTTATGTCCTTACCAACACATTTTGCGATTAATTTTTATATAGATTTATGTTAATTATACCTATTTGCAGGCGACGAAACAATCATGGCGTACCGCGGGCAGGCGATGGGAGACCTGGATCCACACATATTTGCTGTGTCTGAAGAGGCGTACACTAAGATGGAGAAGGAGAAGAGAGACCAGAGTATTATAGGTGAGGAAATTGTGTGTGTGTGTTTATAACCTTTGGGAAACTTAATATTTTATACAGATTTTACGTCGTTGAGGAGATTCAAATTCAAATAATGAGTATTTCAGCCTAAAATGACTTTTATTTTTATTTAAAAACCAAGAATTATTCCATTTAGGTCTCAAAGATATGATATCAAAAGACAAAGGGCCTATTTCACGACCTTCAAGTAAAGTTAGTTTTGTCTCTTTCTTACTTTATATCAAGTGACAAAGACAAAACTTGTGATTACTTGAAGATTGTGAAATAGGCCCTAAGTCTCTAATTAAAAATTGATTTTTCAACACACTTGCTCATAAAGGGGGTCTTATTTGTGCAAAACCAGTTGAAAAATGACACGTTTTATTCACTAGTGAGTTGCTTGTACCTTAAATAACTATAATTCGATAATTTTCCCTTTCCCCATTCCTAGTTAGCGGCGAATCGGGCGCTGGCAAGACAGTGTCCGCTAAGTACGCGATGCGGTACTTCGCGGCGGTCGGCGGGAACGCCACCGAGACGCAGGTCGAGAAGAAAGTGCTCGCCTCCAGTCCTATTATGGAGGTTAGTAATAAAAATCCCACGTAGTTCCCGTTCCCGTGGGAATACGGAGATAAAATATAGCCTACGTTACTCAGGGTGAATGTAGATTTCTAATGGTGAAAGAATTTTTGAAATCGGTTCTGTAGTTTCGGAGCCTACTCGTTACAAACAAACAACATAACGTAATCATTCCCTCCATCATCTCATTATAGTAACTGACCCCTAACTAAGTTCGTAACTTGTATCTAGGGTATCAGAAACTACGCACACTATTATTATTTTGAAGTAAATTTAAGTGAAGGAAATATGTAGAACAAATAACTTTTTGGTGGGGCGTGAAAATGTGAATATTCTCCCCTAAAAAGGGGATGAAAGCTTCTAAGAAACTGGGAAGGTTTGAGAGGGATGTTTTTAATCTTTCACATAAAAACTACTGAATCGATTTAGATAAAGTTTAGTACAGATATCCCATAAAGTCAGCATTAATTTTTCATTCCGAAATTCCCACGAAAAAGATGGTTGCTGTTATATTTAACTCCTAAAGTTGTGAAAAAGGGGATAATAGTTATTTATGGTACAAGCGAGGTAAGTTGGTGATTACTTCCGAGGCGCTATTGAGGCCCGAGCCGTCAGGCGAGGGTCTGAAGATAGCCGAGGATAGTAATCATCAATACACGCGTGTACCATACAACGTTTTTCAACACATTTGCGAAGAAATGATAAATTTTCGCTAATAAATAAAAAGTTTTTCTATTCGCGCGCATCCAACACAACAATGGTGATCGGCCATAGATCAAAAGAATATACTTATTAAAAAAAAAACGAATGAATGAATGAATGGAATCGACCTCGAAACATAGTTGAAGTTTGTTTTTAAAATGTATGGACACAATTTTTTTGGTATCGAAACTTTTTTAAAATGAAAGCAATTTAAAAAAACAATCTATAACTCACTAATGAATCAAGCGTGTCATTATTCAACTGTTTTTGCACAAATAAGAGTCCCTTTATGAGCAAGTGTGTTGAAAAAGTTTTTATAAATTGTATATTTAACAATAATTAAATTTCAGGCTATAGGCAACGCAAAAACAACGCGCAACGACAACTCATCGCGTTTCGGTAAATTCATTGAAATACATTTCGACGAGTACTACCGAATCTGTGGCGCTAGCATGAGAACATATCTACTGGAGAAGTCGCGAGTGGTCTACCAGAGTGGGGGGGAGAGGAACTATCATATATTCTACCAGCTGTGTGCAGCCAGTGGACATATGCCTGAGTTAAAATTAGGTTTGTTTTACAAGCTTCTTTATTGATCTGACTGACTTGACTGCGTTGATCACTCGACGCTGCTTTCTAAACTTGAATGTAACGGCATTCGTGGTCCTGCTCTAGGTCTTGTTAAATCGTATCTAGGAGGACGGCAACAGAAGGTGAAGATCAACGATGTCCTATCAAAGGGATCATTGCTAGAAATGGGCGTGCCACAGGGCTCTATTTTAGGTCCATTCCTGTTCTTGTCGTATATTAACGACCTCCCTTACATGATGGAAGACCTATGTAGTATGGTTTTATTCGCAGATGACACTGTATTGCTATTTAAAGTGAATAGGAAGGATAAGGATTTGGTAGAAGTAAATAGGTGTTTGGCTTTAGTTTCGGACTGGTTTTCTGCCAATAATTTGCTCCTCAATGCGTCTAAAACTAAGTGTATTAAATTTTCACTACCCAATGTCCAAGCCATTGAATCGAATGTCTTTTTGGAAGGAACGAAACTTAAAATAGAAAGTAGTACTAAGTTTCTAGGTATAGTTTTAGATTCTAAGTTACAATGGGGATCCCACATTGTCGGTCTTTCAGGGAGGCTGAGTTCTGCTGCGTATGCTGTTCGTAAAATTAGGGAACTAACAGATGTGGGAACGGCAAGAATTGTTTATTTTGCGTACTTTCACAGTATTTTGTCTTATGGCATTTTACTATGGGGGTGTGCCGCGGATTTAGATTCAGTATTTATATTGCAAAAACGAGCAATTCGGGCTATTTATAATTTGGGGTCGAAAGAGTCATTAAGGGAACGTTTTAAAACATATCAGATTCTTACTGTTCCCTCTTTGTACATTTTTGAAAATATATTGTATGCTCGGAAACATCGTTTTAATTTTAAAGTTAATGGCGATCTTCATAATTTTAATACTAGGAATAGGCATAAAATCGCCATCTCAGAATGTAGGTTAGCTAGGACTAAAAAGTCCCTCATTCATAGATGTATTAAATTTTATAATAAAATCCCCCGGGAAGTGACTGGGCTCACTGATGGAAAGTTTAGATCACACGTTAAAAACATTTTGATAAGCAAAGCATATTATAAGGTTACGGACTACATGAATGACCGGGATATCTGGAATTAAATTTCTGCACCCGCAACCTCAACATGCTACTTTTTGATTATATAGGTACATATAAGTATTTTTCTATATTTATAGATTTTATTATTTGTTTTCTTTTTTTTTTATCTATGACATTGTACTAGTTTTAAGGTACTGTTTGTATTTTTAGGGTTCCGTACCTCAAAAGGAAAAAACGGAACCCTTATAGGATCACTTTGTTGTCCGTCTGTCCGTCCGTCCGTCCGTCTGTCAAGACCCTTTTTCTCAGGAACGCGTGGAGGTATGAAGCTGAAATTTATATCAATTACTCAGGTCTACTGTCCCTTGAAGCTGTGAAAAAATCGAACTTCTAAGCCAACGCAATCAAAAGATACAGCCGTTTATGCCGCAAATTTTCGACACTTGCAAGGGAATCAAAACCTGCTGGTGCTTCCCGTGAACTCAGAATCTTGAAATTTGGTACGAAGCAACGTCTTATAGCATAGATAAAGGAAAAATTACGAAAACCATAAATTTTTAGTTACATCACATAATATATTTTTTTTTAATAATTTTAACCTTACTACCCATTTCCTCATAAACGCGTAGAGGTATTAAATTGAAATTCATACCAAATACTCAGGTCTATAATACCTTTAAGCTGTAACAAAATCAAACTTCTATGTCAACGCAATCAAAAGAAACAGCAATTTAAGCTGCATATTTTGAAACTCGCAAGTACTCGCAAGGGAATCAAAACCTAAAGGGTACTTCCAGTCGACCTAGAATCTTGAAATTTGGCATGAAGCAACGTTTTATAGCACACATAAAGGAAAAATTCCGAAAACCTTTAATTTTTAGTTACATTACAAAATATATATTTTTTAACTGCTAACGCTAAATATCGATGTAATAAAATAACTTTAATCAATATGTGGGTCTGGCAGTCGAGATTAAAATTAAACAATAAACACGCCTATATTATTAGTTATCACTACATATGTACTTAGTATAAAACAAAGTCGCTTTCTCTGTCCCTATGTATGCTTAGATCTTTAAATCTACGCAACGGATTTTGATGCGGTTTGTTTTAATAGATAGAGTGATTCAGTGGAAAGGTTTTTAGCATTTTATCCCCATATTCCTACGGGAACGGGAACTACGCGGGTGAAGCCGCGAGGCGCCGCTAGTGACATATAAATTAGGTAAACTTTCATATTTTATGTGCACTACATAATTAATATACCCCTATTAGATATGATTCAGGACAGGCCCTAGCCCCTCCTTAGGTAGCTGATACTGACCCCCTAATATCAATTCCACGCCACTACCTCTTCCACTCCACTCCCCTTCCACACTAATACATCTTCCAAACCGCTCCCACTTCCACATCACTCATCATTACTTATTTCTGGTCTTGTACCCTCGGTAGGGAAATCAATGAACTGGTTATGATGATTTAAAACAAATTGGTACGTGGTGGGGTTCCAACCAGGCACCTTCCGATCGAAAGTCAAAGGCCTTAAACACCTACGCCACGGACGCTCTACATCACACCGTCCTACATCCACACTAATCCCATTTCCACATCACTACCATTTCAACGCCTATCCCGCATCCACACCACTCCACTCCAATTCCACGCCACTACTTACCCCTTTCACCCCACTACCACTTCCATCACATTTTTTCATCTTTTCTTCGGAAGAGTCGGCGTTTCATTACACAATACATATTCAGTAGAACGCCGATTATCTGAATTAATTGCGACCGTGGTCCATTCGGATAATCGAAAATTCGGATTATCGCACATAGACTGCACATAGCTGGACTCGCGCACGAAGGGTTCCACCAAAAATGACAAAAAAACACGTTTGTTGTATTGTGAAGCCCCGCTTAAATATTTATTTTATTTTATGTATTTTTTCCTATAGCGGCAATAGAATAGAAATACATCATCTGTGAAAAATTCAAGTATAGCTTTAGCTTTCACCGTTCTTGATCTTGAATATGCATCATTCTCTCATATCATACGTCCAATGTCCATGGTTCTTGAGATAGTCTGGTGACAGACGGACGGTCGGACAGCGAAGTCTCAGTAATATGGTTCCGTTTTTACCCTTTGGGAACGGAACTCTAAAAACGATGTCACACGTAGAATAAACTATAATAAGTTTACCAAACACAGTTCTACAATATCTATAGCTCACTTAAACATCTCGATCCAGAGTAAGTTATTTTATTTTATTTATTTATATTTAAGTTGTAATCCCAGCGGGCCTTAACGAAAATCCCTACTAATATAATAAATGCGAAAGTAACTCTGTCTGTTTGTCTGTCTGTTACCTTTTCACGGCTAAACTACTGAAATAATTGACTTGAAATTTGGTACAGGGGTAGATTATGGTCCGGGAAAGAACATAGGCTACGTTTTATCCCAAAATTCCCACGGGATCGGGAACTACGCGGGTGAAACCGCGGGGCACAGCTAGTACAAAATATAATAAATCACAACAATTAATAGAGGAACATTACATAGTAACTTAGGACCGATTCGGATAATTGGCGCTTCGGTTAATCGGCGTTCTACTATATTGGAAAGTGTTTTAGATTCTGCGAAAAATTCTGGGAAGATTCTGGATTGTAACTAAGCGAATCTATGTATCTATAATAAGTGGGTGATTTAGTTATAAAAAAACCCTGCTCGACTTAACTAATTTCATATCATAAAGCTAAAATCGATAAATCGCACATGAATAATAATATTCGTATAGTAATATTTTAGATCGAAAATGTCTGAAGATATGATAAGCAGAAATCAAATGATGAGTAAAATATTAGGGCGAGCAAAGCGAAGCTCTTGTAACGCAACAATTTGGTACATTTTATGAAAGACCTACTTCACCTACAGATTTGATATTTGAAATAGTTATTTAAATTAATGTCTAGATTTATAATGCGGGATGAAGAATACTGATAAATATCTATTAATAAGTAAAAATACGGTATTTTTTTTATTTAAGTACTTATAGTTTTGATCATTTTCCGTCAATTTTTTAGTCCGCCATTTTGTCATTCGGCTGTCAAATTACAAATTGAAAGAAATGTCAAAGGAGTATTTATATCAATTTCGACGCAAATCAACCCCAAAATAACTTTTTACCCCTTTTTAATCATGTTAGGTGATGATTTTAAGAAAAATGAGTATCACATATTTAATTAATCTTTTAGAAGAACATTTATGCCAAGTTTGAACTTAATCAGACCGAGGAATCACGTTGTCCCATACAAACTTTGCAACCCCTTTTCACCCCTTTAGAGGAGGAATTTTCAAAAATCCCTTCTTATCGGACGCCTACGTAATACAAATAACACACCCTCCAAGTTTCAAGTCTCTACGATCAGCGGTTTTTTTTTTTTTTTTTCAAGTGTTTCTCCCATATGGTGGTGGAAGATTCTTTTTAATTCTTGGAAGTTTTATACTGAGAACATATTTCGACTTAGACAATTTCGACCAAAGATTTTATTATTCATATGCTTAATTTTAAATTTTTACTACTTTATACATACCAATTTACTTATTTATTATTATTATTTACAATTTTAACTATTTTAACACTATATTCGATGAATTTATTACGCGACTCTTTATTTTTAAATATATTTGCCAAATTTTCCCTACTTATATCAACGTCTATTTCCTGCTGGAGGTTAAATCTCTGTATCGTAAACCTGGGGCATTCAGTCAGCACGTGCTCCACAGACTCTTCTTTGGTTGGATCACAGGGACATTCTGGTGAGTCCTTCTTTTTGAATCTGTGGAGGTACTGGCCGAACCCCCCATGTCCCGTGAGTACTTGGGTTAAAAAGAAGCCGATCTTGGTTGTTCTGCTCACCCGATACGCGGTTTCGGCATTTGGCAAGAAGAACTTCGTCACCCCTGAAGTGGTCTCCTCTAAGTAGCGCCTGTTCCATTCCTCAATCGTAGTATGTCTAATGGTACGCTTGAGGAACGAAACAGGGCACTTGTCATAGGCTGGTCTTATTTTATTTTTGAGCGCGGCATCCTTGGCTAGCTCATCTGCTCTCTCATTGCCAGTTATCCCGATGTGAGCTTTGACCCACTTCAGGAGGAATTCCTTTTTCTGGAAGTTCAACGTCGCCATGCTCTTCCTTATTTCAACCGCGATCGGGTGTCTCGCCTCCGGGTTGTTTAGCAGCTCCAAGGCTGATTTGGAGTCGCTATACAGAACAAACTTTGATTCGTTGCTTCCTACAGCCATTTCGGTCGCCTGGTGTATGGCGAACATTTCCGCCTGGAACACTGCACAGTACGACTCGAGCCTAAATTTCTTGGATCGGGTTTCAGCGCCGCCCTTCCACCAGGAGAGCGCCGCCCCCACCTTCCCCTCAATTTTGCTGCCGTCTGTAAAGATGTGTACTGCACTGTGGTCCATTTGGGATGCTACCTGCTCTTCCGTCACCAGTTCCTCGTAGGTGTAGCAACTCATCCTTGCGGGGTGCATGTCGTCCAGATCCGGTCCCACTTCCACCTCTCTGTCCCTCACTATCTCTCTCGACTTTCCTTTTTTCTCCTTGTACAGAGCCGCTGCCTCCCTGATTCGCATGTCTAAGGGCAGCATCCCCGATATAATGAGGGCTGAGTTCAGAGAAACAGTACGATAGGCTTTGGCGATCTTTTGAGTAAAGCTCCTAGCTACTCTGTCCAATTTTTTCCTGATGTACTGCTTCTCCGTGGACTCCGCCCACACGCTAGAAGCGTAGAGCATTATCGGCTCTATCACCGACACATATATTGTCCTGTTCACCTCGGGGTTTAGGCCCCACGTTGCCTTCGCCGCCCGAGAAAGTTGCTTGTAGATGTTGACGGCCTTTATACAAGTGTAGGCAACGTGGTTCCCGAATGTCAGCTGGTTGTCGATTATGAGGCCTAGGAGTTTGACCTCTTTTACCATCTCTATGGCGATCCCGGCCATGTGTATGCGTGGTGTGTCATATTTTAGCTTTTTTGTAATCATCATCGCGCTGGTCTTATGCGGTGCAAACTTAAGTTTGTTTTTGACACCCCACTCACACACATGCCCTAGAGCGCCATTAGCTCTCCTCTCAATTTCGAGCGCGCTTTCCCCCGAGATGACCAGAACAATATCGTCAGCGAACGCCTGGCTGTACACCTCCTTGGAGTCTAGGTCGTCGAGGAGTGGATTCAGCAGCAAGTTCCAGAAGGTAGGACCCCCGATTGACCCTTGCACGCATCCCTTTTCGGTCACTTTCCTGTGCTCGTGGCTTGCGTATCGGACACTAACACTCCTCTCACTCAGGTAGCTGTCGACTAGCCTCCAGAGGTTTCGCGGGCACCCTTTCTCCCTAAGTCTACACCGTATGGCCGGCCACCATGCGCTATCGAAGGCGATCAGCGGTTTAGGCTGTGCGTTGATCCATCAGTCATTCAGGACAAAGCCTTTTATATAATGATGATATAGATTACTTTTTTCCTCATGAACGCGTAGAGCTATCAATCATAATGAACGAACTTTGTAAACCTTGCAGGTTTGTACGGAACCCTCGGTGCGCGAGTCCGACTCGCACTTGGCCGGTTTTTTTTTATTTAAAAAAAAATACCAGCACGTGTTTCTTGCCGATTCTTCTCGGCTGATGTAATTTCCGAATCGGTGGTAGAATCAATTTTGACGTTCATAAGTGCCTCATTGAGGCCTTAACTGAATAAAGAATTTTTGACTTTGACTTTGACTTTGATCTTATTCAGCTTTTTTTCCATAGAAAACGCTATTTTGTAATGCGCATGCGTCTCCCTACTAAATTGTTGTTTTCTATGGACATAAGACGAAGATTAACTGGTCAATTACCAAAGGCTGCCTGTGTTATTAGCGATAGTAGCGCCCCGCGGTTTCAACCGCGTAGTTCCCGTTCCCGTGGAAATACGGGGATAAAATATAGCCTATGTCACGCACTGATAAATTAGCTTTCCATTAGTGAAAGATTTTTTTAAATCGGTTTAGTAGTTTCGGAGCTTATTCGTTACAAACAAACAATCAAATCTTTCCTCTTTATAATATTAGTGTAGATAAGTTTAAATCTAGTTTAACAACATCTGTTTTAAACCTGCTTTTAAATAAAGTTATGTATTTGAATTTCAATATTATAATTTTATTTTTTATTTCAGATCACCAAGACACGTTCCACTATTTGAACCAAGGAGGCAGCCCTAACATAGACGGGGTCGATGACCTCAAATCGTTCAACGAAACGCGCAACGCATTGACTACTTTAGGTAAGCTGTTTTGAATCTTATTGGGTTGAAATAAGAGTTAATTTTGTGGAGTATAATAATAATCAATTAATTTACTAATTTCTCACAATAATTCAGCTTTTATATTTTAAAATATCTATTTACTTTCTGACACTCAGAAAGAAACCTGCGAAGAAATTCTAAGGTTGTGTGTGAAGTCGACCAACCCGCACTTGGCCAGCGTGGTTGTTAACTATATAATATGTGTGTTACATTAATAATGCAATAAATAATTGAATTGAACTAAGGCCTAATCGCCCTAATTCAGGGTAGGCTCGAGCCCCTCGGCGGGGACATATGTAATGATGTTTGTCTAAACCGAGTTTCTTGCCGATTCTTCTCGGCTGATGTAATTCCGAATCGGTGGTAGAATCAATTCTGACGTTCATAAGTGCCTCATTGAGGTCTTAATTGAACAAAGGATTTTTGACTTTGACTTTGAAACTTTTATTCTCTTTAATCTCCAGGTGTAACAGAGACGGAACAACAGAACATGTTCGTGATTCTGGCCTCCATCTTGCATCTGGGCAACATGGAGTTAAACGCGCGAGAGCCGGACGCAGCCGACGACGAACAGTATGCTTATATTAGTGTGAGTTTGTATTAGTTAACTGGTTTAAACAGTTTTTGTAGTCTTCGTTTCCTAATTTACAGGTCTTAATCGCGTATAACATAATTATTAAAATTACCTCGACGCTTCGATCGGGTTACACCGATCGTGGTCACGAGAAGACTGGAATGGCGGGCGTCGTCTCCATCGGGCACAAACACTAACTACCCGCACTTTATTGTTCGAAAATTATTATTCAGTTATTGCACTGGCCGACACACAACACTCACTACATCCGACGACAAGACCTGTAAATTATGCAACGATGAATTCCGATCGCGAAAGTTTAAAAGGTGTAGTTTTGTAGTCTATAAGTCTTTTTTATATAATCTAGTTTTAGTCTATTTTATTAGATATTCCTTCATTCAAAATAAAAATGTGTCTGTAATGAGAAGGTACAGTCTCGGAATGAAAAGGTTCGTCAATTTTCAAATTGATTCGTTTAATGTGTCGCGAAAACATACTACCTTTTGAAACTATGGTACAGAGCAGACTCGGGTTAGGGAAAATAATGTTCTACTGCTCGATAATAAAGTTCAAAATTATTCAGATCAGTGTTGTTTGACAGGATAAATATCTTGTCAACAAGATTTTTGATAAACTAAAACCTTTTTTTTTTGGTTCAACCTGCCATTATTATTTCTGTGAAAACTATTGTCAATCGGTCAATGTCATCATTGCAAAATATCAAAGAGGTTTTTATATGCCGCGTGCACAAAGCAGTGTTTAAAAAAGGATAGAAAAATCAAGCAAAACCTTATTCGATAGCAAACGTCATTCTATTTATTTAAATGTTAGCATCACTGTTTCTTACACTTGTATGTTGGCATAATTGTTTCTTGCAATACTAGTGCAAGTGAAAACCAACTCTAAGGTGACGAACCTTTTCATTCCGTGACTGTACATAAGAATGTTGTTTTAAAAATGTATGTCGCAAATATTGGCAACGTGCGTTACGTTTTTGATGTCTTCGCATATTGCCGCATCGCGTCGCGTCGCTTCTCTCTCTTAATTGACTCTTATTTATTATTAATATTATTTATTAATTATCAATTTTTGATGTTATTCCCTCCAGCCATCCGACCCCCACCTGTCAGCAGCTTGCTCTCTGCTCGGCATCCCCCCCACGGAGGTGTCCACCACGCTCGTCCGGCGGCGCCTGCAGACCGCGCACGAGGTGATCGTGACGCGCGTGTCGCCGGCGCACGCGGAGGCGGCGCGCGACGCGCTGTGTAAACGGATGTACGGAGAGCTGTTCGCGTGGATAGTGCGGGTGGTCAACAGGGCGCTTGATACGGCGAGGCATAGGCGGCATTTTATTGGTAAGGAGTATTTATACTTCGGGATAAAACATAGTCTATGTCCTTCCCCGGACCAAAAGCATGTACCAAATTTCAAGTCAATCGATACAGTAAATTGGCAGCAAGTAATCCTACTAATATTATAAAGGCGAAAGTTTGTATGTATGGATGTTTGTTACTCTTTCACGCAAAAACTACTGAATGGATTTTAATGAAACTTTACAATAATCTTGCTTATACATCAGAATAACACATAGGATACTTTTTACCCCAAAATTCCCACGGGAACGGGAACTACGCGGGTGAAGCCGCGGGGCGCTGCTAGTCATAAAATAATTCACTACATCATCTCATTATAGTAACTGACCCTATAAGAATGTTACTTGTATGTAGGGATTCTAGAGTATCAGAAACAACATACACACTCATTCACATACAGTAGTATTTATACTTTAGGATACACCACTATTTTTAAACTAGTGGACAAATTAAAATTTGGATATCTGTGGCAGTAACTGAAACTATATATCCAATAAAAAAAGATCAATAGTTGACTTATCTTTCAATAAACCAAGTAAAAAAAAAATTATATAACTCGTGTCCCAGTGTTTCTAGCACAATTCTCCGGAATGGCTTGACTCTTTTTCTAGAATATATTAAGCGTTAATGGTGACCCGCCCTCCCCTCAAAATATATTTTAATGAGCTAGTATAGAGTCACAATCTTGTCTGTGCCGGTGACAGCGTCGCTGTAATCGCATCTTTTCTTTTGGTTGTCAGTTTATTGAAAATGTATCCAAATGACATTAGAATCACAATGACAATAGGAGCTTCCAATTTTGGCCGCCGGCACAGAAAAGATTGTGGCTATATTCATATATTTGTATGATTTTTTCTTATTTGCAGGTGTTCTGGATATCTATGGCTTCGAAACGTTCGAAATAAACTCCTTCGAACAATTCTGTATAAACTACGCGAACGAGAAACTACAGCAACAGTTCAACTGTCATGTGTTCAAGTTAGAGCAGGACGAGTATATTAAGGTATGTGGCGTCTCTTTCTATCGTCTTTATAAATTAATATTAGAATAATTTTGAATTTTGAATGATATGTGAATTGATCTTGATGAATCAATTCAAGCTTGCTATAATAACATATATTTTTAACTTTTTTTCAACACAATTGCTCATAAAGGGGTTCTTATTTGTGCAAAATCAGACAAATAATGACACCTTTTATTCACAAGTGAGTTATAGACTTTTTGGTTGATTTTTTCGGCTTGGACGACGCGACGCGACGCCGTCTGAAAGCGAACACCCTTATTTCCAGGAAGAAATATCGTGGGAGATGATAGACTTCTACGACAACCAGCCGTGCATAGAGCTGATAGAGGACCGGCTCGGGATCCTCTCGCTGCTGGACGAGGAGTGCCGCGTGCCGCAGGGCTCCGACGCCGGCTTCGCGCAGAAACTGCACAAGACGTGTGTCAAGTATCAGCACTTTATGAAGCCGAGGTTTGGGAACTCAGGTTAGTTGTGAAATGAGCCTTTTTAGGGTTCCGTACCCAAAGGGTAAAAACGGGACCCTATTACTGAGACTTCGCTGTCCGTCCGTCACCAGACTGTATCTCAAGAACGGTGATAGACAGTTGAAATTTTCACAGATGATGTATTTCTATTGCCGCTATTTTGTTTGGCCGGTGACAGTGCAATGCGGTTGATGCGGTTAGCTATATCTATGGCACTAAATGAGGCCTGGCAGAGCTAAGTGGCCAACCGCGCCACGTTTTCTATTGCACCCGATGCAGCGGCCGCGTGGAGCACCTGCTATTAAATTATAATATTGTATGCCAATTCGACCAACCCGCACTCGGCCTGTGGGTCACTAAAGCCTGATTAGTAATTCCGTATTCAGACTAGGCTCGATAAGAGCTGATGATGATGATAAAATGATTGAACTAACACCAACTTATCCATTTATCTAAACGACTTACACCAAATATCATTGTGTAAACAATTTTGTTTTTGTTTCTAAGTTTTTTTTTTGTTTATCACAACAACTCCTTTTGTTTTGGCTGTAATTTTTAATGTAATGTAATTTTTTATTGCTTGTTTATTAATTGATCTGGAACATTATCTAAATCGTTTAACTTGTTATGTGAATGTTGAATGTGCCTGTTGTATACATATCAGATTGACGCCCTATACTTAAGAAATCATGTAATGTTTTAATATGTGTACTGTTGGCATATCTAAATAAATAAATAACTTATTAAATCACCATTATTAATAGCATCAATCCTGCATAGAGCAGATTTCTACATCCATGTCATTTGGCCAGCTTGTGTGCGTAAAAAATGAAAGAAAATACTTAAATAATTTCCATGTTTTTCAGCATTTATAATAAAACACTTCGCCGATGACGTAGAGTACCAATCTGGTGGTTTTCTCGAAAAAAATCGTGACACAGTTATAGAAGAACATTTGGAGTGTATAAAGACGAGTAGCAAATGTCCGCTGGTCCAAGAGATGTTGTGTGAGCGAGATGGCAATAATGCTAATACGCTGCCGCTGCCCACGAGGAGAAAGGCGCCAGCCAATGTGCCGTTGGCGAGTCTTACTGTGAGTAACTTTGATGAGTATAAGCACATACTTATATTAAAACTAGCAGCGCCCCGCGGCTTCACCCGCGTAGTTCCCGTTCCCGTGGGAATTTTGGGATAAAAAGTATCCTATGTGTTATTCTGATGTATAAGCAAGATTATTGTAAAGTTTCATTAAAATCCATTCAGTAGTTTTTGCGTGAAAGAGTAACAAACATCCATACATCCATACATACAAACTTTCGCCTTTATAATATTAGTAGGATAAATAAAGGCTTATGATAGTATTTGTTTGAACTGGCACAGTTAGTCATCGCCATTTTGTAATTTTTTAAACAAAATGGCGGTTTACTAGACAATTTTTTGGTGTTTTGATAAAACAAACAAAATTTCGATTCCTTTACTCAGTTCCTATTTTATAATTCTAAAGTAACTCTGTTTGTCTGTGCTTTTACTACTGAATTGATTTAAATGAAATTTTTGTACCGAAATAAACTGGGCTTGGGAAAAAACAAGCTATATTTTATCCCTCTTCCACGTATAAGTTTACTGCATGGGTTAAACTGGACTTCCGATCGGAAGGACTTCCAATCGGAAGGTGCCTGGTTCGAACCCCACCAGTCCCGCCACGTACCAATGTGTTTTCAATTTACGAATTCATAAGTACGTTAATTTCGACGCTCTTACGGTGAAGGAAAACATCGTGAGGAAACCTGCACACACCTTGGAAGAAATTCTAAGGTTGTGTGTGAAGTCGACCAACCCGCACTCGGCCTGTGGTTGACTAAGGCCTAATCACCCTAATTCAGGGTAGGCTCGTGCCCCTTGGTGGGGACATTATATGAGCTGATGATGGGTTAAACTGCGGTTACGCTGCCTGTAAACCATGTAATCTGAGCTTATAACATGGTCTAGTTTAGCGGTACACCAGAGAGATATTTGAAGTTAATAAGGCAGGTATTCAGCTGACCCCATTTCCATGTTCCCAGCAACCCCCCCGCCGCACCTCAGGCCACAAACAGACGGTAGGCGCACAATTCCGAGCATCACTATCCGCGCTGATGGGCACGTTATCATCTACAACACCCCACTACGTGCGCTGCATCAAGCCAAACGACCATAAGAAGGCGTTTAACTTCGACCCCGCGAGGGCTGTGCATCAACTCAGGTAACGGATAATATTTATATTTGACTAAGGATTGATTTTTCAATCACCAGATAGATATATTGGAGGAATAAAATTGACGTTTGTCAGTTTTTGAATGAAATAACGGTCAAAATTTCAAAATCATCCCTCGAATAAAGTTTTCTGGCGATGGAAAAATCACTTTCTTTCTTTTTGGAGGAGTGCCAAACACTAAAAAATATTTTTTATTTGCCAGGGTAATAGTTGTTTGATCCTTATATTAATGTTTGCAGTTGGTTGCTTTAATTTTCTATTAAAAAATATTTTGTTTGTGCCCAAAAATATATTAAATACATTTATACCGTCTCGAAACGTGATGCTAAATAATGTAAAGCAACTACAATCTTGGGTTCAAATAACAGCTGTGGAAAACATTTAGTTTCGCAGTCTAGCCATAGTGGTCAAATCTTTCATTCTTAAATGTATCCCTTTTTTATTTAAATATACATATCTGTTTTCTTTCAGAGCGTGCGGTGTTCTCGAAACAATCAGAATATCGGCCGCAGGCTTCCCTTCGAGGTGGCTCTATCAAGACTTCTTCCATAGGTAAGTTATAGCATGAGCTATTGAATTACTAAGTACTATTTCTGTTGGGTACTCCCGTACACGGGTTTTGCTACATCCCGTTGTTCCCCTGTCCGGACTTCGCTCTGGTTCTTCCCACACAGGTTCTCTCCACACGGGTACTTTCTCCCCACCTGGGTTTTCCCCACCCGGGTATTTTCTCCCCACCCGGGTACTTTCTACCCACCCGGATACTTTCTCCCCACCCGGGTACTTTCTACCCACCCGGATACTTTCTCCCCACCCGGGTACTTTCTCCCCACCCGGGTCCTTTCTCCTCACCCGGGTCCTTTCTCCCCACCCGGGTCCTTTCTCCCCACCCGGGTCCTTTCTCCCCACCCGGGTCCTTTCTCCCCACCCGGGTCCTTTCTCCCCACCCGGGTCCTTTCTCCCCACCCGGGGCCTCAACCGGTTTCTCCCCACCCGGGTACTTTCTCCCCAACCGGGTACTCCCCACCCAGGTTCATTTCCTCACCCGGGTACCTACTCCCCACCCGGGTACTTTCTCTTCACCCGGGTTCTTTCTCCCCACCCGGGTTCATATTCCCCACCCGGGTTCATATTCCCCACCCGGGTACTCCCCGCCCGGGTTCTCCCCCACCCGGGTACTCCCCACGCGGGTACTCCCCACGCGGGTACTCCCCACCCGGGTACTCCCCATGCGGGTTCTCCCCAACCGGGTACTTCCCAACCGGGTACTCCTCACCCGGGTACTCCCCACCCGGGTACTCCCCATCCGGGTACTCCCCACTCGGATTCTCCCCACCCGGGTACTCCCCACTTGGGACTTCCCACCCGGGTACATTCTCCCCACCCGGGTATCTATGCCCCACCCGGGTACTCCCCACCCGGGTACTCTCCACCCGGGTACTCCCCACCTGGGCACTCCCCACCCGGGTACTCCCCACCCGGGTACTCCCCACCAGGGTACACCCCACCCGGGTACTCCCCACCCGGGTACTCCCCACCCGGGTACTCCCCACCCGGGTACTCCCCACCCGGGTACTCCCCACCCGGGTACTCCCCACCCGGGTACTCCCCACCCGGGTACTCCCCACCCGGGTACTCCCCACTCGGATTCTCCCCACCCGGGTACTCCCCACTTGGGACTTCCCACCCGGGTACTTTCTCCCCACCCAGGTACATTTTCCCTACCCAGGTACATTTTTTCCACCCGGGTACATTCTCCCCACCCGGGTACTCCCCACCCGGGTACTCCCCACCCGGGTACTCCCCACCCGGGTACTCCCCGCCCGGGTACTCCCCGCCCGGGTACTCCCCACCCGGGTACTCCCCACCCGGGTACTCCCCACCCAGGTACTCCCCGCCCGGATACTAACCACCCGGGTACTCCCCACCCGGGTACTCCCCACCCGGGTACTCCCCACCCAGGTACTCCCCGCCCGGATACTAACCACCCGGGTACTCCCCACCCGGGTACTCCCACCTGGGTACTCCCCACCCGGGTACTCCCCACCCGGGTACTCCCCGCCCTGGTTCTCCCCACCCGGGTTACCCCCTATAAAGACTTGTTGTAATTCATATTGTAATCTAGAATGATTTAAACCACTAACATCAAACTTCAGTTAAAACATTTAACCCACAGATATCGTCTCCTATGTCGTCAAAAGGATATCGACCGTACAAATATCAAGGAGACATGTAGCAGGATATTGAACAGTTATATAAAGGACACGGATAAGTACCAGTTCGGTGCCACCAAGATATTCTTTAGGGCTGGACAGGTGGGTTGGGATTTGTAATTTTATTCTACTTATATTTGATTTGCTATTTTTTAATTTAGCAGAAGAAAAAGATGAGAAGTAGTTTCAAAGTGAGCAACTTGACCAATTATTCATATCATGTTGTAGAAATGACATTCTATGCCGTCATAAAAGAAAATCATTTCGTTTACGTTAAGGTACAATTCCAAGACGGGCCGCAGACCGCAAACTGCAACCGCAAACTGCAACCGCAAACTGTAACCGCAAACTGCAACCGCAAACTGCAAGCGACAATACTTTTCTATCAACATCTATGAAAGAGCACGTCGCGACTGCAGGCAGCAGTGTAGCCGCGCTCGGAATCAATTTCATAGACGTTCATAGAAAGTGTTGTCGCTTGCGGTCTGCGGTTGCAGTTTGCGGTCTGCGGCCCGAATTGGAATTGTACATTTATGATGTCTACCGATGAATTCGCATGCGGCAACACGAAAGGATTAATGGATGTTTGTTACTCTTTTACGCAAAAACTATTGAATATATTTAGATGAAATATGGTGCAAATGTTCATTACAATTATGAATAACACAGGATAGTTTTTTTTAACCATAATTCCCATGGGATTGGAATTTAAGCGGGTGAAACTGCGGGGCACAGCTAGTAGGATATAATTTGGAAAATACGATTGTCCCACTTTTTACCATCGACGCAAAAAGTAAGTGTTATAAGTTTGACGTGTCTGTGTGTGTGTGTGTGTGTATCTGTCTGTCTGTGACATCATAGCTCCCGAACGGATGAACCGATTTTAATGTAGTTTTTTTGTATTAAAGGGGACTTACGTGCGAGTGTTCTTAGACATGTTTGATGAAAATCGGTTGACCCGTTTAAAAGTTATGGGGGTTTGGAAGTAATTGTGTTGGGGTTTTTTTATATTTTTAATTTAATTTTATTGTGTATTTCCATTTACTATGTGGCCTTACAGGTAGCGTTCCTCGAGAAAGTGCGCGCAGAAACGCAGCGTGAATGCTGCGTGCGCGTGCAGGCGTGTGTGCGCGCCTTCCTGTGTCGCCGCCGGTACGGACGGCTACGGAGAGCGGTGTTGGGGATACAGGCCCGGGCCAGGGGGGTGCTGGCTAGGAGGTATGGATATCGTTTAGTTCTTTGTTTAATTCTCTAGGCTCAAAATTAACTACTGATCTTGTCAAATAGTTTTCTCTGTAGCCCTTTTTAGAAATAAGGTAATGTGGACAGTAGACCACGCGAGCGGAAAAAGACAATTATCAAAAATAAAATTTTTAATTCCCCTTCTTGCCCCCATTTTCCCCAATCTAAAAACTATTTCAAGTTTCGCCAGGATCGGTTAAGAAATTCCAGCCCGAAACTGATACATAAAGTGACACAGACAAAAGGAAAATGGGCCTATCTTGTCGTAACGCTGACGCTTCGTTCCGTTCGGTCATTAAAATTTGAAATGTTTGAAGATCTTCGGCTAGTAATGAGATAAAGTTTTGATCTAATCTGTATTTGATGCTGTTGTTACCATTATCTTGCCGATTCTTCTCGGCTGATGTAATTCCGAATCGGTGGTAGATTCATTGACATAAGTGCCTCATTGAGGCCTAAAGACCCGAAACTCGATAATTGACGGTTTTTGTACTTTTTGATCTAGTCATATTATATGAAAAGCGTATTTTATAAACATGCTTTTAGGTAATAATTAAAGGAAATATTGTCATCTAAAAAATACTCAGAGAAAAACAATATTATACAGAAAACTTATAAAATATATCAAGAAAACTGAACATATGTTTTCTGAATTTCACTTTTAGCATTAACTTCCATGCCTTCGGATTCTAGTAATTCGACCAATTTAGCACTAAAAATTAAACAAACTTAAAGTCCAGATCCTTATTAAGGAAATACTCATAGGAAAATTTAATTGTTATTATAATTATTATTGAAATCGAAAAAAATATAAAGTTAGAATTTGTAAAAATCACACTCAAGAAAATCGTAATTTACGTTGATAAATGATGCTCAAAACGTTATTAAAATTACCTCAAATAATAAAAGAATATTTTCTACAACAATTATACTAAAAAAAAAATCTCTAAAACAAATTGTCTTTTTTTCTACAAATATTTTAAAATCATCATAAAACTACTATAAAATCGGACGCACGAAACAATTCAAATCAGTCTGCCGCGAGGCTTTTTAGAGAGAGGACGTATCGCTCCTACCGAGCGTTTGACCTTTGCGGCGCGTACGAATTTTATGCGATAACTCATCAACATGTTTTGATACTCGATAATAATTTTTGTTTTATAATTTGAATTATTTATTAAAAAAAATATTAACATTTATGATAACAAATAATGTTTTAGAAATAATGAGCAATAAAACAACATTATTTTAAACCGACTTCCAAAAAGGAGGAGGTTCTCAATTCGGCCGGTATGTTTTTTTTTATGAATATGTTCAACGATATCTCCGTCAATTCTGTACCGATTACTAAAATTCTTTTTTTATTCAAAAGAATGGACTTGCCGTTTGGTCCCATGTCAAGGAAACCAGGATCTAATGATGGCATTCTAGAGAAATTGAGAGGAACTTTAGAAAATCGTAGGGTGATTAGTGCATTTGTTAAGTTTTTCGTTAATTATCTTAAAGCATTATAATTAAATGAAGGTTTGGAGTCGATCTGATGATGGACCTGGAAGATAGTCGAGGGAACTCTTCAACGACTAACAGCAGTTACCTCGTGTTTGGGCTTGATTAATTTGTATCGATGAGACCTTTACAACCAGATAGGTTGTGACACTCAAAAGTAATAAAAAAAAAGACTTTAAAAGCTGAAAAGTATAAAATAACAAATATTTAATTTAATACACCTTTTATGCGATGCTAATTTATACTTTTGTGTGTATGTTACCTATTGATAAGTGTGAAGTCGGTGCCAAGCCTCAAAGAAATAAAACTATTAGAAAAATAAACTACAAAATTATAATTCGAGATGACCGTTAACGAACGTTTGCCCGCTTGGATTGGTCGCATTTTTATTTTATTTATGTGCTACATCGCATAAGAGGTATTACATTACATATTTGTTATTTTATACTTTTTAGTCTTTGAAGTCGGTTTTTTTTAACAAAAAAGGAAACGAAATAATTTAGAAAGTCCTGCTTTTAGCGCTAAAAGGTTGTCCCGATAATATATGTTGTACATATACAGACGAGGCATTTTTCAAGTAGGCGTGGATGACGATATTCAAAACTATAAGGAAAGGAATATCGAAAATTGCTAGCGATTTTAATAAAAACTAAAACTGCAATTAGTATATGAAAAATCAATACCCCATTATGGCAAAAAATATATTATTCACAAGTAAGTTATAGATTTTTTTTTACTCGTATGTTGCTTTGTTTTTAAAAAGTTTCGTTACTTACCAAAAAAAAATCATGTCTTATTTTAAAAACAAAAAACTAAGTATTTGTTTTATTCATTATTCCTTGTTGTGAATAATGGAATATCGAATCGAAAGGTATTACGTAAATTATATCTAATCATATACTACCTTCTACGAATCGTAAAAAAAAATATACTCGTATTTATACTTTTGTCAATAACTTTAACACAATTTATAATTTCCAATGGATCAAAACAGTTCGGCCGGAGTATTCAGAGCGAGCGCGCCGTCACCACATAGACAGTGTGCATGCGGACACGCGTGCGCGTCTGTGTGAGTGAAATTTGAGTTGTCGCGCGGTAGATCACGGCTTTTAACTGAATAAATTATTTTGACTTTGACTTAGACTTTATATTATAAGCTTTGAACCAAATATTCATCCAAATATTAATAATTTCTCACTACCCACAGGAAAGCCCAAGAAATCCGTCGTCTCCGCGCGGCTATCAAGATACAGCGCAATGTCCGCGCGTTCATCGCACGTCGGCGGTACACGGCGCTGAGGAAACTAGCTATTGGATTACAGGCGCACGCGAGGGGCTATATGGCCAGACGGATTTATAAGCAGAGGAAGACTATATTGGCGGTAAACATTTTCTGCCTTATTTGCGTTGCATTTTTAGTCCGGTTTAGCACTAAACCAGGTTTTACAATCAATTTTGAATACTGTCAAAGTGACAGATTTGACTGACAAGGTGTCAAATGCTTACCAGGTTTTGTTGAACCAGACTAAAAATGCAACGCAAATAAGGCAGTTTAAGACTTGTGTTTTTGATGTTTGAGGCCAAACGTCGTATTTTTTTAGTTTTTAGTCGCGTAGTTTATTCAGATTCATACTGCAACGGCTTCATACTAAAATCATATTTGTCCTGCAGTCGGCTGACTTAGGGACTAGACACATTTATTCAGCTCCATTCAGCGTTTGTCCATACAAAGCAACGATTTTGTATGGAGACGATTCAGCTGTATGGATGCGTACGCGTCTCCATACAAAATCGTTGTTTTGTATGGACAAACGCTGAATGGAGCTGAATAAATGTGTCTCGTCCCTTACACGCTTATCAAACGATTTCAGCGTTATATCAACCAAATTTCAGTAAAGTTCAGATGGGAAGCTTCTACGATACAAGAAATTAAACAAAATCTCCCCTGGACTTCCACAAAAAAATCAAAACCAAAATTAGCCAAATCCGTTCAGTCGTTCTCGAGTTTTAGTTAGACTAACGAACAGTAATTGATTTTAATCTATAGTTTACTAGCTGCGCCCCGCGGTTTCACCCGCGTAGTTCCCGTTCCCGTGGGAATTTCGGGATGAAAAATATATGTTGGCCGATTCTCAGACCTACTAAATATGCTCACAAAATTTCATGAGAATCGGTCAAGCCGTTTCGGAGGAGTATAGCAACGAAAACTATGACACGAGAATTTTATATATTAGAAGATATATGAAGATTATTAAAATAAACATTCTATTATTTTATAGGTTATCGAGATCCAACGTTACTGCCGCGGCTACCTCGCCAGGCAGAAGGCGAACAACATCAAGAGGAACATTATTGTGTGCCAAGCGGCTGTAAGTTGATATTTCATTAAAGTTATTTATTGACCCTCATTTTTATAAATAGGGATGATGCCTGGGTAAAGAAAATGTATAGGAAAGCTTATATTCATGGCAGCAATAGCCAAATGGCTACGGCGTCGGTCTTTCGAGGGGTCGTGAGTTCAATCTTCACCTATTGCACTGTTGACGAACTCACTCCAGACACAAGTATTAGTTTAGCAGACTGAGGCTTGAAGACACAACCTTAGTTGGACGGATTAACAAGACTAGTACTGTGCAACACACATTGGGTGTGTTCGGCCGAAGAAAGTCCCGATTAGTAAAATGAGAGTTGTCGCTATTTTACCTTAGTGCTCTGTCAGTTTTCACACATAAATAATAGTTAAGCAGCAAAAGTTAGGCTTAGATTACCCACAACTTTCTTCGGCCGAACACGCCCATTGCTACATTGTAAGGTAAGTTGCATTGTAACATAAATATATTAAAAAAATCCCGTTCTTTCCCTCAGATCCGTCGCTTCCTGGCCCGCCGACAGTACAAGCGCCTGCGCATCGAGGCGCGCAGTCTCGACCACGTGAAGACACTCAACAAGGGGCTGGAGAACAAGATCATCAGCTTACAACAACGGCTCGAGGCCGCCATGGACAAGGCCAAGAAGATAGAGCCTTTGACCATACAGATTGGAGAGCTTAAGTTAGTAGAAAAATATATATAAGTACTTAAAAAAATCTTCAATATAAATAATCTTAAATCTAAAATCTAAATCTTCTTAAAAAGGTTAAATTGCCGTAATTAGGTATACACGATGTTTTTTTTTAATTGACTGGAGAGAGAACACATCTTCTTATGAAATTCACCCTGTACATTTTACAAGCAGAAAAAACGTTGCTTATATGTAGTTAAAAGAAAGCGGTTCAGTTTATTTATTTATTATTTTTTTATTAAAAAAAGTTTAGGATGAAAGAAAGAAAAAAAATATTTAGGTATTTATTTCACGACCTTCAAGTAACTTACTCACCAAGTAAAGTGAGATTTGTCTCTTTCGTACTTTATATAAAGTGACAAAGACAAAACTTGTGAGTAGGTACTCGGAACTTTACTTGAAAATGGTGAAATAGGCCCTTAGACGTTAAGCTTATAAGACTTGTCAAAGACAGACTTGGGGTTCAAATCTCAGCCGAGCTAAAATTTTTAAATACTAACTACAAAAATGCTAATCTATTTCATCTATCCACAGATTAAAACTAGAAAACCTTAAACACGTGGAATCAGAAACGAAAACTTTGAAAATCGACATCGACGAAAAGGACAGACTGATTAACGCGCTACAAACAGAACTAACGAGAGAGAGAGACAGCAACTGGCAGCTTAACGAAGAGAAGAAAGAGATGGAAAATAAGTATAATAGCGATAGAAAGAGATGGGAGGAGGAGAGCGAGAAATTAGCGAATGAACTGAGGAGTAACAAGGAACATTATGAACTTGTTCTTGAGGGTAAGTGAACATTTTAAAACTTTATTCCTTACTAGCGGCGCCCCGCAGTTTCACCCGCGTAGTTCCCGTTCCCGTAGAAATATGGGGATAAAATTATGCTAAAACCTTCCCACTGAATCACTCTATCTATTAAATCAAACCGCATCAAAATCCGTTGCGTAGTTTTAGAGATTTAAGCATACATAGGGACAGAGAAAGCGACTTTGTTTTATACTATGTAGTGATTCTAAAACTATAAGTTAACTAAAAATCATAACTCTTTCATCATATTGCAATATCTATACCATCCTACTATAAAATCTGTCATATATTTATATTGAATCAAATTAATGTTCTGATAATATAAAGATCTACTGATAAAATGCTAATTGTTATTATCTATGATATGGAGACAACGTCGATAACACTACATTATGAAAATATATCGAAAACCACATTTTTATAACGATTTTGTGTATATTTACTACAAATTGTGAATTTGTGATTGAGTGCGTGTGTGAAAGTGTGTATCTAACACACTTAAGAGGGTTTTTAGAGTGAGGATGTGAGTGAAAAGCGTTTAAAAGTGTGATTTTAATTTAACGTTTTTATAAACATTTATTGGAAATTGTTGAACAGTTTTCGATGGGTGCGTCTCTGAAAGTGTGTATCTATCACACGTAAATAGAGTGAAGATGTGAGTGAAAAGTGTTTAAAAGTGTGAATTTAATGTAATATGCGTTAATAAAATGGTGTTCAATTCTGAAATGAACTCTCATGATGATACATCAATCGAGAATGGACCTTATACGGAATGGAATAAAGAGTTTGTTTCTTTGGCACAGTTTTGGAAAGGTTAGTTAGCGAAGCGAAGCCCTTCTAATTCAATAATAATTTATACAGTTTTGTGGCATATTACGGAAAAACTACAACACCTACAGATTTGATATTTAACGGAGTTATTGATTAATGTCTAGATGTGCAGAAAATATAAAAATATTACTAACATAGATTTATATTATTATTGTATTTCTCTTTTTAAACTTTTGCGATCATAATTCAGCGTTAACTAGTAGCGCCCCGCGGTTTCACTCGCGTAGTTCCCATTCCCGTGGCAATACAGAGATAAACTATAGCCTATGTCACTCGCTGACAATATAGCTTCCCATTAGTGAAAGAATTTTTGAAATCGGTTCAGTAGATCCCGAGATTACCCCTTAAAATTTAACAAACACACAAACTACTTCTTTATAATATTAGTATAGATTATTTAAAATTACCTCGACGTTTTGATCAGGTTACACCGATTGTAGTCACGAGAAGACATTTTTGTATTTGTAATATTTTTGTTTCGCAGAACGCGACAAACAGCACGAAAAAGAGAAGAACAACCTTAGTGCTGAGTTAGAAGCAGAGAGACAGAGCAGGCAGAAGTTGTTATCATCACAGTACGAGCTGCAGGAGAGGATTGATTCGCTGCAAAGGTAAGTCATTATCTATACTAATATTATAAAGAGGAAAGATTTGTTTGTTTGTTTGTAATGAATAGGCTCCGAAACTACTGGACCGATTTCAACAATTCTTTCACTAATGGAAAGCTAATTTATCAGTGCGTGACATAGGCTATATTTTATCCCCGTAATCCCACGGGAACGGGAACTACGCGGGTGAAACCGCGGGGAGCTACTAGTAACTCATAAGTAATGGCGTCCTGGTTAAAGTTTGACTACCAGGCAGAAGGTGCCTGTTTCGATCCCAGTCACGTGCCAATGTGTTTTCGATTTTCCAATTTATATGCGACGCTCTTACGGACTACATCAATGACCGGGATGTCTGGAATTAAATTTCTGCACCCGCAACCTCAACATGCTACTTTTTGATTATATAGGTACATATAAGTATTTTTCTATATTTATAGATTTTATTATTTGTTTTCTTTTTTCATCTATGACATTGTATTAGTTTTAAGGTACTGTTTGTATTTTACTTTATTTAAAAAAAAAATACCAGCACGAGTTTCTTGTCGATTCTTCTCGGCTGATGTAATTTCCGAATCGGTGGTAGAATCAATTTCGACGTTCATAAGTGCTTCATTGAGGCCTTAACTGAATAAAGGATTTTTGACTTTGACTTACGATGAATGGAAACATCGTTCTGAAACTTGCATACACCTAATGTAGTGTGGTGGGTGACACGCACTCGACGTGTGGTTGACTAAGCACTGATCGCCCTCATTCAGGGGAGGGAAGACAGAGTTGGGGACATGTATGAGCTGGTAATGAGATGATTTGACTTAAAAAGGAAACCCTGAAAACATATTTTGTTTAATTTTTAACCCCCGACGCAAAAAAAAAGGGGTGTTATAAGTTTGACGTGTCTGTGTGTATATCTGTCTGTCTGTGGCATCATAGCTCCCGAACGGATGAACCGATTTCAGTTTAGTTTTTTGTGTATTAAAGAGGACTTACGTGCGAGTGTTCTTAGACATGTTTGATGAAAATCGGTTGACCCGTTTAAAAGTTATGGGGGTTTGAAAGTAATTGTGTTGGGGGTTTTTTAATTTAATGTTATTTAATATAATTCCAGACTCCCCCCTCCAAGAGAACACAGGAGATCCCTCTCTGACGTCAGCACTAACTCGCAACAAGAAACCACTGTTGAAGATGTAAGTGTAACATATTTTTACGGTGCAGCGCAGATCATTTTTCAATGTCAAACTATTATAGACATTGTATACGTTAAAATAAGATTCAAAATCAATTAACATAACAAGCATCGAAACGATTACAGTACAGACAAAAGGTAGTGCGCAAATTTTAATCAATTTTCGATCTTATTTCAACGAACACAATGACGATAATAGTTTGACTATAAAAAATGATCTGTGCTGCGCTTCTCTATATTTGCGCCGGCCGTATGAGGATTGCAAACTTGAATTCGGAATCTGTTAGTACATTTCCACACCATCCTTTATAGCTTACCTAGTGGAAGTTCTTTGCAGGTGCTATTAAATTGCATGGTAAACATTTTCAATATTTCTACAAAACGATGTGTAAACTTTAAACACAGTTTATTATTTTAAATGCTGTTTACAAAAAAGTGTACCACAAATCAAGTTCTACCTCAAAAGGATGATGCCAATTTTGGTACCCCCTAGCTATGTGTAATAACTCTGTTCGGAATAAGAAATGGACTGACCTTATGTTCTGCTCAATTATGGCTATTCAACTATACACCCCTATTTTGAAAATATGGGACTTATTAAAATCAGAATATCTTTAGCAGTAACTGAATCCATATATCCAATAAAAATATCAAAAATGATAGTCGATTACTTATCTTTAAAAAATACAAAATAAATGTCGTATTACCAGACGGCACACTAGCTATCAAGTATTCTGTGACGGTTTGGGTCGATGACCGCGCTCAGCTGTGTACAGCAGCGTTCGCCTGTTGTTCGGTGTAGAATAACACTAAAATTCGGCGGAATTTTGAAAATCTTTAACTTATCATAACTTTTTAAATAAAAGCAAAAGAAAAAAACTAACTTCACTATGATATTGTCACCCGTGGTTTACATTAGCTGTGAGATAAGGTATCGCAATTTCAAAATAAGGGTGTATATTGGAGGGGGTACCAGAGTCCATACATTTTCTGGCATCCTCTTTGGTTTAAAAAGTGTCTAAAACGACCGTCTATCTATTGTCGAACTCGCTATACGGTGTTTGGCTAATATGTGTTTAAATAATCTTTTCAACACACTTGCTCATAAAGGGGCTCTTTATTTGTGCAAAAACAGTTGAATAATGACACGTTTTATTCACTAGTGTTAGATTGTTTCTTTAAAATGCTTTCATTTAAAAAAAGTTTCGATACCAAAAAAATTGTGTCCATACATTTTAAAAACAAACTTCAACTATGTTTCCTTACTTTTGGTAGGTCTATGGTCGATTCCATTAATTCATTCGATTTTCTTTTAATAAGTTTATTCTTTTAGTCTTTGGCCGATCACCATTGTTGTGTTGGATGCGCGCGAATAGAAAAACTGTTTATTTATTAGCGAAAAATGATAATTTCTTCACAAGTGTGTTGAAAAACGTTGTATGGTACGCGCGTGTATTGATGATTACTATCCTCGGCTATCTTCAGACCCTCGCCTGGCGGCTCGGGCCTCAATAGCGCCTCGTAAGTAATCGCCAACTTACCTCGCTTGTACAATAAATAACTATTTATAGTAACTCTGTTTGTGTATGTGTAGGACTACGGGTACGGGTCCGTGCGGTCGGTGGAGACGTCCCGGCCGGCGCTGGAGGCCGTCAACTGGGCCGCGGGAGCGCCGCCGCCCGCCAACAACTCGCACGCACCCGTTAGTAACACGTCTATATGTATATCTTTACAAAGGAAAAGAAAAGTATTTATTTCAACCCACAAATATAATAGTCAATTAAAACCAAGCAGAAAAGGTAACAAAATAAAAAAGATACTACTAAAAGAAAAGAAAAAAAAATCGATCTATCTATGGTCTCAAAACTCCGCATATCTGTATGTAAAATGAAATATCAAACAGAGTTTTGTATCTGTCGACAAGACAGATCGAATATTAGGAACGCCCATAACAACATTTTATGAGGTCAAAAATTTCCACAATTGCATCAAGATATAACAAGATGTTGTGACGTTGATTTTCAAGTAAAATTATATTTACTTTCATTAAAATACCAGTCTTGACCAATTTTGATAAATATTTCATACAAATTCTCAATTTTTATCCCATTTTTGAACCCAGATCGCCGACGCCGGCCTAGTGCTCAGAATGCAGAACAGAATATCTGCTTTACAAGGCGAGCTGGCGAGGACGGCGAAACGGGCGAATGATCTGGAAGAACGGCTTATGAGTGAGTACCCTTGTTTTGTAGCTGTAGGGGGTTTTTAGGTTAAAAGTTTTAGAGTGACTTTTTCCATCCCTTAAGGAGTTTATTTATGATTTAAAAACCTCCCTTAGAGGGTAAATATAGTTTGGTTTTAATATTATGGTAAGGGTTACTGTCCAAATTCAATGTAAATTATGTAATTTTGGGAAGTCTATTAACGTCCAAAGAAAATCAAGAAGGTGTTTTTATTTTGATATATTTTTTGTTAAATATTAAAAGACTGAAAATCAGTGTTGCAAGGCCTCCTTATAGCGGCCACTGATATTGTTTCTCTACAAATTAAATATACCTACTGTATTTTTTTTAAATATAAACTTTATTACATAATTATGTACTCGTAGAAATAAATACCACTTTTACATTTCAGCTCGTATGTCATCAGCACCAACCAATCCTAACGTGGACAGATTCAAGTTGGAAGAGCTAGAGATTGAGAATAAGAAACTTCGCGAACATCTGGACAGACTGCGCGCAGCCGGTGACTCTGTGCTTATTAGCAAGGAGGTTATAGGTATGTTTTAATTATTTCTGCCAGCGTGATCAACAAAGGGCTAATTTTTTTTCGAGGAATAAATTTGACATTTGACAGTTTGTGTATGAAATAACTGTCAAAATTTTAAAACTATTAAAATAAAATAAAAATAAATAAATAAAATAACCTTTATTGCTTTTTTCGCTTAAAACTTCAAGAAAAAAATACAAAGGAAATCAATTAAAAAAACAAAAGGAAATGGCTCAGCTTGATGCTGACTGAACCACATACGATTCGACCAGCGCTGTTTGTCAGTCACTCCTGTACCCCTAAAATGTTGGGCGGAGGTATTGAGCTATTCGTCGAATAAAGTTATCTGGCGATGGAAAAGTCAGCCCTAAGTCTCATCACCCTCATCTAGGGTAGGCTCGAGCCCCTTCGGTGGGACCATAAACTTTCATCCCCATTTTAACCCTTATTGAAAGTTTATTAAAATGAAAATAAGGTCATTACAATATTCTTCTTAACTTCTTATAGAATGTATACTTGATACAGATTGCCTAGCTAGAGACTACTAATATTATAAATGCGAAAGTTTGGATGTTTGTTCCACTTTCACGCAAAAACTACTGTATCGATTTAGATTACATTTGGTACAGAAGTTCCTTATAACTAGGAATAACACATAGGATACTTTCTATCCTGAAATTCCTGAAATAAGAAAATAAAAGCATTAATGTTTCTTTTGTTACCAGAACAACTGGCGATCTTGCAGAAGGAGCTGGACAGGCGACGGGACGAATGTATCCAACTGAAGAGTGTGCTCACCAACCAGGTATTTATACTATATTTATCTGTTTATCCGCATTATACACGCCTATTTTGAAATTACGAGACTTATTAAAATCAGAATATCTGTAGCAGTAACTGAATCCATATATCCAATAAAAATATCAAAAATGATAGTCGATTACTTGTCTTTAAAAAATACTAAATAAATGCCGTATTACCAGACGGCACACTAGCTATCAAGTATTCTGTGACGGCTCGGGTCGATGACCGCGCTCAGCTGTGTATCGCAGCGTTCGGTGTAGAATAACAATAAAATTCGGCGGGATTTTGAAAAACTTTGACTTATCATAACTTTTTAAATAAAAGCAAATGATAAAAACTAACTTCACTATTATATTATCACCCGTCGTTTACATTAGCTGTGTGATTAAGTATCTCGAATTCAAAATAGGGGTGTATTATAGTAAACTCGTGAGGAATTGGGAATAAAAAAGCTATGAAAGTATTCTGACAGATGTCATAAAAAATACCGGCCATTGCGTGTCAAGTTGCGCACGAAGGGTTCCGTACCAAAAATAGGCAAAAAATTGGTTTATTTTAATTTTAGTATTTGTTGTTATAGCGGCAATAGAAATACGTCATCTGTAAAAATTTGCTCGCATTAGCTATCACCGTTCTTGAGATACGACCTGGTGACAGACGGACGTACAGCGAAGTCTCAGTAATAGGGTCCCGTTGGTCGTAAAACTATTGAGGAAAAACATAGGCAAAACCGCGAGATTCACATACTCCATCCAAATGTTTATTCGCAGCTCAGTGATAATTAAAAGAATGCGTCTTATCTGCTGTTCTTATTTGATTATAGATAAAAAAATGTGACATCTGTCTGTCCTGTCGCTTTGAATAAATAGTGGTCGCAATTCTGGTGATACTAACTGAAATAAGAACTAAATTAATAATAATTAAATAGGTTTTAATATGTTATGAAAAAATTAACGCTTATTATTTCTGTTTCTCTCTTTAAAACACATTAAAATAAAATAAGGTAGTTAGAGTCACAAAATGCCTTATTTGCGTTGCATTTTTAGTCCGGTTTAGCACTAAACCAGGTTTTACAATCAATTTTGATACTGTCAAAGTGACAGATTTGACTGACAAGGTGTCAAATGCCTACCAGGTTTTGTTAATAATTGTAATGCAACTCAAATAAGGCAGCAAAAGTCTAATAATTTGACCAAAAATCGAACATAGGACTCAAACTAAGAGAGCTTATTTATGAAAGCTGAACGGATGGCATGACACGCACGCACCCCGCGTCTACATACAAAATCTTAGTTTTCTTACATTAGATTAGAGCATTACAATAGAGCTGAATAAGTGTGAATAGTCCACAAGTACAGAATAGACATTGACTAAACCAGGTTTAAATCAAACAGAATTGCGACTAATATTTATTTTTCTTTGACTGTTCTTTCTTACGGTTAGTATTGCGAGTGACATACAATTTGTCGGCAATTTTGGTGCTAAAATAAGTAGTTATATTATTTTGGAAAGTGAAATAGAAGCAGTGTATAAAGTTGTTTTAATAGTGTAACTAATTTAAAACAAACATAAATGTTTAATTGATTTATTTTTATTTATGTATTCAGAAAAAACATCAACATCTTCATACATTAAACATTTTTATAGTGTATTCACACAACTTTATAGGATTTTGAAAAATGCATTCAAAACATATATGTTGAAAAGTAAATGCATACATAATATGCTTTTACAAACCTTTTTAATACCTTTTTCGGTTGATTTTTTAAGGAATTTCTAAGTGCTCATCTACATTATTTTAGGAATTAATGTTCAAAATGTCTAGATTGCAAACCTAGGTTTATTAGTGTTTAAAATATCTAGGTTTAGGTTAAGTTTATGTCCTATAGTTTGTCTTATTTTTTTTAACTTTTAAATTTTTTTGTCAATGATGGATAGCAAAGACTAAATCAGTAAAAGCACCCGCGCGTCGAGTTGAAAAAAACAAAATGGCTGCCATTTTGTAATGGAGGTAGCTAGAGAAAGTTAGAATCGTGATTTGTTGATAAAAATACCATATTTTACCCCCTTAAAGTATCCGACATCGATGCCCGGACACCCTGTATATATAAAACTCTTCCGTTACTGGGTGATGTACTGACTGACAGACAACGCACAGCCGAAACTTCTGGTCGTAGAGAGCTGAAATTTGGCACGTGTGTTTGTTGGGAGGAGTAGGCTACCACTAAGAGAGGATTTTTTGAAATTCCTGGGATAAATTGAAAACTACGCGGGTGAAACTGCGAGGCGCTGTTAGTATTTGATATTTGTAAGTTTATTATTTACTTACAAAAACCAAATATAATATTTTATCAAATCATGATTAAATACACAAAGTGACTGATTTAATCTAATGTTTTTTTAATTAAAATATTGTTTACATATACATCTTGAAGGTTAGTAAGTAATTCTTGATTATTCAATCATAGGCATATTTTACAAGCTTTTATTTAGTTTCACCTGTCCCGTTGTCTGTAATCAAATCTTGCATGATGATGCCGGACTGCCATCCGTAAGGTTGCGGGTTCGATTCCCGTGCGGGGTGAATATTTGTGTGAACCACAAATGTTTGTCTCGGTCTGGGTGTGTGTGAATGAGTGTGTGTGTAGTTTCTGATACCCTAGATACAAGTTACGAACTTAGTTAGGGGTCAGTTACTGATGTAGTGATGATGTAGTGAATGATTATTTTTCGACCACTTCTGGTTATCCGATTGAGCTGAAATTTGGCATACTTATGTAAGTCCTATGACAATGCAATAAAAGCTAAAAAAAACTTGTTTTAAAAAGGTTTTTTTAAAGTATTACTTGTTTTTTAATTTCGTTGATGAGCATTTAGAAAATATTTTTTAAATTCATCCCTTAAAGGGCATTAAATAAGGGTTAAAATGTATGTTTGTATAGAAAATATAGAAATATTTTTATAGGAACAAATGATTCAGTGTGATTTAACTTTAATAGCGGCGCCCCGCGGTTTCAACCGCGTAGTCCCCGTAGGAATATGGGGATAAAATTATGCTAAAAACCTTCCCACTGAATCACTCTATCTATTAAAACAAACCGCATCAAAATCCGTTGCGTAGTTTTAAAGATCTAAGCATACATAGGGACATGGGGACAGAGAAAGCGACTTTGTTTTATACTATGTAGTGATATTTAAAGTATGGATTTAAATTATTATTTGAAATGTATTTAACTGGAAGAAATAAACTATTGACATTACACATGGACGTGATCACAGCAAGAAAAAACTTCTTTTACGCTAAACATAAGGTATATATTTGGTTACTAAGTATATACATATATGAATCAGAAAATTTAGATGGATATAAGGCTGTATGGTTGCGGGTTCGATTCCCGTGCAGTGTATAAGTCATAGGTAGTCATATAAATAAAAAACGTGTGGCACTCGGGGACTGACGCGGTAAAGCTATTGCATAGCAATTTTATCAACTTATTGTTTTTTTTATTTTTGTATTGCAATTCTAACCTTAGAAATTTTGATGTCGTACTTGGGACTTCATACAATAAAAACTTTGTCTACATTACTATAAAAACTTTTTGGAAAATTTACAAAAAAAAAGTTTTCGATAAAAAAATAATAAAAACGTGAGGTTTTTTTTCGTTACGGAATTTCTGGATTCGGTCCCCGCGCTCAAGGCCCTCGATAGAAGCTATGCAATAGCTTAATAAGTACATGTATAAATTAAATACTTTTTTCTTCTCTTTTGGAATAGAAACCATGGTTCCATGCGCTCAAAAATGTTGTGAGTACATACATATACTTATGTAGTGAAATGCATCACAAATATTGTTTTGCATGACAGCGTTTTTTTCTTTTTTAGCATGAAAGTTTTTCTTTTTTCACGACTAATTTTAGTATTTCTTTTAATTGACTTCAGAAAAGAGGTTTCAATGCTGTTGGTTTTTGTTTTGTTTTTCCGTCTTTTATGTACTGATTTTTAAATAAATATACTTTCCGATAACCAGGGCCCTAAGTCTGCAATTTGACATTATTGATCAGACAATATGTCGATATTGAGGCACCATAACGAGAGTGTCAGAAATTTGGTATTCTGCTAACATTTATTCATATGGCTATGGTGTCTCAGTGGTCTTTGTTGCATATAAAAATTTTCACAAATAAACGTCAGAATACTGTTTCCATGACAACCATCTAAGTTTTATGGAGCTATTGAGTCAGCGGAATACTTGTCACCAAGAGAATACCAAAATGCCAAAAAAACGGCCATAATGGTGATATTAAAATACATTTGAGTAGCATTATCACAGCTTAATAGTTTAGAGCCCAGTTTTTTATCTGATAAAATGTAATTGGTCCAAAATATTAGTTTTCAAATTGAAGTCTGTTCTTTTGTGCAATATTTTTATTATTCCGATTGGTTTGTTACATTAATTAGTAACGTTTTTATAGTGTTTTTAAATAATTTAAAAACGAAATAACCGTTTTTTGTACGTTTTCTCACTTATTTTCGTTTTGCATGGTCAAAAATTAAGCATTACTATAATTTATACCAACGCCATCTATATTTTAATGCCTACAACCTTTCTGTTTTACACGTTTTTGTATCACGCCATCTAGTGTATCGAATTATGAACTAATTTAAAAAACCGTGATATTTTCATTCAAAAATGAACCTTATTTTTACAGACGGTGAACCTGAAATCGCTTGCCACGGCTAACTACGGTTCGGACGTCGATATTATTAACGAAGATGGAGAATTGGCGACTGCTTATGAAGCGCAGAAGGAGATTAATAGGTAAGAATACGCGTTTGGCACCTGCTAAACCAGAGACTACGAGTTCAAGTCGTATATTGTATCCCTCGTTTAGACTATGCTCCTGCTACTCGCGCTGCCGGAAATATTTCCCAAAATACTTCCGCGGCAGTACGCTATTTACACTATGCTGCAATGAGCAGGGAAGTGACGAGGGAAGTGGGCAGCGGCATAGTGTAAACAGTTACTCGTGCTGCTACTCGTCATGCCCGTGCCGTCACTTGTATGTCACTTGGTACGTGAGGACTGAGTGAAATAGCGTATATGTTCTCTCTCGCTCTCCCTCCTTTGACTTCCGCACGAAAAACCGACACTCGCGGGAGCGTCGGGCAGGAGCAGCGGCATGACGAGTAGCAGCACGAGTAACTGTTTACACTATGCCACTGCCCACTTTCCTCGTCACTTTCCTGCTCATTGCAACATAGTGTAAACGAGGGGGTAGATAAATAAAGTGAAATATATCTGTCTGATGATATTAGGTTACAGTCAATACAAATATTATCACGCTAAATACGTGTTAGTCATGTCAAACTTGATAGATAATCTAAAAAAATAATATAACAATTAAATTAAAAATTTAGAAACCCCCAACACAATTACTTTCAAACTCCCATAACTTTTAAACGGGTCAACTGATTTTCATCAAACATGTCTAAGAACACTCGCACGTGAGTCCCCTTTAATACAAAAAAAAAACGAAATTGAAATAGCTTCATCCGTTCGGGGGCTATGATGCCACAGACAGACAGATACACACACACACAGATACGTCAAACTTATAACACCCCTCTTTTTGCGTCGGGGGTTAAAAATCAACCTCTGCCGGTATTTTAACTCAGAATAATCCTGGGTTCAAATCCCAATTTGATTTGTTTTTTTTTTTAACAATCGTCCCTTCAAAAATCTGTTATTTAATCCTCTAAATGTCGTTTCCAGACAATTGCAAGAAGAATTGATGAACGAAAAGAAGTTCTACTCTGAACACATTTCCAAATCGAAGGCAGACATCGACCGTCTAAGAGAGGAGAACGAGAAATATCAGAAGTAAGTATTATTTCATTTATTTATTATTTAGATATAGCTAACAAAATAGGAAATATCAATTACGTGGGAACATATTACATCAGCTCATATAATGTCCCCACCTGGGGCTCTCCCTCCCCCGAATAAAGGCGATTAGGCCTTAGTCGACCACACTGACCAAGATATTCGATTTATTTCCCACGGTGTGTGCAGGTTTCCTCGCGATGTTTTCCCTCACCATACAACGTCCTTATCTTTAGCAATAAGATTGGCTACATAAGCCACATGCGAGTGCATAAAAGTCGTGTGGAGTAGTCAAGCAGTCGTCAAGGCCGATAACGGTCGGGAACATTATATATATTATACATATATTACTACGTCCTTCGCCGTACTACTAAAATAACAGCATTAGTCAATTTTTTCCGACAAATCGGACAGTGGCATTTTAGTAGTTTTCGAACAAAATATTAAATTATCTCTTACAGCAAAAAAGAAGAAATAAAAAGGAAAATGCTTAAGGAAGTCGTCGGCAGATACGTGAAAAACAATTTTAATTTGAAAAAGTGCGTTAAAACCGTATTGTCCAATAATTTGTTCATACACTTTACTTTTGCCGTTTTAAATTCGTTTTCTAAATAGTTTATTTTTGTAGTTATTATTTTGATTGATTTATTAAATTATTATATTTTCATGTTACTATTAATAGGTTGTTTTCAAAACTTGCTGTTGTAATACCCATATATATATAAAATCTATAACAATTAGCCCTTTGTTCCATAGAGCTAAACGTGGCTAATCGCAGTAACACACTTTTTTTTATTGAAACTGTAACCAAAAGCCCTTATCAGGGCTAAACTGTAACCAAAAAAAGCTCTTTTCAGAGCTAAACTGTAACCTACAGCTCTTTTCAGGGCTAAACTGTAACCTACAGTTCTTCTAAGAGCTAAACTGCGCTATAATAAAGAAGATAAAGAAGAACATGTATAGAAGAAAAGCTGAACTGTAACAAAAAGCTCTTATAAGAGCTAAAATGGAAATGAAACTGTAACCTACAGCTCTTTTCAGAGCTAATCTGTAACCTAAAAAAGCTCTTTTCAGAGCTAAACTGTAACCTAAAAAGCTCTTTTCAGGGCTATACTGTAACCTAAAAAAGCTCTTTTCAGGGCTAAACTGTAACCAAAAAAGCTCTTTTCAGGGCTAAACTGTAACCAAAAAAGCTCTTTTCAGAGCTAAACTGTAACCAAAAAAGCTCTTTTCAGGGCTAAACTGTAACCAAAAAAGCTCTTTTCAGAGCTACACTGTTGTCATAGGTATTATTTGAAGCGAAACTGTAACCAAATGTTATGGCTTGCCACAAGAAAGAACAAAGAAGATTTATCAAAATGTGGCCTCAAAGAAGGTTAAAAAAGAAGACGAAACCAAGCGACAATAGCCCAATGGCTAAATCATCAACTGCCAATCATATAATAGCTAGCAAGCTTTTAAAATAAATTTAAAAATTAACCAAGAATTTTAGCCGTCATATTTACAATTCTTCTTTTGAGTCGACCAATCCGCACTCGGCCTGTGGTTGACTAAAAGGCGCATTACATTTTGCTAAATTCATAATGGATAAATGACTTCGACATACATTGGTGGCTTGGTATTGCTTTCACTGTTACTCCAATTCCATCCCCTAAACCAACCATCAATGTATATCGAACTGTGCCTCGCGGTTTTACCCGCATAGTTTCCGATCCCGTGGGAATTTCGGGATAAAATAGCCTATGTCCTTCCCCGGACCAAAATCTACCCCTGTACCAAATTTCAAGTCATTCGGTTCAGTAGTTTAGCCGTGAAAAGGTAACAGACAGAGTTACTTTCGCATTTATAATATTAGTAAGGATTAGTTATTTAGCCCCACTAAATCCTACTAATATAATAAATGCGAAAGTTTGTATGTTTATTACTCTTTCACAGTTTAAATCATGAATAACACATAAGATACTTTTTATCCCGAAATTCCCATGGGATTAGAATTCATGTCGGTAAAACCGCAGGGCGCAGCTAGTTAAGCATAAGGTATTCCTAATGCCTGAACGCCCTAATTCAGGGTAGTCTCGAGCCCCTAATTGGGGACATATATGAGCTGATGATGATGTGTTTCTTCTATTATGTTCCAGGTTATTAAGTGGGGAACTCAGTTCGGATCCAAAGAATAAGGCACAAGAATTCGCGCAGAATGAAATCATTAAGTTGGCAGCTGAGAATATGGCTATACAGGTATTCAATATTATTTTAACTGTTCCACGTCGTTTCAGCCACATTAAATTTGTCCCTTGGGCTTGCTAAAAATAAACTGGCTATAAAGGGTGGCCCAAATAGAACGGTCAGTGGGGGGAAGTATAAAACTATAAGAGATACAAAGATTTGTTCTTAGGAACCATGTCATCGATTTTAGTATAAATAAAAACTGCATTCATATATTAAAAAAAAAACTATTACTCACTCCGGGAATCGAACCCGAAAGTTTTGAAAAATTTGATGTTCGTTATTTTTAACTAGAAATCGATTGTGTATGTTTTAAGCAGTAAATGTTAACTTGAATTGTATATTTTTTTCAATACTATTCGTAGTTCTTCAGATTATACAAACCGTCCCTTTATTATATTAATTCATACGTTAATTTATTTTAATAAACAGTTATGTTATATCAAAAATGTTTGTCTCGGTCTGAGTGTGTATGAATGTGGATGTACGTAGTTTCCGATACCCTAGACTAGATACAAGTTTCAAACTTAGTTAGGGGTTAGATACTGTAATGAGATGAAGTGAAAGATTATGTTATGTTTTTTGTTTTGAAATTAATATTTATTTGACTTTGTCTAAACAGGAGCGTCTCGACAAGCTGTCAGAGAGCTGTCGCAGATACAAGAATCAGATACGACTGCTGGTCCAGAAACTGAACGACCTGGGAGTCGAGGATGTTAATGATATATTGGAGAATAACGGTTGGTATAAATAATAATAGAACCTAGATGCACCCTAGATTCACGCGCATAGTTCCCGTTCCCTTAGGAATACGGGAATAAACTGTAGCCTATGTCACACGCTGATAATAATAGCTTTCCGTAAGTAAAATATTTTTTCAAATTTGTCCAGTAGTTTTTGAGTTAAACCGTAACAAACAAATTAGTCTTTCGTTTTTAGAAGATTAATATTGAAAAAATCTTGTATGAAAATTCTTCTCGGCTGATGTAATTTCCGAATCGGTGGTAGATTAACTTTCAAAATTCAAAATGTTAATTAACAGGCTCTACGTAAATAAATTATTTTGAATTTGAACTTATTAATTTGTTGTATTATATATTTTTCAACACACTCGCTCATAAAGGGGTTCTTATTTGTGCAAAAACAGTTGAATAATGACACGTTTTATTCACTAGTGAGTTATAGATTGTTTTTTAAATTGCTTTGTTTTAAAAAAAGTTTTGATACCAAAAAATTGTGTCCGTACATTTTAAAAACAAACTTCAACTATGTTGCCTTACTTTTGGTAGGTCTATGGTCGATTCCATTCATTCATTCATTCGTTTTTTTTTAATAAGTATATTTTTATAGTCTTTGGCCGATCACCATTGTTGTGTTGGATGCGCGCGAATAGAAAGACTGTTTATTTATTAGCGAAAAATGATATTTTATTATTAATTTATTCGCAAGTGTGTTGAAAAACGTTGTATGGTACACGCGAGTATTGATGATTACTATCCTCGGCTATCTTCTGACCCTCGCCTGTCGGCTCGGGCCTCAATAGCGCCTCGGAAGTAATCACCAACTTACCTCGCTTGTACAATAAATAACTATTTTATATTTTTCATTAGTCTGGTTTTAGAATTATAACTTTTTTTTTCAATTACAGACTCAATAGCCCCAGCTCTCGCGTCGACGTCGTTACAAATGGCGCCGGTGACGCGCAAGAAAGAGCGGGAATACCTCGGAATGTTCGAGTACAAGTTACAGGACGAGGGGATCATTATCAAGAAACTTATTACAGGTATATTTTTAATGTACAGCGTGGTCCCGGGTTCAAAATCCAACTGAGGCAAAAAAAAAATGTTTTTTTTCTGTCTCAAAGAATTTTTCCAACATATTTATCATTTTTTTCTTGTTTCTCTAGACCTAAAACCGTCTGTAGCCACGACCCTCCTCCCAGCGCTCCCCGCATACATACTATTCATGATGCTACGCCACATGGACCATGTCGATGATGAACCGAAGATGCATCACCTGATGAAGGCAGTCAGGATCGGCGTGAAAAGGACGCTGAAGAAGAAAGGAGAGAGCATCGAGTATTACTGTATGTGGCTTAGTAATATGTTGAGGTAAGGAGATTATTATGATTTCCCTCATTTATTTAAAATTTAAAAAAACCCCCAACACAATTACTTTCAAACCCCCATAACTTTTAAACGGGTCAACCGATTTTCATCAAACATGTCTAAGAACACTCGCACGTAAGTCCCCTTTAATACAAAAAAACTAAATTGAAATCGGTTCTTCCGTTCGGGAGCTATGATGCCACAGACAGACAGATACACACACACACACACAGACACGTCAAACTTATAACACCCCTCTTTTTGCGTCGGGGGTTAAAAATAGACTAGTTCAATATCTGTTATCTTTGATTTACACGAACACTATACATTGAAATAAAACACTTAAACGGTTCGTGACGATTCTGACGTTTCGGATTCTTTACAGGTAGTAAAAGTAGTAAACTTTTTACATTACTTTGTACAGACGTCTTCCATCTTAGTCTTCTGTGATCACGGGTTCTGTAAAGAATCCGAAACGTCAGAAAATGTAAAACAAAATACAACCACGACAAAAATCCGTTTGAGTGTTTTATTTCAATAGAATAGTTCAAATTCAAAATTTCTTTCAGTATTTATGTACGACGACCTCGATGGGAGAGTGGTCACCATGCCGGACTGCCATTCGTAAGGTTGCGGGTTCGATTCCCTTGCGAACCACGCGATATTTGTGTGAACCACAAATGTTTGTCTCGGTCTGGGTGTGTGTGAATGAGTGTGTGCGTAGTTTCTGATACCCTAGATACAAGTTACGGACTTAGTTAGGGGTCAGTTACTGTAATGAGATGATGTAGTATGACATATAGCCGACTAAATAATGTTAGTATATATAGACAACAGACCTAGTTACCTGTCAGTTGCTACATAAAGATGATTTATTACATTATGTCATATGTCCACAGACTGCTAAACAACCTGCGTCAGTACAGCGGCGACGTCGAGTACCAGGGCTCGAACACGGCGCGGCAGAACCAGCAGTGTCTGCGGATATTCGACCTGAGCGAGTACCGGCAGGTTCTCAGTGATATCGGCGTTTGGATATATAGAGGTATGTAGACAGATATACACTCCTATTTTGAAATTACGGGACTTATTAAAATGAGAATATCTGTAGCAGTAACTGAATCCAATAAAAAATAGCAAAAATGATATAGTCCGGAAGCCGCACGTGCCATCGACGCAATTTATATGTATGCGCTTCGAACAACCGGAATATCGTATGATTCACATACAAATTTAAATATTAATTAGCTGTGTCCCGCGGTTTTACCAGCGCGGAACATCATCCCGTGGAAATTCAGGGATAAAATGTATCCTATGTTACTCGTTACTACATCAGATACCTGCCAATAAAAGCCGTCAAAATCGGTCCAGCCGTTTCAGAGATTATCCGGAACAAACAGAACAGACACTCCAATTTTATTTATTAAGTATAGATTAAATTATTATTTATCCTCCCCAGGTCTAATCCGCCTGCTAGCCAGCAAGCTGGAGCCCCTGATCCGTCCGGCCATCCTGGAGCACGAGGAGATCTCGGGGCTGCTGGGCGCGGCGCGCGCGCCGCCCGCCGCCGCCGGCGCCGGGCCCGACCGACTCAAGCACGACCTGGACACTATACACCACCATCTCACCACCTTCGCCATCGAACACTCGCTGTGTGTCGTTATATTTAAACAGGTATGTTGTGTTTAATATGTAATGTTGTGTGAGTTTAATGAGATGATGTAGTAAATGATCATATTTTTCTGCAATAAATAAAATAAAATATAAGGTCGGTGTCGTGTTGTATAAGGAAGTGAAATAGGCTGCTTTGGACATAATTTAGGTGGAGGGAGTAGCATCTTACACCGACAAGATTACCCTCCTCCTTACCTCTTAAATTCAATGTCATTTTTTTAATACGAAATAGTTATTTATGGTACAAGCGGGATAAGTTGGTGATAACTTCCGAGGCGCTATTGAGGCCCGAGCCGTCAGGCGAGGGTCTGAAGATAGCCGAGGATAGTAATCATCAATACACGCGTGTACCATACAACGTTTTTCAACACATTTGCGAAGAAATTATCATTTTTCGCTAATAAATAAACAGTTTTTCTATTCGCGCGCATCCAACACAACAATGGTGATCAGCCAAAGACTAAAAGAATATACATATTTAAAAAAAATCGAATGAATGAATGAATGGAATCGACCATAGACCTACCAAAAGTAAGGAAACATAGTTGACGTTTGTTTTTAAAATGTATGGACACAATTTTTTTGGTATCGAAACTTTTTTAAAACTAAACAATTATAAAAAAAAAAACTATAACTCACTAGTAAATAAAACGTGTCATTATTCAACTGTTTTTGCACAAATAAGAGCCCCTTTATGAGCAAGTGTGTTGAAATATTTATACGAAGCCATATCTTTAGATTTTCAACAGCTGAGTCATGGGAGTGGTTTAGAGTCAGGCTACAATGCACGGTATTGTATTCAAATTCCAGATAAAGTGAAAATTTTGAATATCAACATTTTTACTTAAAAAACACTATCAGTGACCTTCTCAAGATACTCGTGTGTACAAGTATATTCACAGCGAAATATAAGAATTACCATTGTCGTTTGCATTAAAACATATCCTTAATATTTCCCAGCTGTTCTACTTCATCTGCGCATTCAGCCTGAACCAGCTACTGCTGCGCAAGGACCTGTGCTGCTGGGCCAAGGGGCTGCAGATCCGGTACAACATCTCGCACCTCGAGACCTGGATCAAGGAGCATCTCGCGGAATACGGACAGAAGAGTGTGAGTTATGGGTTGGGAATGTTGGGAGGGATTTGTTTGTTAAAATGGAGGTTTGATGAGTAAAATATTTATTGGTTTCTTATACGATTTTTACTTACATTTTTTTGAGATATTGCTGGCAACATATATTTATAAAAATATATCCAACTTATAATTCAACTTATCAAGTAAAGTAATTACTTCAAGCAATTTTCCATTAAAAATCTAGGATTTTTACCAGAAATAAACCAATATTGGCAGCAATTTCAGGGAGAAGTTATAATCCCATCAGAAATTTCACTCTATCAATTACTGAAAACTGTATTAAAATCTGTTGCGTACTTTAAAAGATATAAGTAAATACTATGTAATAGAAGATGTTTATTAATTATATTTTCTTCATGTTATATATGTCTATTTCATTTTCTCCCAGGTGGAAGAAATAATAGGCATGCTCCGTCCTATAACGCAGGCAGTCCAACTGTTACAAGCGCGCAAGTCGATGCAAGACGTCCAAAGCACCGTCGATATGTGTTCAAACCTCACTGCTATGCAAGTCGGCAAGGTAATGTTATATGTATATAATACTAGCAGCGCCCCGCGGTTTCACCCGCGTGGTTCCCGTTCCCGTGGGAATACGAGGATAAAATATAGCCTATGTTACTCAGGGTGAATATAACTTTCTAATGGTGAAAGAATTTTTGAATTCGGTACATTTTGAGTTTATTCGTTACATACAAAAATACAAATCTTTCCTCTTTATATAATATTAGTGTAGATATAGGTTTATTAGAGACTAGCAGCGCCCCGCGACTTCGTCCGCGTGGAATAATGACTTCCGGCAGAATTTGGGTTTTTCCCCTTTTCTCCCTCTAGGGGGGGAATTTCCAAAAATCCTCTCTTAGCGGATGCCTACGTCATAACATGTACCTGCATGCCAAATAGCCCGATCGGTCCAGTGGTTTGGGCTGTGCGTTGTTAGATCACTATGTCAGTCAGTCAGTCAGTCACCTTTGATATTTAGATATTGATTAAATTGATTATTCTATACAAGTCGATTCAATATAATGCGCACTATAGCAAAAATAGTATGTCTTGACCACCACCAACTGACAACGGATTTTCGGATTTTGAAAATATATATATTTTGTTTCAGATACTAAACATGTACACGCCAGCAGAAGAATACGAGGTGAAAGTGACGAAGGAGTTCATACACGAGATACAGAAGAAAATGCAGGAGAAGATGAAAGCGACCGGCGGGAACGGGGACAAGGAACCGGTAAGAAAATTATATGACGACCTCGATGGCAGAGTGGTCATTATGCCGGACTGCCATCCGTAAGGTTGCGGGTACGATTCCCGTGCGGGGTGAATATTTGTGTGAATCACAAATGTTTGTCTCGGTCTGGGTGTGTGTGTGAATGAGTGTGTGCGTAGTTTCTGATACCCTAGATACAAGTTACGGACTTAGTTAGGGGTCTGGTATTGAATGATTATGTTATGTTGTCTTATACACCCCTATTTTGAAAATATGGGACTTATTAAAATCAGAATATCTGTAGCAGTAACTGAATCCATATATCCAATAAAAATATCAAAAATGATAGCCGATTACTTATCTTTAAAAAATACCAAATAAATGTCGTATTACCAGACGGCACACTAGCTATCAAGTATTCTGTGACGGCTCGGGTCGATGACCGCGCTCAGCTGTGTATCGCAGCGTTCGGTGTAGAATAACAATAAAATTCGGCGGGATTTTGAAAATGTTTGACTTATCATAACTTTTTAAATAAAAGCAAAAGAAAAAAACTAACTTCACTATTATATTGTCACCCGTCGTTTACATTAGCTGTGAGATAAGGTATCGCAATTTCAAAATAAGGGTGTATAGGTGGTAAAAGTCCAATTACTAAGGCTTGTGTGATCGAGAGGTTGTGATTTCGGTACTCATTGTACTATTGACGTGAACGTAAGACGCAACAGTTAAGTGCACTGATTACGCGTATTTTTCCTCACTGTACTAATATCATCAATGGAACAGAAACAACAACCTCTATCCTGCAGTACCGGTAGCCGGGAATCGAACCCGGCAAGGTCAGACAATGTCAGGGCATACTACTAGCGCGGTTTCATAGTAGTTAACAATCCCGTGAGGATAAAATGTAGCTTTTTTAAATTTTTCAAAATTTGTTCAGTAGTTTTTGACTTAAATCGTAACAAACAACCAGTCAAATCGTTTCTCTTTACAATATTAGTACTTATAGAAGAATATTAATTTTCTTATACATTTTAACGAACATACTTGCGAAGAAATTAATAATAACATATCATTTTTCGCTAATAAATATACAGTTTTTCTATTCGCGCGCATCCAACACAACAATGGTAATCGGCCAGACTAAAAGAATAAATTTATTAAAAAAAATCGAATGAATGAATGAATGGAATCGACCATAGTCCTACCAAAAGTAAGGCAACATAGTTGAAGTTTGTTTTTAAAATGTATGAACTTTTTTAAATACAAAGCAATTTAAAAAACAATATATAATTCACTAGTGAATAAAACGTGTAATTGTTCAACTGTTTTTGCACAAATAAGAGCCCCTTTATGAGCAAGTGTGTTGAAAATAACTATTATTATCATTATTCCTTAGTGTCAGTTTTTTTTGTATACCCGAATAAACATTTCTTTCTTTCAAATAATATGTTAATTAATTTATTATAATTTACAGCAGGACCTGATCCTAATGGACTCCAAGATGATATTCTCCGTGAGCTTCCTGTTCAACCCGTCGCCCATCAGGCTAGAAGCCATCGAGCTACCGGAAATTCTCGGTCTAGAAGGATTATTGGTCAAAATATAAATATGATTATAATGGTCGTAGCGTGATGTTATAGCCTATAGCCTACCTAGATAAATAGGATATACAAGGACAATTCAAAATTTGAAACTAGATTTTGACACTTTTAGATTCTTCTGCCGCGTTTTATTTAGCCTTGGTTGTAGCGTAATATTGCATAGCCTATAGCCAGCCTACCTTGATAAATAGGATATACAAGGACAATTCAAGATATGAAACTAGATTTTGACACTTTTAGGTTCTTCTGCCGCGATTTAGCCTCTGTTGCCGTGAGAATGCGGGGATATAATATAGCCTATAGCCTGCAGAATGATTCAATTCGGAAGATAAATAAGTTCAAACATACAACATTTTCAACTTTTTAGTATTAGTATAGGTATAAACCATACATAGCTACTCCCCACATATCCCTTCGGGATAATGGGATAAATAATAGCCTAATAGCCTGCATCATTCATCAATAATCTATATGAAAAAGATTGCAAAAGAAGGATACATACTTATTTATAACTAGCAGCGCCCCGCGGCTTCACCCGCGTAGTTCCCGTTCCCGTGGGAATTTTGGGATAAAAAGTATCCTATGTGTTATTCTGATGTATAAGCAAGATTATTGTAAAGTTTCATTAAAATCCATTCAGTAGTTTTTGCGTGAAAGAGTAACAAACATCCATACATACAAACTTTCGCCTTTATAATATTAGTAGGATAAACTAGCTGTGCCCCACGGTTTCACCCGCGTAGTACCCGTTCCCGGAAATTATTCGAATTTTTCTCACCTTTCAAACCTTCCCTAGACCTCCACGAACATTTCAAGACAAGATAAGATAAATCCGTTCAGCCGTTCTCGAGTTTTAGCGAGACTAACGAACAGCAATTGATTTTTATATATATAGAATAGTAAAGATTTATTCAGCGTAAGCTTATTTTCGTGGGATAAAATATAGCCTGTAATCATCCCGTGGTATATAGGGATAGAAAATAGCCTGTCATCAATGATATCCATTTAAAAAGCTTGTTACAGAAGGACAATCATTTAAATTAGTAAATATTTATTTAAATCTTGTCTAGGCAACTTATTACTTTATAATCAGTTATGTAAAACATATTTGTATGTACTGTTTTTATTTATTGTAATGTTTTGTTAGAAATAGTAAATAATATGTATATAATGGTCTGTTAATAGTTTTTAGTATATAGATTTAATAAATATCTATTATTTGAGTTAATTATATAGTTAACACTTAACATTAACACTGAAAACAGATTTAAATCTTTAAAATGTTTTTCGATTACATCTCTACAAGCGGCGCCCAGCGGTTTCACCCGCGTAGTTCCCGTTCCCGTAAGAATATGGGGATAAAATTATGTTAAAAACCTTCCTACTGAATCACTCTACATTTTAAAACAAACCGCATCAAAATCCGTTGCGTAGTTTTAAAGATCTAAGCATACAAAAGGACATAGGGACAGAGAAAGCGACTTTGTTTTATACTATGTAGTGATAGTGATTATTTGATTCTCTTCAAACTATGGTAATTCCAATTATATTACTACACTAGCTGTGCCTCGGTTTTACCCGCGCGGAATCTTATCCCGTGGGAATCTAGGGATAAAAAGTATCCTATGTTACTCCTTACTACATCAGCTGCCTACCAATAAAAGCCCCGTCAAAATCGGCCCAGCTGTTTCAGAGATTAGCCGGGACAAACAAAACAGACACTCCAATTTTATTTATTAGTATAGATACACATACATTCCTAAAAGTGATTCCTAAAGGCTAGCTAAAGTTTCTTTTATCGCGAAATCGCAACGTTTGGCGACAAATCGCGAGGCAGACCGCGAAACAGCGCGCGTTTATTACTAAAAGTACCTTCTTCTTCTTCTTTGCGTGTCGACTCATATTTGAACCAGAACTCGGCCACCGATATAGCGCTATCAGTGGCCTTGTAAAGGTCCTCGCGTGTGCAGGTGTAGGGACACGCACGGCAAGTTATTTGCCGTTGAGTCGTGGTGGAAGGATCGGCTAGTCTGCGTTACCGACTTGCCGTCCGCAGACCATTGCCCAGGGTGCGCCGGGTACTAAAAGTACCAGATGGCGATCTTAATAAAGTTGCGTTAGAAACGCAGAAACGCGCTACTAAAGATAGCTTACTGCCGACATTCCAAAAAGTTTATCCTAAAGGAAACGCTTCTTTTATCGCGAGATCGCTATTTATGACGACAAATCGCGCGTTTTCTACTAGAACTTCCGACAAGCTGTATGAGTAAATAATGCGTTGTGACGCAGAAACGCGCTACTAAAGATAAATGTATGAAAATTATGTATTTATAGGCATTTATCTTACTTCAAAATCTCGGCTTAGAGAATACAAAACCGAAAAAAACACATAATTTTTAATTGATACTATAATAATGGAGGGTACTCAAAATAAAACCAATAAGCCATCTTGTGAGTCCGCCATATTGCATACAAAATGACGTCACGTAGCTAAACTTGTATTGTCATCGAAATTAAACGTGATTGCAAATTTTCAGTATTCAGAATTTCAGCCCAATCAAGTTGAGAATAACTACTTAAAAATGAGTCCTAAACATTTAAAAGAAAATTGCAAGTCAAATAAGTGCTTTTAAAACAATGAACTGTATTTCAATTAAGCAGTATTGAATCTTATTAGCAAGTGTTTAAAGTTCAAAATTGTTTGCGTTTTGGTACATCTTAAAATATGCAATTTCAGCACTTATTTCAATGAAAATAAGGTTCATTTTAAACTTAGCAGAAAATAGTTAAATATGACTGTTTTATATACAAGACAATTAGTTAAAATATAGATAATTATTTGTATAATAATGTAATTTAGGCATAATTCTAGATTATTCTTTAGTGGTCTCAATTCTGATGTTTTTAAACTAAACTGGATTTAGTCCAAGTCTATTCCTTGCTTTATATTTGGTGTAAGAAAGAGGCATCGAACGGGTTTTGCCTAAAATAAATAAATATTCTATTCATTACTTGTTACTATTTAACATACTCAAAGAATAAAAAATAAATTACGTCTCGCTCAGTTAAATCTAGCTTAAAACAAAGTTTAAATTAAGCCCGGCATAGTTAAAACATCAGAATTATGGCTAAAACCATTTTTTTTCTAGGTTAGGTTATTCCGGGTCAATTAACCGCTTGACCATACATTGTTGATAAATAAAGATATATAATAAAATTACTTATATACTTAATACATAAAGAAAATGCATAATATTTCATCGAATTATTACATTATCAAACAAACTTATATACTCAGATAACAACACCTATTTATTTATAAAATATTTAAAAATATTTAATACTAGCAACGCACCGCAGTTTTTCCCGTTTCAAATCCCATCCCGCGGGATTTTCGGGATAAAAATTATCATATATCTTGAACCTGAATATAAAGAACTAGCGGCGTCTCGCAGTTTCACCCGCGTGGTTCCCGTTCCCGTGGGAATACGGGGATAAAACATAGCCTATGTTACTCAGGGTGAATATAACTTTCTAATGGTGAAAGAATTTTTGAAATCGGTCCTTTTTGAGTTTATTCGTTACATACAAAAATACAAATCTTTCCTCTTTATAATATTAGTGTAGAAGTGTAGATATCTGTACCAAATTTCACCCAAATCGGTTCAGTAATTTTTACGGGAAAGAATAACAAACATACATATAACTTTTAATTACCTGTATCTAAGGAGCATAGTAATATATTTACATTATAAATAGCTAAACAGATTTCTATTAAGTGATCTATTTTAGGATAGATCATAATATTGGGACCGGTAGAATACGTCAATGCATTTCAAATTCTTAAGCATTTAGCAAAGTTGTAAGCTATATTTTTAATTTTTAGTTCCACAGGAATACCCAAATATTTTTTGGGATAAAAAGTATCCTATATTTTATTCCTGGATATTGTGAATGTACTTGTGCCCTTAATTATACACAAATAACATCCTAATCCCGTGTTATTTTTGGGATAAAAGGTATCCTATATCCTATTCTTGGATATTGGGGATATTTGTATTTATTTACATTCCAATAGGTCTAATATTTTTTGGCAAATTGAGTAACAAACTTATATAAACACATCGCGTTAATATATAGGTTTTAAAAAAAATATAATAACATTTATTATTGCCATAATTATAAATCAGGTGCCATTATCAGAAACGAAATTATTACTTTTATATAAATACTTATTTATTTACAAATATATTTATTTTAATTTAACTTAATACATAAACGTAAAAAATATGAATTAAAATTAGAAGTACATAATTATTATTTACATATTTTTTCTTTTCCTTCCGAACCTTTATCCCATGTCTATTTGGGGTCTGTTTCTCAGTTTAACCAGATTTGGCGGAATGTCAGTATTTTACGTGAAGCGACTGCCATCAGACCTTCACAACCCAGAGCGCTATACGACATTGTTAGTTAAACAAAATATTAGACGTTTTCCAAACTTAAAATTTAAAAATAACTAGCGGCCCGCCCCGGCTTCGCACGGGTCCAATTTTCCCGTTGTTTTTCCAGATTTTTTTACATAAGAACCTTCTACAGAGTGTTAGAAAACTACAAAAGAAAAAATTGCCAAATCGGTCTAGCCGTTCTCAAGTTATAGCGTCAGGAAGGAAAACCCGAATTATTTTTATGTAGTAGATTATTTATATTTCGGCCCCATTTTGTGCTTCCTAAATTAAAAAAAGAACTTGTCTTTGGATGAATGTCAATGTCAAATTTGTAGTAAAATAAATTTGCTCATAATTTAAATGAAACGGATTTATTTTAAATCAATTGTATGTTGAAATTACTTATTTATTATAGAATATATTGTTGTATATTTACATTATTATGTACTTAATTTAGTTGTTATTGTTATTTATACTTATATGTGTTTTAAAGTTAAATTGTGACAATACTTATTTATTATTAAATTCTGCCATTTTACTAGAATATTTTGTGTAAATACGCCGAATAATAATTGTTTATTTTCAGAGCAAAAAAGCCCTACCACGGTCAATATGACCACATAATATAATCTAATCGAAATATCGAGATAAATTATTTAAAATGTTTTATATTTACACGATATTGTGAAAAAAAACGAACTTAAAGTATTGTGGATTGCAATAAATAATAATTTGGCGTATCATCACACTATATTTCTACTAAATGAAAAATTAAAATGAAATTAGTCGAATTTATAAAAAATTGTTATTTATTGTATACTTACTTAAGTTATATGTTTTCAAAGTATTAAAAATGTACAAGTATTCTGTTAATATTAATTATTTTATACGGGTTATCCGTTCGTTCCAATTTAAGTCGGTACCCTCGACTAGTTTCAGCCACATTACGTCGAGTAGTGTTGCATATCCCCAGGTGTTTTCTCATTATAGACAAAATGCATTTTTCATAAGAGTTGCTAAACAATTTAATAAACTACATGATAGCATTGATATCGATATGTTTAACACAGCCCCTTGTAAAGCTAAGGCACTTTTGAGCACAAATTGGTTGGCATCCGATATTTGACAAATTAATACGTGGACTAAGTTAAAATTACAGTAATAATAACATTAATCTAATTAAAAAACACATTGTAACACATACCTAGATTTATGCAAGTGTATTTTTTGCTACCTATATGCGAAAACATGTAAATGGTGTATATCTTAACTAATTTGTATTTTATCTAGTTGTAATACTGTTTGTTTTCCGAATAAAATAAAAAAAATAAAAATAAAACATTCGGTGGCCTTCATCAGGAGGACGAGTGCGATACGCCCGCGACAACGTATGTGGTTGAAACTAGTCGAGGGATTCGACTAAAATCGATATGTAAGTATAATCCGTATAAAATAACTAAAATATCTTTATCGTATGTTTTATTTAAAATTATGTTATGTACACAAAATGTTCTCGAAGTTACCATTTAAAATTAGGTGCTTGATTATGGCAACGTTAGTAAAATTTACTTAAAAATTATTGGGCATGTTCAGCCTAAGAAAGTCCTGTAATTCAAGTTAGAAGTCAGACTTTCTGAGCGCAGTTAGTTTCGGTCATGACACGCTGACTTATCCCGGCCGCACACCGTAGCAAAAAATGTTTTCAAACTGCAAATGTGTCCAAGCAACAATTATCCCCAAACATTTGTGGAGAAGCAAATGTGTCTTGTAAGTAGGTAAATGTATGGGCGCAATATTTGTCTCGCCACATTTGTTGCTTAGGTGTGCGACCTGCCTGCCTAGCATGACTGTGCGTGATAAAATATATAGACACCACGAAATAATATCGATTTCGCGAGCATGACCAAATGTCATAAAATTTGTTACGTGGTAAAATTAAATATGGCGGGTATTTTCACTATATTTTGACAGTTGACAATAAATCGCTGTATCTATCGCGTTTTCGAAGTCATGCTTGCCCGGCTGGTTAATTTTAGCTGTCATAAACTATTGTTTATGTGTCAGAATTGACAGAACTATGACGATGACTACGAAAATGGCGCCAACATAGCTCAGAACGTCAAACTATCTAAGATTACTTAAGACTTTCATTCATCGGCCAAACACCCACATTTTATCAACAGTATTGAATTGTACTTAATTTTTTATAATATTAGAAAAATGTTTTTTTCGGTGTGGTTACTTAATGAGTGTTGCTAGTTAAAATGTTTTCGAAATTGTGTATTAAAAAGTAATTGTTTATCTACTTATTAGTAATATTATAATAATATATAATATGTTAGATTAAATATTATAGTAAATATATGAAAGTATATGTATATAAATGTTCACGTTTCAAAATATATAATAAATAGCTTTGCTAATATTAAATGGGTAATAGCAAAGAATTAAATTTTAGGGTGCTTAAAAACCTAAAAACACTATAATAGAAACACATACAAGTCATCTGATGCCTTTTTGCGTTGTATTTTTAGTCTGGTTTAACAAAACCTGGTAAGCATTTGACACTTGTCAGTCAAATCTGTCACTTTGACAGTATTCAAAATTGATTGTAAAACCTGGTTTATTGATAAAGTGAACTAAAAATGCAACGCAAATAAGGTAGTTGAAGTTAGCACTGGAAAAGCAGCAATTGTCTAAAGGCCTAGCGATCGAGAGGTTGTAAGTTCGATTCCCACCCATTGCTCTATTAAAATAAACTCACTCCAGATTTTCAGAATAAGCTTAATCATTCCTGCCCCAGGACTTAGCATTTACTGTACTTTAGGCAATTATTAATCGTCTTACGGTCGTTTATATTTGATCTATCTATGACCTTGCTCGACAGTTACAAAATTCTGTATTTATCTGTCATTTTAACGTCCCAATAACCATATCAATGGTGGACATAACCATAAGACAATACTATAGTGCCACAATCTTTTCTGTTCCGGCGGCCAAAATTAGAAGCTACTATTGTCATTTTGACTCTAATGTCATTTGGATACATTTTCATTACATTGACAATCATCTGATGCGAAGATGCGATTACAACGACGCTGTCACCGGAACAGATATTAAGTCACAATCTTTTCTGTGCCGGTGTCAGCGTCGCTGTAATCGCATCCCTTGGTTGTCAGTTTATTGAAAATGTATCCAAATGATATTAGAGTCAAAATGACAATAGGAGCTTCCAATTTTGGCCGCCGGCACAGAAAAAATTGTGACTCTATAATGGAAGCTCCTATTGTCATTGTGACTCTAATGTCATTTGGATACATTTTCAATAAACTGACAACCAATAGATGCGATTACAGCGACGCTGTCACCGGCACAGAAAAGATTGTGACACTGTATTTAAGAGTTTTGTATCCGTCGACAAGCAGGATCATAGATAGATATAATATTGACAACGGCTACTGTTTTTGTTAATTCCATTGATTTCGCACATTCCTAATAAAATGTTTATTCCTAAATGTTTTTGTAATACATGTGCTGTGAACTATGTTCGTTGTTGTTTTGATATTATGTTGTAAAGAACAGAACGTATAAATATATAATGTTAGACAAATGATTTGTTTTATTTTATTACTATTACTTGTTAAGATACAGTTAATATCCTATCCTCCCCCCACCCCCCCGGGGGTGACACCTATACAAATTCCGCCCTAATAGCTACGCTACTGGGTAGGACTAGTTAGGTTATGAAACTTATGAAAGGGGTTTTTTTTTTAATTGATACGATAGAAGAAGAACAATTTATTATTCCTCGTACTTATGTGAATACGTGATAGTAGGAAGTACCTACAACGATTTACAAAACTTGTAGAATCGCGGGACTACAACTTGTGGTTTAGAATCAAAATTTCCCACGGAACAAATACAGAAATTCAAAACTAAATAGAATTATGTTATTATAATGAATCATTTACGCGAGCCCATTGATTGAGACAATCCATTGATCCAGTAACGACTAGTGGTGTAGTTGGTATAGAGCCACAATCTTTTCTGTGCCGGCGACAGCGTCGCTGTAATCGCATCTTTTGGTTGTCAGATGATTGAAAATGTATCCAAATGACAGTGACCCTGCCTGCTATACCGAAGATTACGGGTCCGATTCCCACTTAAAACAAAAAATTGTGTGCATGAACATCTATGTTTGGCTTGGTCTGGGTGTTCTCTATAACATAACATAATCATTCCCTCCATCATCTCATTACAGTAACTGACCCCTAAGTTCGTAACTTGTATCTAGGGTATCAGAAACTGCGCACACACTCATTCACACACACCCAGACCGAGACAAACATTTGTGGTTCACACAAATATTCACCCCGCACGAGAATCGAACCCGCAACCTTAATGAATTCTATTATCCGTTATCTAATAGTATCCATAGTACAATAGTATCCATGCTTAGTTTGGGACTAGGTGGCGATATGTTTGGATCGGATAATTGATATTGATTAATAGCTTAAACAGTGACGTAGCTAGGATGGAGGCGGTCCACCCCGGGTATCACCCATTTAGGGGTGACACCGGAGCTCAATGATCGTCAGTTATTGTTCCACCCTGCAATTGAATAATTGTATTGAGTTTGAGGGTGATACCTATACAAAATCCGCCCCAGGTGCCACCCATGCTAGCTACTCCACTGAGCTTGAAAACAATCCAATGCCATGGAATGGCCTTGTGTAAAATGTCCATTAGCCATTCAAAAGTGGACACACAATGGTGTTTAGCATAATAGCACACACATTAGAGCCCCGGTAACAAAGTTGTTTTATAAATAACTTCATAAAACGGTATGGAAACCAGGTGGTCTTGAATGGAGTGAAAATATTACGATTTCACACTGATTTTCAGCTATGATAATATTATTAAATTGATTATTATAATAAATCACTCCATCGACTTCATCAAATGACCCTGAATTAGGTATATTACCTGTATCTAGGGCATCACAAATCAGACTTCTGAGACATTCATTCATACAGACAGACCGAGATAAACATTTGTAGAAATAAATCTAACCAGCAACTGACCTGTAATTACTAGGTAATGTAATTATGTTCATTACCTGTATCTATATCATCAGGAAGTGCGGACATAATATTCATTCATACACCCAACCTGATGAAGATTAACATTTTATGGGTCACGTAAATTTATACATTCCTACCTCGCATGAGAGTCTAACCCGCAATCATCCTTTGGCAGTCTGTCATGGTGACCACTCAGCTATATGGATCCTAAAAAACAACTTTCAGAACCACCCAGGAACTGATAGGTAAGCAAAGAAAAATAATCAAACTTCAAGAACTTAGTCTTAGGCCGGCTCCACACGTTGGCCCCAACGTTGGACTGCGAGTTAGCTCTGTCCCGTCAGGGCCAATGTGAAGCAGTCCGATACAGAAATTGAAACTGCTCTTTTTGAGCGCTTTTACAATACTGAGTGCACATTTATACATCTTTGTTACTGAGACAAAATCATTCCCATATTCTTTTGAATTGTGCGCCATATTATTGGATGGTGCGAAAGCGCCAACGTGTGGACAGATCGCCAACGTTGGCGCAGATTCCTTTGATGAAACCGACACGAGCCGGCCAACTACCAACGCCCGCCCCAACGTTGGGACCAATGCCATTTTCTAGATCCACACGTTGGACGAGTAGCGTTGGGGCCAACGTCATTCCATTTACAAGTTACGAACTTAGTTAGGGGTCAGTTACTATAATGAGATGATGTAGTGAATGATTATGTTATGTTATATCTCCAGAATCTCTTTATCAGGATGGGACCTGGAAGTATAACTTTACAAACCAAAAAATTATGTAAATAGGTCCAGGCATAGTATTTGTATAATCGGGGAATACCGACGACACCTTGTCACAAAATAATTACTTATCATTTATGGGTCAGTTGCTATATGAAGATGGTAGATAAATTGATAATCCTACTAATATTATAAATGCGAAAGTTTGTATGTTTGGATGTTTGTGAGTTTTTATGTTTGGATGTTTGTGAGTTTGGATGTTTGTTCCACTCTCACGCAAAAACTACTGTATCGATTTTGATTAAATTTGGTACAGATGTTCCTTACAACTAGGAATAAAACATAGGATACTTTTTATCTCGAAATTCCCATGGGGTTGTGTATAAGTAATCGTATGTTTTATTGTAACTTTTTGTAGTCACAAATCTTACCAATAGATGGCGCTGTTACTTAATTTTTAAACACACGATGGTGAATTGTATGATACTACGAGCTACGCATTCTCACGGGAGCGGGTACTACGCGGGTAAAACCGCGGGGCGCTACTTTTGGTAGATAAAGACATTGATAATTACTACTTATTAGCTGTACCTCACGATTACCGCGCTAATCCCGTTCCCATGGGAATTACAGGATAAAGGGTACCTAGCCTAGTCTAAGTTACTCCATTTAACTTTAGCTAATCGCCAATGAAAGTCCCTTTTGATTTGGTCCAGTTGGTTCAGAGATAAGAAGGAAGACAACAGAAAAAGAATCAACTGCCTAGCTATCGCGGTTTTTGAGATACAGCCTAGTGACAGACAGACGGACGGACAGGCAGCGAAGTCTTAGTAATAGGGCCAGATTTTACCCTTTAGATACGGAACCCTAAAAATTAAAAATTGTTTAAAAAAAAATATTATGACGGATATTTTAGCAAGGCCTACAACATAATTTATTTTTCAACACACTTGCCTATAAAGGGGCTCTTATTTGTGCAAAAACAGTTGAATAATGATACGCTTGATTCACTAGTGAGTTATAGTTTTTTTTTTTAATTGTCTAGGTTTAAAAAAGTTTCGATACCAAAAAAATCGTGTCCATACATTTTAAAAACAAACTTCAACTATGTTGCCTTACTTTTGGTAGGTCTATGGTCGATTCCATTCATTCATTCATTAGATTTTTTTAATATGTATATTCTTTTAATCTATGGCCGATCACCATTGTTGTGTTGGATGCGCGCGAATAGAAAAACTGTTTATTTATTAGCGAAAAATGATATATCATTATAAATTTCTTCGCAAGTGTGTTGAAAAACGTTGTATGGTACACGCGAGTATTGATGATTACTATCCTCGGCTATCTTCAGACCCTCGCCTGACGGCTCGGGCCTCAATAGCGCCTCGGAAATAATCACCAACTTACCTCGCTTGTACCATAAATAACTATTTCAACACACTTGCTCATAAAGGGGCTCTTATTTGTGCAAAAACAGTTGAATAATGACACGCTTGATTCACTTGTGAGTTATAGATTGTTTTTTTAAATTGCTTTCATTTTAAAAAAGTTTCGATACCAAAAAAATTGTGCCCATACATTTTAAGAACTAACTTCACCTATGTCTCCTTACTTTTGGTAGGTCTATGGTCGATTCCATTCATTCATTCATTCGATTTTTTTAATATGTATATTCTTTTAATCTATGGCCGATCACCATTGATGTGTTGGATGCGCGCGAATAGAAAAACTGTTTATTTATTAGCGAAAAATGATATATCATTATAAATTTCTTCGCAAGTGTGTTGAAAAACGTTGTATGGTACACGCGAGTATTGATGATTACTATCCTCGGCTATCTTCAGACCCTCGCCTGACGGCTCGGGCCTCAATAGCGCCTCGGAAATAATCACCAACTTACCTCGCTTGTACCATAAATAACTATTTCAACACACTTGCTCATAAAGGGGCTCTTATTTGTGCAAAAACAGTTGAATAATGACACGCTTGATTCACTTGTGAGTTATAGATTGTTTTTTTAAATTGCTTTCATTTTAAAAAAGTTTCGATACCAAAAAAATTGTGTCCATACATTTTAAGAACTAACTTCACCTATGTCTCCTTACTTTTGGTAGGTCTATGGTCGATTCCATTCATTCATTCATTCGATTTTTTTTTATTAAGTAAGTATATTCTTTTAGTACTTTTAGTCTTTGGCCGATCACCATTGTTGTGTTGGATGCGCGCGAATAGAAAAACTGTTTATTTATTTGCGAAAAATGATAATTTCTTCGCAAATGTGTTGAAAAACGTTGTATGGTACACTCGTGTATTGATGATTACTATCCTCGGCTATCTTCAGACCCTCGCCTGACGGCTCGGGCCTCAATAGCGCCTCGGAAGTAATCACCAACTTACCTCGCTTGTACCATAACTATTAAAATGTAGGCAAAAGAAAAAGTATATAATTGATATATTATCTAAAGTAGATAACGCAAGAATCCTATAATCGTTATATCTGCTATCATTCCAATATCTATATGAATATTGATATTTACGTAATTATTTATATGAATAAAAACTGATAAATTATTACTATGCCAATTTTGATAAAACTCAAACATGTGATTTAAAGGACAAATAATACTATCGATAAACTTTATTAGCACTAAAACGATTATGATTAAGTTTTTAATAAAGATCCATAGATTAAATTAAGACCCCTGCGATAGTTAAATTGTTACGTAGAATTGAAGCGATGGCAAAAAACATTCTTGTTTTTAAATTATCTATTTTAAGTCAGTTAGCTAATCTCATTATAGTAACTGACCTCTAACTAAGTTCGTAACTTTTATCTAAAGTATCAGAAAACATAGTTGAAGTTTGTTTTTAAAATGTATGGACACGATTTTTATTGGTATCGAAACCTTTTTAAAAACAAAGCAACTTAAAAAATCTATAACTCACTTGTGAATAAAACGTGTTATTATTCAACAGTTTTTGCACAAATAAGACCCCTTTATGAGCAAGTGTGTTGAAAAAACATTTGGGGGTCACACAAATATTCACCCCGCACGGGATGATGGAAATCGAACCCGCAACCCTACGGATGTATGACTGTATTTTTACCATATATCAGAAAAAGGCTTCTGATTTTTGTTGTCCTACAGTAGATTTAAACAGACTTACGGCCTATTTCACGACCTTCAAGTAAAATTACTCACCAAGTAAATTTAGATTTGTCTCTTTCTTACTTTATGTCAAGTGACAACAACAAAACATGTGAGTAGATACTCGGAACGTTACTTGAAGATGGTGAAATAGGCTCTTAGACCTACAATACAACACAATCCTATTATAATACAAAGCGGTATACCTACTTACCACAAAATAATAATGATGGTGAATTTAACGAACATAAATACATACAAACATAGCTAAAGGTGACTTAACACGACCGTGATAAAAATATGAATTGGAATGTAACTGAGCAACAATTTGTGTATTATAGGTATTCGTCGATGACCTTTATCTTCCTTTCAGAATGCGTTGATTCGGTCCCTACCACGTACCAATGTGTTTTTTGTTTTCAAATTCGTATGTTTATTCAACGCTCTTACGGTGAAAGAAAAAATCGTGAGAAAACCTGGGGCCTAAGTCAGTAATTTGACATTATTGATCAGACAAAATGTTGATATTGAGGCACCATAACGAGAGTGTCAACAATTTGGTATTCTGCTAAAATTTATTCATATGGCTATGGTGTCTCAGTGGTTTTTGTTGCATTTAAAAATTCAATTATTTTTTGTCAAATAAATGTCAGAATACTGTTTCCATGACAACCATCTAAGTTTTATGGAGCCATTGAGTCAGCGGAGTAGTTTTCAATAAGGGAATACCAAAATGACAACAAATGTCAAAAAAATGGCCATAATGGTGATATTAAAATACATCTGAGTAGCATTATCACAGCTTAATAGTTTAGAGAATCAGGGCCCTGCACACCTGCGAAATTCTAATGATGTGTTTCATGTGTTTGAAGTCGAAAGTCGACCAACCCGCACTCGGCCTGTGATTGGCTAAGGACTTACTACTTGGAGTTGGAGTACTTGGGGTTATATCCGCGAAATATCCCAATCCTACAGTAACATATTATACCCTATTGTATACATATATGACGAGTAGCAGCACGAGTAACTGTTTACACTATGCTGCTGCCCACTTCCCTCCTCACTTTCCTGCTCATTGCAGCATAGTGTAAATAGCGTACTGCCGCGGAAGTATTTTGGGAAATATTTCCGGCAGCACGAGTAGCAGGAGCAGGAGCAAAGTGTAAATAGTGTATTAGACCTTCATCTTGAATCACCCTACGTGTTGCTAAAAACTGCATTGAATCCGTTGAGTAGTTTAAAAGATATAAGCGAACATACAGCGAAAGCGACTTCTTTTTATACTATGTAACTTCTATGTAAAGAAGAAATAGGCTTGAATAAAAACCTCCTTTTTAAAACAGTTAAAACACCTGCACATAAAATTGCATAAGAGTTTTGTAACAGTTTATATACTTTACTTATCTCAATATAAATTAAATACGGACCGTTTCAAGGTGTACATGAGGATAATATTTACTTAAACATTATCAAACGCGTTTTCGTTCAGTATACCGCAAAACGCGAACCTTCATGCTCGTTTCCCGCCAATAAGTTTGACATTGACGTAAAGTGACATAAAAAGTGTTTTTTTTTGTGCTTTTTAAATGGTTTTTTTTTAATTTGAACAAGGTAATTTATTTTTTATATTTTTTTATGGAAATTATTGTTTATGATTTTTTGTGTAGTTATTTCGTTGTTTTTTAATCAAATGTGGTTTTTAATAGTTTATGATTGTGTCCATCCAATTAACTTACGAGTAATTAAAAAGTGATTAATCAAAATAAACAATTAAATTAAATTGGAATGTCAGTTTGTAATAATCAAAACAACAGATTTTTTAACCTAAAGGTTAGCTGTACCCCGCGGCATTCCTCACGTCAATTAATCCCAAGATGAATATCAGCATGTAAGGCGTTATGGCGAAGCTGCACAAATCTATTTGATATTGTACTTATTCCTGAATCGAAAATCCTTAGTTTTTTTGTTTATATTTTTTTTAGTTTTATGTTTTTTTTAATATTATTATAAATAAGTACGATGGGACTAACATGTCCTTGTAGGATAAAAGTCCCAAAAAATAATAAAAACGATATACTTACTTAAGTTACAAACTATATATACCTATTAGGTATATGTGTATAATTTCAAGCAAATCTGTTCAACCGTGCATGCGTGAAATATTTACAAACACACATACACACTTACAGATGTTTATAATCGCATATTTACACATTTATAATACAAAATTTTGTCGCTATGTTTTGTCTGTTTACCTATTTTTGTCTGTCTTCCAAAAAACAGGAGGAAAATCTATTCGTCTTTTATATTTTTTTGTGTTTGTTACGCCATTTCTCCGCAATCATGAATGGAGCATTTTAATATTCTTGTTTAATTAGAAAGCGGATATTCGCGAGGTGGTCCCATGTCAAGGAAGTCAGGATCTGATTATATGATCCTGAATAAATCGAAGAAATCCCACAAAATTGTAAGCTTGGTGTATCTTTTGACCATATTTCTGTTAATCTTCAAAACGGCTTGACCGATTTTGACGTACATAAGTACCTTTCACTAAACTCAAGTTACCTACATATTATTTAAGTACGTAACTGAGTGATGTACTGACTGACTGACTGACAACGCACAGCCGAAACTACTGGTCGTAGAGAGCTGAAAGGCACGTGTGTTTGTTGGGAGGAGTAGGCTACCACTAAGAAAGGATTTTTGGAAATCCCCCCCCCCCACTAGGGGGAGAAAAGGGGGGAAAACCCAAATTCTGCCGAAAGTCGTTATTCCACGCGGACGAAGTCGCGGGTAAAAGCTTGTTATACTTAAACAAAAATGTACATAAGTAGGTATGTACCTAATAATATGTATAATAGTCAAATGACTTACAATTCTTTATGTCCTAAATACAGGTAATAAACCTAGTTATGGACCTGCTGATATGATAAGATAAATTAATGTATACATTTAATTTATATTATGAAGTAAAAACAAAAGGTTTTATTATTACCTACTGTATTTTTCACTTACGAGCGTCGATGGCGTAGCGGTTAAGACCTTAGACTTGCAGCACGATGAGTTGATTGAGTCACAATCTTTTCTGTGCCGGTGACAGTCGTCGCTGTAATCGCATCTTTTGGTTGTCAGTTTATTGAAAATGTATACAAATGACATTAGAATCTAAATGACAATATGTAGTAGCTTACAATTTTGGCCGCCGGCACAGAAAAGATTGTCTCAATACCAATGTGTTTTCCATTTTCAAATTCATTTGTACTTTTATTCGGCGCTCTTACTGTAATTATCGTTCAGCTATCTGCGAAGAAATTCTAAGGTTGCGTGAAGTCAAAATCCGTTGCGTAGTTTTAAAGATCTAAGCATACCTAGGGACATAAGGACATAGTAATAGAGAAAGCGACTTTGTTTTATACTATGTAGTGATTATACCTGGGCTGACTTCACCGGGGAACCACGTTGTAATATTTGGTATTAAGGAAAATCCGTTTTGCAAAAAAACCACGTGTTTTTACCTTCATTAATAAGCAGGAAAACAGTGGAAAACACGTGGCTTGTTTATGTCAATCTTCGATCTATCTAATACACTAATATTATAAAGAGGAAAGATTTGTTTGTTTGTAACGAATAGGCTCCGAAACAACTGAACCGATTTCAAAAATTCTTTCACTAATGGAAAGCTAATTTATCAGTGCCTGCCATAGGCTATATTTATTTATCTCTGTAATTCCACGGGAATGGGAACTACGCGCGTGAAACTGACATTATGAGCTGATAATTATGATATTTACAAAAATAACTTTAGTATTTTACTTATATAAGTACTTATAAAAACAATACATAGTTACACCTTTTGTCCATAAAAATTCTCATGAATAAAAACGAGAGTTAGGTACTTACTTATAGTAAGCAATAACTTTACTATTGAGAATCACAACGAGCAAGGATGATTATGAGTGATTACTCATAATTGAAAATCACACGGTTAAAACCGCGTGGTAAAGCTTGTTAGACATAATAATATATTCAAGGTCAGATAAATCTTTATTAATTATGATCGTCAAATAGTTAAACATATATGCTAAAAGCGAAGGCTTATGTATACTATAGTCTGTTCATTTAGCCGTGAGACAAAATGTAAACAAAGAAATACTGGTTGTCAAACTTTTAGCTCATTTAGGCGAAAAATATATAGTTTTTTTAGAGTTATAAATATGAAAGTAAAATAAGACATAGTAGGCATCTTTGATAAGTCGTCTATTAATTTAGTTTAGTGTAAAAATCAATAAAAAGGTAATAAACAGGATGAGTTGAGTACAAGTAAAAACAATTCATGTTAGCACCTGAATTGTTTTACTACAAAATAAATAAACAACTATTTATTGGTGATCCTCAGAAGAAGAGCTCCAACATGGATTTTCCTTTTTTTCTTTTAGAAATCGGTAAACGGAGGCTCGTGAAGTCGTTATATACAATAGAATTTTTGTAGGGATACGAATCTTTGGCCAAGTCTCTTCTACATATTTAAATAAGTATATTAATAACACCTTGGTGTATGTTTGGATCTTCGGCGAAGTAAAAGTGCAAGCGCTGTTTGAACCAGGTTCACTTATTTTCATCAAAATCAACGTTCAGATAACAGAAATTTAACGATAACTGAATATAAAATATAATACAATAATTACTTTAAACAAAGAATTATCAAAAATTTACAATATACTTTACTATATAATCGGGAAGAAAACACTCACGTCAACAAGTTGATCAAGAGTAAAAATGACGGGTACAATCCGGCTAAATACGAAAACTATTAATTTTACTTTCATTACTTAAAATGACTGTTCACCTTCATTTAGTAGTATTAAAATGTATCCATAGTTTGAGATTCACAGCATTTTTAGGTTTTAGTAATGTCAATTATCATTGTGATTACTATTACTACCTTAGATGATGAATTGGTTTCGGTGTGTTTGGTAGGTATCGCCGACGTAGTCAAATGCGGCAACAAATACTACATGTACATACCCGGCGTATCCAAGCCAGTCACACTGCAAGCTGTCTGTGAGGCGTATGTTCCTAATGTTTTATTAAATTTTGAACATAATACGTAGTAAAATGTCAGTTTGCGTGGTGAAACTGTGTAAAAATAATTCAAGAAACAAATTTCGTGTAATCATCAAAAACAGTATACAACAAAGTAGCTTTCTATGTCCCTATGTCCTGATGTCCCTATGTATGCTTAGATCTTTATAACTACGCAACGGATTTTGATGCGGTTTATTTTAATAGATAGAGTGATTCAGTGGGAAGGTCTTTAGCATATTTTATCCCCATATTCTTACGGGAACGAGAACTACGCGGGTGAAACCGTAGGGCGCCGCTAGTCTATATATATAAAAATGAAACCCGTTTGCCGTTATCACGTCATAACTTGCGAACGGCTAGACCGATTTGGCTTTTTCTTTTGTAGTTTTCTAAGACTCTGTAGAATGTTCTTCCGCAAAAAAATTAAGAAAATATCTCAGTTAGATTATAAAAAAATACATTTAATTTTGCATATTTTAAAAAACGCGCGTAACGTATGTCAATCATTTGATTCGGGCTGTTGTATATGCTTCGACAAAAAATCTCCGAGACGCATTATCGGTATTTCATTAAATTTCCAGGTATTTTATGGCCAAGGTGTCTTATTCCCTACCAATTGCTCAAAAGTAGTGACTTCGAGTTTCCAATATTTCTACGCTGTTGCAAGCGCCATGATCACGGATGAACTGAACTGTTCATCCGTGATCATAATAGTTACTCGCTGGCAGTGTGAACATGCGAGTAACTATTAATAATATATGTATCTCATCAGGTATCGCGGTATCTAACCAATCTTTCATCTATGGTTACTAAATAGTACTTATAAAACAAAGTCGCTGTCGCTGTCTGTCCGTCCCTATGTATGCTTAAATCTTTAAAACTACGCAACGGATTTTGTAGCGGTTTTTTTAATAGAGTGATACCAGAGGAAAGTTTATATGTATAATACATGCATGATATTGTAGAGAAACACCGATAAATCTAGGAGCTTCTAATGTGATGTCGTAAAAAACACATTTTTTGCGCTTACATTTCAAAAGTATTTAATCTAAAAGACATTTGCCTTTTACATGATTTGATTTCAATAAGTATCTTAGAAGATATCTTAGTTTTAAAATAACATTACAGCAAAATTATGATCAAGGCCACAGATTACTAAATAGTTACTATGACAAGGCGACCCGGCTAGTGCACGGCGGCACAGAATAACTATTTTTTCACCTTCTACATAAATGAAGTCGCGTGTTAAAATAATTATTACACGCGAACGAAGTTGAGGGCTAATGCTAGTATGTTATATATTCTATATTTCAAAGATTAATTAAATATCAAGTAGTCAGTAGGGAGTACTCTATGTATTATTGATAAAACATGACATACAAAATAACCTTTTTCATGGTTTGTTTACATTTTGTCTCACCGCAAAATGAATGCACTATAGGGCTGTCACCCTTATTTATAGGAGCGGTAGGCAAAAACTTGTTGTAGCTTAGTATAGAGTCACAATCTTTTCTGTGCCGGCGGCCAAAAGTAGAAGCTACTATTGTCATTTTGACACTAATGTCATTTGGATACATTTTCAATAAATGACAACCGATTGCAGCGACGCGCGACGCTATCATCGGCACAGAAAGATCATAGAATAAGAATCACGACCAGGATTCTCTCTGGTCTCTGGAAAAGATTGTGACTCTATATCAGAAACCACACACACACTCATTCACACACACCCAGAATGAAATAAACATTTGTGGTTCATACAAAATATTTATCAAAAACTTTTTTTTTTTTCATGACAACCCTAATTATGATTTAGCAAAACAAGGACAATTACTTTCTCTTTCTTTTCTAAGTTGACGTCTTGGGCTCGAGTGAAAGTTGATCAACATAAACGTTTAATAACAAAATATAATCACCGGTTCTAATCGGGAATCGAACTTGCTGTTTTTAGAATGAACATAAACGGTCTTACCACAAAACGAAGTCTAAATTTGAAACACAGTTTAAAATTATTTTTACCAAAAATTGTACTACAAATCGATGTCTACCTCTAAAATTGGTTTAGGCAGTGTCTGAAATGACAGTCTACCCAAAAACTCTGATGCCCTTGTCTAAAGCTATTTTTAAAATGGTAAGACCGAAAGTAACCCATATACAAATATAACATAACATAATCATTCACTCCATCATCTCATTACAGTAACTGATCCCTAACTAAGTTCGTAACTTGTATCTAGGGTATCAGAAACTACACACACACACATTCACACACACACACATACATATATGTACCAACCATCTTGTCTCGAACTAAGTAAAGCTAATAATGGAAATACTAGACAAGGGATAAACATTTGAATTGAGTTTTGTAAATATTATATACGAGTACTTAAAATAGACATATTCTGCCTTATTTGCGTTGCATTTTTAGTCTGGTTTAACAAAACCTGGAAAGCATTTGACACCTTGTCAGTCGAATCTGTCACTTTGACAGTATTTAAAATTGATTGTTAAACCTGGTTTAGTGCTAAACCAGACTAAAAATGCAACGCAAATAAGGCAGATTAGGTACATGTTCATTGTTCACGCATACAAATGAGTCTTGAGCGAGAATCGAAAACTTCAATTTGCTGTTCAGACAACAATTTTCAAAAAACATCATCATCAGCTCATATAATGTCCCCACCTCTATCTCTCCCTCCCCTCAATGAGGGTGATCAGTTCTCAGCCAACCACAGGCCGAGTGCGGGTTGGTCGACTTCATACAAAACCTTAATTTTCATAGCAGATGTGTGCTGAATGCTGTGGTTTCTGAACGATATTTCAAGGTTAAAAACATTAATTTTAAATTCAAAATAATCCGTATTTCAGACATTACAAATAATAAATTTTTCACGGCTTCTGATTTTTCACGTGTGCAAATAATTATTAACTTACTTTATAATATCCGTTTGTATTTGTTTATGTAAAATCAATAAAAATCAGGTCGATAATCTCGTGCCCAGATAGTTTCTTAAAATTTATCCCGTATGTCCCCATACGGGATAAATTTTAAGAAACTATCCCATTCGTCCCCAGTGGGGACAAATTTGGTGGGGACGAATGGGATATACTCCTAAAATTGTCACTAGGGGTCATTTTGGTAGTCATTTGATTTGGCCTAAAGAATTAACAACATTCATTAAAGGCCTACGCAGACGCGGCATCCTTTATGGTGCCGCATGCCGTGGCATGGCAAGGCACTGGACTTCCGCGGTATAGAAGCGGCTAGTGTGAGCTGACTCACGGCAAAATCCCTTGCCAAGCCGTTCCGAGCTGCGTAGACCTTAAAGTTAATTAAATCCTTTTGATACTTATGCATCTAACAGCGGCGAGTCACTGACACCCTGGGTGCCACCTTAAGAAATCATTTTGGGCTTATGTACCTATCCTTACTTAATATTATAAATGCGAAAGCATCTCTGTCTGTCTGTTACCTTTTCACGGCCAAAGTACTGAACTGATTGACTTGAAATTTGGTACAGGGGTAGCTTATAGTCCGGGGAAGGACATAGGCATAGTTTTATCCATATTCCCACGGGATCGGGAACTATGCGGGTAAAGCCGCGGGGCATATCTAGTACAAAATAAAACCAAACTTGACTTTGATTCTTCACAACTTTTATTTGAAGGTTTGCAGTGATTGTGTTAACAGCATAATGTTTAAATGAATTACCGATTTCAATTTGTAAAGCCTCGCGTGTACCAGTATCCAGAAATGTATCAGTAACATATTATGTAACGCGGCTCCCGTTATATACATAGAACCGAACGTCAAATGGTTCGCCTTTATACACTTCACACTAACTATTATGCCGAGTATGAAATTCGTAATCATGTACAATATTAACAAATTTAAATATACATAATAGAAACATGTAGTTGTTCTTGAAACGCCTTGAAAAGCGGCTATGAAGAGATTTAAATGCGCCATAAATACGGCAATAGCTAGAGCGGCGTGGACATACATTACAGCCTGAAAATCCACATCGGATAAGCCGTTTGCTTCTAAGAAATTCATGCCACAAGGTGTAGCTAAGTATATGCAAACGCTAGTGGGTATTAAACCAAATGTAGCCATTAATATAAGTGCAGTTCTCACAGGGACACAGAAACAACAAATAGTCATAGTAGGACAATACAACGGATCCATCACTATTTGTTCCGGCGTCTGTCTTCTATCCATATTTATATATTTTTATAACAAATCTATACATTAACTCATTTTATTATAAATATTGATTGTTTTTTATTTACATTTCAATTCATAGTTCGATTTTTAAGACTTCTTATTATTTATTTACGATTTTATATTCATTTGAAAGACACGTCATTTTCGAGTTTTGATAGACAATTTCATGCTTTGATTGACTTTGATCATAGAGAATCCTGGTCGTGATCCTTATTCTATGATAATTTTTATATAGTTTCTAAGCTATGGTTTCTTATGGACTAGTCACATGAAGCCAGTCGTCCTGTGAGACAATCTACAGAAACTACGCACACTCATTCACACACTTAAAACTATGAATCATTTGGTAGCGGGTTCGATTCCCGTACAGGATGAATATTTGTGTGAACCACAAATGTTTGTCTCGGTCTGTGTGTGTGTGTGAATGAGTGTGTGCGTAGTTTCTGATACCCTAGATACAAGTTACGAACTTAGTTAGGGGTCAGTTACTGTAATGAGATGATGTAGTGAATGATTATGTTACTTATATCATTTTATACGGATACGGGTGGACTAACCTCAGGACAGTTAACAAGAAGCAGTAATATTATACATACAAAACATATAACATTGTTATTTTTTAAAAATTCGATACGATGAAACGACCTTGTTTTAAATTACTCGTATATACTTTTAAAATGTAATGACAACCGTGACGATAAAAAAATATATTTATATACTTAAGTGGTGAGTACGTAGTGTTATTAAGAGTGAATTTCAACAAGTGCCCAAAAATCTTCATTTCCGTGGATTTTTTTGTTTTTAAGTTTTTTTCAAAAATAATTAGCGTTTATTATACTTCTTGATAATGTATGTATTCTTGCTTATTATCAAGCTGATTACTTAAAAAACTAACGAATAACACAAGTTTAAAAATTTCATGCCACGGCGATGAAACATGCGAGCACGGCAATGAAACAAGCGTCCACGGCAATGAAAGAACTGTCCCACGGTAATGAAAGAATCACCACGGAAATGAAAATCCATACATAAAACAATTTTTTTATATACTGACATGAGTATTATATTATCCTAACATACAATATATACACGCCTGTCTCCGAGAAGGAGAGGCATACTCCCCCAGACGGGTTATCTACGCCACATCGAATGATAATAATTGATCGAATTTCTTAATAAGATTAACATAAAACCCCTATGATATATGGCCTAAAGATTGGAAAGAATCGCTTTTGATCCCCCTGCTCAAGAAGGGGTCCACAAAATTACGTGCCTTATAAGCATGCTTTCATCATACGGTCTGCCTGTTAGTTTGTGTGGGTTTATATCGGACTTCTTGCAGGATCGATCGATACGGGTCGTTCTTGATGGATGCTCGTCCGATCAAATGGCGATTAATGCCAGTGTTCCCCAAGGGTTAGTACTCATTGCAACACTTTTCCTGTTGCATATCAATGATCTGCCAAAGCCCAGAACCTATGAGTATGGAAATGATTGCACAATTGTAGAGAATTACATATCCATCCCGCGTGCTAGTGCGGCCGAGACACAATATTTAAGAGAGGCTAGGTCGATCACACGAACTTTTTCCTTCGGGCAGTCGCATGCCAGTAAGATTATGTTGCATATCATCCCGGATGAGCAGGCTGAAAAAGAGTTCCTTTTTCTATTTAACATCTATGGCGAATACTATAGGATATACGAAATATAAGTAGGAGAGTTCATCCGTGATCATGGCGCTTGCAACAGCGTTGAAATATCGGAAACTCGAAATATTTCAACGCTGTATAATCATAATAATTTGAGTGCTAATAACCATGATAACTATAGAAACTATATGAGTAGCAGAGCCTTAAAAGGGTGGGAGGGAGTCATTACTGTTGGCAGGAACAAGATGAGCAACCTTCGATATGCAGATGACACTACTTTGGTCGCATCCTCTGAGCACGAACTTGCTGAAATGTTCAGCATAGTAGAACGCAAAACCGAGACAGTAGGACTTTGGGTCAACAAATCGAAGACAAAGGTTATGGTCACTGACCGAGCTGAACAGATCACACGCACAGGAGAATTGTCAGACCTGGAATTCATGAGCAAGTTTGTATACCTAGGCTGAACGATCAGTAATCAGAGAGGCTGCGAGAAAGAGATTCGAATTTGTGTGGAGATGGGCAAGCAATAAGCAAAATGTTGATAATCTGGAATGTCCAAACCATCTCCAAACGTAACAAAGATGAGACTAATTAGATCTCAGGTATTCTCGATATTTCTATACGGCTGTGAGTCCTGGTCTATCCACGCGCTGTAGATCGAAAAATAGGCTTTCGAGATGTGGTGCTGGAGAAGGATGCCACACATACCGTTAACAGCGAGACGTACGAATAAGTCTATTCTAGAACTATTTGACGTAAAAACAAGACTGTCTACGATATGTTACCTACGAGTCCTGACCTACTTTGGTCACATTTGGAGCTACAGCGGTCATACAGCCTGGACAAGCTGGTTTTGGCGGGAAATGTAGACCTACCCGACCTACCCGTTGGTCAAACCTGATCAAGGCAATAACAGGGCTCTCAATTACCAGCTCTGAGAAGAGCCAAAGACAGAGCGGAGTGGAACGGCTGGTACACGACTCAATTACAGTAAATACAAATACAAATGAGTTATTTACTGTACTTATAAGTCTTTACTTAAGTCTTTTGTCGTATTGCAGAGATATTACTTGACGAGTACTGTACTGTCAATATTCGGTACACTGTATCACAGGTAAATATGTTTTCCTTGCCTAATCATACCATGGCGATGAAAACATAAGTCACGGAAATGAAAGACCTGGCCACGGCGATGAAAGTAATTTGTTTTAAAAGACACGGCAATGAAATTTTTTTCATTGCCGTGTCTTTTTTTTCATTGCCATAGCAAATATTTGCTATGGAAACCACGGAAATGAAAGCATGGCGATGAGAAACGAGTCGAAAATTTAAAATTACATAAAATCTATTAGGTATCCTAAGAACTAAACAATTCACAAATAAACAGAAGAGTATGGGCATTCTATCGAATGCTCAATCAAGAGTATAAACTTGTTCCAATAGAAGGTATACCTATGCACGGCGATGAAAGAAAAAATGTCCTGTAACAAAAATGGGATACACTTACATTTATAGCTTGAAAACGCAGGCACGTGGACACGTCCTTCCACGTCGAGCACTGAGGCGGTACTATTGGGCAACGTTAAGCACACAGAGAAGGAGACGCAAGTCTTTAGTTGGAACAATATGTTTAAAAATGTTTTTGACATGGCGATGAAAGGAAGTTCTGGGACAAATGTTTTACTAGTAACCATTCGTTGTATTGTTTAAATATTTGATTAAGTGTATTCCGTAACAATACCTTAACTATCCAAGTATCATATAAAACTAGATTTCAATGTATTCAACCAATAGGTTTTCATCAAGGAGGTATAATACACATCAAGGTGAGTTGTGGACAGACACGGCGATGAAAGATTTCGAGGTTTAACATTTTTTTCTGGAGTACCTATTAATCCCAGTAATGAAATATTTAGTGCCTCGCATAGGTGACTATTTCATCTAACCAAAAAAAAAGTTTTAAACATTATAACTATATTTTTTAGTACCGATTTCATAGTTGCCACGCAAATTTAGGGGCCGGGATATTCACTCTAAAGATCTTAAAGTCTTTTTAAAGAATTATTTACAAAAAAGATTGTTGACGATGACGTTATTTATGATATCTATATAGTATAGTATATATAAAAGAAAGTCGTGTTAGTCTAATAAGTATATAAAATTCTCGTGTCACAGTTTTCGTTGCCATACTCCTCCGAAACGGCTTGACCGATTCTCATGAAATTTTGTGAGCATATTCAGTAGGTCTGAGAATCGGCCAACATCTTTTTTTCATCCCGAATTTCCCACGGGAACGGGAACGGGAACTACGCGTGTGAAACCGCGGGGCACAGCTAGTATCTATATAAGTATATAATAGGCTATTTATATCTTATCTATCATCACACTAAGGGCCTATGTCACCATCTTCAAGTAAGGTTCCGAGCTTAGTTCCGAGTAATTACTCACATGTGTTGTCTTTGTCACTTGACATAAAGTAAGAAAGAGAACGAACTAACTTTACTTGGTGAGTAACTTTACTGTAAGGTCGTGAAATAGGCCTTAATACCAATATGAGCGGAGCTAACGCGGGTAAAACCGCGGAGAACAGCTTGTAGAAAATAAATGCCACAAAGACCATCAGCCTGCTTAGCATGACTGTGCGTGATAAAATATATAGACACCACGAAATAATATCGATTCCGCGAGCATGACCAAATGAATATGGCGTGGTACGATTCGATAAAATTAAATATGGCGGCTATATCTTCTTAATACACCCTTATTTTGAAATTGCGATACCTTATCTCACAGCTAATGTAAACGACGGGTGACAATATAATAGTGAAGTTAGTTTTTTTCTTTTGCTTTTATTTATAAAGTTATGGTAAGTCAAAGATTTTCAAAATCCCGCCGAATTTTATTGTTATTCTACACCGAACGCTGCGATACACAGCTGAGCGCGGTCATCGACCCGAGCCGTCACAGAATACTTGATAGCTAGTGTGCCGTCTGGTAATACGACATTTATTTGGTATTTTTTAAAGATAAGTAATCGACTATCATTTTTGATATTTTTATTGGATATATGGATTCAGTTACTGCTACAGATATTCTGATTTTAATAAGTCCCATATTTTCAAAATAGGGGTGTATATACAAATCTCGTGTCACAATGTTTGTCCTCAATGGACTCCTAAACCACTTAACCGATTATAATAAAATTCGCACACCATGTGCAGTTCGATCCAACTTGAGAGATAGGATAGTTTACTTCCTCCCACGGGACCGGGAACTACGCGGGTGAAACCGCGGGGCGCAGCTAGTTTAATATGTTTTGACAGTTGGATGTCGATAAATAGCTACTTATATCGCTTTCGCGTGATAAATTTTATGACATTTGGTATATGACCAAATGTCATAAAATTTATAACGTGGTAAAATTAAATATTTTCATAATATTTAGACAGTTGGATGTTGATAAATTGCTATACAGTGAAACCTGGTTAAGTGAGACTCCAAGGGACCTGCAATGTCGTTGCACTTATAGAGGTATTCCACTTACCCAGTGTTTCAGATATCCAGGTATAAATTAATATCTGTCTCATTTACAGAGGGTTCCATTGATAGAAGTGATATACGATAAGTGATATAGTGGTAGGATTAGAATGAGTAAACAAACAAAACGATATTATCTCAGTTACAGAGGTTTATACGTATAAAATTCACTCGCTGTCTTAGTTATAGAGGTAACTATGATGATAAATCGAAAGAATAAATCCCAGATATAGAGGTTACCTCATCCCACTAACAGAGGTAATTTAGTGCCAAAGTGTTGGGACTTTAGCATGAGTTCTAGTTATGGAGGTTTCTCACTTATCCAGGTCCCACTTATCCAAGTTTCACTGTATCTATCACGTTTTCGAAGTCATGCTAGTATACCTTAAATAAGGACTATGAAACAAACATACAAACTATATATGTTTACTCAATATATGTATTTATTTATTTATATTATCATGACGTGATGTTGAAACAGGTTGTTTTTTTCTTCGTCATTTCTGGCCGTAATTATCTATAGTACAGTGACCTTATCATTTATGGTATATAGGTATATACACGAGTACTGTTATGTTTTAAAGTCATTTTTATTTTATTTTCAAGACCCTTACAGCACAGTGGTCATCAGACAACTGCTAATTAGAGGGGAGTGGGTTCGATTCCCGTGTGCCGAAATATTTGTAAGAGTCTAAAATTATCCTGATAATATCCGTCAGTCTATTTTATTTTAAAGAACCAAATGTCTCATACTTGACTGCTAAACATAGGCTTCTGAGTTCGATGGTAAATACCTACCTAAGTAAGACTATACTTGGATTTTTTATACATAATCATAATAAAAAAACTTAAATTAATTTGGTTCTTTATAAGCACGATATTATAAAATTACTACTGCTTGTGCCTCAACCCGCACTTGATCAGTTTTTAAAAGTTAAGGTAAAATCAAAAGAATACCTTTTGAGTATAACTGCACATTATTAAAAACCAGATTTTCGGAAACCAACGTTTTTGGAGCTAAATTACCTAATTATGGTTCCTGTTTTACGAGTCCCAAGAAAGAGGGACACACAAAAAAATTCGTGTCGTGAACTCCGGTTGGAACGAAGTTAAATATACACTACTAGCTGTGCCCCGCGGTTTCACCCGCGTAGTTTCCGATCCCGTGGGAATTTCGGGATAAAACGTAGTCTATGTTCTTTCCCGGACCATAAGCTACTCCTGTACTAAATTTCAAGTCAATCGGTTCAGTAGTTTAGCCGTGAAAAGGTAACAGACAGACAGACAGACAGACAGAGTTACTTTCGCATTTATAATATTAGTTAGGATAGCTGTGCCTCGCGGTTTCACCCGCGTAGTTCCCGTTCCCGTGGGAATTTCGGGATAGAAAATATCCTATGTTCCTTTCCGGACCTTAAGCTACCCCTGTACCAAATTTCAAGTCAATCGGTTCAGTAGTTTAGCCGTGAATAGGTAACAGACAGACAGAGTTACTTTCGCATTTATAATATTAGTTAGGATTAGGATGTTACTCAGGGTGAATGTAGCTTTCTAATGGTGATTTTTAATTTATATCGGTACAATAGTTTTTGAGTTTATTTATTTTATTTAGTTTATTCGTTAACAACAAACAAATCATTCCCCTTTATAATATTAGTGTAGATAAATACCGGAACACATACCACACACCGCCGTCTAGTCCCAAACTAAGCAAAGCTTGTATATGGATACTGGACGACGGATATATTATTATGTACTTACTTGTATTTTTTTAGTATACATAGGTATAGAAAGACCCTACTATTAATTATTTTGTGGCAAGACCAACAAACAGACATGTTCATCATACACACAAATGTTTGTCTCGAGCGGGAATCGGACCCGTAACCTTCGGCATAGCAGGCAGGGCCACTACCAACTACACCACTTGGTCGTCGTATTTTTTAAATTTTTGCTTTATGCGAATACTACATTAATAGTTATTTTCAACACACTTGCTCATAAAGGGGCTCTTATTTGTGCAAAAACATTTCAATAATGACACGCTTGATTCACTAGTAAGTTATAGTTTTTTTTTTTAATTGTTTAGGTTTAAAAAAGTTTCGATACCAAAAAAAACGTGTCCATACATTTTAAAAACAAACTTCAACTATGTTGCCTTACTTTTGGTAGGTCTATGGTCGATTCCATTCATTCATTCATTAGATTTTTTTTAATAAGTATATTCTTTTAATCTATGGCCGATCACCATTGTTGTGTTGGATGCGCGCGAATAGAAAAACTGTTTATTTATCAGCGAAAAATGATAATTTCTTCGCAAATGTGTTGAAAAACGTTGTATGGTACACGCGTGTATTGACAATTACTATCCTCGGCTACCTTCAAACCCTCTTACCAACTTACCTCGCTTGTACCATAATAGTTATTTATGGTACAAGCGAGGTAAGTTGGTGATTACTTCCGAGGCGCTATTGAGGCCCGAGCCGTCAGGCGAAGATAGCCGAGGAAAAATTGAATTGGTGATTACTATAAATCACCAATTCAATTTTTCCACGGGATAAGTTTACAAGCAACCGCTACTATTTAATAATTACGATGTTTTTGAGAACCGCATAGTTGTACATGACAATTGACATGTTAATATTTAAATAATAAGTCATTGTTAGTTTTATTTTGTTTATAAAGTGAGACATTTTAATGTTCTTATCTAATAAGTAATTTCTTTTTATTTATTTACCTATGAGATATGCGAGGACAAACATACATACACTAATGACAGTTGTATGTTCAGAAGCTTATTTACCTGGAGTGACTCACTAAAAGTGTGAAATTCTGAAAATCCTACTAATATCATAAAGCCGAATGTTTGTGAGTGTAGATGTTTAGATGTTTGGATGTTAGTTCCTCTTTCACGCAAAATCTTTAATGAAACTTTACAATAATTTAGCTTATACATCAGAATAACACATAGGATACTTTTTATCCCGAAATTCCCACGGGAACAGGAACTACGCGGGTGAAGCCGCGGGCCGCTGCTATTATATACACGAACGTTTGGATGAATATAGTTACTCTTTCACGCAAAAACTACTGAATGGATTTTAATGAAACTTTACAATAATTTAGCTTACACATCAGAATAACATATAGGATACTTTTTATCCCGAAATTTCCACGGGATTGGCATTTACGCGGGTGAAACTGCGGGGGACTGCTTGTCTACACTAAAAAAAGAACTACAAATTATTAACTACAAATTATTTAATAGACTAATTAAGGTAGAAAATAATTCTCAGTTAGATTTATTTAACAGTAATATGTATGCAGTCATTAGAGTGTTAACCAAGCATTTCGTTGAATGTTAAACCTGTGAAATCCTGTTTTCAATTTGTTTATTTTTATTATTGTTCTCTATAATTCTTGTAGTAGCAATTTTACATCATTATACCTTTTTTCATAACTGTGGTGGCTTGTTATTGGCTGTTTGTTATCTAGATTATAAATATTTTTTTGTTAATAGCTGTAAGCCTCCCAAATAAAATAAATAAATATTATAAAGAGGAAAGATTTGTTTGTAGCGAATGGGCTCCGAAACTACTGAACTGATTTCAAAAATTCTTTCACCATTAGAAAGCTACATTCACCCTGAGTAACATTAGCTATATTTTATTCCCGTATTCCCACCGGAACGGGAAGCACGGGTAAAATCGCGAGACGCCGCTAGCGAATCCATAACCTCCTTTCTTTGAAATTGAAAACTAAAAAGTAAATATTTTATTATAAAGTAGAGATACATTCAATTTACCTAAAATATCTTAAAATATCTTTTTTATAGTATAAAAAAATTGAAAAACTGAATGATTAAAGATTCAAGTCACTTATCAATTATTATATTGACGCTTATCAATTCTAGATAAAAGATAATTTGTAGATAATTATTTTATTATAATATTACTTACGTAAAATGACACCTGTGCTTTTGTGTTTATGAGAAGAAAAATAACATTTTACTAATTCAACAAATCAAGGTAATTCAATCCTAATCCTAATCCTAATATCCTAACTAATATTATAAATGCGAAAGTAACTCTGTCTGTCTGTTACCTTTTCACGGCTAAACTACTGAACCGATTGCCTTGAAATTTGGTACAGGGGTAGCTTATGGTCCGGGGAAGAACATAGGATACTTTTTATCCCAAAATTCCCACGTGAACGGGAACTACGCGGGTGAAACTTCGGGGCGCTGATAGTATTAGATGTTCTAATATTTTACTTTTAAATTCTTTGTCGTGGTCATTAAAACAATACCGTCTGATAGTTACAAAACTAAAAGGTAGGTAAGAATCATCTCTCAATTATATTTATAACTCTCTTTTCTGAACCTTTATCCCATATCTATTTGGGGTCGGTTTTCAGTTTAACCACATTTGGCGGAATGTCAGTAATAATAGTATTTTACGTGAAGCGACTGCCATCAGACCTTCACAACCCAGGGGGTGAAATCAAACGTGAGGCTTATTAATAGTGATGGATGGCTAGGTCCAGCCCCCCTAGCATGACTGTGCGTGATAAAATATATAGACACCACGAAATAACATCGATTCCGCGAGCATGACCAAATAAATTGTGGAGTGCTACGATATGATAAAATTAAATATGGCAGGTATTTTCATCATATTTTGTCAGTTGGATGTTGATAAATTGCTTTTCAACACACTTGCTCATAAAGGGGCTCTTATTTGTGCAAAAACAGTTGAATAATGACACGCTTGATTAACTAGTGAGTTATAGATTTTTTTTTTCAAATTGTTTAGTTTTAAAAATGTTTCGATACCAAAAAAAATCGTGTCCATACATTTTAAAAACAAACTTCAACTATGTTGCCTTACTTTTGGTAGGTCTATGGTCGATTCCATTCATTCATTCATTCGTTTTTTTTTTAATAAGTATATTCTTTTAATCTATGGCCGAACACCATTGTTGTGTTGGATGCGCGCGAATAGAAAAACTGTTTATTTATTAGCGAAAAATGAAAATTTCTTCGCAAATGTGTTGAAAAACGTTGTATGGTACACGCGTGTATTGATGATTACTGTCCTCGGCTATCTTCAGACCCTCGCCTGACGGCTCGGGCCTCAATAGCGCCTCGGAAGTAATCACCAACTTACCTCGCTTGTACCATAAATAACTATTATCTATCGCGTTTTCGAAGTCATGCTAGCGCGGCTGAAGTGGTTTTTAATTTCATGAGTTTCACGTTCTTCGGAGGGTATGGTAAACCGTCGCGCATTATCGGTAATCACTGGATTTAGTTAGAGCCCTCAAAAGCCTTTTTTCTAACGCGGTGAAAATGCATAGAACTGCATACCACCGTGAGCCGAGATTGGGAGGGCCCCCGGGGCATGTAGGGCTCTCCCAGCCAGAAGGGCTGGGCCTACCCACTAAAAACACAGCGACTTCCGTCGACGTTACATTGGGGTGCCGTAGGATCCCGAAGGGGATTTCTACCACGGCAAGAGCCCTCAAAAGCCTAGCATTATTGAAACTTAATTTGTCTCTACCTTCTTTTATTTAATACTCATAAATCTGATAGAGATGTTCTTACTACTTAGGTACCTAACAAATTATTAAAAAATAAAATAATCTTTATTGCTTTTTCGCTTAAAACTACAAGAAAATAAATACAAAGTGTTGTGGAGGTCTTCAGTTTTCCACTAAATCTGGCCCTAATTAGACATGGAATAAAAGGTTCGAAAGAAGAAAATGACATAATCGCATCGCATGCGATGATGATTTGTGTGTTAAATTGTTGACCGCAAAACCCATAAATTACAAGCACTTTAACTAATTATATACTTAAGTATATAGGTACTTAGTCTTCCATTGTTTTATTGTTACATAGTTACATAACCGTTATATCTATACGTAGTAAAATTGACGTGGTATTTGTAATCAAAATGAAACGGATTGACTGATTTTTAACCAACTTAAATAAAAAGGAGAAGGTTCTCCATTCGTTGCGATCTTTTTTATGTTTTTTGTTCCTATAGGTATTTGTCTAAGCCTGAGTCGTAGGTCTAAGAATTGGTTGTAATAAATATTTTTTCAACACACTTGCTCATAAAGGGGCTCTTATTTGTGCAAAAACAGTTGAATAATGACACGTTTTATTCACTAGTGAGTTATAGACTATTTTATTAAATTGCTTTGTATTCAAAAAAGTTTCGACACCAAAAAAATGGTGTCCATACATTTTAAAAACAAACTTCAACTATGTTGCCTTAGTTTTGGTAGGTCTATGGTCGATTCCATTCATTCATTCATTCGATTTTTTTTCAATAAGTATATTCTTTTAGTCTTTGGCGATCACCATTGTTGTGTTGGATGCGCGCGAATAGAAAAACTGTTTATTTATTAGCGAAAAATTATAATTTCTTCGCAAATGTGTTGAAAAACGTTGTATGGTACACTACACGCGAGTATTGATGATTACTATCCTCGGCTATCTTCAGACCCTCGCCTGACGGCTCGGGCCTCAATAGCGCCTCGGAAGTAATCACCAACTTACCTCGCTTGTACCATAAATAATTATGCAATTTTAATGGTTTGTGAGTAAGTTTTAAAAGATATAATAGGGTAGTTTCCTGGGTAAAACAAATGAAATTCTAATTAAAAAAATATTAGTCCGTCTTATAGATTTCCAAAAAACACGTATTTTTTTGTTTCATCAAATTAATAAAACTGACTTACGGAGTGGGGGCTTGTGACGTCAACTGTTGCTTAAAATTGCAGCAATCTGTGACGTTTCACCAGTTTTCGACGCACTGTATCGTATTAATTATTTGTTTACATGAAAAATAAAAAAATACGTGTCCAATATTTTTTGGAAATCTATAAGACGGACTAATATTTTTTTAGTCAACTACCCTAGGTCTAATTTAAACATTTATGCTGTTCTTACTTAAGTAAATTAATATTAATCTTGAGCGGGAATTGAACCCTTGGCTTATCAGGGTCACTACGACCGCATACACCAACTACGCCAGTTTTTATAAAAATAGACGTTTCATAGTTATTTTATAACGTGCCAAACCGCGGACAGAAAGCTAGTCATTAGTATTACATAATCAGTAAATTACATACTTAACGGTTATAAATTAATTGATTATAAATTATTGGTATAAATAGGTTTTTATGTTAATCTATGTACCTACTTGTTAAATACATGGTTTTAATTACTTAGGTACCTTTTAAGTACTTATATAAATTCGTGTATTACTGTTTTTTATGTATTAAAATATTTTTAAAATTATTTAGGTATATTAGGGGCCTATTTCACGATCTTCAAGTAAAGGTACTCACCAAGTAAAGTTAGTGTTGTCTCTTTCTTACTTTATGTCAAGTGACAAAGATAAAACATGTGAGTAGATACTCGGAACTTTACTTGAAGATTGTGAAATATGTCCTAATTATAATAAATAAAAAAAACTTATACACTACTCAATATGTTTTTTATTTTTTCAGATCGAAATGGAATGGCGTATCGACCTAGGATTGCTGCTGCAAAAATACACCTTACCAATAGTGACATAAGACACGTTTTCAATTGAGCAAACAGTGAAGTGTGTTTAATCTATTTAAAAAATTAAAAAAACAAGATGGACGTGCTTTATCCAGAAGTCAAACCAAATACAGTAAGTTACAAAATGTTTATTATTTTATTTTAATTAGTTACAAAATAAAGGTATATTTCACGACCTTCAAGTAACCTTACTCACCAAGTAAAGTTAGTGTTGTCTCTTTCTTTCTTTATGTCAAGTGACAAAGACAAAACATGTGACTAGGTACTCGGAACGATACTTGAAGATGGTGAAATAGGACCTTAGTTTATTTGTTACTACTTATTAAGCTACAAGGTTTCACCCGCGTAGTTCCCGCTCCCGTCAAAATGCGGGGATGAAATTATGCTAAAAACCTTCCTCTTGAATCACTCTATCTATTAAAAAACCGCATCAAAATCCGTTGCGTGGTTTTGAAAATAAAGCATACATAGGGACAGACAGTGGGAAGCGACTTTGTTTTATACTAAGTAGTGACTAGCAGCGTCCTGCAGTTTCACCCGCATAAAATCCTAATCCCATGGGAACATACTACGAATACACTTTACTCTTGAATGACTCTATCTATTGTTGAAAACTGCATTAAAATCCGTTGAGTAGTTTTAAAGATCGAAGCGAACGGACAGCGGAGAAGCGACTTCATATTTAGCGTTCCGTTCCCAAAGGGTAAAAACGGGACTATATTACTATGACTTGACTGGCTGTCTTTCCGTCTGTCTGTCTGTCACCAGGCTGTATCTCATGAATCGTGATAGCTAGACAGTTGTTTTTTTTTTAACTAAGTATGTAAAAAACTATAACCTGCCTCGGTAACTCCTCTGTCCGATTGTCTATGATGTTAGTACGACAGCCGGTACCGACTTAACGTGCACGAACAAGGAAACGATCATAAAATTTAAAAAATACTTTTAACTGTTTTTCTTATTACCTAAACATTTGTTACTTAAAATCAACTGTTCTTTATAACAAAGTATGTTTACTAAGTAAATAAAAATTAATAAAAAAATACAATATATGTATTACACACGTTAAAAAACATATAAGTACATAGTAGTCGTAACAATGTAACGCGTAAAGAAAACAATAATTTTAACATTTTATTACATTTTTATGGCAGTTTATTTAGAAAACAATCGTTAAAAATAACAATGTAGGCATGTGAGTTTGTTTTTAATTTTTGTTTTGGTTTTTCTGATAAAAAGTCTCTTGGAAACATACAAATAGTAAGAAATCCAAGCATGGGGGATATGCCTATTTATCTTATCGACTTACAAGCCCCGAACGAGCGCGATTCCATCTAAATACTTATGAAAACTGTATCCAACTCCGTTGCGTAGTTGCATTTAGCGTATACAGAAATATCAAACTGCCTAGAAAAATGCGTTTTGGCTCGTGAATCGTGCTTGGTTTGTGCTCGGTTCGTTTAAATTAGACCTTGCATACATTATTAGGTGGTTCCTGCCTCTGTAAATGAGTGAAAGATCAGATTCAGAAGGCAGTGGTGTTGGACACGGAACGCATCGTGAGGAGATTCCTGCCTCCACAGCCCTAACTTATCTCTCTTCTTGGAGTCTGCTCTGGCAATAATAGATATTAGGAGTAAGAGGAACGGAAAGAGATTGCTCTCCGGCCTCTCACTGTCCAAGATATTCTGTAAGTGTGGCCGGTAGGGACAGGCCGGGTTACAACTGGGATGATCATCCACTAATTCTGGTTTGGTATTTTCCCAGTCGAGACAGACTGTGTTTAAACTGAGTTATTCATAGTTTCTCTGTAATAATTTGCCGTAAGAAAGGTCAATAGGTGATAAATCCTTACTAATATTATAAATGCGAAAGTAACTCGGTATACTTATCTGTTACCTTTTCACGGCTAAACTACTGAACCGATTGACTTGAAATTTGGTACAGGTGTAGCTTATGGTCCGGGGAAGGACATAGGCTATGTTTTATCCCGAAATACCTACGGGATCGGGAACTACGCGGGTAAAACCGCGGGCACAGCTAGTAGGTGATAAGTCCTAAATAATAAAGATATAACGTACTTCGACTTTTGTTACAGACAAACAAACGTCACTGTAACAATATTAGAGATGAGATATTAAATAAAATAATTTATTTATAAAATAATTAACACTCCATAATGTTTTGAATGACCTATTGTATTAATAACAATGATTGTGTTCGCGTTTGAGAGCAAATAACGGCAGAGTGTCTCCGTGGCTGGCTGGGGTATGGCTGATAAGTCTAATTCAGTAAGGTTTTAATTAAAATTTTAAATGTAAATTAACCTTTAAATATATTTTTTATCAGTGGGCTTTTTTGTGTTCTAATTGACCTAACGGAGCACTCAAACTAAGGGAATTTCTCATTCGGTTTTTTTGTGTTTGTTAATATGTACTTTATAACTCCGTCATTTTGTTCTTAACTTACATACAAAAAATCAGGATAATGTTTAAAATTAAAATTTAAAATTCGACTTGTTTTTTTAACGATTAGTTTTTTTTTATGAAAATTCTATTTTTCTTTGCGCATTTTTTTACGTTGTAATTTTTTGTGTCATTAACATTCAGTTTTTCAGAAAAACAAGATTCTTGTTTGTGTACAATGTAAGGTTTTTTATACTCAAGTTTGTAACAATAATATTTTTTACAGTGTGTTTGCGATTTGCGTAGATATATAAGTACTCGTAGTTTGTAAATAAACATAGTTAATCACTACATAGTATAAAACAAAGTCGCTTCCCGCTTTCTGTCCCTATGTATGCTTATATCTTTAAAACTACGCAACGGATTTTGAAGCGGTTTGTTTTAATAGATAGAATGATTCAAGAGGAAGGTTTTTAGCATAATTTTATTCCCGCATTCTTACGGGAGCGAGAGAAACTGCGGGGCGCCGCTACTAAATAAATAAACCAATAAAAAGGACAATAAATAAGCAATTTTGTTTAATTAATTGAAAGAATAATTGATTAGTCCGTATAAAACTAGTTTAAACGCATTTTTATCGAGGTTAAGACGTCTTACAACCCGGTCTGCAGTGATCACGGATTGTGTAAAGAATACGAAACGACTGAAATGTAATGATGATTATAATTGCGACATCATCACGATAGTTATATAAATCACGACAAAAAAATATTTTTCAACACACTTGCTCATAAAGGGGCTCTTATTTGTGCAAAAACAGTTGAATAATGACACGTTTTATTCACTAGTGAGTAATAGACTGTTTAAATTGCTTTGTTTTTAAAAAAGTTTCAATACCAAAAAAATTGTGTTCATACATTTTAAAAACAAACTTGAACTATGTTGCCTTACTTTCGGTAGGTCTATGGTCGATTCCATTCATTCATTCGTTTTTTTTTTAAATAGTATATTTTTTTAGTCTTTGGCCGATCACCATTGTTGTGTTGAATGCGCGCGAATAGAAAAACTGTTTATTTATTAGCGAAAAAATATAATTTCTTCGCAAATGTGTTGAAAAACGTTGTATGCTACACGCGTGTATTGATGATTACTATCCTCGGCTATCTTCAGACCCTCGCCTAACGGCTCGGGCCTCAATAGCGCCTCGGAAGTAATCACCAACTTACCTCGCTTGTACCATAAATAATTAATTTTAGCGTTTTTCTCTATGTCTAAGTATCTGTTCTGTAATATTGTAATTCTCAAAAGACTGAATCAATTTTGATTTATTTTTAGTTTAAAACGTAATACCGATATTATTTCTCGGTTAATATTCAATCAATTTTAATTCAATTGTTTTATTAATTTGTAACAAAACAATAAACTACATTTGAAGCAATTATCTTGACTTTACCTTCCGTGCTAGTTAGAAACTGTGTTACGGCTAGATAAGGCCTTTCGAACCACGCGAAAATACAAAAATATTTTAGTAAAGGTTTTTTTATCTTTAATGAGTTGAAAAGTATTAAGGTGGCCAATGATAAGTTGAACTCATCAGTCCAGACATAAAATTGTGACGTCACTCCAAAAGTTTTAGGCCAACTAGATTTCCCCACTGGAATCTGGAATTGCTCCGGTGACGACCATTTTTGAATAGACGCCAGTTAAACTGATCAGACTTCGGCTGACTCGTCAATGGCTTCTACCTTTAGTTTGTTATTTTTAAAGAGTAATCCCTGTATTTATTAAACTGATTCTGAATATTCATACAATTTGAGTGTCATTTTATCCCCACATTCTCTCGGGAACGGGAACTACGCGGGCCAATACTATTTAATGGGGAATATTAAAATGTTATTTTCTTTACCTTCGATACAAATAATGTGTAAATCTTTGAGTATCTCATTGATTAATTTATCTCTACGCAAATAAATACTTTCACAATTATTAAGGCCGCGTGCCCACGGTAAAAAATTTGTCTTGTCGGATTCAGATATGAAAAAGAAACATGTACTTAGTAAATACTAGATTTTTCTTGTCTGAAACAGACAAGAAATTTTTCTTGCGTAGACTCGACAAAACTCTTGTCATTTACATAAAAAAAAAACTTTTTTTTACCGTGGTCACGCGGCCACGATACGCGTAATTATTATTATCGTAATATTTTGAATATTAAATTGATATTTTATTTGTTACAGCAACAAGAAAATGAAGTCGAAATGGGGGATGTAAAAACAAACAATAGGACTAATGGTGATGTGAGTATACAGGGTGTCCCGTAAGTAGTGGACCAACGGGATGTGGGGGATAGGGGAGACCGTTACCTACCAGAATCACCAAAATTTATTGTCCTAGGCCTCATAGTTTTGAAGTTATAACGTTTTTTAGTAAGTAGGTGAAATTATCGTACTATGTGCACATTTTTCTTAATTCTACAAAATCTATTACTTATTTTGATGTTATTTTTATTCAAGGGCGTTAAGAATACATAGGTTTTTCTAATTTAAATCATTTTTTAGTGTAGTTATCATTAACATTAAAATTAATCAACAAAACAAGTGCAATTGTTAAATTTCAAAATACTCTAAGTGGTATTTGAGCTGAGCTGGTGTAAAAAAAATGAATTGTAGCCTTGTGGCACTTTATTTTAAAAACATCTACATATCATAAGGATTACAAAAACGTATAACACTGTGGTTTCAAATGAGTAGTTTTTTATTTTAACTAATATCAACGTAAAAGGGAACTTTTGAGAGAAAACAAAAATTCATTGCTAATTATGGAAATTCGTTTATTACTCAATTTATTTTTACATTAAGGGTTCAAAATGCTTTTCTTTAGCTCTTGTGCATTAAAACATCTTCGTATAAAGTCTTTTTGTAAACTTCTTTGGGCTCTTTGATGTTTTTTTATCAATTCAGCAACATGATTGAAATTTTGTGATAACTCTCTTTTTATCAGAAATATTTGTCTCATTAACTGCTTCTTTGAGGAAACCCCATAGAAAATAATCCAAAGGATTCAAGTCGGGAGATCGTGGCCTATTTCATGGCCGATCGCTGGCCATGAAATAGTACCTTCGCGTCCAAACCATCGATTTGGGAACGTCTCATTCAAAAATTCAGTCACTTACCGTGAATAGTGGGCAGGTTCACCTTCGTACTGCAACATTCGTACGTGCTTCTTAACTTTAACTTAACGAAGATGTTGGTTATGCACAAGGCCTGAAACTGCGCGGAACCACATACTCTCGCGTACTTCTTAACTTTATTCGAAGATGTTGGTTATGCATAAGGCCTGAAACTGCGCGGGAGAGAATGTGGTTGCAGTACGAAGGTGAACCTGCCCACTATTCACGGTAGTGACTGAATTTTTGAATGAGACGTTCCCAAATCGATGGTTTGGACGCGAAGGTACTATTTCAAGGCCAGCGATCGGCCATGAAATAGGCCACGATCTCCCGACTTGAATCCTTTGGATTATTTTCTATGGGGTTACCTCAAAGAAGCAGTTAATGAGACAAATATTTCTGATAAAAAGAGAGTTATCACAAAATTTCAATCATGTTGCTGAATTGATAAAAAAACATCAAAGAGCCCAAAGAAGTTTACAAAAAGACTTTATACGAAGATGTTTTAATGCACAAGAGCTAAAGAAAAGCATTTTGAACCCTTAATGTAAAAATAAATTGAGTAATAAACGAATTTCCATAATAAGCAATGAATTTTTGTTTTCTCTCAAAGGTTCCCTTTTACGTTGATATTAGTTAAAATAAAAAAGTACTCATTTGAAACCACAGTGTTATACGTTTTTGTAATCCTTATGATATGTAGATGTTTTTAAAATAAAGTGCCACAAGGCTACAATACATTTTTTTTACACCAGCTCAGCTCAAATACCACTTAGAGTATTTTGAAATTTAACAATTGCACTTGTTTTGTTGATTAATTTTAATGTTAATGATAACTACACTTAAAAATGATTTAAATTAGAAAAACCTATGTATTATTAACGCCCTTGAATAAAAATAACATCAAAATAAGTAATAGATTTTGTAGAATTAAGAAAAATGTGCACATAGTACGATAATTTCACCTACTTACTAAAAAACGTTATAACTTCAAAACTATGAGGCCTAGGACAATAAATTTTGGTGATTCTGGTAGGTAACGGTCTCCCCTATCCTCCACATCCCGTTGGTCCACTACTAACGGGACACCCTGTATATTTTAGTTTAATAACAAGTTTCGGTAACTGTTTACCCGGCCGCACACCGAAGCATCAAATGTTTTCAGGCAGCCATATTTATTTATTTATGCAAAATAATGTGATGCGCAAATACATTTTCATCCTACCACCTCGGAAGTATGTTTTTAATCCCCGATATCTGGGGGTAAAAGTCGATTTTAATCTCAAGAGTGGAAAATATCGGGGTCGCTGATACTTAATATAACCACCTTTATTAAACCCCGACGCAAAAAGAGGGGTGTTATAAGTTTGACGTGTCTGTGTGTGTGTGTGTATATCTGTCTGTCTGTGGCAACATAGCTCCCGAACGGATGAACCGATTTCAATTTAGTTTTATTTTTATTTAAGGGGACTTACATGCGAGTGTTCTTAGACATGTTTGACGAAAATCGGTTGACCCGTTTAAAAGTTATGGGGGTTTGAAAGTAATTGTATTGGGGTTATTTTTATTTTTTTATTTAAAGGTTTTTTTTATTTATTCTTGTTTTTATTTTCACAGATAACACACGAATATTTAGATTACCAGCCAACAGGATGGTTCGAGAAAAACATATCACGAGTAGGTAGTTCTACCGAAAGTTTTATAAACAAGAATGGTCAAACGATGAAAACGATATTCATATTTGTACTGAACGGGATCGTAGTCGGATACTTCATCGGAAGTTATTATTATTATAAGACTTTTAGTAAGTATCACTATCACTACTTTTGTACAGTCTCGGAATGAAAAGGTTCGTCACCTTAGAGTCGGTTTTCACTTGCACTAGTATTGCAAGAAACAATTAAGGTCAACCGGGGCTATTGCGTCTTTGGGGCAAATGCGTATTTTCGAAATTATTCAAAAACTATTCATTCTTTATTAATTACTGCCATCTCGTAGCATTTGTTTAAACGAAATACAGCTACATAAAGTCCGAGCAAATGGCTCTCTACTTCACTTTTCAAGTATTTGGCCATTTTGTAAATGGAGCATTTTTGGCGAAGTTGATATTGAGATTGTGAGAGGTGAGTCACCAAATCCATATTTATTTTAGGTTTTCTTAAGTTGGTTGATTTTTGTCAATACTGATTGTAAAGAATGGTCAATGTGTTGATTAAAAATACGGTTATTTTTAGAAGAAATGGCATTATTTGGAGAAATAATAATATTTATAATTTCAAGTTTAGGAGTAATCTTTTGGGGTAAATGCGACTGCACATATGGGGCAATAGCGTCCAATGCCACGCATTTGCCCCAAAACAGATACTGTCAACCTTTTTACTGACTGCAAATTTTAAAATGAAAATGATATGTTATTTCAGTTAAATAAATAAACTATAAATTACTTGGGGATTTTATTATGGGATTGATATTAATAAACACTTAACTAAATATGATTTTCAAAACTTTATCCTACAAAGACCATTCAAAGCCATGACAATTGGCTGAAAAAGAACAAGATAGCACAAGTGACGACACAAAAGTAGAAGAGAAAGTGATCTTTTTCTTATTTCGTTGACGACGATTAAATTTTATAAAGTTTGCACTCTTTTTTCACATGATAATGTAAAATCACATACAGTTTATCAAAAGCTTCGTTATATGGAACTAAATTTACTTACTTTATTTGAAAAATAGCTTCAGTATAGAATAAGGCGGAACCATTTTTTGACAACTGCAGCTGCATACATTTACAGAGATAGTAAGCTCGAGCTACCCAAGTAAAAGGTTGACAACATCTGGATCTGCTACGGGGCTAATGCGTCTGTCTAAATTAGACGCATTTGCCCCATTTTTCCTAAATTTCTTCTAAATTCGTCAAATATTCTTTTTGTCAAGCTTAACCGTCAATCCTCGATACAAATACTTGACCGGAATAAAACTACTTTGTTTTCCTCACGAAAAGTTTAGTAAAAAAGTATTTATTCAAGAAAGATGCATTTGCCCCAAAACGGGGTAAATGCGTCAAAAAAGACAATTAAAAAGAAACAGTGAATTTTACATATTTTTAAAACTCCGGCAAAAAAAACATCCCTGGTATTTTATACAGAAAAAGCCATATTATTGGACTACTGTTTCAAAAAGAGCATAATGACATAATTTAGCTCATAATATGATGTTAACTTAGAGTGATCGAAAAATGGTACGCAATAGCCCCGGTTGACCTTATGCCAACATACCAGTGTAAGAAACAGTGATGCTAACATTTAAATAAATAGAATGACGTTTGCTATCGAATAAGGTTTTGTTTGATTTTTCTATCCTTTTTTTAAACACTGCCTTGTGCGCGCGGCATATAAAAACCTCTTTGATATTTTGCAATGATGACATCGACCGATTGACAATAGTTTTAACAGAAATAATAATGGCAGGTTAAACCAACAAGAAGGTTTTAGTTTATCAAAAATCTTATTGACAAGATATTTATCCTGTCAAACAACACTGATCTGAATAATTTTGAACTTTATTATCGAGCAGTAGAACATTATTTTCCCTAACCCGAGTCTATTCTGTACCATAGTTTCAAAAGGTATATGTTTTCGCGGCACATTATACGAATCAATTTGAAAATTGACGAACCTTTTCATTCCGAGACTGTACATAGGATTTTAAATTTGATTAAGTAAGTATATTTTCTATTTAACCTTCCTCGATAAATGAGCTATCTAACATTGACAGATTTTTTCAAATCGGACTAGTAAATCCAAAGATAAGCGCGTTCCAAACAAACAAACTCTTCAGCTTTATAATATTAGTATACTTAGATAAAATAGTAAGGATTTCATAGAAAACCTTCCCCTTGAATCACTCTATCTATTAAAACAAACCGCATCAAATTCCGTTGCGTAGTTTTAAAGATCTAAGCATACATAGGGACAGAGAAAGCGACTTTGTTTTATACTATGTACTAGCGGTGCCCCGCGGTTTCACCCACGTAGTTCCCGTTCCCGTGGGAATAAGGGGATGAAACATAACCTATGTCAGGCACTGATAAATTAGCTTTCCATTAGTGAATGGATTTTTGAAATCGGTTCAGTAGTTTCGGAGCCTATTCGTTACAAACAAACAAGCAAATCTTTCCTCTTTATAATATTATGTAGATAAAACAAAGTCGCGTCCCGCTGCACGCTGTCTGTCCCTATGTATGCTTATATCTTTAAAACTACGCAACGGATTTTGATGCGGTTTTTTAAAATAGATAGAGTGATTCAAGAGGAAGGTTTTTAGAATTATTTTTCCCCGCATTCTCACGGAAGCGGGAACTACGCGGGTGAAACCGCGGGTCGCTGTTAGTTATTTATACACACGAGTATACTGTGTTATTTTGTAGTAAGGAAATATATAAGTGAGATTTTCAGTAAGATTCTGGAAAATCTTTTAGTATTTATATATCTATTAGCGGCGCCCCGCAGTTTCGCCCGCGTACTTCCCGCTTCCCACATCAGCTCATATAATTTCCCCACCGAGGGACTATATACGATAATTAGGTTATAAACCTTCCTCTTGAATCACTCTATCTATTAAAGAAAACCGCATCAAAATCGGTTAAATAAAAAAAATTCAACATGTTTTTTTTTCAGGTAATGAACCGTTAGAACTATGTAATGGTTTCGGTAGTCTAATTGCGTTCTTTTCAATAATATATTTCTTTTTAATTTATTTTACGATCGTCAAGAGACATTTTGGAGAATGGTTTGAAAATAACGTTTGGAGTAAAGTCACGGCGGTCACCACTTGCCTCTGGAAACAAATGTAAGTACATACTTAAAGTTCTTTTGTTATATTGAGTCAAAATCTTTTCTGTGCCGGCGGCCAAAATTGGAAGCTCCTATTGTCATTTTGACTATAATGTCATTTGTATACATTTTCAATAAACTGACAACCAAAAGATGCGATTACAGCGACGCGGTCACCGGCACAGAAAAGATTGTGACTCAATATAACAAAAGAATGCTTTTAATATAACAAAAGAGTGCTTTTTAACCGGGGCTCCAGTTAAAAACGTTAAAAATTGTTTGCACTCGAGTGCAACACATTATTTTTCATCCCCCCTCAGCGAGGAAATTACTAAATAGAAACATTTTATTATTACGTGTAAAGAAAATACCTATCACGCGCAAAGTTAAAAAAAACGTACACCAAGAAGGTTCCTAGTCTTGGTTTTCAATAAATTAAATAGCTTGTATTAATACCGATACTACTTCTGCACTCTTGAAAAAATACTTAAGTGACTATTATTTTTCTTTAATATCTAAAAGTCCTCAAAGCCTTTTTCGTTTGCAGATGGGTAAAATGGTCAATAATATCATTAATATGTGCGGCTATAGCTGCGTTTTTGTACATCGACACTCAGGGAGCGCCTGAAAGATTGATATCACTGGTTGGGTTAGCTGTACTATTAATTTTAGGTAAGTGGAGTTCAAAGTAATGCGTTATCTCGATCGAGACGTGTGTGTGTGCGTAGTTTCTGATACCCTAGATACAAGTTTCGAACTTAGTTAGGGGTCAGTTACTGTTATGAGATGATGGAGTGAATGATTATGTTATGTCTGAGACCTAAATTCTTTATGACGCAAACAAAACCGAATACAAAGAATAGTGAAAAAGGCTGATTGTTATTAGATTTTTGAAAAATCAATACTCCTAGCCATTAGATATCCTGATGCGTAATCTAAGCAATAGCTTTTATGTGCATCAAATTCTGTTCAGCTGTTTGAGTGTGGAAGATTTGAGATTGTCAGCGTCCCTTGGTTGGTCCCAAAGTGAGTTACTATTACCAAGAGCAGTAGACATTTACAAATACATCAAACTTTCTCTTACCCCCGACGCAAAAACAGGGGTGTTATAAGTTTGACGTGTCCGTGTGTGTGTATCTGTCTGTGGCATCATAGCTCCCGCACGGATGAACCGAATTCAATTTAGTTTTTGTATTAAATGGGACTTACGGGCGAGTGTTCTTCATGTTTGATGAAAATCGGTAGACCCGTTTAAAGTTATGGGGGTTTGAAAGTAATTGTGTTGGGGGTTTTTAACCCCCGACGCAAAAAGAGGGGTGTTATAAGTTTGACGTGTCTGTGTGTGTGTGTATCTGTCTGTCTGTGGCATCATAGCTCCCGAACGGATGAACCGATTTCAATTTAGCTTTTTTATATTAAAGGGGACTTACGTGCAAGTATTCTTAGACATGTTTGATGAAAATCGGTTGACCCGTTTAAAAGTTATGGGGGTTTGAAAGTAATTGTGTTGGGGGTTTTTTTAATTTTTTAACCGATTGAGCATAAAAGATTCACACACATTTGTTCCAGGTTTCGTGTTTTCTAAACACCCGGGCCGGGTGAAGTGGCGCAGTGTGCTGTCCGGACTGCTGCTCCAGTTCCTGTTCGGTCTGCTGTTCATCAGGTGGGACGCGGGGCGAGCAGCGCTGCAGTGCTTCTCGGATAAGGTGGGTTTTTTACTACAGGAGTTTTGGTCTCCAAACCTCTCACTGACTATGCAAACCGCAGTATCTCCCACTACTACTTGACTTGGCACCCGTATAGACCGTACTGTGCGTTCTAGTTATGTTATGTCTGATCAGAAATACCTTCTTAAATATTTTTTCTTTATATCTGCTGCCTAAAGTTAGGTATGTAAGACGAGGCGAGTCAGTTATTTATAATTTTACTAGCTGCGCCCCGAACACTGTGACACGAGAATTTTATCGCGGTTTCACACGCGTAGTTCCCGTTCCCGTAGGAATTTCGGGATGAATGTTGGCCGATTCTCAGACCTACTAAATATGCTCACAAAATTTCATGAGAATCGGTCAAGCCGTTTCGGAGGAGTATGGCAACGAAAACTGTGACACGAGAATTTTATATATTAGATAGATGTAAGTACTATGTATATCCTTATTTGTTAACAGGTAGTGACATTCCTGTCATACGGCGTTGAAGGCGCTGCGTTCGCGTTCGGTGACCTGCTGGTCAGGACTGAAGGAGTGTTCGCTTTTAGTGTAAGTAGCTACAATATTTTTTAGTCCTAGTAGTAACCTCAACGTTTCAAACATGACGGAGCTCAGCTATTAAACAAAATCCTTACTAATATTATAAATGTCTATTTCTATCTGTCTGTCTGTTACCTTTTCACGACTAAACTACTGAACCGATTGACTTGAAATTTAGTACAGGAGGGGTAGCATATGGTCCGGGGAAGGACATAGGCACTATCCCGAAATTCCCCCGGCATCGGGAACTATACGGATAGAACCGCGAGGCACAGGTATTGAGAAATACTCGTAGTTTTGTCAATAAATTCAAGAGCTTTTTATTATTGAGGTTTCTTTAATGTATCTAAGTTAGGTCAAGGTAATTTTACTATACAACCATTATCTAATTATACTCTTCTTCCAGTCCCTCCCAGTAATATTCTTCTTCAGCATGCTAGTGGAGGTCCTATTCTTCTGGGGCGCGCTGCAGTGGTTCTGCCTCAAGCTGGGACTCGTGCTGAAGGCCGCCACAGACACCACCGTCTGCGAGAGCGTTATAGCTATTGGAAATATATTTTTGGGGATGGTAAGTCGGTTTTTATGGTTTTTGCAAAGATACAGATGTTGAAAATTAATTGATCAATTTAAAAGCCACATTTCGCTATTTTATTCCCATATTCTTACAGAAACTATGTTGCTAGTATATCCTTACTTCACTACATAGTATAAAACAAAGTCGCTTTCTCTGTCCCTATGTCCCTTTGTATGCTTAGATCTTTGAAACTACGCAACGGATTTTGATACGGTTTGTTTTGATAGAGTGATTCAGTGGGAAGGTTTTTAGCATAATTTTATCCCCATATTTCTACGGGAAAGGAACTACGCGAGTGAAACCGCGGGGCGCCGCTAGTTTATTATAAATGCGAAAGTAACTCTGTCTGTCTGTTACCTTTCCACGGCTAAACTACTGAACCGATTTACTTGAAATTTGGTACAGGAGTAGCTTATAATCCGGGGAACGGCATAGGCTATGTTTTATCCCGAAATTTCTACGGGATCGGGAACGCGGATGAAACCCTGGAGCTAGTATAATATTACAAATTGGTTGATGGTTCCCTCCTCCCAATCCTAACATATTTATTTCATTGCCAGTCTGAATCAGTGTTGCTAGTGAAGCCGTACCTCGCGTACCTGACTCCGTCTGAGCTCCATGTTGTCATGTCATCAGGATTCGCTACCGTCTCTGGTAAGTTTAGAGAGCCCTGAGGATTTTGGACCCCATAACAGGCGACATCTTTTAAGGGTTACCAAAATTGAATTTTTTTAAATAAAATAGGCGATTTTTATCTTACCGGTTTTGCTATAATAAACTTACTTAAATTAGCTAAATAAAAGTGCCTAGCGGTAACGATGGCGCACTAGTTAAAGCTGGTTCGAATCCCACCAATGTGATTAAAAAGAAAAATGGAGCCAGATTTTGCCCCCAATCAAAAAAAGCTTTCAGCAAATTTCTTTTAAATCAAGGAACACGTGTGCCTGAGAATTTTCTTTTTAACCCCCGACGCAAAAAGAGGGGTGTTATAAGTTTGACGTGTCTCTGTGTGTGTGTGTATGGGTGTATCTGTCTGTCTGTGGCATCATAGCTCCCGAACGGATGAACCGATTTCAATTTAGTTTTTTTTTGTATTAAAGGGGACTTACGTGCGAGTGTTCTTAGACATGTTTGATTAAAATCGGTTGACCCGTTTAAAAGTTATGGGGGTTTGAAAGTAATTGTGTTGGGGGGTTTTTTAAATTTTTAATTTAATGTTTTTCTTTTCAATGACATGGTTCGTGGTAGGAGAAATAGAGGAGAATAATATTAAATTATATATTATGCATTATTATCTAAATTCCAGGTACAATCCTAGCATCCTACATAGCGTTTGGCGCGGAAGCTGCCCATCTAGTGACAGCGTCTGTCATGTCAGGACCGGCCGCCATTTGTTATTCCAAACTGTTGATGCCAGAGACTAAACGGTCTTTGACAAGCGTCGATAATATACAGCCTGTTAATAGGTTATTATTTTGTTTTTTATAATTGTTACTAAATTCCGGTCGTAATTCACATGAAAAATCGTACGTTGACCTGTAGCTATCTATCTCTGTCGCACCTGCGTAAATTATAATGCGTCCTCGCCATTGCATCCGTGCGAGCGGGACGCATTATTATTTACGTAGGTGCGACAGAGATAGATAGCTACAGGTCAACGTACAAAATTCTTTGTGAATTATGACATGGCTGCATGTGTGTGTTAATCCCGATCCCGTGGGAATATCAGGACAAAAAGATGCCCAAGGGGGTATAGTGCAGCTTAAAGTGCTCCTTATAATTAGCTATCTGCTTATGAAAGTCCCGTCAAAATCGGCCCAGCCATTTCGGAACAAAGAAACAGACAGACAGAAAGACAAAGAATAAAAAAAATAAGTAAAAAATAAAATAAAAATAAGTAAGAAAGAAAAAAGCTGTTTAATTTGAATTTACAAACAGACTTAAAAGGGAATGAAAGGAAAGAGAGAAGAGAATAATAAATGGTTTTCTTTTACAAATCAAATCTTTCTTTTTTCTGACAATAGTTTATCTAATTTTTATTATCATTTTTTATATTTCAGCCAAGACCAATCAGCACTATCCGCGGCGACCCGCGGGGCTACAAACGGGATATCTTTGATCCTAAACATTATAGCCAACATCGTAGCCTTTGTAGCCTTCATCGCGTTCGTGAATGGCGTCCTGTCTTACTTCGGGGGGATGTTGGGACTTCCAGATTTAAATCTGGAATGGATTATGGGAAAAGTTTTTATTCCACTCGCTTGGATCATGGGTAAGTGGAACAAGTCAATTATCTCATTACCTGTATGTACCTCTCAGAGACATAATACACACCCACAACTACGCACACCCATCGATACAAAATTCTTCACGGTCAGATGATACGAAACGGAACGCTGAGGAAAAAAATTGGTCTATGAAAACCTTGTTCCTGGACCTTCCCTCTATCCATTTCCAAAATAAAAAACAGGGGATAGCAGGGCAACAGCACCTCTCAAAAAATTATAACTCCCAGTAACGTCTAGCGTCCCGAGAGGAAACTACCACACCACACCACTGGATAATGAGAGAACGAGAAGACTGTTTTATAGCGCTTCTCCAGCCGCTGCCGTGGCTCGCTCGTTGTATTGTCGAAATTTGTCACACATAGGTATTCGTTGACTTAAATGCTTTTTATCTCAAGAGCTTTCTCCAATTGGTTGAAAAAGAGGGCAAAAAAGGAAGAAACATTTATAATTATTGTTGTTTGGCATCCAATAGTATAGAAAACTAATAGAGTCATTATCCCAGGCGTCCCGTGGGAGGAGTGCGAGCTGGTGGGCTCGCTGATCGGCCTCAAGACGGTCGTGAACGAGTTCGTCGCGTACCAGCGGATGGGCGAGCTGAAGGTGCAGGGGCTCTTGTCCGTGAGTATCACTACATAGTATAAAACAAAGTCGCTTTCTCTGTCCCTATGTATGCTTAGATCTTTAAAACTACGCAACGGATTTTGATGCGGTTTGTTTTAATAGATAGAGTGATCCAGTGGGAAGGTTTTTAGCATTAATTTTATCCCTGAATTATCAAGGGAGCGGAAACTACGCGGGTGAAACAGCGGGGCACTTCTAGTATTTTATATAAGTTAGAAGAATGTAATAAGACAAAGCCAGGAATTATCTTGAAGTGTACTCTATGGAACAAACGACAATATTGTCATTTTGCTACGAGTACATGGGCAAATAGCGATCTGGACCAAATGCAAATTAGTCCAAACGCGATGTAGTCATAATGATTTTATCCCCTTTTCTATACGGCTATGATTTTTTTTCTCTCCTTGTTTATATTTGTTTTTTTCTATGTTATCTTTATTTTTTACTACTTATAATGAGATGATGTAGTGAATGATTATGTTATGTTGTTCTGTGTGACTAGAATACATATCTCTCTTTCTTTCTAAACATCGTAGACTAGGTATACCTTTTGTTAAATAAATATTTCAATACGGATGATGACATTTTCTTTACGTTGTCCATCTTGTAGTTACACTTCTTTCTTTTTAAAATTACTTACTGTAATCAAAGTCAAAAATCCTTTATTCAATTAAGGCCTCAACGAGGCACTTATGAACGTCAGAATTGATTCTACCACCGATTCGGAAATTACATCAGCCGAGAAGAATCGGCAAGAAACTAGGGCTGGTATTTTTTTTTTAATAAAATTAAATACAAATGTCACTTATAACTAATGTCAACAATAAAAAAACATGTCAAAAGGTATATAAAAAAACATCTATAAATATAGAAGTAAAATAATTACATAGGTCAAAAACTAAAAATAGCATACTGAGGTTGCGTGTGCAGAAATTTAATGCCAAACTTCCCTAATTATAAGGATGATTCGAATTTTCTTCGAAATTTTCTTAGCCAATAATAATATTCTTTTTGTTTCATCCACAGCCCCGAGCAGAATTGATAGCTACGTACGCATTATGTGGTTTCACGAACCCGGGCTCTGCCGGAATCATGATCGGGGCTATCGCCGCCATGGCGCCTAATCAGAGGGAAACACTGTCTGGGGTACGTTGAAGATTTATTTTAATGTAAATAGTTTCATAGGTTATTTAACCACTAATTTCGGTTTACTCCCAACGGCCACCAATGGTGGTCGATTTAGTGGTGGCCGTTGGCAGACAAACATCTGAATAAGTTCAGTACTTTTTGCATGATTGAATTAAATGCGAGTGCAAAGTTGCTTTTTAACCGGGGCTCCAGTTGAGGACCGAGCCAGCGAAGGATTCTAAAATTGAATCACGAGCGCAGCGAGGGACTCAAAATAAGAAACCTGAGCGTTAGCGAGGGACACACGGTTAAAAATTGTTTGCACTCGAGTGCAACACATTATTTTTCAACCCCCTCAGCGAGGAAATTACTAAATGAGAACATAAAACAATCACAATATTAAGTGAAAAGCAAAAATATCACGCGCAAAGCAAATAAAAAAATAAGTAAGTACATACACCAAGGAGGTTCCGTGTTTGAATTTGAAATAAACAAAAGTTGTATGGCAGTTTGTGAATCCAAAACATCATCACACTTAGTGCACACGATGTTCTAAATTCAAATTTACTTTTCAACACACTTGCTCATAAAGGGGCTCTTATTTGTGCAAAAACAGTTGAATAATGACACGTTTTATTCACTAGTGAGTTATAGATTGTTTTTTTAAATTGCTTTGTTTTTAAAATAGTTTCGACACCAAAAAAATGGTGTCCATACATTTTAAAAACAAACTTCAACTATGTTGCCTTACTTTTGATAGGTCTATGGTCGATTCCATTCATTCATTCATTCGTTTCTTTTTTAAATAAGGTAGTAAAGTATATTCTTTTAATCTATGGCCGATCACCATTGTTGTGTTGGATGCGCGCGAATAGAAAAACTGTTTATTTATTAGCGAAAAATGATAATTTCTTCGCAAATGTGTTGAAAAACGTTTAGGGTACACGCGAGTATTGATGATTACTATCCTCGGCTATCTTCAGACCCTCGCCTGACGGCTCGGGCCTCAATAGCACCTCGGAAGTAATCACCAACTTACCTCGCTTGTACCATAAATAACTATTAACCTCTAGAGCGCAAAAACGACTTTTACTCCCAGTTAGCGAAATTGCCTTGGGTCCTGCAGGGGCTGCCTACAGCGACCCCGATACTTTCCACTCTTGAGATTAAAATCGACTTTTACCCCCAGATATCGGGGATTAAAAACATACTTTCCGAGCTAGCGGGATGAAAAAACTATTGAACGTATTATGATGTCATTTGGTACAGAAGTAGTATCATCGATCGAAGGCATCGATCGACGTCGATCGACTGGTCTGGTAGAAACTATCGATCGACGTCGACTATTCCATTCTACCATCGATCGATGATGTTGATCGTTGATCGATCGATTGGTCTGGTAACACCATATCCAGGAACAACATATAAAATTCTTAATCTACTATTCCCATGGGATTAACGCCTATTCCCATGGGATAAACGCTTATTCCTATGGGATTAACGCGGGTAAAACCGCCCTGCAAGTATGTGATACTCATCATCATAGGCCTATTATTTTACTAAATACTTTTTGTTATTTTCAGTTGGTGTTCCGTGCGTTTTTCACCGGATGCGGTATCTGCTTTATGACGGCGTGCATAGCAGGTAAACTATGGACATAATATTAGTCTAGAAACCTGAACTTGGGTTCGATTGATAGGTAAATTGATGGAAAATAAATCAACTACCTCGGTTGGAAATAACTGTTTAAATATAGTAACTTTTGTTCTACTCAACTATAGCTATCTAACGATATATTACACATTGGAGGATGTACCAAAATTGGCATCATCCTTTAATACATAATTGTTTTAGCTTATTATAATTGTCAATTAAATAAGTAGTTTGCGGTGTTGGCTAGCAAACACACGCCTGACTATAGGGATTTTCTTTATAATGACTTTTTTATATATATTTCTCTTTTTTCCAGGAGTTCTAATGCCAGATGGAGCTTTCGGCAGCTTAAAGTGATATTATATTAGATTTATATTATGTAATGTATATAAAGTAATATTAATGTTGTAAGAATTGTAAGTATAAAATAAAATACTACAATAAAGTTATATTTTTATTATAAACTTAGTTTTTTTTTACTTATTTCAAGTAAGTAGTAAAAAGTTTGTAGGTACTAAGATTTCTTTAAACAAAGAAAATTATTTTCGGAAGATTGTTAAACCTTCAAATTTTTTTGGCCAGTCGTAACATTTTAGCTGTTTGTACCACTTTTCGCCTTTCGTAGTAAATTAGCACCTTACTCCATTCGTAGCAGTTTTCGCTATTCAAAGCACTTTTCGCTATTCGTAGCACTCTTTGCAATACGCAGCACTTTCGCGATTCGTAGCAAAATAAAATTTTTCGCCATTCGTAACAAAGTAGCACTTTTCGCGATTCGTAGCTAGTAGCACTTTTCGCCATTCGTAGCAACGTAGCAATTTTCGTAGCAAAGTAGCACATTTCGCTATTCGTAGCAACTTTCACTATGCGTAGCACTTTTCGCCATTCGTAGCCATTTTCGCGATTCGTAACAAAGTGGCACTTTTCACGATTCGTAGTACTTTTCGCTATTCGTAGCATCCTGGCACTTTTCGCGATTCGTAGCAAAGTAACACTAGCACTTTCGATATTCGTAGCAAGTAGCAATTTTCGGGATTCGTAGCAAAGAAGCACTTTTCGCTTTTCATAACGAAAAGTGCTTCTTTCGCGATTCGTAGTGTATTTCGTTATTCGTTACATTTTTAGCTATTCGAATAGCTAAAGAGTACTGCGACGATTCGTATCCGATACCGATTTAGATTACTTTTTATCAATGTTTGGTACATAGTATAAAACAAAGTCGCTTTCCGCTGTCTGTCCCTATGTATACTTACTTCTATGTATACTTATCTTTTTAACTACGCAACGGATTTTGATGGGGTTTTCTATTAAAATAGATAAGAGCAATTAAAGAGGAAGGTTATTCTATCCCCGCATTTTCACGGGAGCGGGAACTACGCAACGGTAAAACGTGTGCGTCAGAATGGCTGGTTGCCTGTGACTTTGATCTATGAGAGTTGATTAAAAAATTGCTACGTAATTGCTTATATTTGCTACATATAAGTAATAAAAAATTGCTACATCCTACTAATATTATAAAGGCGAAAGTTTGTATGTATGGATGTTTGTTACTCTTTCACGCAAAAACTACTGAATGGATTTTAATGAAACTTTACAATAATCTTGCTTATACATCAGAATAACACATAGGATACTTTTTATCCCAAAATTCCCACGGGAACGGGAACTACGCGGGTGAAGCCGCGGGGCGCTGCTAGTACTTTATATATACATAGAAATGAAGTCTATTAATATTCTGACGTTTGGATGGCTGGTCACCTCCTGGTTTAAAGTCAGCACGCAGTTTCCCGAAATGTATTGCGCCAATAATTGCTTCATTCATATAATGTGGTTGTAACTTCAAACATATGTTAAATAAAGGATGTAGCTATTATTTAAATTGTCCCAAGGAAAAGTGCCTGATATACACCCCTATTTTGAAAATATGGGACTTATTAAAATCAGAATATCTGTAGCAGTAACTGAATCCATATATCCAATAAAAATATCAAAAATGATAGTCGATTACTTATCTTTAAAAAATACCAAATAAATGTCGTATTACCAGACGGCACACTAGCTATCAAGTATTCTGTGACGGCTCGGGTCGATGACCGCGCTCAGCTGTGTATTGCAGCGTTCGGTGTAGAATAACAATAAAATTCGGCGGGATTTTCAAAATCTTTGACTTATTATAACTTGTTAAATAAAAGCAAAAGAAAAAAACTAACTTCACTATTATATTGTCACCTGTCGTTTACATTAGCTGTGAGATAAGGTATCGCAATTTCAAAATAAGGGTGTATAAAGTGTCTTACTCACTGGTATTGATATTTAAAGAGGCAGGCGTTTTAAATTTAATCGCTTTAAAAATATTCTGATTAACGGGATATTTAACAGGAGAGCGGAAAAAGATGCAAGCTACGGCCCTGGGAAGGTTGTTGGTGTAAATGAAAGAAGTAATGTAGTGTACATTATGTATATTTATTTATTGTAGTGCAATCACGCTAGGTAGCTGTATGTGTCCTTCTCGCCCTCGGTGCGCTCCAAGTACTCCTTCTCAATCAATATGTCGATGCATTTCTGGAATGAAAAGATATTTGGTTAGAAAATTAGAACGGTCAGTTTTGAAATTAGTTACATTTATTTAAAATTAATCAAAATTTATTATTAGAATACAAATTATACAGCCTTATTGATATCTTTGATTTACACGAACACTACACATTGAAATAAAACACTTAAAACGGGTTTTTGTCGTGGTTGTATTTTGTTTTACATTTTCTGACGTTTCGGATTCTTTACAGAACCCGTGAAACGTCATAAAATGTCAAACAAAATACAACCACGACAAAAATCCGTTTAAGTGTTTTATTTCAATATATTATGAGTAGTGCCAGCTAGATAAAACAAAATTTCATGGGAATTTCTGGGATTATCTTTTATTATTCCCGGTTATAAGAAACATTTGTATAAAGACATAAATCAGTCCAGCCGGGCTAGCATGAATTCGAAAACGCGATAGATAACGCGATAGATACAGCGATTTATCAACATCCAACTATCAAAATATGATAAAAATACCCGCCATATTTAATTTGTCATATCGTACCACGCCATATTCATTTGGTCATGCTCGCGAAATCGATATTATATCGTGGTGTCTATATATTTTATCACGCACAGTCATGTTAGGGGGCAGTAATAGTAACAAATACACATTCACCTATAAGAACTTTATAAGTACGAGTATTCTCTCAAAAACGAGACTCGCGTCGTCAACACTCTATATTTTGTTAGTTGATTTTTTGGCGGTGAACTTATGAAATACGAACTTCGTCACATTTTTTTGTTATCTTCCTAGTTAATTTTTTAACCTTTTAAATTACTAAAATACGTACTAGATATTTAATCTGAGCGATTATTCCTTTAAAATATTAACTATCCTAACTAATATTATAAATGCGAAAGTAACTCTGTCTGTCTGTTACCTTTTCACGGCTAAACTACTGAACCGATTGACTTGAAATTTGGTACAGGGGTAGCTTATGGTTCGGGAAAGAACATAGGATACTTTTTATCCCGTAATTACCACGGGATCGGGAACTACGCGGGTGATACCGCGGGGCGCTGCTGGCAGGTAAGATATGTTACCTTAATAACGGGTACTCTGGGCTTGAAGCGCGAGGAGAGCTGGTTGAGAACCTCCACGACCAGATGTTGGTGTTTCAGCGTCTTCCGGGTCTTCATTATTCGCACTATCGCCGCCTGAAACGATTATAAGGAAAGGGGTTAGTTATATTTCTTACACAAATACAAAATTACAAATACAAAATATATTCAGTAGGTCTGAGAATCGGCCAACATCTATTTTTCATCCCGAAATTTCCACGGGAACGGGAACTACGCGTGTGAAACCGCGGGGCGCAGGTAGTTTTATTGTACAATTTTAATTTAGATTTTTGGGTGATAACTTGATAAGACAAATAAATAAATAAAACTTGATAAGACACCGAATGTTGTTTTCCATAGATATCCCTAGTAGCTGCCGTAAAGCATTTAATAATATTTACAAAAGCTGAGATGTGACCTCAGTAGTTCAGTCAGTTCAGTTCGGTAGGCTGCCTTATACCCAAAGTTCTGGATTCAAGTCCCGGCTGAGGCGAAAATTTAGATTTCAATTTTCAACTAGCTGTGCTCCGCGGTTTACCCGGGTAGTTCCCGATCCCGTGGGAATGTGGGGATAAAATGCTAAAAACCTTCCTCTTGAATTACTCTATCTATTACTGAAAACCGCATCAAAATCCGTTGCGTAGTTTTAAAGATTTAAGCATACATAGGGACAGAGACAGCGACTTTGTTTTATACTATGTAGTGATAGTGATAATACCTGCATTGTGTAAAACGCTATATACACCCTTATTTTGAAATTGCGATACCTTATCTCACAGCTAATGTAAACGACGGGTGACAATATAATAGTGAAGTTAGTTTTTTTCTTTTGCTTTTATTTAAAAAGTTATGATAAGTCAAAGATTTTCAAAATCCCGCCGAATTTTATTGTTATTCTATACCGAACGCTGCGATACACAGCTGAGCGCGGTCATCGACCCGAGCCGTCACAGAATACTTGATAGCTAGTGTGCCGTCTTTTAATACGACATTTATTTGGTATTTTTTAAAGATAAGTAATCGACTATCATTTTTGATATTTTTATTGGATATATGGATTCAGTTACTGCTACAGATATTCTGATTTTAATAAGTCCCATATTTTCAAAATAGGGGTGTATAAATAAGTTTACCTGTATGAGCATCTTCCGGTCCTCCTCGATGTGTTTGTGCGTCGCCTCCTGTTCCACCTTCAGCTCCGTCTTCAGCGGGATGTTGATGTTCACGCGCAACTTTTTGCTAAGATTATAAACAAATATTATTGAATAATAAAAAAATGCAATCGTCGGTGGCGCAGGGGATAAAGCCGTTGACTTCCGATCGGAAGGTGCCTGGTTCGAACCCCGCCAGTCCCGCCACGTACCAATGTGTTCTCAATTTACGAATTCATATGTACGTTAATTTCGACGCTCTGACAGTAAAGGAAAACATCGTGAGGAAACCTGCACACACCTGGGAATAAATTCTAAGGTGGTGTGTGAAGTCGACCAACCCGGCCAGCGTGGTTGGCTAAGGCCTAATCACCCTAATTCAGGGTAGGCTCGTGCCCCTCGGTGGGGACATTATATGAGCTGATGATGATGAATAAAAAAATAAAAATCTGTTGTGTGTATCTCGGAAACGAGTATAACAATTAAATTAATTAGAGCGGACGAAACAAAGTAGATTTTATGGGAAAAGTACAGCACCTACAGATTTGATATTTAACATAGTTATTACAATTCACGTTATTCATTGAACAAGCAATCGTTAATATATAATTTTGCAAATGAAATCCACATGAGTTTAAAATCCTGCTAGCCTCCATTAAGGCACGCTTTTAATATATTAATTTCTTTAATTAACGCGAACACTGCATTGAAAGTGAACTGCTTGAGAACTGCTTTAATTAATTATTTCGCGGTTTTTTTTCTGTGATCAGAAATAGAATTCAAAAATCCGTTATACCCTATTTAGACTATGCTCCTATGGACAGGGCAGTTAGCAGGGTCGTGGTGTAAATGGGTCACTCGCGGCCACTCGCGTCACTCTCCGGCAGCGCGAGGAGCAGTGGCAGGGGCATAGTCTAAACGGGGTATTAGTTTTATTGCAATGTGTAGTCACTTCAGTCAATTCAGTGGTGCGCGGGGCGATGTCCATACTAATATTATAAAGAGGAAAGATTTGTTTGTTAGTTTGTAATGAATAGGCTCCGAAACTACTGGACTGATTTCAAAAATTCTTTCACTAATGGAAAGCTAATTTATCAGTGCGTGACATAGGCTATATTTTATCCCCGTAATCCCACGGGAACGGGAACTACGCGGGTGAAACCGCGGGGAGCTACTAGTTAGTAATAATTCAAATGATATTCGTACTTACTTCTTATAACCTAAGTAGAGTTCTATGATAGATGATTCAGTCAGTTCCGACTCGTCGTCCTGGCACACCAGCAGCTTCGCCTTCAGCAGGATTTGGAGCACCTGGAACAACGTCACATGTTCAGTTCGGTTTTCTACGACTTGCAACATTTTAGTAGCCAAATATATACGCGCACGTTTCAACTCGCGCCAACTCCGAGGCCGCCAGGCGGGCGCGTGGCGTGTGCGTATAAAAAATTATAACGTTATATTATAACGAAGCGCGCGTGACTCGAGCGGCCAACGTTTAGTTCGTTATATCGCATAGCGCTGCGATCGCTCGATGTTTGTTTCGTTTCGTTTTAAAAAATACGCGCTATTTTTGTCGATCCGTAGCACACAGTACGCTAAACGTGGTCGGACGGAGTTCCTTGGATGTGTTCCTTTCTCTACTCAAATGCTTTAGGAGAACGTAGTTAAAACCCCAGACTACATGGGGTCTTAGACTGTATGTCTTGTGTTCTGCCTTCCTATTAATGATGTTTCTATTCAAAATGTATACATACTTGCACTAGAAAGTCCCCCTTGATGCCGGTGTGATGCTCCAGCTGGCGCACCGTCCACGCGGTGTTGTCATTGTACTGGAGAAGCACTGCCATTTGGAACGTACTCGCTTGGAGGGTGTATCTGAAACAATATTAATAGAACATTAAGGTACAAGTTTGTAAAGTTGATGCTTACATGCGAGACGCTATTGAGGCCCGAGCCGTCAGAAGATAGCCGAAGAGTAATCATCAATACACGCGTGTACTATACAACGATTTTCAATACTTGCGAAGAATATAAATAATAAAATGGCATTTTTTGCAAGAGTCCCTTTGTTGGCAATACCAAAATGAGCATTACCAAGAGGGGGTACCTTTTATCTGACGCTGAGTGTACATTTATGCATACATTCTCAGTGGCGGATTTACCGGGAAGCAAAGGAAGCAATTGCTTGGGGCCCCGCTTGGACAGGGGCCCCAAAATTTGCAAAATTTTGAAAATATGTTCACAAATTTAAAAAAAATTTAAACATGCAAAATAAAACAATCCAAAATAAAAAAATTTAATCTATCGATATAGTGAAGAATATCGATTTTTCATTGTCCCCAAATGATTTTAAATTCCTAGTTCAAAACAACTGTATTTCGCGCGTATAGTTGGCGCTTCGGTCGCGCATCAATTTGCGACTGAGAAAAGTAGGAAAAAGTTGTAATTTAGTTAGTAAATTATAAGTAAACTGAATAATATATTGATTTTGCAAAATTAATTGGTTATTTATTATTTTAAAATATTGGGGGGGGGGGGGGGTTAATTTCAGAATGGAGGGCCCCGAAAACCTGAGGTTGCTTGGGGCCCCGTCATAGGTAAATCCGGCACTGTACATTCTTATGCAGCCTATACACGTTGGCCGAGCAAACGCCAACACCAACGTGAGGGCAGTATATTTGCATCGTCTTGCCATCACTCGGCTCGTATACAGGCAGTACCACCGGCCTTGTATTAATTTGCCTTCGCTCGCATTGGCCTCCTCTCGGTCAACATGTATAGGCTGCATTACAAATTTCCGCGTTTATAATATCAGTATGTTGTTTACCTGTTCTTAAAACAGTTGGTGACGAGCTCCCCTTTGCTCATGTTGTACAGCCAATTAAGTTTGCGACCCGAGTGCTGCGACGAATAGAACGTCGTGAATCTGTGCACTGATCTTTCCAACTGAAATACAACGAAATATATTATCAATTCTTAGTAATAGTAAATACAAAGTAATACTTGAATTGCGGAAAGGAAAACAAAGAGAGGAAACCTGCACACACGAAGAAATTCTGAAGGTTGTATGTGAATTTAGTTTTTATAATTATCTTGGTTATTAGCACTCAAATTATTATGATTAACGAGATATTTACCATGTATATTATTTTCGAGTTTTCGATATTTCGACGCTGTTGCAAGCGCCATGATCGGAAACTCGAAATATATAAGATTCATGGTAAATATCCCGTTAATCAAAATAATTTGAGTTGTGTCTGAAGTCGATCAACCCGCACTAGGCCTGTGGAAGGACAACCACAGGCTAAGTGCGGATTGTACAATGATACCATGCGTTTTCATCGTGGAATGAGTTTCAAAGATACAGATATATTCAGAGTAGGTGCCACCACAAGACCAACAGTAGTGCGTTCACATTACTGTGTTCCAGTTTGAAGGGCAATGTAGTCAGTGTTATGACTAGGCACACTTTCCATTCCGAGATTGTACACTGTGTCTGTAATGGGAGACTCACCGACTGATTTTATTATTAAACGAAACGTACGTTATCATATATAATTATTTAACAAAACGGGATGTTAGTACGTACTTATTTAAGCGTATCGCACTCCTCCTGATGAAGGCCACCGGACGTTGCTGAAACTAGTCGAGGATTTCGACTTTAATAAGTACGTACTAACATCTCGTTTTGTTAAATAATCACCGACTGATGTCTCGGGGTGATGAGCGCAGAACATAGTATTTTCTTCGTTATTGTGTATTTTTTATTGTGTCCTTACCTCAGTGGGTAACTGGAAGGAGGAAGACTGTTGGAAGGGCCACGACCCGGACGACAGCACTTGGATGCTGAAGTCGATGTGAAGCGGCTGCTCGCTAGTGTTGGACATGTGCTTACGGAAGTTCTCGTTTAGGTCCTTTGAAACGCCTATGTCCTGAAAGGGAATATTGATATGTTAAATTATGTTATAATTATTCAATATTTAAAAAAATAATTGTGGCCCTTTGAACGGCAGACCTCGCGGAGAACAATGGATGCTAGACAACAATGTAATAGTTATTTTCAACCCCCTTTTTGTTTGTATTATGCCCCTCAATCAAAAAGTTGTCGACAAAACAATAACTATTAATAGTATAAAATTACTTTTGAGAAAAACCTGCGCCAAGTTTTGTCAGAATCGCAGAATAGCACAGATATACATTTGTTACTATCCCCTCGTACCGCGTCGCTTTGCTTGAGTCACAATCTTTTCTGTGCCGGCGGCCAACATTGAAAGCTCCTATTGTCATTGTGACTCTAATGTCATTTGGATACATTTTCATTAAACTGACAACCAAAAGATGCGATTACAGCGACGCTGTCACCGGCACAGAAAGGATTGTGGCTCAATAAGACGCCTATAATTAAGTAAATAAGTATACTAACTTGGAACATCCTCTGTAACTTGCTCGTGTACTCGAATCCACACGCCTGTTTCAGTTTTGAGATCATTGACGCCTGAAAATTAAACAATAAATTAATAACCTTATTAGTAGATAACCGATCTCTTTATTGAATGAGTGAGATTTTCTGTTTGCAGTGGAATCTTACGAAAAGAACCATTAATTTGAATTTAATAACCATGTGGGTTGGGTGTGAGTGTGCGTAGTTTCTGATACCCTAGATTCAATTTTCGAACTTAGTTAGGTGTCAGTTACTGTAATGAGATGATGGAGGGAATGATTATGTTATGTTCTGTGATATGAATGTATGTTTGTATGTAATTGAAATTAGTGTATGTTTTCTTCTAGAGGCGGTTATATTAATATTAACATGTAAAAATGATGTTAAATCACTAAATTAATGAAGGATAGGTTTTAGATTGTTAGGCAGTGGTCCGACCACGGGCGATGAGCGAGTAACGAGTACTGGCCGGGCGAGTGAGCGAGTACTCGCCAACTAGAAGAGCTACAAAAATTAACTCGCCGACTCGCCGAGCGAGTAAAAATTAACTAGCCTACTCGCTGAGCGAGTATCGTTGAGCGAGTAAAAACCACTCGCCAACTCGCTCAGCGAGTAAATTTTTGTAGCTCAGCAACAAAACTAGTAAAGACACTACTCTTGTAATTACATTAAGATAAGTTTGTAATTAGTACTAAATTTGTAATAACTTAAACTAGTATCATCCTCTGTACTAAAGCTTTATATAGTTTTCATTTCTAAATGTGGAAGAGCGGTGGCTTCCGACACAGGCCCTCAAGTCTAATGGGAGTCGCCTGGCCTATATATTATTGCATACTTTGTTAAAATGAAATAAAGAATTTATTTATTTATTATTTATTTACTAGCCGGCGGTGTGAACAGGCGAGTAACTATAAAAAATATGTGCATCTCTTTCGTTCACACGGAATATATGTTCACTGTCCTTTTCGTGGGCGAGAAACTCGCCGATAGTTCATCGCTCACTCGCCCGCGGTCGAACCACTGCCTAAGCGTCGTAGCAGATGCAGTATGTATTATATACATACCTCTGCGTCGTCACTACCATTTCTGCCATTGCAATTTCCACCTTATAACCAAGTCAATAAGGTATATTTACCTCTGCGTCGTCGCTAGCCGACATGTGTTGCACCAGTCTCTTCGCCAGCATCTTGCTGTAGAACTTCTGGAACACGTCTTTGTCCTCTATGTATTTGAATACCACCATCTGGAACATCAATTAGTTTTATGATATTATAAAATAAAAACTGTGCCCCGCGGTTTCACTCGTGTAGTTCCCGTTCCCGTGGGAATTTCGATATGAAAAGTATCTTATGTCCTATTCTCAGACCTACTGAATATGCATATAAAATTTGGTATAAACGAGTAGCCGTTTTGGAGGCGTAAGGTAACTAACATTGTGACACGAGAATCACTACATAGTATAAAACAAAGTCGCTTTCTCTGTCCCATTGTATGCTTAGATCTTTAAAACTACGCAACGGATTTTGATGCGGTTTATTTTAATAGATAGAGTGATTCAGTGGGAACGTTTTTAGCATTAACTTTATCCCCATATTCCTACGGGAACGGGAACTACGCGGGTGAAACCGCGGGGCGCCGATAGTGATATTATAAAATATTCAAGAAATTATATAAAACTCTTCCGTTACTGAGTGATGTACTGACTGACAGACAGACAACGCACAGCCGAAACTACTGGTCGTAGAGAGCTGACATTTGGCACGTGTGTTTGTTGGGGGGGAGTAGGCTACCACTAAGAGAGGATTTCTGGAAATTCCCCCCTCGGGGGAGAAAAGGAGGGTAAATTGAAAACTACGCGGGTGAAACCGCGGTGCGCTAATAGTTATGTTATTTATTTATGTTATTCTTATACGCGATTAAGTCCTAAATTGTAAACTATGTAAATCATTTAGTAAATTATCAAAATAATAGCACCTTGCATTTATGTATTTACTAAATAAACTATTCCTCACCACTTGATTGAGCGTGTCCTCGAGCTCTGCCTCCTCGGGGTTCTTGCTGGACTTCTTCAGCAATAGGTCGCAGTACTTGGCGAGCAGCTCGGGGCTCTTAGACGAGGAATTCGCCGCTTTTGTTACTGCGTTGCCTGTGAGGAAGAAGGTTAATATGTTAGACTTTTGAATGAAAATATGAAATAAAATGTTACATTTAATAATTGCTTACATTATTAACTTTCAAATGAGACATCTTTTGTCTTCCTAGGACGTTTACATGGATAGCAATGACTAAATCAGTACAAGCACCCGCGCGTCGAGTTGAAAAAAACAAAATGGCTGCTATTTTGTAATGGAGGTAGCTAGAGAAAATCGAGATCGTGATTTGTCGATGAAAAACACCATATTTTACCCCACTAAAGTATTCGACATTGATGCCCGGTCACCCTTTATATCTATTTAAGGTTCTTATCACAGTTAAAATTGAATGCGATGAATGACAAAGAACAAAGGAAAACGTACTTAATCAACTACAAGTACGTCTAGCTAGATCATAAAAATGTTATAAAACTTATGTTGTATAACACGTCTACAAGTACATTATCAAACATGTTATATTACATGTGTTGTAACATAATCTAGACAAGTTTAAACGTAAACATGTTTTATAAATGCTTTTACAAAGTTCTCAGTAAAGGTAGTTTTATTAAACTTGTTTGTCAAAGTAAACGATGAATTCATTTCTTTTCCTTTAGAGTTCATTTATTTATAAATGAAAAACTTAAGTAATCTATACAAAGAGCTTAGGATGCTCTATAACTACCCGTAACTAAAAATTAAATAAACTTTTCAAATACATACTATTAATAAACCGTCCGCACGCCTTGTCGAGCGCGGCGACGAAGCCGGAGTCGTTGTTGAACGCGACCAACACGAGGGCGTTGTACTTCTTGTGCACCTCCAGTATGGTGCATACATATACTTTGGGGTCCTGGAACATGGGCAAATGGTTAGATATGGCTAGGTGACATGGGGATAATATGGTTAAAGATGTGATCAGAAAATATGGTCAAACAACGTGATGATTAAGAGCAATGACGTGGTCAAACAACGTGATGATTAAGACCAATGGCTTCCATTCGGAAGGTGCCTAGTTTGAAGCCGACAAGTATCAGTGTTTTCGAATGTGAAATTGGTATGTGCGTTTATGCATCTGCAATCTGCATCTCATATATAAAATTCTCGCGTCACAGTTTTCGTTGCCATACTCCTCCGAAACGGCTTGACCGATTCTCATGAAATTTTGTGAGCATATTCAGTAGGTCTGAGAATCGGCCAACATCTATTTTTCATCCCGAAATTCCTACGGGAACGGGAACGGAAACTACGCGTGTGAAACCGCGGGGCGCAGCTAGTATACCTATGAAATTCTAAAGTCTATTTTCTGCTTAATTGTAAGGCTGTGTACTCTGTGACCCACCCACACTCTACAAAGCTAAAAGTGTTGACTAAAGCTGATTACATTGTTGATGACTGCCATACTGTGTTATTAGTCATTTGACTAATTCGACATACATTGGTGACTAGGTGTTACTTTCAATTTCGTCCCCAGATCCAAACAGCAATGTATATCGAGTTAGTATACAGGGTGTCCCGTAAGTAGTGGACCAACGGGATGTGGGGGATAGGGGAGACCGTTACCTACCAGAATCACCAAAATGTATTGTCCTAGGCCTCATAGTTTTGAAGTTATAACGTTTTTTAGTAAGTAGGTGAAATTATCGTACTATGTGCACATTTTTCTTAATTCTACAAATTCTATTACTTATTTTGATGTTATTTTTATTCAAGGGCGTTAAGAATACATAGGTTTTTCTAATTTAAATTATTTTTTAGTGTAGTTATCATTAACATTAAAATTAATCAACAAAACAAGTGCAATTGTTAAATTTCAAAATACTCTAAGTGGTATTTGAGCTGAGCTGGTGTAAAAAAAATGTATTGTAGCCTTGTGGCACTTTATTTTAAAAACATCTACATATCATAAGGATTACAAAAACGTATAACACTGTGGTTTCAAATGAGTAGTTTTTTATTTTAACTAATATCAACGTAAAAGGGAACTTTTGAGAGAAAACAAAAAATCATTGCTAATTATGGAAATTCGTTTATTACTCAATTTATTTTTACATTAAGGGTTCAAAATGCTTTTCTTTAGCTCTTGTGTATTAAAACATCTTCGTATAAAGTCTTTTTGTAAACTTTTTTGGGCTCTTTGATGTTTTTTTATCAATTCAGCAACATGATTGAAATTTTGTGATAACTCTCTTTTTATCAGAAATATTTGTCTCATAAACTGCTTCTTTGAGGAAACCCCATAGAAAATAATCCAAAGGATTCAAGTCGGGAGATCGTGGCCTATTTCATGGCCGATCACTGGCCATGAAATAGTACCTTCGCGTCCAAACCATCGATTTGGGAACGTCTCATTCAAAAATTCAGTCACTTACCGTGAATAGTGGGCAGGTTCACCTTCGTACTGCAACCACATTCTCTCCCGCGCAGTTTCAGGCCTTATGCATAACCAACATCTTCGAATAAAGTTAAGAAGTACGCGAGAGTATGTGGTTCCGCGCAGTTTCAGGCCTTGTGCATAACCAACATCTTCGTTAAGTTAAGAAGCACGTACGAATGTTGCAGTACGAAGGTGAACCTGCCCACTATCCACGGTAAGTGACTGAATTTTTGAATGAGACGTTCCCAAATCGATGGTTTGGACGCGAAGGTACTATTTCATGGCCAGTGATCGGCCATGAAATAGGCCACGATCTCCCGACTTGAATCCTTTGGATTATTTTCTATGGGGTTTCCTCAAAGAAGCAGTTTATGAGACAAATATTTCTGATAAAAAGAGAGTTATCACAAAATTTCAATCATGTTGCTGAATTGATAAAAAAACATCAAAGAGCCCAAAAAAGTTTACAAAAAGACTTTATACGAAGATGTTTTAATACACAAGAGCTAAAGAAAAGCATTTTGAACCCTTAATGTAAAAATAAATTGAGTAATAAACGAATTTCCATAATTAGCAATGATTTTTTGTTTTCTCTCAAAAGTTCCCTTTTACGTTGATATTAGTTAAAATAAAAAACTACTCATTTGAAACCACAGTGTTATACGTTTTTGTAATCCTTATGATATGTAGATGTTTTTAAAATAAAGTGCCACAAGGCTACAATACATTTTTTTTACACCAGCTCAGCTCAAATACCACTTAGAGTATTTTGAAATTTAACAATTGCACTTGTTTTGTTGATTAATTTTAATGTTAATGATAACTACACTAAAAAATAATTTAAATTAGAAAAACCTATGTATTCTTAACGCCCTTGAATAAAAATAACATCAAAATAAGTAATAGAATTTGTAGAATTAAGAAAAATGTGCACATAGTACGGTAATTTCACCTACTTACTAAAAAACGTTATAACTTCAAAACTATGAGGCCTAGGACAATACATTTTGGTGATTCTGGTAGGTAACGGTCTCCCCTATCCCCCACATCCCGTTGGTCCACTACTAACGGGACACCCTGTATACATAACATAACATAATCATTCACTACATCATCTCATTATAGTAACTGACCCCTAACTAAGCTCGAAGCTTGTATCTAGGGTATCAGAAACTACGCACACACTCATTCACACACACCCAGACCGAGAGAAACATTTGTGGTTCACACAAATATTCACCCCGCACGGGAATCGAACCCGCAACCTTACGGATGGCAGTCCGGCATGGTGACCACTCTGCCATCGAAGTCGTCATACTTAAGGACAGATCGTACTGATTGAGCTCAAACCCCTCAGTGAGGACATAACTAATTATAAAGTAATAATAGAAGTGAGGCGTACAGTGTGCGCGCACTCGCCGCACTTGTCGATGGCGGCGAGTCCCTGCGCGTGGATGTGGTGCTCGAGCAGGCGCCGCAGCTCGCACAGCCCGTCGGGGATGCGCGCCACCAGCACGTACATGCGCCCCAGGTCGCTGTTCTTGTCGCCGTCCAGCAGTTTCTGGAAGGGGAATGTGGAGTTAGTTATATTTTTGACAAGTTTAGCGTTAAATGATATTTTTCTCTTTACAAGTGTGTTGAAAAATGTTGTATGGTACACGCGTGTATTGATGATTACTATCCTCGGCTATCTTCAGACCTTCGCCTGACGGCTCGGGCCTCAATAGCGCCTCGGAAGTAATCACCAACTTTACATCCAGAGTGACTTACTGACAGACAATGCACAGCCGAAACTACTGGTCGGAGAGAGCTGAAATATAGCACATGTATTTTTTGGGGGGAGTAGGCTACCACTAAGAAAGGATTTTTGGAAATTCCCCCCCTAGGGCTAAAAAACCCAAACTCTGCCGGAAGTAATTATTTAACGCAGACGAAGTCGCGGTCATAAGCTAGTTATTTAATATAATGTAGTATACCTGGAACTCGGAGTGGAATATCTCGAGATGCTTCTCGATGAGCACGCGGTCGCAGGTCTTGGCGAGGCGCTCCATGGTGGTCTCGTGCAGGTACACCTGGACGCGGCGCTGCTCCTCTTGGAGGCGCTGTTCGGCCTGCAATGGGAACATATTGGTATCACTACATAGTATAAAACAAAGTCGCTTTCTCTGTCCCTATTTATGCTTAGATCTTTAAAACTACGCAACGGTTTTCAGTAATAGATAGAGTAATTCAAGAGGAAGGTTTTTAGCAATTTTATACCCACATTCCCACGGGAACTACGCGGGGCACAGCTAGTAAAACAATAAATAGTAATTGTGTTTTCTCACCTTAATCATATACTCAGTAACAGGGTTATTCCTCAAGAAGTCAGTACTCTCGCGCGTGTAGAATCTCTCCGTGTCTTCTAAAAACACGGCCTCGAAGGTCTCCTTGTATACGGAGAGGTTTTGGCCGCGGGAGGAGGGGTCCTCCTCGTTCAGGCCTAGGGCTACGTAGCAGTTGATTACCTGAGAGGGGGAGAATGTATTAGTAATACTAGTACTTAAGTAATAAAAAAAAAACGAACATAACTAAATTCATAAAATGTATTTTTTAAAAGTTAATATAAATTAAAAATTTAAAAAACACCGAACACAATTACTTTCAAACCCCCATAACAACGGGTCAACCCGATTTTAATCAAACATGTCTAAGAACACTCGCACGTAAGTCCCCTTTAATACAAAAAAACTAAATTGAAATCGGTTCATCCGTTCGGGAGCTATGATGCCACAGACAGACAGATACACACACACAGACACTTCAAACTTATAACACCCCTCTTTTTGCGTCGGGGGTTAAAAAAGACGAACATAACTATAAATTCATAAAATGTATTTTCTAAAACTTAAGAATTAAATCCTTTACTTTTCTTCCAATTACTTATATTCTTCCTATTTAAATTTAAGTCAAGATAGTACCGAATGTTCGGCAATTCAACAAGAAGAAGAATTTTGACCGAATGACACGAAGTTTGGTTTAACCTGCCGAAATTCGTTACGGATTTTTGGCGGTCAAACCGAATGTAAGATAAAGTTCGGCCCATCCCTAGTAATCATAGTCAAGTGACAATAAAAATTTAAGAAAACCATACAATCATCAATATTTTTATATACAATTTCATTTCCACACCAAAAACATTAGTTTACACATACTTATTTTTATATTTCCATTCTTTACGCAAATATTTATGTAAACATACCCCAGAAACAAGCCTAGTATTAATAGTCTCCCCGTTCCGTTCCCGTTCAATCAGTTTGAGCACGGCGTTGGTGACCTGTTTGTTCAGCCGCTGGAACAGGTGGTCCCGCCAGGTCACGAGAGCTAGCTGGTAGATCTCGTAGATACCCTGGGGAAAATAACATTGTTAGTTATTATCTTCATATGCAATACTAATATTATAATGTATAATAAGAAATAATAAAATTCCATATTAAATTTTAGAGAGGAGCCCAAACTAGGTAAAACCTGGGCTATGGTTCTGCTGGCCTCCATTATAAATACCTTACCGACTAATATACATACATATATAAAAATGAAGAGTTTGTTTGTTTGGTTGACCATGCTAATCTCAGGAACTACTGGTCCAATTTGAAAAGCTCTTTTGGTGTTAGATAGCTCATTTATCGAGGAAGGCTATAGGCTATATTCTATCCTCATAATGGTAATTATAAGGTACCCATAATGTATAGTAAGTAACACCGGCGGAATATTCGATATCTACAAATTTAAATCTGTCGAGGCTTTCACTACTTTAATTAAAATATGATACACACATAGATAGTCTAGATCAGTGGTGGGAAAAATTTCTTAATGGAGGACCAGAAAGTTTAAGAAGTTTCAGAGGCGGGCCGGAATTACGGGGAATTCAGAAAAGAAAAGTTTAGTTTATACTTCTGGACTATCAAAATATATTGACGCGGGCCATATTCATGTCGCAAAGTCGTCGGCGGGCCGGATTAAATGCTATTGGCGGGCCGGAGATGGCCCTCGGGCAGTAGTTTGCCTACCACTGGTGTAGACTAGAGCTTAGAAAATGACATAAGCTGCTTTTTATCCCAATATTTCCTAGAAATAAGTCTCCGTGCGGATAAATCCGCCTTACCTAAGATGAGTCTCTGAAATCCGCCACCTGACCTAGTACTCACCTTCCGTCCCTCCTCGCACTCGCGCTTGACCCAGTGCCTATTGAGATACGCGCAGACGCCGTTGAGCACGCGCGACGAGAACTGGTATTCCTCCCACTGTTTCGTGTAGAACGCCAGCACGTCCTCGCCCATTAGCTCGGCGCCGTTCTGTCGAGAGATATTGGTTTTATGAGTAAACTAGCTTCTTCTTTGCGTATCGACTCATATTTTAGAGGACCAGAACTTGGCCTAGTAAACTAGCTAAGCTATGTGTATAACTAGTTATTGAACAAGCAATATTCATTGTTTTCCTTCCGAACAATGTCTTCTAACATTGCAGAAGGTATTGAGGGCCTTAAGCTCTGCCTCGTTCCATTTACGAGTTGTGTTGTGGATAGTTCGAGAGGCTATCTCTTCTCCGTATTGTACAAAACAATTGAACAAGCAATAACATTATTTCCTTTATTTTTTATCTGTTTGGAGTCGACACGCTAAGAAGAAGATTCCTAGTTATAAGGAACATCATAAATAAAAAAAATAAAAAATATCTGTACCAAATTTAATCTAAATCCATACAGTAGTTTTCGCGTGAAAGAGTAACAAACATCCAAACTAACAAACATACAAACTTTCGCATTTATAATATTAGAGTGACATCATGGTGGGGAAACTAGATTTAACGAGAATACAAGTTACATCGTCATCATCAGCTCAAATATGAGCTCATAAATACACTACATTGATAAGATTGCCCTAGAACAAGGCGATCAGACCTCAGTCCAGGGGAGGGTTTTTGGCTCCGGACATTTCACTCCCTACGCTACATCCTCGATATTCTGTGAGAATGTGGTACTTCTCCGATCGAGACAATTCATGTTCTAACTGTGATAATCATAGTTTTGCTCTACCACTAAAATTGGCAACAACAGCTTTTCTATTCAGTTTTTTTTAATACCTCTTTTTGTTTATGACAATAAACATTTATATATTTTAATACTATGTAACTAGATAATAAATCCGTACTTACCTGCAGTAGATTAACGAGATAAAACCTAAGGAACTCCATGAGCCGCTTGTAAAGTTCGAGGCCCACTAACTGAGCACCGCCTTGCACCTGGCCCGTCTGGAATATGACAATATAGTATCATTATTATCAACATACTTTTATATGTCATCATCTTTATCATTATTAACCCCCGACGCAAAAAGAGGGGTGTTATAAGTTTGAAGTGTCTGTGTGTGTGTATCTGTCTGTCTGTGGCATCATAGCTCCCGAACGGATGAACCGATTTCAATTTAGTTTTTTTGTATTAAAGGGGACTTACGTGCGAGTGTTCTTAGACATGTTTGATGAAAATGGGTTGACCCGTTTAAAAGTTATGGGGGTTTGAAAGTAATTGTGTTGGGGATTTTTAAATTTTTAATTAATTATTAGTAGTAGTGTCCTGTGAAATGTTTGGTATAGTATTCACAGATATCTAGATATCTTTACTAGTTTTGTTACTGAAAACTCTAGTATTTTTAAAGACTGGTTTATTGGCGTCAGGAATCGAACCTGTTGAATTTGAAAGAAGTAAAGAATTCGGGAGTAATTGAAAGAATAGTAAAAACAGTACAAGATATTTTTCATCATCAGCTCATGTCCGCATCGTGGGCATCATGGGCTCGGGCCTATACTTAATCGACCACGCTAGTTGGTCGACTTCACACAACTTTGAATTTCTTCACAGATTTGAATAGGTTTCCTCACAATGTTTGCTTTTCATGTTTTGTTATTGATTCACTTTTATTTTTATATTTACATGTCGTGTTACAGCAAAATGAATAAACCTTTCTTTCTTGTTTTTTACTCTATTAATATGATGGTTTTTCCCTCGAGAGATTTACTTGTACACCGACAAGAGCACCACTCTTAAATTGATGATGACTTATAACCTAAAAATCTGTTCCATACCTGTTTCTTGCCCCCAAAGCTGGTCCTCCCCCCGTTACTGGAGGCGCGGTTGGCGCTGCTGCTACTAGCACTTTGGTGGTGCACCGACGTACAGTAGTTATATACATGACTGGGTTTGGTTCAGGTATATTATTTATATGTATATTAAATGAAGACTTTGTTTTTATATAATGTAGTTTTTAACAGATTTTGAACTAAAACGACTTTATTTGTGTCATATACTATCCATTGGGCGTGGTAGACCAAATCCGAAACTATAATAATCACTACATAGTATAAAACAAAGTCGCTTTCTCTATCCCTATGTGTGCTTAGATCTTTAAAACTACGCAACGGATTTTGATGCGGTTTGTTTTAGATAGAGTGATTCAGTGGGAAGTTTAGCTTAATTTTATCCCCATATTCCTACGGGAACGGGAACTACGCGGGTGAAACCGCGGGGCGCCGCTAGTTAAGGATAAGCGAAAAATGCTGAAAGGACTCTCGATGCTGTTTTTATTAAAAACTACGATTACCGGGACCGAACCGACTTATCACGCATACCTGACTTCAAAACAGGAGGTGATGGAGGACGTTCATTGATATCTTCGTCAATCGTGAACCGAAGTCAGGAAATGAACATCAAGGAAATAGTTATTTATGGTACAAGCGAGGTAAGTTGGTGATTACTTCCGAGGTGCTATTGAGGCCCGAGCCGTCAGGCGAGGGTCTGAAGATAGCCGAGGATAGTAATCATCAATACACACGTGTACCATACAACGTTTTTCAACACATTTGCGAAGACATTACACAACAATGGTGATCGGCCAAAGACTAAAAGAATATATATACTTATTAAAAAAAAACGAATGAATGAATGAATGGAATCGACCATAGACCTACCAAAAGTAAGGAAACATAGTTGAAGTTTGTTTTTAAAATGTAGGGACACATTTTTTTGGTATCGAAACTTCTTTAAAAACAAAGCAATGTAAAAAAACAATCTATAACTCACTAGTGAATAAAACGTGTCATTATTCAACTGTTTTTGCACAAATAAGAGCCCCTTTATGAGCAAGTGTGTTGAAAATACTATTTATTGTACTATTCATGTTTACAGTCGACCTTTTATGTAAGAATAAGTAATCAGTTTCTTTTAGAGTATATTTGAACTGAATAAATTCAAATATAAATTAAATTATAAGTCGTCGGATAAGTTAAGAAATCGTTTTTTTTTTACTTTTTCGTTTACATTATAAAGGATACGTATACAAGTCCATATATCTCTTCTTTTCCATGTGCTGTCTCTTGTACACTTGTTCTATGCCTTCTTGCAAGTCGCCCCATATCTGGAAAACGAAATACAACCTTATATTAAAGGGAATAAAGATCAATATTCAATGGCGATAGGCAATACCATATTGCAAAGGGTCCCATATCTGTTATACGAAAATCAACTTTATAATTAATAGAATAAAGTTTTATATTGAGAGGCGATAGATTAAGGCTAAAGTGTAGTGCTGGCGAATGAGGTCGTGAGTTTGATGCCCACCTATTGCACTGTTGATGGGAACCCACTCCAGCAGACCCCAGTTTTATAAACTCTAGTCTAGGTAGATTAAAGTTCATTATTTATTTTAGGTTTTAGGGTGAGGCCAAACGGGCGTAATTTTGTGAGTTGTGAGTCGCGTAAAATGAGTCGCGAAATTTACGTTCAACTGAAATTCGGTTAGACTGCCACACGGACGGATGTATTTTCAGTTGTAATCCGAAACATTTGTACGAATCCTTGTATCGTGCAAGCTCCCCACCTCACCCCGACCGAAATTCAGTTGATATTATGCGTGTGAGTCGGAAGACCACTCATTTTGCGTCGCCGCGCCGTGTGAATCAAATAGGACTTTTCTATGAAACTGAATGCAGCAGAATTTCTGCGAACGAAATTCTGCGACTCACGACTCACAAAATTACGCTCGTTTGGCCTTACCCTTAATTAATTTCTCAATGAAAATAGTTATAAATAAATAATAGTATGTATTTAAAGTATATTAGATCAAATTCGAGAAAAACAGGACACAGTCAAATATTACTTATACATATTTGACTATTTATGCAAAAAATAAAAATAAAGTCACATACGCTGTTCGCTTAGACCTTTGACAAAATTTAAAATTCAAATTTTACATGTTAGAGTACAATATATTTTGTCCGCTTACACATAAGCTAAAATAAATTATAGTTTAAAAAAACTAAAAAACACGCTTTTTATAGAAAACCGAACTAAAAAATAGAAAATAAATTTCAATGAATATAAATCAATAATAGTGTGAATAAAAAAAAAAATATTTTATTTTAAAAAAAGCGTGGGGTGCTTTTTAAAATATTATCGAAATGATAATCACTCTACTCATATCTGTCAATAAAATATTTATAACTATTGACACCATGCACCCCACGCTTTTTTTTAAATAAAATATTTTTTTTTATTCACACTATTATTAATTTATATTCATTGAAATTTATTTTCTATTTTTTAGTTCGGTTTTCTATAAAAAGCGTGTTTTTTAGTTTTTTTAAACTATAATTTATTTTCTACTTTTTAGTTTGGATTATTTATAATAGCTTGTTTTTTTGAAATGAAAATTATATAAATTAACAAAAATCATATTTTGCAAATTGAAAAATGGAATAATTTTATCAAATTAGTGTATTGTCATCGGTCCTCAATAAATCTACAAAGTTTGAACGAAATCTGGCCGTTTAAGGTGGGTCAAAATAGCGCCCAAAGAAGTCGGTTACAAACAAACATACAAACATACAGGTGAAGCTACGTTAGCTACGCTGAAACGTACATAAATAACGATCACAAAGACATTATCATACTCATTTCAATCAATATATAGCTAGTCCCGGTTTCCAGAGACGCAAACACATTACTGATGTATTTATTCATTATATACCTACAATACATAATGCATTAAATACTGGGAACGTAAAAAAAAGTACAAAATGGCGACAGAACAAGTACTTAATTTGAATAAATAAATCTTAATAATATGTATGTATATTATTGTAAATGCGAGTTTGTGGTGGTGGATAGATGTTTGTAAAGGAACAATTCCAAGACGGGCCGCAGACTGCAAACTGCAACCGCAAACTACAAGCGACAACACTTGTTTCGTATGAAATTGATTCCGAGCGCGTCGCGCCTGCAGGCAGCAGTGTTGCTGTTGCCGCGCTCGGAATCAATTTCATAGATGTTGATAGAAACAAGTGTTGTCGCTTGCAGTTTGCGGTAGCAGTTTGCGGTCTGCGATCCGTCTTAGAATTGTACCTTTACTCTTTTATATAAAAACTACTGAACCGATTTAGATGATATTTGGTACAGATGTTCATTACAAACAGGAATAATACATAGGATACTTTTTATCCCAAAATGCCTATGGGAAAAGTTCCGCGCGGGTAAAACCGCGGGTCACAGCACAGCTAGTACCATAACTGCGCGAGTTTGTGAGTTTGTGTGGATGGATGGATGTTTGTTACTCTTTCACGTAAAAACTATGTGAATATCGAATTGGGATCAATTTTTAGTATACCAAAATTTTGCCAAAAGCCAGTATAGGGATGTCGACAAAAAAAAGAGAAAATACGTGTCCAATATTTTTTCGAAATCTATCTGACGGACTAATTAGAATTTTCATTTTGTTTACCCAGTCGACATCCCTATTAGCGCGTGCGTATGTTGACACGCAGACGACGCAGACCGCGCAGGGCAGAGGGCACGTGCGAAGCAGACACGTATCTGTTCTGCTCTCTCTCGCGACGTTACATTCACCACAAAATCTGCTCTGCTCTGCCCTGCGCGGCCTGCGTCACCTGCGTCTCAGCATACGCTTAGCCTTTTACGTGAGGCGAGTGCTATCAGACCTTTACAGTCTAAAACGATATGACATTGAGTGGTCTAACTACCCGTAACGACTGTCGATGATGTTAGTACGACAACCGGGACCAACGACCTAACGTGTCATCCAAAGCACGGAAACGCTAGTGTCAGTGTACTTTTAATATAAATAAAATACAAATAAAAATTTGTATACAATGATTTTATAAAATTCATTTAAAAGTATTATAGGTATGTTCATCATCAATACATAGTCACTTTCTCTGTCCCTATGTATGCTTAGATCTTTAAAACTACGCAACGGATTTTGTTGCGGTTTATTTTAATTGTGTTAAAATTTGTGATTCAGTGGAAAGTTTTTAGCATAATTGTATCCCCATATTCCTACGGGAACGGGAACTACGCGAGTGAAACCGCGGGGCGCCGCTAGTTATAACTATAGCGGTAATTGAAATACATCATCTGTGAAAATTTCATCTGTCTATCTATCACCGTCCTTGAGATACGCCTGGTGACAGACCGACGGACAGCGAAGTCTCAGTAATAGGGTCCCGTTTTTACCCTTTACGGAACCCTAAATAAGACAATTTTACTTTTAATTTCATATGTAAAACTAATAAATTACTTAGCGCATATTGGTTTTATTAACTTTATTTGAAGATACAAAATTAGATTTTTTATACCAAACTAGCATCGCCCTGCGGTTTTACCCGCGTAGTTGCCGTTCCCGTGGGAATTTCGGGATAAAAGTATCCTATGTGTTATTCTGATGAATAAGCTAAATTATTGTAAAGTTTCATTAAAATCCATTCAGTTGTTTTTGCGTGAAAGAGGAACAAACATCCACACATCTACACTCACAAATATTTGGTTTTATAATATTAGTAGGATAGTAGGATTAAAGTATGTAAGTACTTCTCTTTATCCGAACCTTTACCCCATGTCTATTTGGGGTCGGTTTCAATTTAACCAGATTTGGCGGAATGTCAGTATTTTACGTGAAGCGACTGCCATCAGACCTTCACAACCCAGAGGGCTATACGACATTTTTTGGTTAAACCAAATGTTACACTTTTGAGGGCCCGTAACGACTGTCGATGATGTTAGTACAACACCCGAGACGTATGTAAGTACTTATTAACGAATAAAACTAAAGAACCGTTGACCCGATTACCGTCACGCGTAAATCAAATACACCTAAAAATATAAAAACAAGAATAAATGCAAATTTTTAATTCATAAAATCTGGCTTAATGCCAAAGGTATATAAATAAATTTACTCTCCACACGAATTTACACCTTATTTTCAAGCAACTAAGACTTAATATACTTTGAAATGTTGAATGAGAAAGTATTGATTATAAATTAATTTATATAAAAGCTGTTTCTCGTATGAATTATGTGATATTACTGGTTTTCTAAAAACTTCCGGTAATGTTCTTGTACATATTTAGTACTAACTGCGCCCCGCCGTTTCACCCGCGTAGTTCCCGATCCCGTGGGAAATTCGGGATAAAACGTAGCCTATGTTCTTTCCCGGACCATAAGCTACCCCTGTACCAAATTTCAAGTCAATCGGTTCAGTAGTTTAGCCGTGTAAAGGTAACAGACAGACAGACAGAGTTACTTTCGCATTTATAATATTAGTTAGGAAGTTAGGATTAGGATTTACTAACACTGATCGCTATCCGATTACGGCGAAGAAAGGAAGGGTTAGGTACCTATATGATTATGAGTTTTATTCAGCATAGCTGTGCCCCGCGGTTTTACCCGCGTGGAGCCTTATCCCGTGGGAATTTGAGGATAAAAAGTATCCTATATGTTATTTCTAGTCATAAGGAACATCTGTACCAAATTTAATCAAAATCGATACAGTAGTTTTTACGTGAAAGAGGAACAAACATCCAATCTCACAAACATCCAAACATCCAAACTTTCGCATCCTACTATAATCCTACTAATATTATAAATGCGAAAGTGTGTATGTTTGGATGTTTGTGAGATTGGATGTTTGTTCCACTTTCACGCAAAAACTACTGTATCGATTTTGATTAAATTTGGTATATAGATGTTTCTTATAACTAGGAATAACACATAGGATACTTTTTATCCCGAAATTCCCATGGGATTGTGTATAAGTAATCGTATGTTTTATTGTTACTTTTTGTAGTCACAAATCCTACCAATAGATGGCGCTGTTACTTAATTTTTTTAACACACGATGGTGAATTGTGCCGAGATTGTATGATACTACGAGCTATGCATTCTCACGTGAGCGGGTACTACGCGGGTAAAACCGCGGGGCGCTGCTAGTTTATATTATTAGTAGGATAGTAGGATTAACTAACAGTGTGATTTGTATCGCTATCCGATTACGGCGAAGGAAAGGAGAGTTATGAATTTCATCATTCACCAGTGGCGGCGCTCCGCGGTTTCACCCGCGTAGTTCCCGCTCCCGTGAGAATACAGGGATAAAATTACCTTCCTCTTGAATCACTCTATCTATTAAAACAAACCGCATCAAAATCCGTTGCGTAGTTTTAAAGATTTAGGCATATATAGGGACATAGGGACAGAGAAAGCGACTTTGTTTTATACTATGTAGTGATACGTTGTATTGTCATAGGTACATTTATTTTAAAGGTTTAACGACCTATTTTCATACCTACCAAATACAGTGTATATACTAAAATCATAAAGGTCAATCGGTATCCAAGGAGTTTGGTTACAAACACTGTGACACGAAAATCTATACTAATATTATAAAGACGAAACATTTGGTTGTTGGTAACGAATAGGCACCGAAACTACTGAACCGATTTCAAAAATTCTGACTCCATTAGAAAGCTACATTCACCCTGTGCAATATAGGCTATATTTTAACCCTGTATTCTCACGGGAATGGGAACCACGCTTGTGAAACCGCGGAGCGTTGCTAGTTATATAAACAGTGTACATTTTTCAAGTGGGCGTAGTAGACCAAATCCGAAATTATAAGGAACTAGCTGTGCCCCGCGATTTTGCTCGCATAGTTCCCGATCCCATGGGAATTTCGGGATAAAACATAGCCTATGTTCTTTCCCGGATATATACATAGGCTACCCCTGTACCAAATTTCAAGTCAATCGGGTTAGTAGTTTAGCCGTGAAAAGGTAACAGACAGAGTTACTTTCGCATTTATAATATTAGTATATAGGATAGCGAAAAATCCAGCCGAATTGAGAAATTCCTCCTTTCTTGAAGTCGGTTAAACAGATAAAACCACGAGTAAAACCACAGCGCAAAGTCAGTTAATTATAAATTAAAACCTTATTCCGTAACATTGCATTATAATCCTTATCTGCATCGCAATAAGATCTAAAGTTCAAACTAATTGCTTATTGTGTACAAAATAGTATTTTAATTGTTTCAAGAGTTTGTCTTTTGTCTTTGACCTAGATTAAACTTGGCATTGTTGAGGTTTCGCGTTTACTTATACATAACAATTAATAATTATTATTTACTTAAAACCTTTATAATAATCTTCTTTTAAATAAAATTCTCGTGTCACAGTTTTCGTTGCCATACTCCTCCGAAACGGCTTGACCGATTCTCATGAAATTTTGTGAGCATATTCAGTAGGTCTGAGAATCGGCCAACATCTATTTTTCATCCCGAAATTTCCACGGGAATGGGAACGGGAACTACGCGTGTGAAACCGCGGGGCGCAGCTAGTGACATATAAAAATCAATTGCTGTTCGCTAGTCTCGCTAAAACTCGAGAACGGCTGAACGGATTTATCTTATCTTGGTCTTGAAATGTTCGTGGAGGTCTAGGGAAGGTTTAAAAGGTGAGAAAAATTCGAATAATTGCCGGGAACACGGAAACGGAAACTACGCGGGAGAAACCGCGGGGCACAGCTAGTATTTTAATTAGTATTATTTACCAGAAGCGCAGTTCTAACCGCAGATCACTAGTCAATACTTCTTTTTACTATAATCACTACATAGTATAAAACAAAGTCGCTTTCTCTGTCCCTATGTCCCTATGTATGCTTAGATCTTTAAAACTACGCAACGGATTTTGATGCGGTTTGTTTTAATAGATAGAGTGATTCAGTGGGAAGGTTATTAGCATTATTTTATCCCCATATTCGTACGGGAACTACGCGGGTGAAACCGCGGGGCGCCGCTAGACTATCTATCTATACTAATATTATAAAGAAGTAAAGTTTGTGTGTTTGTTTTCGAAGTCATGCTATGCCCAGCTGTCGTATCATCAAATTAACCTGATTAACTCTTGGTCTGCAATAACCGCGGCGCCAAGCTAATACATAAAGTAATATAAACTAAGTATGTATTGTATAAAATATGAATAACATTACGACCGTTTATGTAATCTATGTCGAACATAATATTTATAAGAGGAAATAGTAATACATAATATATTTCTGCCATCATGTAAGGAAATTAATTCAAATATATCTAACTAGCGGTCCGCCCCGGCTTCGCACGGGTCCAATTTTCCTGTTGATTTTCCGTGTTTTTTTTTACATAAGAACCTTCTCCTAATAATAACAAATACAACAAAAAAAAGAATTAGTGAAATCGGTCCAGCCATTCACGCGTGATGCCGTGACCAAGGAAACGGGTTTCATTTTTATATATAATATATAGATAGACTAGCTGTGCCCCGCGGTTTCACACGCGTAGTTCCCGTTCCCGAGGGAATTTCGGGATAAAAAGTATCCTATGTCCTTTTCCTGGTTCTTATCTACCTCCCCACCAATTTTCAGCCAAACCAAATCGGTCCAGCCGTTCTTGAGTTATAAGTGGCGTAACTAACACGACTTTCTTTTATATATATAGATAGATATGAAATAGTTTCAATTTGCGCCTCGAAAGAGCACTTAATAAGTCAAAGAATATATTGATAAACAAGCTGTGTCTCGCAGTTTCACTCGCGTAGTTCCCATTCCCGTGGGCATACAGGGATGAAATATAGCCTATGTCACTCGCTGATAATGTAGCTTTCTTTCTTTTTTAGAAACAAAACTACCCAGAACCTTATCTACGGGAAAATCGGGATAAAACGTAGTCAATGATTTTTACTAAGCTCTAGTCTATCTCTGTACCGAATTTCATTTAAATCGGTTCAGTGGTTTTATATGTGAGTTGTTTCGTTGAGTTGTTCAGTTGTTACCATGATAACTACATAGTATAAAACAAAATCGCATCCCGCTGCCTGTTTCTATCTTTACAACTACGCAACGGATTTCGATGCGGTTTTCTTTAATAGATAGAATGATTCAAGAGGAAGCTTTTTAGTATAATTTTATCCCCGCATTCTCTCGGGAGCGGGAACTACGCGTGTGAAACCGCTGGGCGCTGCTAATTTATTTATAAAATAAAGGACTCTACGATAAAATAAGGACATTTCATGGAATCTTTTCCCATAGTTACGAAAATAGGTGATTTTATAGACATTTTTTCTTTCCGAAACGCTTCATGCGATTTACCGTTGCGAGTTAAAAGGAGTCATTAATAGGCCCGTTCCACTCACAGTGGTAGCCTGACCTACGTACCTAACTGTTGTTCACAAACAAGGCCACACACGGAAACAATAAAATGTTTCAGCCAACAATAGGGATGTCGACTAAAAAAATGTAATTAGTCCGTCAGATAGATTTCGCAAAAAAATTGGACACGTCATACTGTCGCATCTTTTGGTTGACAGTTTATTGAAAATGTATCCAAATGACATTAGAATCAAAATGACAATAGTAGCTTCCACTTTTTGCTGCCGGCACAGAAAACTTGGTGACTCTATAAGTACCTACGACAAACGGGACGGACAGTTTAATTGAGTATTTAAAAAAAAAAATTTTGTGATAAGTGGAAAGATCATAGGTATTACAGTTTTTTAACAAACTAATTTTGGTTTTTATTTCTTTGCAATAATTAAAAGTTCCATTAAATAAAATAATTTTTTTTAATTCAGAACCGAAAACACGCCGATAGCTGTCTGTTACGTCATAATGTTAGTTTTGATTATTGACGCGAACGCTGTACCATAGATTACTAAATAGTTACTACGCTGTACCATACACTTACTATAACATTATGACGTCACAAACATGACAACCAATTGTGGCGCATTTACAGTCACGTGATTTTTATTTAAATTTTATCAATTTTTAATGCATTCTAATTAGTTTAAAAAAACATTATTAAAGTTTTTAACATTGAATATCGATATAATTAAATATAAAGTATAAAAATACATTAAAAAAATCAGTAGTTCTTGTTTTTCAAATACTCAATTGTATTGTTTTTATTGCAATGTCAATGTCCTGAGTAATTATTTACATATTTTAATTTAGGTAGGTATTTAGTAGAAGCAGCGCCACAAAATTTCAGTCGCACAAATCCGAATTCCGTAGGAATGTCGAGACATAAAGTATGCTATAAGTTAGTCCTGGTAATAAGGAAGATATCTACAAAATTTTATATAGGCTAGCCATTTTTACTGAATGCTATACTGGAATAACAAACATCCATAAATCCATTCAAACTCCTTAGCTGTGCCCCAGTGTTTAGCCTGCATTGGCTCTCCTATGTATGTATGTATGGTCATGGGTTCAAGTCTCAGCTGTAGTAAAAATTTAATATATCTAAAGAAAATAAATGATTTAATAATACTTACTTGGTCAAAATCCTTCTGCCTGAGCGGCACTTGAGGCCTGACACTAGTAGAACTCCCGGAACTCATTGTAACACCTCACTCTACACAATCAACGCATAAATACAAATGTTACACGAAAATCACCGTAACTCACACAATATCGTTAAAAAAGAATCTACCCTAACACAGAGATCACAGAGTTTATATTACTTTAGCTGCATTCTAGAAAATACATAATTTGTTTAGTGTTTTTTTGTTTTAAGTTTGTATTAAAAAATAATTAAGTATTTATTATTATATGTTTTTTTGTGGAACTTTTTTTTTGTTTTACTCCTGTAGGTTGCTTGTCAAATCTGTAACAAAGAAAGGATTATTTATAAAGGGCTGTCATACAGGATAAGTGCAACATATTTGTAAAAGAGACATCAAAGAATTATATACTAGACTAGCGGCGCCCTGTGGTTTCACCCGCATAGCTCCCGTTCCCGTAGGAATATGAGAATAAAATTATGCTAACAAAACAAACCGCATCAAAATCCGTTGCGTAGTTTTAAAGATATAAGCATACATAGGGACATGGGGACATAGGGACAGAGAAAGCGACTTTGTTTTATACTATGTAGTGATCTGCTACCTGTGAAAAATTCGGACTAAAAAAGTGCCAAAGTCATCCAAATCCATTCATCCTTTTAAGTGTAAAGAGTAACAAACATACATACACATAATACACACAAACCAAATTTTCACTTTAAAATTATCTTTACATCACTGCAGGTGAAGCTGCAGAAGAAGAACAAAGAATACAGCGAAGGTATGGCATATTTATAGTGTTAGGTAGTTATTTTTAGTATGATACACACATCATGAAACCACATAAGCTGACCTTCCTGGAGAAACTAGAATAGTTCTAATATCACCAGGAATCATACTCAGGAATGTTTGAGAAACCACATAAGTAGGCCAACTTCCTAGAGGAACAAGAAACATTCAAATAAATTAAACAGCACACACAAAATGTAGTTAAACTGGAAAGGACACAAGGTTTACATAAATTGAACAACTTTCTGTAGAAACTAGGATGGTTCTAATATCATCAATCATCCTTGTTAATACAAGAGACCCAAAATGGAAAGGACACAACATCTACTGAAAGGATGCAAGGTCTACTCACAGGAATACAAACTGAAAAGGACACCAAGGTTTACTGAAATAACACAAGATCTTGCAGAAAAATGTCTGATGGTTTAAATAAAAAACAAGCAGTATGCACTAAGGTGAGAACCAAAAATGGAGAGTAGTTGTGAAAAACTGCCCTTCACTACTACTAACGAGTACAAGTTTTCACTGCAGAGTATAATTCTCTCTTTCTGTTTATGATTACGATTTCACACTTCTCATTTGTTGACTCTGAGGGGACTGAAGTTCTTGGAAGAATTGAGCTGGTAATAGACAACCACCTTACGCAAAATGGACGAAACTGGCTCGTCTAATTGCGAGAAGACCCTGTCTACAAGTAACAAGTTGTGTGTTGACTCATATTTGTGAGGACCAGAACTTGGTCACCGATATACCACTATCAGTGACCTTGCTAAGATCATTGTGTGTGGTGTAGGGACACACACATCTTACACTTGTATTGACAAAATATGAATAAAGACTAAACTAATATTAAAAGGAGGTCAAGTTTTTTTAGTTAATATTAACTGAGATATCTGTAAAACTACTGGTTTGATTTTGGAAATTCTCTCACATAAAGGAAGCTACATTATCCTTGAAAGTTATAGGAAATGAGTGAAATGAGTGTGTGCGTAGTTTCTGATACCCTAGATACAAGCTTCGAACTTAGTTAGGGGTCAGTTACTGTAATGAGACGATGTAGTGAATGATTATGTTATGTTTTATCCTAATTTCGACATGAGATCAATATTGATGTGGGGAAACTATGGGACATGTGAATACAAGAATTTTATGATTTATGTAAAAAGTTTATGATTTATGTATTACAGCAATGGCTTACAGTTTCACCTTCATAGTGCCTATTCCCATGTGAATAGGATGATAAAATATAGCTTATGTTACTTGTTGATAACTTATCTTTCCATTAGTGAAAGAATTTTTGAAATCATTTCAGTAGTTTTTGAGTTAAATCATAACAAACAATCAAGTATTTCTTCTTTATAATATAAAGTATAGTATAGGTTACTTATAGTACACCATATATGGCTTATCACCTTTTAGGGTAGACCATGATATCCTATGTTCTTTGTATACAATCTTAACATAATCATTCTATCATGTTCTTATACCAACTGACCCCTAACTAGGTTTATTACCTGTTTCTAGGGTATCAATAAACTGTGAACACACTTTCACTCACGAGATAAACATTTGTGGATCACCAAAATATTTACCATGAATAGGAATTGAACTTGCAACCCTTTGTTTAGTAGTGATAAATGTAATACTTGAGTCATTGTTATTATGTAAAAAGGGAATTGGTGTACTGTTATACAATAGAAATGGAGGTACTTTGAAATTTCTAGTTTTTGTAGCATTTTAACAGTTATTTTAATCAGGAATTTATTTAGACTAAAACAACTTGTGTATTCAAATGACTGGTTGGCCAATATTGTGGCCAGTGAAGTGGAAACTATGCCTTATTACCATAATGGCTACAACAAAATTTAAAAAAAAAATCAACACAACCACATACCCACTTTTTACGCGGATATTAAAAAAAACATTGCGAAATAGCGGGAAATCATGTAACGTCACACGATTACAAAGACTGATGCGAAAAAAGTAAAAGTGCTGTGCATCTGACAAAGGAATCGAGATTTTGCAATCCAAACAAGGGCAGACGAAAACATGTTACATTTTACATCGCACGTACAACCAAACTACACGTACCTTGTATGTTACTCTGGAATACAACATGGCACTGTTACTGAACACAAAATAATCATAAAATAAACGATTTACAAGGAATAAATTGTTATATTACGACTGATTTCTTTTCCTTGACAATGCAAGCAAGTACAACTGTGTACCTGACAAATGAATGACTGACTGACAGATCGTGACAGGTCAAGAATGTAAAATCCTACCAAATTTGAAATCACATTCCAGCAAGGGATTTCAATTTATCAATACAACAGATTTTATAGGAAGTGTTATACTTACGTAGTAGCACCCGTATTCACACTGTCATCAACCACATTTCAACACTTAGCTATTGATAAAACACTTTTAACACGATTTGATTTCATTTACGCACTGTTTTTAATAAAGATATCCAGGCAAAAAAGGTATTGATGCTAGAAAAAGTATCTATCTCCCCTTACGATCAACCATTTCCCAGTCATGCACTCAAATTCACTCTATCGATGAAAAAGAAACAACAAACAAAGAAAGGGACGGATAGAGAAACAGATATCATCTTCATCAGCATCACAGATAATTGAGCGTCAACGAATGAATGACAATCGCATATGTATGTTAAAGTAAAATAAGGTAAAAAATCATTTATTGCTACATTTAAATTAAAATACATAAAAAAACACACACACAATTGACACAATTAAACTTAAAAACAAAATAAATGAAGGTTTAGTACAGTGCAGGTTAAGATGTAGAATACCTAATAGCTAGCCGAAACTATGCCTCGATGATACGAAATTCACCGGACACCGTTTATTTTGCATTAAAAAGCCTAACTATGTCCGGTCTGGCCTAATCTGGACTCCTGGAAGAAAATCCTACACAGTGTGTAGTACATACAGTACACTACACATAAATTTAATCAAATTTGCCGTATCGTGTAGCAGTGGTTTAATAAACTAGGTAGCAAAGGCTAAGCTAGCTAGGCTTTGTAGGGGCTCGCTAGCTTTTTAAATACTGTTATGGATGTGGCATATAAATTATGTAATAACTGTGGCATAATTATATCAAATTCTGTACATGATTTTCCGTAAAATGTACCAAAAAACTGTATAAATTGTTGCGTTAGAAGACCTTTGCTTCAATACTGTTAGAAAGCGACACGTTACTATTTTTGTGCCTCTCTCTCTTTAGCTATTTTTCTGGTATACAGTCCAGTTTAAGTAATACTTTTGTGAGTGAGGTCATATGAATCTGTGGTTATTTGTGGTAAGTGCTGCCATAGTATAAATAATATTGCTACTTTTTATGTTATTTTTAGAAAACATGTAGGTATTTGAATTGAATCTTATTCAACCTTTATTTTTTTAATATATAACTTGTAATCGGCGACAAATATTATTTTCATCTTAAAAACTACTTAACCATGACTTTATAAAATAATCATTATTATTCTGTGAGTTTACTATCGAAATCGTAGATTACGGTTTTCCACTTAGGGCAACAAATTGGCAGAAACAGAAATGTGTCAAATTTGTTTTGTTTTGTTTGACTTGAGCGCCTTAAAAATTGTTTTGGATTTCGAAAAAAATTGTTTTTAATTTTTTTCAATAAAAAGTTGAATTAAAAAGTACTTTAAACAGCAAACCATCAAGAAAGATGTCGCTTCAAAGTCTGATAGATGACTTAAAAGAATTACACTGTGAAGCCGGATCAATAAAATGTAAATGTTGGGTGATAGGTTGTGATAATTCCTCAGACGTTGAACGTGCTGCAACTTTCTTTAGTTATCCGAAGAAATGGCCAAAGTACGTAAGTTTTAAATGTTATACAACCTTATTTGAGATGTGACCTACACTCTAAAATTTGAAAATTATAATTGACTAGCTGTGCCCCGCGGTTTTACCCGCGTAGTTCCCGTGGGAATTTCGGGATAAAAATGTAGCTTATGTTCTTTCCCGGACTATAAGCTACCCCTGTACCAAATTTCAAGTCAATCGGTTCAGTAGTTTAGCCGTGAAAAGGTAACAGACAGAGAGAGTTACTTTTGCATTTATAATATTACTAGTTAGGATGCAATGCCCGCGGTTTTACCTTTTTAATCCAAATCCCGTGGGTATTTCGGGATAAAAAGTATCGTGTGTTATTTTTGATGATAAGGAATATCTCTGTACCCAATTTCATCTAAATCTGTTCAGCTTTTTTGTAATCTTTAAATAATAAAAATTAATCACTATTTTCCTAGATCACGCCTAAACTACTGAACCGATTGACTTGAAATTTGGTACAGGGGTAGCTTATGGTCCGGGGAAGGACATAGAATATGTTTTATCCCGAAATTACCACGGGAACGGGATCTACGCGGGTGAAACCGCGGGGCGCTGCTAGTTTTTCTTATAATAATGTAACACCAGCGAAGAGAGGGACATTCTATCACAAGTATATTGTTACTTAAAAGAATGACCCCATAACTAACTTATTTATGTATTGTTAAAACTTGTAAGGTATAAATGACTTTTATTTTATTTTTCAGATCTGTATTGAAAAAATGGAGGGAAGCTCTAAACAGACCAGACAATAAAATATTAGAAAAAAGTTACATATGCGACAAACATTTTGACGAGAACAGTATAATTGTTAACAATGACGTTATTCGGTACCTGAAAAAAAACTCCATACCTACGGTGAATCTTACACCTAGCAATAACTCGGATGTACCAATTTTGATAAGATACCGCGAAATGAGCAAAAAAATTGAAGCAACCAAAGTGTTAACGGCAGAGTCCAAAAAACAATTATTAACTTTACCTAGAATGTTAAAACTGTATACATATTCACCAGAAATCTACAATGTACTGCACAGCATTTTAGATTTTCCAACACCTTCGTCACTACCATCAGTTTTCGATCAGTACAATTTTAAACTACAAAAATCATCTCTGTATTATGAGTTTCTGTATTTCAAAGTCTCTTTAATGACTCCGGTGGAAACTAAATGCTTTATTTCATTCGAAATTATTGATGTTACATCAGCTACGAGCTATGATTGTGATATAGATACATTATATGGCGTTGAAACATTAAGTCAAGATAGTATTGCGCTAAAACCAGTATCGAAAAGCTTAGTTTTATACGCTCACGGACTTCTCAGTAAATGGTCTCTACCTATAGATATAATATTTTACAAGGAAGACGATAATACAATAGATAAAATACAAAATTGGATACAAAAAACTTGTATTAAGTTAAAAGAGATTGGTCTAAATATTTTGGCTCTCGTCTTTCCATCGTTACAAAAGCATATTCAACAAGATACAGTTAAATACCCGATGCTATATGTTAAAGATGTAATTAACTATATATACCCAATACAATTGTTATTCAAAACATTTTGCTTCCATCTCCTAAAATATGACTGTAGTTTCAACAGCGGCAAAGCCTTGAAGACTCACATGAATGAGTATTACGCTGTAGATAGAAAAGATAATCTGGCAACTTCATATTTGACTTATCATTATTTTAATAACCAAATTAACGATTACACAGAGTTAAGTAAACAGTATTTAGATTTATTTTTTAACGGACAAATCGCATCGGCTATGTTAACTTATATATCTTTAAATATGTTAAATGTTTCTGCCAGAATAACAGCTTCGTTAATACAAGACATGAGTGACTTGTATAATTTATTTGATCTTAATAGAGCTCAAAATATGACTTTGATTGAAGAGCATACAATTATACGTAGAATTATTTTAATTTTAAAGGACATGAAATTTTTTTACCCCGGCACCAACAATTTTGTCAATGGAGATATGTTTATCAGTAATTTTATGCTCACTCTACAATCTTATATGTATTTGACAAAATTGAGACCGAGTAAAAAAAACTTAATAAAAAGACGTTTGTTCAACGACTGTATTACTAATAATATAAATGATGATTTAGATAATGAAATGCACTCTTCACAATTTGTGTCCAAGATGTTCATATCCAAGTTAAAAGAAAATTATATGGTACCTTTATGTAGTCAAATAACTGAGTCAAAGAAAGTCGATCTGACTTTTGCAATCGACGAGTTCAACAAACACGGTTATTGGTTAAAACAATTTTACTTCTACACCAGCTTAAATATCAATCCAATCATAAAAAAAATGTATAAAAATTTCCCTAATATAATAAATATGTACAACATTTTGCCTAAAGAAGGGAACGACTACATTATAGGTACCGCAGGTTTTATATTAAAAAAATGTTTAGAGGAACATAGCTGTGTGATTTTCAAAAATTATGTAACTTACATTGATGAGGAAGTAGCTAAATTATGCATTAATATAGAGGAACATGTTAAGAATGATATATGTTTAATGCCACAAGAGAATTTTATAGATTACATAGAAATTATGGAGATTAAATTTCTGAGTATTATAAGCGAAGAGTCTTTTAGTATTAGTGGCGAGGGTATAGCTAGAGATATTGTTAATAAAATGACAAATATTGGTTTCACGAGCCCATGTCCATGTTTTCCGTTTAAATACTCCAAGTATTTGTTTGTTTTAATACGACTGTATCTTTATTGTAAAGAAACTAACTCTGCCAGGAATGTTTTTGATAACGCATATCCTGATTATTGCGATCCTTTATCTGGGCTAAGTTAGGGAATATTGTAATGTTCAGATTTGAAACTAAGATCGCCTCGTGTTGTGACCATTAGTGTCCCTATAGTATAGATATCACTAAATAAGTGCAATATAGTGTCGCTAAAAGTTATCACTAAAAAGTGCTATCTATAGTGACACTAGATATTATCACTAATGTGGTGCTGTTGATAACGACTAGATATCACTAAATAAGTGCCATCTATAGTGACACTAGATATTATCACAAAATAAGTGCCATCTATAGTGACACTAGAATTATCTCTAAACTAGTGATATCTAGTAATCGGACATTCAAAAACATTTTTGCTTAGTTTATTTTTGTATTAGACCAGGGTCGATAATTTTTGAAACAAAATAAATAATAGTAGGATGAAACCCATTAGAATAGGAGGAGAATATTATAAAAATTAAAGGAAAAATAATTTACGGGCGATCTGAGGTTGGGAAGGGGATGGGGTGAGTTTTAAGGGTAAAAAACGGTTTTTCTCGATTTCCAGCAAAACTAAAAGTCCTATGCAAAGGCTTCTACCCTGGTCTATATGGTAAATTATGAAAACAGCTTGAAATATAAAGAGCAAAGCTGAATTGAGCTAAATAAGTCTGAGTAGTTCTTACGGCATCGCCATTGTGCCACTGAGTGGTCCAAGGTTCGAACTAAAATTCCAGCTAAGAAACAAAAAAACCTATGTATATTATATATTGTTATATGTATAGATCTTGAGTGTAAAACACAATAGTAAAAGTATTACATAATATGTTCGTTTAAAAATAAGGGAAATAAAAAATATATATTTATACAAATGCGTTTCATTGTCATATCAATGTTATTTTTTTATGTACTTATCCGTTTATAATACTCATAATCACCTAGTTAAAATAAGTAAAGTTTGTTTGTAAGTACTATGGATATAAGGAAAAACGGAAAAACAAACATTTTTGTTAGACCAACATACAGTGGTGCACACAAATGTTTGTCCTAGGTGGGAATTAAACCCGTAACATTTGCTCAGAACAACTACACCAATTTAAAACTAGTTAGACTGTTTATTTCTAAATACTCTCGAAAACATAACCTTCCTTTTGATGCAGTCGGGTAATAAAACAAGCCGGGAGAGAGCTGTATTTTTTCTTATATAATTATCTGTGGCACTGCAAGTAGTACGCCTGCAGTGGCCATAAATAAGCAAATTTTGACATAGTATCTTTAGTGATTGTCTACCGGAGAGATAAATTTTATCGATATTTTATATTTTATTATCGATATTGTTTACGTATCGATTGTCCTTATTATTTCTTCTTGATAATAATAGGCATCCGAGAAGTGGGCCCACATAATGACTCAATGCGTTCCCGGCGTCGTCGGGGTCGGCCGAGAAAGCGTTGGCGGGACGACTTGGCTACCTTCGACAGTAGTTGGTGGGAGACTGCGAAGGATAGGGATGGTTGGAGGTGTTTGGGGGAGACCTTTGCCCAGCAGTGGGACAAAATAAGTTAACAAAAAAAAATAGTAACCTATTAAAGTTATTTCAAGCTTACACATTTTTTATCCAGTATCGTTCTAGGTTATTATTCAATCTTTAATTTATTCGCGTTTGGTCGGACTCTCATATTTTAATATTGTAACTTGCCTTTTTCTTTCAGTCTGTTGTATGCCATGTTTTAAGTTGGACCATTGTGTCTAATATTCAAAATCATATTACTGTTATTACATTAATACCATTTAAAAATATCGATATTTTGACTAACCAGTCCAACACAACACTAAACTGTCAGTAAGGGGATGCCAGCACCTGGAAATTCTACCTAAATTGAGGGAGAAAAAACTAAAAAGGGAGATTCTCGAGGGTAAAAGGAGGTAAAAATTAATGATTTAGAATTTCTCAGTATTGTTGACGTAAGATTATATCAACTTAAATAACAAAATTAGCTTTTATTATGTCGCTCGTTGGGGAAATTTGGTTGGAATTTATTAGGGGAATGTTTTCAAAGCACTAGCAACACACACTGTACTGTTCATTCATTCAATTGGGAGGAGTCTGTATTGTAGTGACCTATTTTGTTATTTATTTATTTTAAAACTTAAAACATTTTAATTTTAATATTTCTAAGCCATATTTGGCTGTAAAAGTCTGAAACTAGAATATAAGAAGTCGCTTTATTCTTAAACTAGAACCATGTGTTATGTTATCATTACCGGTAGAAGTTTAGCATGGTTGTTAATAAGTTTAGTCGCGTTTATGTTCCTTTTAGTCGGTATTATGACTCCTAAATGGCTATTGGGACAACCTAGGGTCACAAACGACAATAATGTGACTGGATTTTACGTTCCTAGTGTTGGCATTTATAACCGGTAAGTTTTTAAAACTATTTTTTAACTTTCGAACTCTGAACTTAAGTTTGAATTTCGAATGCATTTGCATTTCCGCAAAAACTTTTTTTGAATGAAATGATTACGACTATCAACGCTTCATAGTTTTACTCGCATAAATTATAATTCCATTGAAATTTTGGGATAAAAAGTATCCTGTATGTTAATCCTAGATATAAGAAACATCTGTAATAAATTTCATTTAAATCCGTTCAGTAGTTTTTACGTGAAAGAGTAACAAACATCCATCTTTTCAAACGTTCGCGTTTATAATATTAATAGGATTGTCGTAAGTTAAGGAGCAACCATCCGGTTTCGACTGGTTTATTTTAAATTAAGTAATAGGATGATAGTGAGTGTGTTTGTTATGCTTTCACTTATTCAAGTACTTCATGTATCAGCTATTATTCCTGATTATAGATAAGAATAAGAACATATTCATAGACTCTAATTTTTGTAGTAATTTAAAGATTGTTAAGAAAAAAATAAAAAATCAGATTGTTCTTTTTAGTTTTTTTTTTAAGAACCTTTGATTTTATTTATGGACTTATATTTTTTTTCTAAGTGAGAAATAAACTTTTTAATTGGTCCCATAGTTATAAAAATAAAAAAATTTCATTCAAAATGTTCACATGACTAGGTATTTATTTACTTTTTCCATCATCATCTTCAGGTGTATCCGTATGAGTCACGACCCGTACAACTGCGGCTCATTCTCGTTCTATGGCCTCGCGACAGACTCCTCATTGTACCCAGGTCCTTGGAAGGCGGCCATGTTCTTTTTGTCACTTAGTAAGTGTTACATATTAATTTAATATCTATTCTTATTATCTATATAAGTACTTTATTAACCTAATAAATAAAATGAAGGTGTCTGTAAGTGTAATCTAATATGTAATATAAGTAGTGAAGGAAGAAGAAGAAGTAGGAAAGGAAAGTGCAGGAGAAGGTGTCGCTCAATATCACCACACACTGCTTAAATCATCTGTTACAGATGTAGAGGCCTTTGATGATGATGATGATGATGATGATGATGATGATGAATATAAGTAATTTTAAAATAACAACATTTCATCCAAATTAAAGTAATTATTGCATTTTTTTGATTTATCAAGAAAAATCAATACTTAATTACTATTTTATCACTATTTATTATAGTTTAGTTGTAAAATTGTGATATCAGTTGTAGAAATAGTCATAAATAGTGATTAGGGCTCTATAAATTGTAGTCTATATATCTTTTACTAAGGTTCAAAGAGTTCATCATCACCATTAGCCTGTATGTGTCCACTGCTGGACATAGGCCTCTCCCAACTCGCGCCAATGTGACCTGTCGGCGACACGTCGCATCCACTCTCTAACAGAGTTAGGCTCCTATTTATTATATAGTCTTATCATTGTTTTAGTTTAGCCTAACTAAAAGGCCTAGTTTTAAGTGCCCTTATTATCATATAGTGTTATCACTAATTAAGCCGAAACTAGTATCATAAACTACATTTTACAGGTGCAGCAATCCAGTTTGCGACCGTCCTAATAGGGGTGTTAGCGTGCTGTGTGCAATCTGTGTTTAAAAAGAGCGTTATATCGCTAGCCGGTGCAACCCAGGCTTTAGGAGGTAAGATTGATTTGTAACTAGCAGCGCCCCGCAGTTTCACCCGCGTAGTTCACGTTCCCGTGGGAATTTCGGGATAAAACATAGCCTATGTTCTTTCCCGGACCATAAGCTACCCCTGTACCAAATTTTAAGTCAATCAGTTCAGTAGTTTAGCCGTGAAAAGGTAACAGACAGACAGACAGAGTTACTTTCGGATCAAACATGCCCTCCGAAGTACGGAAACACGGAAATTAAAAGACACTAAACGATTGAGATAAATAAACAATGCCATATTTGTAGATGTGATTTCCATTTCCGTGGTCTTGCATATTAACACATACAACCTTAAATGGATAGGCCATAATTGAAAAACATTATTGTTCTAGAAAATAAATTAGCATGCTTCAAGCTTTATGTATATTTAACGAATACTAGCGATTTCATGCTGGTTATCTCGTTTTCTGTCAAATCTATTTAAGTACTAGCTGTGCCCCGCGTGGAATTTTTGGGATATAAAATACTATGTGTTATTCCTAGGTATGAGGAACATCTGTACCAAATTTCATTAAAATCCACTCAGTAGTTTTTGCGTGAAAGAGGAACAAACATCAACACTCACAAACATTCGGCTTTATAATATTAGTAGGATAGAAGTACATAAATATAAATACAAAAAAAATACACCATTTATAAATCAAAAACGGCTGGACACATTTAAGTAAAATTTGGTGTTCCTTATAATCGGGAATAGCAAAAGATACTGATTATCCCAAACCTTCTAAAAAAGTTAAAGGTTCCTGGTTTGATTCTCGTGCTGGGATATTTGTGTGAACCCCAAATGTTTATCTCAGTCTCTTTGTGTGTGTGTGAGTGTGTGCGTAGTTTCAGATACCCTAGATACAAGTTACGAACTTAGTTAGGGGTCAGTTACTGTAATGAGATGATGTAGTGAATGATTAAACTTTTTTTCCGCTTCCGGCTGTCAAACAGTTAAGATTACATTTCTATGTGCTCCTGATTTTTAATCAAATAATAAGTTTTTGGTGTCTAATACAACCTAAATTAGTGCTGTGTTTTAAATCAAATTATTATTGTAATGGATTTCTATGTTGGTTGTAATTGTAATTTTAACTATGATTTTATTTTAATTTTAACTATGATTTTATTTTAATTTTATTAACGTATTTAGTAAGTTATCTGGTATTATTTATTTGTTTTAATTTGATGTTTATATAATTCAATTTAATTTTAACTGTTAGCAATAAATTTTACATTAGTTTTTATGTGTACACATGTCACTGGACTACAATCCAGCACTGTAATTCAAATTTTATATTATGTAAATATCTTCTGTTGATTGTATTCTGTTTTTGTGTATAATAAAATAAATAAATAGATTATGTTGTTTCTTTTTCCAGGATTATTCGGCGTCCTGGGCCTAGTGTTATACCCGTGGGGTTGGGGATCGTCCCGGGTGAAGAGACTGTGCGGGGACGACTCGGAGCCTTATTTACCCGGGGACTGTACTATTGGTGAGATGAAATTATAAATATGTTTAAAGTAATGACACACACACACAGACAATCCCACAAAAACACACACACTCACACTCTCAATTATAATCACACAGACTCACATTATCTATCTCTCTCTCTCACACACACACACGCGTACTCACACAATATCACACACACTCACATACAATCACACACTCTCACCTAATCATACACTGACACACACACCCTCTCACACACATACAATCACATAATTTCACACATTCTCTCTCTCACACACACACGCAAACTGACACAAAATAACACACATTCACATACAAATTCACACACACACACACTCACACAATATCACACACTCACATACAATCACACACTTCCTCTCACTCACATACAATCACACAATAGGAATTTCGACTAAAAAATCTAATTAGTCCGTCAGATCTCTTTTTTTTTATAATATAATAATATCTTTTTTGATACAAACAAATAATTAAGACGATATAGTGCATAGAAAACTCGTGTGACGTCACAGCTTCATACATTTTTTACCAAGAATTATCGTCACAAGCCTCCACTCCTGAACTTTAATGTGTTATAACTAAGTCAGTTTTATTAATATGATAAAACAAAAAAATACGTGTCTAATATTTTTCGAAATCTATCTGACGGACTAATTAGAATTTCATTTTGTTTACCCAGTCGACATCCGTATTTCCTACTCTCTCACACTTACCAATACTTAAATATTTCTCTCTATATTTCCAGGTTGGGCCCTAGTAGTGACAGCTACTGGCATCGCCCTGGTTTTCCTCGCCAGTGGCCTCTCCAAGGTAGCGGATAAGGCAGCTAACTCAGACAAAGTACAGTTTCAAATGGATGAGGGAAAGAATCTTATTTGTCTTGCTTAATATTATATCCAAGGATAATGTTTATCCGAGGATATTGGGATAAAAAATTTCAAAAAAATTTGAATGCGTTTTTCAAAATTAATTGTGTGAATAATACTATAAAAATAAATTCAATAAAAATGACGTTAGGATATTGGTATAAAAAATAACCACAAAAATGCTTGGTAATCATTTTATAATCATACTTTTTGATACTACTATATCCAAGAATGATGTTTATACTAGGATATTGGGATAAAAAATAACCAATACAAAAACGCTTGGTAATAATTTAATTATCATACTTTTTGATAATACTATATTCTAGGATATTGGGATGAAATATAGCCTTTATTAGGCTACGGCTATTTCTATTTTCTATAACCAATAGTGCCTAAATATGGACAAATATTTGGTGTTAAAAATAAAATACAAACAATTATAATAAATATATTTTATAATCATAAAGGTTTTTGCCAATATCACAAATAGATAAGCTAGAATTATCATTCATTGATATTAACTTATAAAAAGGTTCAAGTCCTGGTTGTGGCAAAAAAATTGAATGCATTTTTCAAAAAATCCTAAAAATAATAATTTATAAATGCCCACAGTTGGGCTTAAGGCCATCGCATAAGGCAGAATCGCGCGTTTTAGCGATTATCGCACGTTTTTGCGATCATTCCTAAGGCGGGATCGCGCGTTTTAGTGATTGTCGCACGTTCTTGCGATCTTTCTTTGGTACTTTTGATTGTCGCGCGATTTAGCCTCTTGTTGCGCGTTTACGCGATTAAAAGTATTGAGTTTTGCTCTTTTTATTGCTGAAAGAATATTTAATCACTAGATAGGTATTAAAATAATTATATGACGTATGCTGCCTTATTTGCGTTGCATTTTTAGTCTGGTTTAGCACTAAACCTGGGCCCCGATTCTCTAAACTATTAAGCTGTGATAATGCTACTAAAATGTATTTTAATATCACCATTATGGCCGTTTTTTTGTCATTTATTTTCATTTTGGTATTCTCTTAGTGAAAACAACTCGACTGATGGTTGTCATGGAAACAGTATTCTGACGTTTATTTGTCAAAATTTTGATATGCAACAAAGACCACTGAAACACCATAGCCATATGAATAAATTTTAGCAGAATACCAACTTCTGACACTCTCGTTATGGCCACAATATCAACATATTGTCTGATCAATAATGTCAAACTGCAGACTTAGGCCCCTGGTTTTACAATCAATTTTGAATACTGTCAAAGTGACAGATTTGACTGACAAAGTGTTGTGTGAAAACGCGATAGATACAGCGATTTATTGACATCCAACTGTCAAAATTTGATAAAAATGCCCGCCATATTTAATTTTACCACATGATTAATTTTATGACATTTATACTATGACACTTATCACACTTGTGGCCATGTCACACTTTCACACTTGTGGCCATGTCACACTTTCACACTTGTGGCCAGGTTACACCTGTGGCCATGTCACACCTGTGGCAATGTCAAACTTGTCACACTTGTGGCCGGGTTACAGTTGTGGCCATGTCACACTCGTCACACTTGTCACACTTGTGGCAATGTCACACTTTCACACTAGTGGCCAGGTTACAACTGTGGCCATGTCACACCTGTGGCAAGGTAACACATGTGGCCAGGTTACACTTGTGGCTAGGTTACACTTGTGGCTAGGTTACACTTGAGGCCAATTCATACATGTAGCCAGGTAACACTTGTGGCCAGGTTACACCTGTGGCCAGGTTACACTTGTGGCCAGGTTACAGTTGTGGCCATGTTACACTCGTCACACTTGTCACACTTGTGGCAATGTCACATTTTCACACTAGTGGCCAGGTTACAACTGTGGCCATGTCAAACCTGTGGCCAGGTTATACATGTTGCCAGGTTACACTTGTGGCCATGTCACACTTATCACACTTTTGGCCAGGTTACACCTGTGGCCAGGTTACAGTTGTGGCCACGTCACACTTGTCACACATGTGGCCATGTCACACTTGTGGCCAGGTTACACCTTTGACCAGGTTACACCTGTGGTCAGGTTACACCTGTGGTCAGGTTACACCTGTGGCCAGGTTACACCTGTGGCCAGGTTACACCTGTGGCCAGGTTACAGTTGTGGCAATGTCACACATTCACACTAGTGGCCAAATTACAACTGTGGCCATGTCAAACATGTGGCCAGGTTACACATGTGGCCAGGTTACACTTGAGACCATGTCATACATGTAGCCAGGTTACACTTGTGGCCATGTCACACTTATCACACTTGCGGCCAGGTTACACCTGTGGCCAGGTTACAGTTGTGGCCATGACACAGTTGTCACAATTTCGGCCATGTCACACTTTCACACTTGTGGCCAGGTTACACCTGTGGCCAGGTTACACTTGTGGCCATATCACACTTGTGACCGGGTTACAGTTGTGGCCATGTCACACTTGTGGCCAGGTTACACCTGTGGCCAGGTTACACCTGTGGCCAGGTTACACCTGTGGCCAGGTTACACCTGTGGCCAGGTTACACTTGTGGCCATGTTACACTCGTCACACTTGTCACACTTGTGGCAATGTCACACTTTCACACTAGTGGCCAGGTTACAACTGTGGCCATGTCACACCTGTGGCAAGGTAACACATGTGGCCAGGTTACACTTGTGGCTAGGTTACACTTGTGGCTAGGTTACACTTGAGGCCAATTCATACATGTAGCCAGGTAACACTTGTGGCCAGGTTACACCTGTGGCCAGGTTACACTTGTGGCCAGGTTACAGTTGTGGCCATGTTACACTCGTCACACTTGTCACACTTGTGGCAATGTCACATTTTCACACTAGTGGCCAGGTTACAACTGTGGCCATGTCAAACCTGTGGCCAGGTTATACATGTTGCCAGGTTACACCTGTGGCCAGGTTACACTTGTGGCCATATCACACTTGTGACCGGGTTACAGTTGTGGCCATGTCACACTTGTGGCCAGGTTACACCTGTGGCCAGGTTACACCTGTGGCCAGGTTACACCTGTGGCCAGGTTACACCTGTGGCCAGGTTACACCTGTGGCCAGGTTACACTTGTGGCCAGGTTACAGTTGTGGCCATGTTACACTCGTCACACTTGTCACACTTATGGCAATGCCACACTTTCACACTAGTGGCCAGGTTACAACTGTGGCCATGTCAAACCTGTGGCCAGGTTACAAATGTTGCCAGGTTACACTTGTGGCCATGTCACACTTATCACACTTTTGGCTAGGTTACACCTGTGGGCAGGTTACACCTGTGGCCAGGTTACACCTGTGGCCAGGTTACACCTGTGGCCAGGTTACAGTTGTGGCCATGTCACAGTTGTCACACTTGTGGCCATGTCACACTCACACTTGTGGCCAGGTTACACTTGTGGCAAGGTTACACTTGTGGCCAGGGTTTACACTTGTGGCCAGGTTACACTTGTGGCCATGTCACACTTGTCACACTTGTGGTAATGTCACACTTTCACACTAGTGGCCATATCACACTTTCACACTTGTGGCCAGGTTACACCTGTGGCCATGTCACACCTGTAGCAATGTCAAACTTGTCACACTCGTGGCCGGGTTACAGTTGTGGCCATGTCACACCTGTGGCAAGGTTACACATGTGGCCAGGTTACACTTGTGGCTAGGTTACACTTGTGGCTAGGTAACACTTGAGGCCAATTCATACATGTAGCCAGGTAACACTTGTGGCCAGGTTACACTTGAGGCCAATTCATACATGTAGCCAGGTAACACTTGTGGCCAGGTTACACTTGTGGCTAGGTAACACTTGTGGCCATGTCATACATGTAGCCAGGTTACACTTGTGGCCATATCACACTTGTCACACTTGTGGCTGGGATACAGTTGTGGCCATGTCACACTCGTCGCACTTGTCACACTTGTGTCAATGTCACACTTTCACACTAGTGGCCAGGTTACAACTGTGGCCATGTCACACCTGTGGCAAGGTTACACATGTGGCCAGGTTACACTTGTGGCTAGGTCACACTTGTGGCCAGGTTACACTTGTGGCTAGGTTACACTTGAAGCCAAGTCATACATGTAGCCAGGTAACACTTGTGGCCATGTCAAACTTATCACACTTGTGGCCAGGTTACACCTGTGGCCAGGATATACCTGTGGCCAGGTTACACTTGTGGCTAGGTAACAATTGTGGCCATATCATACATGTAGCCAGGTTACACTTATGGCCATATCACACTTGTCACACTTGAGGCCGGGTTACAGTTGTGGCCATGTCACACTTTCACACTCGTGGCCAGGTCACACCTGTGGCCAGGTTACACCTGTGGCCAGGTTACACCTGTGGCCAGGTTACACTTCTGGCCAGGTTACAGTTGTGGCAATGTCACACATTCACACTAGTGGCCAAATTACAACTGTGGCCATGTCAAACATGTGGCCAGGTTACACATGTGGCCAGGTTACACTTGAGACCATGTCATACATGTAGCCAGGTTACACTTGTGGCCATGTCACACTTATCACACTTGCGGCCAGGTTACACCTGTGGCCAGGTTACACTTCTGGCCAGGTTACAGTTGTGGCAATGTCACAGATTCACACTAGTGGCCAAATTACAACTGTGGCCATGTCAAACATGTGGCCAGGTTACACATGTGGCCAGGTTACACTTGAGACCATGTCATACATGTAGCCAGGTTACACTTGTGGCCATGTCACACTTATCACACTTGCGGCCAGGTTACACCTGTGGCCAGGTTACACCTGTGGCCAGGTTTTTTTTTTTTTTTTTTTTTTTTTCTCCCCCATGTGGTGGTGGGAGATTCTTTTTAATTCTTGAAGTTTTAAAACAGAACAGTGTATTTGCCGACAGACAATTTCGACCAAAGAATTTATAAAACAACATACTAACATTTCTCGACTTATACATACCCCAATATAATTATTATATTGGTATGTATATCAATTTACCTATTTATTATTTTTATTTACGATTTTTACTATTTTTATGCTATATTCTATGAATTTATTACGCGACTCTTTATTTTTGAATATATTTGCCAAATTTTCCCTACTTATAACGATGTCTATTTCCTGCTGGAGGTTAATCTCTGTATCGTAAACCTGGGACATTCGGTCAGCACGTGCTCTACAGACTCTTCTTTGGTTGGATCACAGGGACATTCTGGTGAGTCCTTCTTTTTGAATCTGTGGAGGTACTGGCCGAACCCCTCATGTCCCGTGAGTACTTGCGTTAATATGAAGCCGATCTTAGTTGTTCTGCTCACCCGATACGCGGTTTCGGCATTTGGCAAGAAGAACTTCGTCACCCCTGAAGTGGTCTCCTCTAAGTAGCGCCTGTTCCATTCCTCAATCGTAGCATGTCTAATGGTACGCTTGAGGAATGAAACAGGGCACTTGTCATAGGCTGGTCTTATTTTATTTTTGAGCGCGGCATCCTTGGCTAGCTCATCTGCTCTCTCATTGCCAGTTATCCCGATGTGAGCTTTGACCCACTTCAGGAGGAATTTCTTTTTCTGGAAGTTCAACGTCGCCATGCTCTTCCTTATTTTAACCGCGATCGGGTGTCTCGCCTCCGGGTTGTTTAGCAGCTCCAGGGCTGATTTGGAGTCGCTATACAGAACGAACTTTGATTCGTTGCTTCCTACTGCCATTTCGGTCGCCTGGTGTATGGCAAACATTTCCGCCTGGAACACGGTACAGTACGACTCGAGTCTAAATTTCTTGGATCGGGTTTCAGCGCCGCCCTTCCACCAGGAGAGCGCCGCCCCCACCTTCCTCTCAATTTTGCTGCCGTCTGTAAAGATGTGTACTGCACTGTGGTCCATTTGGGATGCTACCTGCTCTTCAGTCACCAGTTCCTCGTAGGTGTAGCAACTCATCCTTGCGGGGTGCATGTCGTCCAGATCCGGTCCCACTTCTACCTCTCTGTCCCTCACTATCTCTCTCGACTTCCCTTTTTTCTCCTTGTACAGAGCCGCTGCCTCCCTGATTCGCATGTCTAAGGGCAGCATCCCCGATATAATGAGGACTGAGTTCAGAGAAACAGTACGATAGGCTTTGGCAATTTTTTGAGTAAAGCTCCTAGCTACTCTGTCCAGTTTTTTCCTAATGTACTGTTTCTCCGTGGACTCCGCCCACACGCTAGAAGCGTAAAGCATTATAGGCTCTATCACCGACACGTATATCGTTCTGTTCACCTCGGGGTTTAGGCCCCACGTTGCCTTCGCCGCCCGGGAAAGTTGCTTGTAAATATTGACGGCCTTTATACAAGTGTAGGCAACGTGGTTCCCGAATGTCAGCTGGTTGTCAATTATGAGGCCTAGGAGTTTGACCTCCTTTACCATCTCAATGGCGATCCCGGCCATGTGTATGCGTGGTGTGTCATATTTTAGCTTTTTTGTTACCATCATCGCGCTGGTCTTGTGCGGTGCAAACTTTAGTTTGTTTTTGACACCCCACTCATACACATGCCCCAGAGCGCCATTAGCTTTCCTCTCGATTTCGAGCGCGCTTTCCCCCGAGATGACCAGAACAATATCGTCAGCGAACGCCTGGCTGTACACCTCTTTGGAGTCTAGGTCGTCGAGGAGTGGATTCAGTAGCAAGTTCCAGAAGGTAGGACCCCCGATTGACCCTTGCACGCATCCCTTTTCGGTCACTTTCCTGTGCTCGTGGCTTGCGTATCGGACACTAACACTCCTCTCACTCAGGTAGCTGTCGACTAGCTTCCAGAGGTTTCGCGGGCACCCTTTCTCCCTAAAGGAGTCTACACACCAAACCCGCCGACCCGCCGACACAGCCCGGCGGCTTGGTGTCGGCGACCCAAACCCGCCAACCCGCCAACATGTGTCATGGGGCTGTGTCGGTGAGCTAGTCGGCGGCAAGAAATCAGTACAACTTTTTTAGTTAGTGATTGCAGTGTGTACGAACGTGACGTGTTTTTCTCGAATATTGCAGCCTACAATAAACATGGATACTGATGCTGAACTAATAATAGCAGCATGTGGAATAATTTTAGCTGGGTCCCTGAAGAGAAAACGACAGTGTTGGGTTAGACCAAGCTTAATGAGTCGCAGTCGTTACAGTAACAGTGATAGAATAAAAGATTTAAGAACAGACGATTTGATTGTTAAAAGACCCTTACATTTTAAGACATTTATGTCGTTAACGTTTACCGACTTTGAATATTTACTAAGCATTGTTGGACCCACAATAGTTAAAAAAAATACAAATTACAGAAGTGCAATTTCACCAACGGACAGATTATCATTAACATTAAAATACCTGACTACGGGAGATTCATTCAACAGTCTTTGTGACACCTTTAAAGTATCTCCTCAACTTATTTCCTACATTATTCCAGAAGTGTGCCAAGCTATCGTAGATGGACTTTCGGATTATGTGAAGGTATGTACATATATGGGCGTTTAACTTTCTTTAATCTTCCAGAAAAACTATGTTCCGAAAAATTACTATATAAGTAGGCAAATGGCTATCCTATCACCGAGCACATTTCCGATTTCAGATTCCACGAACATCAAACGAATGGACAAAAGTTGCAGATGGATATCTGAGTAGATGGAATGTACCTAATTGTGTTGGATCTATGGATGGAAAGCACATTAGAATTGAATGTCCAGCACGAAGTGGAAGCGATTATTTTAATTATAAAATGTATTTCAGTATTGTACTGTTTGCATTAGTGGATGCAGATTATAAGTTTTTATACGCTAATGTGGGGTGCCAGGGTCGCATTTCCGATGGTGGTGTATTTGCTAACTCTTCATTATGCAGAATGTTATATAATAATGATTTAAATTTGCCAGATAAAAAACCTCTACCTGGAAGAATTATGCCAGTACCCTATTTTTTTTTGGGCGACGATGCGTTTCCTTTACAAACCAATATTTTAAAACCTTATGATGGTAATCATGCGAAAGGGTCTCCCAAGAGAGTGTACAACTATCGCATGTGTCGAGGTCGAAGAGTAGTTGAAAACGTATTTGGACAGTTAACAAAACAATTTAAGATATTTAACAAACCCATCCAGCTAAATCCACAAAAAGTTACTATTGTAACATTGGCATGTATTCATTTGTTCAATTATGTAAAACGACATGGTATAATACAACAAAATGAATATGATACTGAAAATAGTAGGGGAGAAATCAATCCAGGAGATTGGCGCAGGGAACCACGTGAAAATAATTTGTTTGCTGACTTGCCTAGACAAGACAATACACAGTCCCTTGAGGTTACAAGGACACAATCTCCTGAGGTTATAAGGACAGAATTGGTTCAATATTTTCTTTCCGATTTCGGGAGATTACCATGGCAGAATGATCAATGACTAACTCGTAAGTTTTAATGAAACTCATACTTGTATTAGTACTTGTATTTTTATTATAATTTGTATTAAAAAGTTCGTAAATCACTTGTTTTTGTTCATTTATAAGTGGTTTTATTTACCGAGTTATTCTATAAATCCCCACCGCGAAATCCCCACTGATGTTTTTATGCATTTTGAGTATACTATGACGATTCTATGACAACAACATTAAGACGAAATACTTGTGCCTACATAACGTTATCTCGCATCAGGTGATAGGGTTATTCTCAGAGTGCATACGGTGGGGATTTGTGGAATAAACCTATTTATCTGACTCAATAGATGATAATATGTTCTCAATATCACCACTCTCTTGAAGCGACACACGTAACGAAGGTTCAATTGAAGATGTTGAAGGTTCACCAAGAGGCGGTGAAACAGGGTTTGTTACGGCAGAGTTGGATGATGAGTAGTAGGAATTTACATCACATTGATCCATTGAAGATACTGTATAATATCCTGGATGACTATGGGAAGTTGAAGGTCTTGGCGAAGCTTCGAACATGTCTGAACGATATCCAGTTTCGGTTTCAAAAAAGATATTGTTAATCCGATGTTTTATTATTGCCTTTGTTGTTTTATCAAATTTTCTAAGTTGTGTCGCAATATATTCGCCAAACAAATCGTCCTCATCTTTTATTTTTTGATTTGTCCGTTGACTGACTGTTCTCATTAAATTTAATGCTTCCGACACCATCTCATTACTTGGATTAGGTTTATAACGTTTATTCGCTTGGGGAATGATGTTTGACGTTTGAGGTGAATCGTTTTCCCCATGTTGAGCATCATTGTCCGCATGTTGGGCATTATTGTCAGTTGCTGTTATCTCCTGAAATAATATTTTATTTGAATCACCAACAGTTTACTTATGAAATGTATTATACACTAGCTTTTACCCGCGAGTAGGTACACCGCACGGAATATATGAAAAAAAAGACAATGGTCATAAATCATACCTAATACTAATTATCAATGTAAATAATAATTAATAATAATATTTCTAAAACAACCTAAAAAGAAAAAAAAAAGAAAATGGTACGGAATCTCTCGGTTTATAATAGAAATTCGGCGAAATCAAAAGATTGTTGAGAAAAGAGTTGTTAGTTTTTAAAAAATACATTTGCAATGACTATTATATCTGTGCACATGCCATTCCAAGAAATAATTTGTTTAGAAATATTTCGGTGCAATAACAATAGCGGCAGCGCAACAACAAAGGCAGATAAAATAAGTACCTATGTCTTTATTTACCGCGCGCCTCTCTCACTCGGGCCAAGCTTACATATTATTCTTGTGTGCTCTAATAATTAGGTTAGAAATAAATAATACAACATCACTGAAATGTTACATACCGTATCGATTGTTCCAGTAGGTTTATTTTTATTAAGCAAGAAATTCAAAGATTTAAAGGCAAACCACTTGCTCTCATGAACAGAATCTGCGCTGGTTCCAGACTTTTTTGATTCAATCGTCTTTTTTCTTTCTCTATAATATTGGCTCGTCAAATTTTTTATCTTCCGTTCTATTTCTGTGACATTTGTATTTAATTCGTTTGCCATCTCATTTAGTGCATCAAAACGTTTAGGTCTACATTTGTGATCCAAGTGTTTTGGATTCCATAATAATTCCTTTATATGATACAAATTTATTAACTTTAGAGTGGTTTCTTCGTCCCATTCCATTATTGCAGAAAATAGCAAAAAAAACACAAGCACGTCACTATCGCTGGAGTGTCGGCGGGCAACTGAGCGTGCGCGTACGCAAGTCGCCGGCCATGCCGCCGACTTGCACGCGCGGGTACGAGTCGCCGACATGATTCTTGAAACAAAGTCGCCGACACCAAGCCGCCGGGCTGTGTCGGCGGGTCGGCGGGTTTGGTGTGTAGACTCCTTTAGTCTACACCGTATGGCCGGCCACCATGCGCTATCGAAGGCGCCCTCTATGTCTAGTGATATCATCACACTTGTGAGCTTTCTGCTCAAGTTGTGTTTGATGTGTTCAACTAGATCATAGAGGGCGTCCTCGGTACATCGCCCCGGCATGAAGCCATATTGATGTCGATTCATACGAGGGAGCGTGTGCCATCGAATCCTCCGGACCATCGCCTTTCCCAGCACCTTTCCAAGCACTGAGAGGAGTCCTATTGGCCGGTACGATTTGGGGTGCGAATAGTTGTCCTTCCCCGGTTACAACTGTGGCCATGTCACACCTGTGGCAAGGTTACACATGTGGCCAGGTTACACTGGTGGCTAGGTCACACTTGTGGCCAGGTTACACTTGTGGCTAGGTTACACTTGAAGCCAAGTCATACATGTAGCCAGGTAACACTTGTGGCCATGTCACACTTATCACACTTGTGGCCAGGTTACACCTGTGGCCAGGATACACCTGTGGCCAGGTTACACTTGTGGCTAGGTAACAATTGTGGCCATATCATACATGTAGCCAGGTTACACTTATGGCCATATCACACTTGTCACACTTGAGGCCGGGTTACAGTTGTGGCCATGTCACACTTTCACACTTGTGGCCAGGTTACACCTGTGGCCATATCACACCTGTGGCCATGTCACACCTGTGGCCATGTCACACTTGTCACACATGTGGCCATGTCACACATGTGGCCATGTCACACATGTGGCCATGTCACACATGTGGCCAGGTTACACTTGTGGCCAGGTTACAGTTGTGGCCATGTCACATTCGTCACACTTGTCACACTTGTGGCAATGTCACACTTTAACACTAGTGGCCAGGTTACAACTGTGGCCATGTCAAACCTGTGGCCAGGTTACACTTGTGGCCATGTCGTACATGTAGCCAGGTTACACTTGTGGCTATGTCGCACTTATTACACTTGTGGCCATGTCACACTTGTGGCCAGGTTACACCTGTGGCCAGGTTACACCTGTGGCCAGGTTTCACCTGTGGCCAGGTTACACCTGTGGCCAGGTTACACCTGTGGCCAGGTTACACCTGTGGCCAGGTCACACTCGACACACTTGTCACACTTGTGGCAATGTCACACTTTAACACTAGTGGCCAGGTTACAACTGTGGCCATGTCAAACCTGTGGCCAGGTTACACATGTGGCCATGTCGTACATGTAGCCAGGTTACACTTGTGGCTATGTCGCACTTATTACACTTGTGGCCATGTCACACTTGTGGCCAGGTTACACCTGTGGCCAGGTTACACCTGTGGCCAGGTTACACTTGTGGCCAGGTTACACCTGTGGCCAGGTTACACATCTGGCCAGGTTACGGTTGTGGCCAGGTTACACATCTGGCCAGGTTACGGTTGTGGCCATGTCACACTCGACACACTTGTCACACATGTGGCAATGTCACACTTTCACACTAGTGGCCAAATTACAACTGTGGCCATGTCAAACCTGTGGCCAGGTTACACTTGAGGCCATGTCATACATGTAGCCAGGTTACACTTGTGGCCATGTCACACTTATCACACTTGCGGCCAGGTTACACCTGTGGCCAGGTTACAGTTGTGGCCATGACACATTTGTCACACTTGTGGCCATGTCACACTTTCACACTTGTGGCCAGGTTACACTTGTGGCCATATCACACTTGTGGCCGGGTTACAGTTGTGGCCATGTCACACTTATCACACTTGTGGCCATGTCACACTTGTGGCCAGGTTAAACCTGTGGCCAGGTTACACCTGGGTCCAGGTTACACATGTGGCCAGGCTACAGTTGTGGCCATGTTACACTCGTCACACTTGTCACACTTGTGGCAATGTCACATTTTCACACTAGTGGCCAGGTTACACTTGTGGCTAGGTAACACATGTGGCCATGTCATACGTGTAGCCAGGTTACACTTGTGGCCATATCACACTTGTGGCCGGGTTACAGTTGTGGCCATGTCACACTCGTCGCACTTGTCTCACTTGTGGCAATGTCACACTTTCACACTTGTGGCCAGGTTACACCTGTGGCCATGTCACACCTGTGGCCATGTCACACCTGTGGCCATGTCACACTTTTCACACATGTGGCCATGTCACACTTGTGGCCAGGTTACACTGGTGGCCAGTTTACACTGGTGGCCAGGTTACACTGGTGGCCAGGTTACACTTGTGGCCAGGTTACACTTGTGGCCAGGTTGCAGTTGTGGCCAGGTTACACTTGTGGCCATGTCACACATGTGGCCATGTCACACTTAAGGCCAGGTTACACTTGTGGCCACGTCACACCTGTGACCAGGTTATGCTTGTGCCATGTCACACCTGTGACCAGGTTACACTTGTCACACATGTGGCCATGACACATTTGTGGCCAGGTTACACTAGTGGCCAGGTTACAACTGTAGCCATGTCACACCTTTTTTTTTTTTTTTTTTAACGTTGGGAAAATGCGTTGAATCGCATACCACCGGAGCCGAGAACGAAAGGTGACTCCGGATGGTTATGTGGGGCTCTCCCCGCCTGAAGGGCGAGGCCTACCCACTAAAAACCCAACGAATTCCGTCCGCGTCTTGGATGGAGCGCCGCAGGATCCCTAGGGACTTCAACTGCAGGCGCCCCGACGCAGGACCCACACCGTGGCGCGGGCCCCAGACCATACCGCTAGCGGACGAGGATCCCCCCAGACCCCCGCCCACGGTATTGGGGCATAGCCCCCAACCAAGGCCCCCCTCGCAAGAGGGAGGGCCGCGCGTGGCGCACGCGCAATCGGGCGATCCCCGAGGAGGGTGCCGTTCGCCGCCATGTCCTAACTTCCCCGTCTATCCCTGTGTTCCCCGTCTTTCGGGCCGTTCCCTGCGTCGCCCGCTGCCCGGCCCAAGGCTGCGGGGAGCGAGTACTAGGCCGTACTAAACCGGGTACTGGGAGGAACAAACGGGTACTGGGCGGAACGACGGGTACTGGTGGCCCCACTCCCGTGCAATGGGGATCGTCGGCCGCAGCCGCAACCCATGGGCTTTCGCCCCGTCCTTACGGACCAACGCCCGCCCGTCACTGCCGTCATCCCGAATACGTCGGGGACGCCAGCCGGGCCCGCCCCGCCTAGCAGTTGCCCGGATTCTCCGGGACCCCTAGCCGAGGCCTCTCCTCCGCTGACTTTTAGCCGTCGGCGAGCTAGTCTCAGTGACATAGCCCGCCGCCGTTGCCCAGGACGCACCACGAGGAGGTAGTCAGCATAGCGCCCCAGTCAGCATAGCGCCCCAGTCAGCATAGCGCCCCAGGCCATGTCACACCTGTGGCAAGGTTTTTTTTTTTAAATCAATTATTTTTCCTCAGCGGGGTCTAAGGACCTTGTTTGCTGATATTAATTTATTGCTTTATTAATTTTTATATATAATATATCTATGATTTCTTTTGATGTAATTTCTTAATACTATCCATAATATTAGATTTACATCGTTTCTCAGCTATTGCATTTAGTTGTTTCTCTTATTGCTTATGTTTACTACTCTTTGTATGAACTCGATTAGCCGCGACCTTGATTCACTATTCGCCATCCAGTCCGGTAGTTTGGATACGGTTAATTCCAAATTAACTTGGTGTTCAAGGTCGTGTCTAAGAAGGCTGTGTTTAGGGCACTCCAGAATGACGTGTGTAGCAGATTCCGTTCCAGTTCCACAATCGCAGTTTGGGTCGTCTTTTAATTTAAATTTATTTAGGTAGGCTGCAAAGCCACCGTGTCCTGTGAGTCCTTGTGTAAGTGTGGGTGTGAGAGTGATGTGTCTTAATATTTTGTGTGCTGGGCCAACCTCGGGGAAAAACAGTTTTGTTGTACCAGCTGTGGTGCCGGTCTTGTAACGCTCATTCCACATCGATATGCTTTGGTTTCTTACCATTCTCTTTACGTGAGCTATTGGGATCGTATCATAGTGGGCCGCCGTTTTTCTGTTTCTGGCCGCTGATTTGGCAAGTTCGTCTGCTCTTTCATTGCCTGGGATTCCTATGTGCGCCTTAATCCAGTAGAGTCGAACTTCCTGGTGGTTTTTGTTGAGCTCTCTTAAGTTTTTGCGGATTCGGTATGCCAGTGGATGGTAGGTTCCTGCATTGCGGACTAAGTCAAGACCAGATCTAGAATCACTCAGGATTGCAGCTGCTTCGTGTCTAGGCTCTTTGAGTAACAGCTCTATGGCTTGGCGGAGAGCGTAGAGTTCAGCTTGGAATACCGTGCACCTGTCATCCAGAATGATCCTCTTTGTCTTTAGCTCCCTTCCATTCCGCTGGCATGTATAGGCAGCCCCTACTCCCCCTTCTATTTTACTCCCGTCCGTAAAAATTCGAAGTTCCGGGATATTTCTGTCCTTGCTGTGAAGCTCTTCTTGGCTTGTGAGGCAGGCATAGTCAATCGAGATCTCGTCTACGGGGTGGGGTGACTCAAGGAAGCAAACTCTGTTTTCTATCTCCCTGTCTAAGAGCTCCCGTATCGGCTTTCCTCTTCTGACTTTGTATATTTCGGCTGCCTCACTCAGTCCTATATCCAGGGGTAGAATTCCAGATAGCAATAGCGCCGCATTTAGGGAGACCGTTCTGTACGATTTGGAAATCTTTTGTGCAAAGCTGCGTTGCACTGTGTTCAGCTGCTTCTGGATGAACTTCTACCTGGCCGCGTGTGCCCACACGCTCGCTGCATATGATTGGCTCGATTACTGCGACGTAGATGGTTCTTATTATCTCCGGGTTTAGACCCCACTCTATCTTAGCTGTCCTTGTGAGCTGCTTACACACATTGGTCGCCTTTTGGCAGATATTTTTTGTGTGTTCTGCATAAGACAGTTTCCTGTCGATTGTTAGGCCCAGTATTTTAATGCTATCGACAAAAGCTATGCGCTCTCCGCCCATGTATACGGCTCATATTTTAGTTTTTTAGTAATGATCATTGCGTGGGTCTTTTGCGGTGCAAATTTGAGCTTGTTCACCTGTGGCAAGGTTACACTTGTGGCTAGGTCACACTTGTGGCCAGGTTACAACTGTGGCCGGTTACACCTGTGGCCAGGATACACCTGTGGCCAGGTTACACTTGTGGCTAGGTAACAATTGTGGCCATGTCATACATGTAGCCAGGTTACACTTGTGGCCATATCACACTTGTGGCCGGGTTACAGTTGTGGCCATGTCACACTCGTCGCAATTGTCACTTGTGGCAATGTCACTCTTTCACACTTGTGGCCAGGTTACACCTGTGGCCATGTCACACCTGTGGCCATATCACACTTGTCACACATGTGGCCATGTCACACTTGTGGCCACGTTACACTTGTGGCCAGGTTGCAGTTGTGGCCAGGTTATACTTGTGGCCATGTCACACATGTGGCCATGTCACACTTAAGGCCAGGTAACACTTGTTGCCAGGTTACACCTGTGGCCACGTCACACTTATCACACTTGTGGCCATGTCACACTTAAGGCCAGGTAACACTTGTTGCCAGGTTACACTTGTGGCCATGTCACACCTGTCTTACTTGTGGCAATGTCACACCTGTCACACTTGTGGCCAGGTTACACCCGTGGCCATGTCACACTTTCACACTTGTTGCCAGGTTACACTTTCACACTTCAGGCCAGGTTACACTTGTGGCCAGGTTACACTTGTGGCCATGTCACACATGTGGCCAGGTTACACTTGTGGCCATGTCACACATGTGGCCATGTCACACTTAAGGCCAGGTAACACTTGTTGCCAGGTTACACTTGTGGCCACGTCACACTTATCACACTTGTGGCCATATCACACCTGTGACCAGGTTACACTTGTCACACATGTGGCCATGACACATTTGTGGCCAGGTTACACTTGTGGCCAGGTTACACTTGTGGCCATGTCACACTTGTGGCCAGGTTACACTTGTGGCCAGGTTACACTTGTGTCCATGTCACACCTGTGGCCGGGTTACAGTTGTGGTCATGTCACACTTGTCACACTTGTGGCAATGTCACACTTTCACACTAGTGGCCAGGTTACAACTGTGGCCGTGTCATACTCACACTTGTGGCCAGGTTACACCTGTGGCCATGTCACACTTTCACACTTGTGGCCAGGTTACACTTTCACACTTAAGGCCAGGTTACACTTGTGGCTAGGTTACACTTGTGGCCATGTCACACATGTGGCCAGGTTACACTTGTAGCCATGTCACACCTGTGACCAGGTTACACATGTCACACATGTAGCCATGACACATTTGTGGCCAGGTTACACTTGTGGCAATGTCATACTTGTCACACTTGTGGCCAGGTTACACTTGTGGCCAGGTTACACTTGTGGCCATGTCACACCTGTGGCCAGGTAACACTTGTGGCCATGTCACACCTGTGGCCATGTCACACTATGGCATAGGGTCCAAAAGAGAATCTCTATTAATATGTTTTACACAATAAAAAAATATTAGACTGATTTAATCATACTTACTTAAAATTACGCACAAAATTCGAAATATTTAAAATAAAAAACGGTATTTTCTGAAAATCTTTTTGGTTTGTAAAATTACATTATATATAATGTTGAGAAGTATGTATTTTTGTTATTAGTCACAAAATATTGTCAAAGAAATTTAAAATACTCAGTGAAGATATATTTTTATATATAAAAAATATATTATAAATATTAAATAGTTATAAGTTATTTCTATTAATAATACCAACTACTTCAATTATCATAAAAAAATCTCGCGTACAAACGACAAAAAACACGTTTGTTGTATGGGAGCACCCTTTAATATTTATTTTACTTATGTTTTTAGTATTTGTTGTTATAGCGGCAATAGAAATACATCATCTGTGAATATTTCAACTGTCTAGCTATCACCGTTCTTGAAATACAGTGATTTACCGACAACCAAATGTCAAAATTTGATAAAAATACCCGCCATATTTAATTTTACCACGTGATTAATTTTATGACATTTGTTCATGCTCGCGAAATCGATATAGCTATTTATCGACATCCAACGGTCAATATAATAAATATAGCCGCCATATTTAATTTTATCATATCGTACCACGCCATAATTCATTTGGTCATGCTCGCGAAATTAATATTATTTTGTGGTGTATATATATTTTATCACGCACAGTCATGCTAGGGGGGCTGGTGACAGAGAGACGGACGGACAGCGAAGTCTCAGTAATGGGGTCCCGTTTTTACCCTTTGGGTACGGAACCCTTAAAACGGTAAAGCAAAACAGTTGATTACTCCTCTCGTACCTATTGGTCGCGCTTTTACCCGCATAGTTCCCGATCCCGTGGGAATTAGGGATAAAACATAGCCTATGTCCTTCCCCGGACCATAAGCTACCCCTGTACCAAATTTCAAGTCAATCAGTTCTGTAGTTTAGCCGTGAAAAGGTAACAGACAAGAGTTACTTTCGCATTTATAATATTAATAAGTAAGGATAGCCTTGGCTATCTAACACTGAAAGATTTTTTCAAATCAGACCAGTAGTTCCTGAGATTAGCGCGTTCAAACAAACAGATAGTTGATATTATTAATAGATAGTTTTATATAAATGAATATACTTACATAATAGTATAGATTTTATATACTTTGGCCTATTTCACGATCTTCTAGTAAAGTTCCCGAGTAGTTACTCACAAGGTTTGTCTTTGTCACTTGAGATAAAGTAAGAAAAAGACAACACTAACTTTACTTGGTGAGTAATTAACTCGGAACTTTACTCGAAGATCGTGAAATATGCCCTTATTGTAATACTAAAATATCTAAAATTAAAACATGCGCATTTTTTTGTAAAAAGATGTATTAGTTGGCATTTTAAGTTATCAAAATTAAGTATTTAATTGAAATTCAGTATTATTATTTTTTTATATTAACTTTTTTATTAAAAAACGTACCATGTAGGCATTTTAATTAAGTACTATATGTACTATAGTGCCACAATCTTTTCTGTGCCGGCGGCCAAAATTGGAAGCTATTATAGGGATGTCGACTAAAAAAATCTAATTAGTCCGTCAGATAGATTTCGCAAAAATATTGGACACGTATTTTCTGTTTTTTCATACAAACAAATAATTAAGACGATATAGTGCATAGAAAACTCATGTGACGTCACAGCTACATAATTTTTTTACCAAGAATCATCGTCACAAGCCCCCACTCCTGAACTTTAATGTGTTATAACTAAGTCAGTTTTGTAATTTGATAAAACAAAAAAATACGTGTCTAATATTTTTTCTAAATCTATCTGACGGACTAATTAGAATTTCATTTTGTTTACCCAGTCGACATCCCCATTGTCATTGTGACTCTAATGTCATTTGGATACATTTTCAATAAACTGACAACCAAAAGATGCGATTACAGCGACGCTGTCACCGGCACAGATATGTTTGTGGGACTGGACCTTAAAAATAAACTTATATCGCATTTAAAGCTATTTTTATCTTAATTTTAAAATGATTCCTATAATGTCTCAATTAGGTTAAGTATGTATGTTTTATATACCCTTAAATGTAAGTAACTATTATACAATTTTATAAATTAAATATACATGTTTAAATATAGTTTGTTTTTTATTTGTCTTCATGAAAATTCGAAACGTTCCTCTCAAAATGTAGTTTTATTTCTCTAGCAGTGACCCAAGGTTTCACTCGCGAAGTTCCCATTCTCGTGGGAATGCAGGGATCAAATTATGCTAAAACCTTCCCACTGAATCACTATATCTATTAAAACAAACCGCATCTAAATCCGTTGCGTAGTTTTAAAGATCTAAGCATACATAGGGACAGAGAAAGCGACTTTGTTTTATACTATGTAGTGATATAGTTTAGATTCGAAAGAAACCGTGGTTCGGTTCCCGTCTCGTCCCAATGTGTTTCCAGTTTCAAAATCGTATGTGGGTTTATTCGACGCTCCAGAGGTCCACGGGCGAGTGAGCGATGAACGGGATAAATTTTTAGAATATATCCCATTCGTCCCCAGTGGGGACAAACTTGGTGGGGACGAATGGGATATACCCACTATCAGTTAATTACTCGCCCACGAAAGAGATGCACATATTGTGTGGACTCGCCTGTTCACACTGCCAGCGAGTAACTATTAACTATTATCTAATTCGTTTACTTTTACTATATGTTTGCTGTCCTTTTCTTGGGCGAGAAACTCGCCGATAGTTCATCGGTCACTCGCCTGTGTTGGAACCATTGCAATACAGTGAAAAAATCAAGGCCACCGGATGTGGCTGAAACTAGTCGAGGGATTCGACTTATAGGTGTAAATATGCCGTAAAAAGATATTAATTATAACAATGACGTACGTTTCGTGAAATATCGTTCAGAAACCTTTTACGTACCACCTACGAAGCAATTCTAATGTGTACTCCGTGACTAACCCGCACTTGTCCTGTGGTTGTCTAAGGACTGATCACCCTTATTCAGGGGAAGGAAAGACAGGTGGGGACGGATATGAGCTATATGATAACCTTTACTGGCCTACATTTTAATAATAGCAATATTTTGCACAGCACGCAATTTTGCTATAATAATATTTACAGGCGTTATAGATGTAATGTTTTAGAATCAATTTTATTCTTTAAAATAAAGTTAAAATAATAATTTTAGGTGTATTTAAAGTAAAGTTTGTTAGATTTTTTATTATTCTATTCAGAATACTAACTTAAAAAGTTTTATGGAAAATGCAGTAGGTACTTACCCCAATCGAATTTAGTATTATCACTTATGCCTGTTTACTCATGATAGTAATAAATTATTTTTAAAATACTTACTTTGTTTTAAAAATATTTTCATCAGAGTATATGATATACTAGCAGCGCCCCGCGGTTTTACCCCCGTAGTTCCCGTATTCTGGGTGTAGGTGTGAATGAATGTGTGCGTAGTTTCTGATACCCTAGATACAAGTTTCGAACTTAGTTAGGGGTCAGTTACTGTAATGAGGTGATGGAGGGAATGATTATGTTATGTTATTTCTACCTATCACCGAAAGAATTTTTCAAATCGGACCAGTCGTCTCTGAGACAACAAACTCTCTCAAACAAACAAACTCTTCAGCTTTATAATATTACTTAGTATAGATTAGATTATGATTCTACTATGTACCTACACGTATTTTCATTTTTTTATTACAAAACATAATAAAAGACAACCTAACTGAGTTTCTTTTCTTGTCAGTTCTTCTCAATAGAGGGCGCGATGTGACCTCATTTCATAGAATAAGGATCACGACCAAGATTCTCTCTGGTCTCTGATTATCTAAGCCTGATTTAGTTTTAATTTAAGGGTTTTTTTTTATAACTAAATCACTCACTTAGACACTTATATTCGCTAAATTATAATCGCAGAACCTAAAACACTTTCCAATATATGTAGTAGAACGTCGATTAACCGAATCGCCAATTATCCGAATCGGTAATAAGTATTTGACGATTACTTATAATGTGATTGTGTGAATCATAAGTCACAAAGATTTATCATGCTAAGGGCCCATTTCACGACCTTCAAGTAACGTTACTCACCAAGTAAAGTTAAGTTTAGTCTCTTTCTTACTTTATGTCAAGCACTCGCTTGGCACTACTCGCTACTCGGAACGTTACTTGAAGATGGTGAAATGGGCCCTAAGTATATTTATGTATATGTGTCTAATGATGAACATAGGCTTCTCCTAATTGTCACCAGTGGACACAGTTTAGTGCGTCCTACAACCAACGGTTTGCGTCAACCTTTACCAGCCCCCTAGCATGACTGTGCGTGATAAAATATACCTAGGTATAGACACCACGAAATAATATCGATTCGCGAGCATGACCAAATGAATTATGGCGTGGTACGATATGAAAAATTAAATATTAATATTTTGACAGTTGGATGTCTTAAGATAGCTATAACGATTTCGCGAGCATGACCAAATGTCATAATATTAATCACGTGGTAAAATTCAATATGGCGGGTATTTTTATCATATTTTGACAGTTGGATGTCAATAAATCGCGTAATAATCGATCGCGTTTTCGAAGTCATGCTAGCCTAGTAGGTCTTTCGTCTATTGGGGAGGCAGTCATTCCATGCTACGTTAGTACGTACAGTTAGCATCAGATTTAAGGTACCCTCCTTGGTAATGCTCACTTTGGTGCGTGGTCTCCATTGGAGAATCTTACTGCCCCATTGGTTGTCAGTTCTCCTTGCTATGTCCTGCCTATTGCCACTTAGTGCGCTAATGCATTGGGCTATGTCGACCACCTTCGTTCCACGCAAGGATATGCCAAGCACAGTTTAACATAGCTCTCCAGCTAGCAAGCTGGGTTCCTCTGATCTCATGATTATAAAAAAAACATACACATCCCTATTTTATTGACCCAAATAAATCAAAAGAGGAAGACTCCACTCCAGGATTTCGTTTCATGTTCTTTTGTAGTTTCCAATGAAAAAAAGAACTGAACATATTCACGTAACATACTTACCAACTAACGCAGCTATATTCTATTTAGGTAGTTAGTTACACCTAAAATTATATCGCTACCTACTCGAAACTGCCTTTGGGAAGGTTAAACACGAATATAATTACAGCATCCTACACCAAAATACCCAGAAATAAAATTAAAACCCGCTCCTAAACTTATGTTCCGAGTAAAATCGACGTCGACCGCCGCCGGCGCAAGCTATCATTACCAGAGACCAAACACGCAATTTCTTCCTAAAAACATTGCTCTAAATCTCTAATTTGAAGAAAAAACTGTATCATTCAACGACCCTTTATTTATTTTTTTATTTCTTATTTTTCAAATGCGTGACTTTTGAGTGACGGTTTATGGCCCACGGCTATTCTCTATGCCGAACTCGACCGCAGCCTTAAAAAAAAAACAAAAAGATGGCGCCGATCGCGTGCTCGCTTTTTGGCGGTAAGGGCTTTAGAAAAAAATCATTCAGACTTTTACCTGTGACGTCGGGAAATAAAAATAAAACTGTGGTTGATGTAAATTGGAGAAATTGGTTTAAAAAAATATTTTGCGTATAAAAATAAAACTTGGAAACGAAATAAGGTTCCAATAAAACAAAATTGTTTTTAATGCGAGTTCAGGATCAGCAATATTTTTTCACTTTCACTATTTTTTATTCAACGTTTTTTTTCTCCAAAGAAAACTTACATGAAAAATGAAAAAGAAACAAAACATTTTTTTACGTAAATCGAAGAAATCAGTACTTACGTATTTTAACAACAAAATTAATAATTAAAAACTTATCAAAATCTTTACGCGCACAAGTTAGCAGTTGGTAGAGAAACTTAGGAAAATAGGAACTTATACTTGCATACATAGGCATTCTATGTATTTATACTTAGATTGCTACTAAGTACTTAAGTTTCTGTAAGTCTTGAATAAATAATAACATAACATAATCATTCACTCCATCTTCTCATTACAGTAACTGACCCCTAACTAAGTTCGTAACTTGTATCTGGGTATCAGAAACTACGCACACACATTCACACACACCCAGACCGAGACAAACATTTTTGGTTCTTACAAATATTCACCCCGCACGGGAATCGAACCTGCAACCTTACGGATGGCTGTCATCAATTTTCCCTTACTTACATAATGTATAGTTACTGTGTCTTAGATAAAGATTATAAAGAGGAAAGATTTGTTTGTTTGTTTGTAATGAATAGGCTCCGAAACTACTGGACCGATTTCAAAAATTCTTTCACTAATGGAAAGCTAATTTATCAGTGCGTGACATAGGCTATATTTAATCCAAGTAATCCCACGGGAACGGGAACTACGCGGGTGAAACCGCGGGGAGCTACTAGTAGATTATAAAGAGGAAAGAATTGTTTGTTTGTAACGAATAGGCTCCGTAACTACTGAACTGATTTCCAAAATTCTTTTACCATTAGAAAGCTACATTCACCTTGAGTAACATAGGTTATATTTTATACCCGTAATCCCACGGGAACGGGAACTACGCGGGTGAAACCGCGGGGAGCTACTAGTCTTAGATAAAGATATACTTAGTAATTAATAACTAATCTGTTTTTTATAGCTATTAATCTATTTTTTTTAATTGAAACTTCAATCGGAACTAAGTATGTATTTGCAGAAGAACCATGGATTTAATTACTTTTTAATTCACAATGAATGTAATAATTTATAATGTCACTTTGACAACTTATTGCGCGGGAAAGTGCTTTTTACTAAGTTTTTAATCATGTTTTATTTTTGCGAATATCTCTTCAAATTATTCTCACTGAATGTGATGATATAGTACAAAGAAAAATACTTAGAAGTCATCACCACTCTTGTATATTAGGCGTTGGTGATTTCAAATGCTAGCTATGTTTGAAAAACATTCGATCGAATCGCCTATGATTATACATAACATAACATAATCATTCACTACGTCATCTCATTATAGTAACTAACCCCTAACTAAGTTCGGAACTTGTATCTAAGGTATCAGAAACTACACACACACTCATTCACACTCACACACACACCCAGACCGAGACAAACATTTGTGGTTCTAATATTCACCCTGCACGTGAATCGAACCCGCAACAGTCCGGCATGGTGACCACTCTGCCATCTAGGTCGTCTATACTTACTTAGGTACTTGTCAGGTGCATCTAAGTAAATAAAATTAAATAAAAAATAATTAAGCCATAACTCCATAACATACCATAATAATAATTAATAATTAATTAATTCATGTTGCCCCCTTGTTGCGATTCGAGTGACTTGTTTGGGGGCCCAGTTATAGAGCTGGCAAGTCTCCATCCGCCACTTCGTACATGTTTATAGCATTGTATCGGCGGGTGTCATAGTCCCCATAGTTCCCCAATATCCAGTCCATTAAACATCCCATTCCCATAACCCAGTCGTAGTTTTCCATATATTTGCAATAGTCCCAGCAGAACCGGGGACTGTCCTTGGATGCATTTTATAGTGTTATACAGGGATAGTCGCCGGATTGTGCATCCTTTACACAAGATTAAATATGTCAAAGGGCTTCCGTGTGTTGGCTTTGGCCCCATACTAGCCTTCCAAAAGACCGGGACTCCTTAATAGTCCCGTGAATGGAAAAGAATTAATAATTATAAAACAATAAGAAAGTACATCTGTCATTGTTAATCAGACAATCGAATTGTAATTTGTTTTTTTAAAACGAATAAAAGTAATTCGTTTTTTTTTTTACCGTTATCTATTGTCTATTGTTGGTTGTTTCCCGAAGAGCGAAGGTAATTGCTCCAATTAAATAGACTACGGCCATAGACGGAGGAAATTATTACGAGATACTCTTAGTTTCATTGATAAAAGTGAATTTATTTTGCTTATCTTTTAAACGGATTTTGCTTTATTTCTAGCTAGAAGTTCACTCCTGTATTTGTAAATAAATAAGTATTATACTTATATCTCATATTGCCGGATAAAAAGGAAAATTCCTTGATATGGTAATTAAATTTTCTTAAATTTTCAGATGTTTCACTCATCTTAATAGGGTTTTTCTTTTATAAGAACCTTTTTCAAAAAAAGAAAAATCGGTCCAGCCATTAGCACATGATGCCGTGATCAAGGGAAATACTGATCATTTTTATATAATAACTAGCGGCGCCCCGCGATTTCACCAGCGTATTTCCCGTTCCCGTAGGAATATGGGGATAAAATTACCTAACCATCCCACTGAATCACTCATCTATTAAAACAAACCGCATCAAAATCCGTTGCGTAGTTTTAAAGATCTAAGCATACATAGGGACAGAGAAAGCGACTTTGTTTTATAATATGTAGTGATATAAAAAGATCATTATATTGTCTTATTAATATTGACGTAAGTGTAAAATATTAATAAATAGACATTTCACCCAATACTTTTGATCTAAATATACGGAATAAAGCTAGCTAAGACATCGGCGCCGGAGGCGTGTCTGACAGCCAAACCGAAGTGTCAGTGGCGCCAAAGCTCTCCAATTTGACGTTTTATATTTTTTTTATAACTTTTTTCTTTTTTAGACGCCCCGCGGTAAAGGCGCGATGAAGCGGCCGCCTTGGAAGATAATTTAATTAGGTTTTAATGGGTATTAGGATATGTTAGTCTGTGGAAAGTTTTAGTGAAAATTGGGAGTGATTTTGTTTTTAGGCGTCATAGACTACAGTTAGGATCTCGTGATGCATATTCAATGGTTTACTTGAACTTTGAGTAAAATATGATGATTTCTTTCGTCTATAATCCTTTACAAATCTATCCATCTTTTCTTAGTTCTCCTTCTTTTCACATTTACCTACTTATAAGAAAGTACTTATTGAAAACTTTAATCTCAAACTTGATAGGAGTTAAATCGCAGGGAAATTCTCAATAAATAAAGGAAAATTGAGAGTAATAGTAGAAAAATATAGTGGACGAAAATCGCCTGATCGGCCTAGTTCAGGGTAGGCTCCAACCCCTCGGTGTGGACATTATATTTATTTATATGATGATGATGTTTAATCCCAACAAAATTAAAACCAACAATGTAAAAACTGTGAGTCACAGACAACTTTATTCTTTTTTAATAAATCAATGAACAATATATAAAAATACGCAGAAGCCGCACAATATTTTACTTTGAAATTAGCGTCTCAAACCGGGATTTGTTACTACATCCTTTACCATTTAAAAATGGTTCCAAAACAAAAATGGTGGTCTTAAACCGCTGCCGCTAACAATTAAGAAGTCCCATGCAGTAAGAAGGAGTTTAACCCGTAATTAAATTAAGATATTTGTATAAAAAATATAATATTTTAGGTTACAAAGCACGCGCGGCACCTAAGGCCTTTGGTTTATGAATCATAGGTCGTGGAGGAAGGATTTTGGCTATGGATTCCTTATCTTAATAACTACTTAATGATACCAAAACAGTTTAATAAAATGTCTTTGTATAGGTAATAGGGATACTTAACATAACATAATCATTCACTCCATCATCTCATTACAGTAACTGACCCCTAACTAAGTTCGTAACTTGTATCTAGGGTATCAGAAACTACGCACACACTCATTCACACACACACCCAGACCGAGACAAACATGTGTGGTTCACACAAATATTCACCCCGCACGGGAATCCAACCAGCAACCTTAGAGTAGGCAGTCCGGCATAGTGACCACTCTGCCATCGAGGTCGTCAAGGTACATAGAGATTAAAATCTCTTAAATTAAGTATCTACGCTTCATACAGCCATTCATGTGCACTACTGCCTAACACTACTACCTGACCTACTACTACGACCAGTAGTACTAGTATCAAAGACACAGCAAGTTATAAAAAAGGAAAAACGAAAACGACGACCTCGGTGGCAGAGTGGTCACCATGCCGGACTGCCATCCATAAGGTTGCGGGTTCGATTCCCGTGCGGGGTGAATATTTGTGTGAACCACAAATGTTTATCTCGGTCTGGGTGTGTGTGAATGAGTGTGTGCGTAGTTTCTGATACCATAGATACAAGCTTCGAGCTTAGTTAGGGGTCAGTTACTGTAATGAGATGATGTAGTGAATGATAAAAAAAAACAGATTTCTGTGCGAAAAACTGCCGGAAAACTGCTGTTAGAGAGATTCATCAGATCAATTTAATACACACGAAAACATACAACACTTACCATCTATAAAATATCAAGTATTAAGAATCAATTAATAAAAATAAAACAATACTAAAAGTACAGTGTTAATATAATAAATTACATTAGTGGGTATTTACTAAAGTTGTCTTGTAATGGTGACGTAACACATTTGATTGTAAAAGCGCCGATATAGGGTGCGCGGGCGCCGGACACTGCTGGACAAAATAATTGGACTATATAGTTTTGTAGTTCCATTTTAATATTTTGTTTGGACGTATAATATTTTATTTGGACGAAAATATAGGAAAAAATATAAGTGATAACTGATAAGATATTATAGTATTTTATTCTCGAAAGAATTTTGATACATAGTAAATATTTTTCATCTGATTATAAAACAAAAATATTTGGACAATATTTCATGTTATTTTTTATATGTCGATACGTGTTGCCTATGGAAAGATAGGGAAAACAATTTTAGTAAGTCATAATTATAATATGGCATTTTATTTTCGAAATATTTTCTGTATATATTTACTCAAATATAGGTATATTATTTTTTCTCTTTGTATACATATACATAGAAACGCAATTAGATAATATCTAATGTATTCATATGTATACATATTAAACGTTAGGTAAGTACATATTAAATATATGAAGATGACAAACTAATTATATTAATAAATTATTTTCTCAAAAAACATTATTAATTCACAAATTATCCAGTATACATTATAATATAAACAGTTTTATGAGATAACAATCGTTACAGGTGCAGATACATAGGTGACACGTCCAATGGAATACTTCATGAATGCTAACGAGCTTACGGTACTGTCTTGGACGATGGAAGGTTTAAATATAATTGTAGCAATAAAATATGTATGTAAGTCTTCAATGTAGTATGATAAATTTTCTACCTAGTTTTGGCGCCTGTCAACCAATTTAAATACTGAAAGATATTTTTATTAATAAAGCATATGTGTTAAGCTTTTGTTAATGTAATGATTAAAAACATTAAATTAAAAATTTAAAAAACCCCCAACACAATTACTTTCAAACCCCCATAACTTTTAAACGGGTTAACCGCTTTTCATCAAACATGTCTAAGAACACTCGCACGTAAGTCCCCTTTAATACAAAAAAAACTAAATTGAAATCGGTTCATCCGTTCGGGAGCTATGATGCCACAGACAGACAGATACACACACACACAGACACGTCAAACTTATAACACCCCTCTTTTTGCGTCGGGGGTTAGAAAAAAAGATATCAAAAAGTATAAAAGAAATTGAATGTAAGCATTTTTCTCATCATCGAGAAAATAAGTTTAATTAAAACGGATGTCATAAACAGACTCCATGATCTGTGCATATAACTAACAAATGAGTGTGTCAAAATAAAGAATAAAGTACAATAAATCCAATGAAACCCGTACACAACAGCTAGTGTACAATAAAATATTTACACTCGAGGACAAGAAACAAGCACAATCCATCAATAAAACGCCGCATAAATGTTATTTGAATATGTTTTTGTACAAACTACTTTGCGAATGCAAATTAAGGACTGGTTGGGTGCTGTTGTGGTGGATTCTTATTCGGTACTCTTGATATAATACTAGCTGTTTCTTCAGGTTTTTACCGAGTGAATTTAATTTAATTTTGGTTTTAAGCCATACCTTCAGCAATTTAGATTTTAAGCATAAGTATGAGGCATACGAGAGATTATACTGTATACTGATTTTTCATATAAGTATTTAACTTAACAATTACAAGTAAAATTGTATAAACTCTAATAACATGCATAATTGTAACAACAAAAGTACCACCGAAGCTATTTTTGGTTATTAAAAAGTTTTGATTTAGTAAGCATTATAATACATTTTCATTAATTAGTGAAAATTATTTAACACATCGAGAAATATTGCTTTGGAAAATATTTTGATACTAGAACTACGGATAAAAATAATATTGCAACACATTGAGTACCAAATAAAAACAAACTGAATCGACACAGACACATTTCAAGCGAACACAAAAGCAAAAGTTAGTTTTTGTCCGTCCACATGACCGCGGACAAGACTTCATTACTGAAACCACTTTTTTCACAACTACAACATAAATTAAATTATTTGTCAAGAATTTTACGATAAGTACTTACTTACAATGAATATTTTAACTATGTGGTTTACTTTTAAGTTTAACTGACTGGAAAAGTTAATTTAAATTTATTTTAGTTAACAAGAATAAATAAAAAAAAAACAACTTTTTTGAAAACAACCTTTTTTTTTAGCTTTTATTGCATTGTCATGGGACTTACATAAGTATGCCAAACAGCTCAATCCGATAACCAGAAGTGGTCGAAAAATTACTTGCATTTGATTACAGACAACGGGACAGGGGGAACTAAATAAAAACTTGTAAAATGTTTGGTTTTCTGGATAAGTAAATTAATGTTTAAAAATGTCGTTGGTCCCGGTTGTCGTACAACATCATCGATAGTCGTTGTGGGGAGTCGAATTAGAATAATTCATACTTATAAATTTTTTATACTTATATATTTTTTAATACATAGAAAACACCTAAACCAAGACAGACAGAAATATTTATGCACACTAATATTTGTCTTGTCCGTGCTTCGGAGGGCACGTAAAGCCGTCGGTCCCGGTTGTCGTACTAACAACATCTTCGACAGTCGTTACGGGTAGTTAGGACCCTAAAAGTCTAACATTCAGTTTAATCAAAAATGTCGTATAGCCCTCTGGGTTGTGAAGGTCTGATGGCAGTCGCTTCACGTAAAATACTGACATTCCGCCAAATCTGGTTAAACTGAAAACCGACCCCAAATAGACATGGGATAAAGGTTCGGAAAAGAGACTAATATGTGTCTTGAGCGGGAATCGAACCCGTGATCTTCGGCAGAACCAGGGTCACTATCTAACTGTACCACTTGGTCGTCAAACAAAAAATATAATATGTATATGTAGTAAGTTTTTATCTAAATTATTTCTATCTATATTTTGAAATATGAATAAAAAAAAAACATTCCGAAATATTTTGTCCAACACTGTATTTCTTACTCAGCTATTTCATTGTGTTTCTAAATATTTCTATACAAAAACCAACTCTATTCCCTTGACTTAAGGTTTAATTTATAATCAAACAAAACCTGTAATTAATAATTTTATTCATATATCTTAATAACTTGCTACCTGAAGATATTTTTTTAATTTTTGTTCTAAGTTTAAGTGAAGGTGACGACAGGGGTTTAGTATTTGGGTAGCGGGGTTCGATTTTGTGCAAAAAATATACATGCTTAAAATTTTTAGTACTTATAGAGTTTTCTAGTGGCACATGTAAAGCCTGTTAAGCTTGGGGTCCCGGGTTCTATACCTGGGTCAAGCGAATATGTTGGCTTTGTCTTTCAAATAATATTTTGTTTTCCTTATTCATTTAAAAAAATGGAAAAACCAGCTCCTGTAAGAAAAGGCGTTTAAAAAATGTTTTAAATATGATACTTTTATCTCAAAGTCGCTTGAAAATCGGACTAAAATACGGTAAAACTGGGGGGCACAACTTGTATAGCACATGGTATCTATACTTCTATTTCTATACTAATATTATAAAGAAGTAAAGTTGTGTGTGTTTGTTAAATTGTAAGGGGTAATCTCGGAATCTACTGGACCGATTTCGAAAGTTCTTTCACTAATGGAAAGCTATATTATCAGCGAATGACATGACATAGTTTTAAATCGTAACAAACAAACAATCAAATCTTTCTTTATAATCTTATCTAATATATAAAATTCTCGTGTCACAGTTTTCGTTGCCATACTCCTCCGAAACGGCTTGACCGATTCTCATGAAATTTTGTGAGCATATTCAGTAGGTCTGAGAATCGGCCAACATCTATTTTTCATCCCGAAATTCCCACGGGAACGGGAACTACGCGTGTGAAACCGCGGGGCGCAGCTAGTATTAGTATAGATAGATAGACAACATTGATTTCTACGTAAAACCGCACATTTACGACCTAAAGGTTCAAGGTTCGATTCCGGGAACGTCCCACACCTTGATACGTAGGGTCAGTAGAACAAAACGTTTTATGGCTGAATCTAATTTGATGAAACTAAGTTTATTTTGTTTGATTTTAAAATTGAGTTTTTATTACGTGTTCGTTGTTGTAATACAGTTTTAATGTGATAATTAGTTAATTTGGACATTTTGTTTGTTTTTTTGACATAATTATATTATATAACTAGCATGTGTGTTATTCTGATGTATTTTATTTTATTTATTAGGATATTCAACAGCAAATTAATACATATGAGTATATTGTATGTAAACATGATTAGTAGGTACTTAGCAAATAACAGAATATCACAACAAAATCAAAAGGAAAATGGAATATACAATAATATGCTACTTAAGTGAAAATCAAAGGTGATCTAACTAATAAAATACAATAATAAAAACAAAGAAGAGAAATAAACAGCTAACAAAAAAATAAATTAACAAAGAAAACATTATCTATACTAATATTATAAAGAGGAAAGATTTGTTTGTTTGTTTATAATGAATAGGCTCCGAAACTACTGAACCGATTTCAAAAATTCTTTCACTAATGGAAAGCTAATTTATCAGTGCTTGACATAGGCTATATTTTATCCCCGTAATCCCACGGGAACGGGAACTACGCGGGTGAAACCGCGGGGAGCTACTAGTCAAATATATCTGCGTTATTCGGTGAGGCTCTCCATCACCCGTACCTTAAATGTATGTTTGGAGGTGGTATAGATATCGATATGAATGTATAGGTTAAATTATTGTAAAGTTTCATTAAAATCCATTCAGTAGTTTTTGCGTGAAAGAGTAACAAACATCCATACATACAAACTTTCGCCTTTATAATATTAGTAGGATAGTAGGACTAGCAGCGCCCCGCGGTTTCACCCGCATAGTTCCCGTTCCCGTGGGAATTTCGGAGTAAAAAGTATCCTATGTGTTATTCTGATGTATAAGCTAAATTATTGTAAAGTTTCATTAAAATCCATTCAGTAGTTTTTGCGTGAAAGAGGAACAAACATCCACACTCACAAACATTCGGCTTTATTATTAGTAGGATTAGTAAGTATTGTATAGATACTTATGTAAACTTACATAAACTTAAAAACATATCTAGTTAAGTCCAAATACTCTTCTTATTAGCATTAATATCATTACAAATATATGTTTTGAAGGTAATATTTAGTAAATATATGCTGTAGTTAGGTATTAATTAGGGCTCTGTGGACGCTGTAGCATTAACCAGGTATAGAGGGTGTCAGAGGAAAGCTGGCGCCCGGTACACAGGGTACAGTCAGGTACAGAATACTGCTTAATAAGATGAACTTTAGAGTTTATCTACTAAGTGAGTCTTGCGTTTTCAGTCATGTCATTATCTAGGAATAGGAAATATTAAGTATCTATATGCTACCGGCAATCTCTTTGATACGGTATTCCATGTGATACCTTTTTTTTTACGCGGTGAAAATGCATAGAACTGCATACCACCGTGAGCCGATATTGGGAGGACCCCCGGGGCATGTAGGGCTCTCCCAGCCAGAAGGGCTGGGCCTACCCACTACAAACACAGCGATTTCCGTCCGCGTTACATTGGGGTACCGTAGGATCCCGAGGGGGATTTCTACTACGGCACTCCAACGCCGGGCCCGCACTAAAGGCGGCGCCCCCTTCCTTGAGAGGACGTCTCCGGAAGTGAAGACGTCCCCGACTACTGGTACCGAGGGCGAGCGTCCTCCCCGACGCTCGTCCTTTTTACCAGGGCTCAGGAGAATCCCAGCCCCTCCTCAGTGACTCCCTCACATTAACGGGCACAGCCAACTGCACCCGAAATGTGGGGGGCCATTCCATGTGATACCTAGGCCATGTATAAAATAGGTATAACCTACTGTAACTAAGTATACAAGGTAATTCCTAAAACGTTAGCAATACCCCTGTTCCTTAGACTTCGTTAAAATCAAAACTAATAAGTACAATTTATTCGGTTAAGGGCCTATTTCACCATCTTCAAGTACCGTTCCGAGTAGGTACTCACAAGTTTTGTCTTTGTCACTTGATATAAAGTAAGAAAGAGACAAAACTAAGTTTACTTGGTGAGTAACTTTACTTGAAGGTCCTGAAATAGACCCTAAGTGTTAAGTGGTGTTTATCGTAGTAATATTTTATCAATACGAACGAAGGTTTGGGAGGATAAACGTATAAATCGGTTTAGGTGATACATATTTGTAAAACATTTTCCGTTTATCCAGGATTATTTTTTATTCCAAAATTTACACAGCCTGCCTAGCATGACTGTGCGTGATAAAATATATAGACACCACGATATAATATCGATTTCGCGAGCATGACCAAATGAATTATGGCGTGGTACGATATGCAAATCAAATATGGCGGCTATATTTATTATATTTTGACAGTTGGATGTCAATAAATAGCTATATCGATTTCGCGAGCGTGATCAACTGTCATAAAATTAATCATGTGGTAAAATTCAATATGGCGGTCATTTTTATAAAATTTTGACAGTTGGATGTCAATAAATCGCTGTATCTATCGCGTTTTCGAAGTCATGATAGCCTAGCAGGATTGGGATACACGCGAATAAATCCGCAGAGCACTGAAACTTTTTAATATACTTACCTAAATAGGATATAACATTGAAACCAGGATTCAAACCCGCGACAATGATTTCTAAATAAAATAAAACTGTGTGTGCGTGTCTGTACGTAAATAGACGTCTTGAATCACGTCTGCGCCGGGACGGGAGGAAACACGATTGTTTTTAACTCTTTCCACTTCGAAATACATACGGATAAATAGTTCTATGTAAGTATTAAGAAGTTATTAAATAAAATGATTTCAAAGATTAATTATTATTAAATGCTTTTGATATTTTTAGAGTGTTTTACAGTTAGTTATTTTGATAAATATATTTTAAATTTTCCCTCAACTGGGACTTGAACCTTGGACCATGTTGAATCTTAGTACTGCTCTAACTAACTGAAGGAAAAAACGTGCAATCCTAAGTTCAAACAGATTGCCTTACTGCCAAAATAATTTATCTAAAAAAAAACTGAGTTGTGTGATTGAAAAAAAAACTACGTTGGCTTGTATTTAAATTCAAGTAAAAAGTAGAAAAAATTAAATTAATGCATCTCTTTGTATAAAAATGGATCCGTATTCCCTTTGGTCATGACATCGTACCTGTCTGGATCGATTTCGTAAAAATATTACGATTCTGTTATTGTTAGGAGACGGTTTTTATGAAAGAAAATACTGGAATTTGGACCCGTGCGAAGACGAAACTGGTGGTTAGTTAATTTATTTTAAAACAGGCACACCAACAGTTAGTTTAATTTTAGTTTTCAATCATCATCAGCTCATATAAAGTCCCCACCGAGGGGCTCGAGCCTAGCCTGAATGGGTGCTAAGGCCTTAGTCAACCACGCTGGCCAAGTGCGGGTTGGTCGACTTCACACACAACCTTAGAATTTCTTCCCAGGTGTGTAGGTTTCCTCACGATGTTTTCCTTCACTGTCAGAGCATAGAAATTAACGTACTTATAAATTCGAAAGTAAAAAAATAGTTTTCAATAACTAAAAATAAAATATCAACAAATATAATTCTGTAATTCCGTGTGTATCACGGCGCATGCGTGCCAACCTCTGTCATTACTCGCCGCGAACTCAAATTATATTACTACATACACATTATATACAATTATACCTCTGTATATACACCTCTTATATACCCACTGGTCACACGCAACGTTTTTTACTTAGAACTTGAAAAAGTACATAATTCTACCCATAAGTACGTATATTTTTTATGTTTTTTTTTCTACGTGGGAAACGGATTTGAAAAATTATGTTTGTTTCTTAGTATTTTTTCGGAAATCAAGAAGGTTTTTGTCTATTGTTTGTGGATTTCACAATGACATTTATGGCAGGTTTTTTTTTCTGTTTTGTGCAAGTGACACTACTAAAGTTCTCGGCACTACCAGTAGAGTCAAACATTTTACTTTTCTGTGAGGTTGTGGCTCTATATTCTTATGGGCTAATTCTATGTGGTTTTGGATGAATACCTACATTGGCCCCGTGGTTATAACATGCGTTAGATCCGCTCCTATAGATCTTACTGTTATATAGGTACTTACCCTTTAATGACCGTTCCTAATATTCGATCTATCTGTATTCTTAGATAAGGTAAATCTTCATAGATAAGGTGGCTATCTAAACAAATTTATTAATTCCTGCAATAAAATCGCTTATACTATATTTATCGGCATTTCATCTACTACTTTGATGTTCTTCTCTTGGCTTAAACACAATCGGTAAATGTTTTTGAATTTAAGGCGATGTGTTATTGGACAAAATACATATATTAATTTAATTTAGGGTTTAAATTAAATTAATATATGTATTTTTAAGTGAATGCTGTGCGTAGCTATAATAGGTATACAAATTTAAATTTTAAGTAAGGAATTTTTGTGATTTGTTTAAATGTTTTGATTTGTGTACTGTTGCTGTGCCTATAAATAAATAAATAAATAAAATAAAATTGTTATCTAGCCTGGAATGCTGTTTATTTTTAGGGCATTAATGTAAAATTAAGGTTACGGTACCTTCTACGCGAGCACGCTCCATCTTAGGCTGTATCATCGCTTACCATCAGGCGAGTTATAGCCAAGTGCAAGCATATTAAAAAACATATCATAAATATTTAGAGTAATGTAATCGACCGCAGCTGAATCAAACATAATTACAATTATTTTAGCAATAATGAATATGTAACAAATAAAATTCACCATTTCACTCAAATACTATTATTATTGCATAACAAAAATTGCAACAATGAAGAACGGTACCTTTAAATCTGGCACATTGTATACCTTTGTCGGACACAGGTAGATCCCATTTCTCCCAGAGAAAGGACAAACCATAATTAATATTAATATGATATACAGTGACGTTTCGGTGTCCTTTTCAAAGGCGGGTCACCGTTTTTGAACCACTTGTTAGTTATATTAAGTATAACTAAACTAGTGGGTTTTTAACTGTGCGTAATTGATTGGTTACAGTTTGATTAAAACTGTTTATTTTTCTTGGTTAAACGGATCTTAAAATATTTTGTAGTTCAACATAGGAAATTAGTTGCTTAAACGTTGCCTGATCGCGCTCATTTAGGGTAGGCAGCCTACCCACCACCATAGGGCTCCAGCCTACCGTAGGCTGGACGCATACGCATATGAACTGGTGATAATTAGATGTTCAGACATAGACAAAGCTATATTTGTAACTATTTTTTGTATTGACTATCTATGGGCGAAACTCATCATCATCATCAGCCTATAGTCCACTGCTGGACAAAGGATTCTCCCAAAGATTTCCAGCGAGTGATTGCGGCCTGCATACAGCGGTTTCCGGCAACCTTTACCTGGGCCCTGATTCTCTAAAGTTTAGAGTCTAAACTATTAAGCTGTGATAATACTACTCAAATGTATTTTAATATCAACATTATGGCCGTTTTTCTGTCATTTGTTGTCATTTTGGTATTCTCTTAGTGAAAACTACTCCGCTGACTCAATGGCTCCATAAAACTTAGATTGTTGTCATGGAAACAGTATTCTGACGTTTATTTGTCCAAATTTTTATATGCAACAAAGACCACTGAGACACCATAGCCATATGAATAAATTTTAGCAGAATACCAAATTTCTGACACTCTCGTTATGGTGCCACAATATCAACATATTGTCTGATCAATAATGTCAAATTGCAGACTTAGGCCCCAGGTCGTCCGTCCACCGGAAGGCGGTCGTCCCACACTGCACTTGCCAGTACTTGGTCTCCATTGGAGAAGCTTGTTGTAGATGAATGTTTGTAAAAAAAAATATCCGATCTAGGAAAAAAGTCGTTAGAAATAAAAATATTAGGTATTGATGTAGGAAAAGCACTAAGGATTTTTACCTTAAATTTCATAGTTTACAGAATACCTTTACTCTTCATAAGTACCTTATTATATCAATACATTCACAACTACAGATACAGAAAACTCCAATATCCTACTAATATTATAAAGCCGAATGTTTGTATATGTGGATGTATGGATGTTTGTTCCTCTTTCACGCTAAAACTACTGAATGGATTTTAATGAAATTTGGTACAGATGTTCCTCATACCTAGAAATAACACATAGGATACTTTTTATCCCAAAATTCCCACGGGATAAGGTTCTACGCGGGTAAAACCGCGGGGCACAGCTAGACCCATAACAACTACCAAAATCATACTACAATGCAACAATCGGTATATTTTGGAACTTCACAAAGGATTTAAATTAATTCAACTGTGTAATTCTTTGTAAGTAAGTCTTTAATACTATTACTAACGCTTGGATTACCCCGTTGTATTGAAACGTATGAAGTATTGTTGAAAAAAAAACAACAAGAGAGTTGGCTACTGTTTTGAATATAGAATACTAGCTGTGCCCCGCGGTTTTACCCGCGTAGATTCCGACCCCGTGGGAATGTAAGGATAAAATTATGCTAAAAACCTTCCTCTTGAATTACTCTGTATATTACTGAAAACCGCATCAAAATCCGTTGCGTAGTTTTAAAGATTTAAGCATACATAGGGACAGACGAAGCGACTTTGTTAACCCCCGACGCAAAAAGGAGGGGTGTTATAAGTTTGACGTGTCTGTGTGTGTGTGTGTGTATCTGTCTATCTGTGGCATCATAGCTCCCGAACGGATGAACCGATTTGAATTTAGTTTTTTTTGTGTTAAAGGGGACTTACGTGCGAGTGTTCTTAGACATGTTTGATGAAAATCGGTTGACCCGTTGAAAAGTTATGGGGGTTTGAAAGTAATTGTGTTGGGGGTTTTTTAAATTTTTAATTTAATGTTATATACTGTGTAGTGAACGATCACGACACAGTTTCTCTCTGGTATCTCTTTGAATATAGTTTTGTTGGAGACCAGAGAGAATCTGATCCATATTCAAGGAGTCTTGTAGTTTTAAGTTTTTGAATCAAAGTGAAACATGTACAGTTTTAAAAGTAATTTTGAAGGCATTTTTTTTTTATTTATTTAAGGTCGCTTTTTAACAACTAAGGTCATTAGCGACCACGTTTACAATTACACTTAACTAAGGTCTATAACAATTGGCACATTAATAACTATATATTACAATTTTCTTAATGTAAAAAATTATATCAAACTGTAGATATTTGTCTTTTTGAGGAAACTAAGAGTAAGTGTACAACCATCTAAACAGTCCTTTAAAACATTGGGTAAATTACATGAACGTCTTTCATTTGTGTAAACTGAACAATCAACTAATATATGGGAAACTGTTACATTTTGTTCACATTATATATTTGTATACATTTGTTTACTGGATTTTTAGTTATTAAATGGATATGGGTTAAGTTAGTGTGTCCAATTCGTAGTCTGGTGATAACTACTTGGCTTTTTTATTTATCGTAAAACGCGAAATATCTCTCGAAATATATAATATACATGTTAAATATCCCGTTAATCATAATAATTTGAGTGCTAATAACCATGATAACTATAAAAACTACATCGTAAAACGGTATCAAAAACTTAAATATCTTACTAGAGATGCCTCGCGGTTATACCCGCGTAAATCCTTCATCCTTCCATCATTTCTTTAGTAATTTTGGGATAAAAAGCATCCTATGTGTTATTCCTAGTTGTAAGGAACGTCTGTACTAAATTTCATTTAAATCGGTTCAGTAGTTTTTACGTGAAAGAGTAACAAACACCATCCAAACTTTCGCATTTATAACATTAGTAGTACAGTAGGTCTAGCAGCGCCCCGCGGTTTCACACGCGTAGTTCCCGTTCCCGTGGGAATTCCGGGATAAAAAGTATCATATGTGTTATTCTGATGTATAAGCTAAATTATTGTAAAGTTTCATTAAAATCCATTCAGTAGTTTTTGCGTGAAAGAGGAACAAACATCCACACATCCACACTCACAAACATTCGGCTTTATAATATTAGTAGGATTGATTTAAAAATCGATTCCAACTTTTATATCCACTCTTGTCGGCTTTTTCACCGGTTACCCACAAAGGTAATAACTAGCCACCGCCCGCGAGTTCGGTTACGATTTCTAAGTAAAAATAAACAGACTATAAACATATAAAGACATGATTAACTCATTCTGAGAACCCTTACGGTGTATCTTTATACTTTATAGACGTGCATAGGGCCCTTCAGCTATTAAACGTTTACGAGCTGTCGGTTTAAACAAAAGTTTATTCAAATACAACTTAGATTTTTATTAAGAAGCAGTTTATTAACTAATCTTAGAGTTTTTAATTGGTTTTGTTAACTTTAAAACATTGATTTTTAAATAACTGTGCACTGCTGTTTTGCTTGTAATAATCCTGTTTCTGTGGTAATTTTGGGATAAAAAGTATTTAACGTGTTTTTCTTGATTCTTACTTACTTAACATATTAATGCAAAAGTAACTCTGTCTGTCTGTTACCTTTTCACAACTAAACAACTTAACCTTATTGAAATTTGGTAAACTTACTTAGTCTTATGGTCCGGGGAAGGACATAGGCTATGTGTTATCCCGGAATTCCCACGGGATCGGGAACTATGCGGGTAAAAGTATGGGGCATATCTAGGTACTTAAAAGAATATCTGTAGGTACAACATTTTACTTTAATTGATGCAGAAATTCTTGGGTTTATATTAAAATATTATTAAGTATGATAAAATAGGATTTTTATAACAAAACTAGCTGCGCCCCGCGGTTTCACATGCGTAGTTCCCGTTCCCGTTCCCGTAGGAATTTCGGGATGTAAAATAGATGTTGGCCGATTCTCAGACCTACTGAATATGCTCACAAAATTTCATGAGAATCGGTCAAGCCGTTTCGGAGGGGTATGGCAACGAAAACTGTGACACGAGAATTTTATATACTTATTAGAAAAGATAGAATAGGATTGAAAGCAAAAAAAAAAACAATTAAAAAAGTATTTAAATCAACTTCCGAATAAAAAAAAAATCGATAACGTTTAGTTCACGCCTTGTCAAAGATAACAAAAAGGTCCTTTTTATTACTGGCAACAAACAATAAATGTCATCCCGTGTGTAAACGGCAAGTTTATTAGCTTACCACTACCATTTAATGTATTTAATGACTTTAGTTGATAAATACTTATAAATTATTGTGTTTTTTTCACTTTGGTTAAAGTTATAGAATGCGTTTGTCAGATTATAGTAAACTAGCGGCCCGCCCCGGCTTCGCACGTGTACATACACACACACATACACCCTTTTTTTGCATCGGGTTTCAAAAAAATAGTAAAATTATAAAGGAAGTTTGAAATTTTTTTTATGATTTTTTTTATTCATATTTTTTATTAATGTTTTTTTGTATATTTTTATTTTTAAATTGTCACAGTAAGCAGTTTTTTATTCTAAAATATTAATTTATATATGCCGCCTCTTGAAAAGGCTCTTCATTTGTACCTTGGTATTAATCCTTATCAAAATAAATTACTTTATATTCAAGACGGCTTTAATACCTTTTTATAACTTTGTTTTAACTATGTTTAGAAAGTTGAGATCTTGATCTTTTTGGAATTTTTGGACATTATAAAATGAAAAATAGAAGGAAATAAATAATTAAACAGGCTTTTACAAAATTTTTGCTTATTGAACTATATGAAGTACTAAGCTTTTTGAATAATTATAATATAATATTTATTATCAGGTAAGTAGTAGGTACTCATTGAAAGAAAATTAAAAATATGGGTTTAGAAAACTACCTTTTACTAAATTTTTGCTTAAATTTTGAACAGGAAATAAAATACTACTATAAGCAGTTTGAATAGTTACATTAAAATATAATATTTATTATCAGATACTTATTTACCTACGAAACGAATTTAAAGCGAATTAAAAATTTTTTCAAGATACAATCATACGATCCCTCCACCCCCGTACCCCAGTGACGCTTACATGGAGCCTACATCGCATGCTGGCTAGCTGAGCGCGGTGAGCGACAACCACGCGACTTTTTTCTAATACTTGCATTTTTAAACTCGTGATATCTTCCGAATGAAATGTCCGAATTGAATAATTCAAAAAGTTATAAAAAGGTATTAAAGCCGTCTTGAATATAAAGTAATTTATTTTGATAAGGATTAATACCAAGGTACAAATGAAGAGCCTTTTCAAGAGGCGGCATATATAAATTAATATTTTAGAATAAAAAACTGCTTACTGTGACAACTATAATATTTAGACATATGCTGTCGCGACACTTTTTGTAGATAATGATGAGTTCTGCAAAGTCGTAGTGAATGATTTTGTTCTATCATCAATAGTTTTCGCAGCGCACGCGACGTAAGGAATTTTTCAGGTCTTTTTTTTACACCTTATGTTACATTATTGGAGTTTTAGTAAGGATCCCTAATTTTTTTTTAAAATATAATATAGCCTATGTTACTCGGGGATAATGTAGCTTTCCAAAGGTGAAAGAATTTTTGAAATCGGTCCAGTAGTTTCGGAGCCTATTCATTACAAACAAACAAACAAAAAAACAAACAAATCTTTCCTCTTTATAATATTAGTATAGACTAGCTGCGCCCTGCGGTTTCACCCGCGTTGTTCCCGCCCCCGTAGGAATTTTGGGATCAAACATAGCCTATGTCCTTTCCCGGACCATAAGCTACCCCTGTACCAAATTTCAAGTCAATCGGTTCAGTAGTTTAGCCGTGAAAAGGTAACAGACCGACAGAGTTACTTTCGCATTTATAATAGTAGTTAGGACTAGCTATATTCTGCGGTTTCGCCTGCATCTAAATATGATTAAACAATATGAACGTTCCTCTTGAAATATTTACTTATTAATGAAAACCGCGTGAAAATCCGTCGTGTATTTTAAAAGACTTCATTATCTATAAGGCTTTGCGTATTTTTTTTAAAAGAGTTGACAATAAAGCCTTATTTGTGAACCAACCAATTAAAAGAAAATTAGCATTGCATAACAATTCGATCGTTAATACGAACCTCTTTAAACACGTTAATAAACGGTAGTTCGAAAAAAAAGAACAAATAGCGGTACATTCTACGTGTCTATGAAAGAAAAGAAAAAAAAAACAAGCGCCGTGCGCTCTGAGAAACAATTGTCATCTAAATGTCACTGTCAAACCGATTGGCGGCAAGTTCTGTTTAGCATTGTACATCATTTTTTACATTCAAAATGACAGGCAGAATGGGCCGCGTCCCTTTGCCATTTTTTTTTAAATAATAGGGTTCTATTCATAGCATTGTAGTGTGGGGTCTAATATGCGTTATTGCAATTTTTTTTTACTTCAAACACAGGTGAAGTCCTTTAAGAGTTTTTGGGTATTTAAATTTGTATTAATGTTATTGATATTCGATTTAGTTTTAAGTCATTTTTTCAGTACTTGCTCAAGTAAATTTACTCACCAAGTAAAGTTAGTTTTGTATTTTTCTTGCTTTAATATCAAGTGACAAAGACAAAACTTGTGAACGGAACTTTACTTGAAGATGGTGAAATAGGCCGTTAATCTTTTAGATTTTTAATGGGATCTGTTTACTAGAAAAGTTTAAATTAGGGAATAGGTACATACAGCCAGATTTTTCTATAGGAACTATAAAAACGCTACATATCACTATCACTACATAGTATAAAACAAAATCGCTTTCTATGTCCCTATGTGCCTATGTATGCTTAGATCTTTAAAACTACGCAACGGATTTTGATGCGGTTTGTTTTAATAGATAGAGTGATTCAAGAGGAAGGTATTTAACATAATTTTATCCCCCATATTCCTACGGGAACGGGAACTACCGTGGGACGGCGCTAGTTCTAAATAAATCCTAGTTATTTACTTAAACTTTAGTTTTAAAATACATATGTATATAAGAATTAACTGGCATGGTATATCTACTACTTTAGACTAAGCGTGTCATAGTTTTTCACGTAATTTCCCGACCAAGGTCATCAATTACATATTTATGTATTACTAGCTGTGCTCCGCGGTTTCACCCGCGTGGTTCCCGTTCCCGTGGGATTACGGGGATAAAATATAGCCTATGTCACGCACTGATAAATTAGCTTTCCATTAGTGAAAGAATTTTTGAAATCGGTCCAGTAGTTTCGGAGCCTATTCATTACAAACAAACAAACAAACAAATCTTTCCTCTTTATAATATTAGTATAGATAATGACAATAATATACAAGCGTTTAGTCCCATACTTCATTCGTTAGCAGTAGTTGTATAAATTGACATGCATGTAACAATCATGTCAAATTATACTGTGTTTATCCAGTTAAATCACATGTAATGCGCGGGCGCATCGTAAATGGAGTTTCGCTTGGATTTTTTTATATTATTATACTCTTTTCTTCGAGTTTTCTTTTCGAATTTTTAAGTGAAAACTTCTTGGTTGCATGGGAATAACAATTGAATGGCTTTTATTTGTTTAAGTTTTTACTTCTGTTGGTAGATTATCTCTGCTATTGCTATTCTGTGTCACGTTTAGGCGATCTTATAGAAGGAGTACAGATTCAATTCTTGTCCTAGCAAGTGTACAGTACAGGTCTCGAGTACAAATACTTATAGGGACAAAATATGGCTTGTTCTTATTAATTCCCCCATACTTATTGAGTAAACGTGGTTATTCCAAGGACTTTGGCAATCAAGTGGTGTACTTGGTAGTGACCCTACGAGTTCGATTCCCGCTCTAAACCTAATCGTAATCATGTTTGTCTTGGTCTGGGTGTTTTTATTCGAAGTATAGGTATGTATATTTTATTAAAAACATGACATAAATAATGTGTATCCGTTGTCTAGTATCCATAGTAAAAACTTTGCTTAGTTTGACACTAAGGGCCTATTTCACCATCTTCAAGTAACGTTCCGAGTAGGTACTCACAAGTTTTGTTTTTGTCACTTGATATAAAGTAAGAAAGAGACAAAACTCACTTTACTTGGTGAGTAATCCTACTTGAAGGTCGTGAAATAGGCCCCATGTTTGATGTGTGTTTTATCACAAGCTCAAAAATAAAATCGCGAATCACACTAAATTCGTTCATTCTTTTTTCAACAGGGTGGTCAAAACCAATAACTGACCGGAAACACAAATATCAATAATAATTTATAAAACATCAAGGGTCCTCTGGCGCTAACACACCATTTTACAAATTATACAAACTTGGAAAAAAAACAAAGACACCGCTGGTAAAGGCGCCGAACTTTAACAAGAAAAAAACTAAATTAACTCAGACTTTTCAATAATTAAAAAGCACCTTGTTAGATTACTTCGACGTTTTTATAGCTCAACCAGGATTAACAGGTAAAACCTTTGCAGTTATAACCTTTTTTAAATATACAACCATAGAGTCTAATATACCAAAGAGGTTTGTCGTAATACTTAAAGTTTTACTGTTTGAAAATGTGCTGAGCGAAATGCATTTGTTTTATAGTTTATTTTATATAACGTATTTATATTGCTTGCTACTGTTTCTGTTAAATATCGATTGTTATCTATCAAAATTAATTAATATGTTAAAGAAAAATGATTCTTAAAACTTGATGATTGAAGACAAATAAAATAATAGTTCGGGTATTATGACGATACAGATTTTTCTTATTTCCTTATAACATTTCTCTGGCTGAATTAGTTAAAACAAGACATCAATTAAGTATAACTCTTTTAAAAATATGTTATATATACTTAATAATAATTAAAGTTAGTCCCTATTGTTCCCTGATATAGATCCAGTCCATTGAACATCCCATTCCCATAACCCAGTCGTAGTTTTCCCATATATTTGCAATAGTCCCAGCAGAACCGGGGACTGTCCTTGGATGCATTTTATAGTGTTATACAGGGATAGTCGCCGGATTGTGCATCCTTTACACAAGATTAAATATCTCAAAGGGCTTCCGTGTGTTGGCTTTGGCCCCATACTAGCCTTCCAAAAGACCGGGACTCCTTAATAGTCCCGTGAATGGAAAAGATTAAAATTATAATCTATACTAATATTATAAAGAGGAAAGATTTGTTTGTTTGTTTGTTTGTTTGTATGTAACGAATAGGCTCCGAAACTACTGAACCGATTTCAATAATTCTTTCACCATTAGAAAGCTACATTCACCCTGAATAACATAGGCTATATTTTATCCCCGTATTCCCACGGGAACGGGAACTACGCGCGTGAAACCGCGGGGCGCTGCTAGTCTTCAATAAAGAAATAAATAATTTATTCAAGCTTTTTGGGTTCAATTAATATCTTTCTGGAGAAATTTTCAATCATAAGTAAGTAGCCTATAGTTAATTAACATAATATAACATAATCATTCACTCCATCATCTCATTATAGTAACTGACCCCTAATTAAGTTCGTAACTTGTATCTAGGGTATCAGAAACTACGCACACTCTCATTAAGCTCTCAATATGTAAAAAAACAAAATAATGTCCATAAACTTACAACTATTTTGACAAGTCAACAATTTATCATTTCTAAATGAAATTTTAAAAGTCCATTCGTAATGTCAAAATGGAGTTATCACAAATATTGCAAATCATCGCACGTTAATGCATTAAAATCTGTCATGTCACGGATCGGACTTAATGCGTTCGGTAGCGAAGTGGTAACTGTTTCTTGTCAAAATATTTGGGAATTTTTGATAAATGATTTTAGGGCCCTAAGTCTGCAATTTGACATTATTGATCAGACAATATGTTGATATTGAGGCACCATAACGAGACTGTCAGAAATTTGGTATTCTGTTAAAATTTATTCATATGGCTATGGTGTCTCAGTGGTCTATGTTGCATATAAAAATTTTGACAAATAAACGTCAGAATACTGTTTCCATGACAACCATCTAAGTTTTATGGAGTCATTGAATCAGCGGAGTTTTCACTAAGAGAATACCAAAATGACAACAAATGACAAAAAACGGCCATAATGTTGATATTAAAACACATCTGAGTAGCATTATCACAGCTTAATAGTTTAGAGAATCAGGGCCCTGGGTAAAATGTCTATTAGAGTTGTTACTGTATTACTTTAATAAATAAATATATATATTGTGTACTTAATCGTATATGTTTTGTTGGTGTATCTTATACATTTTAATACATTCTATCAAAAAAATGCTCTTATTTGATATAGCTTTTGCCTGCGACTTCGTCCGCGTGGAATTATGATTCCGGCAGAATTTAGGTTCTTCCGCCTTTTCTCCGCCTAGGGGGGAATATCCAAAAATCCTCTCTTAGTGGTACAATACGTGCCAAATTTCAGCTCTCTACATCCAGTCAGTAGTTTCGACTGTGCGTTGTCTGTCAGTCAGTATATCACTCAGTAACGGAAGAGTTTTATATATACACCCCTATTTTGAAAATATGGGACTTATTAAATTCAGAATATCTGTAGCAGTAACTGAATCCATATATCCAATAAGAATATCAAAAATGATAGTCGATTACTTATCTTTAAAAAATACAAAATAAATGTCGTATTACCAGACGGCACACTAGCTATCAAGTATTCTGTGACGGCTCGGGTCGATGACCGCGCTCAGCTGTGTATCGCAGCGTTCGGTGTAGAATAACAATAAAATTCGGCGGGATTTTGAAAATCTTTGACTTATCATAACTTTTTAAATAAAAGCAAAAGACTAACTTCACTATAATATTGTCACCCGTCGTTTACATTAGCTGTGAGATAAGGTATCGCAATTTCAAAATAAGGGTGTATAGATATAATAGTTTTATTTATCTTGGTCTGGGTGTTTGCTATATATTCTAAGTATGTATATACAAAAAAGTACACTTATGTAGTCTAGTATCCATAGTACAAGTTTTGCTTAGTTTGGGACTAGATGGCGATGTTTAATATAATGTGTCCTGCTAGGCTAGCATGACTTCGAAAACGCGATAGATACAGCTATTTATTGACATCCAACTGTCAAAATATAATAAATATAGCCGCCATATTTAATTTTATCAAATCGTACTACGCTATATTCATTTGGTCATGCTCGCGATATCGATATTATTTCGTGGTGTTTATGTCATTTATCACACACAGTCATGCTAGGGGGGCAGATATAGGTACTTACTTACTTATATTTATCACAAAAGTAGACCTATACTTGTGATTGTATTTGGAGGGCTAGATGTGCTCTGTACATTTATGTAATAGATTTTTTTCTGTGTATTAATGTTATAATTAGGTAAGTGACTACCGTCGTCCATGGGCATCTGACAATCAGTCTTGAAGGCGTTAACGGCCTATAAGAGATAACAGAATTTTATAAAGAAGAAGAGAGTTGATCACTGAATCTCTCTCTCTCCATGCAATTCGCAGTGGGTATATCTCTCACTACTACATGACGCCGATATTAAGTGAGAGTGTGGTTCTAACTGCAGTTTTGTTCTACCACTCAAATAAGATTAGCAGAAATATTTTGAAAGATAAAAATTAGATTTTCCATAATAATTTGAAAATAAAAAACACCCTGAAATAGGGCTGAACGATAGACAAACACATTTTATTTCTACCTTCATTTTTACAACTTTGTAACAAACAACTTATGGGAAACACCACTGCGCTCACGTCTTGACAGTATCAAATAAAAAAATGAAACAAAAGCAATTTGTTTTAATTACAGACAGGACAAGTCATTTTTTATGTTAATATTTTAACAAAATTTCTGAGAAGAACCACTTATTTCACTCATTTATTCAAGTTTTAATTCGATAAAAGTGGTATTTTTTCATATACTATGTAAATTATCCAATTAAAATACTAGAAAATAATGTATATGAAGAATAATAATTGCTTTATTAATTTTCTATAACTCTTGGTATCAGATTTTTAACCCCATAGAAGGTAAGGGATGAAACCAGCCGGGCTAGCATTACTTCGAAAACGCGATAGATAAAGCGATTTATTGACATCCAGCTGTCAAAATATGATAAAAATACCCGCCATATTTAATTTTACCACGTGATTAATTTTATGACATTTGGTCAATGATCATGCTCGCGAAATCGATATAGCTATTTATCGACATCGAACTGTCAAAATATAATAAATATGGCCGCCATATTTAAATTTATCATATCTTAGCTCCACATAATTCATTTGGTCATGCTCGCGAATTCTATATTATTATGTGGTGTCTATATATTTTATCACGCACAGTCATGCTACGGGGCATGGGTAAAAAAATAAAATTATACTTTGTCGCTCAGTCAGGTAGGTAATGTAAAAATATTAGACACGTATTTTTTTGTTTTATCAAATTAATAAAAATGACTTCATTATAACGCATTAAAGTTTGGGAGTGGGGGTGAAAAACGTTACCATTGCTTGTGTTCAAAATATGCTGAAACGTGACGTCATTTGCTACCTTAACTCATCATATCTTCATAGTTTAATTTTCAGCTAAGTAGTGGTTTATAATTTTTTTAACATAACATAATCATTCACTCCATCATCTTATTACAGTAACTGACCCCTAAGTTCGAAACTTGTATCTAGGGTATCAGAAACTACGCACACACTCATTCACACACATCCAGACCGAGACAAACATTTGTGGTTCACATAAATATTCGCCCTGCACGGGAATCGAACCTGCAACCTTACGGATGGCAGTCCAGCATGGTGACCACTCGGGTTAGGTTCGTAAGGACTAAATTGCATAACGACTCTATTAGCAAAACGTCATAGCATAACGTCCGAAGTTGCAAAATGACTACTGCCTTATTTGCGTTCCATTTTAGTCTGGTTAAGCACTAAACCAGGTTTTACAATCAATTTTGAATACTGTCAAAGTGACAGATTTGACTGACAAGGTGTCAAATGCTTACCAGGTTTTGTTAAACCAGATTAAAAATGCAACACAAATAAGATAGAGTTTACGTCCAAATTATCTCTGCCATTGAGGTCGTCATTTATTTTAAACAAACAGCTGAAAAGAAAGATAGTAATGTAAATAAAATAAAGAGATATAAACAGTTAGCCAATTACAGGCTTCCACGAATCACTACATAGTATAAAACAAAGTCGCTTTCTCTGTCCCTATGTATGCTTAGATCTTTAAAACTACGCAACGGATTTTGATGCGGTTTGTTTTAATAGATAGAGTGATTCAGTGGGAAGGTTTTTAGCTTAATTTTATCTCCACATTCTTACCGAAACAGGAACTACGCGGGTGAAACCGCGGGGCGCCGCTAGTAGAATATAATTGTTACAGAAATAATTGATCGCTAGATCAAGTAGAGACAAAACTATGTATATACTACTTACTAGCTGTGCCCCACGGTTTCACACGCGTAGTTCCAGTTCCCGTGGGAATTTCGGGATGAAAAATAGATGTTGGCCGATTCTCAGACCTACTGAATATGCTCACAAAATTTCATGAGAATCGGTCAAGCCGTTTCGGAGGAGTATGGCAACGAAAACTGTGACACGAGACTTTTATATATTAAGAGATTACTTGATTTGACTCATGTAAATTTACGTTAGCTTTGCCCCGCGTAAGCCCAATCCCGGGGGATTTTTGGCATAAAGCATCCTGTATTGTTATTCCTTGTTAAAAGGACCATGTGTCCCAGATTAAATCTAAATCGGTTCAGTATAGGTTTTGTGTGAAAGGGTAACAAACATTATCTTGCGTTCTTAAATATTGGAATCGAACCCACGACTACTCAAAGCTCTCACAGATTCACTGCTGTGTCATACAGGTTAGCACCATTATCGTCATAAGCTTATTAGATACATAAAGTCATAAGTCATCCTACTAATATTATAAAGCCGAATGTTTGTGAGTGTGGATGTTTAGATGTGTGGATGTTTGTTCCTTTTTCACGCAAAAACTACTGAAAGGATTTTAATGAAATTTGGTACAGATGTTCCTCGATCGTCTTCATTCAGGGTAGGGAAAGACAGAGGTAGGGCGGAGATATACTTAATGTATGGTGAAGATGAAATCATTACTTACTTATTAAATCAGTCTAAATTATATCCTTTAAATTAGTAAGTAAGTAGTGTTAGGACTCTAAATATAAATCTATTTTTTTTCTTAAATTTCCATCAAGATCTATTTTTAACCCCCGACGCAAAAAGAGGGGTGTTGTGTGTGTGTGTATCTGTTTGTCTGTGGCATCATAGCTCCCGAACGGATAAACCGATTTCAATTTGTTTTGTATTAAAGGGGACTTACGTGCGAGTGTTCTTAGACATGTTTGATGAAAATCGGTTGACCCGTTTAAAAGTTATGGGGGTTTGAAAGTAATTGTGTTGGGGGTTTTTAAATTTTTAATTTAATATTTTTTTATAACACAACATAACATAATCATTCACTCCATCATCTCATTACAGTAACTGACCCCTAACTAAGTTCGTAACTTGTATCTAGGGTATCAGAAACCACACACACACTCATTCACACACACACACCCAGACCGAGATATACATTTGTGGTTCACACAAATATTCGAATCGAACCCGCAACCTTACGAATGGCAGTCTGGCATGATGACCACTCTGCCATCGAGGTTGTCTATTTGTAAGTTCTTTATCTACTTTTCAACTTATATAGTAGTTATACCTTGTGGTGTCACTTGCCTTTATACATATCAGGATATAGAAATGAAACACAAAAAGTTAAGTAAAAAAACATGTTTTAATTAAGTATGAATATACACATTATTTACATTGTAATCGAATAATATCTTAAAATAATTTCAGCCACTAAAAGCTAAGGATTATAATTATGGTATAGTGCCAAAAACTTTTCAGTGCCGGTGACCGCGTCGCTGTAACATCTTTTTGGTGTCTGTTTATTGAAAATGTATCCCAATGACATTAGAGTCAAAATGACAATAATAGCTTCCACTTCTGGCCGCCGACAAATATGTCTGTGGCACACTACTATCACTACATATGTAAGTAGATGGTATAAAACAAAGTCTGTCGATATATCAAAGTCCATCCATAGCTAATAACTACGCAACGGATTTAGAAGCGGTTTTTTTATAGATATCTAGCTGTGCCCCGCGGTTTCTCTCGCGTGGTCCCCGTTCCTATGGGGTTCCTGGTTCTTAGCTACCTCCCCTTCAGCCAAATCAGTCGTTCATGAGTTATAAATAATGGGACTTTCTTTAAGTAAGTATATAGATGTGAATCAAGAGGAAGGTTTTTAGCATAATTTTATCCTTACATTGTCAAGGGAGCGGGAACTAAAACAAAACCACGGGGCGACGCTAGTTATGTAATAATTCAAGCTTAATAAAGAGGAGTTGTCACTTAATTACGCATCAATTATGGTATCACAGACAGACAGTTTAATATTATTAATTTACGTAATGGCTGCCCCGCGATTTATAGCATTAATTTATTCTTTGACACTTCACCATTTAATTAGCTCCAAACTGAGCAAAGACTAGCTTAGGTCTCATAGTAGATTAATTACGCTAAGTTGTGTTTGGGGGAGACCTTTGCCAGCAGTACCCATATCGTCTCCACGATGTGGGTTGTAGAAAAAAATAAAGAGTTGTGTCATTATGAACATGTTGAACATTTTGAACGTTGAGGCTATCCAGGGGCCTAAGTCTGCAATTTGACATTATTGATCAGACAAAATGTTGATATTGAGGCACCATAACGAGAGTGTCAGAAATTTGGTATTCTCTTAAAATTTATTCATATGGCTATGGTGTCTCAGTGGTCTTTGTTGCATATCAAAATTCAAATAAAAATCGTCAGAATACTGTTTCCATGACAACAATCTAAGTTTTATGGAGCCATTGAGTCAGCGGAGTAGTTTTTAATAAGGGAATACCAAAATGACAACAATATAAATATTATACTTAAATGCGAAAGTAACTCTGTCTGTCTGTCTGTTACCTTTTCACGGCTAAACTACTGAACCGATTGACTTGAAATTTGGTACAGGGGTAGCTTATGGTCCGGGAAAGAACATAGGATCCTTTTTTCCCGAAATTCCCACGGGAACGGGAACTACGCGGGTGAAACCGCGGCGCTGCTAGTACAAATATAAAAACTTATTATTAGAAGTAGGAATTAATTTAATTTAATACTTATAATAATATTACTCTTTTCAATAAAAAAAAAAACTATAACAAATAGTTTCATGATAATAATTTCAGCGTTTTTCAGACGCAACTAATGAAGTGTTAAAGAATAGACCAATTTGCATGGAGTTGTAAAAAAATGATACTTAGACGTTGAACACTGCTCTATTATTGTTGAATTATTTATTAACTAGTAGCTCCCCGTGGTTTCACCCGCGTAGTTCCCGTTCCCGTGGGATTAAGGGGATAAAATATAGCCTATGTCACGCACTGATAAATTAGCTTTCCATTAGCGAAATAATTTTTGAAATCGGTCCAGTAGTTTCGGAGCCTATTCGTTACAAACAAACAAACAAATCTTTCCTCTTTATAATATTACTATAGACTAGTTATATTCTGCGGTTTTGTATACATTATAGGTTGATAAACGGAATAGTTGATTTATAAAATAATATATCTTTAGAAAAATATAAGGAAACTAGCTGCGCCCCGCGGTTTGACACGCGTAGTTCCCGTTCCCGTGGGAATTTCGGGATGAAAAATAGATGTTGGCCGATTCTCAGACCTACTGAATATGCTCACAAAATTTCATGAGAATCGGTCAAGCCGTTTCGGAGGAGTATGGCAACGAAAACTGTGACACGAGAATTTTATATACTTACTTACTTATATGATTATTTATTATGTACTGGCTGCGCCCCGCGGTTTTACCCGCGTGAATCCCAATCTGGTAGAGCCGTTTTTTAAATTACGGAAAATAAATATATTATTTTTTTAAGAAATGTTTTCGGCCGTTAAAACGTATAACGGCATAAGTCTAAAATTTTTAAAAATGAAAATTGTTTTTTTTTATTCCTAAATTTAATATGTATCGGCTGTTTAAAAGTAAAATGATGTAAGTCTAAAAATATTAAAAGTAAAAAAGAAAATAAAAAATATAATAAAAATATCTACGGTACATTTATTTTATTTTTATTTATTTATTGAGGTGACAGAACAAGTTACAATCTAAATTACACACAGAAGATACTTAATTTATTTATTTTAATATAATTTTTTTTTTTAATTTTAATATATAAATAATAGAATTAATTAATTAGGTACATATAAAAATGAATAAGTATCTTTTACTTATATAATGCAATTTTTTATACGTAATGCAATTTAATGTTATTTTTACCATGTAACCTATTTTTTATTTTGCCTTGTAACTATTGTAAATGTGTACGTTTGTCATTGGTAGTCATATAAGAACTAAACCTATTGTTATAAATACCTTATATCTTTATAGTATATGCACTACTGTAAATGTACCTATCCTAACTAATATTATAAATGCGAAAGTAACTCTGTCTGTCTGTCTGTTACCTTTTCACGGCTAAACTACTGAACCGATTGACTTGAAATTTGGTACAGGGTTAGCTTATGGTCCGGGAAAGAACATAGTCTACGTTTTATCCCGAAATTCTCACGGGATCGGGAACTACGCGGGTGAAACCGCGGGGCACAGCTAGTTTTAAATAAATAAATAATAAAATGAATCCCTATTTCCCTTGGACACTTGAACTAAATTAGATACATTTTTAAAAGGTCGTTATTGTTAGAAAACTGTTGAATGAAAATTTTGGAAAATCTGCGAAAATAATTGGACCCTTACGATGTCAATGCAGACCACTGTGCTAGCTTAAATTTAAATTCTTATATTGTATTGTTGTCTTTATTAAAAAACTATGTGCTAAGTGGTTACAAAGAAAAAAAACTATTTTTCATAAGTTTTTATTTGATTTAAAATCTATAAAGAATAGGAATTGTGCAAATAAAACCGCGAACTGCACAGCTAGTTAATAGGTACAACACAGAAAATATTTTATACATACCTATACCTACCTACATATACAAGTATTGTTTATTATTTAAACAAAAAAACACGCTCTATATAAATCCATTTAAAAATAATAACACCAGAACCTAAAATATATAATATTAAGTTTATAATAACATTTAACTAATAACTAAAAAAAAAACTACTGAACCAATTTCTATAATTCATACACTAGTTGAATACACCTGTCACATAAGCAATGTTCACATAACCTATGTACTAGTTGACCCGTCAAACGTTGTTTAGCCCTACATATAACATTTAAGGGTGGACCACCCTTATCACTTAAGGGTAGGTAGGTATACCTACCCTAAACCTTAAGTCACTATAAGGCCTATAGTGGTAAAAAATAGTTTACGACTTATTATTAGAGTTAAACGGCACAAACAATTTCATAAAAATCGGTCTAGCCGTTTCGGTAGAGTTTGGATACAAAGACTGTGACACGAGAATTAAATTAATAAACTATCCATAGATATCAAAGTTATAATACTTAGGGCCTAATTCACGACCTTCAAGTAAAGTTACTCACCAAGTAAAGTTAGTTTTGTCTCTTTCTTACTTTATATCAAGTGACAAAGACAAAACATGTGAGTAGCTACTTGGAATGTTACTAGAAGATGGTGAAATAGGCCCTTAATATGTACCTATATGATAAAAATATATATGTTTTAATAAACCTAAGACATAAAACACTTATAAGTAGGTACACCCGGAGAGATACACAGTACATAAACCTTCCTTATATACCTAAGTACTTATATAAAGTTGATAAAACTTATTATAACAATCTATGGATATCCATTGTTAAAAATAGTTTTCCCCTTCGGCCTTTATAAAAGTGATCCAACTTTGAATACACTGATAATGAAATTACCGGGATTTGAATTTTCCTTCACATGTAAGGATATGTATCTTGTAGGAACACTAAAGTTGTAAATTCTTTTCAAGTTTGATCTATATACTTAATCCTATGTGAACTTGTGAACTTATGTGCTAATCTATATACATTATTATGTACCACAAGTTCAATAACCATGATACCGACACCGCACTAAAGACACAGTCACGAAAATAATGATTAAAAAAAAAGGTCGCACTTTTATTTGGAAAAAAAATTAAAAAAAACCCTACGGCTTGGGGTCTGAATTGATAGCCGCACTGAGTGTGCACGTACTACGCCGAGCTAGGGGCGTGGCTCTATAACAGGTTACCAAAGCACGAAGCAACGCCAAAAAATAACCATAAAAAACGCATAATGGTAACTCTGGCGCCTTCGATCGATCGAGTAGTGCCAACCCGTGAGCTTCGCACGTACAACCAAAAAAAAACTCGCTATACCAACCGACCAATCACGAACGAGATACGCCTCCAACGTATTCCACCTTTAAATAAGCCCCGCCCATTGGACGACGCAAGCGCCACTGCTCCTATACATGTGGCGGTTAAAGGAACTAATTAGAAAGAGACGGCCGTACCGCTGGGCCGTTCGTTTCTCGGACAATTTCCTTCAACCGATCATTAAGTGTTTAAATTCTTTGGGAGTTGGTTGTGTCGGATTTCTTCGGAGGGGTACGCTATTAAAATATCCACAAACATTATCTTTAATTGGACAGAATTTTGTGCTTGTGTGCGTTCGTGTGGCTGTTTTTTTTCTGTTCTCAGTGACGATTCCGTTTTTTCGAAACTTGATGACTATTATCATTCGAACTTAGTGTGCGGTGACCGTCTGTGATTTTAGATTGGTGTAGCGACCGCGAACGTTTCATTAAACTGAACGCGAATGGGATTATTGTTAAAAATGACATCAGTGACGTAGTTGTTGTTACAATCGATTCCTAAATCGATATTGTAACGGTTGTAATCGGAATATTGGAAAATGAAGCCACGTGCGGAGTAATTGTCGAAACGTAATGCGCGGATCGCTAATTGATACCCAATTATATTATCTGTCCTGTTCTTTCTAATTACCCAATCATAATTTTGATAGCGCCGCCTTACGTTCTCAATTTAAATTTGAATTTCGAAGAGTTTTCACAAAATTAAAAGCGGCCGGTTTTAAAAAGTTCCTATACCAACCAACTGTGTTTAAAAATAAAAGTGCGAAACTCAAAAAGTGTGACTTTCAAGTTAGTGTGTTTTACTCGATTGTGACAAAAGTGATGCTGTGTTTGTGATATTGTTTTTTTTCTGAAACCGTAAGTAGTATTTTTTTAATTTTAACTTTTTTTCTGGACAACAATTTTCATACACTAAAAAGTTTATAGTTAACCAAAGAAGGTTTTAAACATAAAGTTTCTATACCAATAACGGTTCTAAAAAAGGTACCTATACTTAACTTGATGGTTTTATTTTTAAAACAACTCTTGTCCTGTAACCAACATAAAATCTAAAAAGTTTATAAAACCAAAAAGGTTTTAAGTATAACATTATACTAACTTTTAATTAGGTAGAGCACATTCTACAATACCTTACAAGTTAATTTTTTATGATACTTAAACCATGATTAAAAGTTAAACATAAGCTAGATCTATCTTTAGGCCTAATAAGACGCTTATAAGACTCTACATAGCCGTCAATGATACTTATTTCTTATAAGATAGCCAGTTACTTTTATTAATACCATGAATAAATAACGGAAAAAGAGTAAAAAATATATTTTGGGACTTCAATATGAATTTCCCGCCAAAATATAAAAAAAACTAATTTAATAAATTAAGACAGTAAAAACTGACAACCATAATGTACTTTAGTACTTACCTAGGTTTTTTTGTTTATTCACTCCATCATCTCATTACAGTAACTGACCCCTAACTAAGTTCGTAACTTGTATCAAGGGTATCAGAAACTACGCACACACACCCAGACCGAGATAAACATTTGTGGTTCACACAAATATTCTAATTATTATAAAACTTTTACTTATAATAATAAATAACACAATTAGAGCTGGCAAGTCTCCAACCACCACTTCGTACGTGTCTGGATGCCATAGTCCCCCTATATCCAGTCCATTGAACATCCCATTCCCATAACCCAGTCGTAGTTTTCCATATATTTGCAATAGTCCCAGCAGAACCTGGGACTGTCCTTGGATGCATATTATAGTGTTATACAGGGATAGTCCCCGGATTGTGCATCCTTTACACAAGATTAAATATGTCAAAAGGCTTCCGTGTGTTGGCTTTGGCCCCAAACTAGCCTTCCAAAAGACCGGGACTCCTTAATAGTCCCGTGAAAGGAATAAATACTTACTTATACCTACTTAAAGGACCTCTAATGCTCACCGAACCTTTAAACATAGAAAAATAGCAAAAGGTCAGTGTATAACTTCAAAAATAAAAAATCTAGAAGCTTTAAGTCTGGCATATTATTCACAATCATAAATAAATTCTTACTACTATTAAACGTTGATCATATTAAAAATATTGATCAGTATATTGTTTAAAAGAAGCTAATTTAAACTATATTGAAAACATCATTTTCTGACTTACGCCGTATCACCTAGAGGCGGGCGATACAGGGTTAAAAACGTACAAATATTTTCGAAAACGATTCGTTGTAGTTTAATTATTAAATAAATCTTATCTAAAATAATTCTTGTAATAATTATTTTTAATATAAAGTACACTGATGTTACAGGCAAAGGAAAAAATATTCATTTTTCTCAAAAATAAAAATCCAAAAACTGCTTAACTGATTTTAAAAATTCTTTCATTTACACAAAGCTTCATTATTAAAATTTGAGAGTAATATAGAATGTATTTAAAAGTAAAAAAAATAAAAAACCTTTCGTAAACTAAAATTAAGTAAGTAATCCAATGTATCAAAAATGACCATAATAGCCATTATTTAGTGCGAAAATTATTGATGATCAACATAAAATTATACCTAACTAAGCCTCGCGGCTTTACCCGCGTAAATCCCAATCCCATGGGAAGTTAATGATAAAAAGTATCCCATGTGTTATTCCTAGTTATCTCGGTCTGGGTGTGTGTGTGAATGTGTGTGTGCGTAGTTTCTGATACCCTAGATACAAGTTACGGACTTAGTTAGGGTCAGTTACTATAATGAGATGATGCAGTGAATGATTATGTTATGTTAGTTATAAGGAACATCTGTACGAACAAATTTCATTTACTTAAATCGGTTCAGTCCAATCCTCATAAAAGTTTGTAGAAGGTTTAATGTACAATTTAACGGCAATGAAACCGTTAAACAAAGCTATTCTTAACATTATCTATATAATTAAACTAGCAGCGCCCCGCGGTTTCACCCGCGTAAATATAATATAGCCTATGACACTCCGGGATAATGTGGCTTTCCAATAGAGAAAGAATTTTTGAAATCGGACCAGTAGTTTCGGAGCCTGTTCGTTACAAACAAACAAATCTTTCCTCTTTATAATATTAGTTTAGAAGATGAAGTCTCTTGTCTGTCTTTTCTCTTAGATCTTATAACTTTATTCTTATAAGATCAATAATCAACAGATTTTAATGAAATTTTCATCAATAGAGAGTGATTCAAGAAGGTTTATTTAGACATATGTATGTACATATTCTAAAGGGATTGAAACCGCAACCACACCTAGTAATACATAGAAATAATATTTTTTCGTACTATTATATGGTATAACTAGCTGTGCCCCGCGGTTTCACCCACGTAGTTCCCGTTCCCGTGGGAATTTCGGGATAAAACGTAGCCTATGTTCTTTCCCGGATCATAAGCTACCTCTGTACAAAATTTCAAGTCAATCGGTTCAGTAGTTTAGCCGTGAAAAGGTAACAGACAGACAGAGTTACTTTCGCATTTATAATATTTTTTTATTAGTAGGGATGATGCCATATTATTTGCTTAATACAAACTAAAAGAAAAATCTAGAAATAAAATAGGTACTATTTATATCTAGGTATATGTTTCTAAGAAAATATTTTTCCTCAAACACATGTAATATATATTATTATCTACACTAATTATGTTCTAAGTTACTTATTACATAAGAGGAAATAATAAAAATATTATATCTTGCCATAGACAACGTTAATGACGCCATGACAGTTTGAGATTGATAAATCGACGAGTATAAAACTATTGTTTCCTTGTCTATGGGTTAAATCAGTTATTTTTTTGTGGATAATCTTTTTTTTATTGAATTCTTGTTGGTTAAGAGATTGGAATTTATTTTTTGTATTGTCAATGTTCATTAGCAGTCTAAGGGCCTACTTCACCATCTTCAAGTAACGTTCCGAGTAGCTACTCACATGTTTTGTCTTTGTCACTTGATATAAAGTAAGAAAGAGACATAACTAACTTTACTTAGAGAGTAACTTTACTTGAAGGTCGTGAATTAGGCCGTAAGTATACTAATTTTATTGATAACTATACTGCCCTGCGGTTTCACTCGAATAGTTCTCGTTCCCGTGAAAATACGGGGATAAAATATAGAATATGACACTCACAAATAATGAATCTTTATATTGGTCAAATAATATTCAAAATTGGTCTTGTAGATCCTAGAGAATACCCCTACAACTTCTCAAATATATAATACTAGCAGCGCCCCGCGGCTTCACCCGCGTAGTTCCCGTTCCCGTGGGAATTTTGGGATAAAAAGTATCCTATGTGTTATTCTGATGTATAAGCAAGATTATTGTAAAGTTTCATTAAAATCCATTCAGTAGTTTTTGCGTGAAAGAGTAACAAACATCCATACATACAAACTTTCGCCTTTATAATATTAGTAGGACTAGCGGTGTCTCACGGTTTCACCCGCATTGTTCCCGTTCCCGTTAAAATATGGAGATAAAATTATGCTAAAAACCTTTCCACTGAATCACTCTATCTATTAAAACAAACTGCATCAAAATCCGTTGCGTAGTTTTAAAGTTCTAAGCATACATAGGGACAGAGAAAGCGACTTTGTTTTATACTATGTAGTGGTAGTGTAGAATTATTAAGTATAGATATACCAAAAATATCGATCGAAACACAGTAGGTCTAAAACCAAGTCCCTATTTGCCATATATGTATGATTAGACGCAACGAATTTTACTGGAGTTTTCGTCATAGATAGAGTCGATAGAGCCAGAGAGACATAACATAACATAATCATTCACTCCATCATCTCATTACAGTAACTGACCCCTAAGTTCGTGACTTGTATCTAGGGTATCAGAAACTACGCACACACTCACACACACACACCCAGACCGAGACAAACATTAGTGGTTCACACAACCCACACGGGAATCGAACCCGCAACCTTATTTTGCAGTTATGTTTGTCTATTCGACACAAAAATGTAATATCGATACAAATACATAATTTTTAATATAATTACGCAAAAATATATACTTATTATATTTGTGTGAACCACAAAATGTTTATCTCAGTCTGGGTGTGTATGTGAATGACTGTGTGCGTAGTTTCTGATACCCTAGATACAAGTTACGGACTTAGGGGTCAGTTACTGTAATGAGATGATGTAGTGAATAATTCTGTTATGTTATATATTGTCGAAAATATATTTTCTATTTGTCAAATCTCTTATAAAGACAAGTACGTTTACCTCAACAAAAATATTTACTAAAAGCGAAGAAAATCAATCCAAATATCAACATAAATCGTTTACTATTTCACCATGTAATCGTAAATACATTTTATTATAGCAATTATATACTAAAAAGACAGTTCTGAATCACAATATCGAATACAAATCGATATAAATATTAATTATTTATGGTATCTAACCCTTCCATTCGCGTTTTACCCTTATTAATAATAAATACGACGATTAATAATTTACTAAGCCCAACCATAGACAGGCAGAGGTGACGTTTATATTCTCTTTGTACTTTTTTCTTTTCCAATAAAAAAATATAACTTTCTTTTTCTATTCTTTTTTTAAATGAAATATAGAATGGTTTTATGCACTTTGATATGTCTAAGTAGATTTTAATAAGTAAGTAGGGATTTAAAATGTTTGTTATATTTTTCTAACATGGTTTGCGTTTGAAGTGACCAATACGTTTTAGACAGTTTTTATGCGTATTCCTCCTCACTGTACTAATATTATCAGTGAGAGAGGCTTTTGTCCTGTAACTTACTGGCCAGTACTTTAAATGACTCTTACGGCCTATTTCACCATCTTCAAGTAAATGTTCCGAGTACCTACTCACATGTTTTGTCTTAGCTACTTGATATAAAGTAAGAAAGGGACAAAACTAACTTTACTTTGTGAGTACTGTACTCGGAACTTTACTTGAAGATCGTGAAATAGGCTCTTAAAATCTATTTATTTTTTATTTTATTTATTTATTTATCTATGATAAGATTTTCATATACTAAGTAGTTTTCATCTAGGTATAGATAAAGAGTCATTTGGAAAGCTCGTTATTATTTGTCCTTGTAAGTTTAAGTAAATAAGTTGGTTAACTAGCTTTATACAACTTGTGCTTTTTACACGCCCTTACTTTCGGACATTAGCATCCAACATCATACTCGTAGTAACTGCAATTCGTTCAGTGGATGAACTATTTGTTGTTGATGTGGCCTTGGTATACAGATTTTTAAACATACACACTTAATTTTATCCCTCTAAAAATATAGCACATTTAATGTGTATAACATCGAACTTGGTTAGTCATAACTTTATAGCAAAAAGGTCTTAGGACAAGTCTTTCGTCAAAAAATAGTTCAAAAAGTACTTAAAGACAAGTCCTTTAACAAAAAAATAGTTTGATCGCACCATAAAACTCCCTATAAAAAAAGAATAAAATAATTTCAAAAATAGAAACGACATCTGTCGTCAACTAAAAACAAAAAAAAAGTTTCTTTATGGCCAGTTCGTTGTAAAAACGCGGGTCCAGAAATGGCGGGAGTTATGACATTTGCCACAGAGACAATCATCAATCATTTGTCAAAGCGAACGCCGCCATGTTGCTTATTAGCCGTAGAAGGAAAGTCGCCATAATTGCACTTCGTAACATCAATTGAGACATCTTTTGGTATTAATAAACTAATGATAGAATTTAAATTTCAAAGCTAGTTGTTTGCTACTGGTTTGCACGTATTTTTGGTGGAAAATCGGAATAAAACATAAGTACTTAGATAGTTATTTGCTACTTAAATATGAATAGTCTAGGTTTTTCTCTTTTGCTCGAATAAAAATGAGAAAACGGATTTTCCCAGTAAGGCTACCAAGTTTTCCTTGGACGAAAATGAGAACTTATTGTTTTCTAATTATCCCTGAAATGAAATAGATTTTTATTGAAAGAAACTAAAAGTCCCTATAGGTACAATTCGAGTAAGTATTTCAATTTCATCGAAATCGAGAGCCGTTTTCTAACGTGTTTCCTAATATATTCCTACTGCTCCGTTCCTAATAAACGGACACAATATTTTTCAACACACTTGCTCATAAAGGGGCTCTTATTTGTGCAAAAACAGTTGAATAATGACACGTTTTATAGTCACTAGTGAGTTATAGATTGTTTTTTTAAATTGCTTTCATTTTAAAAAAGTTTCGATACCAAAAAAATTGTGTCCGTACATTTTAAAAACAAACTTCAACTATGTTGCCTTACTTTTGGAAGGTCTATGGTCGATTCCATTCATTCGATTTTTTTTTAATAAGTATATTCTTTTAGTCTTTGGCTGATCACCATTGTTGTGTTGGATGCGCGCGAATAGAAAAACTGTTTATTTATTAGCGAAAAATGATAATTTCTTCGCAAATGTGTTGAAAAACGTTGTATGGTACACGCGTGTATTGATGATTACTACCTCGGCTATCTTCAGACCCTCGCCTGACGGCTCGGGCCTCAATAGCGCCTCGGAAGTAATCACCAACTTACCTCGCTTGTACCATAAACAACTATTAAAATTCAAACGATTAGTTTTTAAGTTTATCGCGTTCGACCAAACTAACTCTTGGACCTACCTATTGGTAGTGCTAAGCGGTAGTATTAAGGTTTAGTAAAGTTTATAACATCTATCTATATTTAAGTACTAATTATTCTCAACGTTATTTTTTTTGTACTTACCAGAAATTAAGGTGTAAGTATGTCCAGCAGTCGACAACAACGGGCTGAAGATGATGATTACCTATCATCATCATCAGCTCATTACAATGTCCCCACCGAGGGGCACGAGCCTACCCTGAATTAGGGTGATTAGACCTTAGTCAACCACGCTGACCAAGTGCGGGTTGGTCGACTTCACACACAACCTTAGAATTTCTTCCCAGGTGTGTGCAGGTTTCCTCACGATGTTTTCCTTCACCGTATGATTACCTATATCTAGACTTAACCGCTCAACAAATACCTTTTCCAGTTTGTCACATAACTCCTGTGTCTTACAATAAGCCTTCTTAAAGAGTAGCCACAAAACAATACTGCTTAATACAAAAGAAAATAGATAAAATCAGTTTTCCAAGAAATACTTAATAGTTAGCGTGTAAGATTGCCGTGAGATATGTACGGACTGACAGACAAAAACATAGCTGTAGATATATAAGTAAGTATATTATATACTTAACTAGTTACGCTTGGGGGTTTTACTTGCCATTTTATTATAAAACTAGCTGTGCCCCGCGGTTTCGTCCGCGTATATCACAATCCCGTGGGAATCCTTTCTTAGCGGATGCCTACGTCATAACATCTACCTGCATGCCTTTCAGCCCGATCTGTCCGGTGGTTTGGGCTGTGCTTTGATAGATCACTATGTCAGTCAGTAAGTCAGTCAGTCAGTCAGTGACCTTTGAGCTATATACATTTAAATGTAACTAGATAGAGTTAAAACTAGTAGAGTCCTGGTTTCACAAGCGTTATCGTAAGGAAACGCCCGGAAAAAGTTCCGTAGTTTATCTACCTCCTACAACCTCATATTACCTTTTTAAAAAAATAATAATAAGTATTATCTAATATATAAAATTCTCGTGTCACAGTTTTCGTTGCCATACTCCTCCGAAACGGCTTGACCGATTTTCATGAAATTTTGTGAGCATATTCAATAGGTCTGAGAATCAGCCAACATCTATTTTTCATCCCGAAATTCCCACGGGAACGGGAACTACGCGTGTGAAACCGCGGGGCGCAGCTAGTTATATATAGAACCCTTCCTTTTGAATCACTCTATCTATTGCTTAGAATCGCATTAAAACTTGCGTAGTTCAAAGTAAAAGATCTTACAAACAGTGGGACTACTGATGAGAATCGAAAAACCTTATTTGTAAGGATCGGTTTGCCAATATCGTAACTAATAAAACAAAAATGACAAATTACCGAAAGGACTTGTGCCATTAACGCAAATACTTATGCTATTTCGATAATTTAATCAAAAAAGTCAAGCTTCATTAATGTAGAGGCACTTTATGAAGAAGATCTGTGGATTTTCTCCAGACATTTTGCCTTGAGAGTTGTTTCTGGCATTTTCAAACCTAAGTTTGGCGTATGATTAAATAAAAACAAACAATACTTTTTAGTTTCTTTCATAATATATCTCGATATTCATTTTGAGTACATAAGTACCTACTACGAGTATATACTTACTATATTTCGCTATTCGTATAGATAGATAGATAATTTTTTATTAGATTATTGTACAACTTATACACCACATTATGAAAATTCTAACAAAACACTTTGTCACATTAAGAGAGTTGCACAATGGGCGGCCTTATTGCTAACAGCAATTTCTTCCAGGCAACCTTTGGATGGAGAAAAATAATAAAGTTAATAAAATAATGGTGGCGCAAAAAATAAAATAAAATTTCATTCCCTTACGTATGTTACCTTATAATTTCGGATTTTCTTATCCTAATCCTAACTAATATTATAAATGCGAAAGTAACTCTGTCTGTCTGTCTGTCTGTCTGTCTGTTACCTTTTCACGGCTAAACTACTGGACCGATTGACTTGAAATTTGGTACAGGGGTAGCTTATGGTCCGGGAAAGAACATAGGATACTTTTTATCCCGAAATTCCCACGGGAACGGGTACTACGCGGGTGAAACCGCGGGGCGCTGCTAGTAATATATAAAAACCTTAGTTACGCAAGCAAAATCTACTACGCAATGATGATTACAAAAAAATACTGAATGCGTATGTATTCAAAATACATAGTTTATGTAAAACTAATACATAAAAATTAAAAACAATTTGTAGACCACAGACAAATTCAAATACTTTAAATGTATTTTTTTAATCGCATGATTACTATTGGTGCGTGATACACGACAATGAATAAATAATAGGTATTAAAAAAATATACGTGCACAATTAGCAAAAGTAATCGATATATTATTATGTGTATTCAAATAAAGTTATTACTTATTGATTGATGGCAGACATATTTGGGTGACAATTTGTTTTTTTTGTAATTTGACAGTTAGTAAGGCAGTATGTTAAGGCTTTGGCGGAATGGACGAAGAAAGTTGGATAAAAAAAAGTTTTTTGTTTGTTTTTGACATGTTTTTTCATTTTTAGTAATGCTGTAAGTAGACTTATCAATATGGAATTTAGAAGCGTTAGGACTGCTAAAATAAATATATTAACGTATAGCAAGCCTGAACACCGTAGGTGAATAGGTATACACTACTATACCAATACATATTTATCACAAACTTGCTTAAATCGGGTATCGAACTCCTTAAACATATAACCGCACATCCACAAAAGAATTAATAAAACTATTACAACAAAAAATTAATAACCTCTTTTATTACCTACATAAAGATAAAAAAAGCAACAATAGACAAAAAAAAACAAAACCCATTCGCGCCCTTTTCATTGTCAACGCGCGCCATTTCATAACTGTCATAGAGGTTAACAGCTTACACAAAATGGCTGCCGACAGCGCAGCGATACGTGATGTTTACAAATAAGTTATTGTATGTATTGTTGCATTATAAGGGTGGGTTCGGGTTAGCCGGGGTTAGAAACCCTTTGTAATACCAATTGCTATTTAGTTTTATTCAACGTTGAGTTGAAAAGAATTGGTTTATTCATAGATAAGTTTAGCTGTGTATAAGATTATTACTTTATTAATAGAGTTATTAAATTAGCTTGTTGGGATTCTCACACTATGCTATAAATTTGTTCAGGTATAGTACGTTATAGGATATTAAAATACCTTTAATTTAAAGACAAAATGTCGATTTTCTAGACATTTTAAAACTAATATTTTAAGAAGAGAGATTTGTTTGTTTGTTATGGCTTAACTCAAAAACTGCTTGACAGATTTTAAAAACTCTTTCACCATTAGAAAGCTACATTTTTACCATAAATACAATATGGAAAACATAGGTTAATTATTCCCGTAATCTTCCGACGACGGGAACTATACAGATGAAATCGCGAGGTGTTGCGTATCACTACATAGTATAAAACAAAGTCGCTTTCTCTGTCCCTATGTCCTGTGTATGCTTAGATCTTTAAAACTACGCAACGGATTTTGATGCGGTTTGCTTTAATAGATATAGTGATTCAGTGGGAAGGTTTTTAGCATAATTTTATTCCCATATTCGTACAGGAACGGGAACTATACGGGTAAAACCGCAGGGCGCTGCTAGTATCATATAAAACTTAAAAAACATAGATAGGACTTATATTTCAACCAAATTCCAACTAGCTGTGCCTTGCGGTTTAACCCATGGTAGCTCCATTTCTGTGAGTTGTATCGCAATGTTATGTACTTAAACTTTTCCTCGATAAATGGGCTATCCAACACTGAAAGAATTTTCCAAATCGGACCAGTAGTTCCTGAGATTAGCGCGTTCAACTAAACAAACTTTTCAGCTATATATCACTAGCAGTGCCTCGCGGTTTCAACCGCGTAGTTCCCGTTCCCGTGAGAATGCAGGGATACAATTATACCAAAACCTTCCGCTTGAATCACTCTATCTATTGAAGTAAACCGCATCAAAATCCGTTGTGTAGTTTTAAAGATCTAGGGACAGACAGTGGGAAGCGACTTTGTTTTATACTATGTAGTGAAGTATATTCTAAGATATTCTAATACCCATAAACTATAAGCCATACAGTATTAATATTAAACCTCTTTTCAATCACGGTCTAATAATTTAACATTTTCTGAATCTGTCTTACTACGAGTAAATGCAAAAACTGTATACTTGTGACGCATTTGATCACCTTGAGCCAGATAGAACGCGCTTACTTTGGCCTAAGATAATGTCTACTAGTTTATTATTTTACGTAAATCCATACTAATATTATAAGGTGGTAAAGTTTGTGAGGTTCTGAATTATAAATAGAAAAGTTTGTGAGGTTGTACAGGGTAATCTATGGATCTACTGAACTAATTTTGAAAATTGTTAGGGGTAATATCTGAATGTAGTGAACCGATCTTAAAAGTTAACTTAACCCCCGACGCAAAAAGAGGGGTGTTATAAATTTGACGTGTCTCTCTGTGTGTGTGTGTGTATCTGTCTGTCTGTGGCATCATAGCTCCCGAACGGATGAACCGATTTCAATTTAGTTTTTTTTGTATTAAAGGGTACTTACGAGCGAGTGTTCTTAGACATGTTTGATGAAAATCGGTTAACCCGTTTTAAAGTTATGGGGGTTTGAAAGTAATTGTGTTGGGGGTTTTTTTAATTTTTAATTTTACCTATAGAAAACCACATAATAGTAGATATTATAGACTATATATTGTCTCCTTATTCCTACGGGAATAGGAATAACGCGAGTGAAACTAAGACAACCTTTACCTAATTGCTCTATCATCAAAGTTCAGACGACAAATTGAGCTGAAATTTGGCACTCAGATAGACTAGGTCGCCATATGAGATACCTATGTGTTCGGATATTTATGACTCGCGGTTTCACCCGCGTAGTTCCCATTCCCGTGGGAATACGGGGATAAAATATAGCTTCTGTTACTCAGGGTGAATGCAGCTTTCTAATGGTGAAATAATTTTTTAAATCGGTTCAGTAGTTTCGGAGCCTATTCGTTAAAAACAAATCTTTCCTCTTTATAATATTATAGTATAGATTGCCGAGTGGTCGTTTTTAATGCAATCTATGAAGGATTTCATTGCATAGCACTGTAAAAACTAGATTCATTAATTAACAAAAACATTAAAGTCTCGGCCGACATATTGTAATAATCAAATCCATATATTCCAATGGCTGAGTCTCAGCAATTTACCAAATACACAGAATCTATCGTGACAATGTTGCAACAGATTGCATGATGGATTCACAAAAAAAAAACTCCAATGTATAAAATTAATAGACAATAAAAGTCTTCGAATAATCAGTCTGTTTGTTTGCGTGTGCGTTTTACGATCTAAAAATACTCGATTGGCTATGGTTTTTGTGGATATACGTGTGTGATGACCGGTGTTTACGGATTGGAAGATAGACGGATTTTAACGGTTTATTTTGAAGTTCGACCGGTGTAGCTTAGAGCCTATTTCACGACCTGCAAGTAAACTTACTCACCAAGTAAAGTTAGTTTTGTCTCTTTCTTACTTTATATGAAGTGACAAAGACAAAACATGTGAGTAGGTACACGGAACTTTACTTGAAGATCGTGAAATAGATTACGGCCCTTAGATTAGTAGGATTAGGTTGAAATCTAAATATTTATCAGAAGATCTTCCATCTAGGTATATATATAAAAATCAATTGCTGTTCGTTAGTCTCGCTAAAACTCGAGAACGGCTGAACGGATTTATCTTATCTTGGTCTTGAAATGTTCGTGGACGTCTAGGGAAGGTTTAAAAGGGACCCCAGCTATGTACGAACGATTGCCGCTTAATGCAATGGCCAATATAGTTTAATTAGTAAAAGAGAAAAAGTAGGACCAGTCGGAAAGTACTTATATCCTTTCATATCGGCTCATATCGAAGATATAGGTACAAATAAATAGACAATCTAATTGAGCCTAGCCCGGGTATCGAAGCCGAATAAAACAAGATAATCTTCTATGTAATTATATAAAACTCTTCTGTTACTGAGTGATGTACTGACTGACAGACAACGCACAGCCGAAACTACTGGTCGTAGAAAGCTGTTTAGCACGTGTGTTTGTTGGGGGGAGTAGGCTACCATTAACAGAGGATTTTTGGAAATTTCCCCCCTAGAAAAGGGGGAAAAAAGGGAAAATTCGAAACTACGCGGCGCGCTGCTAGTTATTAATAAGTACTGACTTAGTTACTAAATAAGACAACTGAATTAAGTACCCCTATTGTTAAAGTCAGTTAAAAAAAATGGCCAGTTAACTTACATTAAACGTGAAACAAATTCACTTTCGCAATATGACTTCGTTTTCCGTTCGGTTACCGCTACGCTAATCCCTATTAATACAGAAATGTAATGAATGCTAAAGTACTAGAAACCAGTGAACTTGAAAGACGAGTCCATTTTAAAATGAATATATAAGTTTTTACTTGTAAAATGTGATAAAAAAAGGTATGTAAGTATGTATTGTATTGTTAAAACGTACGATGTCAAATGCTTACCAGGTTTTGTTAAACTAGACTAAAAATGCAACGCAAATAAGGCAGTATAAGTTTAATAAAACAACATCATATACATACAAAACAGTTATTTCGGTTTATTCTATCTTATAAAAGACTAGCGGCGCCTCGCGGTTTCACCCGCGTAGTTCCCGTTCCCGTAGGAATATGGGGATACAATTATGCTAAAAACCTTCCCACTGAATCACTCTATCTATTACTGAAAACCGCATCAAAATCCGTTGCGTAGTTTTAAAGATCTAAGCATACATAGGGAGAGAGAAAGCGACTTTGTTTTATGACTATGTAGTGAATAGCCGCGTCCCGGCATGAGATAAAGGGACGGAAGAATATGCATTTGGTTAGATTGCTTAGATTATGTTGATATAGATGTAATTTCCGAATCGGTGGTAGACTTCTGACGTTCACAAGTGCTTCATTGATGCTATAACTGAATAAATAACATAACATAATCATTCACTACATCATCTCATTACAGTAACTGACCCCTAACTAAGTTCGTAACTTGTATCTAGGGTATCAGAAACTACGCACACACTCATTCACACACATACCCAGACAGAGACAAACATTTGTGGTTCACACAAATATCGAACCCGCAACCTTACGGATGGCAGTCCGGCATGGTGACCACTCTGCCATCGAGGTCGTGAAAAGATTTTGAATTTTGATTTAATTATGACCCTAGTAGATACAAGTTACGAACTTAGGGGTCAGTTACTGTAATGAGATGATGTAGTGAAAGATTATTTATTTATTTACTTCTTACATCACAGTTTTCTTTGACCACGAACTCTGTAAAGAATGATCTTGTGTTCATGATTGCACTGATTATTATTACTTAAAACAATGATCAATTTCTATGAGTCGTACTTACGTTATTGAATGTGTAATGTAATCAATCATTAGTTATTTCCGCTACAATGACTGCTTGGCGCCACTTTTTTGTCATTACAAATAGTCTATATTAATCGTATTATGAGAAACGTAAAAGTATAATACATATTATCATTATGTAAGCTGGGACTCTAGAAGCAGATAGATAGAGAGAAACTTTTGTTCAAAAGACATGATACAAAAAAACGGCGTTTAAAAAACCGACTTCAAAAACTGAAAATAATAAAATAAAAAATATTTAATTTAATGCTATTGATAAGTGTGAAGTCGGCGCCGAATCCGACTACGATTTTACCCGCGTAAATCGCGTGGAAATTTTGTGATTAAAAGTATCCCATGTTTATACATGGATATGAAATGATTTGTTGTCGACAACCAGTTTGCAAAACTTTAGAAAATACCATCAATAAGAACCTTCTTGCTACCTACTTATTTAGAATTGGCCGCAGACCTACCTCCTCATTCTAAAAGTTTAAATGTATGTGAATGAGTGTGTGCGTAGTTTCTGATACCCTAGATACAAGTTTCGAACTTAGGGGTCAGTTACTGTAATGAGATGATGGAGTGAATGTAGTGAATGCGTATACTGCTTTTTAAAATTCTTCTTAAAATGAATTGAATCCAAGACCTGCACCCCAAAACAAATTTAAATTCAATAAGAATTCAACTTTTAACTTCGAACTACAGCCAATGATCCATGACATACGTCCTAATGAATACTTAGTAGTATTTTATGGGAGCTATTACAAAGACCCTTTCTTCCCAGGCCCGAGATTCGCTTCAATAACTATCTGATAGTCAGAATAAGTTATTAGATCACAACTAATTTATTGCTGTTTGTTAAAACTTTGTTATAATAAGTACGCTTCAAGATTTTAGCTTTGGTGATACTAGAAAACGGCTCTGCGATCAGTGGCAGAAGTGTTTTAAATGATTGTGAATGAGTGTGTGCGTAGTTTCTGATACTCTAGATACAAGTTATGTTTAATATCTAAGTACTTATAAGTATACTTTTTTTTCGTATATAAAACTTCCGTTACTGAGTGATGTACTGACTGACTGACATAGTGTTCTATCAACGCACAGCCCAAACCACTGGACGGATCGGGCTGAAATTTGGCATGCAGGTAGATGTTATAACGTAGGCATCCGTTAAGAGAGGATTTTTGGAAATTCCCCTCTAGCAAGAGAAAAGGGGTAAAAACCCAAATTCTGCCAGAAGTCATTATTCTACGCGGACAAAGTCGCGGGCATAATACTTTTATAAACAAACTAAGTATTGGAATCACACATTACGAGTAGTTCAGCTAGGCTAGCATGACTTCGAAAACGCGATAGATCAGCGATTTATTGACACCCAACTGTCAAAATTTGATAAAAATGCCCGCCATATTGAATTTTACCACATGATTAATTTTATAATATTTGGTCATGCTCGCGAAATCGATATAGCTATTTATTGACATCCAACTGCCAAAATATAATAAATATAGCCGCCATATTTATTTTTATCAAATCGTACCACGCCATATTCATTTGGTCATGCTCGCGAAATCGATATTATTTCGTGGTGTCTATATCATTTATCACGCACAGTCATGATAGGCAGGCTGACAGTTAGGTAGTGATAATACACTTATTCTTCCTCACTGTACTTAAATCATCAGTGGGATTAACCAAAAAATAACGTAGGACGCGGAAACTAGACAAGATAAATATTGCGAAAAAACTGTCTTCAAAAATATAAAACTAACTGTCAAAAAACAAGAAAAAAAAAGGTTTCTCAATTAAAAAAAAACAGGATATAAAAGGGTGTTAACCTCTATGACGTAAGCCATTCCCCAAACCATAACCAATCTACACATATTTTTTATAGTTCCTATTAGAAAAAAATATAATTGGGTACACTAACAGCTACGATATTCTCACAAAACTTTTGAGAAATGCATTAAAAACAAATGATTTCAACTTGTTGAAACTAAAAAAGATTCTTTCGGCAACCTTTGTATTAATTACTGGGTCGTTTGTCCTTTTCACACTTGTTTTAAACCTATATATCTATCCCGCTCACTCATTAGGTTCATTTATAACGATCTGCCGGCGCTTAAGGTCGGGTCAATACGTTTTCTAAACTTTTTTTGTTTGTTTGTTTGTTGTTGATTGCTCAAAGTAATAATATTGTTTAAGGCGAACTAATTGGTGTAAATTTTTATTGAAAATTATTAAGTAGTATTCACCGACTTTCTCAGAAAGATTAATTGTTAAAAGGTTTTATTAAGATGTTTTGATTGGTTGTCTACTACTAAGTAGTACTTAAAGATAGAATATATTCTTCTTTTTAATAAACTAGCAGCGCCCCGCGGTTTACCCGCGTAGTTGTCAATTTACCCTCCTTTATTGATATCTTTGATTTACACGAACACTACACATTGAAAATTATATATAAAATATTGAAGGTAATAAACTTTGTACAGACGTCTTCCATCTTAGTCTTCTGTGATCACGGGTTCTGTAAAGAATCCGAAACGTCAGAAAATGTAAAACAAAATACAACCACGACAAAAATCCGTTTAAGTGTTTTCTCGTCCTTTTAACAATACCGTTGTTATACCTCATCTGTAAATTCTTCCGTTACTGAGTGATGTACTGACTGACAGACAACGCACAGCCGAAACTACTGGTCGTAGAGAGCTGGAATTTGGCACGTGTGTTTATTGGCCGGAGTAGGCTACCACTAAGAGACGATTTCTGGAAATTCCCCGCATAGGGGGAGAAATGGGGGAATCCCACGGGATAAGGTTCCACGTGGATAAAAGGTATTGAGTCACAATCTTTTCTGTGCCGGTGACAGCGTCGCTGTAATCACATCTTTTGGTTGTCAGTTTATCGAAAATGTATCCAAATGACATTAGAGTCAAAATGACAATAGTAGCTTCCAATTTTGACCGCCGGCACAGAAAAGATGGTGACTCAATAAAAGTATTTACAATTGAGAAAAACATTGCACAGTTACACCTGTCAATATCAAGCAAAAATATTCCACTACAAAGATATTGCGAATAAAAAACTAAAAATTCAAACACGCGACTTCTCTGAAAGGATGACGCCATCTTGAAAAATTGCTTTATTCAATCGTTGGTTGAATTCGTGAGTCATAAGGGAAATTTCGTGGTCAGCATCAATCAAATCATTCTCCTAATAAATTAGTCATTCGAATACATTTTCGAATAAAATATCGATTCAGCCCACACAATCGATTGTCTATAAAGTAATCGAGAATCGAGAACCAAGAGACATTGTTTTTAAAAAGAAAATACGTGACCTCATCGAACTCGTGGGAGTGGGCGTTCTTATTTTAAAAATTTAAAAAGTTTTCTTTACAATAAAACCGTTACGCGTGATTGGTTGAGTTTTTAGGAATATTTTTTTATTGGAATGTTGTTCGAAATTTGAATATGTTAACGTTAATTTTTATGGCGTTTCGTTAACATTTTTTTATTGATTGTTTTTCTTAAATATCAGTATTTTATTAACATTAATGATAACTTTTATGACATCATAATATTGATAAAGATGTTTTCGTAAAAAAAAAATACTCTTGCTAAGATTTTATGCATTATTTTTGAATAAACTAAGAGACTAAGTAATAAATAATAGTAGTATTATAATTTTTACGAAATTTCGCGTAGGAAATAAGTACGTATGAAAAACCAGGGCAGTTATAGTAATAAATGAACCCGCTCCAGACACACGCATACTTATTGAAATAAAACACTTAAAACGGATTTTTGTCGTGGTTGTATTTTGTTTTAAATTTTCTGACGTTTCGGATTCTTTACAGAACCCGTGATCACAGAAGACTAAGATGGAAGACGTCTGTACAAAGTCTGTAAAGAATCCGAAACGTCTGAAAATGTAAAACAAAATACAACCACGACAAAAATCCGTTTCAGTGTTTTATTTCAAAGTGTAGTGTTCGTGTAAATCAAAGATATCAATACACGCATACTTAGTTTAGTTGGCAAGTGTACCTACTAGGAATATCCAACACATATTTAGAGGTCATGAGTTCGATCCCTACCCATTGCACTATTGATGTGAACCCACTCCAGACACAATCATACTTCCAACTAAACTATTAGTGTTAGGGCCTATTTCGAGACCTTCAAGTACAATTACTCACCAAGTAAAGTTAGTTTTGTCTCTTTCTTACTTTATATCAAATGACAAAGACTAAACATGTGAGTGGCTACTCGGACCGTTACTTGAAGATGGTGAAATAGGCCCTTAGTATATTTTTGTAAAAACATTTTTAATAAATCATATTTCTCTTTGTTTCAGGCTAAAGAAGCGGCAAAATACAAACGGGGGTCCATAAAAAACTCAAAATTACTCGAATTCAATCACCTCACGGCAAACCCTCCACCCTGAGTTTCTCAGATCCATTCGGGCCCCCTTCTGAAGGGGGCCCTTCTACCCCCCAACCAGCGATGACCTCCCAGGAGAACATAGACCATCATCACCATCTGGGAGGCTCGCAGACCCCCCACGATCTACCTAACTCGAACAACTCGACCCCCACAAACGCGTCCTCCAAATCTGCTTTCATAGAACTTCAACAGCATGGGTACGGAGCGTTTAAAGGGGGGTATCAACATCCTCATCATTTCGGGAGCCCGGGGGGTCAGCAGAACCCTCATGAGGCTTCAGGGTTCCCAAGCCCGAGGTCTTTAGGTTATCCGTTCCCCCCGATGCATCAGAACACGTATGGGTACCATTTGGGGTCGTATGCGCCGCAGTGTGCCAGCCCGCCCAAAGATGGTAAGTATTTTTTGGATTATTAGTTTAAGATATAGATTAAGAAATAAGTTACAAAACATATATGTACTTCCTAGTGGTGAGGGGTCCATACAAGACGATTTCTACCGTCTTCCCTTTTGAATACTTCCATATATTTTAATGTATCATTATTATCATCATCAGCTCATATAATGTCGCCAACAAGAGGCTCGAGCATACTTACTCTCAATTAGGGCGATCAGGCTTTGAGATAAAAAGTATCCTATGTGTTATTCCTAGTTATAAAAACACCAGAACCAAATCCTAACTTAATATTATAAATGCGAAAGTAACTCTGTCTGTCTGTCTGCTACCTTTTCACGGCTAAACTACTGAACCGATTGACTTGAAATTTTGTACAGGAGTAGCTTATGGTCCGGGAAAGAACATAGGATACTTTTTATCCCTAAATTCCCACGGGAACGGGAACTACGCGGGGCACAGCTAGTTTCATATAAATCGATTCAGTAGTTTTTGCATGAAAGAGTTACAAACATACATCCATACTCTCGTGATCGTGTTAGTAGACCAATAAGCTATGAGACTTTTCCTACTTTTCCTTCAAGAACATTTAGTTCTTCGGTAAATATTAAAATGTATCCGTGGGAAATTCCTCCACACACCAAGCTACCTGTTCCTCTCACCCTCAATTAGAGAAATAACACCCATTCCGTATTTTCTAACTTAAATTACATATACTGGCTTAGAATTACCGAAATTCCCCTGAAAAGGCGTCAATGGTAAGTATTGCAATGGATTCCGTAAAAATGGACGTTTTATTATTTATTCGACGTTTAGTTTTTGTTAAGGAAAGTTTGGAGAAAAATCGTTTTAGATGATACGATACGATACGATACGATTTTTAACAAGCGTCAAAAAAGGCAGAGGTATACATAATACATGATACTTAATTAGTTGGATTTTTTTTAACTGTTCACGTATTATGTTCTTGATTTTGTGAAAAATTCAGTACATATTGATGAAGTATATATACTTCTTCTTCCGTCCCTTTATCCCATGTCTATTTGGGGTCGGTTTTCAGTTTAACCAGATTTGTCGGAATGTCAGTATTGTACGTGAAGCGACTGCCATCAGACTTTCACAACACAGAGTAATAGTACTCAATCTTAAGTATATTCCAATATAGATGTTCCCCATAACCAGGAATAACACATAGAATACTATTTTATTTTTATCCCAAATTCCCACGGGATTTACGCGGATAAAACCACGGGTCACTACTTGTATCTATAGAGTCACCAAGTTTTCTGTGCCGGTGACAGCATCGCTGTAATCGCATCTTTTGGTTGTCAGTTTATTGAAAATGTATCCAAATGACATTAGAATCAAAATGACAATAGTGGCTTCCAATTTTGACAGAAAACTTGGTGACTCTATAATACATAATATTTTCAATAATCTAAATGACAACTGTCACTTCAAAACTGACATATGTCACTACAAAAAATCGTATCGTCTAAACGTCTTAAATGACTGTCATAATAATGTCAGAATGAAAATCTCAAGAAATCCCTTTTCAATAGTCTCTTTGTCGTAAAGAATAAGGGTGATTATCCCTTAATTTGTGCTGAATAGTTGATAAGTCTGGCACTACCGTTTAACTTGAATTTTTAACCGCGCCACCTAACGGCTCGACGCATTAAACTTTCACTTAATTCCCGCCTACCTTCATTTTTGAATTTCTTTGGGTTGTGGGTATTTTTCGCTATGACTGGATAAAGTAAGTTTTTGAATTAACATGTGTTAATAATTTAGTTGTTTATTACAAATTTATAATAATAATGGCCTACTTCACCATCTTCAAGTAACCTTCCGTGTAACTACTCACATGTTTTGTCATTGTCACTTGATATAAAGTAAGTAAGAGACAAAAAAGTATAAAACAAAGTCGCTGTCTCTGTCCCTATGTATGCTTAGATCTTTAAAACTACGCAACGGATTTTGATGCGTTTTGTTTTAACAGGTAGAGTGATTCAGTGGGAAGGTTTCTAGCATAATTTTATCCCCATATTCCTACGGGAACGGGAACTACGCGGGTGAAACTGCGGGGCGTCGCTGGTAATATGATAAATTGTTTTATAACTAGGTTAGGTACCAAAAAAACTGAATCCTTGAAACACCGGGAAAAGTAAATAGAAATCTAGTTACATTTAGGAAATCTATGTTACAGGAAAATCGACCTTGTAGCAAATATCTATTCGAAGGAAAACGGTTGTCGGAACTCATCAATTTAATGTTCAATTTCCTTTGCACGAAATTCTTTGCCGGTAAAATGTTATCTACTGTTGTTCATTTTCTGAGTTGTATTGCGAAATTGATTCTTTAATTGTTTATTTAATATAAGTACAAAAAGGGCTTATTCAAATTTGTCCGACTAATAGTTCGATCATGTACGACCTCGATGGCAGAGTGGTCACCATACCGAACTGCCATCCGTAAGGTTGGGGGTACGATTCCCGTGCGGTGTGAATATTTGTGTGAACCACAAATGTTTGTCTTGGTCTGGGTGTGTGTGTGTGTGTGTGTGAATGAGTGTGTGCGTAGTTTCTGATACCCTAGATACAAGTCACGAACTTAGTTAGGGGTCAGTTACTGTAATGAGATGATGGAGTGAATGATTATGTTTATGGGTCAGTTCTATATGTATTTGTTGGTCCCTCACGCATACATTTATTGGGAACGATGAAATTTTGCCTAGATAATGGTAAAAAGAACTAAAACATGTCATAATTTTATCCCAAAATTCTCACGGGATCTCTACTCTCTCTCAGTCAATTACAACATTTTAACTCGGCTTTACTTTAAATACATTTACATAAAAACCAAATTAATCTTACTAAACAAACAAACACACGTATAATTAACTAATATTGACAAATGTCCTCTCAGAAACCATTTTACAAAGACCTTTTCATAGATCTTAATCCTTCAAAAACGTAGGTCAATTTATAATTGGTAGTTCTTAACTAGTGTAACAGGAGGCCATTTTGATTTGAGCCCTATTTTCGTATGTGTAGTTTTAAAACTGAGGTCTTATTAAATTGGATTTTAATGAAATTTATTGTTCGTAAAATTTTTGTGAAATTTCTTTTAATTTAGAGCTTATTTTTTATATTTATTTAAGAATATAACATAACATAACATAATCAATCATTTTCTTAAAGTTACTGATCCCTATAAAGATTGTACTATAACATAACATAATCTTTCACTCCATCATCTCATTACAGTAACTGACCCCTAACTAAGTTCGTAACTTGTATCTAGGGTATCAGAAACTACACACACACTCATTCACATACAAAGTTTATCTCGAAACTCCAAAACGGCTGAACGGATTTTGATGAAAATTTTAGAAAATTAATCTGGATTTTTTCCTTAAACTTTCCTGTGTATTCTATTTTGATAACTTTACTACATAGTATAAAACAAAGTCGCTTTCTCTGTCCCTATATCCCTATGTATGCTTCGATCTTTAAAACTACGCAACGGATTTTGATACGGTTTGTTTTAATAGATAGAGTGATTCAAGCGGAAGGTTTTTAGTATAATTTTATCCCCACATTTTACTGGAGCGGGAACTACTAGTTGCTAGTTTCAAATAAAGAAGTGCGTGGAACCTTATCCCGTGGGAATTTTGGGATAAAAAGTATCCTATGTGTTATTCCTAGGTCTGGTATGAGGAACATCTGTACCAAATTTCATTAAAATCCATTCAGTAGTTTTTGCGTGAAAGAGGAACAAACATCCACACTCACAAACATTCGGCTTTATAATATTAGTAGGATTTGTAGGATGGGTAAAACCATGAGGCGTAGCTAGTTGATGTATATAATTTATCACTTCAAATTAGTAATTAGGCATAATTAAGTAGTAAAATTAATTGTTACAAATGAAATTACAAATAAATAATAAAACGTTTTGTTTTATGTAATTTTATTGTTAATTAACTATTTAATTATTAATAATTTGTTTTAATTAATAATTATTATTTGTTTAATTATGTTTTTATTGAGTTTTTTAAGCAAACTTTTTGACTTTTTATGGTTTTTAGTTTATTTAAAGATATTTATAGTGTACACAATTATTACGTTACTAGCAGCGCCCCGCAGTTTCACCCGCGTAGCTCCCATTCACGTGGAAATTTCGGGATAAAGCCTATGTCCTTCTCCGGACCATAAGCTACCCCTGTACCAAATTTCAGGTCAATCGGTTCAGTAGTTTAGCCGTGAAAAGGTAACAGACAGATAGACAGACAGACAGACAGAGTTACTTTCGCATTTATAATATTAGTTAGGATTAGGATATTTTTAGGTTTGCTCAACTAGCTTGGTTTCGCGAGTTCACGCGTTTTTATTTCTTTCTTAGCATATCAAAATCAAAATAAAAAATCAAATCGTAATAATTTTGGGGTTAAGTGGAATAAATCTAGAAAAAAAACCACACAAACAGACATGTGACCCAAAAAATTTTGTCTCGAACGGGAATCGAACTCGGAACTTATAGCATTAACCAATTTACTCGAAATAAATATTTCTAAGTCCGTTTAAAAAGCTTTTTTCGTATAATTTCGATACGAAAGCTTTATAAAGTAGGTTCGCGTTAAAAAGCTTTTATCGAAATATTAAAAAAATGTTACACCCACTTCAAAGAACGGTTGGAAGGTTGCTCTACTTCGATTTATTAAATTTGGTTGATTTGAAGTGTTAAATTAATATGATGGATTTTTAATATGGATTATAAAGTTATTTTTTTGATATTTTTGAGTCTGTTTTTGAAGTTATTAAATACTAGCAGCGCCCGCGGTTTTACCCGCGTAGTACCCGCTCCCGTGAGAATGCGTAGCGTAGTATCATACAATCTCGGCACAATTCACCATCGTGTGTTAAACAATTAAGTAACAGCGCCAACTATTGGTAGCATTTGTGACTACAAAAAGTTACAATAAAGCATACGATTACTTATACACAAGCACACAATTACTTATAAAAAAAGTAACCTATGTGTTATTCCTAGTTATAACGAACATCTGTACCAAATTTAATCAAAATCGATACAGTAGTTTTTGCGTGAAAGTGGAACAAACATCCAAACATACAAACTTTCTCATTTATAATATTAGTAGGGTAAAAGACAAAACATGTGAGTAAACTCGGAATTTTACTTGAAGATAGTAAAATAGGCCCTAAGTATATTTACTTTTTCATTTCACACATCAAAAATTCAATTCCCCATTTAGTGCCAGCCGGGAACCAAACCCGGAACCACACGTCATCCAACTGTCGTAGCCTGAAGGCGTCACGATGTTTAAAAAAAACACTTTATAACACAGGATAGTATATTTTTAATTATAAGGTACTTTTGGTACGTATTTTGGAGTTTTTAAAACCCCATTTTCGCTCTAGGCGAAAGTACCGACGGTTAGATAAACTTGAAAATGGAAATAAAACTAAAAATGTTGAAAAGTACTGGTGATTAGAAAAATTTTATGTTTATTTTGAAGTTTTTAGTTTCAGTATTATTTAGAAAAATAAACACTTGATTTATTTCGCTTAGGTTTTTTTCTTTTATAGGATAGGATAGATGCAAAAAAAAAACAAATTTGTGTGCCAAATTTCAGTGTAATCGTTTCACTGATTGATCTGTGTGTTGATAACTCAGTCAGTCTGAGGTTTTTAAATTCGTTGCTTGTAATTTACAATCTCACATAATTTCTGATTTGTAATATTTTATTGATAGGTAAAAATAGTTAGTATAATAGTTAAAGTACATACTAACATACATTATAATTCATATTGAGTCACAATCTATTCTGTGCCGGTGACAGCGTCGCTGTAATCGCATCTTTTGGTTGTCAAAATGTATCCAAATGACATTAGAGTCCTAATGACAATAGAAGCTTCCGATTTTGGCCGCCGGCAGTACACAGATGTCAGTGTCCAAAACGATAATGACAAAAATCAAATGCCTTACGCGCCTAAATAAGAATTCATTAAAAAATAAACCTATTTTCTTCACAACTGTACAAATCCGTAATCCTGGTCCGATCTAAAGGTTCCCGAAACTTAGTGGGTGGACGCGGCCACTCCCTACCAAGTTTTATAGAAAAAAGTACAGCCTTAAAAAACTACATTTGTTTTGAATTTTAAATTAATAGATACTTATTAAGTACTTACGTGATTTTTGTAAGTTTTTACTAAAAGTATATTTGTTTGTCACTTTATAAGTAACTGTGTCCCGCGGTTTTATCCGCATAGTTCCCGACCCCGTGCGAATTTTGGGATAAAACATAGTCTATGACCTTCCCCGGACAATAAGCTACCCTTGTACCAAATTTCAAGTCAATCGGTTCAGTAGTTTAGCCGTGAAAAGGTAACAGACAGACAGAGTTACTTTCGCATCACTACATAGTATAAAACAAAGTCGCTGTCGCTGTCTGTCCCTATGTATGCTAAAATCTTTAAAACTACGTAACGGATTTTGATGCGATTTTCTCTAATAGATAGAGTGATTCCAGAGGAAGGTATTTAGTATAATTTAATCCCGGCATTCTCAAGGGAACGGGATTTACGGGGGTGAAACCGTGGAGTGTTGTTAGTATTTATTTAAATAATTTTCTCACATAATTTTTCGACTAGCAACACCATGTTACCAGTCAAAGTCGTTTCGTTTTTATTGAATGTAGAAAGGAGTTCTTATTGTTTTATTTTTAACGGACCTCTTATGCTCCGTTTTCGGTAGGCGGCTGCATGGGCGGGGCTGATTTCGTAAAGAATTACCACTCGAAAGTTACTCTACCTAATATTTTTATAATATTATCTCATTTTCACTATCCTACTAATATTATAAATGCGAACGTTTGTATGTTTGTGAGTCTGGATGTTTGTTACTCTTTCACGCAAAAATTGCTGTATCGATTTAGATTAAATTTGGCGCAGATGTTCCTTTTAACTAGGAATAACATATAGGATACTTTATCCCGATATTCCCATGGGATTGGGATTCACGCGGGTAAAACCGCTGGCGCAGCTAGTCAGCTCATATATCCAGCCTACCCTGAATTAGGGTGATTACTACTAATATAATAAACGCGAAATGTGAAAATGAATAAAAGGATGAAACGCGAATATACTCGTATGTGAAGATGGATGTTTGTTAATGTTTTTGCAAAAACTAGCTGATTTACATGTAACTTGCGAGTTGTTTTAACCTAGCGGTAGCTTATCCCGTTGAATTTTTGGGATACAATGTAGCCTATATCCTTTTCCAAGCTGTAGTTTATCTAAGTACCAAATTTCATTAAAATCGATTCAGTAGTTTTGGCGTGATAACGCGATATACTCGTATAGATAGATAGAGTTACTTTCGCATTTAAAATAGTAAGGATTAGGTACATAAAGTATACTTATTGCCTATTTCACAACCTTCAAGTAATGCTACTCAACAAGTAAACTTAGTTTTGTCTCTTTCTTACTTTATATCAAGTGACAAAGACAAAACATGTGAGAAGGTACTCGGAACGTTACTTGAAGAAGGTGAAATAGGACCTTAGACTTTTGAGGTGTCTAACTACCCGTAACGACTGTCGATGATGTTAGTACGACAACCGGGATCGACGGTTTAAAGTGTTTTAAAGAGTTAAAATATTTAAACGAACAAAAAACATTTAATTGTGTATTACTTAGTCTTGTTTAAAATTATGTTACAAAAAGTCCTAAAAAATACATTAATTAATTTGTCGATATACCGTCCCATCACTAATATATCGACACATGCACATCACTAGTGGCTAGAGGGTGTGTCAGTACCTCAGGGCAAGGCGCATTGTTTTGTCTGTCCGTCTGATGGATACTAACATACATACATACACTTTTATATATGTATTTCTCAGAATTTGATACTACAAAAAATGTTACCATTAACATGTTTGCAAAAAATTTTTTTTTTAATGTTGACCATAGATAACGTTAGTTAGACATCGTCTGTCAATGTCACTTTTGACAGATGTCTTAAAATGGCGAATGAAAGTTGGTAAACAGAGTAATTAAAAATCCTTTTACAATTATTTGGTTACGCTTAGTAAAGTTTTCTTTTTATGTCCATCTGGTATATAGGCCTGTACTAATGGCTTCACTATGTATTCTGCCTGTATGGTATATAACATAACATAATTATTCTCTACATCATCTCATTATAGTAATTGATTCCTAACTAAGTTAGACCTATACGATATCTTTTTATTTAGAATGAAGTCCAGATTCTATGTTCATAGTTCTATCTCTACATGATAGACAGACGGACACCGTAGTCTTAGTAATAGAGTCCCTTTTTTACACTTTGGGTAAGGAACCCTAAAAAAAAACGAACTTTTGCGCTAAAAAAATTGCTGCCTTATTTGCGTTGCATTTTTAGTCCGGCTTAGCACTATACCAGGTTTTACAATCAATTTTGAATACTGTCAAAGTGACAGATTTGACAGACAAGGTGTCAAATGCTTACCAAGTTTTGTTAAACCAGGCTAAAAATGCAACGCAAATAAGGCAGTTGGAGTCAAATTAATTAGACAAAAAATATGACAAGCTATACAAAATAACGCTTCAAAAAACATCCACAATTTAAAAAGCAAACATTCCAAATTCAAACACTAAAGAAAGTGACTCGTTTTAATTTCAATTCTTACCGGCCAGCGATAACAGATATGCAAAACTGTTTGCTTACTCCACGATCGTTAATCATAATGCAACTATACCTCATACAGCTTACATATGTCTTATCACAACGCGTTAAGATTGAAAATAATGATTTTAATATCGTATATTATATTTGTGTTTGTATGAAAGTGTGAAATCTAGGCGCCTTGTGCCGTTTCTTGTCGAGTTTCGATTGCGTTTTGCGAAATAAGGGATGGCAGAATAGTTTTGTAACTGACATTGAATGTATAAATACTTATTTATTGACATTGCTTACAAGTTAATAGTCAAATCTTGTATTAATCAATCATTTTCTTGTAACGACTGACCTTAATTACATTTTTATACATATACATATAACTCATAGAGTATCTATATATCATAAGTAGGTAATATAAGTATGTATTTTAGTTCATTTTACACCTAGCCCTACTAATATTATAAAGCCGAATGTTTGTGAGTGTGGATGTTTGTTCCTCTTTCACGCAAAAACTACTGAATGGATTTTAATGAAATTTGGTACAGATGTGCCTCATACTTAGGAATAACACATAGGTTATTTTTATCCCAAAATTCCCACGGGATAAGGTTCCACGCGGGTAAAACGGCAGGGCACAGCTAGTTTTCTTAATAATTGTGTTCCTCTAATAGTAAGTACCTACTTGTACTCAAGCAATATGCTTTTATTTAAAAATATTTTCTAAAATGATTATTCCAAGACACGTGTACAATTGAGACCTTCAAGTTCATAACCTCATTTGTAATCAAACGCATCAAGCCATAAATGAATATAGAATCCAATAAAAAAAAAACTCCAACATTTGAATCTCGTTCACAAGCGCCGCTCGTTCTTTTCTAAATTCAAAAATTTTCCACGGTACGTTCGGAAACTGGGATATTATAAAAATGATTTTCGATATCAAATTTTAAAGATACACTAATATTGTTTTTAGTCAGTCCGTGTTGTACGTCATTTAATTCTATTTTATTGTGAAGATTACAACTAGGAAATATTTCTCATTTAATACGGTGTCTTATGCCATACTTAGGTTCCTCCATCTATGATACCATGGCTTCTGCAAAAGAAAAAAAATGACATATTACGTAAATGTTTAACTTACTGACTGGCTGACATACCAAACATCCTAAAACAAATGAATACTTACCAAAAACATCGCAATTAAAAAAAAAGGTAGCACTCCGGGAGTGCCGGCAGAAGTGAAAACTTCAATATTAACGTTGTGTTTAATTATAAGTATAAAAGTACTATCATTTATGAGGTAGAATACAATGTTTGTTTCTTACTTCAGTTATCATAAACGTCACGTGATGCTGATCTTACGCTTTTTCGATCAGCATCACGTGACCCTGACGCGAGTTTGAAAGTTTTTACCCATACAAAAAAAGTGCTCAGCGCCGCTAAAGAAGTTTTCACTTCAAAAAACTATACAAAAAAACATCGTTATACACGCACAAAGTCACAGACTATCACATGTTTTACTGAGAGCGCAAGTTACCGCCAAAAAGTTGGGTGTCGGCCGTACTGATCAGATAACCCGATATAAACCCTGTAATTACTACGTACCACATACTATTATCAAGTAGCCGACTTTCATATATTTTATAAAATGGATGGCCAGTATCCACGATGCTTTATAATATTTATATTGTAGATTTATTGCGCCTTTCTGAACGAAATGATTTATTTGTTGGGTGTGTGTGAAATATGATTGTTTCTGAATGTTGGCGTTTGTGTTCTGAATTTGAATTTGGTTTGGTGTTTGTATTGTGATCTATTTTTGAATTTTAAAACGCGGTTATGTTTTTTTTTATTAAAAATTGGTTGTATTTTTAGGTGTATTTTTTAAGATTGGCAGACGTTGTGTTGCCATATGAGGTGGGCCAGTGGGCCCTTATCATATCACTTATTACAGTCTCAGACTTACCAAATACCAATACACTTATAACTTAAGCTCTTGTTTCCTCAGATATCTTTGCCATCACATAGCGGTCATTTTATCATACAGTTTTTATTCTTAGGAAAAAAATAACACTAATTCTATTTTATCACACGTAAGACCTTAAAAGTTTATCACATATTTCCACTATAATTAAAAATCTTCTGTCTCCAACGTTTTTAAGTTTACCACCAAAGTATTCATCATCAAACTTCTACCATACTTAAAAACCTCCTTTCTCCCCCAGAAAAATGCGGCCTCTCCGACGATCCAGGGCTCCGAGTAAACGGCAAAGGCAAGAAGATGCGGAAACCTCGCACCATCTACTCGAGTCTCCAGCTCCAGCAGTTGAATAGAAGGTTCCAGAGGACGCAGTATCTAGCACTGCCAGAGCGCGCGGAGCTGGCAGCCAGTCTCGGACTTACGCAGACACAGGTTAGTGGTCTTGGTTTGGCTCTTTTACGCTTGCTAAGCGTATACAGTCTTATTTGCGTTGCATTTTTAGTCCGGTTTAGCACTAAACCAGGTTTTACAATCAATTTTGAATACTGTCAAAGTGACAGATTTGACTGACAAGGTGTCAAATGCTTACCAGGTTTTGTTAAACCGGACTAAAATGCAACGCAAATAAGGCAGTTAATGTTTAATTTTAGAACGTATTATCACGGTTTTGATGTCATTGTAGTTCTTAATACTGTGGTATAATTTAAAATTTTGACGTAACGCTGACAAAGGTTGTCCTTTTCGAGATTGGTCTTGGTTTGGCTCTTGAAGCTTAGGTTGTAGCGTATGAACAAATTTTAGCTTGTTCGAACGCCTGCACACGCGAGGACCTTTACAAGACCACTGATAGTGCCATATCGGTGGCAGAGTTCTGGTCCTCAAATTATGAGTCGACACGCAAAGAAGAAGAAGCTTGTTTCAAATTCATAGCGTAAAATGTTGTATTAAAGAACGGAATATAACAGCGTATACAGCTCAAATTGACGTAACATACGGTGTATCGTACTATGCGTATAATATACGAGGGGGGGTCAAAAAGTTCGCGGAACGGAGGGGAAGGGGGGTGAAATAAAATACTGTACTATTTTTCTTTTTCAATATATTCCCCCTTAAGTCGAATACATTTTTCAGATCTCTCTATTAACTTATTAATACCGTCGAAAAAAAATGATTTGTCTTTGTCCTCAAAATAGGCCGAAATCGCCGACTTGACTTCTTCATCATCGGAAAATTTCTTCCCCCGAAGCTCTTTTTTTAATTTGGGAAATAAAAAATAATCACAGGGGGCTAAGTCTGGACTATAGGGAGGATGGTTTAACATTTCGAAGCCACAGTGATGAAGGGCAGCCATCGCAACGCGGCTCTTGTGTACCGGTGCGTTGTCATGCAAAAGCAGCACACCCTTTGTCAACTTTCCCCGCCTTTTCTCCTTGATTGCTTCTTTTAATTGTCTTAGTAGATTAGCGTAGTATTCTCCCGTTATAGAAACACCCTTATCTTTATAATCTATTAATAAAATACCCTCTGTATCCCAAAAAACAGTTGCCATGATTTTTCCAGCCGATTGTGACACCCTGTATTTCTTAGGGGGGGGCTGACCCTTTTTATGCCACTGCATAGACTCTTGCTTCGACTCAGGCTCATAATGATGAACCCAAGTTTCATCTGCAGTAACAAGTCTTGCAAAAATTCCTTCCTTGTCGGCGCTACAGAGGTCTAAAAACTCCTTTGAATACTCGACGCGCAGCTGTTTCTGTGGTGGTGTGAGCATTCTTGGCACCCATCTTGCGCTGACTTTTGACATCCCAAGATTGTCGTGTAGAATATTTAAAATGGTTGTAGGTGATACTCCAACCATTTCTGCAAGTTGTTTCTTCTTCAAACGAGTATCCTCCAGTATAAGATTCTCCACTTTTTCAACGATGTTTGAGGTGGTGGCCTCAATCGGCCGTCCTGAGCGAGGGTCGTCTTCAAGAGACTCTCTGCCTTGCTTGAAAAGGCTATTCCACTTGTACACCATGGTTTTCCCAGGGCAAGAGTCCCCGTATACTGATAACATTTCTTCCAAAATTTTCTGAGGTGGTTTTCCTTGCTTAGTGAGGAACTTTATGACGGCACGAAACTCGATTTTTTCCATGTTCAAGTTTTTCTTCCGGATTCACTTGTTTGATCGACGACAGGTCAAAGGTTATTGACACAATCAGGTTCAAACTTGGCATATATACTCACAAAGAGTTGCTCATTAGTTACTACCTGCGGCAGGTCCCCCACCCCCCGCTATCCCCTCCATTCCGCGAACTTTTTGACCCCCCCTCGTAATTTAAAAACGTATTATTTCGAATTTTGACGTAACCCTGACACAATTTGACGTACCCAAGTCAACGTCAAATTTCACAGTGCAATGTGTCCAAAATGTTATGTCAAATGTGTTTTTTTAAACGTATTATTTAAAATTCGTTGAATTTAGAAGCGTAAAGTATTCAAAATGGCGTAAATTGACGTATTACTTCGCAATTAAATATGCATCATTGTCAAACGTTCAAATCAGAAAATGTCATATTTTAAAGCGCTTTACGTAAATATTCTTATTGTAACTACTCAACAAGTAACAGCATTTAAAGTTTAAGGTCTATTTTGTTATAATTTAGAACAAATTGTACGAAAATTCACAATAAAGAAGTTTAATTTTAATAAAAAGTAGGATTTCATGAACATCGTATCTTAAAATCTCATTTTTTCTACAACTCTTCTTATTTTAGACAAACAATAATTATGAGACCGTATATAAATCAAAAGATAACAATTCAAAATAAACATTTTAAAACAAAAACCTAATTAATTGACCCATTACAAATAAAACGTAACACTTAATATAACATATATTTTACTTAAATATTATCAAATTAAAACAATTAGCCTTACATATTATTACCCTATATTTTTTCTTTTTTTTCTACTTGCCACCCGAAAATTAAAAGTAAAAAAGACACTAAAATTATGCTACCATAGACTATAATTAAAGTAGCGAGTGTTGTCGACTACATTTTTATCTATACAACTGTTTTAAGCGATAATAGTCTTTAAATCTTTTAGTAATAAGATAAAAAATTCTAGGAGCAATACTTCGCAAGGGTATAATTATATGACATGGTCGTTTTTATGTCTATTTCTTGATAGATAACTGTCTTTACAGTGGTAACACTGGGGATATTTTTTTTAAATTAAAATTAAAGAAATAGTGGCCTGTTTTTTCTTCCGTTAGATTTTTAAATGGAATATTTAAAAAAGGAATTGTGTATTCTCTTTTTTTAAACAGTATAAAATAATAAAGCAAGCTGGAGACTTTTCTAATAAAATATTAAACTTAGGGCCTATTTCACCATCTTCAAGTAACTTTTCGAGTAGTTACTCACAAGTATTATCTTTGTCACTTGATATAAAGTAAGAAAGAGACAAAACTTACTTTACTTGGTGAGTAACTTTACTTGAATGTCGTGAAATAGGCTCTGAATAAAATATTACATATTACTTAAGTAAAACAGTTAACATAACAGAATTTTACCCGGACATTGACAGGCTGGTTATAATAAAAAAAAATAAGAAAATAACGGGAATAGTCAAAAAAAAACGAAGTAAGTAATAATAGATGCGAAAGTTTATTATGATAGATGGATGTTTGTTACTCTTTCACGAAAAAACTACTGAACCGATTTGTATGAAATTTGGTACAGATGTTCCTTATAACCAGGAATAACACGTAGGAAACTTTTTATCCCAAAATTCCCACGGGATTTTGATTTATGGGGGCGAAAGCGCATGGCATATCTAGTAATCATTACAATAAGTAAAAATCAAAATCAAAATTCTTTATTGCTTGCTAAGTGTAGGTACATAGGTGTTACAATAATAGGAACTTAAGACTTAGCACCTTTACAGGCATTGCAATTATATAATATTAGGTAGGTAACTTAAATTACTATATCTATAGGCTAAAACAGTGGTAACAATATAATTAACAATATAATTCTTTGAATTAAAAAACAAACAAATAGAAAATTCTTATAACTTAAAAAACTAAAATAAAACATGAAATATTACCCAATAACATTATTTTTTACATTTGTGTCGTTTAGAAATGCTTCCACAGAGTATTTATGCTTTTTCAAGAAGGAAGAGTTTAAGTGATTTTTTGAAAATATTTATACGTAAGTGTCTTGGGTCTCAATAGGACATCATCTTAGGTAATTAATGGATTTTAATGCAATTTTTTGCAGTAGATTTAAGAAGGTTTTAGTAAGTTAAGTAATATCTACACTAATGTTATAAAGAGGAAAGATTTGATTGTTTGTTAATAGGCTCCGAAACTACTGAACCGATTTCAAAAATTCTTTCACTAATGGAAAGCTAATTTATCAGTACGTGACATAGGCTATATTTTATCCCCGTATTCCCACGGGAACAAGAACTACGCGGGTGAAACTGAGTGGCATTACTAGTGTAGTATATTCCCGCAGGATCGGGATTTATGAGGGAAAACCATAGGCCACAGCTAGTATATATAATATTTTGATTCAAAACAGATTGATTCGTCACAATGTCACCGTGGTGAATGAGAAATCGTTCCATATCGATACAGCATCCGACAACCGGTGATTATGGCTTATAGCGGGAATAGAACTGGCTATGTTTGTTGTAGCAGCCGGGTTTTCTGACAATTTTTTTACTCTTTTCATAAATTTTGAAAAGTCAAAAAAGAAAACAAAAAAAAAACGAAAAAAAAATTAATTCAACAAAGATATTGGAACATAAGTAGATTAGCGCGATAAACCAAATGAACTCTTTCAGCGTCGTACTATTTTATTCCCGTATTCTTACAGGAACGGTACAAAAAGGGGAATAAAATAATAATAAAGCTTATATCACTCGCTGTTTAGCTGGTGGGACACTGCGAAGGGTAGGGATGGTTGGAAATGTTTGGGGAGACCTTTGCCCAGCAGTGGGACACTATAGGTAGAAAAAAAAATCACTCGCTGATTATGTAGTTTTTTATAAGTGACGGATTTTTTCAATTCGGTCATGTATCTTCGAAGCTTACACAATGTAAACTAATTCAAACATTACCTCTTTATGATATCATAAATCGCCCCGCGCTTTCACCCGCGTAGTTTCCGTTCCCGTGGGATTACGGGGATAAAATATGTCACGCACTGATAAATTAGCTTTCCATTAGTGAAAGAATTTTTGAAATCGGTCCAGTAGTTTCGGAGCCTATTCATTACAAACAAACAAACAAACAAACAAATCTTTCCTCTTTATAATATTAGTATAGATAAATCGCCCCGCGGTTTAACCCGCGTAGTTCCCGTTCCCGTAGGAATATGGGGATGAAATTATACAAAAACCTTCCCACTGAATCACTCTATCTATTAAAACAAGCCGCATCAAAATCTGTTGCGTAGTTTTAAAGATCTAAGCATACATAGGAACAGAGAAAGCGACTTTGTTTTATACTATGTAGTGATATTAGTTATCATTTCTATACAAGTTCATAACTCTACGTGGTATTAAAAAACACAGGCTTGAGTTAATTTTATTATAATTTAATATTTCTTAGTGTTGTGTGTCCGTATGCCGCACTTTGATGAGCCCGCGATTGGCTAGTGATGTGCGCATGTCGATAAAATAAACATCGATAAGTTTTAGTATCGACGTTTTTATTGCAGTTTATATTTATTGGGAATAAATGAAGGATATTATTATTCTGTTTTTAATGATTTATAATTATGTTTTTAGTAATTGGTAGATTTTTTTTTTTTTTTTTTAATAGTAGCGTCTATATAATAGAATTAGAAACTGTCACACGAGATAGTTATTGTAAATATAAACTTTTTGCTTATACATTTTTATGAAGGTGTTAGTGAGTAAAACTAAATTTTAATATTTAACCGTATTTGCATATTAAAACTAGTTTCACCCGCGTAGTTTTCAATTTACCCCCTATTTCTCTTTAAAGGGGGGAATTTTCAAAAATCCTCTCTTAGTGGTAGCGTACTCCCCCAACAACCACCGTGCCAAATTTCAGCTCTCTACGACCAGTAGTTTCGGCTGTGCGTTGTCTGTCAGTCAGTCAATCAGTACATCACTCAGTAACGGAAGAGTTTCATATAAATATGTAGATTAAATTGTATCCATAGATCTTATTCAAAGATACCACGATTGACTGACTGCTCATAGGTATTTAATTGTTTGATATAAAAATAATAACATGGCAAGAAGTTGTTCCGCCCTATCAATTTATTTTTGCATTTATTAAAAAAGTACATATGTTTCTTCATTTAAATATAATCATTTAAAAAAAATAAAGGGACTACATGATTCGAAATAAAATTATATTCCATAAACATTGCGGAATCGATTTGCAACTTTTAAAGGTTAGAAATTAATCGATACACTCCAAAAAGTAAATAAATCTATCGATAAAATTCTAAACATATAATCAAACCATCGATATATTTCTGTAACAGTGTCAGTATCAACCACATCACTATCTAATACAATCTATTGCTTGATTTGTTTCCACAAAAGCAAAAAAATCGGAATAAAACTCAATAATCTATACCTTTCTCTTTCTAACAAAAAACTGACAATCTAATCTACGAATGAAACTAATTAATGCAATTCCAACTTTATTTATCTAGATATAAAATCTAAAACTCTTTGTTAACTTTGACTTTTTGTCGTTGGCCATAAATTATAACATTTTGTCTTGAAGTGCTATTTATTATCCATTGTTTTCTAACTTACAGTTGTTCTAAGAAGTTTTTTTTCTAATTATGCAATAGGATTAAGCTTTATAAGGTCAATAGTGATGTGCTTTTTGCGTTGTACGTTGTATCGATAAAAAATGACGATAAAAACGCTTCATGACTGATTGGACTTGATCGTTACTAGTTGTTTTTTTTTGTTTTATTAAAAAGGTAATTGTCAAACAGTTTTGTATTTGCGTCAGGGATGTTTTAATTTTCATTTTTATACGAGTACTACTTATGTGGTTTTACCCGTGTAAATCCCAATCCCGTGGGACTTTTGGGATAAAATTATTAAATATGTTTTTCCCGGAAACAATGGTACAAAATTTTATAACTTTTAATTTATTTAAAAGATATAAAAGAAATATTTACGTGAAAGAGTAACAAACATTAATTGATCCTCTCTAATAAAATAAAATGAGAAAGATATAAATGTATTTCTAATTTAGAAAATTATAGGTAGGTACTAACTCTAAGGGCCTATTTCACCATCTTCAAGTAACGTTCCGAGTATCTACTCACATGTTTGTCTTTGTCACTTGATATAAAGTAAGAAAGAGACAACACTAACTTTACTTGGTGAGTAACTTTACTTGAAGGTCGTGAAATAGGTCCTAATACTGATAATTAAAAAAGTCTTAAAAGCAATATTCGTAAAAATCGATAGGTATTCTATAAAATCGATATTGAAATCAATCTTGATTAGCGTGTCATCGATTCCACAGATCTATTCCGATTTGAACTTAGAATTAGTTATGGTTAAAAAAATGATTATTGAACTTCGAACGGATGTTCATTAAGAAATTCATATTATAGTGCCCAATCCTTTCTGTGCCGGTTACAGCGTCGCTGTAATCGCATCTTTTGGTTGTCAGTTTAGTGAAAATGTATCCAAATGACATTAGAGTCACAATGACAATAGGAGCTTCCAATTTTGGCCGCCGGCACAGAAAAGATTGTGGCTTAATATTGAATTAATTAATCTTTTCTTTTCATACTATAAAACAAAGTCGCTTCCCGCTGTCTGTCCCTATGTACGCTTAGATCTTTAAAACTACGCATCGGATTTTGATGCGGTTTTCTTCAATAGCTAGAGTGACTCAAGAGGAAGGTTTACACAAAATATATTTGCCAATAATCTGTATAATTCTGCTATTTTATATAATCCTAGGCAAAGTATACCTAGACGTCCAGATAATGTAAAGAATATTCAAAATGTAGTCTATTAAAACTCGAAATAATCACAAGACATTTTAAAGAATTCTGTAGTTATGTTATATAATAGAGGTTTGTGCGAGAAAACCCGCGGTATAAGCCTTGTTATTCGACCAATCAGTCACACGTCACAGATGTCAAATGAAAGAGTGACAGTTGGTAGTGAGTGAAGTCATTTATCATCATTCATTCTCCGCGAATCGAATCATTCGTTCACTTTTTCTTGACATCACTACGCCTTTTGTCATGGTTTATTTTATATAGATTTAGTTTTTTAATGATCTCTATGGTTCATAATATGCTTTTTGTAAGACAATATGATTTTTCTCACGTCGCTGTAATAAACCTTTTGCATTGTGTGATAGTTGTGCCTCGCGGTTTCACTCGTGTTTATTACTGATCCGCTTTTTTATTATTAAACGAAACGTACGACATTTTACTATAATATATATAAAATAACGGGATGTACGTACAGCTTCGCTTTTATTATTATGTAAGGTGATATAACATGAAAACTGGAATTAATATGACCAGTTGAACCCTAACAATGTTCATGAGTAGATAACTTTTATAGTAGTTTAACCTGATTTAGCGGAATGTCAGTATTTTATGTAAACGATTGCTATCAGACATTCACAAATCAAAGGGCAACACGACGAAATGTTTTGGTAAAACCAGGTATTTTTCTATCTATTTAAAAATGACTTTTAATTTCATGAGCGTTTCCGTGCTTCGGAGGGCACGTAACGCCGGTTGTCGTACTAACATCACCGACAGTCGTTACGGGCAGTTAGAGCCTTCAAAAGTCTAACATTAGGTTTAACCAAAAACGGTCGTTAGTCTCTGGGTTGTGAAGGTCTGATGGCAGTCGCTTCACGTAAAATACTGACATTCCGCTAAATCTGGTTAAACTGAAAACCGACCCCAAATAGACATGGGATAAATAAAGGTTCGGAAAAGAGATGTACCTTAGGTGACTTTATTTAAAACCACAGTACAAGCTTTGCTTAGTTCCAGGACTTACTCGTGTGATATATGTAAAAAATGCACAATGTTATATTCAATTATATCTGACATTACGTGACTCACAAAGGTAGCCGACATTAAAATAAAGACAGAAGCTCCCACTTTAACAGAAGCTGGGATATAAAAGATATATTTTCGTTCTTTTTTCGAACCAATTGTTCTAAATGCAAGTCACTGCATTTGACGAGCTCTCATTGGTGGGACTCTGATTTTGACAGCCAATCAGATCCGTTATTTAACTTTAACAGTCATCGTTCTTAACATAGACTACAGATGACTTGACTATTTTTTAATATTAAAAGGTAGATGCGACGGTATTGGTCCATATTGAATCACAATTTTTTCTGTGCCGGCGGCCAAAATTGGAAGCTACTATTTTCATTTTGATTCTTATGTCATTTGGATACATTTTCAATAAACTGACAACCAAAAGATGCGATTACAGCGACGCGGTCACCGGCACAGAAAGGATTGTAGCTCATTACTATAGGTACCTATAAATTGTACCGCAAAATTATATTACCCGGCGGAAAAAAAACAAGTTAAACTGATGTAATTAAAACTATTTTTTTATTTTTACATTATTACTCGAGCCCCTCGGTGGGGACATATATGAGCTGATGATGATGATGATGACACATTATTACTGTTTTCTGCAAGAACCTTTGCTATAAAGTGGGATATTACAGCCCTTAACTTTATTTTTATACTCTTCCCTACAACTATTTCATTATCTGCGATCTAACAAACGACACCAGATGGTTTGTTAAAAGAATTAAGACCATCGATTGTTGGTAATTGTGAACAATTGGTAACAATTTTCCAATTAAACTGTTTGTTTGTTTGTTTTTTAAGTTCTTCAAGTGAGCCGCTTTGTTCGTCGCAAGTCGTATATTATAGGACTAGGTTTTGCCCTGTAGATTTACTTGCGTAGTTCCCGTTCCCGTAGGAGTTTCAGGATAAAATATAGTTTTTGTCCTTCCCCGGACCATAAGCTACCCCTGTACCAAATTTCAAGCCAATCGGTTCAGTAGTTTAGCCGTGAAAAGGTAACAGACAGAGTTACTTTCGCATTTATAATATTAGCTAGGAATAGCCTTAGGCTTTGGCCCATCCCGTGGAAATGTTATTCCTAGTTATAAGGAATATCTGTACAAAATTTAAATTAAATCGGTTTTGTAGTTTTTACGAAAGAATACTTGTCGTCGGTATATGCAAATCATTTGTCTTGAGCGAGAATCGAACTTGCGACCATTGACATAGAAGGTTTGTATTTAAAAAGTATAATGTACGTTGTCCAGTCATTACACCAATCACTCAATAACTACATAAAATAAAATAACAATTTAAAATGTATGAATAATCCTTAAGCAGAATAAAGAAAAAAATAAATGTTTAACGTTATATTCATTTGAATAAACAAGAAATAGTGCAGTTGAACCGGTACAGACACGCAGACAAGTGATAAGAGCTGTCAATATTACAAATGTCAGTTTGACATAACTGTTTTACTTAAAGTCGTTAAAGAGTAGCATAGGTTCATAACATAAAATACTTGATAAGTAATATAGTGTCACAAACTTATCTAAGACGTTGGAGAAAAATGGAAGTAATGCTGTCATTGTGTTTAAAATGACATTTTATATAGACTGACAATTATTTGACAGCGAAAACTGTGTTATTTAGTCACCAAGTTTTCTGTGCCGGTGTCAGCGTCGCTGTAATCGCATCTTTTAGTTGTCAGTTTATTGAAAATGTATCCAAATGACATTAGAATCAAAATGACAATCGTAGCTTCCACTTTTGGCCGCCGGCACAGAAAAGATTGCGACTCATTACAGCTATGTTTGTGCCACTGTAAGAGCTTTGACAAGTTTAATAGTTGGTTTAACTGAAAATACGTAACACGCACAAAGGATCCTAACTGAAGCGGTAAAGTTGGCGGGAAATTTATGAGTACAATTATCTTATAAGTGCGATACAAAAAAACCGCACTATTACTGTCAATATTAATAAAAATGACAGCTAAAACTCCCATTACGTGAAATCGATCCTACTTAATATTTATAGATACAAGCTTGTTGGAGAGATGTTTGTTAGTCATTTACGCAAAAACTACTGAACTGATTTGGATGAAATTTAGTACTGATGCTCCTTATAACCGGGTATTACTTATATGAAATTTTTATCCCCAAAGTCCCACGGGATTGGAATTTACGCGCGCAAAACTGTGAAAAAATAAATATATAGTATAAATTATTTAGTGAAATCAGTGTGGAATTTCATATAAATTATAAAAAATAATAAAAATACTACATATTACTGTCAATATCAATAAAAATTACAGCTTAAAAACATTACGTCAAATCCTAACCACTTTCGAGCACGATTATACCCGATCCATTTCCAGTAGTTACAGTACTAACGAGCTACCGACAGGTGGCGCTATCCACATTAATAATATATTCAACCATAACATAATTGCCTTAAAGTGTATTTTTCAATGCACTTAAATTTTTATGAACCTCTTTATAAGCTTTTTTAATTTCGACCGTATATATTTGAAAATAAGGTATATTTTAGATTGAATATTAATGCTTAAATAGATATAAAAATCGATAATTATGTCGTTAATGTCGCGTTGGTAATTCGAGTTGAATTCACGTGTCGAAGTGTAGGTTCGAGTCCTGATACTGAACATTTTTATGAAGGAGAAATTGGTATGAAGTTTTTAACATTTTTTACCCGCATAGTTCCCGATCCCGTGAAAATTTCGGGATAAAACATAGCCTATGTCCTTTCCCGAACCATAAGCTACTCTTGTACCAAATTTCAAGTCAATCGGTTCAGTAGTTTAGCCGTGAAAAGGTAACAGACAGACAGAGTTACTTTCGTATTTATAATATTACTAGCAGCGCCCCGCGGTTTCACCCGCGTAGTACCCGTTCCCGTGGGAATTTCGGGATAAAAAGTATCCTATGTTCTTTCCCGGACCATAAGCTACCCCTGTACCAAATTTCAAGTCAATCGGTCCAGTAGTTTAGCCGTGAAAAGGTAACAGACAGACAGACAGACAGACAGACAGAGTTACTTTCGCATTTATAATATTAGTTAGGACTAGCTGTGCCCCGCGGTTTTACCCGCGTGGAACTTTATCCCGTGGGAATTTTGGGATAAAAAGTATCCTATGTGTTATTCCTACGTATGAAGAACATCTCTACCAAATTTCATTAAAATCCATTCAGTACTTTTAGCGTGAAAGAGGAACAAACATCCATACATCTAAACATCCACACTCACAAACATTCGGCTTTATAATATTAGTAGGATAAGTAGAATATTCGATAAAAATAGTCTCAAAATGCAGTTTTCACTATAAATAATACTTTTGAAACTTGTCTAAGAATAAATAATTAAATTAATTGCTGTACCAATTTTCGTGAAACTTTCAAGTTTCAACAACTTTTAATAAGGGGAAACAATTAAAGTTTTCCTGTAAAAGTTTATAATTAGATGTCTTTATAAAGTTCTATTTTTGAATGTAAATATTTAATTAAAATGTATTTTATTGTCTGGGTGTGTGTGAATGAGTGTGTGCGTAGTTTCTGATACCCTAGATACAAGTTACGAACTTAGTTAGGGGTCAGTTACTGTAATGAGATGATGGAGTGAATGATTATGTTATGTTATTGTTATTGTAACCTGTAAATGAAATTGTCTGAAAAAAAATGAAGCGGATTTTATTTTGTCTGAAAAGTACGAAAAAAGAAGGTTATATTTGATTTATTTATTTAAAAAGTAATGAATAGATATAGTTTGAATTCATAATTTGCAATTATTAATACTAGTTTGCAATTTTAACAGCGTTATTTTCTTCACATTTCGTGTGCATTGTGGGATAAAAATATTCTGTATTTTATTATCCTTTTAGGGATACAGAAAAGCATATACATATTCGAATCGAGAAACCACCTCCTTTTTTTTGAAGTCGGTTATAGGATTATCACTACATAGTAAAAAACAAAGTCGCTTTCTCTGTCCCTATGTATGCTTAGATCTTTAACACTACGCAACGGATTTTGATGCGGTTGTTTTAATAGATAGAGTGATTCAGTGGGAAGGTTTTTAGCATAATTTTATCCCCATATCTCTACAGGAACGGGAACTACGCGGGTGAAACTGTATACATACTTATACCATTGAGTTGGTGATAACGGCTATTCCTCCTCACTGTACTAATATCATCAGTGAGAGAGATACCTTTGCGCTGCAGTCGAATCTTACAGACCTTCCTTACTTTTATATATAAAACAAAATATTAAGTTTAATTAAAATATAATAAATGCATTGAAATCCATATCAAAGTGATTTAAATGACTCATTAAACTAGTATTACAGGATGTATGAAGGAAATGGTGTGTTCCACTGCGCTCTTAACGGGTTAGTGCTAAGCTAACCTGCTTTTAGAGCCTATTTCACGATCTTCAAGTAACGTTACTCACCAATTAAAGTTAGTTTTGTCTCTTTCTTACTTTATCTCATGTGACAAAGACAAAACATGTGAGTAGCTACTCGGAATGTTAATTGAAGATGGTGAAATAGGCCCTAAGATTTAGAAACTATTCTGTAGTATATATTGTGTGTGTGTGTGAGTTTGGGAGGATGGATGTTTTTTTTTATAAAATATTTAATTAAAAAAAGTTTTTTTTAGATTTATAAAAATATATTGTTGGATTTTTGTCACTCTTCCACGTAAAAACTTTTCAACTAATGTGTATAAAATGTGGTACAGATGTTTTATACAGAAATAATACATGGAATACTTTTATTAAAAAAATCAGTCGGGGATGTACCCGAAGGCTGTACAAATCCATTCATTTATATTACAAATAGCATGCATAAGTCTTTTCAGTTAATGAATAATAATAAAGTATGTATGCGATTTATTTCCTATTAATTTGCCAAAAATTAAGTAAAAAAAAAGCCAAAAATGTTAAGATCAAAGCAATAAAATTCAAAGATTTAAGGAAGATATACAAATTGTCTGATCAATCAGTCATGGTGCTAAACGATTGGAACCTGTTTCTGTTATTTCAAATTTAAGGTCAATTTTTTTTAAAACTCATTAAAAGCATACACAAAATATTTTCGTACGAAATTTACAGTATTTTTTATTAAAGTGTTGTCAGTCTTCTGTGATCATGGGTTCTGTAAAGAATCCGAAACGTCAGAAAATGTAAAACAAAATATAACCACGACAAAAATCCGTTTAAGTTTTTTATTTCAATGTGTAGTGTTTGTTTTTATTTTATGTATCAAGGAGTCTATGAAAAAGAAAATGTTTGGGAACCAATATTTTGTTACTTTTAATTTAATAATTAACTCTTCACACACTATATCTTTGTTGTCAATTATCTAATTTTAATGGAAAATGGTTTGTTAAGATAAATATGATTGACTTTTCCCTAACTGTCCAATTTGGGCTAAGCTTATTGGTGAAGTATATTCAGGTATATTAGTTGAAGAGTGGCTAAATAAATCATTACTATTATTGCTTTACTTATAAGAAAAAATATAATCTGTTTATAAAGTCCATTGGTTATACCAAACAAACAAATTTTACCACTACACAAAAATATTAAGGAAAAAATCTTCGAAACAAAAATACAGCTATAAGACACATTTATTTCAACATAAAATTATTATTATGATAACACCAATTAACGATAATCAAATGGTAATAAACTTATTTTATTATATTTTATTTCATATTTCTCTAAGAAATTTTTTGATTGATGAACAAAAACCACAAGATTTAACATTTTTATACTTAATTTACATATGTTTAAAGTTTATTTTTAATTGTGTTAAAAATGAATGTCAGTTTTAAATGTTTTGTGTTCGAAACAATAGTTTTGTGTCGGATAAACAAATCTGTTGTAATATATTTATATTTAGATTTTTTGTCGTACGGTCATAGGAAAATTTTAATAGATATGAAATCCCTTTACTAAGAAATCAAATCAAAATATTAGATTAAGCGCCGTAGGTCCCGTTCCCGTAGGAATATGGGGATAAAATTACAAACTTTTGCTAAAAACCTTCCCATTGAATCTATCTATTAAAACAAACCGCATCAAAATCCGTTGCGTAGTTTTAAAAATCTAAGCATACATAGGGACATAGGGACAGAGAAAGCGACTTTGTGTTATACTATGTAGTGATGAAGTTAGATCGATTTACTTTAACAACTGCAAAACTACCACAACACAGAACAATATGTAATTTTTGGTTAAACCAAATGTTACACTTTCGAGAGTTCTAACTACCCGATTGATGTTGATGACGCGAAAATATCCGTTAAATTAGTTAGATTCAATGTGTAGTATTCGCGTTTTAAAGCAACTAATATTTTACTGTCAAGTTTTTAATATTTTAGTTTTTCTAAATAATTATTTCCTTAGGTACAATTCCAAGCCGGGCCGCAGACCATAAACTGCAAGCGACAACACTTGTTTCTATCAACGTCTATGAAATTGATTCCGAGCGCGTCGCGACTGCAGGCAGCAGTGTAGCCGCGCTCGGAATCAATTTTATAGACGTTCATAGAAACAAGTGTTGTCGCTTGCAGTTTGCGGTTGCAGTTTGCGGTCTGCGGCCCGTTTTAGAATTGTACCTTTATACAAAGGATCACTCCCTAAGAAAAACCTAATACAATATATGCAGTTGTTTCTTATAAAATAGAGCTAACGAGAATACACTCAATATCTTTCGATCTAAAGATTGTTAATATCCCGTTTTGAATAACCTCCATAACTCAAGATACAGGTTTAGGTTATACATAGATAAGTACTAGATAGTCTAGACTTAGGTACTAGAGCTAGCTTGAGAAGTATTGTAAGAAAATGCTTAACAAAATTATAGGGAAAGTTGGCTTGTTTTATTGGTTATTGTAGCTTAACTATTTGATCGAGTGATGTAGTTGATAACGGATAAATATTCTTATATACTTATTTTATAAATAAACTAGCGGCGCGGTTTCACCCGCGTGGTTCCCGTTCCCGTGGAAATTTCGGGATAAAAAATCCTATGTTATTTCCCGGACCATACTACACCTGTACCAAATTTCAAGTCAATCGGTTCAGTAGTTTAGCCGTGAAAGGTAACAGACAGACAGAGTTACTTTCGCATTTATAATATTAGTAGGGATGTATCCAAATGACATTAGAGTAAAAATGACAATAGTAGCTTCCAATTTTGGCCGCCGGCACAGAAAGATTGTGACTCAATACTTCTACTTACAGTCAGATCTTAAGGGAAGGTTCATATCTGACGTTCACGTTCAACCGATTATACGTTAGTGCGACCGATAATACGCTCGATGTATTTTACGTCAGATATAAACCTCCCCTAACAGTTTGTTTATAGTCAAATTGTACAAATTCTGTTTTTTCTAAGAGATTCGTCAGTAATACTAATTACGTCAGAGGGAGAGGTCTTTAGACCGCAGTGGTCTCTTACAGACCGTTCAAGGCAACGTTTAGAGGTCGGATTGTGTCAGTCCCGACTCCCACTTGACCGATAACGCGATGTTTTATAAAACAGGTATTGATAATTAACGTGAAATAGGAAAACGATAAACTGATAGAGTCAGACAAGGACGCGGCCCATTGTATGGTAATCACGCGGTTAAACTACTGACACTATTATTCAGAATATTCACGGATAATCCTACTAATATAATAAACTATCTGTGTCTTATCCCGTGGGAATTTTGGGATCAAAAGTATCCTATGTGTTATTTCCCGGTATAAGGAACATCTGTACCAAATTTCATTAAAATCCATTCAGTAGTTTTTGTGTGAAAGAGAAACAAACATCCACACATCTACACTTACAAACATTCGGCTTTATAATATTAGTAGGATGCGAAAGTTTGTATGTTTGTGAGTTTGGATGTTTATTACTCTTTTACGCAAAACTACTGTATCGATTTAGATTTTTGGTACGGATGTTCCTTTTAACTAGGAATAAAACATAGGATACTTTTTATCCCGAAATTCCCACGGGATTATCCCATTTTCATTTAAATATCATACTAAAATCATAGTCTTAATACCATATTAAAATTCTTCAAAGTAAAATCCGCATTAATCACAAACAATGGTCACTATACGTTTCGCTAAATGAATTACTAGGTGCCTATGAAAGCTAGTAAAAACACGATGGCAGAAGAAAACGCAAAGACTCATTGTTGTTAATAATAAACCTGTTTTATTATTTTATTTAACATAGGAAATATTCCTCTACATCTACTTATATTAATATACCTTCGGAGGAATACTGTGACCATCCCAGTTGTAAGCGGGCCTGTCTCAACCGGGGCAGTACCATACTCACCGAATATAGGCATCAAATAGTAGTGAGATATATTATTCTGTGCCGCCAGCAAAAATAGGAAGCTCCTATTGTCATTTTGACTCCAATATTATAGCTTCGGTGATTTTTGACGACCTCGATGGCAGAGTCACAATGCCGGACTGTAATCCGTAGTACGTCATATAATTTTTAAAATGCAAATTTTACCAATAAAAATCGAACCACCGACCTCAGGATAACAAACCTATCTTATCATCACCATTAAAGTTTTTCTCGGAACATATAAAAATTATTATGTAAATGCTTCAACAGTAGTTCGAAACATCGCCCGTATACTCGTATTGTGTTTTCGTGTATCACAACTTTTAATTTATGTTAATGAATACATGACATGAGAATTTGTATATTTGACCTATTACTGTGGATGTTCATTTTTTAATAACATGAAAAAGTGTTTAGTATTATAATCTTTGAAGCGATTGTTTTGATGTATTAAGGTGGCCATTGATGAATCACTTGAAATGGTCTTCAAATGGTCGTAAATAATCATTCACTCCATCATCTCATTACATTAACTGTCCCCTAACTAAGTTCGTAATTTGTATCTAGGGTATCAGAAACTACGCACACACTTTCACATACACCCTGACCGAGACAAACATTTGTGGTTTACACAAATATTCACCCTGCACGGGAATCAAACCTTACTGATGGCAGTCCGACATGGTGACCACTCTGCCATCTAAGTCATTATATTAATACTAAGATTAAGATTAATTAAAGTCATTTAACTGGACAGTTAACAACACACATATTATACCGGATACCGACTCCTAAACACGTCACGGTAAACGAGTTTAAAGTCAAAAACTACGAAAGTAAAATGGTTTATAATCCAACATACATTCACGGCATACTTACATTTATTTTAATAGTTAAAACAGTTATAGTTTTGAGTAAAGTTTGTCTAGAATTTTAAAGTGATAAGACCGTAATTTATGATTGTCTAGCTAGAAGAAGCGAATATTTCTTTAGTTGAATGGCAAATATTGGCTGGAAGAAATCATTTAAAGTTAAAAGACAGACAAAAAACTAGTATAAGTAGTTATAATTCTTGTTTAAAAGGTTTTCTGGAAGAGATAGGACTTACTATCATATCCTTATAAGATTATATCTAAATCAAAAGATTGTCTTGAATAAATATATCTATTTCTATATTATATAAATATCTCTATAATATTCCCAATTGTTAGTTTATAAGATTTCAAATTAGGAACCTCATTAAGTATATCAAAAGTTGTGAGTTCGAGTCCTGTGTGAAATTTTTGTGATCCACAAATGCTTATCTCGGTGTGGATGTACTAGTGTCTATGAAAGTATGCATATGTATCCATTTTTATATTACATACAAATCATGATCAAAGCAAGCCTATTTAAGTTAAAGAACCTAGGGTTTTTTACTCAAAAACCTCATTTTTATAAACATTTTTGTCGTAAAAACCTATATATTTATTATTATTGTAAATACGTCGCACATTTTACCGGAGACCTGACTCACTCCGACTTATAACTACAACTTGAATCTAGATGCATTTAATTATGAGGGAAATACGTGTAGCGATTGCAGAATAAATAATAAGAATACATTTATTTTATATTTAATCTAAACTAGCAGCGCCCGCGGTTTCACACGCGTAGTTTTCAATTTCCCCCTTTTCTTCCCCTAGGGGGAACTTCCAAAAATCCTCTCATAGTGGTAGCCTACTCCCCCCAACAAACACACGTGCCTTTCAGCTCTCTACGACCAGTAGTTTCGGCTGTGCGTTGTCAGTCATATGTATGTATATAAAATTCTTCCGTTTCTGAGTGACGTACTGACTGACAGACAACGCACAGCCGAAACTACTGGTCGTAGAGAGCTGTTTGGCACGTGTGTTTGTTGGGGGAGAGGATTTTTGGAAATTCTTCCTAGGGGGAGAAAAGGGGGAAAAACCCAAATTCTGCCGCAAGTCATTATTCCACGCGGACGAAGTTAGCTTAAGTTAGTAAAAGCTAGTGATTTTATAAAATGCAAGACTTTTCTGCGGACCCTACAATGAGTTATCATTACATCTGTGTTTCGAGTTTCCTGTAAGTAATTAATATGCGTATTTTAATATACGTTTTATCTTTTATATTTATATATAAATATATATTCTATACATATAACTATACAATATTTATCTCTAAGTTGCTATTAACCTAATACTGCGTAATCCTTACTAATATTATAAATGCGAAAGTAACTCTGTCTGTCTGTTACCTTTTCACGGCTAAACTACTGAACCGATTGACTTGAAATTTGGTACAGGGGTAGCTTATGGTCCGGGAAAGAACATAGGATACTTTCTAACCCGAAATTCCCACGGGAATGAGAACTATGCTGGTGAAACCGCGGGGCGCAGCTAGTAACTTATATTTTGTACAAACTAGGTGTTAATGACGGGTTTACTCGCGTTATTCATAAAAAAATCTTATAATCCAGTTTATAAGCTGTCATTTTTCTTAATTTCTTGACAATCGTTGCAGTTATTTTTGCATTTTTGCGTGATTTAGTAACTAACTTAAATTAATGTTTTACCTATAACTTAATTACTAAAGGATTGTCTGTCTATGTATGACTGTGTGTGTGTAGTTTCTGATACCCTAGATACAAGTTACGAACTTAGTTAGGGGTCAGTTACTGTAATGAGATGATGGAGTGAATGATTATGTCATGTTATAATTCACCATTAATAACTAGTAAATCGGTGGATAAACACATACATTAATATAGATGCAGTATGACAAACAAGAAAACAATGTAGATTTTGCATCAAGATAAAATGTGTCATATGTCAAATGAGTAAAGTTCAATTTGTTGCGTCACTTCCTCAAATTTTTCCATTAAAATATACTTATAATAGAGTTCTTCTGTGATGATAAGCGAAGTTATTTGCGAGTTTAATATACATATACTAGTAGCGCCCCGCGGTTTCACTCGTAGTTCCCATTCCCATGGGAATACAGGGATAATATATAGCCTACTAGCTGTGCCCCGCGGTTTCACCCGCGTAGTTCCCGATCCTGTAATTATTTCGGGATAAAACATAGCCTATGTTCTTTCCCGGACCATAAGCTGCCCCTGTACCAAATTTCAAGTCAATCGGTTCATTAGTTTAGCCGTGAAAAGGTAACAGAGAGACAGACAGAGTTACTTTCGCATTTATAATATTAGTAAGGATGTTACTCAGGGTGAATGTAGCTTTCTAATGGTGAAAGAATTTTTGAAATCGGGTCCGTTGTTTCCAGAGCCTATTCGTTACAAACAAACAAATCATATGTCCCACTGTTGGGCAAAGGTCTCCCCCAAACATTTCCAACTCTCCCTATCCTTCGCAGCCTCCCACCAGCTACTGTCGAAGGTAACAAGATGGTCCCGTCAACGTTTCGTATTATTTTTTAGAGGAAATTATGGAAATAAGAGATAGAATACATAACTACAAATATCCTCTTTCTAAAAAAAAGAATTTTAAAATGCTCCATTCATGATTACAAGGAAATCGCTTAACAAACAAAAAAAATGTAAAATACGAATAGAGAACCTCCTCCTGTTTTTTGGAAGTCTGTTAAAAATACTACAAATACAAATACCTAGATAATGAATAACAAAATAACTTATTAGTAATACAAACAGTTAATAATTCAACTTATAATAAACTGACTGACATTTATTATATAAAAAATATAATAAAAATGTTAAACCATCAACAACACGAGAATTCTTTGCATTATTTTGCGTAATTCCAGAAAGAGATAGTTGTATAGATAATGTAGTGAGAAGGAAAGAGATAGCGAATTGAATGAAGGCTCAAGGTAAACAACGTTTACTGACAACGTTTTCCATTTGAGCTCTGTGTCGGTTTTGTGTTGAACATTTTGTACGGAGAGCGGGCACAGTGTAACACAGTGCTGGGCTGTGTTGTACAACGAAGTTGGTTGCCGTTTTCTCGATTTCCAAGTATAAATTTAAACTCCTATAATGTTATGTTCGCCTGGTACTTTGTATGTGCTAAAATCCTTTTGTTTTATTGGAATTAGGTCCTTTTTCGCAATTAATTTTTGCAATTTCATTTTATATTTTAATTTTATTTAAAATTATGATTTTTTTGTAACAAATTTTGTTATTTTTTTTTATTAAAATTTCAATTTTTTTTTTTTTTTGAGACCACCTCAGTAGTTATTTAGACATATTTAAATTGTTTTAATTAACAGTGTTCCATAAATTAAATTCGCATGTATAAATAAATAATGCAGTTTTTGTACTAAATAAATGAATAATATTTTAAGTAAGGATCTCGTTTATGTCTTTTCTTTGAATGATTAGATTGAAATATTTAAAACTAATTTAAGGCACATTTTAATGATTTTTTGATATTAAAATACGAAAATTTCAAAATAGAAGGGTTCAATATGAAATTTATATTGAGACACATAGCATATATTCATACAAACATTTTAATGCTACTAAATATTATAAATGCGAAAGTAACTCTGTCTGTCTGTTACCTTTTCACGGCTAAACTACTGAACCAATTGACTTGAAATTTGGTACAGGGGTAGCTTATGGTCCGGGGAAGGACATAGGCTATGTTTTATCCCGAAATTCCCACAGTATCATGAACTATGCCGGTAAAACACAGCACAGGTAATTTGTAATAAAAAATATATCAATAACTAGCTAAACCCAGCGGTTTTACCCGCATAGTTCCCGATTCCGGAGGAATTTCGGGATAAAACATAGCCTATGTCCTTTCCCGGACCACAAGCTACCCCTGTACCAAATTTCAAGTCAATCGGTTCAGTAGTTTAGCCGTGAAAAGGTAACAGACAGACAGAGCTACTGTCGCATTTAAAATATTAGTAAGAATAAGGATTATATTAAAAAAGTAAGATGAATTAAACTCTAATATAATAATGTGATAAATAAGTTACAAACATACAAACAAACATGTTCAATATAGAGATACGTTGTTCGGGGCGTTACGAACGATTATTTATTAATTTTAACATCCCGCGGTTTGGTACAGACACATTTACACTTGTAGTGGCTGAGGTTACACTGTGGCGAGCGGGCGAGCAAATATATATTTTACTAGCAGCGCCCCGCGGTTTTACCCGCGTAGTTTCCGTTCCCGTGGGAATACGGGGATAAAATGTAGCCTATGTTACTCAGGGTGAATGTAGCTTTCTAATGGTGAAAGAATTATTGAAATCGGTTCAGTAGTTTCGGAGCCTATTCGTTACATACAAACAAACAAACAAACAAATCTTTCCTGTTTATAATATTAGCATAGATTTCGATTTTGATTAAATACTGCTAATGAAATCAAACAATCCATGAAATAATAACATAAATCATTCACTACATCATCTCATTACAGTAACTGACCCCTAACTAAGTCCGTAACTTGTATCTAGGGTATCAGAAACTACGCACGCACTCATTCACACACACACCCAGACCGAGACAAACATTTGTGGTTCACACAAATATTCACCCCGCACGGGAATTGAACTCGCAACCTTACGGATGGCAGTCTGGCTTGGTGACCACTCTGTCATTGAAGTCGTCGAAATCGAATCATTTATTAAATTTGATTTTATAACTGTGGCTTGCGGCTTCTCTCCCTTTTTCTTAGCAGATAACTATGTATGTATGTATATGTATACATATATGCAGATATAGTAGTTTTTGTCGAATTTTTTTTTCAAGAATCTTTAAAAATAAGTATAAGTAAGTCAATATTGATTTACATATCTTTGATTTACACGAACACTACACGACAAAATCCGTTTAAGTGTTTTAATGACGTCAATATTACGATATCTCACATGGGAATGTTACATAGAATAAGTTTTATTATTAGTACTAGCGGCGCCCCGCGGTTTCACCCGCGTAGTTCCCGTTCCCGTGGGAATTTCGGGATAAAAAGTATCCTATGTGTTATTCTGATGTATAAGCTATATTGTGGTAAAGTTTCATTCAAATCCATTCAGTAGTTTTTACGTGAAAGAGTAACAAACATCCATACATCCATACTTACAAACTTTCGCCTTTATAATAGTAGTAGGATTATAAGTGAAGATATTGTTGAAGTGTCTAACTAAATAAATAAATAAATATTTCGTTAACTTCAAACCGTATTAACTTTAGTGTCCTTTTATTAGTCCAATAACTCTTTCGGTGTAACTCTATCCACTGAGTGAGGGTGTGGTCAAAATATTTATTAAAAACCTCTTCATTCAACGAAAAATAAAACTTTCGCAATCTTTGAGTGAGTGTCAGAGAAATTGTAATTTTAATGTAATATATTTTTTGCAAAAAATTAACTTTCTTAATTATTATATTAGCATAAATTAGTTTTTATAAAGATTTTGGTTTAATTTTTTTTGACGACCTCGATGGCAGAGTGGTCACTATGCCGGACTGCCATTCGTAAGGTTGCATATTCCATTCCCGTGCGGGGTGAATATTTGTATGAACCGCGTATGTGTGAATGAGTGTGTGTGTAGTTTCTGATACCACCATCCCCATCGGGATGGTTGGAGATGTTTGGGGAAGACCTTTGCCCAGCAGTGGGACACTATAGGTTGACAAAAAAAAAGTAGGATAAGTTAAAATATATTTTTTTACTAGCTGTGCCGTGCGGTTTCATCCGCGTAGTTCCCGATCTCGTGATAATTTCGCGATAAAACATAGCCTATGTCCTTCCCCGGACCATAAGCTACCCCTGTACCAAATTTCAAGTCAATCGGTTCAGTAGTTTAGCCGTGAAAAGGCAGACAGAGTTACTTTCCCATTTATAATATTAGTAAGGATTTTAAATTTCTTCTTTAAAAGTAAAGTCGATAGCAAATCTTAGTACATATATAAAATGTTTATTAAAATTATAATTTATTCAAATAAACCTAATTAATTAACTTTTTGTAATGAATTACAATTAAGCGTTTTTATTGTCTGAGCTAATTTCAATGTTTTTAAAATGATACGGTAATATTAATTTTACTTTCGGTAATGTGTAAAAAAGATTAATTACTATTCGTCTAGTGCTGTTAATTGAGATATATTCGGTTAAGCTACGTCTGCCACCGTCAGAATAGTGATGGGTGGCTGTTACTGAAGTGACTTTTAGTTTTATGAGTGTATCTTAGTTAAGTCAGTCCTGGTTGTCGTACTAACATCATCGACAGTCGGACTCTGCTAAGTTCTCTGCGTTGATTTCTCTTTGGTGTTGACATTTGAGGTTTTTAAAACTATCAGCGCCCTACAGTTTTTCTCACTTAAATCCCAAATCCCGTGGGAATTTTCCATCCACACAAACTGGGCCTCGATTCCCTTAACTATTAAGCTGTGATAATGCTACTCAAATGTATTTTAATATCAACATTATGGCCGTTTTTAACAATTTTTAACATGTCATTATCGTATTCTCTTAGTAACAACTACTCCGCTGACTCAATTGCTCACTGAGACCTTAGCCATTTGGAAAATATTTAGTAGAATACCTTTCTGACACTCTCGTTATGGTGCCTCAATATCAACATAATGTCTGATCAATAATGTCAAATTGCGGACTTAGGGCCCTGTATGAATGTTTGAAATAAAGGTAGTCAAGGAATCAGTTGCTATGTATATGAAGATGGTACAGTGATTGATTATGTTATGTTATACATATTTACAACATCGAATAAAAACAGTAAAAAGATTTTTGGGTAGCAAAACACACTAATTATAGTCATATATTACAATCTAGACAAAATACGCGCAAAACATTAGTCTAATATATAAAATTCTCGTGTCACAGTTTTCGTTGCCATACACCTCCGAAACGGCTTGACCGATTCTCATGAAATTTTGTGAGCATATTCAGTAGGTCTGAGAATCGGCCAACATCCCGAAATTCCTACGGGAACGGGAACTACGCGTGTGAAACCGCGGGGCGCAGCTAGTTACATATAAAAATATATACCTAATAGTAGTTTACAAACACACGCCGTTATACGAGGCGACCTTACAAACAATTTTAAATTAATATTTCGTTGCCATGTTGTATAACCGAGTATGTACCGTTGGCAATACGTTTTTTACTCACGTTCATATCAGTTCAATCATTTTTTTTTGTGGCCCAACGCAACCAACTCCGCGAAGCGTGGCCGGTTATTTTTTCACATCAAGTTACTCAGCGAAATTTTTATTAATTACTCTATTTCGATTAATTTCTTTTGTTAATTATGAACGTAGACTTGTTTGTGTTTAATTTTTAATTGGTATCTTTAGGTAAACATATTTGTTTGCTAATTTTGTTTATACTTTGCGTATTACTAACTTAATAAATTAATATCTATGAAAAATCCAAACTAATATTATAAATGCGAAAGTAACTCTGTCTGTTACCTTTTCACGGCTTAACTACAGTACCGATTGATTTGAAATTTGGTACAGGGGTAGCTTATGATCCGGGAAAGAACATAGACTATGTTTTATCCCGAAATTCCAACGGAATCGGGAACTACGCGGGTGAAACCGCGGGGCACAGATAGTATTAAAATAAAGGTCGATTTTTTTTTCTTCTGTCTCTTTATCCCATGTCTATTTGGGGTCGGTTTTCAGTGTAACCACATTTGGTGGAGTGTCAGTATTGTACGTGAAGCGACTGCCATCAGACCTTCACAACCCAGAAAGCGTTGTATCGCCAGATATTGAAAGGAATCTTAATGTCTCATAGCTGACGTTAAAAAAAATAATAATTTTGATTCTAAAATTGATACTATCTACTTTATATATTACTAGCTGTGCCTCGCGGTTTCACCCGCGTAGTTCCCGTTCCCGTGGGAATTTTGGGATAAAAAGTATCCTATGTTCTTTCCCGGACCATAAGCTACCCCTGTACCAAATCTCAAGTCAATCGGTTCATTAGTTTAGCTGTGAAAAGGTAACAGACAGACAGAGTTACTTTCGCATTTATAATATTAGTTAGGATTCAATTTTGAAATATAAATCGTTCTCTTTCACATCATTTCATATTACTACAATTTAACACACAAAAAACTAAAAAGCATCACCAAATTAATTACGACCAATATTTAAACGCAGCAAATGCTTTTTATTTTGTAGCTGTCACAATGACAGATGTCACAGTTAGGTTATTAAAGTTATTAACCGATTCAGTTGACAGGTAAGCGCTACCTGTTTCCTTGACGAGTGTAAAGTTTTAATCCCAAATTGACATTAATCAACCATCAATTAATTTTGACGTTTTCGGGTGCAAAATTTTGTTAATCTTTTTAAGTGTTAGCGCGTCATAATGTAGAACAGTTGAGTTTTTAATTATCTCAGGAACTACTGATTAGAAATTATCGAAACTAATAAACTATACTAATATTATAAAGAGAAAAGATTTGTTTGTTTGTAACGAATAGGCTCCGAAACTACTGAACCGATTTCGAAAATTCTTTTACTAATGGAAAGCTATATTTTATCAGCGAGTGAGTTAGGCTATATTTTATCCCAAAAATCCCACGGGAACGGGAACTATGCAAGAGAAACCGCGGGGCACAGCTAGTAATAAATATAAGTATAAAAAATCTCTACTAAGACATTTAAAAACAAAAAACAACATATTTTTCTTATACTACAACGTCAGTAATGAATAATTTGCGTTAATGTCGGCACAACGAGCGAGTTACAAGAGAAAGTGGTTGATTTTTCTCGAGTTATGCATGTAGGGTGAACCAACCTGTTGCGATGACATTGACATTTGGTATGACATTGACAGCTCTCAAATGTGATGTGTCAAAGTTGAAAGGTGAAATGTCTTGTTTTGAAGATTTTGATTTGAGTGATGAAAATTTGATTGATTGTTTTGTTTATTTTTTGTTTCTGTATTACTAGCTGTGTACCTCGGTTTTACACGCATTTTTTCTTCTTTATTTGCAGATTACTTCCTTATAATAACTATCTTTATGCCAAAGTTTTACGCAATTCAGTAGTTTGAGCTGTGTGTTGAAAGATCAGTCAGTCAGTCAGTAACAGTTGCCTTAAAGAGGTGGATAAAACTATGGGGCACAGCTAGTTCAAATGACATTAATAAAAAAAAATAGAAAAAAAATCTTAAAAAAACATCACCAGCCAGGAATCGAAACCGGACCCCCATCTTCCAATCTTCGGAACTAGTTCACTAATGATCTTGCGCAACCGAAAATTTCACACGAAATTAATGTACAAGTATACACAAAAGTTGTGCTCCGTCACTGAGTATAATAAAGGTCGGTATTGTGCTACTTGTGTTGTGGACTGTACCTGTATTGAGGGCAGGAGACACGCCTCTTCCATTCATTGTAGATACACCTTGAATAGATATATGTAGATAAGTAACATGATTTACTGCGGTTTTACTCGCTTAAATCTATGGTTTTAATCATTCACTCCATCATCTCATTACAGTAACTGACCCCTAACTAAGTTCGAAACTTGTATCTAGGGTATCAGAAACTACGCACACACTCATTCACACACACCCAGACCGAGACAAACATTTGTGGTTCACACAAATATTTATCCTGGGAACCCCCACAATGATGCACAGTGACTTTTACAAATGTTCTCCATTACATAACTAGGTAATCTACTAAATTTTATCTAAATCGATTCAGTAGTCTTTACTTCAAAGAGTTGACAAACATACACACTCACAAACTCGAGTATTGTTCGTATGCGTTTGCCATAACTGGGATACGAACTTACAACTAGGGTAAGGCCTAAAAGTATTTTTTTTCCAAGCTTTTATTTAGTGTCACCTGGCCCGTTGTCTGTAATCAAATCTTGCAGCCATTTTTCGACCACTTCTGGTTATCCGATTGAGCCGTTTGGCATACTTATGTAAGTCCCATAACAATGCAATAAAAGCTAAAAAAACTTGTTTTTAACCCCCGACGCAAAAAGAGGGGTGTTATAAGTTTGACGTGTCTGTGTGTGTGTGTGTATAATGTGTGTGTGTGTATCTGTCTGTCTGTGGCATCATAGCTCCCGAACGGATGAACCGATTTTAATTTAGACCCGTTTAAAGGTTATGGGGGTTTGAAAGTAATTGTGTTGGGGGTTTTTAAAAAGGTTTTTTTTAATTAATCTTGTTTGTTATATTACTGCTTAGACAATTAGACATTTTTTTTGTGTACTCGTGTCACCTCGAATACCTAAGTATAATAAATTATATTTCTGAAAGCAATTTATTAAAGGTAATTATTTTATATGCATATCTGTTTTAGGTAATATTTCATTGTTTGACTAAAAACAGGTACAATTACAGACAAATTATAAAGTATAAAAACTTGGGGTTTCCTAAAAAATATGATTTTATAACTCAAAGTCATATTGAGAAACTTAACATCATCACTACATAGTATAAAACAAAGTCGCTGTCGCTGTTTGTCCCTATGTATGCTTATATCTTTAAAACTACGCAACGGATTTCGATGCGGTTTTCTTTATTAGATAGAGCAATTCAAGAGGTAGGTTATAGCATATTTTTATTCCTACATTCTCACGGGATTGGGAACTGCGTGGGTAAAACCGCGGGTCGCTGCTAGTAGTAATAAAATGAAGTCGTTTCCACTATGGTTCGCTTATATCTTTTAAACTACTCAACGGATTTTGATGCAGTTTTGAGCAATAGATAGAGTGATTCAAGAGGAAGGTTTATGTGTGGTACGTTCCCATGGGATTGGGATTTTACGTGCGTGAAACCGCGGGACACAGTTGGTTAAAATTAATATTTTGTTTCTATTTTTAGCTGTGAATAAGTAGATTTCATGTAACTTTCTCACGTTTTTGTCTTGTATGTATATTTCAATTCAATCCATACTTAAATTACAATTACGTATTTCTTTCGTGTTTTGAGCTGTGTGTTTATAGATCAGTCAGTCAGTCAGTCAATAACATTTGCCTTTGGATTTTTTGTATTTAATTCCGAAACTAAGATTTCACTGCAGATTAAAAGTCTTTCTCACAGATGATAAATTATTACAGTAAAGAGTATGCCTCTTCACTGTAATTATATTATGATACTAGTAGCGCCCCGCGGTTTCACCCACGTAGTTCCCGTTCCCGTTGGAATATGGGAATAAAATTATGCTAAAAACCTTCCCACTGAATCACTCTCTCTATTGAAACAAACCGCATCAAAATCCGTTGCGTAGTTTTTAAGATCTAAGCATACATAGGGACAGAGAAAGCGACTTTGTTTTATACTATCCCTATTAATATTATAAATGCAAAAGTAACTCTGTCTGTCTGTCTGTCTGTCTGTCTGTTACCTTTTCACGGGTAAACTACTGAATCGATTGAATTGAAATTTTGTACAGGGGTAGCTTATGGTCCGGGAAAGAACATAGGCTATGATTTATCCCGAAATTTCTACGGGATCTGGAACTACGCGGGTGAAACCGCGGGGAACAGCTAGTGTAGTGATAATAATACATCTGTGAGACTTTGTTTTATACTATGTAGTGAAGAGAATTAGGATTATTCAATATATTTATTTATCTATACTAATATTATAAAAAGGAAAGATTTGTTTGTTTGTTTTTTTGTTTGTTTGTAACGAATAGGCTCCGAAACTACTGAACCGATTTCAATAATTCTTTCACCATTAGAAAGCTACATTTACCCTGAATAACATAGGCTATATTGTATACCCGTATTCCCACGGGAACGGGAACCACGCGGGTGAAACCGCGGGGTACAGCTAGTTTTTCATATCTTACATAACATTTACATAAACATTATGAATATTCATACAATGTATGTCGTAGTTTTAGTATGTAAAATTCTAAGGTTATGTCAAAACATTATGATTTGAAGGTGTATGAATAATAAATATTTATGCGCAATAGACGATTGAAAAATGTATGTTTTTGTTATTAATAAACATGCCTAGAGTTTGCGATCACTTACACGATGCAAGCGTGGTTGATGACCTCGATAGCAGAGTGGACTGCCATCAGTAAGGTTGCGGATTTGATTCCCGTGCGGGGTGAATATACGTGTGAACCACACATGTTTATCTCGGTCTGGGTGTGTGTGTGAATGAGTGTGCGTAGTTTCTGATACCCTAGATACAAGTTACGAACTTAGTTAGGGGTCAGTTACTGTAATGAGATGATGGAGTGAATGATTATGTTATGTTAAACTTTTCTCCTTTAACTTGTAGAAAAGTTTTTGGAAATTCCCCCTCTAGGGAGAGAAAAGGGGGTTTGAAAATTACGCGTGTAAAACCGCGGGGCGCTATTCTAAACATAAAATAACAAACTTACCAACTTTATTAGTACAAGTAATTGTAAAAAATGAATAGTTCGACATATTTTTTAGTTACAGCAATTAAATAATTATTAAAAAGACGGAGAATGCCACAAAAACTGTTATTTCGACATGACCCTTACCTCCTTGACATTTTGATTCGAGCCAACCTTCACACTGTATTTGCAATGAAATTAATAATTTATTTATGGGTTAAAACACGCTAGCGGCACCTCAGTTCGTTCATGTTAAAAGTTACTATTATATCATCATCATCATCAGTACATCATCAATATGCGTGAAAGAGGAACAAACATCCACACTCAAAACAAACATTCGGCTTTATAATAATATTAGGATTAGGAATATCGTTACCCATATAATAATTATTAATTATTATCATCTTCCGGTAAACAATTCTTCAGTTAATGTAAAAACTATATTAACCACCCACGGTGGATATTAAAAAGTAATAATGACATTAAGTGAACTCATAAAAAAGTTATTACCCAAGTATATATTGTATGATACCTGCATGGTAATACTACATATTTTATTTTTATTCTCTAGCCGTTATTTTTAATGCATGATACCCGTCATACATTTGTCTATGGTTTGTCATATCCCCGCCGTAGTTTTATTTATGGTTCGTAATTTTTCCGCCGTAATTTTGTCTATGAATCTTTATAATTTCGCCGTAATTTTGATTATAGTTCGTCATTTTTCCGTTGCACTTTTGTCTGTGGTTCGTCTTATTCCTGCTGTTTATGGTTTGTCATATCCCCGTAGTTTTGTCTATGGTTTGTCATATCCCCGTAGTTTTGTCTATGGTTTGTCATATTCCCGCCGTGTCTACTATGGTTAACTTTATTCTCAGTTTACTCCAAAATTCATTCCTAAGTACGAAAAATATAAATTATGGTTTCATTATACTAGATACTACGTAAAGAAAATAATACAATCTGTTGAGCCCTGAACCTAAGACCTCAGGTTTAGCAGCAGTGCATATAAGTATACTATCTTTTATTAATATTTGTACTTAATATTCTAAACACACGTAGTTCTAAATGTACGCGATTCATTACGAAAGTACAACAAAGTCATACATCCTCATAGACTTTGATTAATCAACGCAGAGTCTACTAAATAGGGTGAAACTTTTCAAGTGGGATCATTTAAAATGTAGACAAACTATAATGAATCGATTTTTAACAGATCTACAAAGGTAGTTAATGATTGAGATATAAATCAAAACAATTTATGGCTTTTTGAAATTCAGAACTCGGAATAAAATGACCGAATATTAATATCAGAATTCGTACAGCCCAAAAAATATGTATTAGATACGTAGAAACCCAAATACAAGAGCTAGTTCTATCATACAATCTTATATATATATAAAAGAAAGTCGTGTTAGTTACGCCACTTATAACTCAAGAACGACTGGACCGATTTGGCTGAAAATTGGTGGAGAGGTAGTTATGAACCAGGAAAAGGACATAGGATACTTTTTATCCCGAAATTCCCACGGGAACGGGAACGGGAACCACGCGAGAGAAACCGCGGGGCACAGCTAGTTAGTCATAAAGGACACTTTTTATCCCAAAATTACCACTGTCATTTAAGCGAGTAAATCCACAGACAACAGCTAGCAATACATTTCAAAACTTGCAACAGTCACCTACAAAGACTAACGTCACTCTGTATGGTTATCCGGTGGCCCAATGAAGTCAATGTGCTGACCAGTATAGCTTGACCTGTGTCCCCATCACCACATAGTATAAAACAAAGTCACTGTCGCTGTCTGCCTGTCCCTATTTATGCGTATATCTTTAAAACTACGCAACGGATTTTGATGCGGTTTGTTTTAATCGATAGAATGATTCAAGAGGAAGGTTTTGACAGAATTTTATTCTTGTATTTTGACGGGAACGGGAGTTATGCGGGTAAAACCACGAGGCGTTGTTAGTACATAACTACAGTACGGTTTGCAGTATACTGGTCGGCCGTTAATACTATCACTTGAGCATATTACGGGGAATAATCGGGACTTCCTATTTAAAGAGATCCCGCAGTACAGTGATTTGTTCCAGTTTTTAAATTCGAATTGATTTCTGTGTTAGATGTTGTACTGGGATGGATGGAGATTCTTGTTTAGATCAAATTAGGTTAGTTTTTGGGATGGCTTTAATAATATGGGCTATTTAGTAGGATGGCTATCTTCAAACTTATCTAGCGGAATGAGTTGTGAGAGTGGCAAGTTATTAAGTATATCCTTGTTGTCGTAATAACCATACTATCCTATAATTGACAGTTATGACAGGTTGTCAGAGCCCTCAAAAGTTAATCAACTATTGGTTTTATCTAAAAACTAGTAGCTCCCCGCGGTTTCACCCGCGTAGTTCCCGTTCCCGTGGGATTACGGGGATAAAATATAGCCTATGTCACGCACTGATAAATTAGCTTTCCATTCGTGGAAGAATTTTTGAAATCGGTCCAGTAGTTTCGGAGCCTATTCGTTACAAACAAACAAACAAATCTTAAATAGATGACGCACTTATTGGCATGCATTTGCTTCACATGAAAAAAATATGTTGTTTTGTAGTTGAGCCGAAGATCAGAACCAGTGGCGTGTATGCGAGACCTAGGTTTATCCAACGGCAAACTCTTGGCAAACTGAAGTAGGCTGATGATAACGATGATTTTTGTTGTTGTACTTGTGTTAAAGATTTCAACAACTTGACCTATCCAGAGTCGTTCTTTTCTGCATGCGATATTTTTGTTTAAACCAAATGTTATACTTTTGTGTGCTCTAACACCCCTGTCCGACTGTCGATGATGTTAGTACGACAACCGGGACCGACATAACCTTTTAAATACCAATCTATGTACAATCAGCGTCAGATAAAAGGTACCTCTTGGTAATGCTCACTTTGGTATTGACAACCAAGGCATTATAGTTTTTATCTGACGCTGACTCAGTGCCGCATTAGCCACGTAGCAAGGCCCCCCGAATTCGGGGGCCCCGCGCTCCAACGCCTCTCTGACCGTAAAAAAAATATTAATTTAGATAGGAACGTAAAATATCTTGCTTGACTTAAACACGAAGCGCTTAAGCTATGCTTCACTTCAACTTGAAAATCTAAAACTCGATTTTGTCACGTTAAATCGTAAAAATAAGTAGGTATTTTACGAACAATTTAACGTTTATAATCGATATATTTAGAATCGCATCTATACCCTGAGAACCTAAAGCAAAGCAAAGGCCCCTTGACAGTATTTGCTACAGGTCCCGCGCTGGCTTAATCCGGCACTGCACTGACTGTACTTTTTTTTTGTTTTTTTTTATCATTCACCCTCATCTCATTATAGTAATTGACCCCTAACTAAGTTCGAATTTTGTATCTAAGGTATCAAAAACTACGCACACACTCATTCACACACACACCCAGACCGAGACAAACATTTGTGGTTCACAGAAATATTCACCCCGCACGGGAATCGAACCCGCAACCTTACGGATGGCAGTCCGGCATGGTGACCACTCTGCCATCAAGGTCGTCAACATTAAATTTTTTCGTCATTTTAACACTACATTTAACTTTTAAAAAGTGTAAAATTAAAAAATCTAAATTAACTTCCCTAAATGAACCAATAAAACACAATATTGAATGTTATAAAATATATAACGTTATTCGTTATTACACAATCGTATTGAATCGAATCGTACCAATTAGAATGATCGATTTGTTTTGGTCAGTGTTGCTATAAATCATAATTTTGTAGTGTGTACACCTGTTGAGATTATTTTGAGTGAGGGTTGGATATGGCAATATTAAAATAAGGATACGAAGTATTTTTTTATATTTTTATAAATCTATTTTTTTCTAGGTAATATATTTTTTACTTACCTTTAAAAATCATAGAACGATACCTGTCGATATAACGATATATCCGTTATATTTTTAGTTATACTTAAGTTTTTTATTATTTTAATTAAGTATGTTAAAATGACAGAGTGGTCACCAAGTCACCATGCCAGATAGCCAAGTAAAGGGTTACAATCACAAGTTCGACTCTCATGCTAGGGAATAAACATAACATAATCATTCACTCTATCACATCATCTCATTCATATTTTTTGTTCATACTGTGGCATATATCGAACATTTATTTACTTTTTAAATTTAGATTAAGATATACACCCCTATTTTGAAATTACGATACTTATTAAAATCAGAATATCTGTAGCAGTAACTGAATCCCTAAATCCAATAAAAATATTAAAAATGATGGTCGATTACTTATCTTTAAAAAATACTAAATAAATGTCGTATTACCAGACGGCACACTAGCTATCAAGTATTCTGTGACGGCTCGGGTCGATGACCGCGCTCAGCTGTGTATCGCAGCGTTCGCCTGTTGTTCAGTGTAGAATGACAATAAAATTCGGCGGGATTTTGAAAAACTTTGACTTATCATAACTTTTTAAATAAAAGCAAAAGAAAAAAAATAACTTCACTATTATATTGTCACCCGTCGTTTACATTAGCTGTGTGATTAAGTATCTCGAATTCAAAATAGGGGTGTATATGTAATTTTCACTTATGTCCTAAATAAATAAATAGTAACTGACCCCTAATTAAGTTCGTAACTTGTATTTTCGTTCGTATCTAGGGTATCAGAAACTACGCACACACACACACCCAGACCGAGACAAACATTTGTGGTGCACACAAATATTTCACTCCTATATTTCCTATATTCACTCCGCACGGGAATCAAACCCGCAACCTAATAAAATAAAATAAGTACTTATTTTAAATAAAAGTGGCAATAAAAATAAAGTTGCCACATCCAAAAACTCCGACCTCCGTGACGGACAAACAGACAGAACTACAATAACAAATGATCAAGTTCACAACTAATTAACTCCTAATGACTTACAACAAAAAAGACATCATAGTTTCTATCAATCATTATCCTGTTTTATTGTAACTGTGTAGCTGGCAACACATACTTTTAGTTTTTGAAAAAAGTTTTTTTGAATGGCAATCTTTTTTTGATATTGATTATGTAAAGCGCAATGAAATAAGTAAAAAATATATTGATTATGTAAAGTAAAAAAAAAATATAAAATACGATTATCAAATTGAAAGACAAGAGTCTAAAACTAATATTAATACGTAATAATGTAGTAAAAAATAACAGGTTTTAGTATGGTTATATTCAAACTGAACAAAACAATTAAAAAAATTACACTAAAACTTTACACTACCAAAATACTTCAAAATATAGTAAAAAAAATTCTTTACTAAAATTTTCATCTAAAAAAAAATCAAGTATTACCAAAAACAATATTTCTATCGCACAACTTTCTTCACACCTAACCCACAAAAAAGCACACTGATGAATTATTCCTCAGAACGAATGATTTTGAACTACTCATTCAATATCCCGCTATAAAAATTTGAATATGGGAAGGGTCATGGCTCTTTTAAGGTGGCTATTGACTAGTCAGTCGAACTGATCAGTCCAGACATAAAACTGTGCGTCACTCCAAAAGTTTTAGGCCAACTAAATTTCCCCACTGGAATCGCCCCGAAGATTGATGATCATTTTTGGATGGACGCCAGTTCAACTAGGTTTCGATTCTGTTAACTATACTGCTGTGATAATGCAACTCAAACGTATTTAAATATCAACATTATGGCCGTTTTTTTGACATTTGTTAACACCACTGACTCAATGGCTCCATAAAACTTAGATGGTTGTCATAGAAACAGTATTCTGACGTTTATTTGTCAACGTTTTTATTTGAATTTTGATATGCAACAAAGACCACTGAGACACCATAGCCATATTCATAAATAGCAGAATACCTTTCTGACACTCTCGTTATGGTGTCTCAATATCAACATATTGTCTGATCAAATAATGTCTCGACCCCCTGATCAGTTCGTCTGACTCGTCAATAGCCACCTTTAACTTTTTGGTGAAAGGTTCGTTCAAAAAGGCTGTATATTTTTTGTTGCAACTTTTAAGCGTTGACATTTTATTTTTCGTAGTAACTCATTAATTTTGTATTTACTTTTTTTAATTTAAAAAAATGATTAATGAGTGCGTTTGTGAAAATGTTAAAATTGACAGTTTTTTTCGATATTTTTGTGTCGTAAGATTTTTTTTGTATTGAAATGAATGTAATTTTTGTTGAAGTAAAAGTGGTAATAGTAAAAGTGGATTAAAAAAGGGCCATTTTGTTATTAAAAAAAAAAAAACAAAATACACGTAAACCTTCCACTTAAATAAATTTATTTACTGATACAAGTTTCCAACTTAGGGGGTCAGTTCCTACAAAAAGAGAAGATGTAGTGAATGATTATGTTATGTTATGAATATTGCATTAAAATCCGTTGCTTAATTTAGAAGATCTAAGCATACATAGGGACAGAGAAAGCGACTTCGTTTTATACTATGTAGTGATAGCTCTACTTATTTAAATTTAAACTTAATATAACAATAACAAATGTTATTATGTCAGCAAATCTAATTTTTTACCGTTTTTTGACGCGTTATAATAACAGAACCAAATCAAAATAAGACGAGGCACCTTTATGATGAGACCGTGGTATAACAAACATAAAAACACACATACAAAAAGAAAACTTACGCAAATATACACCTTATTATTATATACATAAGAGTGTAGTTTTATTTTGAAAGTAGTAAAAACAATTTTGTAATTTGTATACGTCTGTCAAGTTTTAGGAACCGGAAATGTCAAAAGTTAGTTTCAACGTTTGCGTGACGCGTCGGCGCGGGCGCATCGCATTTTGTAACTGTTGTTTTTTTAATATCCCTTTGCTTTTACGTTTATATTTTGTGTAATAATATTATTTATTTAAAAGTAAGTATGTATTTTTTGATATTTATTATCTACTAGCCGCGACCCGCGGTTTCACACACGTAGTTCCCGTTCCCGTGGGAATTTCGGAATAAAAAGTATCCTATGTTCTTTCCCGGACCATAAGCTACCCCTGTACCAAATTTCAAGTCAATCGGTTCAGTAGTTTAGCCGTGAAAAGGTAACAGACAGACAGACAGAGTTACTTTCGCATTTATAATATTAGTTAGGATCTATGGGGGAGACATTTGCCCAGCAGTGGGTCGATAGGGGTTGATGAAAAAATATCTATCCAATCCTTTCTAACGGCCTTTCTCAATATTCAATCTTCAAATACATTATGAATAGGATACATACTAGCTGTGCCCGCGGTTTTAATCGTAATCTTATCCCGTGGGAATTTTGGGATAAAAACTATCCTATGTGTTATTAGTTATAAGGGACATATGTACCAAAATTCATATAAATCGGTTTAGCCGTTTAGACGTGAAGAAGTGACAAACATACACACTCACAAACTTTCGTATTTATAATAACATAACATAATCATTCACTACATCATCTCATTATATTAACTGACCCCTAACTAAGTTCGAAACTTGTATCTAGGGTTTCAGAAACTATAATAAAAAAGGTAGCACTCCGGGAGTGCCGGCAGAAGTGAAAACTTCAATATTAACGTTGTGTTTAATTATAAGTATAAAAGTACTATCATTTATGAGGTAGAATACAATGTTTGTTTCTTACTTCAGTTATCATAAACGTCACGGGATGCTGATCTTACGCTTTTTCGATCAGCATCACGTGACCCTGACGCGAGTTTGAAAGTTTTTTACCCATACAAAAAAAGTGCTGAGCGCCGCTAAAGAAGTTTTCACTTCAAAAAAATATTAATAAAAAACTATAATATTAGTAGGATGAAGATGATAGTGATTGATTATGTTATTTGCTTTTAAAAATATACTCATATACACAGTCGTGATAAAACCTAATTAAAAGTATAAAAACTATTTGTCTGAAACCTCATTTATCTAATTTATTAAATTTTTAATGCCGTAACGATTGCGAGTCACTTTCAATAATTTTATTGCACACGAATACAAACAAACAAAGAAACAAACATATTATTTATTACGATAAAACTATATAGTCTATTTTTAATGTGATATAACATTAAATTAAAAATTAAAAAAACTCCTCCATACAAAATCGTTGTTTTGTATGGACAAACGCTGAATGGAGCTGAATAAATGAGTCTGGTCCCTAACTTAGTTTTTTTTCTTATTGTTTATAGTAGATATTTCCAAATTATTCATGCATAAACTGCTGAAGTCATATTCATGTTTGGTACAGATATTTGCCCATAACCAGAAATTAGATTAAGGGCCTATTTCACCATCTTCAAGTAACGTTCCGAGCTACTCACAAGTTTTGTCTTTGTCACTTGATATAAAGTAAGAAAGAGACAAAACTAATTTACTTGGTGAGTAACTTTACTTGAAGGTCGTGAAATAGGCCCTTCATATACTATTTTCCCACGGGATTGGGATCTAATACGAGTAAAACTGCGTATCACAACTAACCTAACAATCTCACATTGTGACGTATAATTTTAGTGCTTGAAGCGTGTTTACCGAACGATGACGTCACGGTCTGTGCTCACGTCCAACCAAATTAATAAGAGCTCTGGTTCTCCCTCTCAAACTAAACATTAAGAAAGGGCCAAGTGCGAGTCGGACTCGTGTATGAAGAATTCCGTACCATAAGGGAGCGTCCATGATTATATTTATTTAGACTTGTCATTATTAGGGCAGGGTTAAAAAAAAACAGACATTTCAACAACATTTTTACAATAAATTATGTAACAATAGCCATGTCCCGTGGTTTTACTCCCGTTATGCTGAAGCTGACCTAAGCGAACAGACAGAACAGAAGCGACTTCATTTTTATACTACTAGCTGTGCCCCGCGTAGTTCCTGATCCCGTGGGAATTTCGGGATAAAACGTAGCCTATGTTCTTTCCCGGACCATAAGCTACCCCTGTACCAAATTTCAAGTCAATCGGTTCAGTAGTTTAGCCGTGAAACGGTAACAGACAGACAGAGTTACTTTCGCATTTATAATATTAGTTAGGATAAGTAATCTATCTTAGAAAAATAGTCCCGTTTTTAGCCTTCAAGTACGGACCCCTAAAAACTTACAGTTGCATATGTCATCCTTAACTGGTTGGACACACGTTTTCGAATTGGTATTTATTTTAAATTGCTTTTTTATTGGGACACAATTTATGGGCATCGTCCCTTTTGGCGCCAAAAGTTCTTTTAGATAATGTTATTAGTGAAAACTGGCTAGTTTTTTGGGAATTTCTTACTGCAACTTTAAAGCTAATTTGCCGATTATTAATGCTCAAAAATTGCTGCAATTTTATAGTTAAGCTAGGCAATTTTGGCCACTGCCCAGATATTTTATAGTCGTTGCAAGTACTTATTCATTGTCTAGCAAATTTGAAAAAAATTGCTTGCAATTAGCAATTTTTTTCAAAAAATATCTAGCAAGACAGCATGGGTATACATTGCAAATATACTGAGCTGTATTAGTTCAATAAATATATCCAGCAGATGCAATTTTTGTAGCCCTTTTTCAGGCACCTTAGTATTTTTTTAAATTGAAATAGAAAATCATATTGAGTCACAATCTTTTCTGTGCCGGCGGCCAAAATTGGAAGCTCCTATTGTCATTATCACTCTAATGTCATTTGGATACATTTTCAATAAACTGACAACTAAAAGATGCGATTACAGCGACGCTGTCGCCGGCACAGAAAATATTGTGACTCCAAGACACAATTTTGATTTGACGTTTAAAATGACAGAACGGCTGTCATAGTTTTTTTTTTCTGTCGGCACTCCCAGAGTGCCACTGTTTTTTTTTATTGGGTTAATATTTATGGCCAGCGCGCCAAATGGTCTTTGTCTATGGATGATGATGTGTTTTTTTTTTTCTTTTACAGGTATGTACAAGGTTGTTGACAGATTGTTAATGGGTAAGCCTTTTTTTTAAGTGTGAAGTAATTAGGGTTTTAAAAGCTTATGATGTTAATAAGATAAAATGCTACTGGAGATTTATAACTTTTTAAAAGGTGTCTTATGTTGTTGAAATAAGGTCCTAATTTTAGTTAGTACTAGCTGTGTCCCGCGGTTTTACTCGCGCGGAACTTTATCGTGGTATTACACCCTTTTCTCCCCCTAGGGGGGGAATTTCCAGAAATCCTCTCTTAGTGGTAGCCTACTCCCCCCAACAAACACACGTGCCAAATTTCAGCTCTCTACGACCAGTAGTTTCGGCTGTGCGTTGTCTGTCAGTCAGTACATCACTCAGTAACGGAAGAGTTTTATATATATATAGATATTTATTTTCTATAATAGGAAGCGTCTGTCTATTTGTCCATGCTAATTTTAAAAACGAATATGTTTTTTTTACCTTTTTTTTTTCAAACAAAAAAATAAAAATGTTGCAATTGACTCATATCGATGAAATACATAAAAAACTCCTCCGTTTATAAAGTCGGTTAACAAAATTGTACTTTGATATGTCAGTCAGTGATTACTACGTTAAAATAATACATAAACTATAGGAAATACATAATAAAGTCGAGGCATTCATCCATAGACACAGATAACATCGTAATAGCGAATTCGACACTTTTGAATACGACAATAAACATTTCGACACTTGACATATACTGTCAAAATTCAATTCGACCGTGACAGTAAAAAAGGCGCAATTCTGTTGATTTTAGACCTAACTTTAAATATATCTGGACATAAATATATCACACATCGCGATTTAGTCCTGAACTAAGCGAAGGTTGTACTATGGATACTAGACGACGCATAAACAGACATCCTAATCCTAACTAATATTATAAATGCGAAAGTAACTCTGTCTGTCTGTTACCTTTTCACGGCTAAACTACTGAACCGATTGACTTGAAATTTGATACAGGGGTAGCTTATGGTCCGGGAAAGAACATAGGATAGGCGTTTTATCTTGAAATTCTCACGGGATCGGGAACTACGCGGGTGAAACCGCGGGGCGCAGCTAGTAATTATATATTTTTTTGTAAATAGGTACACGCATATTTAGATTGAAAATAAATAGAAGAATATGGGATATAAAAATAGTAATTTGTAAATACTATTATTTAAAAAGTGATTTTACTAGCAGTATTCCGTTTTTTTTTCAATTCCATGGGAATGTTGGGAGAAAAACTATTCCATAGTTCTTTCTCCTAAATCTCCTAATCTTACTTTTCACATGAAAGACTATACATTTCAAACCAGGATTTATAGTTAGACTCTTATAAATACTAAAAAATAAACGTGTGGCACTCGGGGAATGCCGCGGTAAAGCTATTGCATAGCAATTTTTTCAACTAATTGTTTTTTTATTTTTGTATTGCAATCCTAACCTTAGAAATTTTGATGTCGTACTTGGGACTTCATACAATAAAAACTTTGTCTACATTACTATAAAAACTTTTTGGAAAATTTATAAAAAAAAAGTTTTCTATAAAAAAATAATAAAAACGTGAGGTTGTTTTTCGTTACGGAATTTCTGGATTCGGTCCCCGCGCTCAAGGCCCGCGATAGAAGCTATGCAATAGCTTAATAAAACCCATTTTTAAAACCAGACTAACATCAATTCAAATAAACGTCAGATAGAATTGACAATTCATAAACAGAATTGCGACAGTACAAAAACCAATTTAATATTTGTATTTCGCCATACATTTTCCCACTATTACGGTGTGTGGTGATGATAATAGACAAAATGGCGTCCGTCACAGTTGACAATCAGTGTAATGAACGTTTTATCTTAAGTGAGGCATCGGCCTTATGCGTGGTCTTGGCCTTATATGACAGAAATTGTTTTTACTGACATTTTTAAATTACTACTAGCTACGCCCCGCGGTTTCACACGCGTAGTTCCCGTTCCCGTGGGAATTTCAGGATGAAAAATAGATGTTGGCCGATTCTCAGACCTACTGAATATGCTCACAAAATTTCATGAGAATCGGTCAAGCCGTTTCGGAGGAGTATGGCAACGAAAACTGTGACACGAGAATTTTATATATTAGATTGGTGAAAAAATGCATAAATAAAATACTAAAAAATGTGAGTACTTAAATAAAATGTCAGTGACAGCGTCGCTGTAATCGCATCTTTTGGTTGTCCGGCACAGAAAAGATTGTGGCACAGTATATAAAGAAGTAGCTATAGTACTGGGATGAAAATGGTCCCATATTTTATTCCTATATCTAAGCAAGATCAGATGAGTAATTTTAACGTGAAAGAGTAACGAACATCCGTCCAAACTTTCGCGTTTATAATATTAGTAGGAACAAAGTATAATAAGTAACATAATCATACATCATCTCATTACAGTAACTGACCCCTAACTAATTACGAAACTTGTATCTAGGGTATCAGAAACTACGCACACACTCATTCACACACACCCAGACCGAGACAAACATTTGTGGTTCACACAAATATTCACCCCGCACGGGAATCGGGCCCGCAACCTTACGGATGGCAGTCCGGCATTATTATTAAGTTTTAGACTATATTAAACAAATATATTTATTAGTTTCTTTCTAAAGGTCCCTCTTCATTTTAATAAAATATAATTGTATTTGTTTTTATTAAACATTTGTATTTACACCTTGCGTTCAATTAAGCTAACATATTAGATCAAGTGTAGGGGAAAAAAAAAAATATCTTACATAAATTATACTGGTTAGTTAGTGGTAGCTATTGTTTGCGTCTTTACTCGGCTAGATGAACTTTTTTATATTGTTTTGGGATTAAATGCTGCTTATCTGTTTTGCTATTCAAATCTGACTATAATAAGTAACAAAAATGATAAAATTGGGTACCTATTTCTGTTTTTTTATTTAAGTAATCTGAGAAGACATGACCACAGACAAGACAATAGTTTCCAAAACGAAATACTTAGTTTAAAATTTAAAATAAATACTACTTTTTAATAAATTAGTGAAATATGGATTAAAAACCGAATTCAATTAAAAAGAAAAGTTTTGATGGGCACCAATAAGGATCGAAATTTCATAGAGAAATAGTAAAAAAAAACCAATTGAATGACAACCAACAACACAGACTAAAAACGATAAAAGTCCCACCTCTCAAGGGCCTCTTCGACCGGTAAATAAACTTACCGGGGACAGTCCAGAGTACTTTGGTCTTGGTAGCTATACTTACCAGCCGGGCTAGCATGACTTCAAAAACGCGATAGATATAACGATAAAACACTATCCAACTGTCAAAATACGATGGAAATAGCCGCCATATTTCATTTTTATCATTTATCATTTATCGATACGCACGGTCATGCTAGGCCGGCAGGAACGTTAGAATGGATAAAAGCGTATCATGAAGAAAGAAACAAAAGGTGACGAGAATTAGGTAACTTATGAGTTACCAAACACAAGAAAAGTTATGTACTTAATTAAAATTTTGTCCATAAACCTCTTGTTTAAAAATCGGTTTAAGTACAACTTATAACTTTATCACTAACCTCAATAATATTTATCTAACATCCCACATATAAACCGGAATCAATTTAAAATATATAACAAAAAGCCCCCACAACAGATGTCGCGGGGAGTCGAACCGGCTACTATATTTATGGCTTTTTAATGACTATGCCATCGCAGCCCTTTACGGTTAAAACGGTAGCAATTCCTATATGTTAATTATTTGCTATTTTAATTACCTTAGAAGGTAAAATAGGTTGTTTTTTTGTGATATGAACTTTAAAATAATAATTGTTATAGGTTTTACTAGCTGCGCCCCGCGGTTTCACACGCGTAGTTCCCGTTCCCGTGCCCGTAGGAATTTCGGGATGAAAAATAGATGTTGGCCGATTCTCAGACCTACTGAATATGCTCACAAAATTTCATGAGAATCGGTCAAGCCGTTTCGGAGGAGTATGGCAACGAAAACTGTGACACGAGAATTTTATATATTAGATTTGACGACTATGTTGCGCTGTTTTGGCCGTGTTAATCCCATTCCCGTGGGATTTTTGGGATTAAAAGTATCCTATATGTTATTCCTAGTTATAAGGAACATCTGTACCAAATTTCATAAAAATCCATTCAGTAGTTTTTGCGTGAAAGAGTAACAAACATCTTTCCAAACTTTCGCGTTTATAATATACTAGCAGCGTCCCACGTTTTTAGCCGCATAGTTCTCGATCCCGTGGGAATTTTGAGATAAAACATAGCCTATGTCCTTCCCTGACTATAAGCTACCCTTGTACCAAAATTCAAGTCAATCGGTTCAGTAGTTTAGCCGTGAAAAGGTAACAGACAGACAGAGTTACTTTCGCATTTATAATATTAGTAGGAAGTTGGATTATATACTCGTAGTAAGATCGTATATCATTATATAGTACATTGAGCAGACCGTAAAAATATCAAATATTAATGCTATCACTGAATCTAAATCGATAAAATTCAACAATAACATAAAATAAACTCTGAAACATCTGCTTACTATAAAAATTAAACAATTTTAATTGTTTTAACAATTTTTCGAAAGAATCTTTACAACGGCAGATGTGAATTTTAAATGACATATTTGAAAGGGTTTTTGACGAAAGAAATCTATTTCTTTCTTTCTTTCTTACTTATATGTATTATTAAGATTGTTTGTATGAATGTACTGATCTCAGAATTTTATAAAACCTATTAAAAAAATGATATTTTGAAAAAAAAATGCATTCGAAAGCTTGTTTATTGATGAAGGCTTTACAATGCAAGCAAAACTGATGAGCAGCTGGTAATATTATTTATGTGCCCCGCGGTTTTACCCGCGTGGAACCTTATCCCGTAGGAATTTTGGGATAAAATTATCCTATGTGTTATTCCTAGGTATGAGGAACATCTGTACCAAATTTCATTAAAATCCATTCAGTAGTTTTTGCGTGAAAGAGGAACAAACATCCACACATCTAAACATCCACACTCACAAACATTCGGCTTTATAATATTAGTAGGATTAATGTAGCAAATATGTTTATATATAAAATGTTTTTTTTTTTTGATAATCGTACCTAAACCAATATGCCCAATAGGGTTTTTTTCTACCTAGATTTTTTTTTCGAACCTTTATCCCATGTCTATTTGGGGTCGGTTTTCAGTTTAACCAGATTTCGCGGAATGTCAGTATTCTACGTGAAGCGACTGCCATCAGACCTTCACAACCCAGAGAGCTATACGAAATTTTTTGGTTAAACCAAATGACTTTTGAGGGCTCTACTACCCGTTTTTCTACCTAGATTTGTGGTAGAAAAAAAACATATTTCCAAACTCTATGGCCATATAATGACCTGAGATACAAAAGAAAAAAACATAATAAAATTGACAATCGGCTAACATCAGAATGAACATCAATTATCTCTAAAATAACAGTTTTGTTGGTACAAAATATATTCACGTTCCGCTGCGTTGAAGTCTCTGTGTATGTGTGTGTATGAGGATGTGTGTGTATGTGTGTTACAAATATAGGATGTTCTAACATACATATGATTGATTGTTACTTACTTTCTATTTATGAGTTTCTAATTTGTTTGGGGTGTTTTAGATATTGTTTTTTTTTGTTTTAGTGAAATGGTTACGACTCTTGTATAAATTCATTATTTTTAATAAAATAATTGTTTTTCTTAACCTGTATCTTCTAACGGCTTGGCAAGAACCTCCTAATCTGATAAAAAAAATCGAATACCTATAGATACACATTTAAAAAAAAAAAACAGAGGTATATGCCTAAACTTTAGATACAATAGATTTAAAATATTTTTTTAAACCTTAAAATAGTGTCGAATTTTTTTTGTTTTACCTACTCGAGTAAAACCAGAGTTTTAATGAAATTTGAAAAACTAGATCATTATATTAAAATAATGTTTATTATGTGGAAATTTGAGATTAGTCTATAATATTTTTTTATGATGATGATGTAATTAAATTAGTAATACATCTCCAATAATAATCAAATTATTTATTAAACAGTTCGTTAACTAACATGCGTATTGACAGATGAACTGCCGTTATCCTTTTACAGTAGATTAAGTAATTGTATGTCATAAATATTAATAAATACACGTTTTAATACAATAAACAAAACCAGTACTTAATGGACGTGTATATATTATTATGCATAACATATATTTTTATTATTTCTTTAATGTTTGTGTCTTAACTATGTAGGTTTTAATTAAATTATCTGTTGGGCAGTGGCGGATTAAGACTTCATGATGCCCTAAGCAATCTAAGCCTTCGGGCCCCCCAGGGCTGGAATTTGACGACGAAAACACAAAAGGTCAGCTAATACTGAGCGCGCTATGTTCAACAAGGTAGGGCATTTGTCATTTCAAGCATAGCTACGGCCCTGGGGGCCCCCTATCCTTGCGTTCTGGTGCCCCCCCATACGTGGTGCCCTAGGCAATTGCTTAATTTGATTAAGGGTTAATCCGGGGCTTCTGTTGGGATTGCTAAGTAGGTTTTCAATAAAATGTTAGTATAAAACTATCGGAAAAGCGTGAAAAAAATCGGTTATGTTTCAGCATGTAAGTTGTTTGACATAATATTACAAAAAATCTCTTCGTACGTGTTTATATTCTAGGTTGAAGTAAAAAAAAACTGTATCATTTTAAAAATAAATCATTATAAATAAATAATTTCGATACGTCTACGAAAAAGAAAAAAATACACCTCCATTGAAAAAAACGTGTACACATTCACTCATAAAACAAACAAATAATGTCAACACATCTACGAAAACAACCGAAAAATTACGAAAAAAAAAGAAAAAAAAACAATAAAAAAACAAACGCACTGTATAAGGCGTGTGTTTATGCACATCAATTATAAAGTTACAGCGCGGAACCGGCGGAGGGCGCTAGCACCAAACATTCAGAGGTCAACGCGATACACACGAAAATATACCTTAGCCACTAGGTAATAGGGTCAGAAATCCAATGAAACATTGCTAAGACCTAATTGACGTATTGAAAAATATGAAACTTAATGTTTTTTTATGGATAGGATAGGAAAAGTGACTTTTCCTATCTGAAAATAGAAATTCCACCAAATATTTAAAGGTTATCACAATACATACGAAAATATACCTTAGCTACTAGATAATAGGGACTAAAATACAATAAAAGATAGAAAAAAATGTGAATACCTAATTGACGTATTGCAAAATATGTTCGAATAAGAAACTTTGTTTTCCTACCGTAGGAAAAATGTGTAACAGTTTTCCCATCTGAAAATATACATTCAAATATCACCTAAAATGATATTGAACCTAGGTCTTTGGGTCTTTGGCACGTAGCGTGGCACTAAACCAACCGGGGAAGCTTACTTGTATGTAGTTTGATCAAACTGAGGGCCGATTTCACCATCTTCAAGTTACGTTCCGAGTACCTACTCACAAGTTTTGTCTTTGTCACTTGATATAAAGTAAGAAAGAGACAAAATTAACTTTACTTGGTGAGTAACTTTACTTGAAGGTCGTGAAATAGGCCCTAAGTAGAGTATATACTAGATACTCATATCTACTAAAGCATTCTTCCATCGATTTTATACTACACTAGCGGCGCCCTGCGGTTTCATCCGCGTAGTTCCCGTTCCCGTAGGAATATGGGGATAAAATTTTGCTAAAAACCTTCCCACTGAATCACTCTATCTATTAAAACAAACCGCATCAAAATCCGTTGCGTAGTTTTAAAGATCTAAGCATACATAGGGACAGAGAAAGCGACTTTGTTTTATACTATGTAGTGAAGTGATACATACATAAGTATAGTTATAATTTTATACTTACACTCTTGTGAATAATGAATGAATGAAAATGTTTGTTGCTCGTTCACGTAAAAACTACTAAACCAATTTCGATAAAATTTGATACAAGTTTTTACGTGAAAAAGAAACACATCCATCCATCTTTTCTGTTTTGTATCCGTTGACATGTAAAATCATAGAAAGATCGAATATTAGGAACAGCCATTAACTAAGAAAAAATAACTAAAAAATGTTTAGAAAAAACAATTTTGACCCCGACGTGATTTGAACACGCAACCTTCTGATCTGGAGTCAGACGCGCTACCGTTGCGCCACGGAGTCTTATGTGACGGCGCCGAAAATATTATACCAGTACTACATAAAGATACGAACGTTAAAACAATTGATTTTCTTTATTATCAATTGCTTATGATAACAGTTAAGTGGCTATGAAACCCATTTCAAGATATTTAAACCTTTATGTGCCAAAGAGGTTTGTATTATAAAAAAAGTATATATTTATCAAAGTACTATTTTATCCATATACTTACACGTAGAACAGCGTGATTTATGTACTTAGGTATCACTACATAGTATAAAACAAAGTCGCTTTCTCTGTCCCTATGTATGCTTAGATCTTTAAAACTACGCAACGGATTTTGATGCGGTTTGTTTTAATAGAAAGAGTGATTCAGTGGGAAGGTTTTTAGCATAAATTTTATCCCCATAGTCCTACGGGAACGGGAACTACGCTAGTTCATAGTATCAAAGAAAGTCATAGACTCTACCATTCAATTTTACCACGAAAACACGACTAAAACCGCCGATCATGACTAGTATTTGCTAACATTAAAAATCGCGGTAATCTACATAAGGATTTAACCAAACAAACAAACAATTTTACAGTTAGTTAACTATTTAAATTGAAACAAAAGTCTGACATTTAACATAGATAAGCCGATAATTTGATAAGCGTTTATTTAAGCCGTAATTAGATAATAATCATACGGTTTTATTGTAGTAATTATATAAACAAACATACTAATATAAGTTTTAGTTAAATTGGAAACATATTAATAGGTATTATATTTTGGTAAATACATAAATCTATTTAATAAATACGCAAATCTATATGCTTATATTTTTACGGTAATAGATTGTATTTATTTATTAATTTCCCATGCCAAAAACAATTGTATGAAGAAAATTAGGCTATACTTTATCCCAAAATAGTAATACTTAGACCAAAAATGATTATTCCATTTCTATGGTTAAACCATAGATTGTATCTCAGAGAAGGTAGGATAATAAGGACCAAAAATGATTATTCTATTTCGAACACTATCATAAATTCAATACAAAAATTGTTATAAAAACTTAAAAATCGTTTTAGTCATCAATCAAATCCCAATTCCAAATTCAAATACAAATGACATTGACAGAAACAAAGCAATTAAAAAAAGAAAAATAAACACACATCGTAATAAAATAAAACTTGTATCGAATAAAAATCACAATATCAATAAAACAATTGATTTTACGACTTAATTGAATAACGATTAAATGAATTAATTAAATTTGCATGCGATGTCGGTGTTAAAATCTTTTGACTTCATTCATGTAAACTTAATGATTTATTAGAATTGAATTAACATATAATATGAAATGATATACAAACTAACATTATAAATTTAAGTAAGTGAGTTTGGGGGTAATATCTAGATCTACAGAACCGATTTTGAGTGTTCATAGGCTATGTTTTATCCCCGTATTCCCATGGAAACGGAAACTAGGCGGGTGAAATCGCGAGGTACAGTTAGTTAGTAATATAGTAAATTGTTTAGATGTAAGATTTAAATCGGTCCCCCGTTATAGAAAAGCAAGCACATTAGCCGAGAAAAATAAGATAAAAAATATAAACTTATAGTACCTATTTCAAATTAAAATACTAAAAAATATTTTGACGTACGTCCCCTTGTCATTCAAGTTCAAGAAACTGGTCACACACATCACTATGATACATGTATGAAACGTGTATGAAGTTTGTATGATCGTCACACATACATAATTACATACACTAAGCAGGCCCTGATATGCATCGACCTACCAAGTAATTATATGTTTACAAATACACTAACTATATGTAGTTGTATATAGATAGAGTTGTCTAGTGACGTCTGTGTGATGGATGTCAAAGTTATCGATGTTTTTAAGGATTTTTTGATAGATATGTAGTATATTAATGGCTATTTTAATATGTTTTTTTGTTGGTAGAGTAATAGAAAGAAGGAAAAAAAAATATTAATGCTCAAATATTAAAAAAATAAAGTTGATATTTTAATGTTTAAATAAGTATTTCAGCTGGGAATAGAATCTGAAACTAAACTTTGAAAAAAAAACCTATATTGAAACAAAAAACTATATTTTCTTTGTACTTAGTAAGTTACGTTTTTAATTAAAAATATAAAAAAGTATGAACTATATCCACTAATAGCTGAAACCTAAAATAAACTATATTGAAACAAAAATCTATATTTACATTGAAGTAATAATTTTTTTAATTGAAAATATAAGAAAGTATGAACTATATCCATATTTCCAAGATAAGAAGGTCAATTTACCCTTAAACATTATTATCATGTTTCACACCATCTATAGACTATCAGTTCTTAGTCAACCACAGACCGAACGCGGGTTGGTCGACTTCACAAACAACATTAGAATTTCTTCACAGATGTCTGCAAGTTTTTTCAACGAAGGACCTAAAATTTTCTACGCATGTATTTACGATATTTTCCTTCACCACACCTATCGATAAACAAAACTATCGATACATTTCGCCATCATGTCCCATCACTACAAAACTGGACGTCTCTACTGCACCACAGACGGTATTATCAGTATAATGACAGATCTCAGGCCATGTTTCCGACCGATGTACGTGAAGCAAAAATACCGCAACGATACAAACTTACAATCACACTCAATAACAACATGCTGGATGAAAATAAACTCTAAAATCTTATACATAAAGTCTACGGACACTTTGATCAACGGCAAAGTAAAGTTTGTAAAATAATGCAAGCGTAGAAGACGATGGTTGAAATCAATTTTGAATTTGTATTTTTTTTTAAGAATAAAAATTGTTTTTTTAATATCTGTTTCGTAATTTGTGTTATTTGAGTCGAAATGTGCGCGTGAGTTTGTGTCTTGTTAGATCAACAGGTGTATAATATAAGTAAATAAGTATCAATCAAATTATTATGTGTATTTCTTTTTAAATATTGGTTTGAAAATTACTTTCGTAATAATAAAAAATCACTTCAACCTTAGATATGTTTGGAAAACAAGGATAAATAAAAAAAGCTATTTCTAGCTTTTATTGCATTGTCATGGGACTTACATAAGTATGCCAAATAGCAGCTCAATCAGATAACCTCACTTGGTTATCTGATTGAGCTGCTATTTGGCATACTTATGTAAGTCCCATCCCAGAAGTGGTCGAAAAATGGCTTGCAAGATTTGATTACAGACTACGGGACTGGTGAAACTAAATAAAAGCTTGTAAATATTAATCATGTGTATGAAATATAAACAATTACTATCAATATAAAATATTATGTTAACAAAGGCAAAAGAAGCTAAACATTTGAAAGATGCTTTTTAAAAACTTTCATACTTTCAAAACCACTTTATCGATAATCGACAATTACGTCCAAAACATCACATCTCTAAAATAACAAAAAAGTCTTCATTCGCAACAAAAAAAGGCGTACAAATTAACATACAAATACTCAAATTTATTACCCAAAATATCATATTTGTATGTTAAATAAGTTTCATACAAAATACCTTTATCTAAGTTCATCAATCATACGAAAGTACCAGGCGAGCATAATGTATGAAGAGATACTTTATCTACAAATCGGCCTTGAATAAATCACCGTTTATTACCTTAGAACAACCGACCAGTTTTTGTATGTCTGCTGATTGTATTATAATGCTAGAGATGAGAGGTCAATCTTAATTTGTCACGGTTGTCTTTAGTTGCACCTGTGAGCGCCATCTAGTGAATTATTGTTGTTATTAGAAAGATATGATCGGTTTTGTTTTGTTTTGTGTGTTATGTCGATTAGTATAAGGTGCAATTTAGTTTGGCTATTGTTTTTGTTAATATTGATATATTTATATATCTTATTGGTCTAATAGACTACCTAAAGTCCGGGATTCTATTCCTGGGCTGAGTGATGTGTATATTTACTATTTTCAAAAATTGACTCGGGATTTCATCTTATTGTCATATTAGCTCTGCCCCGCGGTTTCACCCACGTAGTTCCCGATCCCGTGGGAATTTCGGGATAAAACGTAGCCTATGTTCTTTCACGGATCATAAGCTACCCCTGTACCAAATTTCAAGTCAATCGGTTCAGTAGTTTAGCCGTGAAAAGGTAACAAACAGACAGAGTTACTTTCGCATTTATAGTATTAGTTAGGATTAGGATAATGTCCTAACTGGAGTCTTGGACTCTATTACTGGCAAATGCATCTTTGTTATTGTCCAAAAATAGCTCTTGATATCACCAATACTTCTTATACATGCTAGCTTCCTGACTACGCATATTCCTCTTCACTGTACTAATATCATCATTGAGTGAGAAGCTTTGGTCCTTATTAAAGGACGATACTTAACTCCAACTGCCTTATTTGCGTTGCATTTTTAGTCTGGTTTAGCACTAAACCAGGTTTTACAATCAATTTTGAATTCTGTCAAAGTGACAGATTTGAATGACAAGGTGTCAAATGCTTACCAGGTTTTGTTAAACCAGACTAAAAATGCAACGCAAATAAGGTAGTTATTGTCCATCTTTCTTTCAGCATAGAACAAAAATATACCTAGTACCCATAACAGTTAGAAAATGACCAATTTTTTCTAGGACAACGTACGGTGCTAGCTAGATTATCTACACTACACTATTATAAAGAAATAAAAGTTGTTTGTCGAGGATAATCACAGGATTAGTGGCGCCTATTTTACAACATGAAACTAAAAAGATTTTAAACAATAGATAAGCCATTTATCCAGGAACATTTTGAGCTCAAAATCACCGCGATTTTAACGGGTGGGCACACTCAGTTATTATTATTTTTAAACTGTCTTTATAATATTAGTACGTGCATCACAGTTTAAATAAATCAAAAACAATATCCAAACTATCGAATATACCTAAATAAAACAACAAACATTGTTATAAATTATCTTCTAAATGCAGTATTATTCGTATTTCACATAATGGCCGTCGCCCTAGAACCATTAATTTGGGCTCTCCGGTTGCAAAATAATGAAGTTGTAACCGTATGCCTTCGGAGTCGACATAATGTGTTTATTGGATAGATAGGTTATCGGTTTTAGTGAAAAATTTATTTAGAATATGTTTATCAATGAGTGGTTAAGACCTTTGACTTTCATTTGGAAGATGCTTGGTTCAATTCCCTTCACGTACCCACCTACTGTATTCTCGAATGTCGGATTCGTATCATACTAAAAAAACTTCGTTTAAAAATCGTATAACATAAAAAATGGAAATTTTCTTCAATTTCCTTAGAATTTCCTCATCAGATTCTGTCTTCGTTACAAACTGACCATAAAAATATACCCTTTCAAACAAAAAAAGAACTTAAGAAATCGTACATACTTAAAAAATACATTATAGAGTCACCAAGTTTTCTGTGCCGGTGACAGCGTCGCTGTAATCGCATCTTTTGGTTGTCAGTTTATTGAAAACTAGCGGCTCCCCGCGGTTTTACCCACGTAGTTCCCGTTCCCGTAGGAATATGGGGATAAAACTATGCTAAAAACCTTCGCACTGAATCACTCTATCTATAAAAACAAACCGCATCAAAATCCGTTGCGTAGTTTTAAAGATCTAAGCATACATAGGGACATAGGGACAGAGAAAGCGACTTTGTTTTATACTATGTAGTGATGTATCCAGATGACATTAGAGTCAAAATGACAATAGTAGCTTCCACTTTTGGCCGCCGGCACAGAAAAGATGGTGACTCAATACAACCAAAAATAAAACCTCCTCTTTATTGTACAGAAACAGTACATAAAGGCGACACACCAATCAAAGACAAGACAATAAACAAAAAACTATGACATCTTCCATTTTGTAACATTCTCACGTTGAGAGACAACCGAAATATTTTGTAGCATTGTTGCTAATACGAATATAATTATACCGACTTCCGGAGGCAAGAAAAACCACAATCACCGTTGCGTGCAACGAAAACAATGTCACTTTACAAAAAAAATGTTATAGAAAAACGTTACATGTATTTTTTGTGAGCCAACGGCTTTTAATAGCGCAGCTCTTGTATAACGAAAATTAAATGGGGGTTCTGTTACGTAGGTCTGTTTCTACATCAACTTTTTAGCATTTTTTCGTATCTAGACCTCTCCAGTCGATCCATTGTGTGTACTGTGTGTTTTATATAGGAACTACAGCGCCCCGCAGTTTCGCCCGCGTAAATATAATATAGCCTATGACACTCCGGGATAATGTGGTTTTCCAATAGTGAAAGAATTTTTGAAATCGGACCGGTAGTTTCGGAGCCTGTTCGTTACAAACAAACAATCAAATCTTTCCTCTATAAAATATTAGTTTAGATAACAAAATATTTAAATCTCTATACATAAAAATGAATCCCAATTTCCCTTGGTCACGGCATCACGCGTGAACGACTGGACCGATTTCGGTAATTTTTTTAGGAGTATTTGTTATTGCCAGGAGAAGGTTCTTATGTAAGAAAATATTAGGAAAGATGAGCGGAAAAATAGAAAATTTACGATAACTTAACCACCATAATAACATTTCCTAAGTATACTTTAGAGCGTTGACATAAGTCACAACTGTCAGTTGGACAGGGCAACGTCAGATAGTTAGGAAATAATTATGAAAGATTAAGAAACATCAGTACTCACAAACTTTTGCAATTATTTTTATTTTATTTGCGCACTAACGGCGCCCCGCGGTTTTACCCGCGTTTCCGTTCCCGTAGGAATATGGGGATAAAATTATGCTAAAAACCTTCCCACTGAAACAATCTATCTATTAAAACAAACCGCATCAAAATCCGTTGCGTTGTTTTAAAGATCTAAGCATACAAAGGGACAGAGAAAGCGACTTTGTTTTATACTATGTAGTGATTGGACATGTCTGTTTGTCTTGGGTGTTTTCTATATATTCTACGTATGTATTTATAAAAAAAGTATATTAAGTAGTACATAAATGTGTTAGGTATCCGTTGTCCAGTATCCATAGTACAAGATTAGCTTTGTTTGAGACTAGACGGCGATGTGTGATTGCGTTCGGATATTTATTAAGCTATTGCATAGCTTCTATCGCGGGCCTTGAGCGCGGGGACCGAATCCAGAAATTCCGTAACGAAAAAAAACCTCACGTTTTTTTTTTTTTTTTATCGAAAACTTTTTTTTTGTAAATTTCTAAAAAGTTTTTATAGTAATGTAGACAAAGTTTTTATTGTATGAAGTCCCAAGTACGACATCAAAATTTCTAAGGTTAGGATTGCAATACAAAAATAAAAAAATAATTAGTTGATAAAATTTCTATGCAATAGCTTTACCGCGGCAGTCCCCGAGTGCCACACGTTTTTTTTATAATATGTATTAGTAGTATCTATAGTTTTATCATTGCCAGTATAACTAAATAAAAATCGAATCTAAGTACATAACTTTACATAAGACAAACCGTGAGAAATACAATACAACACTATAATCAATCTCGGAATCCTTGAGAAGTCAACTTGTGCTATTTTGCCTCTCAACCGTCGAGTCGAGTTTTCCTACTTTGATTATTATGTAGGTTTAATGTCAATATGTCACAAGCAATTACGGTTATAATTTATTTTATTATTTTGCTAGGTTTGGTTCGTGGGTTTACTTGCTTAGATCAATTAAATTTGATTTTTATACTCAACTAGCTGCGCCTCGCAGTTTCACCCGCGTAGTTCCCGATCCCGTGGGAATTTCGGGATAAAACATAGCCTATGTCAAGTTAGTCAAGTTAGTAATATTAGTTAGGATTAGGATTTTTTAGTATCAAGTCTCTTGTATTAGATGGAGTGAAAAATATGTACAAAAAGTATAATTAATTAATATATAGGATGCATCTTTTTTGCAGTTTTAGCTAGACTAGCAAGATTTGTCTAAATAATTAGAATTTGTTAAGCTAAATGTTATATCTTATTTTACACTCATTGAAATAAAATAAAAACCTACTACGTAAAAAACATTTAAAAAATACGTGAAAATGTACAAAAAACGAAACTAAAAAGAAAAATCCTCTCCATTTATTTACACAATTCATATTAAAATTACAATAACAAGAAAAAAACACAATTAAATTAACAAACCAATATCCTTAATCATAATTATCTTATAAAAGAACCACATCAAAATCAGCTTAACCCTCCCTTATCTAAATTGACAGTTACTCTAATTTGACATTAGCTGTCAAATAAATTACCAAAGGCTACGGAACCCTTCAAACGCCGTATGTCAAAATTAGAGATCCCTCCGAAATAGGGTTGCGAAACCAGTACTTATTAGGTGATTACAATTAGTTGTATTGTGACAGCCCTTGTTGGGGTCGCCAATTTGATTATTATTGTTTGAAATTTTATTTATTTAAAGTTTCTTTTAATATCTTTTAATCTGCCCCCTCATCAGCTCATTACGCCAACTTATTGTGTTATGAGTGTAAAATATAAAAGACTTGAATTTACTTTCACTTGAATTTATTAATCACTAGCTGTGCCCCGCGGTTTCACACGCGTAGTTCCCGTTCCCGTTCCCGAGGGAATTTCGGGATAAAAAGTATCCTATGTCCTTTTCCTGGTTCTTATCTACCTCCCCACCAATTTTCAGCCAAATCGGTCCAGCCGTTCTTGAGTTATAAGTGGCGTAACTAACACGACTTTCTTTTATATATATAGACTAACACATAATATTAATACCATAAGTTAAATTTTCATTATTTCTTTTATTATCTAATAATCTAATACAACTGATCTATGTTCGTTACCTGTATCTAGTGTATCACAAACTACGCACACACAGACCGAGATAAACATTTGTGGATCCCTCTATCACCTCATTACACCGACTGACCCCTAACTATGTTCATTACCTGTATCTAGGGTATCACAAACTACGGACACACATTCATACACACAGACCGAGATAAACATTTGTGGATCCCTCTATTACCTCATTACACCGACTGACCCCTAACTATGTTCATTACCTGTATCTAGGGTATCACAAACTACGGACACACATTCATACACACAGACCGAGATAAACATTTGTGGATCCCTCTATCACCTCATTACACCGACTGACCCCTATCTAAGTTCATTACCTGTATCTAGGGTATCACAAACTACGGACACACATTCATACACACAGACCGAGATAAACATTTGTGGATCCCTCTATCACCTCATTACACCGACTGACCCCTAACTATGTTCATTACCTGTATCTAGGGTATCACAAACTACGGACACACATTCATACACACAGACCGAGATAAACATTTGTGGATCCCTCTATCACCTCATTACACCGACTGACCCCTAACTATGTTCATTACCTGTATCTAGGGTATCACAAACTACGGACACACATTCATACACACAGACCGAGATAAACATTTGTGGATCCCTCTATCACCTCATTACACCGACTGACCCCTAACTATGTTCATTACCTGTATCTAGGGTATCACAAACTACGGTTTGTCTTGAGCGGGCTTTACTCGCGTAGTTCCCGCTCCTGTGAAAATGCGGGGATAATATTATGCTAAAAACCTTCCTCTTGAATCACTTTATCTATTAAAACAAACCGCATCAAAATCCGTTTCGTAGTTTTAAAGATCAAAGCATACATAGGGACAGAGAAAGTGACTTTGTTTTATACAATGTAGTGATAGATAATATTCGAAAAACTCTATTTGATGACCTCGTGTTTACAGTGGTCACCATGCCTGACTGCCATCCGTAAGATTGCGGGTTAGATTCTCGTGCGGGGTGAATATTTGTGTGAACCACAAATATTTGTCTCGGTCTGGGTGTGTGTGAATGAGTGAGTGCGCAGTTTCTGATACCCTAGATACAAGTTACGAACTTAGTTAGGGGTCAGTTACTGTAATGAGATGATGGAGTGAATGATTATGATTATTCATATGATTTCTCTGAGTAAACCCGCGGTACAAAACCACTCATAAACACAACGACATTTCAATCATTAAAATAAGAACATCATTCATAAAAAAATAATGATGTGACTCGATACAGAATCGATAAAAAACGATTATCTTCGAATCGTTCAAAGGTAGCTGGTCACACGACTACCGACAAAATGTGCCGGTGACTATAAAGACATTTCGCGAATTCATTCGCTTTCACCTTCCAAGGCAAAAAGTGACAACTTACAGAAAAAATATTTGACTTTTTGGTACAAATTTTCGGTATTTGAAGTTTTATACAGGTTTTGTTTAAGAGGTTTTGTTTTTGTATGATTTAGGGCCTATTTGTCCATCTTCAAGTAACTTTCCGAGTATTTACTCACATGTTTTGTCTTTGTCACTTGATATAAAGTAAGAAAGAGACAAAACTCACATTACTTGGTGAGTACTTTTACTTGAAGGTCGTAAAATAGACTTACGAATTTTATTATAGAGGGTGCTTACGACAATCCTACTAATAAAATTTATGAGTATAATGAAAACCCAAATGGTAGAATTACCATGACGGACTCTAAAAGTTGTAGATTCGATTCCCGTCCGAAGTAAATATTTGTGTGATCACAATTATCCCTACTAATCTCTACTAGTCTCTACTAATATTATAAATGCGAAAGTAACTCTGTCTGTCTGTCTATCTGTCTGTCTGTTACCTTTTCACGGCTAAACTACTGAACCGATTGACTTGAAATTTGGTACAGGGGTAGCTTATGGTCCGGGAAAGAACATACGCTACGTTTTATCCCGGAATTCCCACGGGACCGGGAACAACGCGGGTGAAACCGCTGGGCACAGCTAGTATTTAATAATCTTGAGGTGAATCAGCCATTATATGGTTCAATCAATTATCATCAACTCAGCTCATATAATGTCCCCACCGAGGGGCTCCAGCCTACCCTGAATTAGGGCGATAAGGCCTTAGTTAATAGGCCGAGTGCGGGTTGGTCGACTTCATAGAAACAAATTAAGTACATTTTTACGCAAAATCTAAAAAGGATATTATTTATCCCTCAGGATATCTCTATATACAGTTATATCCTCAGAGAAAGTCTTACTTATAATATAAACTTGTGAAACGACTTATAATTTCTAGATTTAAACAAGTTTCTGATATTTAATTGAATAAATTTTATTGAGTTGTAAAAACGTTTAATTGCAGAGTACTTACTTAATTTAACAACCGTTTAGGTTTTAATGTTGTTTAATATTAATTAAATATATGTTTGGTTTTAATATTAATGAATAAAATAACTATAAATATAAAATTCTTGTGTCACAGTGTTTGTAATCAAAGTCCGGAACTGCTTGACCGATATTTATGAATTTTGTAGATCTGAGAATAGGCTATAAACTTTTATGAATGGTTCTCCTCAAATATTAATATAGAAAAACAATGTTTGCCGAGTCAGCTAGGAAAAATACTCATAACTTTAAATAATAATATTATAGATAGGTAATCACGCTTACCAGGGGCCTAAGTCTGCAATTTGACATTATTGATCAGACAATATGGTGATATTGTGGCACCATAACGAGAGTGTCAGAAATTGGTATTCTGCTAAAATTTATTCCTATGGCTATGGTGTCTCAGTGGTCTTTGTTGTATATCAAAATTTTGACAAATAAATGTCAGAATACTGTTTCCATGACAACCATCTAAGTTTTATGGAGCCATTGAGTCAGCGGAATAGTTTTCACTAAGAGAATACCAAAATGACAACAAATGACAGAAAAACGGCCATAATGTTGATATTAAAATACATTTCAGTAGCATTATCACAGCTTAATAGTTTAAAGAATCAGGGCCCTGTACTTCTACCTATAGGTAGGCTTTCTAGACGATCAGCGTCGGATATACCAAAATGAGCATTACCAATTACCTCTTATCTGACGCTGACTGTACATATTTTAATTCATCATCATCATCAACAGCCTGCATTAGTCCACTGTTGGACATAGGCCTCTCCCAATTCGCGCCAATGTGCCCTGTCGGCGGCACGTCGCATCCATATTTTAATTATTTTTTACGAATTACGCGTACGTACCGATTTTAGTCGATTCGAATCCCTCGACTGGTTTCGACGACTAGTTTCGACAAGTACTTTTGTCGAAACCAGTCGAGGGATATTACACCAATAATTGATACTATTAGGTTAAAATCTAAATATTTATCAAAAGATCTTCCATTAATAATATAATTTAGGATACAGTGGTTAAAGACAAACAATTCCCGCGAAATAACGTTCTGTGACTGACGACTTGACGGCCATATTTGTCTTTTTGTACGAAAATGGCGTGGAGTCGATGTTGTTTTAAAATATTTTATAAATTATTTTTGTAACACACGTTATTGTAAGGTACGGATTTGGTAAATATACTGAAAAATACTGCTGGCTAATAGATTTTGTGATTTTTCTGACAGTACTTTTTTAGTATATGATTCCATGCGATTGATAAAATTAGGATTGAGCATTGGGATTCAGCAAAAGCTGAAGCGAGAATCCAGAGTTTTTATTATCTATACCTACTATCAATACTATTATTTTATTTATTTATAAATCCTTACATCTATCATTACAGGGTTGACCTAATGCCCTAGAATATAGTAAATTATAAAAAAAGAGCTAGTAAAAACAATACAAAATATACACACAAAAAGTACTTACAAATAAAAATAACAATTAAAAAGAACACTCATATAAAAATCTAAAAAAAAATCCTATCAAGCAAACAATAAAAAATATAAGAAACAAAAATAAAACCTTATTAATCCTTGAGACATAAAAATATATCTTTATAATTAAACATATTAGATTTGACTACTTATTTGTTACTATTTGATAAAAAACGAAAGTTACATTGCCAGCACGGAACATAAGCTATATTTTATCTCCGTCCTTATGGAAATTAACATTTTATCAACCAACAACGACTCCACACAGTCTCTGCTCCATTCAAGGCATGCAGGTTGTACCAAGCTACCGTCTTTTTTTGAACCACAGAACAGCATAATGCAACAAGCAGCATTAATATTAATATAAATTTTAATTATTTATTTAGTTTTTGAATTTTCATTCACAACTTCGGTTTAGTAAAACTGATTGATTCCTTTAAACATTCGGTTTGACGTTTACTGTCAAAAAAGACCGTTCATTTTTTGTTGTTCTTGATTAAATAAACAGTTTTATTTTGTTTGTTTGTTGTGTTTGAAATTGATTAAGTAATTTGTGTTTTGTTGTGTTTTTGATGACACTTTAGCCGTCGGTTTCGGTTTTAATATTCGTCGACAGACGTTATAAATGGTTTATGGTCAAAGGTTTGGTTTGATTAATTCAAATATACAAACGTGATGGAGAGTTTTCTTTTATTTTTTTTTGAAATATTCGACCCATAGTGGAGCAACTTTTTTTTACTAATCTCATCGGCAATAACGTTTATACTTACATAAAGAGCTCAGCCTGCCTAGCATGACTGTGCGTGATAAAATATATAGACACCACGAAATAATATCGATTTCGCGAGTATGACCTATGGCGTAAATGAATATGCCGTGCTAAGATGATAAAATTAAATATGGCGGCTATATTTATTATATATTGACAGTTGGATATCGATAAATAGCTATATCGATTTCGCGAACATGATGTCATAAAATTTATTACGTGGTAAAATTAAATATGGCGGGTATTTTATCATATTTTGACAGTTGGATGTCAATAAATCGCTGTATGTATCGCGTTTTCGAAGTCATGCTAGCCTGGCAGGTATGGAGTAGGTATTTCGTAAGATGCAAGATTGTCCCCTTCCTATGTTGTTCTGTCGCGCTCGAGTAACTCCTAAAATTGCCCGTTGGCCTCCCCTACTATTAGTACGTGGCGGGTATCGAACCGTCAACCTTCTTGAATGAAAATCAAAAACCTTACCACAAAGCATCAGATGCTGCGCTTTTATCATAAAAATATACAATTTTTTAACCTATTTATTCCATTTTATCATGTTTTTTTAACCCCCGACGCAAAAAGAGGGGTGTTATAAGTTTGACGTGTCTGTGTGTGTGTGTGTATCTGTCTGTCTGTGGCATCATAGCTCCCGAACGGATGAACCGATTTCAATTTTTTTTTGTATTAAAGGGGACTTACGTGCGAGTGTTCTTAAACATGTTTGATGAAAATTGGTTGACCCGTTTAAAAGTTATGGGGGTTTGAAAGTAATTGTGTTGGGGGTTTTTTAAATTTTCAATTTAATGTTGTTTGTCTATCGCTGTTAGCTTGATATGGGATAGTGCTAAAATGCCAAATATCGAGATGAATGAAAAGGCGACTTGCGCAGAAGTGGGACGAACAAGAATAGCGAATAGGCCCTATAATTTTGGCTAGTTTATCATTACAAAAATAAAAATATATATAAAGACTAGCTCTCTCCAGCATAACCACAACAAGTTAGTGGTGGAATAGTTGTATCAAGCACCAGTTTCTTAGTGCAATGCGGACTATTCGCGACATTTCTTTGTAGTCGCCGCTCCGTCGCAACGTCAGATACAGCATGCCTGCGTCCTCAGTTGAAATGCGGCGGGGCTTGTGTGTTTTTAGCGTAAATTTTTATATTACTAAAGGTTTTTATTGAGATTTTTGTATGACTATTATTGTGGGATTGAGGTGAAGTTAGATTTTTTAAGTAACTGAAATATATATATACATAATCATTCACTCCATCATCTCATCATAGAATTTAACATATTTTTTAGATATTAATGTATAAAACACAGGATACTTTTGATCCCAAAATTACAAAAGCATAAACAAAAACGAAATTTTGCAAAAAAAAACCGCGAAGCACAACAGATGCTAAAAAATAAAAATTGTATTTTTTATTATTATAACAATATTTAGACCGCAGACATATAATTGTTAGTCTGTGGTATTCACAACCATATGTCAATCGGCCATATTGGATTCTTTAATAATATAATTTTATATTGTCACGAACTATGGATAATAAGTTTATTTTATTATATTATTATGTACTTACTTATTAGCTTAATCCATCGGCTTTACACGTACTTATACTTAATTATTTTTTTGGGATTTTTCTACTTTTCCCACCCCAGTAAAGTGAAGAAGTAGTTTAAAAAACCGGCAAGTGCGGGTCAGACTTGCGCACGAAGGGTTCCGTACCAAAAAAGACAAAAAAACGCGTTTGTTGTATGGGAGCCCCCCGTTTTTAGTATTATAGCGGGAAAAGAAATATATCATCTGTGAAAATTTCAAGTGTCTAGCTATCACCGTTCTTGAGATACAGTCTGGTGACAGACGGACAGCGAAGGCTCAGTAATAGGGTCCCGTTTTTACCCTTTGGGTACGGAACCCTAAAAAACTATCAAAAAAGGTCTTTGAAAACATGTTGAAAACACGAATAGTTCTTTTTTCCGTGTGAGCAAAAGAAAAGAAAAACTAACCAACCAAAAAGTTCGCGAACTCTACACAAACTTTTTACACATTTGACAAACTACGTCACTTCGAAAAAAGAACAAAGGTTTTCAATTTAAAAACTAAACGTGCTAAAAGCGATAACATTCCAAATTCGAACACATTCGAATTTCAATGGAAACCTGAAAATGACAATTTTCTCGACATAAATATAATAAACGTAGCCAATTCAATTTGAGCCTTATTACAAGGGTATAGGGTATGTAAATATTTGATTGTGTGGTTAAGTTGAACCGTGCTCTGTGACCCGGCTAATCGGGGGTGAGAGGTGGGCTTTAGTGATGGGTAAGAGAATTTATTTGTCGATAAAATATTATATCGATAAAACCAAAACAATTTTTAAAGCCATTGCATTGGGTCTTCTCTCACTGATGTTATTGTACAGTGATATTAATTAAATCTATGAAATCATGATCCATAAAATATCGATTTTAAAATCCCAGAGGTTTTTCTCACACTGACGATATTAGATCAATGAAAATATGCATAATCACGAAATTTGTAGTAATAAAGAATTTATTTATCAATAAAATAAATAGTTGATTTGTAAAATTCCTATGTAGAATTATTATTTACATTGTGGAAGAATACGCGAACCCAGGAGTCCTGTGGTAAAAAAAAACAATTCCATTTAAAAAACCTTTATTATAAAACCGCAAACATACTTCCTTATAAACTATGTAATAATCACATTTATTGATAAATTAATAAGTATAGAATTTCCATGACTTTTGTCACATTAAGAATTGCAAGTCATGTCACATAAAAGAGAATTTTTCTTTACATAGGTACTTAATTGGGAAACAAAGTCAGTCCCGTCGTCTGTACCTCTGTATATCTATTTAGATTAACGTAGCAAATTATAATATGTTTTTCAACAATAGATAGACAGGCAACCATACTTATTGGGAAGCAACGTCGGTCCCGTCGTCTTTCCCTCTGTATATCTAATTATTTTGTTAGATTAACGTAGCAAATTATAATGTAGTTTCTATTAATAGACAAGCAACCAAGCTGTACTTATCTGGGTAATAATTTTTGTTTTATTCAATGAGATAGGTTTTTGTGAAAAAAAGTTTTGGATTTTTTGTGAAAAAAGTTTTGAAATTTAATTCCGGGATAAAAGCTTCCCTACATTTCATTATGATATCCAACTATCTATGTTGTTTTATATGTCACATCTAGGCTTTTGTAAAAGAAAATTTTGTTTTTTTTTATTAAACTTTGGGATGGTATATAGACTATTATTCTTTGAGATACAATTTGTATCCAATCCGAATTCCATTCAAAAACATTCGTTATCTTAAAAAGGTAACAAGCAGAATCACTTGCAATTTTAATATTATTACGGAGTCTATTTATCAGTATGTCATAAAACAGGTTTTGATCGATAACGAGAATATAGATTGACAATCATTTTTCTTGTCACATGTTTTATCGATATAATTATAAACTTAAGTGGTTATAGCGCCCGCTTTAAATCTAAGATAACGTGATGAATCGCTCTATCATCTTTATACAACTGTCTCCTAACATGTTCATATTTTCATCAATAGTGTGTAGGATATCACATACTACGAACATATGCAATCCAGACTATGATAAATTTGTGGATTACACCGACAAAGGAATCGAACCCGCAAACATTTGTTTGGCAGTCCTGACATAATTGTCACCACATTAAAATTAAAAATTAAATTAAAAAAATGATTCTTATTAACAAATAAAATCAGAGTACTCACTGGAATCGAACCCACTTAAACTTATTCTTCATAGCTCCCCGCGGTTTCACCCGCGTAGTTCCCGTTCCCGTGGGATTATGGGGATAAAATATAGCCTATGTCACGCACTGATAAATTAGCTTTCCATTAGTGAAAGAATTTTTGAAAAAGAAATCGGTCCAGTAGTTTCGGAGCCTATTCATTACAAACAAATCTTTCCTCTTTATAATATTAGTATAGACTATTCATGCACAAACCACTTGGTCGACAAAAGTTGAATAGTAAATTAATTTGAATTATCGATAAAACATTACCGTATTATCGACAAGTCCCATCACTATTAGAACGGAACTAACGGTTGCATACCCCAACCCCGCCTATGTTCACGCTACCCTATCTATATATACTTATGTATGTATGTACGTACATACATACTTTACGTTGGTTGTATTTTTTCACCGACTTTTTTCGCTTTTAATGTCGAAATAGAGAACAATATTGATGTAGTGTTTTATGGAGATAACTGAAGAGGGATATAGGATATGTTTTATCCTAATATTGAAGTAGGATATTTTATAAATCATTTCGTAAATAACTGACAATTTAAATCGCTCATAGTCGATAACTTGTGATTGATATGTGCGGTTAGGCAACGTCTAACACCGTCGCATTTGTGATGGGTAGCCGTTACTAAAGTGACATATTTTTTTAGCATTTCCGTGCTTCGGATGGCACGTTAATCCGTCGGTAAGATCATAGATAGATCGAATATTGGGAAGCGCCTTGATGTACTCTCCTCAATCCTCATCATATAACATAACATAATCATTCACTACATCATCTCATTACAGTAACTGACCCCCTAAGTTCGTAACTTGTATCTAGGGTATCAGAAACTACACACACACATTTTTAATGATTCCCTTTGTCCCCAGGTGAAGATCTGGTTCCAGAACCGTCGCAGTAAATACAAGAAGATGATGAAGGCGGCCCAGGTGGGCGCCCCGCCGCCCTCGCTCGGCCTCCCGCCCGGCAGCCCGCCCTCCAACAACCAGTTACTACATGGTAAGGAAACATAGGCTAATAAACTATTACAATGACTTAAATAACGTAAACTACTCAACAAATTTTAAAGAACAAACACTTTTAGAGTATCATTTTTTGTCTTACATGTGAAAGTGGTTTTTTAAGTTGTTCAAACATAATATAAATAACACTCCTGCAGTTAACATGAGCCACGAAATAAATTATTAAAACAATGTATTCACAAATATCAGTAGTATGCTTGTTCTTAAGACTTTGTAGAGTATTTAGGTCACAATCGTACTGCATAACAGCGGATGCCAAATTATTTTATAAAGCTAAAACTGGGTCTTCGCTCGACGAACCGAACACGAGCGAGCCGAGCACAAACTCATTCAAAAGCGCGTTCAACACTACACGAATTTGTGCTCAGCTCATGCTCGGCGCTTACAGCGTTTACCGCAGGTGCTTGAAGTTCTCCTCAACATGTTTTCCAAAGCGTGTCAGTGATCTTAAAATCGATCCACGTTTCAAAACTTCAAACGTACATTTACCTACTCTGTAACATCATCATCATCAGCTCATACACGTCCCCACCGAGAGGCTAGAACCTACCCTGATATGGGGCGATTAGGTCTTAGTCAACCGTGTTTAACCTATATTTTTTCTTCCCAGGCGGCGGCGGCTCCTCAAGCGGGTCCCAGCATTCCCCATCAGCCTACCAGTCCGGCCCCACGCAAGCGCACTCCCCCACTCCCAGCTCGACGCCAGTCTCCGAGCTGTCACCCGGCCTGTCACCCACGGGGACGCCGTGGGACGTCAAACAGCCCCCGCAGGGCTCTTGGGATGTTAAGGTCGGATATGTAAGAATGATACTTTATTATTAAGATGGTATAGGAATAATTAACTTTATCCGGGACAACATTTTATTTTTAAAAACTTGTGGATCCACATAATATGTATTTGAAGAATCATTATTGTTTAAATATTTTATGATACAATGGGTCTTATTTTGAAAATGAAATTAAAAAGAGAAATTATGAAATCATATTAATATAAACAGGATAGTTTGGATGGATGTTTGTTTAACTTTTTAATAAAATTGGATGAAATCTGTTACGTAATATTACCCCGAAATTCTCGCAGAACCTTGGATGTACGCGGCACAGCTATATAATGAGGAATAAAAGCTATAAATTTAAGTTAACTAAGATCGGTCATACTGTTCTCGAGCAGACACTAGCAAATATCAATTCATTTTAGTGGTCACCATGCCGGACTGCCATCCGTAAGGTTGCGGGTTCGATTCCCGTGCGGGGTGAATATTTGTGTGAACCACAAATGTTTGTCTCGGTCTGGGTGTATGTGTGAATGAGTGTGTGCGTAGTTTCTGATACCCTAGATACAAGCTTCCAGCTTAGTTAGAGGTCAGTTACTATAATGAGATGATGTAGTGAATGATTATGTTATGTTATGTTATTTCACATAGCAAGATATAAGTAATCCCAACACCAGCCTAACCCCACCATTTCCCCCACAGCCATCAGCCGGCCGGTCACCAGACGGGAGCTCGTGTGACGTGAAGCCTCCACACCAGCAGTCCTGGGACCCGAGAGTCGGATACGTAAGTTATAATAATGAGTTTAGGCCTTGGGCCATGTTCAAACTTAACTGACAGTTAACTGCCGAAAGTGAGCGAGATTAACGCAATTTATTCTATTTCCATACATATATGTTTATGTATATAGATAGATTCATTGTACACGCACACAAGAATAAAGAAAAAGCAGAATATTGATATCTTTGATTTACACGAACACTACACATTGAAATAAAACACTTAAACGGATTTTTGTCGTGGTTGTATTTTGTTTTACATTTTTCTGACGTTTTGATATAAAAAATAATTCCAGACCGAGTTTCTTGCAGATTCTTCTCGGCTGATGTATTTCCGTATCTGTGGTAAATTCACAATGTATTTAAAATTATATTCAAAATATTGAAGGTAGTAAACTTTTTACATTACTTTGTACACACGTCTTCCATCTTAGTCTTCTGTGATCACGGGTTCCGTAAAGAATCCGAACATCAGAAAATGAAAAACAAAATACAACCACGACAAAAATCTGTTTAAGTGTTTTATTTCAAACGCAGAATAGTTCAATACAAATAGTTAGTACATACAAATGTGGTATTATCTGGGGGCACGGCAGTGCCCCCCGCCAAGTCGAGCGCGAAGCAAGCACTGCCGTACCATCCTTTACAGGAACCCTTTCGCCGCATTTTCAGGCCCCTATTTGACAACCTCTGGATAAGCCCAGAACGCTGAAATTTTCGTCATCCAGTAAGCTATACAATCACATACATAAAATAAAATTTCAAGTCTGTAGGTCATTTAGTTTCGAAGTTAAACGAATGCAAAGTTTCGTATTTATGACAGACACTCACTCACTCACTCACTCACTCACTCACTCACTCATGATCATCAAAATAGAACTAGTACTTCCCATAAACCTAGAGAGCTGAAATTTGGTACAGAGTTAGGGTTTAATGGCCACATAAAGGGAAAACTATAAAAACTAGGATAACTGAACGGGAACGGGAATTATACGGGAATGGGAACGGGAATTGTAACTCAAGAACGGCTGAACTGATTTGTCTGAAAATTGGTGGGGAGGTAGCTTAGAACCAGGAAAAGGACATAAGATACTTTTAATCCCGAAAATCCCACGGGGTTGGGAACGGGAATTTAAAAATGAAGAACGGCTGAATTGATTTGGCTGAAAATTGGTGGGGAGGTAGCTTAAAACCAGGACAAGAACATAGAATACTTTAATCCCGAAAATCCCACGGGATTGGGAACGGGAATTTATTACTCAAGAACGGCTGAATTGATTTGGCTGAAAATTGGTGGGGAGGTAGCTTAGAACCAGGACAAGAACATAGAATACTTTTAATCCCGAAATTCCCACGGGAATGGGAACGGGAATTTATTACTCAAGAACGGCTGAATTGATTTGGCTGAAAATTGGTGGGGAGGTAGCTTAGAACCAGGAGAAGCACATAAAATACTTTTAATCTCGAAATTCCCACGGGAATGGGAACGGGAATTATAATTCTAGAACAGCTGAACTGATTTGGCTGACAATTTGTGGGGAGGTAGCTTAAAACTATTTATCTATAGATACTTTTTATCCCGAAATTCCCACGGAAACGCGAACGGGAACTACGCAGGTGAAACCGCGGGGCGCTTAATAATATAATACTACTCCTAAAAAATAAGTGTGTCAAATAAGAAAATCTAATAAAATAAATCAATATAAACAAGTTTAAACAAAAAGAAATGAAATCCCACCAAAAACATTCTGTAAAAAACTAGCCAAGTCTCGATGGAGCTGCTTGTTTAACTCTAAAAAGTAATGAAATCTAGACAGACTCGTGCCAAGTCTAAGGTTCCTTACTGCGATTTCTTTATTATTATAGTTAATGTTGTGTCACTTGGCCGTTGAAGGGTACACATGTATGTACACAAGGGTACAAAACTAGGTGCTCCATGACGCTATTGCACCAATCTTAAAAAATCCAGAACCTATCCATTGACGATAGAAAATTAGCTTAATTATAGCCACTTGAAAAATGTTGAATCAATATCCAGTCAATTGTAGGCTTGATAAAGCTGCGTATTTTAATAATGTTATAACATTACGTGTAAACAAAATTGACGTGTACCCACTACTAACCTTTTAAACAATGTTCAACGGCCAAGTCACACAACATTAACTATAATAATAAAGAAATCGCAGTAAGGAACCTTAGACTTGGCACGAGTCTGTCTAGATTTCATTACTTTTTAGAGTTAAACAAGCAGCTCCATCGAGACTTGGCTAGTTTTTTACAGAATGTTTTTGGTGGGATACATATATTCACTTTTTCGTTCACAATCTAATCTATTGTCGACGTTACCTCTAAGGCTCACAGTCGGCGGCTGACAGTCAATTCGGTCTCCACCCAGCCTTACACTTTGAGCGTATTTTAGTCGAAGTCAAAGTCGGATAAATCTTTATACTCGGCTGCATGGCAAAAAAAACAATCTTAAATTATTCGTCGTTATTACACAGCTTATAAAATACGCTCACTGTGATTCGGTCCTTATTAAAGTTAAATAAGTTATGAAAGTTTTAACCTTAAAAAGACAAATGTTAACTTTACTCTTTAATTTTTCTTCAAATTTTTGCCTAAAACTTCTAAATTAGGGGAACTAACTGGGTTCGAATCCCGGTCAAGACAAAAATTGTGTGTCACGTCTGTTTTTCATATACATATATTATGTTTGGTTTGGGTGTTTTCTATCTATTCTAAGTAAGTATTTACAAAAGAATATAAGCATTTATCCGTTGTCCAGTATCCATAGTACAAACAGTGACGGATTAAGAATTCATGATGCCCTAAGCAATCTAAGCCTTCGGGCTCCCAGAGCTGTAGCTACAGTGGAAAAAAAGGTCAGCTAACACTGAGCTCGCTATGTTCAACAAGGTAGGGCATTTGTCATTTCAAGCATAGCTACGGCTCTGGGGCCCCTTCTGGTGTTTTCTGGTGCACCCCAGACGTGGTGCCCTAGGCAATTGCTTACTTTGATTAAGGATTAATCCGGGACTGAGTACAAGCATTGCTTAGTTTGGGACTAAATGGCGGTATGTGACTTATTATAATTAATATAACCCTGTAGTTTTGTGATGTTGTATTATTTAAAACAAAGTTGAGGAAAGGTTGTCTTTTCTCACTATAGGAGGGTTATTTCGGGTCGCAAGAGGAAGATGGCTCAGCAGAAAGCAGACGACCTATGCCTTGGATGCTTAAGGTAAGGGAAACATGAAAAAATGATTCAAATTTTAGCTTGAACAGTCATATACTTAAATCAATTTAGGTAGGCTACCAAGCTGCGCGGTTAAACTCGCGTTAATTCTGCTTCTATTGGTCTAAGGGCGGATTTTTCCATCACCAGGCAATTTTTATTCGAGAAATAAAATTGACGTTTGACAGTTTTTGAATGAAATAACTGTCAAAATTACAAAATTATTCCTCGAGTATAGTTATCTGGCGATGGAAAAATCAACCTTAAGCGCATTCTTAACCCCTGACGCAAAACGATTGCTTGGGTATTTGTTTATTATTTTTTATGTTTTAATAGAAACTTAGGATTTTCTGTTTAACTTGCGGGAATTTTTAAATTTTAAATTATTTTTTTCGACTTTGATCGAAAATACTTATCTAATAAATTAAAGTAACTTATTACTTTGTAATAAGTAATAAATAAAAAGCTAAAGGCTATATAATAAGCTATATAAATTTTTTTTTTACTTTCTGTATACATTTGAAAACGGTTTTTTTATAAAAAAAAAATTTTAATCTGTTAAAAAACGTGTTTGTTTTCTCGCTTACATTGTAAAGATATTTTGAGCGTCTAAATAAAAATATCTGCCATTGCCTCCCAATACTTAATTTTCCATAATTAATGAATATATTGTAAACAAATTTTATAACTTTTTTAATTAAATAACCTAAACTGCATCACGCATAGACAATATCATCCATTAGCTTGATAGAGGCGTGGCGCCACACCTAGCGTTTTATTATGATTAAATGTCGACAAACTATTTATTAAATAAAAGTGTTATAAACACATTATTTTCTCATATATTGAAGGAAGTACAGTCTCGGAATGAAAAGGTTCGTCAATTTTAAAATTGATTCGTATAATGTGTCGCAAAAACATATTACCTTTTGAAACTATGGTACAGAATAGACTCGGGCTAGAGAAAATAATGTTCATCACTGTTTCTTACATTGGTATGTTGGCATAATTGTTTCTTGCAGTACTAGTGCAAGTGAAAATTGACTCTAAGGTGATGAACCTTTTCATTCCGTGACTGTACTTGCTTTGAAAAATGTTGGTAGAAATCTATAGATATCCAGACTTCCAGACTCATTATCACACATCGAAACCTAGTCCCAAAAGCTTGTACGTTAGTATTTTATGATCCGTGATACTAGACAACAGACTCATATACTTACTTTTATTGTAAATATATACACACATCAAAAGTGTCTAGGGATCAAGCATTTTTATGCGGATTTCTTGAGATTGAGATGTGGCTTTGTAATAAATTTATGATTTTATAAATTTATATGGATCCTTTTTGGTGCATTTCATAATTTGAATCAGGAACTGTGAATCAAATTCGAGTAAAAGATGAAAATCAGCTGTCAATATTTTCCCTATAAAAACATACAACGCATTGAAGACATTATTAGTGCTACTGTTTCCCTACTACTGATTAAAACCAACGTTATTATGGAGCGGCGACGTCATTTAAGCAGGGAAGAAATGCTCAGAGCCGTGGGAATGATAGAAGCTGGTTCCCGGCAACGTACTGTGGCTTTAGCTCTGAATACAAGTCAGAGTGTTATCAGTCGACTTTGGACACGTTACCGAAGCACTGGTACCGTGGCTGAGCGCCATGGAGGACGGTATCGCTGCACCACACGGAGACAAGACCGATACATTCAAATCTTAACTCGAAGAGCTCCAACAATAACCGCCATGATGTTAGCCGTGCGGCTTCATCACTCTTCAGGGAACTTAATTAGCGACCAAACAGTCAGAAACCGCTTGCATGAAGTGAACCTTCATTCCCGAAGACCGCTACGGGTACCACCTATAGCAATGCACAATCGTAGGATTCGATATCAATGGGCTCTTGAACACAGAAATTGGGCAGAAGGACAATGGCGTTTCGTGTGCTTTTCTGATGAGTCTCGTTTTGGTATGAGACCGGATACAAGACGTATACGACACTGGAGAACCCCTGGACGCCAACAGCGATTAAAATCCTGCCAGGAAGTCCATCCTTATAGTGGTGGAACCATCATGGTATGGGCGGGTATTTGGATCGGCGGAAGAACTGAGTTGATTTGGATCAGAGGCAACCTCAACGCTCAAATTTATGCTGAGACGATTGTATCAGACGTCATCGTTCCTCTACAAGTGCAAATCGGTCCCTTATTTCAGTTAATGCATGATAATGCACGACCGCACACCGCAAGAGTTGTAAGACAGACTCTCGCCGCAGCTAACATCAATGTCCTGCCCTGGCCTGCTCAGTCGCCAGACTTGAACCCGATTGAGCATGCATGGGATATGCTACAGAGAAGAGCTCTGCCGAATATGGAGGGTATCCAGTCGCAAGAAGACCTTTTTTTGTTGTTGCAACGAACATGGGCGGCCATTCCACAGCGTGATTTGGATGAACTCATTTTGAGTATGCCAAACCGATGTTCTTGTGTTGTTAGTGTTCGCGGTAGAAACACGGATTATTAATTGTTTAAGTTACCCAATAAAATTTTAAAGAAAACTGTTATTTCAGTCTTTTTTTCGAACTTTAATGTTAGTGGTTCAAATGTCAAAAATCCCTTTATTAGGAAAATGGCAAATTTCTTTATTAATGCAAAGGTGACTTGGTTTATCGTTACTGTGACAAACGAAAACACTTTATTTGATGAATCCTTAAAGAAAATTTTAATTAATATCAATCAGGAGAAAAGTTATTGCAAAAATATATGTTGATCCCTAGACACTTTTGATGTGTGTACTTAGAATAGATAAAAAACCTTTTACTCTCTGTAGATCCAGTGATCAAGATCCATTTGGTTCCATTAAGAAAACTTTTACTCTTTAGATCTATTTCTGATGATTTGGTTCTAACAAGAACTTTTATTATCTGTAGATCCAATGATCAAATTTATTCAAAGATTCTTAATGGAACCAATATGGATCTAGTAATTTTGTAAGTAGATGCAATAGATCCAATTTGTGACGTTGTTTTTTAAAATAGATTTATTGGGAAAAAAAGTTCTCAATAGAACCAATTGGATCTTGATCACTAGATCTACAGAGAGTAAAAGTAAAAAACACCCAGACCAAGAAAGACAGTAAAGAGTCACAATCTTTTCTGTGCCGGTGACAGCGTCGCTGTAATCGCATCTTTTGGTTGTCAGTTTATAGAATGTATCCAAATGACATTAGAATCAAAATGACAATAGGAGCTTCCAATTTTGGCCGCCGGCACAGAAAAGATTGGGACTCAATTATCAGTCAGTCAGTTTTATTACACAGATTTTTCTGTATCATAAAAATTGATACATTTTATGACCGCAATTACGTTGTTTTTAAATTCTTTATCAATAAATTCAATTTTATTATCAAACATAATAAATATAGACTATGATAAAATAGGTGGACGGAATTTTCAGCCTGTATCATCATCGGCCCATTAGCTCAGTTGGTTAGAGCGTCGTGCTAATAACGCGAAGGTCGCGGGTTCGATCCCCTCATGGGCCATAATATTTTTTTTTATTTTGTCATTTATGGTTTTTAGTAAAATTATAAACAAACTGACTGAGCTAATTAAAAATATATTAAAATTACTAAATTCGCTGTTCCCTAAAACATAAAATCTGGGTATCTTTAAGTCACCAGTGAATCTTCTAGTTGAGCACGTCCTAGCTAATTTTTTATCAACTTTCCTCATTATATTGTATCTTATAATAATGTGCTGCGATTTTTCTTGAACCGTAGAACAATCAAGGTATTTTTACTCTGATTTTCATGGCTTTGCACTTAAACCATTTATTTCTACACCACAACACATAAAAGAAAAATACAAAAAAAGAAATTACTTATTCTCTTCTTCTTTTCCGAACCTTTATCCCATGTCTATTTGGGGTCGGTTTTCAGTTTAACCAGATTTACTTATGCTCTATTTAAATAAAAAAAAACACTTGATTGTAACTCGCCTTATGGAAAGCAATGATACAGAGATGATACGGTGGAGCGTGCTCATTTAGAAAATACCGATTCACTGATGACCTAAAGAGTCCCAGATTCTTATTAGCATACGAGTAGATCAGGAAAAAGCGAGCGAGATAACCCTCAAATTATTATGATTAACGGGATATTCAATGTTTATTCAATTACTAGCAGCGCCCCGGGATAAAATGTTAAATAAAATGTTCTTTCCCGGACCATAAGCTACCCCTGTTCTAAATTTCAAGTCAATCTGTTCAGTAGTTTAGCCGTGAAAAGGTTACAGACAGACAGACAGAGTTACTTCCGCATTTATAATATTAGTTACGATGCATCCATGATCATGGCGCTTGCAACAGCGTCGAAATATGTATTGGAAATTTAAAATACATCGTCAATATCCCGTTAATCATAGAAAATTGAGTTCTTATACACATGATAACTAAAAACCCTCTGTACTAATCTCCATGTTTTTGTTGACACAGGGTGCGCCACCAGGACCCTGGGACATGAAAGGCGGGCATGGCCACCCGCTACACCATCAGGGAGCGCCACAACCGCACCCGCCATACGTGCCGCAGTACTCTTGGTACCAGACGGACGCTAACCCTGGCCTGTTGACGTGAGTATACCTATTTAATAGTTAAGAGGTCAAACCCACCCTGAAAAGGCGATCAGTCCTAACTCAACACAGGCTGTGTGCGGGTTGGTCATCATCCTACTAATATTATAAATGCGAAAGTTTGTATGTTTGGATGTTTGTTCCACTTTCACGCAAAAACTACCGTATCGATTTTGATTAAATTTAGTACAGATGTTCCTTATAACTAGGAATAACACATAGGATACATACATTTTTATACCGAAATCCCCATGGGGTTGTGTATAAGTAATCGTATGTTTTATTGTAACTTGTTGTAGTCACAAATCCTACCAATAGATGGCGCTGTTACTTAATTTTTTAACACGATTGTGAATTGTGCCGAGATTATATGATACTACGAGCTACGCATTCTCACAGGAGCGGGTACTACGCGGGTAAAACCGCGGGGCGCTGCTTGTCAGCTCATATATGTCCCCAGTCAGGGGCTTGAGCTTACCGTGATCGATCAGGCCTTTCAACCACACACCGAGTGCGGGTTGATCGATTTCACAATCTTAGAGTTTCGTAGCAGTTGTCAGCAGGCTTATGAACGATGTTTTGCTTCGCCGTAAGAGCGTCGAATATGAATACGAAAATCGAAAACATATTGGCACGTGGCTGAGAACGAACCAAACACCTTCCGAATGAATGATTCGGAATCAAATAGTCTATTTCCTAGATTGTACATTTAAAATTCAAGTTATTAACTCTCTTTTTTCTTCCAACAGGGTGTGGCCAGCGGTTTAACAACAAAATGAAGGTATCCTAAAATTATTTGTATAATACAAAATGGCGGAACAAAATGGCGTCCGGCGACGACCATGACACATAAATAAAACTAAATGTAATCGGCACAACCAAGTGTAATAATAAGAAAAATATATTTAATAGATAATTATTATTAAAAAAAACTGTAAATTTTATTATTAATTATTATAAATAGGGCTTTTATTGTTTATAAAAAATGGTTATTGTAAATTTTGACATGTAAGAAATTATTTTTAATTGAAAATTGATTGGTCGAAAACAGTTTCAAATAAATAAAATAATAAAAAAATAATAAGACTAAAAAATAAAATTTATTTATGGTTCGTATCGTTTGTTTGTATATTTTGAAGGAAAAAATAAATATTTCTTTGAAACTTTTTTCGATCAATCAATTTTATATATTTTGGATTATGTAATTGATCAGGTATTTCAATAAATTTTGTAAAATATTGGTTAAATAGGCATAGTTTATTCCTCCTCACAGACCTGCCTTGCAATACTGAATTCATTTTACTATTTTATTGGAAAAGTATTTTTTCAAACTTTTTAGAATCATTAAAAAAGCAATATCTGAACTATAAAATGTAAAAGAATACATTTAATTTTAATCCAAAACAATTGAAACGAAAAATTCAAACAAAACATTCTGATCAATTACATTAATCTATGCACTAGTGATTACGTCAGTCGAGTACGCGATTAACAACCAATCAGAGCGTAGAAGGTCATTGATTCTCGCACCTGATTGGCTAATTATCACGCGACATCCAACAGACCTCGCAAAGACCAAGTTAAAATGAACAGACGCATCATATTGATAGCCCAAGTTGAAAAGGTCAATCTTGAAATAAAATATTTAAAATATGTCTACTATTGTATACATTCATATATTTTTTTCTCAGATGGGTTTTGAACTTGGAACCATTGGGAACCACTTTACTGCTCTTAAAATTTTCTCTAAGTTTAATTATTTTTGAGATATATTTCAAAGAGAGCAGCGTCAGGCTTGACATTTTTTGTTTGGGCTATTAATATTTTTATTATTCTAAACGGATTTTGTACAAGATTTGGCAAATACCTGAACTGAAAGACTTTAAAATGAAATTCGTCTGAGTAAAAATTTTTGGAAACAAAAATATCACACGGAATTCCATCTCGCGATCTTTCATTTTGATGTGATTCAGTTTTCGTTGTCGACCAATCTAGTACAAAGTCCGTTTAGAATAATTAAAATGTCGTACATTTCATTAAATATAAAATTAAATATTTATTTTCTTATGTTTTATACATCTGTCTATACCTATATTTTTTTTTAATTTAACAATTTTTTTTTTCAGTGTTCAAATTATATTTAAATCTTAAACAAAATAGTTAAAAAAGTTTGTTTTGACAATATTTTCGAGTCAAATTCAGTTTTTTTTCTATCACTACACTTTTTATTCTTTTCTAAAAACAATTGGTAGCTAATTTTATCATTTAAAAAAAAAATGTATTCATAAATTAAGCTTTAAATAGTTTTTTTATTTATTATTTTTATTTTTTGTGAAACAGAAACACATTAATACTTGTGATATATTTTTTATTTTATTTTTTTAATCTCTTTGAGTAGCTTTTACCGAAGTTCGAATTTATATTTTTTTTAAAACATTACTGCGTTCCTCAAAGTTTTTTTTAGTTTTTTTTTAATTGTATGGGTCTTTACGGGATGATACTGTAAATACTATTTTTAATATGTATATAGAATAATACTATACATATAGTTAGATAGAATAATTATGATTAATAATGTATTATAAGGAAAACGGAATAAAAAAATGAATTAATTTCTTTTGTCAAATAAAAAGAGAAAAATATTACAATTTTTGTGTTATTATTTTATATCCTATATTTTAATGTTACACTCACACATTAGCTATAAGTAGACCTACATAAATATAAACATGAAATACTTTCCTTCATATCTAAAATCGTATGTACTATGGTAAAGAATACATGAACAGAGTGTCTTCGCCGTAACAAAAACAATAAGAAAAGTGCCGATGGGCACATTCTTAACATAAACATTATATTAACATAACATAATCATTCACTCCATCATCTCATTACAGTAACTGAACCCTAACTAAGTTCGAAGTTTGTATCTAGGGTATCAGAAACTGCGCACACACTCATTCACACACACACCCAGACCGAGACAAACATTTGTGGTTGTATACACAAATATTCACCCCGCACGGGAATCGAACCCGCCACCTTATATTAGTTTAAAGTTTTTTAATTTTTTGAAGTACACAAAGTGGTGCATCAAGGACGAAAACAATCTAAAAACAAAAACAACCAAAGACAGTTTCCTTATGGTAAGTAACTACCGTCGTCCATGGATATGACACTTCAAAGAGTTACAAGTACGTTATCATACCAGCCTATAATGGAGTACAGGAAGTTAGTAGGTAATTGGGCTCTGGACATCTCACTTACTTTACCAAAACGCAGTTTATCTGTACAACTTTAACGTTAATATTCAGAGAGAGTGTGGTAATTCCTCGGTTTTTGCTCTACTACTGTCAAAGTTATACACCAAGACATAAAAAAATAACAAAACATTAATTTAGAAATTTTGAAACCTCCTGTATTACAATATCTAGTCACTTTTAAAACAAAAAACTAAACTAAGGGCCTCTGTCACGATCTTCAAGTAGAGTTCTGAGTAGAGTAAAAAGTAAAGTGAGTTTTATCTCTTTCTTACTTTATGTCAAGTGACAAAGACAAAACTTGTGAGTTTGTAAGTAGTTATCCGATACGGGTCCCGTACGTTGTGTCGAAAACTTTTAGCGTGGTACGTTGGAGCGAATGGTCTTTGAAGCGAATTCCACCAGGGCGAATGACACTGGAGCGACGAACGTTGTGGCGAAAATGTTTGTTTTTTTTTTTTATTTTACTATTTCACCTATATAGTTGTAAAGTAGCATATTATGTAATTTCAATCATTTTCGCCACAACGTTCGTCGCTCCAGTGTCATTCGCCCTGGTGACATTCGCTTCAACGTCCTTTCGCTCCAGCGTACCACGCAAAAAAATTTTCGCCACAGCGACCATTCGCTACAACGTCATTCGACACAACGTACGGGACCCATCCGATACTGTATCAACAACAGGCCCTAAAAGTCAATAATTTTGTTTTTTAGTTTACAATACCACACAAATACTTACATAATAAATGACCATAAGAAAACGAATTTACGCAAGTAAAACCTGCAAACAAATATAATACAGCACAAAAATGCACAAACAATAAAAAATGCCGATCAATAATTACACACAATCTAGCACAGCGCCATACCAAATTAAAATACAATAAAATGTTATTACACTGTTAAAAAATCAATTAAAACTTGTCGAAAAAAGTATTTGCTGAAACCAATCACCATTTTTCCTCTCAAATATTTTAATGTACTCATTTTAAGGCCATTGACGAGCCAGTTTAACTGATCAGTTGAACTGGCGTCCATCCAAAAATGGTCGTCAATCACCGGAGCGATTCCAGAAAACAGTAGCGAAATCTAGTTGGCCTAAAACTTTTGGAGTGACGCACTGGTACCTAAGTCTGCAATTTGACATTATTGATTAGACAATATATTGATATTGTGGCACCATAACGAGAGTGTCAGAAATTTGGTATTCCCCTAAAATTTATTCATATGACTATGGTGTCTCAGTGGTCTTTGTTGCATATCAAAATTCAAATAAAAATCGTCAGAATACTGTTTCCATGACAACCATCTTTTATGGAGCCATTGAGTCAGCGGAGTAGTTTTCAATAAGGGATACCAAAATGACAACAAATGTCAAAAAAACGGCCATAATGTTGATATTAAAATACATCTGAGTAGCATTATCACAGCTTAACAGTTTAGTTAGAGAATCAGGGCCCAGTTTTATGTCCGGACTGATCAGTTCAACTGACTCGTCAATGGCCACCTTTAGGCTTAAATTAAGTATTGTTTACTCAATGTTTTCTGTCATTTTGTCCATAATACGAAGATATCTGTCACTTTAAAACATTTTTATGGCGGCCATTTTATTGATTATACCAAGTGTTAAAAGAATATGGCAGAATTAAGTATACGTTTCATGACACCCGCAAAAAGAAGTGTTATGTAGTTAATTGTACATTTACGTAAGATGTACAGTTGACGAGAAAAGTCGAATAAATAAATAAATGTATTTGAGTCACAGAATTCACTGATTTTATGAGACCAGAGAGAATTTTGGTGGTGATCCTTCTTCTATGGATTTTTTGAACCTTCATACATTTATAGGTTCTTGGATCTGTATTGGTAGGTACAATGATATATAACACATGACCATTTTGTCCCAAACTAAGTAAGTCTTTTATTAAGTACTATACAATACCGCTGATAAATATACTTAGTACAAATAAATAGGAAACACTCAGACCAAATCAGACATACAGTTAGACTTTTGAGTGCTCTAACTTCTCTGTCCGACTGTCGATGATGTTATAACGACAACCGAGACCAATGAAGCACGGTTTAATTTTGACCATTTAATTTGATCTGTAGCCCTTGCAAGTAAGTACATATACAACATAGTTACAGAGGTTTCTAAAGTGCAGTGAGTTCGAGAAATGGATGATACAGCTGTGTGAATTGTAAAACTTTACAACATAAAAAGTTCCCAATTCCCAATCTTTTACAACAATTTATATCTAGAAGGTTCCAAAAATTACTAAACCGATTATAATGATACTTGGTACTGTTTCTTACACCTAAGATGTGCCACGGGATTGGACTTACGCGGGTAAAACCGTTAAACATCTAGTCTAAATACTTATATGTATATAACACAAAGGTGACTGACTGACTGACATAGTGATCTATCAACGCACAGCCCAAACCACTGGACGGATCGGGCTGAAATTTGGCATGCAGGTAGATGTTATGACGTAGGCATCCGCTAAGAAAGGATTTTGATTAATTCTACCCCCAAAGGGATAAAATAGGGGATGAAATTTTTTGAGTTTGTATGACGGAAGTCATTATTCCACGCGGATGAAGCGAGCAAACGCTAGTTTAAAGATAAGAGTTTTACAGCCGCACTCAGAGTCGTTTAACGAATATTGAAACTAATGTGCCAAAATATTTCTGTGCCGGCGGCCAAAATTGGAACTAACTACTTATCTTTTAGACTTTAATGTCATTTGAATACATTTTCAATACACTGACAACCAAAAGATGCGATTACAGCGACGCTGTCACCGGCACAGTAATATTTAGGCACATTAGTTTAAGTATTCGTTAAACGTCTCTGAGTGCGGCGATTAGTTAAAGAAACTAGAACCGAGTTAAATACGAAATGTTTTAATAAGTCCAAATAATTTAAACTAAACAAAAGCCCAAGTAAATTGTCATTAACGTAATTATAAAACGGCTTACCAATTACATATCACCTTATTGATACGTTCAGCTGTGGCCGCCATGTTGTAATTCATCGGCGATAACAAAGGAATATGTGACATTTTATACTTGTTTTGTTTCGTACGAGTAGAGATGCAGTTTGGGTCGAACAGGCACTTCTACGTGAGAGTTTTTAGGTTAGAATTCTTATTTTTAAAACTGTAGTGTACCAAATAGGTAATAAGAACCTCTTTGAGCAAAAATGTTATAAAAAAATAATAAAATGACTCTAGCTGTGTAGTTGTAGTAGTGCATAGAGGTTTTACTTTTTTTCTTCTTTCGGACTTGTCTATCTTTTGAATCATTTTCTTCTTCCAAAATTACATGTTCTATATCTTTTGGATTAGTTTATACGCTTACTTCATAGATAAAAAATCTGGCACTTCAGTAAACCGATACGTCCAATAATCCAGCATCTTCCGCTCATGCGACCCTCACCTACTCTCATTCTGCTTTTCTTTATAAAATTCTTCTACAATAAATTTCAGAAACAATATTTTCATAATAGAAGGAAAGAAATGCCTCTAACTGTGGGTAGGTATAAGCATTTTCTGGGGCCTAAGTCTGCAATTTGACATTATTGATCAGACAATATGGTGATATTGTGGCACCATAACGACAGTGTCAGAAATTTGGTATTCTGCTAACATTTATTCATATGGCTATGGTGTCTCAGTGGTCTTTGTTGCATATACAATTTTTGACAAATAAACGTCAGAATACTGTTTCCATGACAACCATCTAAGTTTTATGGAGCTATTGAGTCAGCGGAGTAGTTGTCACTAAGAGAATACCAAAATGACAACAAATGCCAAAAAAACGGCCATAATGTTGATATTAAAGCACATTTGAGTAGCATTATCACAGTTTAATAGTTTAGAGAATCAGGGCCCTGGGCCCTGATTTAAAATAATGTTCATAATATACTTATTCAGAAATTTAAAAGCTAACTTAATACGTGCATACTATACCAAATTAGTACTCATAAGTATAGAGGCTTCGTTTCGATACTCAATATAGTTAATAAGTGTTCCAATTACAAATCCATAGTAATACAAATGTTAACCGCTGACAGATGATCGCACAAAAACTGACATAAACAAGAATAAAAAAAAAACAATATGAAATAATAATTCAATACTTAGTACTAATGAAGTGGGTTGATGTTTTTTTTACTTATTACAGCAAAACTGGGTTTAAGCCGGTCAAATTGGTTGTTCAATTGACTTTTTATTTGTTGACTACCTGTGCCCCTTAGTACCCGTTCCCGTGTTCCCGTCAATTATTCGAATTTTTCTCACCTTTCAAACCTTCCCTAGACCTCCACGAACATTTCAAGACCAAGATAAGATAAATCCGTTCAGTCGTTCTCGAGTTTTAGCGAGACTAACGAACAGAAATTGATTTTTATATACATACTAGTTGTACCCCGCGGTTTCACACGCATAGTTCCCGTTCCCGTTCCCGTGGGAATTTTGGGATGAAAAATAGATGTTGGCCGATTCTCAGACGTACTGAATATGCTCACAAAATTTCATGAGAATCGGTCAAGCCGTTTCGGAGGAGTATGGCAACGAAAACTGTGACACGAGAATTTTATACACCCCTATTTTGAAAATATGGGACTTATTAAAATCAGAATATCTGTAGCAGTAACTGAATCCATATATCCAATAAAAATATCAAAAATGATAGTCGATTACTTATCTTTAAAAAATACAAAATTAATGTCGTATTACCAGACGGCACACTAGCTATCAAGTATTCTGTGACGGCTCGGGTCGATGACCGCGCTCAGCTGTGTATCGCAGCGTTCGGTGTAGAATAACAATAAAATTCGGCGGGATTTTGAAAATCTTTGACTTATCATAACTTTTTAAATAAAAGCAAAAGAAAAAAACTTACTTCACTATGATATTGTCACCCGTCGTTTACATTAGCTGTGAGATAAGGTATCGCAATTTCAAAATAAGGGTGTATATTAGATATAGATTAATTTTAATTATAAGTTCGAGTGAGGTTTTAAGTGTTTCAGTTAAAGCTTACATAGTTAAAATAATCTTATTAAAAAAAAGAAACATTATTTTTTTGTCCTATTTTGGGTCCTTCGTGCGTGCTACAATATCTTTTTGGTTAGACTTTTGAGTGGTCTAACTCTCCGTAACGACTGTCGAAGATGTTAGTTCGACAACCGGGACTGACAAATGCTTAAAAACGTTTTAAAACTAAAAAAAACGTTACTTAGGTTTAAAAAAAAATCTTATGCAAAAATATCACCTTTTCAATATCAAAACTTGATACCCAAAAAAGCTTGCCATATGCGAAAACTTAAAGTGTCATATTAAAATATAAGTTTTAAAAAATAAAAATGCGCCCCAAAAAGTCCTGAATAGCAGCGGAAATTCCCGCCCACGGAACCCTTTTAAAAAATAATAAAACAGTCTTTTGTTAGAGTTGAGGGTTCCGCATATAATGCCGAGTATTGTTACAAAAGAATTTGTTAAAAAGAACTTGTTTTTTTGTTTGACATCTGGCTCTAGTAATTCGGTCTTGGTTTAATATTATTTCAATTTTGATGTTGTTTTTTATTGTTTTTATGTATTTGTTTATTATTTTATATCAATTAAAACGTGATAATACTTTGGAGTGGTGAGATAACCAAATGTCTCCATATATAATTCGCACGGTTGTGTTTTTTTTTAAACTTTATTTCTAATCTCAATCAAAAATTTAAATCTAATTAGAGCTTATGACCTTTTGAAAGCGTTGTAACATACATATCTCTCAAATATACAAGTTAAGATTCAATTAAAGTTATAACTTACACTAAGGGCCTATTTCACCATCTTCAAGTAACGTTCCGAGTAGTCACATGTTTTGTCTTTGTCACTTGACATGAAATAAGAAAGAGACAATACTCATTTTACTTGGTGAGTAAACTGAAGAAAAAATAACTTAACGTAAAATGAACTTACTTGAAGGTCGTGGAATAGGCCCTAAAAGGTATATTTTTATATTTTCACAATTTATACTTATAGTACATAGTTACGTGTCTCAAATACATCAGAAACAGTAACAATAGAGCCGCATTCATACTTGACCTCAAATACAAAAACTATAGCATTTGTCCCATACCCCACTCGCGTATGTAAGAAATGTTATTTTTATTTTAACAAAAAAACGCACACCTTGAAATACATTGGATGAGCGCGGCTGAAACAAAGCGTGCCTCGGATTTCTTTTTGAAGCCTTCGTTATGGATAGAGTTGGCTGCTTTTAAATCGTTTTATGACTTACTAGCTTTTGCCCGCGACTTTGTCCGCGTGGAATAATGACTTCCGGCAGAATTTGGGTATTCCCCCTTTTCTCCGCCTAGGGGGGAATTGCCAAAATCTTTTAGTGGTAGCCTACTCCCCCTAACAAACACACGTGCCAAAATCCAGCTCTCTACGACCAGTAGTTTCGGCTGTTCGTGGTCTGTCAGTCAGTCAGTACATCACTCAGTAACGGAAGAGTTTTATATATATAGATTTTTAGTTGGGTTTGGGATCACCAACCCTCGTTGGACAAGCGAGGTGATTACGCATAGCGTTGGATGTTTAGTATTTTCAAAAAGTAGCTAGCTGTTGCATTTATTGAGTCACAATCTTGTCTGTGCCGGTGACAGCGTCGCTGTAATCGCATCTTTTGGTTGTCAGTTTATTGAAAATGTATCCAAATGACATTAGAGTCAAAATGACGATAGAAGCTTCCAATTTTGACCGCCGGCACAGGAAAGATTGTGACTCAATACATGAAATCGTAGAAATATGTTAATGCCGTGTCTAACCTTCCTAACTCTACGCATTTATCTCCGTTCTCAAGGTAGATAGTTAGGGCTCAATAAATATTGTGGCTTGTTCGGAACACAAATTATATAGGTATACCAGGGCCATCTGTTAGTACATTATAGTTACGATGATACATGTCTGTCAGCCACTCACGAAATATGGTGCAGCGTTTTGAGAAAATGTGGCGAATTTTTATAACTCTTTTTGATTTAGTTTTTGAGCGAATTTGTTATTTTCCTAAAGATTTTTGAAGAGTGTGTGTATAAATGTGTGCAAAGATTTTGATAGGTACCCTAGCTAGTAGCTAGACTTTAAGGAAGGCACATTTCTGCTGATTCTAACTTTATTATTTATTTTTTTAACCAAGTTATTAGGTAATTAATCTTAAGTCCTCTTTTGCGATCTCTTTTTTTATATTCACAACCTAGTTCTTTCAGCCCAAAACAGAAAAATGATTTCTAAATTCGAATTTCATCACCAAACATAACATAATCATTCACTCCATCATCTCATTACAGTAACTGACCCCTAACTAAGTTCGAAACTTGTATCTAGGGTATCAGAAACTGCGCACACACACATTCACACACACACCCAGACCGAGACAAATATTTGTGGTTCACACAAATATTCACCCCGCACGGGAATCGAACCCGCAACCTTACGGATGGCAGTCTGGCATGGTTACCACTCTGCCATCGAGATCGTCAAACACATTTATTTATAATCTTTCACCCTTAAACTAAATAATAAACTACTTAATATCAAATGAGAATCAGTTAAATTAACTACATTATTAGCAGTGTTATAGTTAAATACAAAATTGCTATAATTTATCAATCTTCACAGCGTGAAGTCTCTCTCTGTGAGCCACGCGTTTGCTAATTATGAAACACCCTTTTTATACAATTTATTATAAAGAATTAAATAGGTTTGCCTTTTTTATATTAGAACAATATATCTTAATTTGAAAAATTTGCAACTGGACAATAGACGTCTTCTCATGTGAAAATTATGAAATTATGAATTAAAAAGTCTCAAAAACATATTTTTTTTGCCCTGTAGGTAGGTATCCTACATATCATTTTTTTACTGACTGTAATATCCTACATAACATAATCAGTCACTCCATCATCTCATTATAGTAACTGACCCCTAACTAAGTTCGTAACTTGTATCTAGGGTATCAGAAACTACGCACACATTCACACACACACCCACACCGAGACAAACATTTGTGGTTCACACAACAAACGTTATAAATAACATTAAATAGCGTGAGTTTTGACTTGACTGAGAGACTGTATTTTACTGAGGGTATCTTCGAATCTTCGGCATACCAGGCAGGGACACTACCAACTACACCACGCGGTAAAAATCAAGAACTCTTATATCCAAGTGGCTATAAAGCCTTTAGTTTATACCCATGACGTTGACATTGACATACACTCAATCTCACTTAGAGGAAGGATCAGTGGATCACATCTTCTTTAGTTGTCCTAAATATCGAGTATCCCTATATGACATTTTGCCCTCTGATATCCCTCGCCCTGTTTCGATGCAATTCTTTCTCACTTTAACTCCTTCACCTTTATGTAAATACTTATGTAAATATATAAATACTAACAATATTAAACTGTAAATTATAGTTGATCATGCCATTTTCCTTACTATGTTCTTTAAATTTTTAAATATTTGTGTGCACGTTTTATTCTCATCTTAACCTACCTACATATTTGTACTTTTTATATACTAAACATATTTAATTTTAGATAAACTGCTCAGATGAATGAACCGATCATCTTCATTCAGTACCGCTCATTCAAATTTATCTTTTATTGGTTTGGCATTGACTTGACATTGGCAGAGTTGCGGCTTGACGCCCTCCAGGAGCCAAAAATCAAGAATTGAATTGAGGTTTAAAACATAAACTCAATAAATGTTAATTATTATGTATTTGTTTAGTGTAGATATCTATTTATTGTTTCATAACCAATTTATGTTTGTTGTTTTTTTTTAAGAGAAGAATGTACACTTCTGTAAAGATATCTCACACGGGAATGTTACATAGAATAAGTTTTATTATTAGTATTATAAGTGAAGATATTGTTGAAGTGTCTAACTAAATAAATAAATAAAAGGTCTCGGATACTAAGTTCCTTCTCATAACGTTATTTTTTTTTCTAATCCCAAAGTTTATAAAGAGCTTTTTGTAAGCGACCACGCCCCGGTAACAAAAGCTTTGCGGAAGGAAAGCTTTGGGTTACACTATTGTATGTTTGGGTGTTTGAGAGTGATATTTTAAAGAGATTTTGCGATATTTAAGTTTTGTAAACTTTTAAATATGTTGTAGTATAATATGATATATTGTAGATATTTGCGATTTTCTAGTTTTGAAAACTTCATTTTTTTAAGTTTTATAAGTTACTAGTGGCGCCCCGCGTACTTAGTTCCCGTTCCCGTAGGAATATGGGGATAAAATATGCTACAAACCTTCCCATTGAATCAGTCTATCTATTAAAACAAACCGCATCAAAATCCGTTGCGTAGTTTTAAAGATGTAAGCATACATAGGGACAGAGAAAGCTACTTTGTTTTATACTATGCATTTTTGATACCCTAGATACAGATTACTTAATTAAACTTAAACATACTAAAATAACCACATTAGCCGTACAAGAAAAGCTGCATCCCGCTAAGACTCAATTGTACTCAAAATAGCTGAACCATTTTCGATACGATTCATACTACCCGATCATTACTTGTAACTATAAACCCTAAGATTAAAAACTACCCCTAAAAAGTGACGCGTGCCCATAATTTGATACTTAAATTACTTACAATCAAGGGTTGTTTGACTAGCTTACGCACGTGGCTACGTTTGATGTTTGTGAATTGGTAGGTGAGTTTTAAAAATTTTGTGTGTTTTTGTGTCTGTCTTTCTGTTGAAACGATTATGTAAATGATTTTTCAAAGAATTAGTTGATGTTATGTATTAACAACTTTTATTTATTTAATAACAAACGTTTTTTGTTTTGCCATATGTATTATTTTTTGGGGCGAGCTATACTTATAACATATCTAAATATACACCCCTATTTTGAATTCGAGATACTTAATCACACAGCTAATGTAAACGACGGGTGACAATATAATAGTGAAGTTAGATTTTATCTTTTGCTTTTATTTAAAAAGTTATGATAAGTAAAACTTTTTCAAAATCCCGCCGAATTTTATTGTTATTCTACACCGAACAACAGGCGAACGCTGCGATACACAGCTGTGCGCGGTCATCGACCCGAGCCGTCACAGAATACTTGATAGCTTGTGTGCCGTCTGGTAATACGACATTTATTTAGTATTTTTTAAAGATAAGTAATCGACTATCATTTTTGATATTTTTATTGGATATATGGATTCAGTTACTGTTACAGATATTCTGATTTTAATAAGTATCGTAATTTCAAAATAGGGGTGTATATAACTCAAAGGACTGACTGACTGACATAGTGATCTATCAACGCACAGCCCAAACCACTGGACGGATCGGGCCGAAATTTGGCATGCAGGTAGATGTAATGACACAGGCATCCGCTAAGAGAGGATTCCCACGGGATTGAGATATACGCGGGTGAGACCGCGGGGCACAGCTACTCTGCATACAAAATACATCAAAATCGTTAGAGCCGTTGATGAGATAGCCGAGGTATATTTATTTTTATATCTAATATATAAAATTCTCGTGTCACAGTTTTCGTAGCCATACTCCTCCGAAACGGCTTGACCGATTCTCATGAAATTTTGTGAGCATATTCAGTAGGTCTGAGAATCGGCCAACATTTATTTTTCATCCCGAAATTCCTACGGGAACGGGAACGGGAACTACGCGTGTGAAACCGCGGGGCGCAGCTAGTATATTTATATATTTCTTCTCAAAAAACAAGAAAACCCACAGGACCTTACTAGTAACAAATATTTGTCAAAACCCGATCATAAATCAATTAATTATTAATAACTTCGTTTAATTAATCAACCTACATATACATTATTATAATTTTATTTACAAAAACATTCAGTCCATCATTTCATTTAGTGCTTAATTGACAGCTCAGTTCATTTCATATTTATGATCTTTTAATAATATTACTTAGTAATAAATGGGAATGTATGTTTGTTTGTATTTCAAGTATTGATGGTCAAGTTTTTAGTCTCTACTAGCTTTTGCCCGCGACTTCGTCCCCGTTGAATACTGCTAGGCTAGCATGACTTCCAAAACGCGATAGATACAGCGATTTATTGACCTCCAACTGTCAAAGTTTGATAAAAATGCCCGCCATATTAAATTTTACCACATCATGATTAATTTTATGACATTTGGTCATGCTCGCGAAATCGATATAGCTATTTATTGACATCCAACTGTCAAAATATAATAAATATAGCCGCCATAATTTTATCAAATCGTACTACGCCATATTCATTTGGTCATGCTCGCGAAATCGATATTATTTCATGGTGTCTATATCATTTATCACGCACAGTCATGCTAGGCAGGCTGACTTCCAGCAAAATTTGGGTATATCCCCCTTTTCTCTTTCTAGGGGGGGAATTTCCAAAAATCCTTACTTAGTGGTAGCCTACTCCCCCCAACAAACACACGTGCCTTTCAGCTCTCTACGACCAGTAGTTTCGGCTGTGCGTTGGGTGCATGAAAATGTCTATTTGTTTTGGTCCAAGTGCAGGTAGCAGAGACTCTGCTATACACAAGGTTGCCGGTTCGATTCTCGCACAAGAAAAAAACATTCGTGTCTTGGTAAATTGTTTATCGTTTGTCTTGGTCTAAGACTAAGTGTAGTTGTTAATGACTTTGCCTACTATTTACAAGATTAAGGGTTCGATTCCAGCTCGAGACAAATCACATAAAGCTGATAATAGAAAAAACATTAAATTAATGTTCAAAATAACGCATCACTACATAGTATAAAACAAAGTCGCTTTCTCTGTCCCTATGTATGCTTAGATCTTTAAAACTACACAACGGATTTTGATGCAGTTTGTTTTAATAGATAGAATTATTCAGTGGAAAGGTTTTTAACATAATTTTATCCCCATATTCCCTCGGGAACGGGAACTACGCGGATGAAACCGCGGGGCGCCTTTAGTATTAAATAATATGAAATACTTAATTTAATATATTTTACAACAGCGATGTCTTCTTTCTATAAATACTTTGTGCATCTACCATCAATGCAGAAATTACTTTAGCCGAGAAGAATCAGCATGCAAACCCGTGGCACAAAACTAGTTAAAATGACAACAATATGCAGGTTTTTATTAACCTACTTTTGTAAATGAGGTTCACTTTTTATACCATTTTTAAAAGTTACCACTTAAAGGCTTAAATGCAAATTAGTTGCAATAATATAATTTTTAATAAGCTTTCAATATATTGACGACCTCGATGGCAGAGTGGTCACCATGCCTGCCATCCGTAAGGTTGCGGGTTCGATTCCCGTGCGGGGTGAATATTTGTGTGAACCACAAATGTTTGTCTCGGTCTGGGTGTGTGTGAATGAGTGTGTGCGTAGTTTCTGATACCCTAGATACAAGTTTCGAACTTAGTTAGGGGTCAGTTACTATAATGAGTTGATATAATGAATGATTAGTAATTACTGATTAGTACACACACTTTTATTAATAGGTATCGTCCAGTAAAATCCTACTGCAAAACATAATATAACATAATCATTCCCTCCATCATCTCATTACAGTAACTGACCCCTAACTAAGTCCGTAACTTGTATCTAGGGTATCAGAAACTACGCATCATTCACACACACACCCAGACCGAGACAAACATTTGTGGTTCACACAAATATTCACCCCGCACGGGAATCGAACCCGCAACCTCGGCATGGTGACCACTCTGCCATCGAGGTCGGAATAAAGACTCTCTTTCATGATATTAGTACTGTAGGGAAGTATTATAAAAAAACTATAAAATATTGAATGATTCCAAACCCATTTGTCACATAAAGACAAATTCACACTGGAGTTCCAAAACAAAAACTAAATCATTATTATAAGATTAAAAAAACAGAACACCTTTATAACAGATAGAGAACAGAACAAAACATTAGTGCCACCACATTATAAAGCCGTGTTCACAAAAAGATCAATGCTTGACAATTTTTGATGGTGTACGGTGTGAGAGATAGCGGTTTGTTTAGCGTTCATAGGTGTATTATAGAACTGGAACAAAGATACTACTTTGAAGAGAAAATATTTGTATTTTTGTTTCTCATGAACTCAAAAACTACTGCTTATTTACAAAATCAATACAAACAAGTATAAATAAAGTGTCCGTTTGTTATTTCAATAGACAGCTTTTCACTTAGTTACATAAAAAAAAACATTTTTTTTTTGTTTGTTCCGGTTTATCTCTGAAACGGTTAGCCCATTTTTGATTAGACTTTTACTCGCAGATAGCTAATCTTACACTCATACTAATGTTTCAAGAAATAACTCGGGCTACTTTATGTTACAAAATCCTACAATATTTATTTATTTAGGCATTGCCAACCACACACACAAATAAAATTTACAATAAAACGTGTGGCACTCGGGGACTGCCGCGGTAAAGCTATTGCATAGCAATTTTATCAACTAATTGTTTTTTTTATTTTTGTATTGCAATCCTAACCTTAGAAATTTTGATGTCGTACTTGGGACTTCATACAATAAAAACTTTGTCTACATTACTATAAAAACTTTTTGGAAAATTTACAAAAAAAAGTTTTCGATAAAAAAATAATAAAAACGTGAGGTTTTTTTTCGTTACGGAATTTCTGGATTCGGTCCCCGCGCTCAAGGCCCTCAATAGAAGCTATACAATAGCTTAAAAATATTATATCAGGATTAACATGGTTAAACCCGGAAAAGCTAAATAAGTGGATAAATTTTATAAAGTACCAAGTATATCAAGAAAACATCGAAAGCGCTAGAACAAAATCGCTTATCTGGGGGCACGGCAGTGCCCCCCGCCAAGTCGAGCGCGAAGCAAACACTGCCGTACCATCCTTTACAGGAACCATTTCGCCGCATTTTCAGGCCCCTATTTGACAACCTCTGGATAAGACTAGAACGTTGAAATTTTCGTCATCCAGTAAGCTATACAATCACATACTTAAAATAAAATTTCAAGTCTGTAGGTCATTTAGTGCCCAAGTTAAGCGAAAGCAAAGTTTCGCATTTTAGACACTCACTCACTCACTCACTCACTCACTCACTCACTCACTCATGATCATCAAAATAGAACTAGTACTTCCCATAAACCTAGAGAGCTGAAATTTGGTACAGAGTTAGGGTTTAATGGCCACATAAAGGGAAAACTATAAAAACTAGGATAATCGAACGGGAACGGGAATTATACGGGAATGGGAACGGGAATTGTAACTCAAGAACGGCTGAACTGATTTGGCTGAAAATTGGTGGGGAGGTAGCTTAGAACCAGGAAAAGGACATAGGATACTTTTAATCCCGAAATTCCCACGGGATTGGGAACGGGAAATTAAAAATCAAGAACGGCTGAATTGATTTGGCTGAAAATTGGTGGGGAGGTAGCTTAGAACCAGGAAAAGGATATAGGATACTTTTAATTCCGAAATTCCCACGGGATTGGGAACGGGAATTTAAAAATCAAGAACGGCTGAACTGATTTGGCTGAAAATTGATGGGGAGGTAGCTTAAAACCAGGAAAAGGACATAGGATACTTTTAATCCCGAAATTCCCACGGGATTGGGAACGGGAATTTAAAAATCAAGAACGGCTGAATTGATTTGGCTGAAAATTGGTGGGGAGGTAGCTTAGAACCAGGAAAAGGACATAGGATACTTTTAATCCCGAAATTCCCACGGGATTGGGGACGGGAATTTAAAAATCAAGAACGGCTGAATTGATTTGGCTGAAAATTGGTGGGGATGTAGCTTAGAACCAGGAGAAGCACATAGAATACTTTTAATCCCGAAATTCCCACGGGATTGGGAACGGGAATTTATTACTCAAGAACGGCTGAATTGATTTGGCTGAAAATTGGTGGAGAGGTAGCTTAGAACCAGGAGAAGCACATAGAAAACTTTTAATCCCGAAATTCCCACGGGAATGGGAACGGGAATTATAATTCTAGAACAGCTGAACTGATTTGGCTGACAATTTGTGGGGAGGTAGCTTAAAAACTATTTATGTATAGATACTTTTTATCCCGAAATTCCCACGGAAACGCGAACGGGAACTACGCGGGTGAAACCGCGGGGCGCTTAATAATATAATACTACTCCTAAAAAATAAGTGTGTCAAATAAGAAAATCTAATAAAATAAATCAATATAAACAAGTTTTAACAAAAAGAAATGAAATCCCACCAAAAACATTCTGTAAAAAACTAGCCAAGTCTCGATGGAGCTGCTTGTTTAACTCTAAAAAGTAATGAAATCTAGACAGACTCGTGCCAAGTCTAAGGTTCCTTACTGCGATTTCTTTATTATTATAGTTAATGTTGTGTGACTTGGCCGTTGAAGGGTACACATGTATGTACACAAGGGTACAAAACTAGGTGCTCCATGACGCTATTGCACCAATCTTAAAAAATCCAGAACCTATCCATTGACGATAGAAAATTTGCTTAATTATAGCCACTTGAAAAATGTTGATTCAATATCCAGTCAATTGTAGGCTTGATAAAGCTGCGTATTTTAATAATGTTATAACATTACGTGTAAACAAAATTGACATGTACCCACTACTAACCTTTTAAACAATGTTCAACGGCCAAGTCACACAACATTAACTATAATAATAAAGAAATCGCAGTAAGGAACCTTAGACTTGGCACGAGTCTGTCTAGATTTCATTACTTTTTAGAGTTAAACAAGCAGCTCCATCGAGACTTGGCTAGTTTTTTACAGAATGTTTTTGGTGGGATTTTTGTTTCTTGTACCACAAGTAAAGGTCTGTTCACACGTCTCCAGCGGCGCACATTAGCATTGTATCGATAATCCGGCGCCCCGCTGTCTCATTGTGGACGCGCCCTTACCGCGCTCTCCTGTGATACGGTAAGCGTGATCTTAGGTTTGGTGTTTAGGTTCTGTACAACGTAAAATTGTAGATATAGTATATTCTATTTAGCTATGCCTAAGACCTAATCGCCCTAATTTAGGGCCGGCTCCAGCCCCCTCAGTGGGGAGCTATTCAAAACAAAACTGTCCGCAATTATTCGCTAAGTAAATCCCAATCGCCTGGGAATTTCGATTATTCCTAGTTATAAGGAAAACTGTACCTAATTTCATTTAAACCGGTGCCATAACCATACAATTAGAAGAGTCACAAGTGGGATATTAGGAGAAAGAGAAGGGAGAAAGAGTAAAAGTGTAGTACTTCCCGGGTCTTGACAGGTCGGGGTACAACTGGGATAGTCACAGTTTCTCTATTTTGCGCTACTTGCCAAAGACAGATTTTTCACTGAGTAAAAATAATAATAATAGCTTTATGCAATTCCACAAAATTATCCTTAAATTATTAATTTTAAGAATGATTATTGACATTAATTTTTTTAAATTAACAAATTGATTAAATTATTTATAGTTTAACATTAAAAATCCACTAATTCATGCATTTTTTTTCTCTTTCTAATGTGGACCCCCTGAGGGTAAAAGCCTCCTTCACTGAGTACTATCTACAAAATCTATCAGAATATAAGTAGTACTTTCCCGGACGAAACAGCCCATATTCTGGGATTATTTCCCTAGCTAACCCATGCTATGATAACTACAGTTTTGTTCTTCGACTACCAAATATTTCCCAAGGATCTCCAAAAGGTATTAAATAAAAAAATCCTCAGCCTTTCCGCAGCCGAAGCTACTGTGCCGTATTAATTTACTTTTGATGGACCTTTTCATATAAAAATGTCTTTTTTTATGTTATTCTGTTATTCCAAACATGGATGGCTATAGAATGAATCGATTTTCGGAAAGCGATGACATGTTACACTTGGCTCTTGGAGATTCGGTCTTTTCTTATTAGTCGAATCAAAAAAGTAATTTGTTTATACTACTATTTAATAAGTTAGGAAAAATCCAATGAAAACAGCTTTAAAGTATCCCAGCTATTAAATAAACAAAATGAAACGGATAGTTTTCCTTCAATATAATTAATTCCACAATGCGCTCTCTACTGAGAAGAAACTGAGTAGGATTGTTTTAATGTATTCACAAACGAGCTGAAAATATAGTGACTTGAAACTCTTCAACTTTAATACCTAATACAAATCAAAATCAAATAATCACTACATAGTATAAAACAAAGTTGCTTTCTCTGTCCCTATGTATGCTTAGATCTTTAAAACTACGCCACGGATTGTGATGCGGTTTGTTTTAATAGATAGAGTGACTCAGTGGGAAGGTTTTTAGCATAATTTTATCCCCATATTCCTACGCGGGAACGGGAACTACGCGGGTGAAACCGCGGGGCGCCGCTAGTTAGATTATAAATTCTAACACCAAGCGCTAAGCGTAACTGCCTTACCCAAGGACATTTTTTAAGACCAATATTAATTCTTATTTTGATGAATGAACATAATATTCTTCATGTATTTGTTTATATGTTTTTGTATTAAAGATTAAATGCGTGAATCCTGTCGCAATCAATGTCAATTTTGCATGCAAAGTTTTATGATAAATGTTTTTTGTGATATATATGTTAGAAGTTTTTATTATTTTTTGAAATAAAGTTCCTTAGCGCACGAAATTCCTGAGATTTGCGCTTTATATATGCAAATTATGTCTCTGTATTTATTTTCATCCTTTTTTTTAATGAATTTCAATTTTTTTCCTAATCAAGGCCAAGGAAGATCAGCGTTGGACAATGAAGCGATCTGTTGTCCAACACATCGCTGAACTTGGTCCTTTTTGTAGTTAGATAAAATTATTAGCTTTTATTCTTATATTTATGAACTGTCTAATTACAAATTAATGCCATTTCTTTCTAATTATATTATGTTTTGAAGGTTTCAGGTTCGATTCACGTGCTGGGTGCATATTTTTGTAAACTACAAATGTTTGTCTCGGTCTGGGTGTGTGTGAATGAGTGTGTGTGTAGTTTCTGATACCCTAGATACAAGTTTCGAACTTAGTTAGGGGTCAGTTACTGTAATGAGATGATGTAGTGAATGATTATGTTATGACATAGAAATTACCTACCAAAAAAGAACCCGCTACCTCAATTGAACATAACCATTCCACCATACATATCTAAAGGTTACTACACAACTATTATCAAACAAAATATTTTATTATAAAATATGACGGTAGTTATCGCTCCAAGGACATGTTATAAAGAGTTTATCCGCCATTACAATGGCTGAAACTTTATTATTTACATTACTAAATCTGTCATAATCTGTTTGGCCATAACTTACATCCTATGAATGTATCGGTGGGTAGACAAGTGTTTGATTTTCAATATTAATTAAAAAAAATTATAAGTTGTATGTTTTCTTTCCTAATAAGTGTTTTGAATTTAAGAATAATATTATGTCTAACATTATAGAGTGTCATTTGTAGTGGTTAGACCCTCAAAAGTAACTAAAAATATAAATTAGAGAGGTCGCTGATGAAACAAGCAGACGTGCACTTGATGGTACTTATTTAGTGATTTTATGAAGTTTACCGTCGCCAATGGGTATCTGATACACAAAAGTCACAATTGCGTTATCCGTTACAGTAAGTCGGGACAACGGTATGGTAGACGGGTGAGTAAGAAAAGGAAAGCCAGGTACTTTTCTCCCTCCTTTTCTCTCCTCTTACTACTACTTGAAGTGACGACCGATATTCATTGAGAGTGTGGCACTTTCTCGGTCCAGACAGACTCTACCTTTATAAAATGATTAACGAGTACAAACACAATAAAAATAAACACAAACCACTTTCGCACACGCCAGTACCAGCCTTCAAATCACATTATTTGTGAATTTTCTGCAAATCATAGCATTGGATACAACAATAGCGCTACACTCGAGTGCGCTCGCATTGTGCGCTTTTGTACGCGACTGTACCTACTGCACGAGTCACTGTTCATGGGTGTACCTATTGTGTTTGTAGAGTTTATATGGAAACGTAGATAATGGAGGATTTGTTAGGTTTGATGAGAGAGAGAAAGGGATATTCTGATAGAGAGAAACTTTTTGAAATTCAGAGATATCACCCAAAACATTTAATAGAACTAAATAAACTTGTTTTAACCAAATTTTTGTTTTAATTATCACTTCCAGCGCATGCATTTACGACTATATTGTTCTGTGGCAACATAACAACTGTAAAACTCATTGAAATAAAACACTTACACGGATTTTTGTCGTGGTTTTATTTTAATAATTGTTCAAAACAACTGTTGTTGTGACAAAAAACCGTTTAAGTGTTTTATTTCAATGTGTAGTGTTCGTGTAAATCAAAGATATCAACTGTAAAACTCCTTTAAAATATATATCTCCACTCCACCTAAAAACACGTGATACGATAATCCCTTTACAATTGGTAGAGTAAAATTATTGTGATTATTTATTTATTTATTTTTATTTATTTATTTTATTTGGGAGGCTTACAGCTATTAACAAAAAAATAATATTTATAATCTAGATAACAAACAGCCAATAACAAGCCACCACAGTTATGAAAAAAGGTATAATGATGTAAAATTGCTACTACAAGAATTATAGAAAACAATAATAAAAATAAACAAATTGAAAACAGGATTTCACAGGTTTAACATTCAACGAAATGCTTGGTTAACACTCTAATGACTGCATACATATTACTGTTAAATAAATCTAAATGAGAATTATTTTCTACCTTAATTAGTCTATTAAATAATTTACAGGATCTTATAAAATAACAGTTTTGGTGACGAACAGTACGAGCGAACGGAACATGGAGGAGATCTTTCGGTCGAGAATGTTTATATGGAATATTTAAATACAAATTGGCTAAGAGATCAGATGAATCGATTTTAGACTGTGCAATTTTGAATAAATAACATACATCCGAGATGTCCCTACGAGCAGACAGGCTAAGGAAGTGAAAACGAGCACAACGTTCATCATAGGAACATTTAGGGATTTTGAATTTAAAGCTAATAAATCTAGTAAATTTCTTTTGGATTAACTCCAGTCTATTAATATGAATACCAAAATTGGGATTCCACACCATTATCACAGTAAGAACACAGACTATCTCGACAGGGGAAATACCACACTCTTCCTAATATTATAAAGCCGAATATTTGTGAGTGTGGATGTTTAGATGTGTGGATGTTTGTTCCTCTTTCACGCAAAAACTACTGAATGGATTTTAATGAAATTTGGTACAGATGTTCCTCATACCTAGGAATAACACATAGGATAGTTTTATCCCAAAATTCCCACGGGATAAGGTTCCACACGGGTAAAACCTGGGGCACAGCTAGTACTGGTGTCAAGTAATAGTGAGAAATACAGCTTTTCTTATGGTCATTGAGTAAATTCTGGAGACCAAACCATTCCCGCTATTTTTCCTCTATCTACTATCCTGTTATCCTAATAAATAAAAGTCAGCAACGCACCAGTAGCTCTCAAGTGCCAGGTCTTATTAAGATCCTCGCAAGTGCAGGCCACTTACAAGGCCACTGATAGTGCTATATCGGTGGTCGAATTCTGGTCCTCAAAAATATGAGTCGACACGCAGAGAAGATAAGTATCAATCGAACCCGCGAAGTTGCGTTCGATTCCCGTGCAGGGTGAGTATTAGAAGTGAACCACAAATATTTGTCTCGGTCTGGGTGTATGTGTGAATGAGTGTGTGTGTCGTTTCTGATACCATAGATACAAGTTACGATGAGATGATGGAGTAAATGATTATGTTATGTGATGTCTATGGATGACGGTAGTCTCTTGCCATCCGGTGACACGTCTGCCCGTCTGCACTCTAAAACATAAAAATTGTAAATAAAGAATAAACAGACACTTCCACATTCATTTTACAATATAAGTAAGTTTCAAAAGGTTATAAAGTATCCTCAAGTACTATCACAATACAAGCACATAATAATTTAATTTAACAATATAAAAATTCACAACAGATGTGTTAAAGCCCTTAAAATTTTCAAAAACTTCAAAGTACCCTCAATGACATCTATTTTGCAACACACTTTCAACCTTAACTACTAACAAATAAAGTTTAAATTTCAATGAAAAACCCAACAAAGAAGTACCATAGTTAGCGACGCGATATGACTTCGATTTGCAGTCAAACTAAGACTTATTTTGAAGCGTATGCTAATTGGAATAGGGTTGAATTTCGTGTGTAAAAAGATAGGGTCGGCAAAAAAAGTTAAGAACCTCTTTGGTAGTTATAAAATAGTTAATATTGAAGGATGTGGGATGTTAAGAGTACTTGAACTTGTTTAAAACTGTTCGAGATATAAGGAGATGTAGTATTTGATATTGTATGGTAATTTAGATATTAATATGCGCTAGATTTAACCGTATATTTTGGTTTGATTTAATATTTTGTAGGGATATTTTGGGATATATAATATTTTTATCAAATTAATAAAACTGACTTAGTTATAACGCGTTAAAGTTGAGGCACTCCTCAACTTTAACGCGTTATAACTGTTGGGCTGTGACGATAATTCTAGGTTAAAAGTGTACCTAGCTGTGATGTCACACGAGTTTTCTATGCACTGTATCTTTTTAATTATTAGTTTGAATCAAAAATGACAAAATACGTGTATATTATTGATATCTTTGATTTACACGAACACTACACATTGAAATAAAACACTTAAACGGATTTTTGTCGTGGTTATATTTTGTTTTACATTTTCTGACGTTTCGGATTCTTTACAGAACCTAATATAACCACGACAAAAATCCGTTTAAGTGTTTTATTTCAATACGTGTATATTTTTTTTCAAAATCTGAAGGACTAATTAGATTTTTTTGTAGAGATTCCTATTGGAACCATGATCTTGTTGTATCACTAGATAGTAAATCATAAAACAAAGTCGCTTCCCATTAGCTGTCTCTATGTACGCTTACCTAGGTACCCATATGTTCAAAACTACGCAATAGATTTTGATGCGGTTTGTTTTAATAGAAAGAGTGATTCAAGGGGAAGGTTTTATCCCCGTATTTCTACGGGAGCAGGAACTACGTGGGTAAAACCGCGGGGTGCTGCTAGTCTTTTTAACCCCCGACGCAAAAAGAGGGGTGTTATAAGTTTGACGCGTCTGTGTGTGTGTGTGTATCTGTCTGTCTGTGGCATCATAGCTCCCGAACGGATGAACCGATTTCAATTTAGTTTTTTTTTATTATTAAAGGGGACTTACGTGCGAGTGTTCTTAGACATGTTTGATGAAAATCGGTTAACCCGTTTAAAAGTTATAGGGGTTTGAATGTAATTGTGTTGGGGGTTTTTTAAATTTTTAATTTAATGTTATTACTAAGTAAAATGGACCATATTGAGATATCTCTCTACCAGGTACTCAATTGTTCACCAAAATATCTGGAGAGCTCGAATAAACCACCTAAATTGGTAGTAATTGAATCTTCCTTATAGCTACATTGCAGTTTAACAACTACAAACCAAATCCTACTCTATTACTTAACTGTTAAAGTCTAAAATCTTATATCAAGATTAGGAACTTTAAGACGTTTTTGAACTAAAATTTTGTCTTCAAAACTAATGGATTTAAGACTCTATTACGTGGGTGATTGAGACGATTATCGTTTGCATGATTATTTTGACCTCAAAAACAGGAAAAGGGGTGCAAATTCATGTATTACGATTTGAGTAAGATGTTTGAATCGTTTTAAGAGATCGAAATGGAAATTCTTTCATCTTTGAAATATTTAAACAACTGAGGTTCATGTCAGTTCTTCTCAGTAGAGTGTGCATTGTTTTTCGCACTCTGATTTTTACAGCTTTAAGTAGGTAAGTATTCATATAAGTCATAAGTACAATTTAATTATTATTTTACTTTGTGGTCTATAATGTAAAATAAGTAAGTACTAAATTGTGTGTTTTGTCAACCTATAGTGTCCCACAGCTGGGCAAAGGTCTCCCCCAAACATTTATTACTAATAGTGGCCCGCCCCGGCTTCGCACGGGTCCAAGTTTCCCGTTTGCTTTTCCATAACAAATACAACAAAAAAAGAATTAGTGAAATCGGTCCAGCCATTCACGCGTGATGCCGTGACCAAGGAAAACGGGTTTCATTTTTATATATCTTCTAATATATAAAATTCTCGTGTCACAGTTTTCGTTGCCATACTCCTCCGAAACGGCTTGACCGATTCTCATGAAATTTTGTGAGCATATACAGACACTTCGGTAACGGCCACCCATCAGTGTTATGATGGTTCCGGACGTTGCTTAACTACACAGAACTTTTAACACGAGTTCAAGTGGTAAGTAGTAAGTACCTATAGTATATAGTGACAAAATTTCCGGGTTTGATTCCTGCTCAAGACAATCATTTGTGCATAATATATAGAGTCACCAAGTTATCTGTGCCGGCGGCCAAAATTGGAAGCTACTATTGTCATTTTGACTCCAATGTCGTTTGGATACATTTTCATTAACTGACAACCAAAAGATGCGATTACAGCGACGCTGTCACCGGCACAGAAAGGATTGTGACTCTAATATTTTAGGTTTTATAGTTAAGTACAAAAAGTATGTCATTTTAAAAAGTAATTCTGTGTCGATCAGGCGAAGCGATAATTGCGCTAAATGTATTTTTATTGTAACAAAATGTTTAATAAATAAATTGAAATTAAAGCATTTCCTATTTGCCATACAGCTACTTACATGGTTCGACTTTGGAATCACCAACAGCGCACGCGTGGTTATCCACCAACCAAAAGCTTGATTGAGATTCCATTACCTTAGTGGGACCATAGAGGACGATGTTTTACTTGCATTAAATCCCTACTCCCTACTTATCCTAATCCTAATCCTAACTAATATTATAAATGCGAAAGTAACTCTGTCTATCTGTCTGTCTGTTACCTTTTCACGGCTAAACTACTGAACCGATTGACTTGAAATTTGGAACAGGCGTAGCTTATGATCCGGGAAATAACATAGGCTATGTTTTATCCCGAAAATCCCACGGGAACGGGAACTACGCGGGTGAAACCGCGGGGCGCTGCTAGTTATACATGAACTTAAGTATGTTTCTACGTTGTAATTACTTAAAACATAAAACCTATATTATTATTTTACTATCAATAAACAAGTCATTAAAACATTTAATATTATTATTACCGTTTCGTCAAGACAATTAGCGGTAATCATAAAATTTGCTAATAAGTATTGATTATGGTACTACCAACGCCATCTCTTAGTGAGATATGGAACTAAAACTAATTATTTTAAACTTTATTTTTATTTTTGCATTTGTTTTAATTTTGTTCAAAAATATTGTTTTGATTTATTCTAAATTTCTTTTTAAATGAAATAATATATACTTATGCGAAGCCAGCTATCCGTCGGTCCCGGTTATCGTACTAACATCATCGACAGTCGTTACGAGTAGTTAGAGCACTCAATACTTAGGCCCTATTTCACTATCTTCAAGTAACGTTCCGAGTACGTACTCACATGTTTTGTCTTTGTCACTTGACATCAAGTGAGAAAGAGACAAAACTAACTTTACTCGGTGAGTAAATATACTTGAAGGTCGTGAAATAGGCCCTTCGTCTAACATTTGGTTCAACCAAAAAACGTTGTATTGTCTTTTAAGTTATGGAAGTTTAGTCACCGTAAAAACGGCCGTTTTTTTACGTTCGTAATATAACGGCACCGTTACATATCCAAAGAAAAAAAAGCTTTACAGTGAGACCTTATATACTTTCCTTTAATACTTATATATTTACAATTATTCTCTAAAGAATCTAAATATATATAACTCAAAGGTGGCTGACTGACTGACATAGTGATCTATCAACGCACAGCCTAAACCACTGGATGGATCGGGCTGAAAGGCATGCAGGTAGATGTTATGACGTAGGCATCCACTAAGAGAGGATTCCCACGGGATTGTAGTATACGCGGGTGAAACTGCGGGGCCAGCTAGTCTAATATATAAAATTCTCGTGTCACAGTTTTCGTTGCCATACTCCTCCGAAACGGCTTGACCGATTCTCATGAAATTTTGTGAGCATATTCAGTAGGTCTGAGAATCGGCCAACATCTATTGTTCATCCCGAAATTCCTACGGGAACGGGAACGGAAACTACGCGTGTGAAACTGCGGGGCGCAGTTAATTAAGCTATAAATTCAATGCCTAAATTGGTAAAAATAATACCAAAAAGGCAAAACATGTATAAAATGTATTTACTATTGTATCCGTAAGTACTACAAATATATTTCGAAATTAACAGAGTGCAAAATAGAAAAATAAAATCACTATTATTGTTTATGGTCTAGCGTGTGTCAAATGGCAAGTCTCACGGAGTAATACAGGGAAGTAGTCAGAGTGTTTGTACTGATTTGTAAAACACGCTAGATGCGTCCCGTTACGCGTAGTTTCTGATACCCTAGATACAAGTTTCGAACTTGGTTAGGGGTCAGTTACTATAATGATATGATGGAGGGAATGGTTATGTTATGTTATGTATGTGATTTTGTCCGTGTAGTTCCCGCTCCCGTGAAAATGCGGGGATAAAATTATACTAAAAACCTTTCCCTTGAATCACTCTATCTATTAAAACAAACCGCATCAAAATCCGTTGCGTAGTTTTAAAGATATAAGCATACATAGGGACAGACAGCGGGAAGCTTTGTTTTATACTATGTATAGTGATAACAAAAAATGGATGTTTGTTACTACTTCCATCAAAAACTACTGGTACAATTTAGATTATTTTTTATCCTTTACATTCTCCGTCTGTCTTTGTAACCATGCATAGAATATACAGACATACATTCACAATTTACGTGAGTATAAAATAAAATATTGGACACGATATCAATAGGGAAAAACATTGATACTCGGCACTACTAGAAGAATAAAAGGTCATTTTATCCACTTGTGACACTATAAGCAGTGTACACTATTAAATTATAAAAGTACTTACTTATACCACAAATGTTTATCTCGGTCTGTGTGTGTGTGAATGAGTGTGTGCGTAGTTTCTGATACCCTAGATACAAGTTACGGACTTAGTTAGGGGTCAGTTACTGTAATGAGATGATGGAGTGAATGATTGTTATGTCTTTTCTATTCACGGGACTATTAAGGAGTCCCGGTCTTTTGGAAGGCTAGTATGGGGCCAAAGCCAACACACGGAAGCCCTTTGACATATTTAATCTTGTGTAAAGGATGCACAATCCGGCGACTATCCCTGTATAATTATTATTAAGTATATAAAAATAAATTTATATTATGTACCCAATCCGGCTCTGTGTCAACTGGCCCCACGACATTTGGGAACATGTAACATTCCGTACACAACTCGACATGCTACTATTATATACCAAACCTTCATATTTATGTACTACTTAGGTATATAAGTATATCTATAGGTATCAAGACATCTGTACTTCATCACTACATAGTATAAAACAAAGTCGCTTTCTCTGTCCCTATGTCCTTATGTATGCTTAGATCTTTAAAACTACGCAACGGATTTTGATGCGGTTTATTTTAATAGATAGAGTGATTCAGTGGGAAGGTTTTTAGCATTATTTTATCCCTATATTCCTACGGGAACGGGAACTACGCGGGTAAAACCGCGGGGCGCCGCTAGAATGTTATAAATGCGAAAGTTTGTGAGGATTAATGAATGTTTGTCTCTTTCACGTAAAAACTAAGTACTTAGAACCGAATTAGCTGAAAGTTACACACATACCTATTACTTACTAGCTGTACCCCGTGGTAGTTCCCGTTCCCGTGGTAATTTCGGGATAAAAAGTATTCTTGAGATCTGCGCGCGTAGCAAAGAGCCGTCGGAACCTTTTCTTTAAAGCCGTAGCTTTCAATTCTTTCTGGCTTTAGTTTTTCTGTCATTACATAAGCAAGTTAGAATTTTATTTCTTTCTATCTGCAAGTATGGACATCACGTTTTTAGGATATGTATCCTTACTAGTCCTTATACTTACTAATATTATAAATGCGAAAGTAACTCTGTCTGTCTGTTACCTTTTCACGGCTAAACTACGGAATCGATTGACTTGAAATTTGGTACAGAGGTAGCTTATGGTCCGGGGAACAACATAGGCTACATTTTATCCCGAAAATCCCACGGCATCGGGAACTACGCGGGTGAAACGGCGGTGCTATTAATATATTTGTTCTATTCAAATACTTCATGTCATTCCTTTCAAATTTGTTTTTTTTTATGAATAATTTTACACGTTTGTTACTAGATTTTTACACGTCGAAACATATAAATGGTTTTTAGTTTATATTTAGCTATTAAGTGGAATTTGTTAACTGTTAGTTTACTTAATAAAAAAAGATAAATAAAACAGTTAAGTAGTACGACAATCGGGACCGACAGCTCTGTATATCTGTCTATTTGTCTACGCAAATCTCAGACTAAACCGATTTTGATAAAGCATGTGATTTCTTAACTAGATTTAAAAAATACTTTCTTCGTTACTTACAGATGCGGTGAAAAATACGTTATGTAATTTGGTACATTGAATTCAGAAGCTAGTACTTATATTTATTTTGTTTGGCATTAAATTTCTGCACACGCAACCTCAGTATGCTATTTTTAGTTGTTGACCTATATAATTATTTTACTTCTATATTTATAGATTTTTTTTATATACCTTTTGACATGTTTTTTATTGTTGCCATAAGTGACATTTGTATTTCATTTTATTAAAAAAAAAATACCAGCCCGAGTTTCTTGCCGATTCTTCTCGGCTGATGTAATTCCGAATCCGTGGTAGATTCAGTGACGTTCATAAGTGCCTCATTGAGGCCTCCATTGAATAAATAATTTTTGAATTTTATAGACTGACAAAGTCAATGTTATTCTGATTTTCATACATACAACAGGTCGAATAGATAACCTTTTTTTATTAAGTTAGTAGTTACCTAAGTTACTTATGTAAAACACGTTATTTTTAACTGTTGTTTGCCTATAATTTCTGTAGTTATCTTGTAGCTCTTACGAAAATGTATTAATAACAATAAAACAAAGCCACATACATAGTAAACTTTTAAAATAAAGTAAGTATTATAATTTCGACAATAAAATCCCAAAAATGACCAAAGAAATCGATTACAAACAAAACACAATGCAACTACCAATAAATTATTCAAAAACGTTAACTTGGCGACAAAAATGGTGTATTTAACCAACTAAATACATAGTAAACGGACAAATAATACATAATAAGTTGTTAACATCAATAAATCTATTTTAATTTTGAAGCAAATTGTACCAATTACAAGCGATTTGATTAACTGCGCAGTTAGTACGCGAAACCGCCGCTGTGTGACGCAGCGCTGGTGTCGCTTGGACGCTACTCGCCGGTAGATGGCGCTGAAATTAATCGATTTATAGATTTTAATCGCCAAGTCTAATTTTCTTCTTTTTTAATTAATGATCTTAAAACTATAAAAAAGAATGATTTTAAAACTATGATAAATCTTTACTAATTCTATAAAAATGGTAAAGTTAAAATAAAAATATTGTTTTCGTATGGGGTAATCTCTAAATAAAAAAATAATCTCTGGACCTATTTTGACTTACTTACTTATTCTGAATCGATTTTGAAAATTCTGCTACCACGAAAAATAGAACTTATGAAAAATTGAAAATTACATTCGATAAGTCTAGTGAAGATTTCTAAGGTTGTGTGTGAAGTCGACCAACCCGCACTTGATCAGCGTGGTTGACTAAGGCCTAATCACCCTAATTCAAGAACGGCTCGAGCGCCTCGGTCAGGACATATACATATGTATGAGCTGATGATACAAGTGGGTTGGTCAGTTTTCCACAATTTATCATCATCAGCTCATATAATGTCCCCACCGAGGGGCTCGGAGCCTACCCTGCAAGAAGGCGATTTGGCCTCAGTCAACCACGCTGGCCGAGTGCGGGTTGGTCGACTTCACACACAACCTTAGAATTTCCCAGGTGTGTGCAGGTTTCCTCACGATGTTTTCCTTCACCGTAAGAGCGTCGAATAATTGTAGGTACATATAAATTCGAAAATTGAAAACACATTGGTACGTGGCGGGGTTTGAACCACCCCTACGACATCGACGCTTTCCGCAATTAGGTTTGGGTAATTTTTTTGGTTAGACTTCTGAGTGCTTTCACTCCTCTGTCCGACTGTCGATGATGTTAGTACGACAACCGGGACTGACGTGCATTCCGAAGAACGGATTAAACATGCTTTTTCTTATTTTATTCTTAAAAACATCTTGTTAAACATTTTCCCATACTATAAGCCCCATAAGTTATTAAACTTTTTAATACTAAGATCGAAAATTTAAAGGTTTTGTTCCTCTACAGCTGATAATATACTATAACAATGTTTGCCCAGAGAAAATCTCAGCTTAGTGGATGAATGAAAAGCGTAACAAGCTCGCGTGAAACCGCGGGGCACAGCTAATATTAAATATTTTAGCTCATATATTTTCTGTGGGCGAATATCATTAAAATGTTCACCTCATTTTTTTGTAATTAAAAATAATTTTCACACTAAGTTTTTTTTGTGAAACAAAAATATTTTAGGATTTTAAAAAATGCACTCAAAATTTTCGCCTCAATCGGGACTTGAACCCACTAAAAATTTTAATATTATCCTAAGGATAAATACCAATCCTGAAGGATAATAAAAGTCCTAGTATATCTTTTCAATAACACAATCTTTAATATATTATACCTAAGTTATAATCAGTGTACAAAATTCTCATTATTTTTTAATATCAATAATTTCGTATGTGCGCTACACAAAGTATATGATTACCTATATGATATTGTATATAAACATATGTACATTAATATTTACATGGGTAAGAATACGGATTTTGTAGAGTTAAGAAGATTTCAGAATTGGGATAACATTTTTAAAGGCTTATGTCGATGTCAGTGGACTAATACGGGCTAACGATGATGAAAAGTTTCAGTGTATTTTATATTATTCTGTAAAAAATATATAATTTTATGTACATTTTTGTCTGATATCCCGAATTCGATTCCCGGGAATCACACTAATATTATAAAGGCTTGTGGATGTGTATGTTTGTTAGGTACTTCTTCACATCTATACGGCTGGAGCGATTTTAATTACACATACATCCCATAATATTGTATTAGTGTGATTGAGAAAATGAAATAAACATATTTTTATTTTTTATTTGATTTTTTATAGGATTTGACTTTTATAGAATTTTTATCCCTAAAATCCCACGGTATTGAGATTTACGCGGGTTAAACCGCGAGGCATAGCTAGTAGAAAATAATTTCCAACCTGAAATTAATGATTAACAAAGCCTACGGTGCCAGCGGTGTTCAGCATAGTTCTGGATCAAACCCTAGAGGGATGAAAAATATTCAGCAAAAATGTCTTCAAGCGTTTATAGTATAAGCTAGTTCTGGACAAGATTGCGATGTGTGATATGTCTCGATATTTGGTACTTAGATAGATCATCATCATCATCAACTTAAGAGCTAATGCTCTTGGATCTAAGGCAGCCTCCTTCACCTCCTTATACGACACGACTCCGACCTCATTCTTTATCTGACTCATGTAACTTATTCTTGGCCGACCCCTTCCTCTTCTTCCTTCCACTTTTACCTCCAGGATGTTCGATATACAGGGTGTCCGGGCATCGATATCGGATACTTAAAATATGGTATTTTTTATCGACAAATCACGATTCCATTTTTCTCTAGCTACCTCCATTATAAAATGACAGCCATTTTGTAATGGAGGTAGCTAAAGAAAACTGTAGATAGATATTCTTTATTTCTCATACACACACAAGACACATTACAGAAACAGTTTAACATTTGGTACAATGGGCCAAGAGTCTGGTAAATCCTTATTGCGGAGAGCAATGTCTACCAGACAACCTTAGTTTGTAAAGAAACTGGTACTTATTCATTTATTTAAGACACTTCTACTCCTACCTGACTCTACCCAAAACTTACATTTATTATTATGTTAATTTAATGAGATGGTTTCCGAATGAGCTAGAAATGTCCCGCCTAATGACGGATTAGGGACATAATAACACACGATACCCATCTGTCCCAAACAATTTGAACTTGAGTGTAGGTTACCTTAGGACATAATGGGTTTCGATTTTTAAGAAACAACGTCGGATGAAGGTTTAGCTTTGTATTTTATTTATTTTTATACCGACTTCAAAGAAGAAGGAGGTAATAAATAACCTCCTTTTTCAACACACTTGCACATTGTTGAATAATGACACGTTTTATTCACTAGTGAGTTATAGATTGTTTTTTTAAATAGCTTTGTTTTAAAAAAAAAATCGAAAAAAACAGGTGACACTGACTCAAAAAGTTACTAATTATTGTAAACTAGCAGTGCCCCGCGGTTTAACCAGGGTAGTTCCCGTTCCCGTAGGAATATGGGGATAAAATTAGGCTAAAAACCTTCCCACTGAATCACTCTATGTATTCAAACAAACTGCATCAAAATCCGTCGCGTAGTTTTAAAGATCTAAGCATACATAGGGACAGAGACTTTGTTTTATATGTACTAAGTTAAGTATATAGTGATGATATGTGGGTATTAAAGATTTCGTTTATTGTAAATTATTTTCTTACTTTTTAGTGCTGAAGTCGGTTTCTTATTTTTTAAAATAACTTCATTTTTTGTTCATAGAAATGAAAGTTCTTTGTTTTCAGTATTTTATTTATATTCATACCGACTTTAAAAAATAGAATGTTTTGTATATAGAACTTCGATGACGTAGTGGCTAAGTTCTTTGACGTGGGTCAACAGTACATGACGGGTATCGCTGGTTCGATACCCATCATGCACCATTGTGTTTTTTGATTTTCTTTCTCTGGCGTTCTTACAGTGAAGGAAAACATCCATCGTTGCATTATTTACAGATCTTAATCGTGTAAAACATTATTATTATTTACCTCGACGTTTCGACCGGGTTACACCGATCGTGGTCACGAGGAGACATCACAAGAAAAACATCGTTCAGTAACTTAAATACACCTGCGAAGAAATAAGGTTGTAAAGTCGACCAACCCTCGTTGGGTCTGTGGTTGACTTAGGACTGAACACCCTAATTCAGGGTACGCTTGAACCCCTTAATGGTCACTTTATAATAACAGCTATATAGCTCTGCCTCGCGATTTTACTTTAATCATAAATACTGCACCACTAATAGCGTGGTTAAGCCTTCCTTGCTTAATATAGCCAGTAAATAATGTATCCAACTCTACATACATATTTATCAAATTCGGTTAAGTAATTTCTCTTATCAGCGCTTTCAAACAGACCAACAAACTATGTATATTATATTAATTTGACGGGCTGTTTGTACGTACCGATTTAAGTCAAATCCCTCGACTATGTCGTAGAAAATGACAAACAAACTCTACAACTTATTTATCTAATATATAAAATTCTCGTGTCACAGTTTTCGTTGCCATACTCCTCCGAAACGGCTTGACCGATTTTGTTGAAATTTTGTGAGCATATTCAGTAGGTCTGAGGATCGGCCAACATCTATTTTTCATCCCGAAATTCCTACGGGAACGGGAACTACGCGTGTGAAACCGCGGGGCGCAGCTAGTCTAATATATAAAATTCTCGTGTCACAGTTTTCGTTGCCATACTCCTCCGAAACGGCTTGACCGATTTTGATGAAATTTTTTGTGCTTATCCGGTATCTATGAGAATCGGCTAACATCTATTGTTCATCCCAAAATTCCCACGGGAACGGGAACTACGCGTGTGAAACCGCGAGGCGCAGCTAGTTTATATATAAACATTAGTAAATTCTTCAAAGATACACATAAAAATTTAAATAAACTATCAAACACACTCCTTTAAGAACCGTTAAAAATAATGGTTTAAATTGACCCCAAATTGCCGGTTAAACCAAATTGCTCAGTGTAATTGGCACAAACCGCATCACTATGGATATAGTGTCATAATCATTACGCATTCGGATCTTGGGACGGACAGACAGACATTTGTTTACATTATTATTTTATTTTGTTTATATATATGTGAATTTCGTAGTGACATGTGAGATTTTCACATTAACCAGAGACATTGAGTGAATTTCAAATAAAATGTGTGACATTTAAAATGTGATAGTGAATTTTCAATGAGTGTAGCTGTGGCTTTTTAGATGAACTCTATCTATTAGTATGATGAGCTACGAGTGTAGGATTGAAGTGAAAATGTGAAAATGTATTTTCACATTGACAGCTACATCTTTAAGTGACAGTAAGTGTTATGTACATAATTGTAAATGTGAATTTGGTAGTGTATTTACATGGACAATAATTAACCAACTATGGTAAAAGAGGTTGTTGTTTTAAACCGGTTTATTTTCAATTTAATCTATAATTTTACTGTTAAAATTTGAACCTTATGGAACCAGTGTACAAACTGGAAGTTAAACTAAGGAAATTTGAATGAAATAAAATTGTGTACGAACGGGCGGTAGAAGTGTACCAACTGGCAATAAGCCGTATTATAAATAGTTAGTTTGTTTCTTTAAACGCACTAATCCCAGAAACTACTAAATCCGATTTGAGTAATGTTTTGGCATTATGTAGCCTATTTATTGAAGAAAACTGTATCTTTACTAATATTTTAAATGGGAGTAACTCTGTCTGTCTGTTACCTTTTCACGGCTAAACTACTGAACCGGTTGACTTGAAATTTGGTACAGGGGTAGCTTATGGTCCGAGGAAGAACATAGAATACTTTTTATCCTGAAATTCCCACGGGATCGGGAACTACGCGGGTGCTACTACAGCTAGTGCCATATCAATGGTATATAGTCTTGTCTTATGGTTATGTCCACCATTGGTATGGTTATTGGGAGGGTAAAGTGTCAGATTTACAGACTTTTGTAACCCTCGACGAGCAAGAGCCGAGATAGATCAAATATTGGGAACAGCCGTTAGGGGACATTCAGAGTAGAGATTGGATATAAGTATACGAGCTGATGACGATAATAAAAAAGAATTCGTTTACAAATCTTCATTATTAAAATGTGTTTGTCCTACAAGACAACATACAGACAGACACAAACTATTATTAAATATCTAATATATAAAATTCTCGTGTCACAGTTTTCGTTGCCATACTCCTCCGAAACGGCTTGACCGATTCTCATGAAATTTTGTGAGCATATTCAGTAGGTCTGAGAATCGGCCAACATCTATTTTTCATCCCGAAATTCCCACGGGAACGGGAACTACGCGTGTGAAACCGCGGGGAACAGCTCGTATGTTTAGCAGCGCTCTGCGGTTTCACCCGCGTAGTTCCCGTTCCCGTAGGAATTTCCGGATAAAAAGTATCCTATGTTCTTTCCCGGACTAGCTAGATAAAGCTACCCCTGTACAAAATTTCAAGTCAATCGGTTCAGTAGTTTAGCCGTGAAAGGTAACAGACAGACAGACAGAGTTACTTTCGCATTTATAATATTAGTTAGGATATATTTGTCTCAAAGAAAACAACATACAGACAGACACAAACTATTATTAAACATGTTTATATTAACGGAAATCTTGAGTCATAATCATAACAATAAAACCGAAACTATTAATTTGTAAAAGTACCATCAAAATGCGGCCAGTAACATTAAATTATACATTTTAGTAATTTTATGTTAATCTATGTTTTGGAATTATGTAAATAGATAGTCTAGACGAATTTTGGTTTGTTTGTTGCATATATTATTTGTTTTCTGCGGTTTTAACTGAGATGATGGGATTTTCTTTGGGATTTTTTTGGGATTTTAGAAAATTCTTATGTGATAGTTTATGAACTGTGTTCTATATTTAGGGCCTATTTCACAATCTTCAAGTAAAGTTCCGAGTACTTACTCACATGTTTTGTCTTTGTCACTTGATATAAAGTAAGAAAGAGCCAAAACTCACTTTACTTGGTGAGTAACTTTACTTGAAGATCGTGGAATAGGCCCTAAATCTAATTCGTTCAGTTATTTTGGGTAATGAAAACAAACGTACTTACATAATTTTATATAAAACTGAAATAAAAAAATGTTATTGTTTTTTTATTAGTAAAAACGAACGGTTACAAAGATCAAATGTAGGCAAGCAAAGCAATTAAAATGTTTCAGTCATCAAATCGTAGTGTTTTTTCACCTCTCAAGGGAGTCAAACCTGCAACTCCTTGACAGACGGTTTGCATGACCACTCTGCTATTTGTCTTTGAAAATGTTTATTAAAGATATTATTATATATTTTGTTAAACTTAAGGTTCGAATGGTGAATTTGTTTATAAAGAAACATTAACTTTAAAAAAACGTTTTATCCAAAGATAAAAATAAAGATACTTATAAATTTGAAAAAAAAAACATAAACTATACAAAATTATTCAAAACAAACCCAAATGTCTATGATCTATTTTTAATGATGGCCGCCTACGCCATTACGTTCCAATTTCAAATTCAAATATCGAATGTCTGCTGCGTAGGCGCCGCGCGTCGCGTCTGCGGTTTTAAAAAAAATATAAAGTCATTCCCGTTTCCGGGTTTAAGTAAATAAGGGTTGTTTTTTAGGGGAATTTCATCCCTTCCGTGACAAATTTAATATAAATTATTATGTTTTTATGTAATCGATTTTTCTATTGTATGTTTGTAGGTTTGAAGTAGGTACATACATTGTCAATGTGTAGATAAGTATATATTTGAGTTGTTTTTTATTGAAGTTCTTTGCGTAATTATTAATTGACTTTGAGTTGCGTGAACACTATTGTACCTATATAGAGTCACAATCTTTTCTGTGCCGGCGGCCAAAATTGGAAGCTACTGTTGTCATTTTGAATCTTATGTCATTTGGATACATTTTCAATAAACTGACAGCCAACAAATGCGATTACAGCGACGCTGTTACCAGCACCGAAATTTAGGTGACTCTATACATCTTCCTATACTTACTTATGTAAGTATACGGATTTTGATAGCAGAGACTTTTTTCAGATAGATTCTTGATGAATCCGAAAGTTTATATCAAAGTTCTTTGCAGGTTTTTTATGTGTAAACGGCCTGTAAGTATCCTCTGAAGGCAAATAAATGTATCTTTTGTACTGACGATATTAGCACAGTGAGAACAAATAAACACCTACGTATTGGTGATTGAAAGCTTAGGGATTTTGTTAATTATATGAGGTTGCAAACAGATAAATAAACTACGTTTAATTTGCTTAATATTCAAAACTAGCTGTGTCCTGGTTCTTAGCTACCTCCCCACCAATTTTCAGCCAAATCAGCCGTTCTTCAGTTATAAATTGTGTAACTAACACGACTTTCTTTTATATACATACATATAGATTACCTAAGTACATAATTATTATTATTTTAGCAAACCTAAATCATCATCATCATTGCGTATGGCATTAATCCTGCGAGGATCAGATTTGAATGTCCAGGTTATGAATCCAGCTTATAGCGGCAGGTGTAAGCTTATGGACCTCCGATATTCCGCCGGGGAAACAGCGAAGCGGGCATTCGTTTACCACATGGGGCAAGGTCTGGTCAAGTGCTCCGCAATCGCACTGTGGTGACTCCCTTAAACCCCATTTATGGAGGTGGTGGTTGGTTTTTCCGTGGTTGGAACGAAATCTGTTCAGTCGGGTCCAACATTTACGGTCTAAATCGAAACCAGGCAACTAAATAGCAAACCAAAATAGGTACTATGCATGTGTTAAATTCGATTCCTGCCCCCCTAGCATGACTGTGCGTTATAAAATACATACTTATATCGACACCACGAAATAATATCGATTTCGCGAGCGTGATCAAATTAATTATAGCGTGCTACGATATGAAAAAATTAAATATGGCGGGTATTTTTATCATATTTTAACAGTTGGATGTTGATAAATCGCTTTATCTATCGCGTTTTCGAAGTCATGCTAGCCCGGCTGGACCAATAGTATTATATCATCATTTTGTTACTATCAAGAAAAGTTTAAAGAAATAAAAAACAGTTTTCCAAGACCATTTTCATTAGCAGTAAAATAAATATAAAGGGCAATATTTCCAGTAGTTTGAACGAGAAAATTATATCAAATATGGCGTCACAAAGGACCAATTTGCTTATTGTAGTTGTGTCAAATTGTCCGAGAAAAGAGGGTAGTTGGAAATTTTGCGAAATCAAATTGTATTGTGCGTGTTTTCTGGACCGTGCAGGGTTGGAAGACGAGGGGTGGTTTTGGGGGTGACTTCAGAATGTGGCTTTTTAGTTCTCCTTTTATTAACGCTAATTATTTTGTATTGAATGTTTTAAATGATGTGGAAGATGCTTGGGAGGGAGTTGCAACTGTTACTGACAAGAAGACCGTTTTTAATTTAAATGAAATCATAGTTCTAATTCACTGGTTTTCTGGTTTAGCACTAAACCAGGTTTTACAATCAATTTTGAATACTGTCAAAGTGACAGATTTGACTGACAAGGTGTCAAATGCTTACCAGGTTTTGTTGAACCGGACTAAAAATGCAACGCAAATAAGGCAGTATGAGTTTTAAAAAAATCCAGACCATTTGAATATATGGAAAATAAATCAAAAATTTGAACAGTGACTTTGGTACGTAATGTTGAAACATAAGCGGTCTTATTTGCGTTAAATTTTAAACCAAGTTTAACTAAACCTGGTAAGCATTTGACACCTTGTCAGTCAAATCTGTCACTTTGACGGTATTCAACATTGATTGTAAAACCTGGTTTAGTGCTAAACCAGACTAAAAATGCAGCATGCATTATTTTCGGAAATCATTATCTCTATATTCACAAAATAAATAAAAAATATACAAACTACAAGCTTTTTCCGGGAGGTTTTCCACGTAAATCTCTTAGGAAGTACGTGATACAATAATAATTATCCTATGTTATCCCTGGTTATAAGAAACATCTGTACTTAAATTAATCTAAATTCAAAAGTTTTTACATGAAAGTATTAGGATAGATACAATTTTCCATTTTTCAATATCTAACACCGAAAGATTTTTTTAAATCAGACTTACTGGTTTTAGCAGACTAATGAACAAACTCTTTAGCTTTATAAGTATACCTACCTATAAATAAGAAAGAAAAATCGTTTATTCGACACAAACACAAAACAATACACAATTTAATTTTGAAGACTAAAAATAATGCACTTTGTTTTTGTTTAACAGTGCTTTGTGTCGAAAAGGTATTTGTTGAAGCTCAGCATGTGTTGAAGCTGTATTCAACGCTGATTTTCAGTCAACTCCTGACACCTCTCGTACTACCCATGTTATCATTGGACTCACATACACTACTTATCATACCATACACTAATATCTGAACAGTAAACAGCAAATACATAAAATATAAATACACAGGCCTAGATACACATATACTATAGCAATCGAACAGACACCATTCAATCGTATATTTCTACCTGACTATAATTACATATGTTTTCGCGGTCTCAGCCAGCGCTATGAATACTAATGCACTAGAAACCTAGGTCACCTACCTGTGCTCAGGACGCTAGGATACAAAAAGACAACCCCGCTTGGTTTGTTAACAGATATTCTCGGGTGAATTTTGAATTGATCGACGATTTAGTTTTAAGAATTGGACAATTTTAGGTAGAAATTGATGGCTAAAAGTACAGATTTTTTAAACATAGGCATCGGTTAATAAGACCGTTCTCCTCCGTAAAAAATTTCAATATTTCTTATTCATATATTCCTATCAATTTCAAAATAATGCCAAAGTTCAGTTCAACTGCTGAAAGGTGAAACCGAATGTATACACCAAGTTTTCTGTGCCGCCGGCCAAAAGTGGAAGCTACTATTGTCATTTTGATACTAATGTCATTTGGATACATTTTCAATAAACTGACAACCAATGATGCGATTACAGCGAGTCACCGGCACAGAAAACTTGGTGACTCTAAAAAATTAAGTTCAGCCATGGGGATTGCGAGTTCGATTACTGTACGAGGGTAATGTGTGATCCGAAAACATTTATTTTTTTATCTCTGTGTGTGTGTGTGAATGTGTGTGTCCGTAGTTTCTGATACCCTAGATACAGATAATAAACTTATTTAGGAGTCAGTGACTTTAAGAAAATGATAGAGAAATTGATTAAAATCCTTACGGCCGTTCCCAAAATTAGATCTATCTATGAATGATGGACACATAAAACAAGACTACATACCTATTACCATTGATATGGTTATTTGGACGGTAAAATGACAGATAAATATACAAAGTTTTGTATTCGTCGATAAGTAAGATCACAGATAGATCGGATATTGGGAACGACCGATAACCAATACGTCATCGATGGTCTATTATGTCAAACATTGAGTATAGAGTCACAATCTTGTCTGTTCCGGTGACAGCGTCGCTGTAATCGCATCTTTTGGTTGTCAGTTTATAGAAAATACTAGCGGCGCCCCGCGGTTTCACCCGCGTAGTTCCCGTTCCCGTAGGAATATGGAGATAAAATTATGCTAAAAACCTTCCCACTGGATCACTCTATCTATTAAAATAAACCGCATCAAAATCCGTTGCGTAGTTTTAAAGATCTAAGCATACATAGGGACAGAGAAAGCGACTATGTTTTATACTATGTAGTGATATCCAAATGACATTAGAGTCAAAATGTCAATAGGAGCTTCCACTTTTGGCCGCCGGCACAGAAAACTTGGTGAATCTATAAGTATTTAGATATTTATATTTGTTATACAATTTTCAAGCAACTAGGGTTGTATTAAAACACAAGTTAGTAATTACGTTATTAAACACACATGTCTTGTAACGAAGTTATTAGTGTATAATTAATTGATGTTTCTTTTATTTTTTTAGAATAAAACATGTTTTTTTATTCTGTTCTGGATAATTAAATGAGTATGAATGAAAGGGGATAGTTTAAACGGTTTTATTGTGAACTTAAGAAAGTTAGTCTGTATTTAATGTAACTTTTGTAGTTTTGCGATGTAAGTAAGTAGGTAAGTACTTAGTTTTTAATTAGATTTTTATATCTAACTAGCAGCCCGCAGTTTTACCCGCGTAGTTCCCATTCCCGTGGTAATACAGGGATAAAATATAGCCAATATCACGCACTGATAAATTAGCTTTCCATTAGTGAAAGAATTTTTGAAATCGGTTCAGTAGCTTCAGAGCCTATGTGAGCTATTTTCCTTGGGCCTAAGTCTGCAATTTGACATTATTGATCAGACAATATGTTGATATTGAGGCACCATAATGAGACTGTCAGAAATTTGGTATTCTGCTGACATTTATTCATATAGCTATGGTGTCTCAGTGGTCTTTTTTTGTCAAATAAACGTCAAAATACTGTTTCCATGACAACCATCTAAGTTTTATGGAGCCATTGAGTCAGCGGAGTAGTTTTCACTAAGAGAATACCAAAATGACAACAAATGACAAAAAACGGCCATAATGTTGATATTAAAATACATTTGAGTAGCATTATCACAGCTTAATAGTTTAGAGAATCGGGGCCCTGTAGTTTTTCAATTTTTTTTGTTTTTTCCTGGCTATACAGTTCGAAAAAGAATTACTTCTCCAATTGAGTTACGTAAAATACTGACATTACACCCAATCTGGTAAAACTGAAAACCGACCCCAAATAGACATGGGATAAAGGTTCGGAAGACAAAAGAGACACGGTACATCCAAAATTTATTTATAAATCTAAATAAAAACCATAAAAAACAATTAAAGAATAAAATTTTGACGTGCCAACAAATATATTTCCCTCCATGTCAATAGATATAAGACCACTATATTCTGACATCCTACACCCCTCTGACCAAATAAAAAAGCCTTCAAAACATTATTTTCTATGAATGACTGTAGCTCAACTTAACTCGGTCACGTAATTCGAAATCAGAGCATCTAAATAGCTCTATCTCTGTCACTCTTATGCGAAATAGTAGTGTATAAGCGAGATAGATATAGAGGGTTCGTATTGCATATCATTATGACTAAGTATGAGTTGAGTTGAGAAATATAACTATCTCTTTCTATCGACACGCTTTTTAGTAGAAAAGAGAGAGATGCATGATATAAAGAGGGGTTTTTTTAATGAATTATTATTGTAGTCACGTCAAAGACTAAAATTAATGGCGTTGATTATTTTTATGTGAATTTAATGTGTATTAGTTGACTTACTAATTAATTTATTAGATAAAGTGGGAACGTTGAATTATAACCTGGTAGATTTTTAATTGTGTATGTTTTGTTAAGTAAATGTTTAGGAATATGGATAATCGTATTTTGTTGGATTATTTTTCGATTTTTGTTAAATTAGATACTTTTCGGGGTGTTTTTCTATTATTATTATTTTTCTTGAACTGGAAAACATTGATTTTGAATCCTAACCTAATATTATAAATGCGAAAGTAACTCTGTCAGTCTGTCTGTTACCTTTTCACGGCTAAACTACTGAACCGATTGACTTGAAATTTGGTACAGGGATAGCTTATGGTCCGGGAAAGAACATAGGCTACGTTTTATCCCGAAATTCCCACGGGACCGGGAACTACGCGGGTGAAACCGCGGGGAAACAGCTAGTTAACAATATTTTTTCTGCAATTAGATACTTTTTTAACCATATTTATATTTGTCTCTACTTTACACAAATGCAATGTTTTCGAAAATTCACTAATTTCATTTGACTAAAGTAGACCACAAGAAGATTCATAGAGAACCAATTTCGTCACTTAAGTTCAGCTTCATTTTCTTCAGATTTCCAAAATTAAACAAAAAAAAGACCGGGTGTGGTGTCGTGGGACACCAGGTAAGAACGAAGTTACTTAAAAAAGTATTATTTTCAATGGTCTAAATAAGAAGAAAATAAATCATTATGATTTTCAAAAAAGTTTCTACTCAAAAGAGTTAGCCATAGGTTACCTACCTTTTAATAATTAAAAAATAAACGCGCGCCGCGCTGTTCGAAATTTGAAAAAAGTGTCGTGACAACTTTTCGTAAGATTTTTTTCCGTCTAGCCCCCTTTCACAACAGGCGGTAAGAAACTTCGTTCCAAAATCTGTCACATTGGTACTTACTAGTAATGTAACGGATATTCGCATTCGCATTCGCATTCGCGAATATCCGCATATTTTTCAATATTCGCATTCGCATTCGTATTCGCAAAAATTATAGCGAATATTTAGCGAATGTTTTTAATAACCAAAAAGGAAATTATTATATGCATTCATATGAAATAATAATACAATAGATAACACTTAGATATTTTTATTAAATCATACCTCTACATTGTAAATTAAAGTCACATTTATGAAAAAGAACTTCAGAGATCTGTTCAAATCTAACATTAATCAGCCTTGTTACAACTATGTAAGGTTTGCATTCATTTAGTAGTATATTATTACTCTACTACCATTTTTAACTAAAGTTTTAAATTTTTATTTACTAAAAAAACTAAACAATTACTGGAAACAAAATTATTAAACTTTAAAAATCTAATGTATTAAGTATTTATAACCTTTGGCTTTAAATGTATATTTTTCATTCCACTTTATATATCTGAGGAATTAAATATATTTATAATGAATGAAATATAAACATAAAAATCAAAACAATGAATACTTAAGAATGAACTTTCTGTGACTAAATTCATTCAATTAACCAATATCGGCTCGGCTATGTTCAATATAAACATGGCCGACACGAAACGTCAAACTTGTCAAACATTTTACGCGCGTGAAATTTTAAAATATTCGGATTCACATTCGCATTCGCGAATGTGAAAAATCCAACATTCGTTACATCACTAGTACTTACCTATGTAAGATTAATAGAACCCCGAACACAAGTTTAAAACATTTGTAATAATTTAAGTACCTCGAGATTTCGATCAAGTTACACTAACCGTGGTCACGAAATGACTCTTAGAAACTAAGTAAGTAGTCATATTTATTTTCAAAATTTAATAGATACTAGCGTTCCCGTTCCCGTAGGAATATGGGGATAAAAATATGCTAAAAACCTTCCCACTGAATCACTCTATCTAATAAAACAAACCGCATCAAAATCCGTTGCGTAGTTTTAAAGATCTATACATACATAGGCATTAGGGTATCGAGAACCGGTATAAATAACAGAACCGGGATTTTCGGTACCAGTACTAATCGGAACCGGGATTTCCCGGGATTTTCGGTACTTTCGGGATTTTTTTCTTCTTTTTAGTTTTGGAGGTAAATATAGTCTATAAATATTATTTATATTAAATAACCCATATTGCGCATTCTGGCATGACAAGATAAGCATTGATTGCTTTAAAACATTAAAATAGCATCACGACTGAGCCTCTTAAAGCAGGAGGCAGGCCAGTGCTGCGGAAACTGCAAAAGCTGTTTTACGATGTCATCTCTCCGGGAGAACTCCAAAAGCATGGAACAGAAGCGTGATGGTGCTCTACTTCAAAAAAAGGGATAAAACCCTGCTGAAGAACCATAGACCCATCTCGATTTTGAGCCATGTTTACAAGCTGTTCTCGAGGGTTGTCTCAATTCGTCTATCAAGAAGACTCGACGAATTTCAACCCCTCAAACAGGCCGGGTTTCGAAGCGGTTCAAGTTCAGTGCCGACAGTTAAAGTCTATCCAACTGTGCAGAGGTGTAAGACAGGGTGACGTTATATCCCCGAAACTCTTCACCAACGCGCTGGAAGACGTATTTAAAACTGCCTTATGCTGGATGGGGCATAAACCTAAATGGCGAGTACATCTCACACTTCCGGTTTGCAGACGATATCGTACTAATGGTGAAAACGGCGCAAGAGCCACACTGGATGCTGAATGACCAAGCAGATGCCTCTCGTTGGGTCGGCCTCGGCGTGAACTTTGACAAGACCAAGGTCATGGTTAATAGCCTTGTTATGCTGGAGCCAATCCTAGTACACGGTACCCCTCTCGAGATTGTTCAGAAATACAACTACCTCGGGTAAATAATGCCATTATTGGGTAGAAACAATCTGGAGAGTGAGGTTAAGAAGCGAATACAGTTGGGTTGGGCAGCGTTTGGTAAACTTCCACGAGTCTTCTCATCGCAAATTTCACAGTGCCTAAAAACAATAGTTTTCAATCAGTGCGTCCTACACTGAACACTCACGTGGCTGGTCCACCAATTTAAAGTCGCTCAAAAAGTTCTGAAGAGGGTTATGAGGGCTCGGAGTTTCTCTGAAATATCGCATTCGCAATGAAGTGATCAGACATAGAACTAAAGTCACCGACATATTTGTTGTTGGAGCAGAAGAGTTCTCCAGTGGACACCGCGACTCAGCAAAAGTAGTTTTGACGTCGACGTAGTGGACGCAAACAGGCTGGTGATTATTAAAATACAGTTATAAATTCACTTTTGATAAAGTTGTACACATATCACATCAACGTATATCGTAGGCCGATTCTCCTAAATAGTATCTCCATTTTGTTCCTTATAATTAAACTTTCTTGTTCTCTTGGTAATGTGTTTTCAAAAATATCATTGCATCTAAAGTTGCATCACCTAATCGAGATTTAATTTTGTTACAAAAAAGGCCAAAGAAAATTCTTTCTGGCTCTACGCTAGTAGTTGGAATTGTGAGAAGGTGTTCGTAAGCTTTTTAAGTACCACATTTTGTCTTATGATGGAATAATGATCTACCAGGTACCTACAGATACAACATTTTAATGAGAATATGCTTTTAGCTTGAATATTTTGTATAAAAAGAATAGCTGCTGTTAATAGAAGATTAAAATCAAACAAATGATTATACAGGGTTATTGGTTAAGTCGACCTATTCCCGTCAAGGGCGTGTAGTTTACATTGTTTCCGACTGATTTCACCATGAAACACCCTACCCTAAACCTAACCGTTTAAGAGATATTTCAATTTATTTGTTTTTATAAAAATTACCGGATCTTCGGCTATAAGCTTGGATATTTTCAAATGCGCATGTCTTATTATTACTATTACTTGATTTTTACGTTTATAATAAGGTGCTTTGTGACCCCAATAACCAATATTGTACCTAAAATAAATAAATAAGAAGTTATAGACGATTAAAACTTTTAAAAAATAATAACAATCAGAAAGTTTATTTTTCTTTCAAGGATATCTAGAAAAAAAAGTATGGCACCTGTTTGGCAGATGTGCCTAAAAACATCTACGTTTCATCGGCTATCCAACGAGCTATAATAACCTAGGGTTTTATCGAATTTTTGTACAAAACATGTTGTTTTATAGGCTACCGGGGAGGTTAAATAAAACAATAGGTCAGCGTACAGAACAAGATAAGTACTAAAGTTTAAACTTTTAAGTACTACACACACCATTTTTGAGTCTAAATTTCATGTTCGACATGTCGGCCCCTGCATTGCACACATCTTCGCATTATTTTGCGAAGACCAGTTTTCACTACACTAGTAGTAATTTTGTTCTTATTTCATTGGCCGCATTAATGATTCTGTCTCTCAGTACTTCAATTGATGAAATTGGGTTGGGCTCACTGTATGTACATGAGACTCTTTATGTACCCCCACGCATAAAAATCCATGGGGGTAAAGTCCCGACTTCTGGCTGGCCAGGGTATAGGCCCACTTCGTCCAATCCATTTGTTTGGATAAAACTTCTCCTGAAATGGGCAGGGCAGCCATCATGCTGAAACCACATGTCTTGAATAAGATTGAGTGGCAAATCATCAAATAGGTCATTTAAGTCTTCTTGCAGGAAATTTTCATAGTTTTTCCCATTTAAATTGTCGGGGAGAAAGTAAGGCCCAATTAATTGATTGGAAATAATCCCCATCCACACATTCAGGCAAATCGATTGGAAGAAGTGGGCCCATGTCTTGGTCAGCCAGAAGTCTGGACTTAACCTTCATGGATTTTTATGCGTGGGGGTACATAAAGAGTCTCGTGTACAGTGAGCCCAACCCAATTTCATCAATTGAAGTACTGAGAGACAGAATCATTAATGCGGCCAATGAAATAAGAACAAAATTAACTACTGGTGTAGTGAAAACTGGTCTTCGCAAAATAATGCGAAGATGTGTGCAATGCAGGGGCCGACATGTCGAACATGAAATTTAGACTCAAAAATGGTGTGTGTAGTACTTAAAAGTTTAATAAGTTTAGTAACTTGTTCTGTATGCTGACCTATTGTTTTATTTAACCTCCCCGGTAGCCTATAAATCTACATATTTTGTACAAAATTTCGATAAAACCCTAGGTTGTTATAGCTCGTTGGATAGCCGATGAAACGAAGATGTTTTTAGGCACATCTGCCAAACAGGTGCCATATCTTTTTTTCTAGATATCCTTGAAAGAAAAATAAACTTTCTGATTGTTATTATTTTTTAAAAGTTTTAATCGTCTACAACTATTTATTTATTTATTTTAGGTACAATATTGGTTATTGGGGTCACAAAGCACCTTATTATAAACGTAAAAATCAAGTAATAGTAATAATAAGATATACGCATTTGAAAATATCCAAGCTTATAGCCGAAGATCCGGTGATTTTTATAAAAACAAATAAATTGAAATATCTCTTAAACGGTTAGGTTTAGGGTAGGGTGTTTCATGGTGAAATCAGTCGGAAACGATGTAAACTACACGCCCTTGACGGGAATAGGTCGACTTAACCAATAACCCTGTATAGTTAACATGATTCGTTATTTCCCGAAAATACCGAAAATCCCGGTTCTTATTCATTGAGAACCGGTTCTTTGACTACTGTTAAAGAACCGGGAAATCCCGGGATTTTCGGTTCCGGGATTTCCCGGTTCTGAACCCTAATAGGCATACATAGGGAAAGCGACTTTGTTTTATACTATGTAGTGAAAAGAACTAAGTAAAATATAAAGAAGAATTACACACCAAAATAGATAGAGAGAGATGTACAAAGAGATATTTCTTTTTTCCGAGACTCTAGGTAGAGTCTGTAAAAAATACGCGGGAGGTAAAGTCTCGATAATTGCTCTTGCTATGCTTTGCTTGATAATAAATAACTTAAAAACTAAACCTTTTTGTATACAAAATAGATTCGAATAATTAGAACCATTTCTAAAATATATGTAATTTAAATACAGGAATCGTTCTCTATATTTTATTAGATACTAGCAGCGCCCCGTGGTTTCACCCGCGTAGTTCCCGTTCCCGTGGGAATTTCAGGATAAAAGTATCCTATGTTCTTTCCGGGAACATAAGCTACCCCTGTACCAAATTTCAAGTCAATCGGTTCAGTAGTTTAGCCGTGAAAAGGTAACAGACAGACAGAGTTACTTTCGCATTTATAATACACACATCAAAAGTGTCTAGGGATCAAGCATTTTTATGCGGATTTCTTGAGATTGAGATGTGGCTTTGTAATAAATTTATGATTTTATAAATTTATATGGATCCTTTTTGGTGCATTTCATAATTTGAATCAGGAACTGTGAATCAAATTCGAGTAAAAGATGAAAATCAGCTGTCAATATTTTCCCTATAAAAACATACAACGCATTGAAGACATTATTAGTGCTACTGTTTCCCTACTACTGATTAAAACCAACGTTATTATGGAGCGGCGACGTCATTTAAGCAGGGAAGAAATGCTCAGAGCCGTGGGAATGATAGAAGCTGGTTCCCGGCAACGTACTGTGGCTTTAGCTCTGAATACAAGTCAGAGTGTTATCAGTCGACTTTGGACACGTTACCGAAGCACTGGTACCGTGGCTGAGCGCCATGGAGGACGGTATCGCTGCACCACACGGAGACAAGACCGATACATTCAAATCTTAACTCGAAGAGCTCCAACAATAACCGCCATGATGTTAGCCGTGCGGCTTCATCACTCTTCAGGGAACTTAATTAGCGACCAAACAGTCAGAAACCGCTTGCATGAAGTGAACCTTCATTCCCGAAGACCGCTACGGGTACCACCTATAGCAATGCACAATCGTAGGATTCGATATCAATGGGCTCTTGAACACAGAAATTGGGCAGAAGAACAATGGCGTTTCGTGTGCTTTTCTGATGAGTCTCGTTTTGGTATGAGACCGGATACAAGACGTATACGACACTGGAGAACCCCTGGACGCCAACAGCGATTAAAATCCTGCCAGGAAGTCCATCCTTATAGTGGTGGAACCATCATGGTATGGGCGGGTATTTGGATCGGCGGAAGAACTGAGTTGATTTGGATCAGAGGCAACCTCAACGCTCAAATTTATGCTGAGACGATTGTATCAGACGTCATCGTTCCTCTACAAGTGCAAATCGGTCCCTTATTTCAGTTAATGCATGATAATGCACGACCGCACACCGCAAGAGTTGTAAGACAGACTCTCGCCGCAGCTAACATCAATGTCCTGCCCTGGCCTGCTCAGTCGCCAGACTTGAACCCGATTGAGCATGCATGGGATATGCTACAGAGAAGAGCTCTGCCGAATATGGAGGGTATCCAGTCGCAAGAAGACCTTTTTTTGTTGTTGCAACGAACATGGGCGGCCATTCCACAGCGTGATTTGGATGAACTCATTTTGAGTATGCCAAACCGATGTTCTTGTGTTGTTAGTGTTCGCGGTAGAAACACGGATTATTAATTGTTTAAGTTACCCAATAAAATTTTAAAGAAAACTGTTATTTCAGTCTTTTTTTCGAACTTTAATGTTAGTGGTTCAAATGTCAAAAATCCCTTTATTAGGAAAATGGCAAATTTCTTTATTAATGCAAAGGTGACTTGGTTTATCGTTACTGTGACAAACGAAAACACTTTATTTGATGAATCCTTAAAGAAAATTTTAATTAATATCAATCAGGAGAAAAGTTATTGCAAAAATATATGTTGATCCCTAGACACTTTTGATGTGTGTATTAGTAGGGATTTAATATCCACCAAAAAACCTACATAATTCTAAACACCTAAACTAAATAAGCTCCGAAAACATGTAAATTTGTCAATACCATCCCCACTCAGGCTGCCCTACGAAACCGCCCTAGTCGGTTGCCATGGCAACCTGTAGGGGCGGCACCCCCTACCTACAGAGGGTGAGTTTAATCATTATTCTTTACATTTGTCAACTTTGGTTTACTGGTTTTTAATGTATGTATATGTGTCTGTTTGTTTATTTGATTAGTAAATGTAAAAATATATAGATTAGGTATTAAGTACACATATTGCCATCTAGTTTTAAACTATGCAAAGGTTAGTAAAACTAAACAAGTATAAAATGGATAAACTTATTTACTTATAAGTACATTTTTTTGTAAACACATACTTATAGAAGCACTCAGATATAAATAGAAATATCTTTATTGATTTCATGTGTTTAAGAAACAGACATATAAAAATGTTTACGCACACAAATGTTTGTCTGGAGCGGGAATCGAACCTTTGGACTATTAGACAGGATCACAAATTCATGTTTGTCATTTTTATCTTTCTAAAATAAGAAACGTGTGACCCTTTACCTAAAATGGAACCTGGTTCTCAAGAAAATAGAAACATAAGCTCAATTTTAGGGTGAGGCCAAAAGAGCGTAATTTTGTGAGTCGTGAGTCGCAGAATTTCGTTCGCAGAAATTCTGCTACATTCAGTTTCATAGAAAAGTCCTATTTGGTTCACACGGCGACGCTAAATGAGTTGTCTGCCGACTCACACGCATAATATCAACTGAATTTCGGTCGGGGTGAGGCGGAGAGCTTGCACGATACAAGTATCCGTACAAATGTTTCGGATTACAAATGAAAATACGTCCGTCCGTGTGGCAGTCTAACCGATTTCAGTTGAACGTAAATTTCGCGACTCATTTTACGCGACTCACAACTCACAAACGCTCGTTTGGCCTCACCCTTAAACTACACTTCACACAGAAAATCGAACATAGAACACAACATAACTTATTTCAATACTTAGTTTTTAAGTAAACAATTACTCGTAATAGAAAAATCTACACTAAAACACGAAAATATAACCACTACAAAACTCCTTAAAATCAATAAACTATAATATAACAAAGTTTAATAACGACAAAAACAATAATTTTAATGTCAACGCAATAAAACATTTCGAATTCCATAATGTGACTAAAAGCTTTCGTTTTACTACTTGGGACGCGGAAAATCGATAAATACTTTTATAGGACACGATTTTTTGTGAAATACAGATATTATTTTATTGAAATAAAACACTTAAACGGATTTTTGTCGTGGTGGTATTTTGTTTTACATTTTCTGACGTTTCGGATTCTTTACAGAACCCGTGATCACAGAAGACATTATTTTATTATATACATATTATTTTATTGTCGGTACGATAGAAATTAAATCCTTCTAGTAATATTATAAGTGAGAAAGTTTGTATAGATGGATGGATGGATAAATAGATGTTAGTTACTCTATATTTAAAAACTACCACTAACCAAATCTTCTCAGGAAAAAAAATTACCAAAAGATATATAGTTTACTAGCTGTGCCCCGCGGTTTCACCCGCGTAGTTCCCGATTCCGTAGGAATTTCGGGATAAAACATAGCCTATGTTCTTTCCCGGATCATAAGCTACCCCTGTACTGTGTAAATTTCAAGTCAATCGGTTCAGTAGTTTAGCCGTGAAAAGGTAACAGACAGACAGACAGACAGACAGAGTTACTTTCGCATTTATAATATTAGTTAGAATTTAAGCAATAATAATCTGTAGTTTGTTTTTCTATTGGTCTTTGGTTAACTGTTGACAGACAGTCCTTCTGTTAAATCCAAGTCAAATCCAATGAATTACAGCTATGATAACAACTTACATTGTCACAATTTAATTAGTTTTTTCCACCTCAAAAATACCCATTAGAAGAAGTTTTTACTGCAATAACATTTATAAAACTAGTAGGATTATCTTGTCCCCGCGTTTTATTAAAGACCTCACTTTTGCTTTGTAAGCCACCTTTCACAAACACATTAAACAAAAAAAATCGTGTCGCATCGTCCCCAATAAAAGTCCTTTTACAAGAAGTAACATCTAAACGAGCTGAAGTGCTTTCAAAAAGTAGAACGTAGTACGGTTATTGTATGTTTTAGAGGTTTCTAGATAGAATTTGTAGATATTATTTCTTTATTTTAAGAGCGTCGGTGGCGTAGTGGGTTCGGAAGGTGCCTGGTTCGAACCCCGCCTCATACCAATGTGTTTTCGATTATCGAATACCCAGAAATTAACCCCCGACGCAAAAAGAGGGGTGTTATAAGTTTGACGTGTCTGTGTGTGTGTGTGTGTGTGTGTATATGTCTGTCTGTGGCATCATAGCTCCCGAACGGATGAACCGATTTCAATTTCGTTGATGAAAATCGGTTGACCCGTTTAAAAGTTATGGGGGTTTGAAAGTAATTGTGTTGGGGGTTTTTTAAATTTTTAATTTAATCCAAGCTGAACTTCCAACTAGATGTTGCGGGTTTGGTTCCCATGCAAGATTAAAAACTACTAAATTGGAGACCAATTCCTGGGTGTATGTACGTAGTTTGAGTTTCTGTTATCCTAGATACAGATACACCAACTTTATCACTCTTATAGAATGCACATTATCTTTATCTTCGCCGCTCTTTCGGAGTGTGTTGAGCCAATCTGTCTAAATTTGAGTATCCGTCCATATGTCTACCAACATCCGACGACCTCGATGGCACAGTGGTCACCATGCCGAACTGCCATCCGTAAGGTTTCGGGTTCGATTCCCGTGCGAGGTGAATATTTGTGTGAACCACAAATGTTTGTCTCGGTCTGGGTGTGTGTGAATGAGTGTGTGCGTAGTTTCTGATACCCTAGATACAAGTTACGGACTTAGTTAGGGGTCAGTTACTATAATAAGATGATGTAGTGAATGATTATGTTATATTATGTTAAGTAACAAACTTTATTCTAATTAGGTACATATATCAGTTCATCCGTGATCATGGCGCTTGCAACAGCGTCGAAATATCGGAAACTCGAAACAAATAATATACTTACATGGTAAATATCCCGTTAGTTATAATAATTTGAGTTTATTCTTATTTTCAAAACAGCATCATATTCTACGAAATACCGAATAAAATCACGCAGTTAGTTATAAAACGAGACAATCCAAAAAAACAAAAACAAAACTTAGTATAACCAAAATAACTAAAGAAAAACTTATTCAAAAAACTGTTAGGACCAAATCTTAACATAATTATGGACATAAAATAAATATTATAGTTCCAAATTATACATTTGGTTGTGTAATTTGTATCCGCGGCCGGCGTTGTCATTTTTGATGATGTTTATACAAAAAAATGGATTCGCAATTGGGGATGTGGTTAGGGGTAGATAAAGTAATCTTTTTGTGTTATTTTTGACCGCAAAGCGTATAATTTTATTGCTGGGTTTTGTTTTTGACGACCTCAATGGCAGAGTGGTCACCATGCCGGACTGCCATCCGTAAGGTTGCGGGTTCGATTCCCGTGCGGGGTGAATATTTGTGTAAACCACAAATGTTTATCTCGGTCTGGGTGTGTGTGTGAATGAATGTGTGCGTAGTTTCTGATACCCTAGATACAAGCTTTGTGCATAGTTAGGGGTCAGTTACTATAATGAGACGATGTAGTGAATGTTATGTTATGTTATGTTATGTTATGTTTATTTTGAAAGTGTATTAAACAGAAATGGGTGTAATGTTTTATAGTGGTAGAGAAAATTGTGAATCTTGAATGTCAGATCGGGCACATACCTTTATCTAATTCTCTTAACTATTTAGTCCCAATCTTTTCTGTGCCGGCGGCCAAATTTGGAAGCTACTATAGTCATTGTGACTCTAATATCATTTGGATACATTTTCAATAAACTGACAACCAAAAGATGCGATTACAGCGACGCTGTCACCGGCACAGACAAGATTGTGACTCAATACGATTTAGATTTTAGACAGGTCTAATTTCTAGTGTTTTCTTTCTCTCTTTCTCCTGAAGGAGAAATCGCTATCTATTTTCACATGTAAAAAGCTTATTTTAAAATTTAAAAGCTCCATATATAGTTTTTATAGTTATCATGGTTATTAGCACTCAAATTATTATAATTAACGGGATATTATATGAAATATCGGAAACTCGAAACAAATAATATACATGGTAAATATCCCGTTAATTATAATAATTAAAAGCTCGATAATCCGACTTAAAGTTAATATAAGTATATCGGTTATATAATAATCGGTTAATCGACTATACTTTACAATATTCCTTCTCACTGTAATAAAATAATCAGTGTCCACGGTAAGTTTGTCTTGTCGGCCTCAGATTAGATAAAAATATTCAAGTAAATACATTAAATACTCAATGTATTTACTTGAATATTATTGGTTGGTTGTCGTACTAACATCATCGAAAGTCGTTACGGTAGTTAGAGCCCTCAAAACTCTAACATTTGGTTTAACCAAAAAATGTCATATGGCCCTGGCTTGTGAAAGTCTGATGGCAGTCGCTTCACGTAAAATACTGACATTCCGCCAAATCTGGTTAAGCCCAGGAAATTCCGCAAAATTCAAAATCGACCTCGCTTAGATTCAATAGTAAATAATCAAATATTATTAATTTTGTATAAATAAAAATGTATGTTATAGTTTAATAATCAAGCTTTTGGAAAATACGGTTGGAAACACGAATTAAACAACTTCGCTCGATCATAAAATATTTTGAAAAAGTCAAATTTTTCAAATTTTTCGATCGTAATTTCCATTTCATCTGGATAATATTAAACTTATATTCGTAAAAATTGCGTCAAATTATAGACAATGACATTTAGAATACAAAATTACCGAAAAAATATCTAAAATTAATAATATAATCTAACAATAACACAATATTTCAATTTATATAACCACGCGGCGAGTGAGTTCCTCCGCAGTCCGCCGTTTGGCGTCAAGAAGGTAGGACCTGTGTGCTTTTTGCCGGCTCACTGCGTAAAAATACGCGTGTTTCGTGTTTAGATATAATAATAGTTAGGTTTGTACTTTCAGTGTAAATATTTTTTCAACACACTTGCTCATAAAGGGGCGCAATTAGTGGATTGTGTTGTATAATAATTATTGGACATGGCAAATAAAACAAATAGAGTGAAAAATAAATCAAAATTAAAAATTCGACGTAACTCAAAAAGAATAAGGTAAGTTTATTTATTTCTTATTATATTAGTAAGTATTAGTGTAGTAGTGCGAAAGGTACATAACTACCTATAAATAAGTACTTATCCTGATAGTCAAATCATCATACCACAGTCTAAGGAATATAAATATAGACTGTGTAACCTTCAATCAAATAACAGCCAGTGATATTATAATTTAGTTTTTATGTTATTACTAGCTGTGCCTCGCGGTTTTACCCGCGTGGAACCTTATCCCGTAGAATAAAAAGTATTGTATGTTACTCCTTATTACATCAATAAATTCACAGATTAGCCGAAACAAATAAACAGACAAAAATTAAAAAAAAAAAATTGGTGTGTGTACCGTATATACTATATACCTAAGCATGTAGTAAACAGCGGTTATTTCATTATTACAAACAGACACTCCAATTTTATTTATATATATAGATAATATAGATAATGGACTGAGTCGAGATGACAACTGACAAAGAGCCACAGTATAACGTGTGCGTGGTATGAGTGTAGTAGGTAAAAAACGACCTAATATCATCCAGTAGCGTAAAGGTCGCTATGCCGGACTGCCGATGAGAGGGTCCTGGGTTCAATTCTCGGTACGGTCAACATTTGTGAGATGAGCATATTGGTTGACTGATATTATATATATGCTTAGTGCAGTTGTATATTGTAGATGAATGGACCTACCTGGAAGCCATAACGAATGTAGAAATACGAACGAAAGTTTGTACAAATAAACACAAAATTAATTAAATTGACAATCACTTAAAAACTACCTCTTGTTACAGCCAGACTGTACAAACTGTCGAGGAACCACAGGCTAAAATGAACACAAGTGACGACCGTAATGTGACTCGCACAATGGTTCGGCTGCGTAACGTGCTGCGTGAGCGCGGTACAAACAAAGAAACAACGGGTCTTATGTGAAATGGTGAGCTGTATCGTTTCTATTACTGTTCTGGCACTAAATGATCACTACTCGAGCTTCAAACAACGAATGTTGAATGGTTGTATCAACAAACGTGAACAATCAAACACCAGCTCCATTACCGAACCTATTTTGTTCTGAGTAACGTTCAACTTATAGACCTTATTTTTACAAGATACCCACAAAATTAGCGTTAAAACGCGAAATTTATTGTTCAGTTTGACTTATTTTGCATTTTAATCGAATTTCAATAGTTGTGTGTTCAATTATGGCAGGAGTGGCCGAGCGCGTGTAACAAAGTAGCCTGTGACTCCCTGCGAGCTCAGATATGCGATTATAGTATATGGAACATACCCTGGGTGGTTCGACACCACTTTAGAGAAGCTCAGACTTGTGGTCCTGAAGCTGTGATATACGCAGAGTTATGCCGAGGGTCGACCTCTGATGAGTCGTAGTATGGGACATGTTGTTCATAAGTACTAAACTCTTTGGTTTCGTTAATTCATCTTGTTATGTAATAAATGTGTGTTAGTTTGTGTCAAGACTAGTTTCTATTTAAAAATCCACCTAATATATAAAGGCGTCATTTTTTGGAAAACCAAAATGGAAAACAAAATTGTTGACTTTTATTTGAACCACATTTTACCTGAAATTGTGGATTCAAGACAAATTCGTGGTATGCCTCTAATGGACATTATCGCAAAATAAATAAATAAATAACTAATTGGCATTATTGGTTTTATTTTATCCCTTTATTAAATATTTTCAGAATGTTTTTGTCAATACTAGTTTTTAGTTGATTTCAATAATTCTTTCACTATTGGAAAGATACCACGTATCAGCGAGTGACATAGACTTTATTTTATCCCTGTATTCCCATGGGAATGGGAACTACGCGAGTGAGGCGCAGGTAATAATATGTATTATTTAGATGTAAAGATTTACTTATAAGAATAAGATTTTAGAATATTGAATTTCCGACTGAATGGGCCCAGCCTTAGCTGTAACTAAAGTAGGTAGGAGTTTCACCATAGAACATAAACAGAGTAATAAGATAACATTATTATTTACTACACCATCTCATTACAGTAACTGACCCCTAACTAAGTTCGTGACTTGTATCTAGGGTATCAGAAACTACCCATACACTCATTCACACTCACACCCAGACCGAGACAAACATTTGTAGTTCACACAAATATTCACCCCGCGCAGGAATCGAACCCGCAACTTTACGGATGGCAGCCCGGCATGGTGACCACTCTGCCATCGAGGTCGTCAATAGAAGTAGCAAAAAATAAATTAAATAAATAAATAAAATATAGTACCTACTAATAATATAGGTAGATAATATATTTGTACATATTTTATGTTTTTACTATATAAGTAGGTAGATACTAATGTGCACGAAAGGTTTTAATAAGGTAGTAGTGTTTTTTTATTTAGGTCACGAAAAAGTCGATTCTAATACATATTGATATCTTTTAATATTAGTAGTCCTACTGCGTGATCGCCTCTACTGTGGCTTTACTAAGTCGCGAGGTCGTCGACCGGACCGCGCGAGTTACGTATTTGCGCGCGCTATCTGTGTCGTAAATGAATACGCTACACGCAGCTAGCACGGGGGCTGAGGTAGCTTAAAATACCTAAAGTTGTGGAAGCTCGTCGCCTTAAACTGAAAACCGACCCAAATAGACATGGGATAAAGGTTCGGAAAAGAGAAATACTCAATGTAAGTAGATAATATATTTCTTGTCTATAACAGACAAGAATATCTCGTACATAGAGTAGACAAAATTCTTCTCATTGACATGAATATTTTTGTCTTCTGAAGCCGACAAGACAAATTTCTTACTATAGATGCGCGGCCAGTAAGAGACAGTCTTTGCTTTGCAGTATGATCTTACAGGACAAGGGACTTTACGAATTCTTTTACAAAGTTAAGCTAAAAATATAAATAAAACACATTTCAAACTCTTAACAAAAAGCAATTTCTAAATACGTGGAGTTGCGGTACAAATTGTTGTAGAGCCCTCGATTGGTCTGGAGCCCTAGAGGGCGCAGCCCGAGGGCCCATTGTATTCGTTACACCATTGTTTCAGAAACGCTTTTTATTTTCTATAGTAAGGCTGGAATGTGGTCATAAGCGGTAGCGATTTTGTTTGGTGACGTTGGTGGTAATATTTTTGGTTCAATGCAAACAAAAAGGTGTTTTATGAGTTTGAATATGTTGAGATAACTTTTTGCTAATTATATTTATTAGCCCTAAAAAGATTTGTGTTTGTTTAACTATATATTTTTGTTTGCTTTTAACCGATTTTAATTTTCTTGTAAGTATTTTCATTTGTAGCGCAAACAAATGGATTGATTTTGATTTGCTTATTTTTAAAGGTACCTTATAACCGAACCGTTTCACTAGTTAATGACAAGTGTCAGATAGCCTATTCACAAGCTTTGTCTCTTTCCTACTTTATGTCAAGTGACAAAGACAAAACATGTGATCAGCAGCTGGTGAAACAATCCCTTAGTGATAAGGGTGGTCCTCCCCAAAAACTTATAACAAAACAACGTTTACCGCATCAACTATATTATTGAAATATCTAGACGACAAGAACATTTAAATAAAAAACCTTTTTAAAAACAAACTTTTTAGCTTATATTGCATTGTCATAGGACTTATATAAGTATGCAACATTTCAGCTCATTCAGATAACCAGAAGTGGTCGAAAAATGTCTTGCAAGATTTGATCACAGACAACGGGACAGGTGAAACTAAATAAAAGCTTGTAAAAAACGCTACCGCTTATCACCAAACTCCCTCCACACTTGATAATGTCACTCGAAACTTTTAATTACGCCATCTGGTGGTGCGTAACAGAAACACGACATGCCGACCTTAGGCACACTCGTTATATAACATTGTAACCTAATTACAACGTCATTAACTGGTAAGTTATTAGGAACAATGGCTAATTGTACGTGGACATATTTATTAAGTACTAGCTGCGCCCCGCGGTTTCACACGCGTAGTTCCGGTTCCCGTAGGAATATTGGGATGAAAAATAGATGTTGGCCGATTCTCAGACCTACTGAACATGCTCACAAAATTTCATGAGAATCGATCGGAAACTCGAAATAAATAAAATACATGGTAAATATCCCGTTAATCATAATAATTTGAGCCCCAAAAAGATAAAGCATAAAGCTACGGTATAATAAGATAAACATTTAGCTTAAGTAGCATGAATGAACAAAAAGTTTCACTTGAAATTAAAATATTCGAAATCTTCTACGCTTCATCTTAGGCTGTATCATCGCTTTCCATCAGGGCCCTGATTCTCTAAACTATTAAGCTGTGATAATGCTACTCAAATGTGTTTTAATATCAACATTATGGCCGTTTTTTGGCATTTGTTGTCATTTTAGTATTCTCTTAGTGACAACTACTCCGCTGACTCAATAGCTCCATAAAACTTAGATGGTTGTCATGGAAACAGTATTCTGACGTTTATTTGTCAAAATTTTTATATGCAACAAAGACCACTGAGACACCATAGCCATATGAATAAATGTTAGCAGAATACCAAATTTCTGACACTCTCGTTATGGTGCCTCAATATCAACATATTGTCTGATCAATAATGTCAAATTGCAGACTTAGGCCCCTGGTGAGTTACAGTCAAGTGCAAGCCTATTCAAAGACAAGGAAACGACTTTTAAATGACAAACTTTTTTTAGCTTTTATTACATTGTAATGGGAGTTACATAGGTATGCCAAATAGCTCAATCGGATAGCCAGAAGTGGTCGAAAAATGGCTTCCAAGATTTGATTACAGACAACGGGACAGGGGCCTAAGTCTGCAATTTGACATTATTGATCAGACAATATGTTGATATTGTGGCACCATAACGAGAGTGTCAGAAATTTGGTATTCTGTTAAAAATGTATTCATATGGCTATGGTGTCTCAGTTGCATATAAAATTTTTGTCAAATAAACGTCAGAATACTGTTTCCATGACAACCATCTAAGTTTTATGGAGCTATTGAGTCAGCGGAATAGTTATCACTAAGAGAATACCAAAATGACAACAAATGACAAAAAACGGCCATAATGTTGATATTAAAACACATTTGAGTAGCATTATCACAGCTTAATAGTTTAGAGAATCGGGGCCCTGGTGAAACTAAATAAAAGCTTGTACTAAAAGAAGATAATTTCGCAATCCAATCCGCGTTTTACAACCAGTATATCCTACGAAACAATTTAGAATTTTGAAGTGAAAGAAATACATTTTTTCTTTATTGTAAGTAAGAATCACTGCTAGTTTCCAAGTGAATAATTGAAACGATAACTAGCTCGAGTAACTAATGTGGCTCGACGATGATCGATGTTTTTGCAATATTTAAATAGGTTGAACCTTGTTGGTTTCCATTTTCTTTTTGTTTTTATTACTGTGTCTCTGGGTTTTCCTTTTAATATTAAATATTTATTGGCTATTTAACACCCCTTTTGGTTATTGATTTAGTTTATTTACGCAAATGTTATGTATTGACAATTACATTTATTGATTTGAAAGTATACACCCCTATTTTGAAAATATAGGACTTATTAAAATCAGAATATCTGTAGCAGTAACTGAATCCATATATCCAATAAAAATATCAAAAATGATAGTCGATTACTTATCTTTAAAAAATACCAAATAAATGTCGTATTAAAAGACGGCACACTAGCTATCAAGTATTCTGTGACGGCTCGGGTCGATGACCGCGCTCAGCTGTGTATCGCAGCGTTCGGTATAGAATAACAATAAAATTCGGCGGGATTTTGAAAATCTTTGACTTATCATAACTTTTTAAATAAAAGCAAAAGAAAAAAACTAACTTCACTATTATATTGTCGTTTACATTAGCTGTGAGATAAGGTATCGCAATTTCAAAATAAGGGTGTATACATACTTATATCTAAAAGAATATTACATTATACATTATCGAAATTAACATAAATGTTTATTACAATTTCTTATGTCATACTGTAGTTACTGATACCCTAGATACAAGTTACGAACTTAGTTAGGGGTCAGTTACTGTAATGAGATGATGTAGTGAATGATTATCCTTACTTCCTTACTAATTACTATTACTAATATTATAAATGCGAAAGTAACTATGTCTGTCTATCTGTCTGTTACCTTTTCACGGCTAAACTACTAAACCGATTGACTTGAAATTTGGTACAGGGATAGCTTATGGTCCGGGAATGAACATAGGATACTTTTTATCCCGAAATTCCCATGGGAATGGGAACTACGCTGGTGAAACCGCGGGGCGCTGCTATGTTATATATACCATCTAGGTCGTCATCGTAGGTCGCCCTATGTCAAAATAAAATAAGAAATTACTAGATTTATGGAAACAAACAGTTCTGGATTATTCTCTGAAGTATTATGAACTGATGATAAGTGATTTCATTTACATTTTCTTTTCCTTGGATTTCAAATTAAGATAATTGTTACATAGACGTAGGTATATAGGTCTTTATTATATACTTACAATAAGACTTAGGTAAAGAAAATGAAAATCTATTTTGTTGGACAGTCAGGCAATATGAAAAAAATAGGCACGTATTTAACAAGCTTTTTAGTGTCACCTGTCCCGTTGTCTGTAATCAAATCTTGCAAGCCATTTTTCGACCGCTTCTGGTTATCCGATTGAGCTATTTGGCATACTTATAAGTCCCATGACAAATGCAATAAAAGCTAAAGAAAGCTTGTTTCTAAAAAGGATTTTTTTTAATTTATTCTTGTGTTATTAAGTATATTAATGTCGAGGAGTACTAACTACGTCATCGTTTTTTATAAAATGTACTCAAAAGGTGACGTCATTTCCACTTTTTTTTTTTAATTTAATTTAATTCAATTATCTCCGAATATTTTTTTATAAAAAGCAACTTCTATAACGATCATCCATCACTATTACAACATAAGCAGCCGTTGCTTAACAGTACATATCTCAAAAAAAATCACGAAAATTTCAAAAATAGAATTCGGTTCAACCCCGCGTAAGCGCATACGAAACACGTGCCGCCAATCAGAAAGAATTCCAAATTTAAATTTTTAAAATCCGACCTATTAGATATCGTAATCATAGAAAATAGGATCTTTGTAATTGGATGCTATTTGTTATAAATTATTATTGTGGAATAATTGTAGGAAATTATCGACATTTGAGGACTTTCATAATTGTTACGTATTATGACTTAAATTGGTAGCTTTGTCCTGCTGTTTTACTTTCTTATACATAAAGTACCTACTGTTAGAATTTATATACCCCCGTAGTTCCCGTTCCCGTGGGAATAAGGGGGTAAAATATGAAAAAAAAATGAATCTATCATCATTCGGATATTACATCAGCCGAGAAAACTAGACACAAAGGTAAACTATTTTAGTCTTTTAAATATAAAAATAATATACTTACTTATTGATTTAATACAGAAAACCATCATAAAACACATCACTCCTCCTTCTAACCCCCACAATCGGTTACCTCCCCTACCAACGAGACCCGTTGAACTGAACTTAATATTTATTGTGACAATACGTCTCCCATCAACTCATGGGATAATACCATAATGTACTCAATCAATGATTATTTCATCACTACATAGTATAAAACAAAGTCGCTTTCTCTGTCCCTATGTCCCTATGTATGCTTAGATCTTTAAAACTACGCAACGGATTTTGATGCGGTTTGATTTAATAGATAGAGTGATTCAGTGGGAAGGTTTTTAGCATAATTTTATCCCCGTATTCTTACTGGAACGGGAACTACGCGGGTAAAACCGCGGGGCGCAGTTCTTTATAATGATTACAACAGCTATACTGAGTGACGATTAATAGAATTGACTGATTGCAGTTTGATCCGTGTTAAAGTTTAATATGCATGAGGTTTTACCTCCGTAAATGTCTATCCCGGGGGAATTTTGGGATAAAAAGTTTTGTTAAAAGTATCTGTAAGGTTGCGGGTTTGATTCCCGTGCGGAGTGAATATTTGTGTGAACCACAAAAGTTTATCATCTCATTACAGTAACTGACCCCTTAGTTCGTAACTTGTATCTAGGGTATCAGAAATTACGCACACACTCATTCATTCACACACCCAGATCGAGATAAATATTTGTAGTCCACACAAATACCTATTCACCCCGCACGGGAATCGAACCCGCAACCTTACGGATGGCAGTCCGGCATGGATGGCATACATATATGCACAATACACTCGTCTTAAAGATTTTAATCTTTGAAAAATAAACACAAAATTATGAATAAATCCAGAAACCATGGCATTAATTGTTCCAAATACTCTTTTAAATCCATGGTGAAGTCACGCGCCGATTAAACTAGTATAATGTACTAATGACAATATTGTTCCAAGACCACCACCGGGGGTTGTAATCTTATTAACATACGAGTACATTCAGACGCAATGGGACATCGCAACGGGGATGTACGAATAGGGGTGCAATGTTGATGTGGTAGTTTATTATAGGAGGTCATAATCATAATTTCTTTATAGCATATAACAGATACATTTATTGGTGTTAGAAAATTATTTTTTCGCTGTTTTAGGCCACTAAGGTCTTGGATTCGGTTATCAAAATTTGTGGGCGAGGTCTTGAATACTAATGTCCTACCCTGTCTAGATATATTAAGGTATTGTTCAAAACAATTGAACAAGCAATATCATTATTTCCTTTATTTTTTAATAGCAGCGCCCCGCGGTTTTACCCGCGTAGTACCCGCTCCCGTGAGAATGCGTAGCTCGTAGTGTCATACAATCTCGGCATAATTAACCATCGTGTGTTAAAAAATTAAGTAACAGCGTCATCTATTGGTAGGATTTGTGACTACATACAAAAATTTACAATAAAACATACGATTACTTATACACAATCCCGTGGGAATTTCGGGATAAAAAGTATCCTATGTGTTATTCCCAGTTATAAGGAACATCTGTAACAAATTTAATCAAAATCGATGCAGTAGTTTTTGCGTGAAAGTGGAACAAACATCCAAACATACAAACTTTCGCATTTATAATATTAATAGGATCTGTTTTGAGTCGACACGCTAAAAAGAAGACTCGGTCTAGATCAAGAACATTTTCATTTTTAGCCTAAGGTTTTTTAGACTTTATTACCAAAATCACATAGCGAGCAGATGTCTTGGATTCGAACCCTGTACCGACCAAAAATGATTAAAACTTTTTTTAATTAATAAAAAAAACTATGTTTCTATTTTTTTTATTAATGCTATCTTATCTCACTATATATGGGTGGTATGTATCGAAATTACAAAAGTTTGTGAGGATAAATGAATCTACGTTTGTTACTCTTTCACATAAAAATAATTTCAGTAGTTTATCCGATTTAAAAAGTGTGGTCGACTGGTCGAGTTGACACCTACACTTTTTCAAAAGGTGGCGGCTACTCGACCGTCGGTCGGTCGAATTTTGTGTGGTCGAGTCGCCACCTAAATCTTATTTTAGGATAACTAGTAAGTTTTCTTGTTATCCCAACATTCACAACTGATTCTCTGATTTACGTTATATAAAAATCGGCGTTAAATAATACCACATCCAAACAAATCAAATTATAGCTCAATAGCTCAAAGCTCACACGAATCAATGCACCTCGTGCGAAAGCTCTCCCGATTGTGACCTCTAATGATACTAAAGCACACATTAAAAGCTCTTTCCAGCTATTCAAAGCCCTCTGTTTGTGTGAAAAAAGTATGCAGTTTAATTCGTTGGTTTTGAATATTTAAAAAAAAGAAGGTTTTAGCAGATTTTATGAGGATTTTATATATTTCCCTTAATTAATTTATTTTCCCGTTGATATTAGAGTACTTAAATAAAACATATCATTTTAAATCCTTACTTATAAAATACATTCGAAAGTAACTCTGTCTGTCTGTTACCTTTTCACGGCTAAACTACTGAACCGATTGACTTGAAACTTGGTACGGGGGTAGCTTATGGTCTGGGGAAGGACATAGGCTATGTTTTATACCAAAATTCCTACGGGTTCGTACGGTAAAACCGCGGGGCACAGTTAGTAAATAAATAAAAATACGTTAAATCTATTGTTTAAACTTTACATATAAAACATAGAAATCTTTACTGCAAAATAATACTTAGAATTGATAAACATAATATAATCATTCCCTCCATCGTCTCATTACAGTAACCGACCCCTAAGTTCGTAACTTGTATCTAGGGTATCAGAAACTACGGACACACTCATTCACACAAAATAGTGTAAGTAAATTATTAAAACAACTAACTTTACAGCAGGGTTCTATCCCTCTAACTCTATTTAAATCTTTAACACAACCACAATTCAATAATACAATCAAATGATTCGATCAATAGGTGTATTGGGGTGTGTGAGGTCACGTGGCATCCCCTACAGGGTGAAATGAGAGTCAGGGGGTGAAATCTGTATTAAAGTAATTTGGGTGTTAAAGATTAATTTGTACGTTTTGTTAAAAATAAATAAAATAGCTTTATTCACATACAAAAAGTGCCAAAACTTACACATTAAATGAAATTAAAATTATTTAACTACTGAAAAGTAATTCACAAACAAAAAAAAAGAATTATGATAGACATACAATAAAGGATAGATAGATACTTAATTTTTCCAAAACACTTAAATTATTACGATTAACGTAATATTATAATACTTATACATGGTAAATGCTCCGTTAATCATAATAGGTACCTAATTTGAATGTTAATAACAATGATAACTATCTCTAATACCTATATAAAATTCTCGTGTCACAGTTTTCGTTGCCATACTCCTCCGAAACGGCTTGACCGATTCTCATGAAATTTTGTGAGCATATTCAGTAGGTCTGAGAATCGGCCAACATCTATTTTTCATCCCGAAATTCCTACGGGAACGGGAACGGGAACTACGCGTGTGAAACCGCGGGGCGCAGCTAGTAAAAATATATTTCTAAAACACTCTCAAAGTCACAAATCTTGAAAATCCTCCCATTTAAAACCATTTTAAATTAAAAATATCCATATATAACTACAAAAATTCTATTAGTACGTACGCATTGCAATCCCGCCGGCCTGTGCCGCTCAATTCATACAGCAAACTCGTATTCTACGTGAAAATGTTCGAAGGCTTCTTAGCAAAAACCTGCGCGGTCCGTTTGGTTAGAGCGAGACAGGTGTAGCGTAGAAAGAGACGGGCGATAAAAAGATGCGTCCGCGCACCCAAGAATTGCATATCTGGGAAGTGGCGGTGTAGAGTAGGTTTTGAATAGAGGGCACACATTATTCATCTTTCGAATGCCCTAAAAATTAATTACAATATTTTGTTAATGGGTATATGTTATTTTGTTAATCTAATATATAAAATTCTCGTGTCACAGTTTTCGTTGCCATACTCCTCCCAAACGGCTTGACCGATTCTCATGAAATTTTGTGAGCATATTCAGTAGGTCTGAGAATCGGCCAACATCTATTTTTCATCCCGAAATTCCCACGGGAACGGTAACTACGCGTGTGAAACCGCGGGGCGCAGCTAGTATTATGTATAATTAGGTTATTTATGTTCCTTCTGCTTCCTTTGACAGTACCTGTAAGATTTTTTCAAACGACTTCAAAAAAAGAGGTTTCTCAATTCAACTCTCTACTTATATGGCTTTTTATGGACGAGGAAGACGAAGTAAGAAAAGGAGAGTTAGGAGAAGGGAAAGAGAGGAATCCATCCAAACTTTTCCCTCCACACATATAAATACAAACCTCCCTACACCCTACCTTTTTTTACCAGGGGAAATGCGTTGAGGCATCACCCTCACCAAGATGTAGCGGTGTGATGGGACTCACCCTCCACCCAGATGTAGCGGTGGAGGTCATACCCACTAAAACCCTTGGGGCGTACTCGCCTGCGCGCATGAGGGCCTAACACCGGTGAACGGGGTATATCCACTGCTTCGGCTGCGCAGAGCTGTTTAGCTTTTTAATCAACCGATTGCAGCGGAAGATCAGCGCTGGTCTATGCAAATAGTCCAGCATCATGCTGAGTTGCTACCGTTTTGTGGCCACTATTTTATGTATTTTTTAATTGTAAGTCATTGTAAGCTAACTTGGTCACAAATATTTTTTTTTATATTTGTATTTGTTTAAGCTCTCACCTCTGGGCACTGGTTTTCGCGTCCTTAGGGCAGTTGATAGCCCTTCTCCGCGGTGTGGCGCGAGATGTGAGGTCGCGCGTTCATCTCGAGGCCTTGTTGCGGGATTGGCACCTGCGCGGTCTCTCTACACCGTACCTACTCTACAGCCTTCCAAGATCGCCGCTACACCCTTTGATCTGCCGCTGCAAAACATAAAGAACCGGACGCCTATTGAGGACCTAGATTCTATTAATTAATTAGGATTCCTAGGTCTACGCGTTTACCGAACGAAACTATTTCAATAAAACGGTAGTTGAGGGTTTTTCCGTGAGAAAATTTAATTCTTACTCGTACATTATCCTAATCCTAACTAATATTATAAATGCGAAAGTAACTCTGTCTGTCTGTCTGTTACCTTTTCAAGGCTAAACTACTGAACCGATTGACTTGAAATTTGGTACAGGGGTAGCTTATGGTCCGGGAAAGAACATAGACTACGTTTTATCCCAAAATTCCCACGGGATCGGGAACTACGTGGGTGAATCCGCGGGGCACAGCTAGTTGTGGATATAAAGGCTTTTCTAAAAACCGACCTGAAATAGAAATAAATAAAATATCATCTTCAGCTCATACATGTCCCCACCGAGGGGCTCGAGCCTACCCTGAATTAGGGCTATTAGGCCTTAGTCAACCACAGGCCGAGTGCGGGTTGATCACGGAGCACACAACCTTAGAATTTCTTCGTAGGTGTGTGCTAGATTCCTCATGATGATTGTAGGGACATACGAATTCGAAAATTGAAAACACATTAAATATCTTCTATATATAGGTAAAACTCTTCCGTTACTGAGTGATATACTGACTGACTGACAGACAACGCGCAGCCGAAACTACTGATCGCAGAGAGCTGAAATTTGGCACGTGTGTTTGTTGGGGGAGTAGGCTACAACTAGGATTTTGGAAATTCCCCCCCTAGGGGGAGAAATGAGGGAAAGACCCAAATTCTGTGGAATTCATTATTCCACGCGAACGAAGTCGCGGGCAAAAGCTAGTATGATATAAAAGTGGTTAATGCCAAAGGACACAGAAATAGGCTAAACAAAAAGGCAGTTTAAATGGTGCGAAAATATAAAAAACTCATAAGTTTGTTTTATTTAAATACTAGATAAAATTGGTGGTTTACGTACTACCTACCGGGTCCACCGGGTTAGTTAGTCAAGGTAAAGAACATTACTATTTAAAAATAACTAGCAAGGCACGTTAAGTCAGTCCCGGTTGTCGTACTAACGTCATCGAAAGTCGGACAGGGGAGTTAGAGCACTCGAAAGTATAACATTTGGTTTAAATCAAAATTATCGTATAGCCCTCTGTGTTGTGAAGGTCTGATGGCAGTCGCTTCACGTACAATACTGACATTCCGCCAAAGCTGATTAAACTGAAAACCGACCCCAAATAGACATGGGATAAAAGTTCGGAAGATTCAAAAATAACTTCATAAGTTTAATACATTAATGACTCAATATTTACAACATGTTTCGAATATTTTCAACATTAATAAAAACTATAACATGTCTTCCATTAAATAGACTTCAATTTAAATGCATTTAAACACAATTAAAATCATTTCAACGCCAGCTCAAGTAAATTGCAAATAGTTCGGTTTAAGTACAGCTAACGCCATCTATTGGTGAGTAGTTGTACTAAATTATTTTCCTTAGTTTTCTTCAAGTTTTAAGTAAGCTTTGCTTGGTTCTAACTCTGGTTTTAAACCAAAAAAGAAGGTAACAATTTGTATATAATATTGTCAGAATTGTTTTTTTTTTTATTAAACCTATTTGTCAATCTATAAGTACTTATTCTTGTTAATACAGGAAAATTAAAGAAAAAGAGTAAGGACCTATTTCAGCATCTTCAAGTAACGTTCCGAGTAACTACTCACATATTTTGTCTTTGTCACTTGATATAAAGTAAGAAAGAGACAAAACTAACTTTACTTGGTGAGTAACGTTACTTGAAGGTCGTGAAATAGGCCCTACAGTATTAACTGAAAATTCAAACGTTCATGTTTTAAGTTAAATTGTATAAATACTATTTTTTTCAATACTATTAAATTCACATACTTACTTTCTATGATTAAAGTTTTTTTCTATTCCATAAAGTTTGGGGGGGTCATTATATTATTTAGGGAGGAGGTACAAATTAACCTAACCCTACCTCAAAAGTCAAACTAAAGTCGTAGTCAATAACCATGTGTACCTAATCACGGTAGCTTCCAAAGGCTCCACTTCGCAGAAGTTAGCGCAATTAACGAAAACATGAACCGCTTCGAGCGATCTCCGTAGTGATACCAAGTTCGGAGAATTTGCCGAAATTTCGGGAGAAAATGTAAACTAAACTATTAGTAAGTACTAAAAATCATAATTTTAGATTGCTAAAGATTTAAATTTTAGATTTTTGGAGAAAACTTTTGTTGTTTTTATCGATTGGTCATGTCTGATTGCTAAGGGTTGCGGGTTCAATTCCAGGGTGAGGTAAATATTTGTGTGATGGATGTTAATCTTTCACGCAAAAAACCACTTTACCGATTTAGATAAAATTTGAAACCGATATTTCTTATAACTAGGAATATTACACATTGGATACCTTTTTATCCCAAAAAACCCATAGGATTGGCATTTACCTACGTAGGTACTCGTAAAACCTCGGAACTTGCATAATAAACTTAACGCGAATAAAACTACGATCAGTCAATATTATTAATTCACACTCAGTTTAGCTGTTGTAATCATTATAAAGAATGAAATAATCATTGATTGAGTACATTATGGTATTATCCCATGAGTTGATGGGAGACGTATTGTCACAATAAATATTAAGTTCAGTTCAACGGGTCTCGTTGGTAGGGGAGTTAAACGAGTGTGGGGGAAGGAGGAGTGATGTGTTTTGTTGTTTTTACTTACATTATACGATTTGTTTATCTCGGTCTGGGTGTATGAATGTGTGTTTGTAGTTTGTGATATCCTAGATCTACATACAAGTACTAGGGAACCTAGTTGCTATATCATATACCTAGGTGAAATGATTGAAATTGACTTAGATACAGGTACTAATGAACCTAGTTGGGAGTCAGTTGTTAAATGAAAGCAAAATTATTGATAATGTAAGTTTGTTTCAGGGAACAGAGAAGCTGGCAGGGAGTCTCATACATAAGTAGGTACAAATATAAATTCACAGTATTTTCTGGCTCTATATGTTGAATATGAGGAGAATTAAATTCAATTTATTTAGTAAAAATATTGTTACAATAAAAATACATTTAGCGCATCGGGACTTTACCTCCCATACTAGTTTAAAACTGTGTCATGGTATTAATTATTCTGTCATCACGGCAAGGTGTGGCAAGGATGAGGCAACTCGTCTATTTATCCTAAACTCAACCCCTCTCGATGATGACATAGGTATATGAGCTGATGATGACGTTTAAAATATTTTAGGGAGAATACTGTCAAGTTATTGGCAACACTAATCTCAGTGTATGGTCGATATAAACGCACCCCACGATACTTGATACAAAGTTACTCAATGTCAGTAGTTTGGTTATAAAGTTTATTTTTATAGCGCACAATGGATGTTTAAAATCATTGCTTACCTCAAAAAACAACTTATGAAATATAACAATCATAAAATAATGAAATTATGAAGAAAATATTCTTCTTTCAATAAACACTCTCTTTATTTCCACATTAGCAAGTACAAAGTTTGTAAATTCCAAGCATAGTTATTTGTTATACAAGAGTGCAAAGTTGCTTTTTAACCGGGGCTCCAGTTGAGGACCGAGCCAGCGAAGGATTCTAAAATTGAATCACGAGCGCAGCGAGGGATTCAAAATAAGAATCCTGAGCGTTAGCGAGGGACTCAAAGGAGCACAAGGTTAAAAATTGTTTGCACTTGAGTGCAACACATTATTTATCATCCCCCCTTAGCAAAGTAATTACTAAATGGAAACATAAAACAATCACACAATATTAAATAAAAAGAAAATATCACGCGCAAAGCAAATTAAAAAATAAGTAAGTCTTGTACACCAAGAAGGTTCCGAGTTTTAATTTTAAATTTAAAAAAAAATGTATGATAGTTTGTGAATTCAAAACATCATCACATTTAGTGCACACGATGTTCTAAATTCAAATTTACTTTAACCTCTAGAGCGCAAAAACGACTTTTACTCCCAGTTATCGAAAATACCTTGGGTCTTGCAGGGGCTGCCTACAGCGACCCCGATACTTACCACTCTTGAGATTAAAATCGACTTTTACCCCCAGATATCGGGGATTAAAAACTTACTTTCCGAGCTAGTGGGATGAAAAATAAATTTTTCAACACACTTGCTCATAAAGGGGCTCTTATTTGTGCAAAAACAGTTGAATAATGACACGCTTGATTCACTAGTGAGTTATAGATTTTTTTTTATTGTTTAGTTTTAAAATAGTCTCTATACCAAAAAAAATCGTGTCCATACATTTTAAAAACAAACTTAAACTATGTTGCCTTACTTTTGGTAGGTCTATGGTCGATTCCATTCATTCATTCATTCGTTTTTTTTTTAATAAGTATATTCTTTTAATTTATGGCCAATCACCATTGTTGTGTTGGATGCGCGCGAATAGAAAAACTGTTTATTTATTAGCGAATATGATATTTTATTATTAATTTCTTCGCAAGTGTGTTGAAAAACGTTGTATGGTACACGCGTGTATTGATGATTACTATCCTCGACTATCTTCAGACCCTCGCCGGACGGCTCGGGCCTCAATAGCGCCTCGGAAGTAATTTATTTATTTATTTATTTATTTAATAGGTGACACAACGGGTTACAATCTAATTATGTATAAAAAATGTACTTAAATCTAATTAGGTTTACAGTCTGGACTGCAACCCAAAAACGTGTTCACACTGCATGACATAAGTATTATACATTTACAATATTCCAATAAAATCATACGTTCACTTCAAATAATTATAGACATTAAATTTACAGAATAATTACACTTTTAAGTAAAAAAAAAAAAAAAAAAATTAAAATTAAAAAGTAAAAGAGAGAGAATACAAATCTACTAGTACAACACAAATATAGATTAAATACTTAGATCAATAGGAGTACAAGATACTTTTTATTGAGCGTTTGAAGACCAATGGAGAGCGATTAAAAATATCGATTGAGGGGGCATCGCTAGATATTTCATTGTAATATCTGCACATACGGACAATGGGGTTGTAATAAGAAGTATTATTAGTACAGACGTTCAAGCGAAAAGGTTTAGGTTGACGCAGTTTGTAATATATGTTAAAATTGATAGATTCAAGTAATTGAGGTGTGTCTAAAAATGAGTGGATAATTTTGTGTAAATATAGGAGATCCTGTTCTTTGCGACGGGTATGCAGAGGGGAAACTTTAAAAGTAAGTAACCTGTCACTGTAAGAAGAAAGTCTTCGACCGTAACCAAATTTGTATGCCATAATCCTTAAGCAGCGTCTCTGGACGCTTTCAATTGTTTGGTTGTGAACTTCGTAGCAGGGTGACCAGATTACAGACCCATACTCTAAAATACTTCTGATAAGGCTGTTGAAAAGTGAGATAATGGTATCAGGTTTTCTAAAGTTTTTAGAGTTCCTTGTAACAAACCCCAAAAGTTGAAATCCTCTCTTAGACAGGTACTCGTAATGGGGCCGGAAGGACAACTGTGCATCAAACAGGATCCCAAGATCCTTGACTACGTCTTTGTGTTCCAATACATGATCGTCAATAGAGTAATCAAAAGTAATTTTATTTAGTTTCTTTGTGAATGTTATAGCGAAGCATTTATTTGCGTTAAGGGTCATTTTATTTTGAGAACACCATTGTGATACAGTTTCGAGATCTTTTTGCAATATTTCGCAGTCTCGTCTATCTTTTACTACTCTAAAAAATTTTAGATCATCGGCATACAAAAGACAGGGACTAACAAGTAGCTTCGCTAAATCATTCACAAATACAATAAATAATAGTGGGCCTAAATTCGATCCTTGCGGGACGCCAGAGCTGGAGTAAAATGGAGCGGAAGTATAACCCTTCAAGGCAACTAATAGACTCCTGTTTTCCAAGTAGGATTTCATCCATCTAAGAAGATTACCGTGAATACCGTAATTGGAGAGCTTCTGAATTAATATTACATGGTTGACTTTGTCAAAAGCCTTCTGAAAATCCGTATACAGCGAGTCAACTTGACCTCTGACTGCAAATGCCTGACAAAGAAAGTTTTTGTATTCGAGTAAGTTTGAGATAGTACTTTTGCCCTTCACAAATCCATGTTGATTGCATACTATTAACGGCTTAATGTGAAAATATATATGATCATACACCAGTGATTCGAATATTTTGGCCAGACATGAAAGAATGCTTATTGGTCTATAATTTGCGCAGTTAGAAGAATCGCCTGATTTATGTATGGGTATAACGAATGCAGTCTTCCAGTACGTTGGAAATTTACCAGTTTGTAAGGATTTGTTGAAGATTAATATAAGTGGCTGGATAAGTTCTTGGCGACACTCTTTTACGACTTTAGGCGGTAATCCGTCCGGCCCTGCCCCTTTAGAGCAGTCTAGTTGAAAAATTTTTTTGTTGATTTCATCTCGAGTTACGCAAATTTTCGAAAGGGAGTTTATATTATAATCTTTGACAAATGGCAGAATATCGATGTTATGCTTTTCATATACCGATGAGAAATATTTGGCAAATAGCTCACAAATATCTTTGCTGTCAGAAGTAGTCTCGTTACCAAATTTCATAGTTTGAGGAATTGATTTTGAGTTATTTTTTTTGCTGTTAACGAATCTCCAGAAGACTTTTACATCATTGGGTAGTGCATTTTCAGTAGTAGATATAAATGAGTTAAAACAGGAGTCTATTAGATTTTTGGCCCTTTCGCGAAGCATTTTGAAAGTGTCTCTATCACGAGGGTTCCCAAAGATTTTAAAAGGAAGTAATCACCATCTTACCTCGCTTGAACCATAAATAACTATAAATTTAGAAAAGCGTACTCTGTGAAAACTACCTAAGTACTTACCTATGAGTACATAATATTCGGAATAAAAATAAAAATATTTCTAAAAGCTCTAGGTACAAACGCCAAGAATGCCTAAAATTATTACACACTGGCTGTGCCCCGCGGTTTCACCCACGTAGTTCCCGATCCCGTGAGAATTTCGGGATAAAACGTAGCCTATGTCCTTTCCCGGACCATAAGCTACCCCTGTACCAAATTTTAAGTCAATCGGTTCAGTGGTTAAGCCGTGAAAAGGTAACAGACAGATACCTAGTTACTTTCGCATTTATAATATTAGTAAGGATTACCACAAACTTCAAAACTTCATTCCAACCACAAATCTTCAACTTAAAATCACTGAACTAAAGTAATAAATTAAAAAATCATCTCAAATTCTAATAAAATATATTGGTGTCCAAAAAAAATCTCGATAAAGATGAGTTTTGAGATAAAATTTATAATAACAGAGGCGAACCGTGCACTTATCGAATTAATCTATCGTTTTGAAGTAAAATGTGGACCGACATTTTTGGCTTCCGATATTTTTTAAATATTTCTTGTTGAACTTGTATTTTACTATGGGTTTACTTGGGAGAATTCTTAAAATCTTGAAAACTGGACGGATCGACCTGAAATTTGGCAAGCAGGTAGATGTTATGAGGTAGGCATCCGCTAGGTTTTTGATTAATTCTACCCCCAAGGAGATAAAATAGGGGATGAAAGTTTGTATGACGGAAGCCATTATTCCACGCGGACGAAGTCACGGGCTAAAGCTAGTATGCAATAAATGTTTTTAATACTTACATACTAAGCTTTGTATCCATACTAGTCTATACTTTAAGCCGTACTAATATTGTAAATGCGAAAGTAACTCTGCCTGTCTGTCACCTTTTCATGCGCAAACCACTGAAACGAATTTGATGAAATTTAATACAGAAATAGAGTAGAAACTTGGGAAGGATATAGGCTACTTTTTATCCGGAATTTGGATAAGTTTCAGCGTCGGTATTATAATATAAAGGGCCTATTTCACCATCTTCAAGTAACATTCCGTTATATACTCACAAGTTCTGTCTTTGTCACTTGATATAAAGTAAGAAAGAGACAAAACTAACTTTACTTAATGAGTAACTTTACTTGAAGGTCGTGAAATAGGCCCTAACACTAATAGATCTCACTGTAGACCTTTCTTTCTCTCTCTGAAGCGACTGCCATCAGACCTTCACAACCCAGAGGGCTATACGTCATTTTTTGGTTAAACCAAATGTTAGACTTTTGAGGGCTCTAACTACTTTCTTACTATTAGTACATATACTGAAAAGACATTTTTATTATCACTGTTAAATAATGTTGGTGATCATAAAACCGTGCCATGTTTTTATAATTCCGTATTTTTATAGTTGTTTAAAAATTGAATAAAGCACATAAAAGTCAAAGTAAATGTGTATAAACTTTTAATTTCTTTACACTTTTAAATATAATATTAATACATATATTTTAAACCTTAAAGATAGGTATTATTTATGTATGAACGGTAGCCCAAGTGTGTTGTAATTATAAATTTTGAAAATTATTATAATCGTACCATAGGATATATACCGTAACATACACTGGTAGCGTTAGCAGAAACATCCTACTGATATTATAAATGCGAAAGTTTGTGAAGTTGGACGTTTGTTACTCTTTCACGTAAAAACTACTTAGGGCTGATTTTTCCATCGCCAGATAACTTTGAAATTTTGACACATATTTTAGACGTAGTTTAGCCGTGAAAAGGTAACAAACAAACAGAGTTACTTTCGCATTTATAATATTAAGTTAGGATATGGAGGCTAAGTACCTAATATAGCACAGTTCTATCCTAATTGAAATAAAAAACATATTTTTGAAGTGAAGACTTCTTTAGGCGCGTAGAACATGTATATATACATATGTAGGTATGTATGGTGTTACCATTACCAACACTTTTTCTTGTATAATTAAATACTTCTTGACAACAAAAAATGCACTGGTTATTATATTGTTCAAATTTTCACTTGTGACGTCACTGCCGGAGTGGTTTTTTCTCCTGGGTACCTAATTATTTATTCTGTTTTATATAAAAACTAGCTGCGCCCCGCGGTTACACACGCGTAGTTCCCGTTCCCGTAGGAATTTCGGGATGAAAAATAGATGTTGGCCGATTCTCAGACCTACTGAATATGCTCACAAAATTTCGTGAGAATCGGTCAAGCCGTTTCGGAGGAGTATGGCAACGAAAACTGTAACACGAGAATTTTATATATTAGATATTCTATTTTTTTTTCAACCGTACTTTCATGTCGAAAGCCCGCGGCCATTTTTCGAACGCGAACTTAAAAAAACGTATCGCTCGCTCGGTTAGATTCAGATACAAAGTTTTTTATTTTTTATAGTTTTTTTTACTCACAAATTCTTTTTTGATACCGAGTTACTTTGTTACACTTTAAAATATAAATATTTCTCACTCATCCCTACTGGAAACACTTCTGTTTAAGAAAGTATAAGCCGTCGGTCCCGGTTGTCGTACTAACATCATCGACAGTCGTTACGGGGAGTTAGAGCACACAAAAGTCTAACATTTGGTATACTTAGGGCCTATTTCACGTCAAGTAAAGTTACTCATCAAGTAAAGATAGTTTTGTCTCTTTCTTACTTTATATCAAGTGACAAAGACGAATTTGTGAGTAGGTACTCGGAAAGTTACTTCAAGACGAGATGATGTTGTAAATGCTTATGTTAAGTTACTAGCTTCGCCCCGCGGTTTCACACGCGTAGTTCCCGTTCCCGTGGGAATTTCGGGATGAAAAATAGATGTTGGCCGATTCTCAGACCTACTGAATATGCTCACAAAATTTCATGAAAATCGGTCAAGCCGTTTCGGAGGAGTATGGCAACGAAAACTGTGACATGAGAATTTTATATATTAGATTTGGTTTGAAGTGTCGTATCGCTCTCTGTGTTGTGTATGTCTGATATCAGTCGCTTCACGTACAATACTGACATTCCGCCAAATGTGGTTAAACTGAAAACCGACCCCAACAGACATGGGATAAAGGGACGGATGAAGAAGATTTATTACTACTGAATTTACTTCTATCTACACTTATTATTACTTACAATATTACTAGCAGCGCCCCACGGTTTCACCCGCGTAGTTCCCGTTCCCGTGGGAATTTCGGGATAAAAAATATCCTTTTATGTTCTTTCCCGGACCATAAGCTACCCCTGTACCAAATTTCAAGGCAATCGGTTCAGTAGTTTAGCCGTGAAAAGGTAACAGACAGACTGACTGAGTTACTTTCGCATTTATATTATTAGTTAGGATTAGGACTAGTTAGTATCTTCCTCTTTAGGAAAAATTTGATTGTTTGTTTGTAACGAACAGGCTCCGAAACTACTGAACCGATTTCAAAAATTCTTTCACTAATGGAAAGCCGATTTATCAGTGCGTGACATAGGCTATTTTAACCCCATATTCACACGGGAACGGGAACTACGCGGGTGAAAACGCGGGACGCTACTAGGACATAATATGTATTGAACGAAATTTTTGACTTTTAGAGTTCTAGCAACCTGCAACCATTGTCGATGATGACACCATGTTCTTAGAAGCACAGTTTCTTTAGACTTCCGAAATGCTTACGAAAATTTATACGTATGTACATTAATATTTGTGTGAACCCCAATGTTTATCTCGGTCTGTGTGTGTGTGAGTGAATAAGTGTGTGCGTAGTTTCTGATACCATAGATACAAGTTACGAACTTAGTTAGGGGTCAGTTACTGTAATGAGATGATGGAGTGAATGATTATGTTATGTTATCTATATCATTATATAAAAGGCTTTGTCCTGAATGACTGATGGATCAACGCACAGCCTAAACCGCTGATCGTAGAGATCTGAAACTTGGAGGGTGAGTTATTTGTATAACGTAGGCGACTGATAAGAAGGGATTTTTTTAAATTCTACCTCTAAAGGGGTGAAAAGGGGTTGTAAAGTTTGTATGGGACAACGTGATTCTGTGGTCTGATTAAGATCAAACTTGGCATAAATGTTCTTCAAAAAGATTAATTAAATATGTGATACTCATTTTTGACATATAAAATTCTTATTTTTTTCAAGTATCTATTAAGTAAAACTAATATGATGATGGTAATACTAATATATAACTAATATGATGCAATAATATGCAATCAAAGCCGCAGGCAAAAAGCAAAGAATAAATATGAAAAATAAACAACAAAATACCTATTCATGCAAAAAATCTATTAAAAGTCACCATTTATATGCAAAGGTATTCTAATTTACATAGTGCATAAGTATATAGGTACCTAAATAGTTGATACTGTGGGCGTTTCTCGGTACTCGATGAATTATTGATCAGCTAAGATCTCACTGACATTTAGAGTTCAAGATCAATCAAGAACACATGCAAATCAATTATGACTAAACTAGAAGTGCACCGCGGTTTCACCCGCGTAGTTCCCGCTCCCGTGACAATGCGGCGAAATATTTATACTAAAAACCTTCCTCTTGAATCAGTGTGATTCAAGAGGAAGGTTTTTAGTGTAATTATTTCTAGATCTATTAAGAGAAACGCGTCAAAATCCGTTGCGTAGTTTTAAAGATCTAAGCATACATAGGGACAGACAGCGGGAAGCGACTTTGTACTGAGTAGTGGCTATACATTAGAACTACTAACTGTGTCCTGCAATTTTACCCGTGTAAATCACATTCTCGTGGGAATTTCGGGATAAAAAATAAATAGTCTTGTGTGTTATTTTCCACAGATATGTCTTATAACATTCCTGGTTATAAGAAATATCTTTCATTTAAAATCGGTTCAGTATTATAGTTTTTAAGTGAAAGAACAACAAAATTCATACATTCATTCATTAATTCAATCCAATCTCGGTCAGATGACAGTCGCTCGTCGTACAATACTGATATTCCGCTAACTCTGGTTATAGAGTCACCAAGTTTTCTGTGCCGGCGGCCAAAATTGGAAGCTACTATTGTCATTTTGACTCTAATGTCATTTGGATAACACTGACAATCAAAAGATGCGATTACAGCGACGCTGTCACCGGCAGAGAAAACTTGGTGACCATATAAACTGAAAACCGACCCAAATAGACATGGGATAAAGGGACGGAAAAAGAAGACCGTAAGTCAGAAAATTATGTATTATTTCTCGAAAATGATGTCTATCTAAAAAGACTTAATAAATTAAAAGTTGCAAACACATTTTGTGCCATATTTTTATGAAATTCAAAAGCCGTTTTAACATTCAAAAATTCGTTAATTACTTTGGCAGCACTCAATCACGTTTGGAACAAATCTAATTTTTATTCCATGCATTAATTTTTATATTAAAAATGAAGGAAACGATGGTTTGATAATTAAAATATTAACAGCGGTACTGTGGAGTAGACGTTGTTTAAATTTTATTTTGTTCAATGTTAATAGGATCGTTGTTCTTAATTCCCTTCTTACATTGCTATTAATATCTTTTCGGCACAAATCACTATAATACAAAAGCTATATTTATATGTAAATAAGGTATTTTAATGGAAGCTAGTTTACCCATAGCATAGGTTTTACTTGCCTGGTTTGGGATCTCACATAATCCTATTCCTAACACGGATCATAAAATACTAACGCCCCTAACTAACTTCGAAACTTGTATCTAGGGTGTTCGAAACTACGCACATAATTATTTTATTACAATTATTGTATTAGTGTTGTTATTTATTTCAGGTTTAATTGTATATTTGGTTTTTGAATAAACCCTTCTTAACCCCCGACGCAAAAAGAGGGGTGTTATAAGTTTTACGTGTCTGTGTGTGTGTATCTGTCTGTCTGTGGCATCATAGCATAGGCTGTTTAAAAGTTGTTTTTAAAGGAATAAACTTTGTTTCATTTATTTATAAAATAACTAATAAATAATTATCTTATATTTATTTTATTACTTACCTACCTATATATAATAAGTACTTACTTATGTGATACGATAAATATTCATAATAAAAAACAAAAATATTCAAAACCATCCTACTCTTCACGTTCCCTGTGCCAAACACATCACTGATCAATCAATATCACGTCTCGATGGCAATAAATTAAAATATTTCGACTACAATAAATAATGTACAGCCTGTTATTACACACAATAATCTATGGTAACTTGTAATTAGTACATCCTATCTATTGATCTATGGCCGTATCCTTTTCGATGCAGTTTTTGTTTATGATTGAAGTTTAGGGTTCTTGTTTTTTTTTTAAGATATGTTAGGTGATGTGTGGATCTGTGTGATAGACTTGTAGACTAAACAGTTTTCTGTTACAGATGATATTACAGCAGTGTGGATGATAGTGCAGTGAAAAGGAATAAATGTAATCAACGTGAAAGACTTAGGGACTAGACACATCATATTCAGCTCCATTCAGCGTTTGTTCATACAGAACAACAATTTTGTATGGAGACGATTCAGCTGAATGGATGCGTACGCGTCCCTAACGCCCATATATCATTCATATTTTTGACGTTTATCTTATAGAGTCGCCATCTTTTCTGTGCCGGTGACAGCGTCGCTGTAATCTACTATACTATCCAATAATACCTAAACGTCAAAAAATCTTCGTCTATTCTTCAATCTCTATGGATTAGGATTGAACGTTAGCATAAAAACTAAAACCTTAAGACATAAGCTGTGTACATACAAAAGCATGTGCCTATAATATACCAATGTGAAATGTACCTACCTATACGTACCTGTCTGAGTTCGCGTGACCGACTGCAATTACGAATGTTGCCCTGTGGGGCACCTTTTGTTTTATTTGACTGGTTGCCCCTCTCTTTACGATTTCTACCTTCTTGTGGAAAGAAAAGTTTGTATTAAATATTAGAGGTTGAGTTGTGTCAACCATCTTGATTTTGTTATGTCAAATTTTTAGGTTAAGTGATGTTTAACTTGTTTTTTTTTGGTTTGTCAAAGCCAAATCACAAAGTAAAACAATTTGCTCCACTATCTGCAGACTAAGATTGGGACACTCCTGCACCCCTGTCCACCTGGCCAAACTTCGGGTTAGGGATCACTCCCTATGCGAGTGTGGTTTAGAGGACGGTGACATCGACCACATATTTTTTAACTGTCCGAAACTGCCGCTATCTCTTTATGATATCCTTCCTTCTGACATCCCTCGCCCTGTCTCTATGAAGTCTCTCCTTTCCTCTCTATACCCCGCTTTTTTAAATATTTTTTGTAAATATCTACATACTAATAAACTAAAATTGTAGGTATTTATTCATATAACCTATATATATTGTATACTTACTTTAAGTAAATGTTGTAAATATATTATATTAGTACTTTTATGTAATGTATGTACTTATTATATTTTGTGTTTGTCCATAGGTGTCATCAATGATCCTGTTATGTATCAACTAATTGACCGACCGATATCTAGCCTACCGATCAAATTCCTCTGTTTGTTGTTCAACTAATAAAAATACTTGACACTGGCGAAATTGCGACGACAGCCAGTAGAAGCCATAATAAAGGAATTGAATTAACTTGTTTTTTAACATTGTGACGTAATTCAACTGGAATCTCAATAAAAATTGTAATTGACCGAAATCTATTGTTTTATTTATTATATCCTAAACTGTATGCACTACGAGTATCACATCTACATAATCACTACATACCTAGTATAAAACAAAGTCGCTTTCTCTGTCCCTATGTCCCTATGTATGCTTTGATCTTTAAAACTACGCAACGGATTTTGATGCGGTTTGTTTTAATAGATAGAGTGATTCAGTGGGAAGGTTTTTGCATAATTTTAACCCCATATTCCTACGGGAACTACGCGGGTGAAACCGCGGGGTGCCGCTAGTATGTTGGTATAATAGTTAGTTGATTCGACTCCGGTGTCAAGTTTTTTGGTTTTACGTCTCATATTTAAGATGGCTGTGACGCATTCGATAAGCGTGATGATATCGGCTATTTCTAATCAGTGTTTAGAAAATAAATTTAACAATCCAAGAGTTATAAGCATCAGTGAGATAATCATTTGATTTGCAATAACATAACATAATCATTCACTACATCATCTCATTACAGTAACTGACCCCTAACTAAGTTCGAAACTTGTATCTAGGGTATCAGTAACTACGCACACACTCATTCACACACACACCCAGACCGAGACAAACATTTGTGGTTATACAAATGTTTACACCGCACGGGAATCGAACCAGCAACCTTACGGGTGGCAGTCCGGCATAGTGACCACACTGCCATCGAGGTCGTCAATGGAATCCTTAAAGTCATTGACTCTGATATCATTCACCTTTTATTAATTTAATCATAAGTACATTTTTATTTCATTTATTACTTTTAAATCAAAACAAAATTTCGAACCTTCAAGAAAACCATAAACAATACTTTATTCTAAAAAAACAAAAAACAATCCACCACGGTCCGTAAAAAGAAAAAAAAACAACCAATTTTCAAATACAGAACGAGAACAATTACGTATTTTTCGAGATTTTGATTCTAAACAAAAAAGCTTTTCAAAATGGCCGATTTTGTCGAAATGTGCAGTTAATTGCATCTAATTCGAGTGCCTTGGGGTATGATTACGGGATCAAACGATTGTAGAACTCATGTAAGGCAGGTTTTGATTTATATTGTTATTTTAGATCAATTTGTCGAAAAAAGTTTCAAGTTTATAGGTTTTAATCGAGTTTTAATTCCTAGTTTTCTAGAGGTTCAATCGGATGTCATAGTGTAATTGTTAAGAAACGTAATGACCGGGTGCCTTATGAAATGTTGCATTTTTTGTTGTGAGCGATATTTCTACCCATTATAATTTGATTGGACAAGTTGGATAGCACTGTGACATAATACTCTTATTGAGTCACAATCTTTTCTGTGCCGGCGGCCAAAATTGGAAGCTCTGTCATTGTGACTCTAATGTCATTTGGATGCATTTTCAATAAACTGACAACCAAAAGATGCGATTACAGCATAGAATAAGGATCACGACCACGATTCTCTCTATTTTATTTATCGAAATTAATTTGTTTGTAAAATTGTTAAAACTTTTTTCTTTATTTCATTTACTAAATGATATAAAAACGTATAAATAAATTTTCTGCACATCTAGACATGAATAGAAATAACTCTGTTAAATATCAAATCTGTAGGTGCTCTAGTTTTTCCGTAATATGTACCACAAAACTGTAAAAATTGTTTAATTAGGAGGGCTTCGCTTCGCTCGCCCTAATAATGCTGACCTTTTTCATAATTTCCTTTCTTAAAAAACAAAACAAAACAAAATTAATTAATACAACAGTAGGCCTTAATTAAATCTGTTACAACATTAATATAACTAAGTTATAATTTTAAATCCTATACAATTAATAATACAAACATGTAGCAACTGTGTGTCGGTAACTTGTAATTATAAACGAATTTAAATTTTGGTATGCACTTTCGTTTTGTGAAGCAAGATTATGATAATTAATTGAACTACGTACATACTTATATTATTATTTAGGTCTTGAAGCCAGTCCTGGATTAACCCTAAATCAAATTAAGCAATTGCCTAGAGCACCACGTCTGGGGGGGCACCAGAAAACACCAGAAAACTTCTTAGTTGACATAAGGATAGGGGGGCCCCAGGGCCGTAGCTATGAGCTATGCTTGAGGTCAGTGTTGGTTGAGTTGTTACTTTTTTTCGCCATCAAATTCCACTCTAGCTACAACCCTGGGGGGCCCAAAGGCTTGGATTGCTTAGATCATCATGTAGTCTTAATCTGTCACTGCTTGAAGCCTATGTGGCATTGAATACAGCTTTTTGTTTTTTATGAAAATAGTTATCTATAGGTGCTTACATTCTAACGAGTAAAGATTTATTTATTTTTAGCTTTAGTTAGGGGTCAGTTACTAAAATGAGATGATGTAGTGAATGATTATGTTATATGTTATGTTATTTCATTGTTACTTTATATTGAACTAGCTGTATCCCGTGGGAATTTCGGGATTAAACATAGGCTATGTCCTTTCCCGGACTAAACTTTTTTGTCCGATCTGTCACCCCAGTATGACAGAGCAGAGTGACAGATCGGAATAATTCATAAGCTACCCTACCAAATTTCAAGTCAATCGGTTCAGTAGTTTAGCTGTGAAAAGGTAACAGACAGACAGACAGACAGAGTTACATACTTTCGCATTTTATAATAAGTATTAGTAAGGTAATGGCACAAAGTGTGACGTTAATAACTACCGACCAATATGTATTCTCCCTGCCATATCAAAAATCTTTGAAAAAGTCATCAACCAAAGGCTCTTGAAGTACCTAAATGCTTTCGACATCCTATCAAAAAATCAATATGGGTTTAGGCAGGGAAAATCGACAGAGGACGCAGTCGAATATCTTTCGACACAAATTACTGAAAACCTTGACAAAGGCAAGAAATGTCTTACGGTTTTTCTAGACCTTCAAAAAGCGTTTGATACCGTTTCCATTCCTATACTATTACAAAAACTAGAACGCATCGGTATTAGAGACAAACCACTTCTCTTACTTAGTGATTATCTTAATAACCGCTTGCAACAAGTTAAAGTTAATAATTATCTGAGTGATGAAACTGTTATTTCTTTTGGCGTTCCGCAAGGTAGCGTTTTAGGACCAACTCTCTTCCTTGTGTACATAAATGATTTATGCAATATTCAAATACCAGGTGCCAAAATAATATCATACGCTGATGACACTGCTGTTACGTTTCAAGGGTCAAGTTGGTTGGATGTACATAGGAAAGCTGAGGAGGGCTTAACACAAATCGCCAAATGGCTGAATAGTAATCTCCTTACCCTTAATGCACAAAAAACGAACTATATTTGTTATAGTATCACTAGTAAAACTCAACCAAGCGCTGATCTAAAACTCCGTATTCATATGCATGATAATTGCCAAAATTTATCCATATGCAACTGTCCTTTAATTGCCAAAGTAGAATCCCTAAAGTATCTTGGTGTTATCATCGATCAACGACTATCGTGGCATAGACAGATAGATCTTATAAGCGAACGCTTACGAAAGTTTATTTGGATATTTAGGAATCTAAGACATACTGCCTCACGAGATCTTATTATATATATTTATAAAACTCTTGCGCAAAGTATAATTAGTTACTGTATCTCAATGTGGGGTGGTGCAACAAAAGTTAAAATGCTAGAAGCTGAAAGAGCTCAGAGGTCCTTACTCAAAGTTATGTTTTTGAAAGCTCGGGATTACTCAACATATTTACTCTACTCAGAGTCAGGGGTTCTCTCTATACGCAAACTCTACATTGTGCACGCAATTACAAAGAAGCATAAGTCTATCTTATCTGGTTCTATACAAGTTAAAAACCCTAAAAGAAACAGAAACATTATACCAACCAATTCCATAAAGACTTCTTTTGCAAGTAGACAATTTACAAATAGATCCATATTTATATACAATAAAATCAACAAACATGTCAACATTTGCTCTCTTTCCTTTTATGAATGTAAAAAAACTGTTATTGATTGGTTAGCGAAACTAAATTACGAAGAAACTGAAACATTGTTTATAATCAATATATAGTACAAATTGTTAATTATCTTCTCTATATTCAATTATTGTTAACTTTTAACTTTTGTTCTATAGTAGAATTTATCTAAACATGTACAAACAAATCAATTTCAATTTCAAAATAAGATTATCAAAAATATTGTTTAAAATTCAATTACCTAAGTTTTAAAAGATAAGTTTATATAAACTCTATTATTACTAATAAAAAAACTAACATAAATCATAATTTTAATATTCATAATTTTTAAATTGTAACCAAAAAATTTGTCTCAGTTTGTTCTTACTAACATTACTAACATACTAATATTCTCATCACTTAAAATATTTATTCCTATAATACAGCGATGGCTATGGAAGAGCGGAATTCTTCTGGCACAAGTGTTTTAATACGCTTAAAAGAAGATTCCAACATAATAATAAGATATATGTAAACTTTTTAAAGAAATAAATAATTTTTTTTTTTTTTTTAAATACTACTACTAGACTGATGAAGGTGAAATTTGGTACAGATGATCCTCATACAAAGAGGTAATGGACACTTTTTATCGTTGGTAATCTTAACACTTTTTATACGAACTATTTTGTTTTGAGTTCGAGGCGACGCAATCACTTGTCAGAGTATCGAACACCAAACCTTGGTTTTGTATGCAGGGATAAAAATGGAATCGTAACCCAAATTAATAGTACTTAGGTACATTTTTACCCCACCCGGAAATCGAATCTCACACCTTCCTCAAAAGCGCCATTGTACTCATTTGACCACAAGTCCCTTCAAATGATTTCCCCTTAAAACTAACTTATATACTTACCTACTTATTATACTATATAATAAATAAATAAATATCCTTAATAAAGGCATACAACTGTAATTACACGTCTTCGCTTGGTTGATTACAGTGTTTATTTATTATTAACTAGCAGTACCCTGTGGGTTTGAATGTATAACTACCGATCCCGTGCGAATTTCGGGATAAAAAGTATCCCGTGTTTTGTATTTGGTTATGAGAAATATTAAATCAGTTTTAATCGCAATTTGTATAAACATTACAAAAATGTGAAAAACAAGAATAAATTTATTAAATAAATAATTTAAAAAACCCCCAACACAATTACTTTCAAACCCCCATAACGTTTAAACGGGTCGACCGATTTTCATCAAACATGTCTTAGAACACTCGCACGTAAGTCCCCTTTAATATAAAAAAATAAAATCGGTTCATCCGGTTCGGGAGCTATGATGCCACAGACAGACAGATACACACACACACACACAGACACGTCAAACTTATAACACCCCTCTTTTTGCGTCGGGGGTGAAAAAGAAGACATAAAATAAAATTATTAGTTAGGTAAGTACATAATAAAAGAACTAAACAAGGAAAAACTTTACATATAGGTAAACACTGTTGACTTTGGTGATCTCAAACCTCAAACATGTTAGAAATATAACAATCATGCATCGCTCTACCTCGACCCAAAATGAACTCTAGACTTCAGATTTGACAGGAGCAAATGCTATTCCGAAGACTCTATGTTACTTAAAAAGAATAAAAAAAATCCTTTTTAAAAACAAGCTTTTTTAACTTTTATTGCATTGTCATGGGACTTACATAAGTATGTCAAACAGCTCAATCGGATAACCAGAAGTGGTTGAAAAATGGCAAGATTTGATTACAGACTACGGGACAGGTGAAACTAAATAAAAGCTTGTAAAATCTAAATTTAAATTAGTAACTTAGAATAACTTAGCCACCATTTTAAACTATTTAAAAAAAAAAAGGTAAGTAGCATCTCTATGGTCTAAAATTAGAAAAAAGAACCACAAATAAAACCGTCAGTCAAGCTGTATGCATTTGAATACTGCGTTACAATTACAAGAGCTAAGGAGTAAATAAATAATTGTTTTAATTATTACCCGATGCTAAAATAATAGGTATTACACTGACAGATGGCGTACTAAATGACAGTGTCCAAGGCTGAATGAATAGCGTTAGCTCATGAATTGAATGTAAAAAAAAATAGTTTGACGTTTATTGGAAACGGCGGGAAATGTCTGTTTAGAAATTTTTAAATTAATGGTTAGTTTTTATTACTTGCAGTTATTGCGTATTATTAGTATTAAATCTGCATGTTTTACTTGCTTAGATATATTTATTTTGTCTAATTAATGGTTATTGGAACTTAAAAGTGTTCAAAAAAAATCATAATTCAACTTTTTTTTTATTGTCAATATTTTCGGCATGTGTCAACTGTTTTATTTATATTTTTTGTTTATGTTGATTGACTACGGATAGAAGTATTGAGTCACAATCTTTTCTGTGCCGGCGGCCAAAATTGGAAGCTCCTATTGTCATTTTGACTCTAATGTCATTTGGATACATTTTCAATAAACTGACAACCAAAAGATGCTATTACAGCGACGCTGTCACCGGCACAGAAAAGATTGTGACTCAATAAGTCCTCTAAGCTCCTGTGGGACTCTCTCACATATTATGATATACTTAGTACCACAGTATTGGGTGCCTATCCACAATAATAAGGCTGTGTTAGTACAGTGAGAAGATATAAGCTTAGGTAACATAATAAAATTACTATCCATACTTGACTTATCATGAGAAACTAATTTAAAAAATTCACATGACATATAAAACAAGGAAATGCTTTCAATAACGGCCACCCATCACTCTAAAACCAGACGTAGCTTAACCACCAGATCAAATACATTAAGAACACTACAATAAATGATTACCTAACCATTATTATGTATTATCAACGCAGTACATAATACAATGACGTCACCGCATTACATACAAACGTAATATAATATTTCAAATGTAGAATCTGTCGAATCGTGAAAGCCCGCGGGCGGGAACGCATGCTATTGGTCGGCACGCAACGCGAGCGCATGAAAGGGAAAAAAAGAAAAATATGGCCTTCTTCCAGTATTTATGGTTCAACGTGATTCATTGACTAGTAATTCCGTGGTCTCGGTATTGTGAAATACGGTATTTTTTTTAAGAATAGCGTGAGAAGAGCAGTGCTGTTTTTTTTTTTTTGTTTGTTTTTGTTTTAATTTGATTTTAAAAAAGTATGTTACCTAATTAATCCCCGAAATGATTTAATTTCTTCTTCTTCCGACTCATTATCCCATGTCTAATTGTGGTCAGTTTTCAGTTTAACCAGATTTGGCGGAATGTCAGTATTGTACGTGAAGCGACTGCCATCAGACCTTCACAACACAGAGGGCGATACATTTTGGTTAAACCAAATATATTTAACTAGCTGCACCCCTCGGTTTTACCCGCGTGAATCCCAATCCCATGGGAATTTTGGAATAAAAAATCCTATGTGTTATTCCTAGTTATAAAGAACATCTGACAGATGTTCCTCATACAAAATTGCCACGGGATAAGATTCCATGCGGGTGAAACTGCGGGGCACAGCTAGTTATGTGTATTAGAATACTAATAAGGTACTTCTATCACCTAGGTTATGCCTAAAGTCTAAAACAAGTATCCTTTTTAACCCCCGACGCAAAAAGAGGGGTGTTATAAGTTTGACGTGTCTGTGTGTGTGTGTGTATCTGCCTGTCTGTGGCATCATAGCTAGCTCCCGAACGGATGAACCGATTTCAATTTAGTTTTTTTGTATTAAAGGGGACTTACGTGCGAGTGTTCTTAGACATGTTTGATGAAAATCGGTTGACCCGTTTCAAAGTTATAGGGGGTTTTTCAAATTTTTAATTTAATAAAATACTTAGATACAATTTTCTTACAATGATATTCCACATACAATTGTTTTAAAGCTTGAAGGCAAACGTGAAAACCAACGTATTGGCAGGTATTGTAAAATATCTTTCGCGAGTCACGATATACATGTAGGTGTAGAGGTATTGTAAGTAATGATATAGAGGGCGAATATTGGTGTAAATAGGCAATGTGAGTCGTAAGCAGGTGACAAAAAATCGTTGGAGTGCCGTAGTAGAAATCCCTCTCGGGATCCCACGGTGCCCCAATGTAACGCGGACGGAAGTCGCTGTGTTTTTAGTGGGTAGGCCCAGCCCTTCTAGCTGGGAGAGCCCTACATGCCCCGTGGGTCCTCCCAATATCGGCTCACGGTGGTATGCAGTTCTATGCATTTTCACTGCGTTAAAAAAAAGGTGGCAAAAAATGGGATTGGTACGTGAGACTCATTAATTCTATACAACGATATCAAACGCCTTTCAGTTCAACAGTTTACAAAAGACTATCCTCCATTTGTTTATATTAAAAGATTACTTATACAGAAAAAAACAGAATGGAGTCTTGTGTGTCCCAGTTGGACCAATATTCTGAAAATGTATTTCAGTATTTTACACCTCAGCTGAGATTTGAGCCCAGGACCATGTCACTCAAAACCAATAGAGCTACCAAGAGGAGTCAGGTTAGAATGTACAGCTGGCACAACAAACAAATTAAAATATCGTAAAACATAGCTCATACTGTTCAAATGGGTATCCCAATTTAAGAAACCTTTTAAATAGACTCAAGCGTATTTTCTATTAAGTAGGTACTTACGTTTTTTAAGCTCTACAAAAATATTCAGTGCCATCTAAAGTTCACACTCATGCCACTGTTTACGCTTGCCTATAGTTCCTCTACACGTTTATTTACCCCACTTACATGCCCGTAGGCAATACAAAAATTACAGAATACAAGTACTACAGGTACTTTTAAGCAGTGTTTCTTCAAAATTCAATTCCTCACTTTCACTTCATGGTATGTGTTTAATTAGGAACCTTATTTTAGTGATAGACCCTAACTGTGACTAGGTAACTAAAAGGAGCGTTCGATTCCCGTGCGGGATGAATATTTGTGTGAACCACAAATGTTTGTCTCGGTCTGGGTGTGTGTGTGAATGAGTGTGTGTGTAGTTTCTGATACCCTAGATACAAGTTACGGACTTAGTTAGGGGTCAGTTACTGTAATGAGATGATGGCGTGTCTTTGTGGGGCTCGCAAGCTTTTTTAACACTGCTTTTTGCCTGCGACATTTAGGTAAACACCTTATTTTTAGGGTTCCGTACCCAAAGGGTAAAAACGAGACCCTATTACTGAGACTTCGCTGTTCGTCAGTCCGTCTGTCATCAGGCTGTATCTCAAGAACGGTGATAGATACACTGTTAAAATTTTCACAGATGATTCTATTTTCTATTGCCGCTATAACAACAATACTAATAAAAATAAAATAAACATTTAAGCATACAAAAAACACGATTTTTTGCCTTTTTTGGTACGGAACTCTACGTGCGCGAGTGCAACTCACACTTGGCCGGTTCCTTTTTGTTTTGTTTACAAAATAATATTTTAACTATTTCCTGTATAGACATGAATTGAAATAAGTACATAACTATGTCAAATATCAAATCTGTAGGTGTTGTAGTTTTTCCGTTAAATGTACCACAAAACTGTATAATTAAGAGTTTCGATTCACAAGCAATGCAAGCTAACGTATATATGAAACCGCGGGCCACAGCTAGTAACTAAAATGTAATAGGTTACTCAAAAACAAAAGAAAACATCAAATTGATGAATACCGCGGTTGGATATCGAACCAAACGCCTCAGGTTATGAATCCATCTTGTTCACCGCAATCATTTTATATTTCTTTGATTGATTTATACGTATAACATTTAAAAATAACAATAATTCATCACATCACTCTATTTTAGTTCCTAACGGATAAAAAATTAAGTATTTTACGAAAAAACTTTGATAAAAATCCTTTTTTGATTGATGAACGAATGAATGTAAAATTATTTGGTAACGTTTACGAATTTTGAATGTGTGGTTGGATAATTAAAGAAAATTGGTTTCTACGTAAATTAAGAATTCTTTAAAAATATCCTATATGTACCTAAGTACTTATTGTTTTGTTTATATTTTGGATACTTACTATAGGATCTTGGCTATCAAAGCCCCTTTAGCAAAGTAAATAGCAACAGCAAATTACTTTCTTGTTATCAGTTAAGCAACTACTGGCACCATCACAATAGTGATGGGTGAATAGTTCATCACATCAGCCCATTAGGAAATCAAAATAATATTATTAAAGCGAAAGTTTGTGAGTGTGTATGTTTTTACTTCTTCACATCTAAACGGCTGGAGTAAATTTAATCTTTGGTACTTACAGATGTTTCATATACCTAGGAATAACACATAGGATACTTTTTATCCCAAAATTACCACATCATTAAGATTTAGGTGGGTGAAACCGCGGGGTTTCTAATTGGCTTTTAATATTATAAGAATTAAGAGCGTTTCCGTGTTCGGCCCCCGTTGTCGTACTAACATCTTCGACAGTCGTTACGGGGAGTTAGAGCAGACTTTATAAATACTTGCTATAAATGCAATGCAATTTATGTGAAGATAAATAAGTAATGAAATGACATACTTAATACTTTAAAATTAAAAGTCTTGAAACCAAACCCTCTTGCTCGTTTTAATTTTCCACTTGTAAAAGCCATCTAATTTAGCTGCCATTACGAAGGGAAACCTCTTCATAAATAATAATAAATACCATGAGAAAATAAGCACACATTTGTATGTAACATGTCATAACATATCAAAGGAATCGAATTATATAATTTATATAATTGTAGGAAAGTAGCAGGCTGTCACATAATCACACATTTCAGTCGCGAGGGTTAATTTTTAATTGGGAAACGGACATTTTCTTTTTAAATGAAATTAACTAGGGGCTTTTATGTAGTTCCTTATGTTATGTATTTAGTAGTTTAAAGTTTTATTTTTGTAGATAATTGGTCGTTATTTATTAACGTGGAGTATGTTTTTTCATCCTACTAGCTCGGAAAGTATGTTTTTAATCCTCGATATCTGGGGGTAAAAGTCGATATTAATCTCAAGAGTGGAAAGTATCGGGGTCGCTGTGACAGCCCGTGCAGGACCCAAGGCATTTTCGATAACTGGGAGTAAAAGTCGTTTTTGCGCTCTAGAGGTTAAAGTCAATTTGAATTTAGAACACCGTGTGCACCACGTGTGATGATGTTTTGAATTCACAAACCATCATACAACTTTTTTTTCCAGCGAGGAAATTACTAAATGGAAACATAAAACAATCACAATATTAAATGAAAATAAAATATCACGCGCTAAGCAAATTAAAAAATAAATCTTGTATACCGAGAAGGTTCCAAGTTTGAATTTTAAATAAAAAAAAGTAGTATGATGATTTGTGAATTCAAAACATCATCACACTTAGTGCACACGATGTTCTAAATTCAAATTGACTTTAACCTCTAGAGCGCAAAAACGACATTTACTCCCAGTTATCGAAAATGCCTTGGCTCCTGCGGGGGCTGTCACAGCGACCCCGATACTTTCCACTCTTGAGATTAAAATCGACTTTTAACCCCAGATATCGAGGATTAAAAACATATTTCCGAGCTAGCGGGATGAAAATAACTATTATCACGCACAGTCATGCTAGGCATGCTAGGCACGATATGATAAAATTAAATATGGCGGCTATATTTATTCTATTTTGACAGTTGGATGTCGATAAATAGCTATACCGATTTCGCGAGCATGACCAAATGTGATAAAATTAATCACATGTTAAAATTAAATATGGTATTTTTATCATATTTTGATAGTTAGATGTCAATAAATCGCTTTATGTATCGCGTTTTCGAAGTCATGCTAGGCCGACAGAACTCGACCACCGATATGGCACTATCAGTGGCCTTGTAAAGGTCCTCCTTGTAAACGCCTATTAATATTACCATAGCAAATCGCATACTATGATATTGCTGTCAATAAAATTCAAGAGTAATTGATTTCCAAGTTTTAAAAGCCCATTTTGATGAAATATAAATAAAATACCATTTTATTATTTATAATTGATTTATTAAGCTACTATGTGCATCACAATCCATTGATAATAATTAATAAAAGTGCCTTAATGTACTACAAAATGCATCTTACAATTATGGCAATAAATTGAATTTACGTTAAAAATAAAATATACAGACGAAACATAGAACCTCCATTTTTATGGTCGGTTAAAATAATAAATTTAAAATCACAATTACATACATATTATTAAAAAGGCACAATAGCTTACAAATCAAGCCTTAAAATTATCGACAAATAACTTATAAGTACATAAGTTATTATAATAATTAAAGAACATTTACCGTGTTTTAATACTTAGAGCTGATTTTTCCATCGTCAGATAACTTTTTCAATTCAATTCTTGATTTTTGGCTCCTGGAGGGCGTCAAGCCACAACTCTGCCAATGTCAAGTCAATGCCAAACCAATAAAAGATAAATTTGAATGAGCGGTACTGAATGAAGATGATCGGTTCATTCATCTGAGCAGTTTATCTAAAATTAAATATGTTTAGTATATAAAAAGTACGAATATGTAGGTAGGTTAAGATGATTAACATTTCAGAATTATACGTCAGATAACTCTAACGTATTTTTTTTTTTATTTATATTAACCTATATTATCCCACTGCTGGGCAAAGGTCTCCCCCATTATTTTCCACTCCTGTCTATCTTCTGCCACCGTAGGCCAATCGCTTCTGTACGCGTCCAACTCGTCTCGCCATCTTTTTTTGGGACGGCCTCGGTACCGGCGTCCGTCTTCTGGAGTCCATTGGGTAGCTAATTTTGCCCATCTGTCGGGGTGCATGCGGACAACGTGCCCCGCCCAATCCCACTTGAGTTTAGCTATCTTGCGCCCCACGTCTGCTATACCTGTTTTTGAGCGTAGTGTCGTGTTTCGTACTCTGTCCATTCTTTTCACACCTAGGACACTACGCTCCATGGCTCTTTGGCAAACCTTGAGTTTAGACCTCTGTGCTTCGGTCAGTGACCAGGATTGAGCACCGTAGGTTAGGACGGGCAAGATACACATGTCGATGAGTTTACGCTTAAGTGACAGAGGAAGGTCGCCCTTCATTAGCGTTCATACTCGAACGTATAATTTTGAAATTTTGACAGATATTTCAAACTGTCAAAAGTCAATTTTATTCTTTGAATAAAGTTATCCGGTGATGGAAAAATCAGCCTTTAATCAAATTTAATAAATTAACTTATATCCTAATATGTACTTAATAATAAATAATTAATTAGGCCTTCATAATTTATAAATTGTATAATACATAGCTTAAACTAATAGGAAAAGCTTATAATCTATTATTTAGCTGAAAACGCGGTATTTGAGAAGCCATCTAGTAAATCTTATAATATTGATTTCTTTAATTTACACAAACAATACACATTGAAATAAAACTATTACTTTAAAACTCCAACTGCTATATTTGCGTTGCATTTTTAGTCTGGTTTAACAAAACCTGGTAAGCATTTGACACCTTGTCAGTCAAATCTGTCACTTTGACAGTATTCAAAATTGATTGTAAAACCTGGTTTAGTGCTAAACCAGACTAAAAATGCAACGCAAATAAGGCAGCAATTAAAACCTACACTATTCACTACATAGTATAAAACAAAGTCGCTTTCTCTGTCCCTATGTATGCTAAGATCTTTAAAACTACGCAACGGATTTTGATGCGGTTTGTTTTAATAGATAGAGTGATTCAATGGGAAGGTTTTTACATAATTTTATCCCCATATTCTTACGGGAACGGGAACTACGGGGGTGAAACCGCAGGGCGCCGCTAGTAATATTATAAAGAGGAAAGATTTGTTTGTAACGAATAGGCTCCGAAACTACTGAACCGATTTCAAAAATTCTTTCACTAATGGAAAGCTACATTCAGCTTGAGAAACATAGGCTATATTTCATCCCCGTATTCCCACGGAAAAATATAATTCCAGACCGAGTTCCTTTCAGATTCTTCTCGGCTGATGTATTTCCGAATCTGTGGTAAATTCACAATGTATTTAAAATTATATTGAAAATATTGAAGGTAGTAAACTTTTAACATTACTTTGTACAGACGTCATCCATCTTAGTCTTCTGTGATCACGGGTTCTGTAAAGAATCCGAAACGTCAGAAAATGTAAAACAAAATACAGCCACGACAAAAATCCGTTTAAGTAGTTTTATTTCATAATTTTATAGTAATAAATAAATATCTATAGTAGCATATATTTATCAGATACATATCTTCTTTCACTTTTTAGCCATATTCTTAGTGATATCTATACTAATACTATCAAACACGGCGAACTCCGTTTCGCCACCAGATGGCTTCGCTGTATGTGAAAAAAGATTTTCCCGCTTTTCTGTTGAATTTTTCCTGAATTTTCTTTGCTATAAACCTCACGGAGCCCGAGACCTTTCCAACGAATTCAAAACCGTGGAAATCGGTTCGTGCGTTCTGGAGTTATAGCGTCAGGAAGGAAAACCCGACTTATTTTTATATAGTCTATACTAATATTATAAAGAGGAAAGATTTGTTTGTTTGTTTGTAATGAATAGGCTCCGAAACTACTGAACCGATTTAAAAAAATCTTTCACTAATGGAAAGCTAATTTATCAGTGCGTGACATAGGCTATATTTTATCCCCGTAATCCCACGGGAACGGGAACTACGCGGGTGAAACCGCGGGGAGCTACTAGTAGATTATAAAGCTGAACAGTTTGTTTGTTTGACCGCGCTAATCTCAGGAACTACTGGTCCGATTTGAAAAAATCTTTCAGTGTTAGATAGCTCATTTATCGAGGAAGGCTATAGGCTATATAACATCACGCTACGACCAATAGGAGAGGAGATAATGCGGGTTAAACCGCGGGGCACAGCTAGTAATGTTATGAACAAATATTGGTTAAGTATTATTAAAGTTTTCGACTATACACCGAATCATTATTTTAAGCCCTTATTTATTATTTATTTAATTTTATGTGCGTGTACAATTTTTAATTATCACTATAACCATTTAGCTATAAGCCTGATGGACATGCTACATTTAACATAACAATCATTCACTCCATCATCTCATTACAGTAACTGACCCCTAAGTTCGTAACTTGTATCTAGGGTATCAGAAACTAAGAACACACACAGTTTCCCTCGAGCCCATTTATCAGTACGTATGATAGTCTGCATCTAAGTATAACGCGTTATCGTGCTGCTAAAAAACGCGCTTTAATCGCGAGAACGCGCGACCGCACTCAAAAAGTATCAGACAACGATCTATGGATGGTAGATGTAAGGATCACAATCTCTTAAGGGATCTCAGTGTCTGCGTATGAAGCGGTAAGCAGCACATCATAACTGTTAATGCTCCCATTACAGCGCTAAAAGCGAGCTAGCGATGTCATGTGAATGTAGTGCTTGGAAACGGACCTATAGTCAACGCTTGAAAATTATTGATTGATCTTAACAATTACACAATTTATTACGGTGGTGATATTAAGGGCTTAAGGGTTTGAACACAAAGCGATGGGGCGAATTCGCAACGCGTTTTCGATACTAATTGCTGCGATGCGATCTCGTGCGGCAAGGCGTCTCCCAGGGTGACCATTCCTTTTCTTTCCTACATCGCAGGAATACGCGATGCGAATCAAGTCACAAGTACTTGCGAATATATAAATCTTGCGATGCGTCGAAGGAGCTCGCATGTTTCAGTTTTGTGGACGAGCCCTAAGGTCGCCTCAGTCAACCTGCGGGCACGATGCGATATTCGATATTCACGCAGAGCTGTCGCGAACGGGCGGGATTACAACGCGACGCGACGACGCGGGACGTTTTTCGATGTGTATCACTATCACTACATAGTATAAAACAAAGCCGCTTTCTCTGTCCCTATGTATGCTTAGATCTTTAAAACTACGCACCGGATTTTGATGCGGTTTGTTTTAATAGATAGAGTGATTCAGTGGGAAGGTTTTTAGCATAATTTTATCCCCATATTCCTACGGGAACGGGAACTACGCGGGTGAAACCGCGGGGCGCCGCTGGTTGTATAATAAATACCACGTCGAAGCGTGAACACTCCCGCCCATTCAGTTATCGCCGCGTTTCTTCCTCGAGTAGGACGATCAATGTGTTATACCCGCCCTCAAAAACACGATCCACTTTATATCGCAACAACAAATACCTATTACTGAATAGCACAAGTAACAGGATGAGTTAACAAGTAGTTGAGTAGCAGCGGCGTGCCGGCGGCGACCTCTAATTGCATAGAGTCAGCCAGGTCGCCTTCGGTCTCCACGGGTGGCGGGGTTTCTTCAGACCGCTCTAGGAGTAAGTCGGTAGAGGTGTTGTCGCCTGGGAGCTGTTCGAAGACCTGGAAATAATATCATTGTCAGAAATATACAGAAATATGTATTCAACTACCTGCACCTCGCGATTTACCGCCAAAACGCGTTAACGCGGGCGACGCGTATTTGTTTGTAACGAAAGGCTTCGAAACTACTGCACCGATTTCAAAAATCCTTCCATTAATGGAAAGCAAATTTACCAGCTAGTGACACAGGTTATATTTTATACTTGTTTTCCTACGGGAACGGGAACTACGAGGGTGAAACGCGGGGCACTGCTAGTAATTTATATTTCAATACCACTTTTTCTGCCTCAGCAAAAGTCTAAGTATCTAGAAATTTCCACGCTTCATCTTCTTCCCCCCCTCACCTCATCCTCCTCCCCCGGGTCCCCCGCGGCGGGTGACTGCGCCCCCATCTGCGCTTGCGCCCGCGTCACGTACATCGTGAACTCGCTCTCGTCCGAGCTGTAGTCCTCCATCATATCCTCGTCGTCGCATTCGAAGTAGTTGCTCTGGAATTAATAGAAAAATAAATATAACATAACATAATCATTCACAACATCATCTCATTACAGTAACTGACCCCTAACTAAGTTTCTGACTTGTATCTAAGGCAGCGATTCTGAGTGTGCTCCGCGGAACCCTAGGGATCCGCGATGCTCCTGTAAGGGTTCCGCAAGAATTTAGAAAAAAAACACCCAGAGGGGTGTCTGGCCGACCGTACTGACAAGGCGCGGGTAACAGCAGCGTCTTTAGTTCCTAGCGTATGACATTTTATCATTCCGATTATATAACTACCTACTTATTACCCGTAATTGTAACGTACTAAGATTACAATATGTATAAAAAATTAAATAAACTACATACACCGACAAAATTAGAGGAACGTTTGTTCATTTGTGGCAATTTCACATTTTTTTGTTTTAATGTTGTTTTATTTTTATGATTATTTAAATATTTTATAAATGAATTTTTTTAATAATAAACTTGTTTAAGGAAAAACATAAGATTGAAATTTTAAGTAAGAAATACTTTTTAAATAAATTTTAAAAAACTAAAGATTTTTTTATGGTCAAACGTGTGGCCTCATGTGACCCTGACCCTGACCTGACGCCTGACCTGACTGACTGACCTGACTGACTGACCTGACTGACTGACCTGACTGACTGACCTGACTGACTGACCTGACTGACTGACCTGACTGACTGACCTGACTGACTGACCTGACTGACTGACCTGACTGACTGACCTGACTGACTGACCTGACTGACTGACCTGACTGACTGACCTGACTGGCTGACCTGACTGGCTGACCTGACTGACTGACCTGACTGACTGACCTGACTGACTGACCTGACTGACTGACCTGACTGACTGACCTGACTGACTGACCTGACTGACTGACCTGACTGACTGACCTGACTGACTGACCTGACTGACTGACCTGACTGACTGACCTGACTGACTGACCTGACTGACTGACCTGACTGACTGACCTGACTGACTGACCTGACTGACTGACCTGACTGACTGACCTGACTGACTGACCTGACTGACTGACCTCACTGACTGACCTCACTGACTGACCTCACTGACTGACCTCACTGACTGACCTCACTGACTGACCTCACTGACTGACCTGACTGACTGACCTGACTGACTGACCTGACTGACTGACCTGACTGACTGACCTGACTGACTGACCTGACTGACTGACCTGACTGACTGACCTGACTGACTGACCTGACTGACTGACCTGACTGACTGACCTGACTGACTGACCTGACTGGCTGACCTGACTGGCTGACCTGACTGACTGACCTGACTGACTGACCTGACTGACTGACCTGACTGACTGACCTGACTGACTGACCTGACTGACTGACCTGACTGACTGACCTGACTGACTGACCTGACTGACTGACCTGACTGACTGACCTGACTGACTGACCTGACTGACTGACCTGACTGACTGACCTCACTGACTGACCTCACTGACTGACCTCACTGACTGACCTCACTGACTGACCTCACTGACTGACCTCACTGACTGACCTCACTGACTGACCTCACTGACTGACCTCACTGACTGACCTGACTGACTGACCTGACTGACCTGACTGACCTGACTGACCTGACTGACCTGACTGACCTGACTGACCTGACTGACCTGACTGACCTGACTGACCTGACTGACCTGACTGACCTGACTGACCTGACTGACCTGACTGACCTGACTGACCTGACTGACCTGACTGACCTGACTGACCTGACTGACCTGACTGACCTGACTGACCTGACTGACCTGACTGACCTGACTGACCTGACTGACCTGACTGACCTGACTGACCTGACTGACCTGACTGACCTGACTGACCTGACTGACCTGACTGACCTGACTGACCTGACTGACCTGACTGACCTGACTGACCTGACTGACCTGACTGACCTGACTGACCTGACTGACCTGACTGACCTGACTGACCTGACTGACCTGACTGACCTGACTGACCTGACTGACCTGACTGACCTGACTGACCTGACTGACCTGACTGACCTGACTGACCTGACTGACCTGACTGACCTGACTGACCTGACTGACCTGACTGACCTGACTGACCTGACTGACCTGACTGACCTGACTGACCTGACTGACCTGACTGACCTGACTGACCTGACTGACCTGACTGACCTGACTGACCTGACTGACCTGACTGACCTGACTGACCTGACTGACCTGACTGACCTGACTGACCTGACTGACAGGGTATCAGAAACTACCTACGCACACACTCATTCACACACACACACCCAGACCGAGAATGAACTTAAGAACTAAAGTTAACATAAGAATAAACATAAGAACCGGCTATGATCCTCTTTAGACGCTAAATTTAGACGTTCTAAATCATTCAGTAACTGAACTCAGTCAAGTGAAATAGCATTTATAAAGGTGGCTTGTCATTGACTAACTTCTTAATTAATAAGCGATTTAGATTTGGTTTCGTTTTCGATTCATCACTAGGCTCTCCTAGTGATGAATCATGAGTCTCAGATATATCGTAGTAAATATTATTCTTTGAGATTTTGAAATGAATTAAGTACTTACTTAAATTTTTGTTATTCTTAATAGCTTCATTTGAGTAAATATTTGTGTAGTGTTTACCCATTTCGCAGAATAAGTACTTAAGTAAATATTTTTCCATTAAATCAATCTGCGTTAAAATAATAAGCGTCTGTTTTATAGTTTCTTTTTTCATTTATTTCTCAACTAGCTGTGTCCCGCGGTTTCACCCGCGTAGTTCCCGCTCCCGTGGGAAATTCCCACGGTTCTTCCTCGGACCATAAGCTACCCGTTGAGCCGTGAAAAGGTAACAGACAGACAGACAGAGTTACTTTCGCATTTATAATATTAGTAAGGATAAGAGGATAATACTTAGTATAAGTAAATATTATAAAAATTCTGACAGACATAAACATTTACCCTTCGATCCCCCTCAAAAAAGACCAGACCAAAAGTTTCATGGCACCAATTTCTAAGTACATCATCATCATGTTCACAACGAACACTCAGTACAAGTAACATTTAACGTTAATTGCTCTGTGAATTTTAATACTAAAACGTAGTTTAAAGTGGACTTTTTTATTCAAATCTTATTAAAATATACAGTATTTATATGTATCTTCGATTTGGTGTTTATTAAATTGTGATAGCTGCGGCGGTTCGTGAGTAATAACTACTTTAATATATTACATCGTCAAATATTTGCATTGACTACCCGCCGCGCTGCAGTGGCATTCCGTTCCGTTGCGACGTCATCGTAGATAAGGAGCGAGTTACGAGTATAATAATTAACGCCTTAAAGAATTATCTGAGAACACACACTCTTGACTTCTCACATCTTGCTCGTACATTTTATAAAGTAGATAAGGATAACCAACTATGAGTCCTAAGGTACAGAATATAAAAAAATGTGCCGCATGTCCACGCGAACTGGTTTCTTCTGAGCAATTGAAATGCGTCACTTGTGGGCTAAAATATCATTTCGAATGTATAAATACCAGCAATCAAAAATTCAGAGACTTGTCTCTCGAATACAAATCTGCCTGGATATGTCCGTCTTGCCGGTCTAAGCAACCGAAAGGAGATAATACAAATACACCCGTACGCAATTCGGCAACTTCATACGACCTTAGTCCATCTTCCAATATTACATTACGACGCACTCACCTTCCACAAAAAGAGCCTGTCACTATTGAAAATTTCAAACAATTGTTGAACGAAGAAATGGGAAATATATTAGCTACAATGGAGAAAAAAATTGCAAAAATACTGGACACAAAGACAAAAGAAATGTCCAAAGAAATCAGCGAAATCAAGGAGTCTGTAGGGTTTATCAACGACCAATACGAGGACATAAAAAGGGAGTTACAGTGTAAATTTAACCTGATCGACGCATTAAAAGAGGAGAATCAGCAATTAAAATTAACCGTTAAGGACTTAGGAAATCGTGTAACCATTTTGGAACAACACTCAAGAATGTGTAATTTAGAGATACAATGCATACCAGAGCACAAGGCTGAGAATTTGCCAAATGTCATTCAGCAAATCGGAAAGATCACTGGAACAAATTTATCCGATTCTGAAATACATAAATGCACAAGAATTGCCAAAGTTAACCCTGAAAACAGCAGACCACGTTCAGTAATTGTCAAGTTCTCTAGCCCACGAGTACGAGACTCTTTCCTAGCCGGTGTAATTAAATTCAATCACAAAAACAAGGATGATAAATTGAACACCAGCCATATAGGACTCGCTGGTGATAAAAAACCCGTTTATGTCGTAGACCATCTGACACCAGAAATGAAGAGGTTGCACGCGGCGGCAAGAGAAACTGCAAAACGACTGAACTATAAATTTGTATGGTTGAAAAACGGCCGTATATTTTTAAGAAAGTCTGAAAACTCTGAACACGTCCTTGTACGGAGCCCGGAACAGTTAGCTCAGTTAACGTAACTGTTTGTTGTTTGGTCTTTGTATTATTATAGTATCTAGTCTCTTGTTGATTACAACTTTATGGATAATATCACATTTTACTACCAGAATGTTAGAGGGTTGCGCAGCAAAACTAAAAATGTAAAACTTAACATTTTAAGTAATAATTTCGATGTAATAGTACTAACCGAAACTTGGCTCAACGATGGCGTTTTCGATGGTGAGTTTATTGATAATCGTTATACAGTCTACAGGCGAGATAGGGAACAATGCAATGGTAAACTTAAAAACGGCGGTGGCGTTTTGATAGCAGTAAAAAGCAACTTAATTTCATGTCACAAGCCTCAATGGGAGAGTCGATTGGAGGACTTGTGGGTTACCATAGATATTAAAGTAAATTGTATGATCACTCAAATCGCTGTCTGCGCTGTATATTTACCACCTCCGGTTAAATACCCCACTCTCGAGAGCTTCATCGCTCATACATCTGATGTATTAAATAACAACGAACACACTTTGCTTATCGGAGACTTTAATTTGCCTAGTATAACTTGGTCTACCTTACCTAATGAAAATTACTTGTACCCCAATAGTAGTTGCAACTTAGACTCCCTCTTCGTAGACTTTACGGAAGAGTATAACATGAGGCAGTATAATAGAATATCTAATGCCAACGGACGACTTCTTGATCTGGTATTATCTAATCATACTGAAACAACTGTTCTTGAGTGTGTCAATCCAATTAGTGTTATAGATAATCACCACCCACCTTTAGTATTTGATATAAAAATTGAGAAAGTCAAACCGTTAAAAGAAAATGTGTCATTTAAATATAATTTTTATAAAGCAGACTATGAATCATTGATAAGCGCTCTCGATGATACTCCTTGGTTAGATTTATTTCAGATGCATGACAGTATTGATACAATAGTAGATATATTTTATACAACTTTAAATACCCTTATAGACAAACACGTACCTAAATCTAAACCTAAAAATTTGAACTTTCCAATTTGGTATTCAAAAAAATTAATATCAATGCTCAACAAAAAGAATAAATATCGAAGAAAAATCAAAATATATAATAATCCACTTGATAAAATTAATTTTGAATCATTGAGAATAGATAGTAATAATTTGATTGATTTGTGCTATAGTAATTATTTAAAATTAATCGAATACAATATAGGTAAAAATACCAAGTACTTCTGGACTCATCTTAAAAACATTAAAAAATCCCCAAACACTTTTCCTTCTAAAATGTCTTTTAATGATAGAATTGCTTCTGACGGTCCAACCATATCAAACCTCTTTGCTGATTTCTTTTCATCTGTTTACTCGTCAAATAGCATTAATATAAATCATAATAACTATCACACTCCAAACCCTGGTAACTTCATAAGTTCTATTTTTATTACCCAAGAAGAAGTGTTACAAAAGTTAAAAAGACTGGACTTAAGCAAAGGAGCGGGTCCCGATGGTTTACCCCCGATCTTCTTAAATAAATGTGCTCAGTCCCTTTCTATACCTATAAGTCTAATATATAATACATCACTCACAACCGGATGTTTTCCTACACGTTGGAAACTTTCAAGAATTGTCCCGATTTACAAGAGCGAAGGCCGTGAACAAATAAAAAATTATAGACCAATATCTATTTTGTGTATATTGTCAAAGATCTTCGAGTCGCTAATACATCCTATGGTTCTTCGTCATGTCAGCCCATCACTAACTGCCTCGCAACATGGGTTTATGCCAGCACGCTCAACAGGTACAAATTTATCCAACTTTATTACCTATGTGACTGATGCTGTGGATTCCCGTATAGAGATCGATGCCGTCTATACAGACTTTTCGAGGGCCTTTGATAGGGTTAACCATGAACTACTGTTACACAAACTTTCATCTTTCGGTGTGGGCGGGTCTCTGTTATCATGGTTTTCCTCATATCTAACAAATAGGTTTTCGTTTGTCGCTGTGAGCGGTCATTCTTCACGAGCATACCCCACTCCTTCAGGTGTTCCCCAGGGATCCATAATGGGACCATTGTTATTTAATGTTTTTTTGAATGATGTTACCAATTGCATACAAAACTCTAATTACTATATTTATGCTGATGATCTTAAACTTGCTAGAGAAATCACGAACACTGAAGATGCCAGACTTCTCCAAGAAGACATTGATCGTGTAGCCTATTGGTGTGAAACTAACTGTATGATACTCAATCCGTCAAAATGTTCTTTTATAAAGTTCACACGTAACATAATTACTTCAAATACTGGCTATAATATTAATGGCAAAGAACTGCAGAAAAGCACGTTCGTTCGTGATCTAGGTGTTACACTGGATTCCAAATTACGTTTTGATCGTCATATAGATAGTATTTGTAGATCTTCCCGTCGGATGCTTGGTTTTATATTTAGGAATTGTAAATGCTTTAAGACATTAAGACCTAAAAAGCTTTTATATACCAGTCTGATACGTACTAAGCTCGAATATTGTTCGATTGTATGGAATCCATATTACCAGATTTACAAAGACCGTTTGGAAAGTATCCAAAGAAGATTCACTCAATTTTATTCCATGGGGCCAGAAAAAAAAGCTCCATATGACATCAGACTCAAAAAATTCAAACTTCATTCTTTAATAGACAGACGTAAATTAATTGATATGGTGTTTTTGTTCAAATTGCTAAATGGTAAAATAGATAACCCAGAATTGTTGAGCCAAGTTATGATCAAGGTACCTCATAGATTACCAAGACATCCTGTATCATTTTTATCACATAAATCATACAAAACTAATCTTGGGCATAATTCATTATTGCCAAGATTGGCCAGATTGTATAGTGTTCTCACAAATAATAATAGAAGTAGCCAGATTGATATTTTTAGCAGCAAATTATGTGAATTTATTTTTAAGGTCAATTCTGCCCTCGCTACCACATGAGGGTAGTGAAGGGATTGCTCAATTTAATGTCCTAAATTAATGTTATTAATGTTATTGTTAATGTACAATTGATGCATGCTGTAGCCACCTGTAAGTGGAAATTCATGTTTATTTAAAACTCTTTTGTTAACTTTTTATCATTGTATTGCATGTGTTTCTGTTGGTGACTCATAATAAAAAATAAAAAATAAAAATAAAAATAATCACTACATTAAAAACAAAACAAAGTTGCTGTCGCTGTCTGTTCCTATGTATGCTTACTTTAATACTACGCAACGGATTTTGACACGGTTTTTGATAAGTAGATAAATAATTATAGAAATAAAATAAAAAAACATTTATTCCCCATGGTTCATGAGTAACGTTTTTAGTATAATTTTATCCCTGCATCCTCACGGGAGCGGGAACTACGCGTGTAAAACCGCGGGGCGCCGCTAGTATAGAATATGTAATGTAGTAATATAGGTCACAGACAGACTTATCTCGCCTCGACTCGAGACGCTAGCTGACTCAATGACCTATCCACGCATAGACTAAATGATTCTATTGCACTTAGTACACGCGTGAGATTACTAATTAATAGCTCCAAGGTTAGGTTAGTGTGTAATTGTGACAATTGATATTGATAAAATAAGCAAATAAATAGGTACAGTACGTGTCTGCGCATATAATTATGAAAGTCTTAATTAGACAGGTCAGGTTGCGTAAAATTTACCCTTTTTTAGTAAAATATAGACTACTACTGTTGTTTATTTGTAATAAATAGTAATAGTTTAAACTATTTACTCCTTAAATCTAAGTACATCCATACAAATCTAGATTTTCTTCGTAAAAAATATAATCACATACGTAACCAGCAATGTATGCATTTTCCTTTAGATGAAGCAATGTATGTGGAATTATTATGTTTAAATTGGCCCTACTGCTTAAATGTCATTAAATAGAACATAACGTTCCAATCATAGGAAATCAATGAAGGAAATATTTATCGATCGACCTTGATAAAAAAGAACGCGAAGAAAACTGACTAGTAAATAAATACGGCTGTTGTAATTTTATCTTAATATTCATAATTTTATTCTTTAATATCCTTGTTTTCGATGTCAAATAGAAACAAATATAATAAAAGAATAAAGTTTGTTGTATATTTTATTTTCTACCATTTCCATACCCAGCCAAAACCTTCGTGAAACGAAACGCGAATCAATACTACCAACACGCCCATCTTGCACAAAGCAAGTGTCAAATTGTCACAACAAAGTATGTCAAAATAAAAATATGACGAAATACACCTATTTTTGTGATTTCCGCGTTTAAATTACAATTAATTCCGTTCTGTAACAACGAAAATTTATTGTTATGTTTACTTTGCCGCCATCACACTGCGTCGTTACGTAACAAACGCATCGGAACGGATGAATAAACGGAAAATTCTTTGTTTGTGACCATGGCCACTGCATTGGCGAATGATTCGCCAAAATACAAAAACAGCTTGATATGCTGTAGTCCTAGAAGCGTGGAAGCTACGGAAACGTCTTCTTCGACCTCTGGTTGTGTGTCTTCGGAAGATAACGACATTAGTTTTATACCAAAATCGATTGTAAACAAGAAATTAAAAATCCACAGCGCAGCAACAAAGGAGGATATAGAAAAAGCAATAAATCAATGCAAAGAACTAGTGTTGAGCAGTCCCCAGTGTTCTGACGAGCGAAAATGGCTCGTACGGTACTTGGTCGAGCTGAGATTTCGACTGCAAGACTTGAACGACAATAATGGTCAAAATCGCGTCAAAGTGTGTATAAAAGGTCACCATTTTGAACAACAACATAACGTGTCTCACAGGAAACAGTACTGTGATCACTGTAGCGGTGTAATATGGAGTTTAGTTCAAGGTTCTTACATTTGTACCGACTGCGGGTACATTTGCCACTACAAATGTGTGGATCACATATGTAGAGTATGTGCTCATATAGTTATGACCGAGAATGGCCAGTTTGAGATGAGTATATGTCCTGAAAAAGGCCTTGCTAGTCAGAATTACGCTTGCGCTGAATGTAGCACTACCCTTACCTTCCAAGATACATGGAACGAACCTCGATTATGCGACTATACTGGCATGTATTACTGCACCACATGCCACTGGAACGATATGTCCGCAATCCCGGCTCGAGTAGTCCACAACTGGGACTGGGAACAGCGTTACGTATCCCGATTAGCGTACCAAATGCTCACACTAGCGTGGGGACGACCTTACATTGATGTGGAGCGGATAAACCCGAAGCTATTCAACTTTATAGCCGAGCTGGAATGGGTACATAAAATGAGGAAAGATTTGCAGTGGATGAGAAGATACTTATGTACTTGTACAGTCGGTACCAGCCTTCTATCACCACTGTTTGTGCAACTCGGTGATGTAAACAAAAAATACAGCATGGCACATTTAAAAGCGATTGTTGATGGTTCACTCGAATCGCAACTAACGGAGCTAACAGAAATCTGTAGATCGCATATAACTAGTTGTAGTCTGTGCTCTGGTAAAGGATATTTGTGTGAGGTCTGTGGTAACGATGAGGTTTTATATCCGTTTGATAGCGGAGCGTTATTGTGCGAGAAATGTAATAGTATGTATCATAGGAGCTGTTGGTTAAGGAAAGGGCAGAGTTGTCTGAAGTGTATACGTTTGGAGAGCCGACGGGAAACTACAGATGATATCACGGATAGTAATGATTATGAAATTGATAAGTTTGTTGATTAGTTTTTGTTTTTAGCTGGTGACTGACTTTGGAATTTAATTTTTAATTAATGGCAATTGCAAACTATGGACTATTTAATTCAATTCTTAATTAATGGCGTTTACAAGGCCATGTTGCAACTTTGACATACTAATGTCAAGTATTGCCAAGCTAAAAAGCCTATGGATTGATTCAATTCTTATTTTTTGCCTTTGGACTTGTTAAGCTATAACTCTGCCATTATCAAGGTTTAGCTAATACACATAATTTTGGTAATGATTGGTGATAATGATGGTCATTAATAATATAGGCCACTGATAGTGCCATATCGGTGGCCGAGTTCTGGTCCTCTAAAATATGAGTCGACACGCAAAGAAGAAGAAGTAATAATATTAGAATCTAGCTTCTGGATTTTGGCAAATTCTTTTCAATTTTAATCAGTGATATTATAAGCAATAAACAATATCAGACTTTGAATATTGAGTGATGAGTACATATCTGAAAATATTTTTTATTGAACTTATATTCCACTTTGTTATCAAATGTTATATGTTTATGGTCAGTTGCCAGCTGTAAAAAACCAATGGTCATGTTTTAAACTGAGATCTAAGTAATCTTAAAAAGACAGTCTACCAACACGATGAAAATTAGAGAATTGTACAATAATTATTATTACTATGATGTGGCTTATTAATGTAGGCTCTTGCTGAAATTATTATTTAATTCATAATTGTTACAATTCTGATGTTTTTTTCAAAAACTTTATTTGTATTCATGATTTAACTTGTTTTTAAAGGGCTTTTAGTTCAGTCATGGTCGAAAAAATAGAGGTTACCTGGAAAGTTATCCGGGAGTTTTGAAAATTGGCAATTTTATAAGAATAATTTATTAATTATAGAAAATTAAAGCTAAATAGAGATTGTCGGTGGCTTACACACTAGGCTGAGCCTGTCTCGCGTAAGCCGGAGTGCGCTTTACAGAATTTTCGATTTATTTTAAAATAGTAATAAAAGAAGGGTTGGATGGAGTGTGTGAAAAGGGATATGAATATGAAAGGAGTGAATGAGAGTATGACGAGTGATAGAAGCGAGTGGAAGAGAAAAACATATTGTGCCGACCCCACTTAAGTGGGACAAGGGCAGGAAGATGATGAGTAATATAAAAACAAAAACATTGAAAAAGTTAAACATCAAATTATAGATTTTGATTATGCTCTTTGCAAATTTCAACTTTGCCACCTCGTATGTTTGCCGCTCGCACCGCCATATTGAAAAAATGTAGGAAATTTTATCTACTTTTATTTTACGTAGTTTTGTTTTCCCTGTAAAATGCGTCAGAAAGGAAAAAAATATCAAAAAACTGCTTATGGGCGCCATGTTTTCAATATGGCGGCGTGAGCGGCAAACATACGAGGTGGCAAAGTTGAAATTTGTAAAGAGCATATTAAAATCTATAAAATTACCAATTTTCAAAACTCTCGGAAAACTTTCCAAGTAAAAATACTAAACGACTGTACACACTTATTTATAAATAAAAATTAAATTTATCAAAATTGTAACAAATATCTTATCTAGCTAATAATAAGCTGAATTGTGCCTAAATTATTTATAATTCCCTTTTATTGGGAAACATTATAAATATCAAAAAAAGAGAAACTAAAGCAATAATAATATTAATTTATTGTGCTAATGTATAAGGCTAAACCACACTTAGCTTTTGTGGTGCTTACCAATAAATAAATAAATATGAAGTAATATTATAAAAAAGTAACTGTCCTTTGATTTTTCGACTGACTTAAAAAAATTGTAAAATGTTCGCAATTTGGTTGTATTTTTTTGTTTTTACATCTTCCTAAGTCCGACATTTATATCTTTTAAGTCTTTTTTTTAAGTACTTTTTTTCTACGATATTAGTATTTTTTCTACGAAATTGGTTTCGTAGGTAAAGTCTTTTCTACGAAATTATTTCGTAGTCTTCTGTCTATGTAATTAGTTTCGTAGAGTATTTATACTACGGAATTATTTTCGTAGATCTCTCTACGAAACTGGTTACGTAGGTAGTATTTTTCCTACGAAATTAGCTTAGTAGTTTTTTCTACGAAATTAGCATCGCAGAAAAAATACGTTACCTTGCTACGAAATAACTTTTCCCAACCTAAATTATCTAACTAGCTCATGGTTAACAAGCGTAACACATTCATTGATACATAATTTAATGAAACAAAGTACATACTTACATATATTAGCTTCAAATAATAAAATATATATTTATGACAATATGATATGTAAATTAATTAATAAAATATGTATATTTTATTTAGATAATAAAATAACTGATTATAAAGAAGGCAATTAATATTAATTTTGTTATAAAAATGTATATAAATATTATTATAAACCTTTTTTAATTATTGTTTCTTTTTTCCTGTCTTTATACTGATATCACTGATAAAAAAAACCGTCGTTATATGGTCATCTCATATAATCCCTACTAATTAATTTAACTCCGGCTGTCTGATAAGATTTCACATCTAATTTACTAAAACGATTTTGATGAAATTAGGTAGGTACAGAGACCACAGCTTGAAAAATGACCATATAACTCGAAATTTTGTAAAGTTCTTGAAGGAGCGCGATATAATCGAATTCCATACGGTAAAAGCCGCTGGCAAAAAGCTATTAATAATGTATATAAGACTAATTAATGTATTAGCTGCGCCCGACTGATTCACGCGCGTAAACTCCTGTGGCGACATCTACAAACCACATAAGGAACTAATTACTAACAGCGACATCTATCCGCAACTGAGGAAAATAAACTGAAGAGTCCTGAATCGCGCAAGCGAAATTTACAGCGCAATTGACTATGTATACGAGAGCCCGACTACAACCGTCGGGCAGCTGCCCACCAGACAATAACACCAGTCTGGTCGGAGGATCCTCGCTTTTCAAATGGGGATCTCCCATCCCCATAATCCAATCAAACATACACGTCCAGTTATCCCCTGAACTCTACCACAGTATAATAAAGAGTTCTAGCTTAACTCTATTTTGTATGTAGACTTTCCTTCCAATAGGTAGCCGTCACGACAGGCTGCGTCATCTATACCAATATTATAAAGAGGAAAGATTTGTTTGTTTGTAACGAAAAGGCCCCGAAAATACTGAACCGATTTCAATAATTCTTTCACCATCAGAAAGCTACATTAGAGTAACATCCTTATTATAAATGCGAAAGTAACTCGTCTGTTACCTTTTGACGGCTAAACTACTGAACCGATTGACTTGAAATTTGGTACAGGGGTAGCTTATGGTCCGGGAAAGAACATAGGATACTTTTTATCCCAAAATTCCCAAGGGAACGGGAACTACGCGGGTGAAATCGCGGGGCGCTGCTAGTAGGCTATATTTTATCCCTGTATTCCGGGAATGGGAACTACGCGAGTGAAACCGCGGGGCGCTTTGCTAGAAAAGCTGCTGCAAAATAAACGGCTGCTGAAATGCTGCTTTTTTCTTAATACATACATAATTCTATTGTAACCACTAGTGATGAGAATAAACAAGAGTAGTGTCAACTCACCTGGCACTCCAAACACCGACAACTCTCTCTATAAGTGCAGGTGAGTGCGCTCTCCAGGTACTTGAGCTGGGAGCCGTCCAGGCGCTTCTTACGGCGGGATAGCGAGGTCAGGAAGTTGAGGAGGGAGCGACGCTTCTCTTTTGGTGTTGTGCTGGGGAAGAAGGGGGTTGAATTAGTATAATGATAAAGGTGATCAGTCAGGCAACATGACGTCGGAATTAATGACTGACCACTTTATTTCATTGATACTTATATTTAAAGGTAGCAAATATTTCATTATATGTAGTAAATAGTATCAAATAGGTAGGTAGTAAATAAAGCACATAGATAATAGTTTAAGTAAATATCTCGTTGTGGTTTAGCCATCCTAATGATCACATGATGATATCAGTCCGTTTTTAACCCCCGAGGCAAAAAGAGGGGTGTTATAAGTTTAAAGTGTCTGTGTGTGTGTGTGTGTGTATCTGTCTGTCTGTGGCATCATAGCTACCAAACGGATGAACCGATTTCAATTTAGTTTTTTTTGTATTAAAGGGGACTTACGTACGAGTGTTCTTAGACATGTTTGATGAAAATCGGTTGACACGTTATGGGGGTTTGAAAGTAAATGTGTTGGGGGTTTTTCAAATTCTTAATTTAATGTTATCTACGAAGGCGATCTTTGGGCATCGTCCTAATAGAACGCGATCATCGCAAGTTTGCGCGGTCTTTAGTTGTACGTATCCGCGATCAAACATACTGATATGGAATATCTCAGATATCTCACATGGGAATGTTACATAGAATAAGTTTTATTATTAGTATTATAAGTGAAGATATTGTTGAAGTGTCTAAATAAATAAATAAATAAATAGGTGTCCTAATCTGCATTAGTCGGCAACGCCTGCCTATTACAGTACTGTATAAACGCTCATCACCCCGAGACATCTGTTGGTAAGTCTCCTTTGCCCAGTAATTTCGCTGACTACATTACCCTTCAAACTGGGACACAGTAATATTTTCGCACTACTATTTGGTAGCAGAATATCTGGCAATGCAGTAGTACCCAGTAAATCGGAATCGTCCAAGAGTTTTTCTATGTACCTACAGTCAGCATCAGATAAAGTGTCACCCACCCTTGGTAGGCATACCAAACAAAAAGTGAGTATTACCAAGGCTGACCGTACCTACCTAGTAAAACTCGGGGTCGATTATTCACACTTACTTGTCAGTGACGTCATTAAGAGTAGATGGTTTCATTTCGTCTCTGTCGCACAGTGTCGTCTCGCTCGATCGCCGCTTGATGCGCCGCTTCACAGAGCCTTCTCTGCTTCTTTCGTCCATTACTAAACAGAGAGAGATAGAGCATCTTAGTTATATCTTTAAAACCAAGCTTTTGGGATAGATACATAGTAAATACCTAAGCAATATTTGACAAATGATTATAAAGCTATGTATTGTATTTCTGACCATCACTACATAGTATCTGTCTCTGTCCCTATATATGCCTAGATCTTTAAAACTACGCAACGGATTTTGCTGCGGTTTGTTTTAATAGATAGATTGGGAAGGTTTTTAGCTTAATTTTATCCCCATATTCCTTCGGGAACGGGAACTACGCGGGTGAAACCGCGGGGCGCCGTTAATTTTCATATAAAGTGATGGATTTTCGTCAGCCATCTTTGAGGACCCGCCATATTGGATTTACACAAGCAAGCAACGCGATGAACCAATAAACTGTTTGTTGTTACTCTTTCTCTTATAAAATACTGGACCGATTTGGAGTACAAAAGTTCCCAATAACCATGAACTAATCATAAGAACTACTTTTAAACTAATTAAGTACATGATCAAAATGCGGGTAATACTTTTTTCTTTTGGCTCTGCTAGCTCCCAATAAACTCATTCACTCACCATTAGCCTCATTCAAATCGCAGTAATAATTCCCGGTCCCGTTCACATAACTCTGGTCCATTCTCACGTTGTCCAATTTGGGCCACAGCTGAGCGGAAGGGTTCTGGTATACCGTCTCTGAAGTGTTGCCATTCTCTAAATCGTAACGAGCTTCCGGTTGTTGTAGGACCTTTAAAAAAAGAATTACATTATTAAAAACGCGAATGTTTGGCTGCATGGATGGTTGTCTTTTACTCTTTCACGCAAAAACTACTAAGCGATTTAGATGGAATTATATTAAGTATATTAAATTATATAAGGTAGATCCTTATAATTACAACTACATAAGAATAACACAAGATTTTATCCCAAAATTACGCGAGATAGACGCGGACAAAACCGCGTGGCACACTATGATTATATTTATCTTTCCCATTATAATTGGAACGAAGTTCCTTATCGCGCGTTGCGAAAGGGGGCTGGACGGAAAAAAATCTTACGAAAAGTTGTCACGACACTTTTTTCAAATTTCGAACAGCGCGCGTTTATTTTATAATTATTAAAAAGGTTGGTTACCTTTTTCGATTCTATTTTTGAATTTATTTTCTTCTTATTTTGACCATTGACATTAATACTTATTTACATAGAATAAGGATCACGACCAATATTATTTTAATATTCAGTATTCTACTTGTGTTTACGGTGTCAGAAACTCACAAACTGTGTATCACATAAATATTAACCTCGAATGGGAATTGAACCCGCAGCCAGCTGTTTGGCAGTCCTGGCGGTGCGGCGAAGTGACCTCTTTGCTATTTGGGTCAGCACGGAATAAAACAATAACGGTTTTCTAAAAGTTTATCAAAAGTACGTTAAATAAGTAAGTTTGTCTTTTACTGTCCATATATATTTTTTTTATAATTTCATATTGTAGTCATTTTTATTAAATAAGAATAAAAGTTGTGCAACTGCAATTTAATTTCCCATAAATACCTTTTCATAAATTAAAAAAAAAAACTTTTTTTTTCCGGTAAACAAGTGTTGCCATATAAATTTTAAATGTAATAAATCGATACTTTTTTATTTTATTATTTTTTATTTTATTGAAACAAAATATGAAAATACCTGATAATGAGCTCTTGTCCCAAGGAAAAATACTGCGCCTGATCCTGCAGCAGCCATTTTTAATTCATTTATTCTGAAAATATTTAAAAAAGTATGATTTATCGATCAAACAATTTTTTTTTTAGCTAAATCCATGGATTATTCTGTCAGACCTACTTCTGGGGTGCGAAAGAAAATTCACAATTATTTTTAATAATTATTACTATAATTAATAATCAATAAATAGAAACAGATCTTAATTAAAAATTAATTCGTTTTATTCTGCCTTAGGGACGAGTAATAAACTGATGCATTATTGAGATGATGAGAAATAAGATGAACATAATACTGACTTTTGTACTTACAAAGCTGTTTAAAATTATTCCACTGTTAATAAAATAATTATGGCTTAATATTATCTAACTTATTTGCGAAAATATTATAATAAATTCCAAGATGTTGTGAAAAAGTCTTTTTTTGACATAACAATTTGACATAAACGGGGCATGCGCAGAATCAGCTCCATGTTTCCATTTTACTATTTTAGGGTGGTTATCAAATAAAAAAATCTACTTAATTAGGGAATATTTTTAATTTTCATAACTATAGAAACAATAAATTGATGTTTTCCCTAGATAAATTCAAAATATTTTTTTTCATTTTGAACAAGCATAACCAAAAGCCATCTGGCGATGACATGTGGAAACTGGGAAAGTGTTCTTAACAGAGAGAACCCTCGTATAAGAAATTAGTTCACATAGTCTCTACCTGTGTTGAGAGCAATTGTAGATGTCGCTAATAAGATACCAATTTCTCCAATAAAATTTTTATGAAACTCATTATGAACTAAGTTAATGTTATAACAATTCATTTTATTTTCGTATGCATTTTTTATTTATTTTTATTTTTGCATCATTTATAATTACAAGTATTTCACATTGGAGGAGAGTTAATTCATTGATAATCTAAGAGATAAGTAGATATTTTAATTAATTTATTTATTTTTATAATATAACATTTTACTAAGTGAATTTATATTAAAAAAAAGTAGTTTTAAATAAGTAAATAATTTTCTTTGCTCTATTTAACATTATTTTTGTATTGTTAAATTTTTATTCAGGGTCTTCAGAGTGTATGAATTGTAGAGCTACAAAATTTACAAAAAGATCTTAAAAATATTTTGCAAAAAAATACTTTAAAAAGGAGTCGAAGCGACCACATAGGTGCTGTGAGCAGTCCATGTAAGTTCAAGCATTCGTCATTCTACTAGTCGCGGTATCCGAATACAGTCTAGCAATTTCATCTAGTCGACAGAATGGCAAATCTTGAAGTTTGTTTATTATAAACAACGTGAAGTAGGGTAATTTAGTGTGCGGTGCACGTCAGTGGAGCGGTTGCACTTACGCCGCTTTACCTTGTGGCATCGGACTCCCTGGCTTGTAAGCGAAAGACGTCGTATACATGCTGCAAGTCGCGGAAAAATTCGTTTGCGCGATTCAGGACCGGTGTAGAGTTCGTTTGTTGTTAGAGGGATATTTATTAATTTTTATTTAGTTATTTTAGAGTTTTTTTTGTTTTTTTTTGCGTGCTGTATGAAGAAGACTTATTGGCATCGTTTTACTTTCGGAGTTCTTATTGGAAAGTCTAATAAGTTTTTTGTTAGTGGGACTCTATAAGATACAGACAAAATGCGCTCAGATTGAGATAAAAGTATATGTAACACACAAATTTACCTTGCACAGGAATCAATCCACAACCATTTTTTTTGGCAGCCAGCATAAGGACAACTTTACCATGGCCAACATGCATCTCTAATCTTAATTTTACGATATATGTAATATTTTAGCATTAACTATATCATTTTTTCGTCTTTTACAGAAAAGTAGAGCAACTATGTTATCTAAAGTTAAACAGTCCTAAAGTTACTCTAACCGAAATTAAATAATATCTGACAAAATATAGAATTACACAGGTAAAACCGCAAAGAACTGCTTGTTTTGTAATTGAATTAGCTGTTCAAATCTCTCTATTCAATAAGTACTCTACAACATAACGTGAGGGGTTGGAAACTGGTTTCTTTTACGCTTCATGCTTCTTAATCGCAAAACAAAAAGTATTTATTCAATGTATTGTATATTTTTTGATACGTTTTAATATGTGTCCAGTCTATCCATTCATAATCTAGAGTCAGTTTTATAATAAGAAATATTAACAAATTATTTTTATTACTTATACTTAAAAATGTCAAACGACTTCATTCAATATTTAACTAAATATTTTTTATAACATAGAACTAAAAAATGATAAAGACTTCATTCAATATTTAACTTTTAACTATTACGCCATCTTGTGATGATTTTAAAGTCTTTTTAACAGGTAAAGCCTTTTAAAACTCAATTACAGTAACATTTATTTATGTATACTTATCTAAATTTCAGTACGACCAAACAAACGAACACTCTAAAATTAAAAACCACTTCGGTAACCATTCATAACTTATCAGATGTTGCGTTAAAATTGCAAGTGTAATCGAGTTCACAGAGCTATGAGCGTTTTACGGCATCTCATTTATAAATATTTCAATCCCGTTAACTATTAAGTACTAAAAAAACATAGTACTACATGTAACTCCTTACAATAAAAATAGTCAAAAATAAAAACAGCAACTAAAGGTTTCCAAATTTTCGCCCCAGCCAAGATTTGAACCCTGGGTTCCATGCGAAACCATAGCACCGCTCTTTCCAATTGTGCTACCGTGGCTTCAAAAATTCTAAAATGTGTGTGTGAAAACTTAAATTCTATTAAAAGTTTTTAGTTTAGTTTAGTTTTAAGTTAGTAACACTTATAGCGAAAGAGCGTCGATGGCACAGGGGACAAGGCCGTTGACTTCCGATCGGAAGGTGCCTGGTTCGAACCCCACCAGTTCCGCCCCGTACCCGTGCAGTTTACTAGTATTTTAATGAAATATGTCTCTACTCTACCTCGGTCGGGTCGGTCGGGTAAGTTATTTTAGTACATTTTATGTAAATAAAATGTATACTTATACATGTTCACCCACATATTCTCAAAGCATAGTTGACTATGAATTTATAATGCGTCTCTACCAAGAATATCTAACAAAAAAAAAAACAGTAGAGTTGACTTTTTAGCAATTAAATAGACATAATATTCCAAAATCGGTTATAATACATGCAAAAATAGCTGCTCTACATTGCTCTACCAAGCATTTATACTAATATAGACCTATTGACCGCTACGCGCGAACTGACCAATCAGGAGCCAGGTCCTGAATCGCGCAAACGAAGTTTTCCAGTGTCGGTTGAATGTATACGGCATCTGACGTAACTCATTCGGGGAGTCCATAGCTACTCAGGTAACCGGTCGTGGCGGGGGGCCGGTCTAAACCCCTGTCATCTGATAATGTCGTCTTTGAAAGAAGAAGTCATGATGGATATAATATTAAATGGAACTGAAATATAATTTGCAACAAATCTGTAAAACGATAAAACGAGAATTCATTTCTCACCAACACTGTAGTAGCTACTTTGATTCCCTTTTTGTATTTCGAATATTCTATTTTTTTGCTAGGCAAAAGTATTATATACTTACCTTATTATCTTTCCTAGCCAAAAGCTAATTCTTATTATCACGTATTTTATAAATAATAATAAAATTTACAGTAAATATTGTTATGGCCAGTATTTTAAGAACTCTACTTATATAGAGCAAATATGCTAGCATTTTTTTACGTGTAGCGTTGTTAAGAATTCAGTAAATGTAGAGAAAAAACTGAATAATATTATTTCCAATCGGACATAATCCAACACAGTCCAACCATTTAAGCAATCGTAATGCCTCTATTGTGTACAGCTAAAATCGATTTGGTTACGTAGAGTTAATGACCTCGGTCACAGTATAATAATGAGTACTACCGTCTCGGTATAGAGGTCACCCGGCAGTAGAGCCAATGTTTATTTACATTTGAAAGAGTTTCTGTTGACGATATTTGCAATATGAATAATGTGTATGTTATGATGTATTTTTTTAATGTAGAGTTGAAATCATGCTATGTTATTTATTATTTTTTAGTTAAATACATTTTTTTCATCGAAGTACATCATTTAAAATGATTGAGTACACGATTAAGATCTATGTTTTTAATGAATTATTAAACTAATTTGGCAAAAAGTTTGAAAATAAATGCAAAAGGAAGTCAAATTAGCTACTGACGTGATGATGAGACCGAAGCCTCTCTTAGCATTTTCTTGACATATTTGACATTATTTACTTTTTATACCATTAATATTATGATGCTTCGATCAACATATTTCTGATGGCAGAGAATTAGACCGGCTCTCCGCCAACACCGGCTAACGTAGTAGCTACGGACCTCCCTTCTACTACAGTGCATGTTCCTTACACATAGCGATTCTTCGTAAAAAATTCACTTGCGCGATTCAGCACCTCAACATATTATATTTATTTTCTATTTAACTACTTAAAACTATTGTGAACAATTAATTTTGTACAGTCAATTTTGTAAGTCCTTTCTGAAAACATTCGTATAAGAATCTTATTTCATTTAATTTGTCTAAAATAAGCCAATTTTAATATAAATAATTTCTTATGGAAAGCATGCGAGAGTGAAAGAGATAGTCAGAAATACGATTCATTGCGTTGCTGTTGCGCATGCGAGGTCGATGTCAATTTGTTCTATTTGTATCTCTTTCATACTTATGTGTGCTCAGGTAGGTAGGGATATAAATATAGACACCTGTATTTATAGACTCTACATACAAGGACTCTACATGACTCTACATCTCAAAATATCAACATGGAATTCTTTAAAAGTATCATGAAAACCAATTTTAAATTACAAATACAATGACATGCTTTTTATAATAAATATTAGTATTTAAAAATAATACTAATAATATTAATGTTTCATCCAGTAGTATTTTCAGCAGTAGGGAAAACAATTCTTTGTTCTGGCAATAAGTTTCTACCAAAATAGTAGGTTTGAATATTTTGGTAGAAATTAAATCGCCACCTCAACTTGGGAAATTGAATTTTGCGTAAAAGAAAATGGCTACAATGGCGATCAAGTTTCAATTGTTTTGATTTATTTTGCTTTGGTTTAGTTATTAGGTGTTATTTCTTGAGTGTTCTATGTAATACAGTGGATGTGTGGACATTTTTCTGCGTTTCTTTGTTGCCATTAAAACTGTGAGTACGTTCGATTGATTGTTGCAATAATAAAATTTATTTTACTAAAAAATAGAAACACCAAAAGTTGTGTGTTGCAATGAAATTAAAGTTCGATGGATTTTATTCAATAATGTTTTGACGTTTTGTTTATTTACGTATTTTCAAATTACATTTGCATCAAATATAAACTGCACTGTAGCACCAAATATTATGCCAAATTGATATGGCGAAAATATATTACCAAGACATGATCTGAAGTAGGTACCTTTTTACTATTCATCTAATTTAAATATAAATTGGATGAGATGATGATGATATACTCAACAGGGTCCTTCATAATATTATTTAGTTTACTCCTTTGTTATTAAACCAGAGAGAATGATGCATATTCAAGCGTATACTCGTATCTAGGTTACCTAACAAGAACTAGGTATCCTGAGATGATGAATGTATGAAAAGGAACTATGTACTTACCTAGAAAGATGATACATAAAAAATAAGTTATAACAGTTATGACAACCTCGATGACTGAGTGGTCACCATGCCGGACTGCCATCTGTAAGGTTGCGGGTTCGATTCCCGTGCGGGGTGAATATTTCTATTTGTGTGAACTACATTTTTTTGTCTCGGTCTGGGTGTGTGTGTAAATGTGTGCGTGTCTGTAGTTTCTGATACCGTATATACAAGTTACGAACTTAGTTAGGGGTCAGTTACTGTAATGAGATGATGTAGTGAATGATTATGTTGTTATATCTGTGTATACATAGTATACATTATAGAGTAAGAAGTTTGTAATCAAAGAGCTTACAATAAAAGACTTAAAATTAGTTGTAGCATAGACTGTAATAAAACTAATAAATAAACCCATGTAATGCAGGTGTTTATAGGTATTATAATTTAATAATTACAGGTAGATGTGAACAATGTCGGGCAATGAAATAAATGTACAGACGAACAACGGACAGGTGCTCACAGCGGAGTACTTTAAAGATGGTAAGAAATATTAAGCTATTGCATAGCTTCTATCGAGGGCCTTGAGCGTGGGGACCGAATCCAGAAATTCCGTAACGAAAAAAAACCTCACGTTGTTATTATTTTTTTATCGAAAACTTTTTTTGTAAATTTTCCAAAAATTTTTATAGTAATGTAGACAAAGTTTTTATTGTATGAAGTCCCAAGTACGACATCAAAATTCCTAAGGTTAGGATTGCGATACAAAAATAAAAAAAACAATTAGTTGATAAAATTGCTATGCAATAGCTTTACCGCGGCAGTCCCCGAGTGCCACACGTTTTTTTTTTTTTAAATATAATGTTATTAACTCCTAAGTATTATTTTCATAGAATTTTACACAAAAAAAATCTTCCTACTTATATTATAAAGCTGAATGTTTGTGAGTATGGATGTTTAGATGTTTGTTCCTCTTTCACGCAAAAACTACTGAATGGATTTTAATGAAATTTAAAATTAAATATACCTAGGAATAACACATAGGATACTTTGTATCCCATAATTCCCACGGGATAAGGTTCCACGCGGGTAAAACCGCGAGGCACAACTAGTATTATTATAAATGTAAAAAAAAAACAGTTAAGGTTGATTAAGATTGCCAATGACTTGTTTCCACAAATAATAAAATCATCTATCTATATATTGCTGTTCGTTAGTCTCGCTAAAACTCGAGAACGGCTGAACGGATTTATCTTATCTTGGTCTTGAAATGTTCGTGGAGGTCTAGGGAAGGTTTAAAAGGTGAGAAAAATCGAATAATTGCCGGGAACACGGAAACGGGTACACGCGGGTGAAACCGCGGGGCACAGCTAGTATTAGAATAAATATCTATTTAGTTTTGAAATTTTGGGGAAGCCAAATCTAATATATAAAATTCTCGTGTCACAGTTTTCGTTGCCATACTCCTCCGAAACGGCTTGACCGATTCTCATGAAATTTTGTGAGCATATTCAGTAGGTCTGAAAATCGGTCAACATCTATTTTTCATAACGAAATTCCTACGGGAACAGGAACGGGAACTACGCGTGTGAAACCGCGGGGCGCAGCTAGTCTGTAAATAAAATAAAATAATAGTACATTATTAGTGTATTTGTCAATGAGAGAGAGTCTTTGGTCTACAGTGGCATCTTAAAGGTTATGCTTAATAATGTATGTTTGCGGTTACAGGTCAACTGCAAATAGTTGAAGTGACACCTTTTGATAAAGGGGTGAGTAAATACCTTATTCTGTCTGTCCGTCCGTCTGTCACCAGGGGCCTAAGTCTGCAATTTGACATTATTGATCAGACAATATGTTGATATTGAGGCACCATAACGAGACTGTCAGAAATTTGGTATTCTGCTAAAATTTATTCATATGGATATGGTGTCTCAGTGGTCTTTGTTGCATATAAAAATTTTGACAAATAAACGTCAGAATACTGTTTCCATGACAACCATCTAAGTTTTATGGAGCTATTGAGTCAGCGGAATAGTTGTCACTAAGAGAATACCTAAAAGACAACAAATGCCAAAAAAACGGCCATAATGTTGATATTTAAAATACATCCGAGTAGCATTATCACAGCTTCTTAGTTTAGAGAATCAGGGCCCAGGCTGTATCTCAAGAACTGTGATAGCTAGACAGTTGAAATTTTAACAGATAAATCTGTTAAAATTCTCTTTTGCTGTTATATTAACAAAAACTTAACAACATACAAAATACAATAAATATTTAAGAGGGGCTCCCATAAAACAACGTAATGTTTACCGTTTTTGGTACGGAACCATGTACGCGAGTCCGACTCGCACTTGGCCGATATTTTCTTCGACTATTGAACTTACCATATAAATATTTCGGTTTATAATTCTGACTATTAAATTACTGATGCCCTAGTTTAGATGGCAAAGTGGTCACCATCCGTATGGTTGCGGGTTCGATTCCCGTACAGGGTGAATATTTGTGTGAACCACAAATGTTTGTCTCGGTCTAGGTGTGTGTGCGTAGTTTCTGATACCCTAGATACAAGTTACGAACTTAGGGATCAGTTACTGTAATGAGATGATGGAGTGAATGATTATTATTATACTTTTTCAGGTTTCAGAGTCCAATATATTGTCTGATCTAAACGTTGGAGGGACAGATGAAACTAAATACCTACAAGTATTGGACACAGGAAAGAATTTGGTACATTTGGATTTACTCAACATCACGCTTGTTAAGTGAGTGTTATGTTATGTATTTATAATTATTTTTTAACCCCCGACGCAAAAAGAGGGGTGTTATAAGTTTGATGTGTCTGTGTGTGTGTATCTGTCTGTCTGTGGCATCATAGCTCCCGAACGGATGAACCGATTTCAATTTAGTTTTTTATGTATTAAAGGGGACTTACGTGCGAGTGTTCTTAGACATGTTTGATGAAAATCGGTTGACCCGTTTAAAAGTTATGGGGGTTTGAAGGTAATTGTCTTGGGGTTTTTTTTCAATTTTTAATTTTCTATCTTACTAATATTAGAATTGCAAGAGAAACTCTGTCTGTCGTAGCGCTTTCACGCTAAAACTACTGAACCGATTTCAATGTTAATAAGCTTAGGATATATCCAAAATATGGAGTAAGTTACCGCGTGGGTAAAACCACAGGGCGCCGCTAAGTTTGTGACGTTGTAAGGTTACCCCTTATCTCTCTCCTATTTCGATTAAAAATTCTTTTACTAAAAGAAAGCCACATTATTCATCATAGGCTATATTTTATCCCGATATCTTCACGGGAATGAGAACTACTCAGGTGAAATCACAAGGTGCTGCTAGTGTGAATTTCTGGGTCAGCCTGCCTAGCATGACTGTGCGTGATAAATGATATAGACACCACGAAATAATATCGATTTCGCGAGCATGACCAAATTAATATGGCGTAGTACGATATGAAAAATTAAATATGGCGGCTATATTTATTATAATATTGACAGTTGGATGTCAATAAATAGCTATATCGATTTCGCGAGCATGACCAAATGTCATACAATTAATCACGTGGTAAAATTCAATATGGCGGGTATTTTTATCAAATTTTTACAGTTGGATGGCAATAAATCGCTGTATCTATCGCGTTTTCGAAGTCATGCTAATCTAGCAGGTGTCCATAGGCGATGGTAGCTACTTACCATTAGGTGACCTCTGTACTCATTTATCCCATATATCATAATGTTCCTGTATTATTCCAGATGTGATGACGATGAGAACTCGTATCAAGTGGTAGGAACGTCTACCGAGGAGAATGGAGACACCACCATCACCTGTGTTCTGTCTAGCGAGGATCCAGAAGGTAATTATTGCAGCTGTCTAGTGGCATCGTAACCTGCTTGGCAGTGGCGGATTTACAAAGCCGCCAGTAGACTATTACATTTTTGCAACTCTTAAAAAACATATTTATGTATTTATTATAATATTTTTGGGGGCCGGTGGGGTCAGGTCTAGCTGCCCCTGGCCAAATCCGTCGCACCTTCAAAATTTGCCACCTAGGGCCTAGCCTATACAACCTACTGGTACATCCGCTACTGCTGTCTACCCACCAAACCCAGTTACAATTTCTGGCTACAGAGTGTCTGGCTAATTGTAAACATCAACAATAACCACACCAATACTATTCCAGACATATCAGAAGAGAACCAAGATTCCTATGTGGTCCTGGACACTAACCAAGGCGAGGAACCCCTAGTGTACCTACAGTCGTCACTGGAACAGATTAACACGCAGCAGGCGTTGAAGGAACAAAGGAAAGAGCAACCACTGTCCCCTACTGAGCTGTTGAAGAGGGCTAAGGTGCTGCAGAAGGCCAAGTGAGTGGTTATTTTGTTTAAATACCAGGGAAGTATTAAAAACATGAACCCTGCAAGGGCACAGCAATACACAAGTAAAATAATAATGACATATTAAAAAACAATTACAATTAACATATTAAAAATAAAATAGTGACAAGTTAAAAAAATAAATATAAGTAAGTGAGTAAATTAATAAAATCTTAACATTGAGCAAATTAAAATAATATTTGACTCCTTAACAACCTTAAAGGACTAAATAGCATTAACAATGGAATTAATAAATTTGACATATAAATATTTAAACATACAAACAATACAAATTACATTTAATATTACATCTATAAATAGTTTATATTTTATAAATATTTTCAATAGGAACATAAATCTTAATATGTATTCACTTAAAAAATATATTTAGTACTTATTACTTTTTATTTATTTATTTGGAGAACTAACAGCGTTAATCACTACATAGTATAAAACAAAGTCGCTTTCTCTGTCCGCAACGGATTTTGATGCGGTTTGTTTTAATAGATAGAGTGATTCAGTGGGAAGGTTTTTAGCATAATTTATTAATCCCCATATTCCACGGAAACGGGAACTACGCGGGTGAAACCGCAAGGCGCCGCTAGTTAACTAATGTAAAAAATAATATAAAACAGATTGCCAATTCAAAGTTCTCACGTTATTCTTAATTATAGCAAACGTTATTTTATTAATACTAAATAATACAGCTTAATATTACATTAAATACAAGATAGATAGATAGATTGGATTACATAAAACACACAACATTAGCATAAACTTATAAGTACAAAAAATAATAAAATAAATACTAGTGTGTAATGTTGGTGATTACAGCTGAGGCGCCATTGAAGAGGGCCGAGGACGGTTATCATTAATACACACGTGTAACATAAGGCTAATTTCAACACGCTTGCAAAGAAAATAATAAACAAAGCAACCCGACCTATAAAATAAAAACACCTATAACTCACTTGTGAATAATAGCAATGAAAAAGTCACAGTTTGAAAATGTGTCATTATTTGAATTGCGGTGAATTAAGAGCCACTTTATGAGCCAGTGTGTTGAAAGTAATATTCTGTGTGCCACAGAGCGTTAGAGCGGCCGACGCCGGCGCCCTCTCGCGGCCGCAAGCGCAAGGAGCTGCCGCCGCCCATGGAGCTGCTGACGTCACCCAACTTCAAGCTGTACCTCTACAGCTGTAAGATGTGCAGCTTCAAGTGCAACGCTATTAAGGATATGTCTGCTCATAAGGTATACACTACTATAATATAGTATTACAAATAGACTACAATATTTAGAGCCCTCGAATGTCTACCCAAAATATTGTAAAATACACTAACGACCCAAAATTAAACGTCGAAAAAAACTACAACTGCTTTATTTGCGTTGCATTTTTAGTCCGGTTTAAAAAAACCTGGTAAGCATTTGACATTTGTCAGTCAAATCTGTCACTTTGACAGTATTCAAAATTGATTTTTAAACCTGGTTTAGTGCTAAACCGGACTAAAAATACAACGCAAATAAGGCAGCAAAGGTTTACTGGTATGTCACATGCTGGGATTGGTCGATTCCTGTTTGATCCTGATGTATGTTTAATCAATATTGATACCATCAACTAAAATTTGTAAATTATCAATTATATTTTTGAATTTCTTATTTAATTGTTTTTTTAATGGACAATAGATTAAAAATAGGGCACACGCTTTGCCCTCCTCGTCCGATGACGCTCTAGGCACAAGAGAAAAAAGACGAGACTTAGGCAGTGGTCCGACTGCGGGCGATGAGTGATACTTGTCAACTCGCTGAGCGAGTAAAAATCACTCGCCAACTCGCTCAGCGAGTCGGAGAGTTAATTTTTGTAGCTCAGTGACAAAACTAGTAAAGCGAGTACTCGTCGGCGGTGTGAACAGGCAAGTAACTATAAATAATATGTGCATTTCTTTCGTTCACACGGAATGTATGTTCACTGTCCTTTTCTTGGGCGAGAAAATCGCCGATAGTTCATCGCTCACTCGCCCGCGGTCAAACCACTGCCATAGTATCATTAGTGAAGCGTTTATCAAAGCGACAATATAAACCTATTATCCGTAATTCCAGGCCCGCGAGCACGGTCGCGGGGCGCGCGGGTCGCGCGGCGCGGCGCTGCAGTGCGCGCGGTGCCCCTACAAGGGGACCACGCACACACAGGTAAGGGGGGGATAGGGGGGGACACAGATATACAGGGTGGGGGCGCGCGGGTCGCGCGGCGCGGCGCTGCAGTGCGCGCGGTGCCCCTACAAGGGGACCACGCACACACAGGTAAGGGGGGGATAGGGGGGGACACAGATATACAGGGTGGGGGCGCGCGGGTCGCGCGGCGCGGCGCTGCAGTGCGCGCGGTGCCCCTACAAGGGGACCACGCACACACAGGTAAGGGGGGGATAGGGGGGGACACAGATATACAGGGTGGGGGCGCGCGGGTCGCGCGGCGCGGCGCTGCAGTGCGCGCGGTGCCCCTACAAGGGGACCACGCACACACAGGTAAGGGGGGGATAGGGGGGGACACAGATATACAGGGTGGGGGCGCGCGGGTCGCGCGGCGCGGCGCTGCAGTGCGCGCGGTGCCCCTACAAGGGGACCACGCACACACAGGTAAGGGGGGGATAGGGGGGGACACAGATATACAGGGTGGGGGCGCGCGGGTCGCGCGGCGCGGCGCTGCAGTGCGCGCGGTGCCCCTACAAGGGGACCACGCACACACAGGTAAGGGGGGGATAGGGGGGGACACAGATATACAGGGTGGGGGCGCGCGGGTCGCGCGGCGCGGCGCTGCAGTGCGCGCGGTGCCCCTACAAGGGGACCACGCACACACAGGTAAGGGGGGGATAGGGGGGGACACAGATATACAGGGTGGGGGCGCGCGGGTCGCGCGGCGCGGCGCTGCAGTGCGCGCGGTGCCCCTACAAGGGGACCACGCACACACAGGTAAGGGGGGGATAGGGGGGGACACAGATATACAGGGTGGGGGCGCGCGGGTCGCGCGGCGCGGCGCTGCAGTGCGCGCGGTGCCCCTACAAGGGGACCACGCACACACAGGTAAGGGGGGGATAGGGGGGGACACAGATATACAGGGTGGGGGCGCGCGGGTCGCGCGGCGCGGCGCTGCAGTGCGCGCGGTGCCCCTACAAGGGGACCACGCACACACAGGTAAGGGGGGGATAGGGGGGGACACAGATATACAGGGTGGGGGCGCGCGGGTCGCGCGGCGCGGCGCTGCAGTGCGCGCGGTGCCCCTACAAGGGGACCACGCACACACAGGTAAGGGGGGGATAGGGGGGGACACAGATATACAGGGTGGGGGCGCGCGGGTCGCGCGGCGCGGCGCTGCAGTGCGCGCGGTGCCCCTACAAGGGGACCACGCACACACAGGTAAGGGGGGGATAGGGGGGGACACAGATATACAGGGTGGGGGCGCGCGGGTCGCGCGGCGCGGCGCTGCAGTGCGCGCGGTGCCCCTACAAGGGGACCACGCACACACAGGTAAGGGGGGGATAGGGGGGGACACAGATATACAGGGTGGGGGCGCGCGGGTCGCGCGGCGCGGCGCTGCAGTGCGCGCGGTGCCCCTACAAGGGGACCACGCACACTTGTTACTTGTTACTTGTTACTTGTTGACAGGCTCTTCTCCGCAATTAGACGGCTCAGTTGCGTCCATTTTGCGTGAGGTGGGCGTCTAGTACCAGTTCAATTCTTCCAGGAAGCTGGTCAGTCCCCTCAGGTTTCTGGTGACTTCCTGGATTGTGCTGGGCGACCCGAGGTGCAGCCGTCTGTATGTTGCTAGCTGCTCACACTCAAGTAGCATGTGCCTAGCTGTTTCATCCACTTCGAGGCAGGCTCTGCACAGTGGACTATCTGTAATACCTAGGGTATACAGATGTTTATTAAAATGACCATGACCCGTGATTGCCGCCGTTAGCGTACGCAACGTGGGTCTGGACAGTTTTAGTACTTTCCTAGTTAGTTTTGGATTTAGAGTGGGTAATGCTAACTTACTCTGTTTGCAGTCTGGGTTGACATACCACTCTTGTTCATGCATGTCCCGGGTGCGTTTACGCAGCAGGGTTTTGCCGTAGTCCCCAGGGAGAGGAAGTATGGGTTCAGGTCCAAAGACACACATTCCCGATCCCTCCCTGGCCAGCTGGTCCGCTGCGTCGTTGCCCCGTGAGTTGCTGTGACCCTTTATCCACTGTAGGGTGACTGAATTTTTTACACTTACCGAATTTAGTCGTGTATGGCATTCCAGGATCAGTCCCGATCCATAGGTGGTGCTGTTCAGGGCTTGTAAGACAGACATACTGTCTGTGTATATACGTATACCTGTGTTTGTGATCTGCCTGGCAGAAATGGCCAGCGATGCTAGGATGATGCCGACACATTCCGCCTGGAAGATAGTGCTGAGTTTACCAAGGGGGGCAGAGATATGTATGTTGAGATCCTCGGAGAAAACACCCGCTCCTGACCCTTGGTTTGTTTTGGAACCGTCCGTGTAAATGCTCAGTTCTTTGTGTATTGTTTTCAGGGTAACGTATTCGTCGAGAGCTATCCTGTATTTCTTATCAAAGATGTATTGTTTGGGGATAGTGTCACTCGGCGCCACTGTCAGTGGATAAACCTCAATTGTCTCGCTGAGTATCGTCGTGTGTATCCCCCTGGTGCTGGTCCAGCATTGGTTGATTCGTAGCCTCTGCGCGGTGGCTGCGGCTTCTTGTATTATGAAAAGGTGTAATGGTGGGAGGTTTAAAAGAACTTCCAAGGCTGCAGTGGGAGTGGTTCTCATGCTCCCTGTCATGGCAAGACAAGCTAGTCTTTGTACCTTTTGTAGTTTTGATTTGCCTGTTGTTTGTTTCGCTTTCGGCCACCATACTATGGCTCCGTAGCTCGCAATAGGTCTAATGATGGTGGTGTAAAGCCATGATGTAATCTTGGGCGATAGACCCCATGTTTTACCAATCATTCGTTTGCATTGCCAGAAAGTGATTGTTGCTTTATTGACGGTATTGTCTAGGTGCTGGTTCCAGTTCAGCTTACTGTCAAGAGTGACTCCCAGATATTTGACAGTTTGGGCTGTTCGGAGTTCCGTGCCAAAAAGATTTGGTAGTTTGTGCGGACCCAGAGTCCTCTTGTGAGTGAACATTACTAGTTCCGTCTTAGTTGGGTTCACGCTCAGTTCATATTCTTTGCACCACCTTTCAACTATCTTTAGGGCGTTTTGAGTTAGTTCGCAGATGGTGCTGGTGACAATGCCACTTACCAGTATAGTAATGTCATCAGCATACCCCACAGTGAAGTATCTGTTTTCATTTAGTTTTGATATGAGTCCATTGACTACCATGTTCCATAGAAGGGGAGAGAGAACTCCTCCTTGGGGACATCCTCTAGCTACCAGAGCACTGGTGGTGTCTCTGTCATTGAATCTGATGATTCTTTGCTTGAGCATGTTGCTTATCCATCCAGTTATGGCAGGATTTACGTTGTGTTCACTTAGTGTCCTGTTTATACTGTTGAAGTTAGTTCTGTCAAAGGCGCCTTCGATGTCAATGAAGGTCCCGAGGCATGAGCCTTTGGTGCTTATCGATTCTTCGATTTTGCTTACAACTGAGTGAAGAGCTGAGTCCGTTGATCTCCCAGTTGTGTATGCATGCTGTTGGGCATGCAGTGGTTTTTTAGGGAGAATTTCATCCCTTAAGTGTCGGTCGCATAGTCTTTCCAGGGCCTTGAGTAGGAAGGATGTTAGGCTAATGGGCCGGAAAGCTTTGGCTTCTGTATAGTCGCCTTTGCCGGGTTTGGGTATAAAAATCACCTTAACCTCCCTCCAGGCAAGAGGGACGTATTTGAAGGCAAGGCATGCTTGAAAGATGGCCGTTAGGCGGTTCAGTAGTTGCTCAAGTCCCCATTTCAAAAGGGCAGGTATGATGTTGTCCATGCCGGGGGATTTGAAAGACTTGAAACTGTTTATGGCCCATCTTACCTTGTCAGGTGCGGCTACTGTACGTGCGGTGGTCCAACAGGTCTCGCTCGGGTCAGTATGAGCCTCGTCTTCCCAGACATGGCAGTCGATAATTGTGCTGCCCGGAAAGTGGGTTTGAAGTAGGATGCTCATTGTTTCCGTGGTGGAGTTTGTTAGTGTGCCGTCGGGTCTTTTAACGTAGCCAAGCTTATTTGAACTATCCTTGGCTAGGATTTTCCTGACCCGACTGGCCTGTGTATTATTGGCAATGCTGGAGCAGAAATTCCTCCAGGATGCTGGTTTCCAGTACCGTATTAGTCGTTTGTATGTGGCTTGGGCCTCTTTGTAGTTATCCCAGTCAGAGTCCTTCCTGGTGTTGTAGGCATGGTTAAAAAGTGATCTTACCTTGCGTCGGGCCCTCTCAAGTTGAGGGCCCCACCATTCATCCTCCTTAGGTTGGCGTCCGCTGTTGAGTGGACAAGAGTCATGATAGCTCTGGATAACAGCAGCCGTTATCTCTGTTACCTGTTGTTCTATTTGACGTTTGTTTGGTGGGATACCCACCTCGTCATGTGCTTGTAGTCTATGTTCGAGAGCGGATCTGTACGCAGTTTTGTCAGTTTTCCGCGGGTTCCTTATAGGTGGGGTTGGATCAATACTCACCTGTATGTTATAACGTATGTACCTGTGGTCCGAACATGAGACTTCGTCAGACACATGCCAGTCTGCGATCATGTTGGCGGCCTTGTTTGTTGCTAGGGTTAGGTCGATGATTGTCCTACTTCTTTTGTTCACAAACGTTGAAGTAGGACAATCATCGACCACGCACACACAGGTAAGGGGGGGATAGGGGGGGACACAGATATACAGGGTGGGGGCGCGCGGGTCGCGCGGCGCGGCGCTGCAGTGCGCGCGGTGCCCCTACAAGGGGACCACGCACACACAGGTAAGGGGGGGATAGGGGGGGACACAGATATACAGGGTGGGGGCGCGCGGGTCGCGCGGCGCGGCGCTGCAGTGCGCGCGGTGCCCCTACAAGGGGACCACGCACACACAGGTAAGGGGGGGATAGGGGGGGACACAGATATACAGGGTGGGGGCGCGCGGGTCGCGCGGCGCGGCGCTGCAGTGCGCGCGGTGCCCCTACAAGGGGACCACGCACACACAGGTAAGGGGGGGATAGGGGGGGACACAGATATACAGGGTGGGGGCGCGCGGGTCGCGCGGCGCGGCGCTGCAGTGCGCGCGGTGCCCCTACAAGGGGACCACGCACACACAGGTAAGGGGGGGATAGGGGGGGACACAGATATACAGGGTGGGGGCGCGCGGGTCGCGCGGCGCGGCGCTGCAGTGCGCGCGGTGCCCCTACAAGGGGACCACGCACACACAGGTAAGGGGGGGATAGGGGGGGACACAGATATACAGGGTGGGGGCGCGCGGGTCGCGCGGCGCGGCGCTGCAGTGCGCGCGGTGCCCCTACAAGGGGACCACGCACACACAGGTAAGGGGGGGATAGGGGGGGACACAGATATACAGGGTGGGGGCGCGCGGGTCGCGCGGCGCGGCGCTGCAGTGCGCGCGGTGCCCCTACAAGGGGACCACGCACACACAGGTAAGGGGGGGATAGGGGGGGACACAGATATACAGGGTGGGGGCGCGCGGGTCGCGCGGCGCGGCGCTGCAGTGCGCGCGGTGCCCCTACAAGGGGACCACGCACACACAGGTAAGGGGGGGATAGGGGGGGACACAGATATACAGGGTGGGGGCGCGCGGGTCGCGCGGCGCGGCGCTGCAGTGCGCGCGGTGCCCCTACAAGGGGACCACGCACACACAGGTAAGGGGGGGATAGGGGGGGACACAGATATACAGGGTGGGGGCGCGCGGGTCGCGCGGCGCGGCGCTGCAGTGCGCGCGGTGCCCCTACAAGGGGACCACGCACACACAGGTAAGGGGGGGATAGGGGGGGACACAGATATACAGGGTGGGGGCGCGCGGGTCGCGCGGCGCGGCGCTGCAGTGCGCGCGGTGCCCCTACAAGGGGACCACGCACACACAGGTAAGGGGGGGATAGGGGGGGACACAGATATACAGGGTGGGGGCGCGCGGGTCGCGCGGCGCGGCGCTGCAGTGCGCGCGGTGCCCCTACAAGGGGACCACGCACACACAGGTAAGGGGGGGATAGGGGGGGACACAGATATACAGGGTGGGGGCGCGCGGGTCGCGCGGCGCGGCGCTGCAGTGCGCGCGGTGCCCCTACAAGGGGACCACGCACACACAGGTAAGGGGGGGATAGGGGGGGACACAGATATACAGGGTGGGGGCGCGCGGGTCGCGCGGCGCGGCGCTGCAGTGCGCGCGGTGCCCCTACAAGGGGACCACGCACACACAGGTACGGGGGGGGATAGGGGGGGACACACAGATATACAGGGTGGGGGCGCGCGGGTCGCGCGGCGCGGCGCTGCAGTGCGCGCGGTGCCCCTACAAGGGGACCACGCACACACAGGTAAGGGGGGGATAGGGGGGGACACAGATATACAGGGTGGGGGCGCGCGGGTCGCGCGGCGCGGCGCTGCAGTGCGCGCGGTGCCCCTACAAGGGGACCACGCACACACAGGTAAGGGGGGGATAGGGGGGGACACAGATATACAGGGTGGGGGCGCGCGGGTCGCGCAGCGCGGCGCTGCAGTGCGCGCGGTGCCCCTACAAGGGGACCACGCACACACAGGTACGGGGGGGGATAGGGGGACACACAGATATACAGGGTGGGGGCGCGCGGGTCGCGCGGCGCGGCGCTGCAGTGCGCGCGGTGCCCCTACAAGGGGACCACGCACACACAGGTAAGGGGGGGATAGGGGGGGACACAGATATACAGGGTGGGGGCGCGCGGGTCGCGCGGCGCGGCGCTGCAGTGCGCGCGGTGCCCCTACAAGGGGACCACGCACACACAGGTAAGGGGGGGATAGGGGGGGACACAGATATACAGGGTGGGGGCGCGCGGGTCGCGCGGCGCGGCGCTGCAGTGCGCGCGGTGCCCCTACAAGGGGACCACGCACACACAGGTAAGGGGGGGATAGGGGGGGACACAGATATACAGGGTGGGGGCGCGCGGGTCGCGCGGCGCGGCGCTGCAGTGCGCGCGGTGCCCCTACAAGGGGACCACGCACACACAGGTAAGGGGGGGATAGGGGGGGACACAGATATACAGGGTGGGGGCGCGCGGGTCGCGCGGCGCGGCGCTGCAGTGCGCGCGGTGCCCCTACAAGGGGACCACGCACACACAGGTAAGGGGGGGATAGGGGGGGACACAGATATACAGGGTGGGGGCGCGCGGGTCGCGCGGCGCGGCGCTGCAGTGCGCGCGGTGCCCCTACAAGGGGACCACGCACACACAGGTAAGGGGGGGAAAGGGGGGGACACAGATATACAGGGTGGGGGCGCGCGGGTCGCGCGGCGCGGCGCTGCAGTGCGCGCGGTGCCCCTACAAGGGGACCACGCACACACAGGTACGGGGGGGGATAGGGGGACACACAGATATACAGGGTGGGGGCGCGCGGGTCGCGCGGCGCGGCGCTGCAGTGCGCGCGGTGCCCCTACAAGGGGACCACGCACACACAGGTAAGGGGGGGATAGGGGGGGACACAGATATACAGGGTGGGGGCGCGCGGGTCGCGCGGCGCGGCGCTGCAGTGCGCGCGGTGCCCCTACAAGGGGACCACGCACACACAGGTAAGGGGGGGATAGGGGGGGACACAGATATACAGGGTGGGGGCGCGCGGGTCGCGCGGCGCGGCGCTGCAGTGCGCGCGGTGCCCCTACAAGGGGACCACGCACACACAGGTAAGGGGGGGATAGGGGGGACACAGATATACAGGGTGGGGGCGCGCGGGTCGCGCGGCGCGGCGCTGCAGTGCGCGCGGTGCCCCTACAAGGGGACCACGCACACACAGGTAAGGGGGGGATAGGGGGGGACACAGATATACAGGGTGGGGGCGCGCGGGTCGCGCGGCGCGGCGCTGCAGTGCGCGCGGTGCCCCTACAAGGGGACCACGCACACACAGGTACGGGGGGGGATAGGGGGACACACAGATATACAGGGTGGGGGCGCGCGGGTCGCGCGGCGCGGCGCTGCAGTGCGCGCGGTGCCCCTACAAGGGGACCACGCACACACAGGTAAGGGGGGGATAGGGGGGGACACAGATATACAGGGTGGGGGCGCGCGGGTCGCGCGGCGCGGCGCTGCAGTGCGCGCGGTGCCCCTACAAGGGGACCACGCACACACAGGTAAGGGGGGGATAGGGGGGGACACAGATATACAGGGTGGGGGCGCGCGGGTCGCGCGGCGCGGCGCTGCAGTGCGCGCGGTGCCCCTACAAGGGGACCACGCACACACAGGTAAGGGGGGGATAGGGGGGGACACAGATATACAGGGTGGGGGCGCGCGGGTCGCGCGGCGCGGCGCTGCAGTGCGCGCGGTGCCCCTACAAGGGGACCACGCACACACAGGTAAGGGGGGGATAGGGGGGGACACAGATATACAGGGTGGGGGCGCGCGGGTCGCGCGGCGCGGCGCTGCAGTGCGCGCGGTGCCCCTACAAGGGGACCACGCACACACAGGTACGGGGGGGGATAGGGGGACACACAGATATACAGGGTGGGGGCGCGCGGGTCGCGCGGCGCGGCGCTGCAGTGCGCGCGGTGCCCCTACAAGGGGACCACGCACACACAGGTACGGGGGGGGATAGGGGGACACACAGATATACAGGGTGGGGGCGCGCGGGTCGCGCGGCGCGGCGCTGCAGTGCGCGCGGTGCCCCTACAAGGGGACCACGCACACACAGGTACGGGGGGGGATAGGGGGGGACACACAGATATACAGGGTGGGGGCGCGCGGGTCGCGCGGCGCGGCGCTGCAGTGCGCGCGGTGCCCCTACAAGGGGACCACGCACACACAGGTACGGGGGGGGATAGGGGGGGACACACAGATATACAGGGTGGGGGCGCGCGGGTCGCGCGGCGCGGCGCTGCAGTGCGCGCGGTGCCCCTACAAGGGGACCACGCACACACAGGTACGGGGGGGATAGGGGGGGACACAGATATACAGGGTGGGGGCGCGCGGGTCGCGCGGCGCGGCGCTGCAGTGCGCGCGGTGCCCCTACAAGGGGACCACGCACACACAGGTAAGGGGGGGATAGGGGGGACACAGATATACAGGGTGGGGGCGCGCGGGTCGCGCGGCGCGGCGCTGCAGTGCGCGCGGTGCCCCTACAAGGGGACCACGCACACACAGGTAAGGGGGGGATAGGGGGGGACACAGATATACAGGGTGGGGGCGCGCGGGTCGCGCGGCGCGGCGCTGCAGTGCGCGCGGTGCCCCTACAAGGGGACCACGCACACACAGGTACGGGGGGGGATAGGGGGACACACAGATATACAGGGTGGGGGCGCGCGGGTCGCGCGGCGCGGCGCTGCAGTGCGCGCGGTGCCCCTACAAGGGGACCACGCACACACAGGTAAGGGGGGGATAGGGGGGGACACAGATATACAGGGTGGGGGCGCGCGGGTCGCGCGGCGCGGCGCTGCAGTGCGCGCGGTGCCCCTACAAGGGGACCACGCACACACAGGTAAGGGGGGGATAGGGGGGGACACAGATATACAGGGTGGGGGCGCGCGGGTCGCGCGGCGCGGCGCTGCAGTGCGCGCGGTGCCCCTACAAGGGGACCACGCACACACAGGTAAGGGGGGGATAGGGGGGGACACAGATATACAGGGTGGGGGCGCGCGGGTCGCGCGGCGCGGCGCTGCAGTGCGCGCGGTGCCCCTACAAGGGGACCACGCACACACAGGTAAGGGGGGGATAGGGGGGGACACAGATATACAGGGTGGGGGCGCGCGGGTCGCGCGGCGCGGCGCTGCAGTGCGCGCGGTGCCCCTACAAGGGGACCACGCACACACAGGTACGGGGGGGGATAGGGGGACACACAGATATACAGGGTGGGGGCGCGCGGGTCGCGCGGCGCGGCGCTGCAGTGCGCGCGGTGCCCCTACAAGGGGACCACGCACACACAGGTACGGGGGGGGATAGGGGGACACACAGATATACAGGGTGGGGGCGCGCGGGTCGCGCGGCGCGGCGCTGCAGTGCGCGCGGTGCCCCTACAAGGGGACCACGCACACACAGGTACGGGGGGGGATAGGGGGGGACACACAGATATACAGGGTGGGGGCGCGCGGGTCGCGCGGCGCGGCGCTGCAGTGCGCGCGGTGCCCCTACAAGGGGACCACGCACACACAGGTACGGGGGGGGATAGGGGGGGACACACAGATATACAGGGTGGGGGCGCGCGGGTCGCGCGGCGTGGCGCTGCAGTGCGCGCGGTGCCCCTACAAGGGGACCACGCACACACAGGTACGGGGGGAGAGATAGGGGGGGGGACACACAGATATACAGGGTGGGGGCGCGCGGGTCGCGCGGCGCGGCGCTGCAGTGCGCGCGGTGCCCCTACAAGGGGACCACGCACACACAGGTACGGGGGGGGATAGGGGGGGACACACAGATATACAGGGTGGGGGCGCGCGGGTCGCGCGGCGCGGCGCTGCAGTGCGCGCGGTGCCCCTACAAGGGGACCACGCACACACAGGTACGGGGGGGATAGGGGGGGACACACAGATATACAGGGTGGGGGCGCGCGGGTCGCGCGGCGCGGCGCTGCAGTGCGCGCGGTGCCCCTACAAGGGGACCACGCACACACAGGTACGGGGGGGGATAGGGGGGGACACACAGATATACAGGGTGGGGGCGCGCGGGTCGCGCGGCGCGGCGCTGCAGTGCGCGCGGTGCCCCTACAAGGGGACCACGCACACACAGGTACGGGGGGGGATAGGGGGACACACACAGATATACAGGGTGGGGGCGCGCGGGTCGCGCGGCGCGGCGCTGCAGTGCGCGCGGTGCCCCTACAAGGGGACCACGCACACACAGGTACGGGGGGGATAGGGGGGGACACACAGATATACAGGGTGGGGGCGCGCGGGTCGCGCGGCGCGGCGCTGCAGTGCGCGCGGTGCCCCTACAAGGGGACCACGCACACACAGGTACGGGGGGGGATAGGGGGACACACACAGATATACAGGGTGGGGGCGCGCGGGTCGCGCGGCGCGGCGCTGCAGTGCGCGCGGTGCCCCTACAAGGGGACCACGCACACACAGGTACGGGGGGGGATAGGGGGGACACAGATATACAGGGTGGGGGCGCGCGGGTCGCGCGGCGCGGCGCTGCAGTGCGCGCGGTGCCCCTACAAGGGGACCACGCACACACAGGTACGGGGGGGGATAGGGGGGGACACACAGATATACAGGGTGGGGGCGCGCGGGTCGCGCGGCGCGGCGCTGCAGTGCGCGCGGTGCCCCTACAAGGGGACCACGCACACACAGGTACGGGGGGGGATAGGGGGGGACACACAGATATACAGGGTGGGGGCGCGCGGGTCGCGCGGCGCGGCGCTGCAGTGCGCGCGGTGCCCCTACAAGGGGACCACGCACACACAGGTACGGGGGGGATAGGGGGGGACACACAGATATACAGGGTGGGGGCGCGCGGGTCGCGCGGCGCGGCGCTTCAGTGCGCGCGGTGCCCCTACAAGGGGACCACGCACACACAGGTACGGGGGGGATAGGGGGGGACACACAGATATACAGGGTGGGGGCGCGCGGGTCGCGCGGCGCGGCGCTGCAGTGCGCGCGGTGCCCCTACAAGGGGACCACGCACACACAGGTACGGGGGGGGATAGGGGGGGACACAGATATACAGGGTGGGGGCGCGCGGGTCGCGCGGCGCGGCGCTGCAGTGCGCGCGGTGCCCCTACAAGGGGACCACGCACACACAGGTACGGGGGGGGATAGGGGGGGACACAGATATACAGGGTGGGGGCGCGCGGGTCGCGCGGCGCGGCGCTGCAGTGCGCGCGGTGCCCCTACAAGGGGACCACGCACACACAGGTACGGGGGGGGGATAGGGGGGGACACACAGATATACAGGGTGGGGGCGCGCGGGTCGCGCGGCGCGGCGCTGCAGTGCGCGCGGTGCCCCTACAAGGGGACCACGCACACACAGGTACGGGGGGAGAGATAGGGGGGGGGACACACAGATATACAGGGTGGGGGCGCGCGGGTCGCGCGGCGCGGCGCTGCAGTGCGCGCGGTGCCCCTACAAGGGGACCACGCACACACAGGTACGGGGGGGATAGGGGGGGACACACAGATATACAGGGTGGGGGCGCGCGGGTCGCGCGGCGCGGCGCTGCAGTGCGCGCGGTGCCCCTACAAGGGGACCACGCACACACAGGTACGGGGGGGGATAGGGGGGGACACACAGATATACAGGGTGGGGGCGCGCGGGTCGCGCGGCGCGGCGCTGCAGTGCGCGCGGTGCCCCTACAAGGGGACCACGCACACACAGGTACGGGGGGGGATAGGGGGGGACACAGATATACAGGGTGGGGGCGCGCGGGTCGCGCGGCGCGGCGCTGCAGCGCGCGCGGTGCCCCTACAAGGGGACCACGCACACACAGGTACGGGGGGAGAGATAGGGGGGGGGACACACAGATATACAGGGTGGGGGCGCGCGGGTCGCGCGGCGCGGCGCTGCAGTGCGCGCGGTGCCCCTACAAGGGGACCACGCACACACAGGTACGCGGGGGGATAGGGGGGGACACACAGATATACAGGGTGGCGGCGCGCGGGTCGCGCGGCGCGGCGCTGCAGTGCGCGCGGTGCCCCTACAAGGGGACCACGCACACACAGGTACGGGGGGGGATAGGGGGACACACACAGATATACAGGGTGGGGGCGCGCGGGTCGCGCGGCGCGGCGCTGCAGTGCGCGCGGTGCCCCTACAAGGGGACCACGCACACACAGGTACGGGGGGGATAGGGGGGGACACAGATATACAGGGTGGGGGCGCGCGGGTCGCGCGGCGCGGCGCTGCAGTGCGCTACTACGATACGATAGGGGGGGGACACACAGATATACAGGGTGGCCCAAATACGGTCAGTGGGGGGAAGTCTGAAACTATAAGAGATACAAAGATCTGTTCTTAGGAAACATGAAACATCGATTTTAGTAAAAATAAAAACTGCATTCATAGATTTAGGAAAAAACTATAACTCACTCCGGGAATCGAACTCGGAAATTATGAAAAAAAATAATGTTCTTTATTTTTAACATGATATCTATAGTTTTATACTTCCCCTCATTGGCCGTTCTATTTGGGCCACCCTGTATACACACAGTGGATGCATAATCAACCATATGTTTACCCACACATGTACACTCATACACAGACAAATATACACATGTAGACACACATCAAACATTCATACACAGACAAACATACACATGTAAAAAAACATCAAACACTCATACACAAACATACACATGTAGACAGACACTCGCACACCCATACTCGTAGATCCCGTGGGAATTGTTAGTCAATTTTATGTTATGATATTTTATGTTTTGTTATTTGAGAGGCCATGCCTTGTCGTAACACAGTTTCAACTAGCACTGGAGGTATGGTCTCGAAAATTGCATCAAGTGTAGCAAATGAATTTTTACAAAATGATTTGATTTTAGATATTAATATCATCCATTCAATATTCCAGTTAATGCGACACGTCCAAGACGAACATTTGAACGAAACCGTAGTCACAAGTAAGTAAACTTTATAGTTGATATATCTGAGAAGAGAAGTAGCTGAACTAAGGTTCAATTTGGTTTTTATATTTCTTTTTTAATAATATATTTTTTGTATTTGTATGAAAATTTAAGAAATGTTATATTTTAATTATTTCTGTCAGTTCTTTGTAATTTAATTTTTGGCCCAAAATCAAAAGCTGGCCAGAAAATAAAAGTGCTGTATTCGGATAGAACACATCCTCCTTAGCATTTGTTGCAAATGTATGACCGGTGGACGATGTCCTTTAATTGGTACATTAACTTAACTATATATTTCTTCCTTTTCCCAGCGTCAATGAAGTTCAACAGCGCGGAAGTGCAAGCGGCAGACGTGCTTGTATGCGGAGCTTGCGGGTACGAGTCCGGCGACCACGCGCTGTTCAAGCGGCACATCGAGGAGCAACACGCCGCCAACACCGGGGACTGCTGACCGCAGGGGGGGGCGGCGGCAGGAGTGGCGGCAGCGGCAACAGGGGGGACCGCAGTGGCAAGAGGGGGGACCGCAGCGGCAAGAGGGGGGACCGCAGTGGCAAGAGGGGCGACCGCAGCGGCAAGAGGGGGGACCGCAGTGGCGAGAGAGGGGACCGCAGCGGCAAGAGGGGGGACCGCAGTGGCGAGAGGGGGGACCGCAGCGGCGAGAGGGGGGACCGCAGCGGCGAGAGGGGGGACCGCAGTGGCGAACGTGGGGACCGCAGCGGCGAGAGGGGGGACCGCAGTGGCGAGAGGGGGGACCGCAGCGGCAAGAGGGGGGACCGCAGTGGCGAGAGGGGGGATCGCAGCGGCAAGAGGGGGGACCGCAGCGGCAAGAGGGGGGACCGCAGTGGTGAGAGGGGGGACCGCAGCGGCTAGAGGGGGGACCGCAGTGGCGAGAGGGGGGACCGCAGCGGCAAGAGGGGGGACCGCAGTGGCGAGAGGGGGGACCGCAGCGGCAAGAGGGGGGACCGCAGTGGCGAGAGGGGGGACCGCAGCGGCAAGAGGGGGGACCGCGGTGGCGAGAGGGGGGACCGCAGTGGCGAGAGGGGGGACCGCAGCGGCGAGAGGGGGGACCGCAGTGGCGAGAGGGGGGACCGCAGCGTCAAGAGGGGGGACCGCAGTGGCGAGAGGGGGGACCGCAGCGGCAAGAGGGGGGACCGCAGTGGCGAGAGGGGGGACCTCAGCTGCAAGAGGGGGGACCGCAGTGGCAAGAGGGGGTACCGCAACGGCAAGAGGGGGGACCGGAGCGGCAAGACTTCAACAGTATGAGCGAATAATGATGTCATCAAGAATGGACAGTGAATTGTCGTGATTCCTCATCTTTGTAGACTACAATTTTGTCCAAGTCAAAGTTATAGTATATTTCCATATCTATACTTATATCATAAAGTTGAAGAGTTTGGTTGAACGCGCTAATTTCAAACTGATCAAATTGAAAAACTCTTTCAGTGTTAGATAGCCCATTTATCGAGGAAGGCTATAGGCTATACACTGCCGGCCAAAAGTTTGAGACCACTTGGTACACAACTTATAAAATGAAAAATAGTTTGTAATTGTGTATGATAACGAAACAATATACACACCTGCGTTATCTATGAATAATAACGAATGTCTATACACCATTTCTCTAATCTATTTCATACAGATCATACCACAAATGAGCATTGTTTAATTACCATAGATGAGTGCCGCGTTCGAGCCAGGTGTCACAATTATTGTAATATTTTATGGCGGCTCCTTTGTACTTGTTGGGTTATTGTTTAGCGTTGACCTTAGGTTGTTGAATATTTAGGATTATTTTTAGGTCATAAAACCTATTCATAACATGATTAATTAAGGAGTTATTCCTGCTAGAGTCTATTCAGTCTGTACTACTGTTCTGTTAAGTGAAGATCTTCAAAAATGGGAAAAGTGCGTGAAATCTCAAGTGAAACACGTTCCGCTATTGTTGTTTTACACAAAGAAGGCAAATCTGAACGTGAAATTGCTGCTAAGATGAAGTTATCGGAGACTTGTGTTCATAACGCAGTAACTCGCTACAGGAGAACCGGCAGTCATCAAGACCGTCCGCGCTCGACAAGGCTAAGAGCGACCACTTCTAGCGAAAATCATTTCATCGTTGTAACAAGCAAGCGTAATAGACGCTTAACAGCACCAGAAATCCGCTCTGAAGTCAATAAAAGTCGATCAAAACCTGTATCATTGACAACAGTAAAGAGAAGACTGAGAGATGCCAATTTGTTTGGTCGCGTTGCTGTTCGAAAACCACTGTTACGGCCTCAAAACTAAAAGAAACGGATGCAGTGGGCCCTTACCCATCATAATTGGACTGAAGAAGACTTCAAAAAGTTCTTTGGACTGATGAATCGAAGTTTGAAATATTTGGTTCGAAAAGAAGAGTTTTTGTACGGCGTAGTGCCGAAGAAAAGATGATGCCAGACTGTGTAGTGCCTTCAGTCAAACATGGTGGAGGCTTTATTATGGTCTGGGGATGTTTTTCTGGCTTTGGAACCGGAGATTTAGTCCCTATCGAAGGAATTATGAATAAGGAGCAGTACAAAGAAATATTGGAGCGAAATGCAGTTCCATCCGGGTTACGTTTGATTGGAGATAGATTAATTTTCCAACTAGATAATGATCCTAAACACAGTTCTAACCTATGCAGGGGTTATTTACAATATAAAGAAAGAGAACAGGTGTTGAAAAACATGGTGTGGCCCCCTCAGAGTCCAGATCTCTATCCTATAGAACTTTTGTGGGAGGAGCTCGACAGAAACGTCCGAAACCATTGTCCAACTTCGAAGGAAGACCTCTGGAGGATCTTACAAGAAAGTTGGAACAATGTTTCACAAGAAACAATGAATAAATTAATAGCCCGGATGCCTAGATTAGTTAAAAACGTGATTAGATGTAGGGGAGGCTTTTTTGATGAAAAGTCAGTTTAAACTGTTTATTTTTTTTTATAATTAATAATTGTAATTAGTGAGTAATTTTGTTGATTTTATATGTAATTGTAAGTTGATTATTTAAATAAAAAAAGTTATAAGTTTTACAATACTTATTTATGTAGTTTTATTTCATTTTGTATATTTTTCATGGTGGTCTCAAACTTTTGGCCGGCAGTGTATAACATCCCGCTACGACCAATAGGAGCGCAGCTATCGCGGGTTCAGTCGCGGGGCGCTGCTAGTGTATATATTTTAATGAATTTATAAGCTTTATTTAGTATAATGTTATGAATGTAAGCTAGGTCACATACCGAAACGACAAAATGTTTAAGGCAACAATTACTGACGACTTATACATAGATTGTAAAGTGGTCACCATGCCGGACAACCATCCGTAAGATGTGATTATTTATGTAAGGAGTGATTATTTGTGTGAACCACAACTGCCTTATTTGCATTGCATTTTTAGTTTAACAAAACCTGGTAAGCATTTGACACCTTGTCAGTCAAATCTGTCACTTTGACAGTATTCAAAATTGATTGTAAAACCTGGTTTAGTGCTAAACCGGACTAAAAATGCAACGCAAATAAGGCCACAAATGTTTGTCTCGGTCTGGGTGTGTGTGAATGAGTGTGTGCGTAGTTTCTGATACCCTAAATACAAGTTACGAACTTAGGGGTCAGTTACTATAATGAGATGATGGAGTGAATGATTAGGAAAAACAGAAATCTAACTCAGTTACTTAGTGCTTCTATCGGTCAAAATATTCATTTACTTTTCGGTAAAAAATTAGGTATGGGGGCAATAATTTTTGCCTAAAGATTTTTTTTTCTTCGGTGTGCGACTTGGTTAACTAAATGTGTTTCAAAAAAGCATTTTTATAAGAAAAACTCATAATATTTTAGTTATTTATTGTAAATATAAGGTATGTTTTAGTTAAATTGTGATAATTAATATGGATTTGTCCAAAACTAGATTTTAAATACATATATTGATATTGGTGTGTTAGCTGTTAGTTGTAATTCAAATCAAAAAAGTCAATAAAAAGTTTATGTTAATTATTTGGATTTCTTTTAGTCCCCAAATATCTAATTCATGTTCGTTTAGGGTAGGTGACAAAAAAAAATTGTCCGTCAGATAAATTAAAAAAAATATTGGACACTTCACATGCTTACCTTGTTTAAGACGACCTCGATGGCAGAGTGGTCATCATGCCGGACTGCCATCCGTAAGATTACAGGTTTGATTCCCGTGCGGGTGAATATTTGTGTGAACCACAAATGTTTGTCTCGGTCTGGGTGTGTGTGAATGAATGTGTGCGTAGTTTCTGATACCCTAGATTACGAACTTAGTTAATACCCACCCCCCCTCTAACCTTATGTAGGCGTGGCTAAAGATTTTGAAGATATTCTATTTAAAGGTAGATTAAAAAGTAAATAAAAATTCTGTCAAAATATTTATCATTTATTTAATTACAAATCCATTAATTTTATATAATTACTATAATAAGAAAAAGTTGCTAAAATCCTATTGTACACTTTTGAAGATCATTCATTTACTAGATTTCGTATTTGTACATGAATTTAATTTTACGTGCCATTAGTTACCTCGAAATTCCCACGGGATAATCGAAAACCCCCGGGAAATATTATCTAGTTTTCAAAGATTTTACAAAGAAAGAAATTTTCCTATTTCATTATCAGTATCTAAACGTTCACTCTTTACATTCACTCAACATAACATTTCAATCATCAAATCTAACTTACATTACACATAATCAAAAGATTACAAGAAAAACAATATCTATCAGTAAAATTGTAATATCTATCAGTAACAGTAATTATTACATTATCAAAAAATATAGTGTGCCTAAACACCAGTTTTGTGTCAAAAAACTATATTTAAAAACACTTCTTTTAATGAAACAATCGCCTTACATTGATATAATCATTTACTGATAATATTGTTGAACTAACAGTATACTGATAGGTATTGTTTAACTTTTCGTACTGTTGAAGTACTAATGTACTGATAGTAATAATTAAAACTACCAATGTCTGAACTGATTGTCCAACAAAATGTATCAATATTTTTTTTTAAAACAGTTTATTGATATAAGTACTTTGTTGAAGTATCTGTTTACTGATAAACTTTGTTTAACCTTTAATTCACTGACAGATTTTGTTAAACTGTCAGCTTACTGATAGATACTGTTTAACTATCAATTAACTGATAGCTTTTGTTGAATCATCAATTTACTGATAGACTTTACTGAACCAACAGTTAACTTACAATTTTTGTTGGACTACCAGCTCACTGATAGAATTTGTTAAACTATCAGCAATTCTGAAAACTATCACTTACCACTAAAATTATAAGCGTCTGTACAAATAAGTGCCTTGAAAAGTTATATCTGTAAAATGTTCTTAATTTACAAATTATGGACATTTTCTTTCCAACTGCCCCTTGCCTCCTTCATCGTATTCTTGAGAAGATATCCACATTTGTTGGAAAGATCCTATTGACGCGAGAATCGAACCTCCTGCAAATATGAAAAAATAAATAGGTAAAGTTTGATAATAGGTAGACGTGCATAAATATGTAGGTGAAGATATATTTTTTGAGAGGAGGGGAGATCTGGGGGAGGTTGTAAAAGAGACAAAAATGTAAGTAGATGTGCAATTTTTGAAAATTGATTGTGCCAGTGCAGTTCAGTGGTTACGACATCAGTGTGTGTGTGTGTGCGTGTCTGTCTGTCTCTATATGTTCGTGGTGTGTATGTGAGTGAGTGTGTGTGTGTTTTGTGTGAGCGTCTGCATGTGTGTTACCTATCCAGGTCGCGTCTCTTGAGTATGTGAGTGAGGTGCGTGTCTATCTGTCTGTGTACGTGGTGTGTTAGTGCGTCCGTGTCTATCAGTCTCTGGGTGTGTGTGTCTGTCTGTCTCTGTGTGTGCGTGGTGTGTATGTGTCTATATATTACCTATCCAGGCCGCGAATCGCCTCTCATGGTGCGTGGGCGGCGCGGAGAGCTTCAGTCGGTGCGAGGAGGGCGCGCGCGCGGCGAGCTCCCGCGCGAGGCGCTCGGGCCAGCCCGCCGCGCCCGCGCCGCCGCCGCACCACACCACGCCGCCCCACAGCGCCGCGCGGGCCTCGGCCTCACACGCGCTCGCCGCCGCGCAAACTGCACACACAGTACTAGTTATGGACATGTTCTGATATAAACTGTGGTCATTGTGGGATGCAAAACCACCGAATACTACGTTTGCGCCATAAAGTGGCCAAACGTAACTGTATTCTTATAATTTGGTCCAGACATAAAACTGTGGCGTCACTCCGGCTCTTCGAAAAATAAATGTTGGCCGATTCTCAGACCTACTGAATATGCTCACAAAATTTCATGAGAATCGGTCAAGCCGTTTCGGAGGAGTATGGCAACGAAAACTGTGACACGAGAATTTTGTATATTAGATAATTATTATCATTCTTTTTTTCTTTTCTTGTGGGCGTGATGTCGGCGACGCGCTGCGTTGGATTTCTGAGGCGCGTCGTCAGTTAAAACACTGTGATTGACGATCATTTTTGGATGGACGCCAATTAAACTGAGACGTATATGGTCAGACCTTTATTTATGTTTAACCATTTCGAAATTGGAAAATTCTTATGTTTTCGCCCAGCGCCTTCCGAGTACTAACAGAACCTCGTTCCAAAATTACATTACTTACCCAAATGTTGCGCTCCCAACGAATGTTCGAACAGACACTCAGCCAACTTGAACCTCTCGGGACCGAAGTCCTGGTGGTATCCCCCCGGGAACTCGTAGTGCATCCCGGGGACGCTCGCCGCCACGCGCTCGTCGTATGGGGTCTCCTGGACCTGGAAACAAAATATAAGTAATTGGTTGATAAATACTGAGAAATCTTACCCGCGCACTCCCCTCCCCCATCCAAAGCTAATCCACGTACTCATGTCATGTCTCACCCGCGTACTCCTCATATCTCACCCGCGTACTCATCTCACCCGCGTACTCATATCTCACCCGCGTACTCATACGTCACCCACGTACTCCCCATATCTCACCCGCGTACTCATATCTCACCCGCCTACTCATACGTCACCCGCGTACTCCTCATACCTCACCCGCGTACTCATATCTCACCCGCCTACTCATACGTCACCCGCGTACTCCTCATACCTCACCCGCGTACTCATATCTCACCCGCGTACTCCTCAAATATTGTGCCACCATACCTGTGCCACAGTATGTACGAAGTCTTCGTATTGTCGTTTCAGCATGTACTGTTGCCATGATTGTGTGAGGCCGGCCGGTAAGGTTTTTAGAGTGTATTTGCCTCTCTCTCGCTCGCGTATAACTTCTTTACTCTGGAAATAAAAGAGTTATGTTTTAGGAAGAGTTTATTATAAATACTATGCATAGATTATGATATAAATCTATATAAAGGGTGAAGTTTTCAAGTAGGTATGGTAGAACAAATCCTAAAATATTAAGAATATCGAAATATATTTTAAATGGACCTTTACAAGGCCATGATAGTGCCATATAGGTCGAGTTCTGGTCCTCACAATTAAATTTAAAATTTAAATAACCCCCAACACAGTTACTTTCATACCCCCATAACTTTTAAACGGGTCAATTAATTTTCATCAAACATGTCTAAGAACACTCGCACGTAAGTCCCCTTTAATACAAAATAAAAATAAAATGTTATCGGTTCATCTGTTCGGGAGCTGTGATGCCACAGACAGACATGTCAAACTTATAAGTTACACCCCTCTTTTTGCGTCGGGGGTTAAAAAATATGAGTCAACACGCAAAGAAGAAGAATTAAGCCTTGATGCCATACAAATTCAAACTGCATCTACCTATGTATTACCTGTATACTATAAATAGGTAACATCTGTATGTGCATATTCTGTAGCATTATCTTGGCCTGCGCCGCGAGGTGGTCCCCGCCGATCGGTGACCGGGCCGCCGCGCTTACCATTGCATACCTATATAAGATAAATAGTACTTAATTTGTTACTTATCACTGGCAAGTGTATTGCCACTTAAAAATTGGCAAAGGACCATTGGGTATCACTACGACCGACTATGGCAAAAATTAATTAGTGCTTAATTAGTGAAATTATGTATATTTTTTTTAAGATGCCAGAGAGCTATTATGTTCGGCAGTTGGACACAAATGAAACGCCAAATTGTGAACACTGCAAATCGCAGTAGACACTTGTAATTGTTATCGGAAATCCCCATAGACTGTCAGAAATACTTGAAGTCAGAAAGTTTTATCGCCCTCTGGGTTGTGACCGATAGCAGTCGCTTCACGTAAAATATTTTGATTTAAATAAGAGTCAAAACTTTTATCCCAATTACATATGGGATAAAAGTTTTGATTAAGGAGAATTTCTTAAGGTATTTTATAATTATGTAAGCCTCATGATACAGGTTCTACTTAGATCAGGCACCAGTCTCTCAAATCAAACAAATAAGACATATATACTTTGTAGCACAAATTCTTCCTAATTTAGGCTCCAATCTCCCAACGTAAATACACCTTTTTCCTATATCTTAATATAAATTAACATAATATTTATTGCCTTACCCATCTATAACAGGCACAGCAGAAGTCTGGCTAGCGCCCGCATCAACAACCAAAGCAGTGCTCTTGCCGTTAGCAAACGCTGCCAGCACAGCATTCTTAACGAGGAAGAACGCTGGTGCGTTGTACTTCTCAAATATGAGTTCTGCGAGCTTCTCGCGGGTCGGACGCGAGGCCCATACTGCCTCGGTGAAGAGGGCTGGGTGGTGCTCTGATGGGGAGCGAATTACCTGGTGATGGCAAAAAAAAATATTTTAAGTTACTTATTATTTAAAAATATGAGACCTATTTCACGACCTACAAGTAGAGTTACTCACCAAATAAAGTTAGTTCTGTCTCTTTCTTACTTTATATCAAGTGACAAAGACATAACATGTGAATAGGTACTCGGGATGTTACTTGAAGATAGTGATATAGGCCCTAATTATTATGAGTTTTTATATAATGAAGAGGTTAGGTTTGTAGGGGTAATCTCTGGATCTACTGAACAGATTTTGAAAATTCCTTTACCAAGAGAGAACCATGTTGGATGTAAGTGTCATAGACTTATATCCCTGTATTCACATGGGAACAGGACCTACACAGATTAAACACAGTTTTATTTTGAAATTATATTCTTTATATTTTTATATCCTTATATTTTTTTGCATCCCACTGGGTCTTATGGACCAACTTATCTATATATATAAGAATGGAGAACCTCCTGTTTTTTTGGAAGTCGGTTAAAAATGAAACACGTTTCCCGTTGTCACGCCATAACTTGAGAACAGCTAGACCGATTTGGCTAATTCTTTTTTTGCTGTGTTTGTTATTGTCAGGAGGTTCTTATTTTTTTAAAAAAAACTGTAATAGCAAACGGGAAACTTGAAGCCGGGGCGGGCCACTATTATTCAATAATGATTATGGTGATCAATAAAACATAGTTTTCGGTACTTATACCTTATTTCAGGGTAGGCTCGAGCCCCTCGGTGGGGACATATATGAGCTGATGATGATGATGCCTACCTTAGCATAACAATAATCCAGCATCTTCTCAAACAGGTCCCAGTTGTCGATCTGTCCGTCCTTCATGTACGTCTGCACCTCCATGTGCGGTCGAGGCACATGCAGCTCTGTCACGTCCATGTAGTAACGGAGCTCTCCTGTCTTGGTAGCTGAAAGGGAAAAGCGGGATTAGGGTTATGAAGTTCAACAAAAAAACAATTTGATTGACTTCTTGGAGGAACTGAACTGGTAGTTGAAGCCCATTTTATTCAAAACGGACGCAACTTCATCATATAAGCCAGTCTATAAGTTTATTGTTTGCATGATTAACAGGTCTTAATTGCGTTTAACATAATTATTAATATTACCTCGACGTTTCAACCGGGTTAAACCGATCGTGGTCACGAGAAGACAGAAGACAGTCTGCTCATGACCACGATCAGTGTAACCCGGGTCTGTTGATCATGCAATCAATAAATTCCGATCGCGAAAGTTTAAAAAGTCTTTGTTACAATTAAACTTATAGGGATCGGAGAAGATCCTATATGCAAATAAAATATTTTTTGTTAATATGAAATGGACACAACATAACAGATATTGCTATGTAATCTTAAATAAGAAATGCTAGTTCTATGGTTTATAGGCAACAGACAAACATACTTTTTTTATATATATACCTAAGAATAGATAGAAAAACCCAGTCTATGTCAAGCTGAGATATTTAAATTCACACAAATAACATAACATAATCATTCACTACATCATCTCATTAGAATAACTGACCCCTAACTCAGCTCGAAGCTTGTATCAAAATGTTTGTTTTAAGCGGGAATCGAACTCGTAACCCGTGGCATAAGAGGCACGGCAAGTATACTGCTTGGTCTTCATTATTCGGAACTACTCTTGCAGTGTAGAACAATTGAGTTCGAGAGTAGATTTTTTTTACAAGAGTAGGTTATGTTTGCACCAAAATAGCGCCAAAAATGTTTTACACTTACCGGTCTGTGTAACATTTCCATCTGGAACCTTTTCTTCAGCCTCAGGGATATGAGTCGATGGTCCAACGCCAATAACCGATGGAATATCAGCTTTCGGAGTATCTTCCTGAGCATACCCGACTCGAAACGAGTGATGGCCAGGATCAAACACTAATGCACCAATCTCATCACCACCATACAACATCCCGTTCGGACCACTCATTTTTACACAATTTTCGTAATTTTCATTAATTTATTGATAAAACAACGCTACTTCGGCTTGTTTTCATGAGTGAGTTCTTTTGAATTTGAGTGAACGAGAGATTGAATGACTAGCATTTACCACAGACGATAAACAGACGGATGTTTGATTGGATTGCTTCTAAGATCTTTTAGTGAGAGAATCCTGGTCGTGATCCTTATTCTATGGATTGCTTCAAATATTTTTTGATGGATAAAAAGACTTGTCTTCCAAAGTTATTATTTTTTATCTGTGGTGCAAGAAAAATGGCGCTGTTTCTCAAACTTTTTTAAGAAGGGAGTATTGAATGAATATTGATAGTAAATATGATCATTATTTTATTTATTACCATTTTAATACTAATGGGACAAAATCTATTGAATAATGGCGAAAAATAAAACACAATAAACAATAGTTACACCAAGTTTATTACAAAAATTGATTAAAGTTGACACAATATTTCACAGCTACAAAACACCGACATAAATAACTAATATCGTATTAGAGATCAAACCATTTGTTAATAAATTGATTATTTTAAATAAAAAGTATTTTTATTAAGAAGACAGGTACAAACAATTGAATTATTCCCAACCTTTTTACCGGGTGCATTGTATATGTATTTCGAAGTTAGTATAAACTTTATACAAAATGGCGCTATATATTATACAAAAATAATTAATTATTGGATATATAAATATGTATATAATACTGATTATACAAAATACTTACAGTATGTAGTAGAAAGTCACAGACCTAAGTCAATACTATGGAGTCTATAATTATAATATTTTATACAAATTTATTTATTTATTTTATTGCGTAAATTATACTACTTAGTATGCATAGAAATTAAATAATAAAAGTACTTTTGAAGTTAATATCTGAGATCATTAAAATAAAAACCGCTTTTTTAAACGCGTTAATCGCAGGAACTATAAAAACTACTAAAAAAAATGTTTTCAGCTAACGTAAGTATAGTTTTCTGTTTATTGAAGAAGGTAATCCATACCATATTACTATTACTACTTTAAGTTTGAAACCGCTGGGCTTCTCGGTTATTACGAGTAAAAGAAGGTAGCGAAGAAACTACTTATAACAATAATTCTTGCAATCAATTTTTTTCAACACATTTGCTCATAAAGGGGCTCTTATTTGTGCAAAAACAGTTGAATAATGACACGCTTGATTCACAAGTGAGTCGTAGATTGTTTTTTTAAATTGCTTTGTTTTTAAAAGTTTCGATATGAAAAAAAATGTGTTTTTGTCAAAAAAAGAAATAATTAAAAGCAAACTTCAACTATGTTGCCTTACTTTTGGTAGGTCGATTGTGTGAATGGTCGATTCCATTCATTCGTTTTTTTTTAATAAGTATATTCTTTTAGTCTTTGGCCAATCACCATTGTTGTGTTGGATGCGCGCGAACAGAAATACTGTTTATTTATTAGTGAAAAATGATATTTTATTATGAATTTCTTCGCAAGTGTGTTGAAAAACGTTGTATGGTACGCGCGTGTATTGATGATTACTATCCGATATTAACTTACCTCGCTTGTACCAAAAATAACTATTATCTACTTAATAAAAATGAGTAGTTAATTCATAATAATTTTAGGCAAAACGGAATGTTAGTATATTCTACATAATTAAATTATGTATAATAAAATTAGTAATAAATTATACAGTAACTATTCTACAAGTAGTTTACTAAGTAGTATTTTGTATAGTGTAAAAAAAGTATTCATTTTTTATTGTACATAAATCTAATATCTAAATAGGTATTTTTTTTTTACAATAAATCTTTTTTTACTAATCACGAGGAGATAATAAATAATTATTTTAACACCTAACTAAGAAATTATTAATCTAAAATTCTAACACATATTCTGATATATTAATACTTAAAATCTACTAAAATATTAATTAATTAATATCTATAATAAGACTGATAATAGTGATACTTATACACTCGTCGAATTTGTAAAAGCACGGTGCACGGAATATCCGCGGATATTTATCGTGCATCGGATACCGATATCCGTGCAATGTAAATATTTTCATTTTGTATGGAGAGGAGAAAATCCTATCCTAACTTCCTAACTAATATTATAAATGCGAAAGTAACTCTGTCTGTCCGTCTGTTACCTTTTCACGGCTAAACTACTGAACCGATTGACTTGAAATTTGGTACAGGGGTAGCTTATGTTCCAGGAAAGAACATAGTACGTTTTATCCCGAATTTTCTACGGGATCGGAAACTACGCGGGTGAAACCGCGGGGCACAGATAGTATGTCATATTTTTTTATTATTAAGATTTAAAAAAAAACCGGCAAAGTGCGCATGAAGGGTTCCGTACCAAAAACGACGAAAAAATTGTATCAAAGATTATTGCATTAGAGCCCCCTTGAGTATTTGTTTTATTTTGTTTTTAGTATTTGTTGTTATAACGGCATCATCTATGAAAATTTCAACTGTCTAGCTATCACCGTTCCTGAGATACAGCCTGGTGACAGACGGACAGCGAAGTATCAGTAATAGGGTCCCGTTTTTACCCTTTGGGTATGGAAACCTCAAAAAGACGGACATGGCCATACCAAGTCAACACTTTACGAAAAAAATGAGAGATCTAGAGGCATTATCCAGAGAGGAGACACGGGAATACGTTTGTATGGAAAGCTGTTCGACCACTTTATTGCTGTTCAAAGAAACTTGAAAGATTCGACGAGTGACAAAATTAGGAGCTTATAATTACAAGTAGATTTGACAGCACATTTGTTACACAATAATATTATAATAGCTAGTACATTATTATTAATAGACCATAGAGTATTTTAAATAAACTTTAAATTGTACTTAGGTACGGTCAGCGTTAGATAAAAGGTACCTCCTCCTCTATAGTGAGTAATACCAAGGGGGGTATGTTAAGTATAGAGTCGCCAAGTTTTCTGTGCCGGTGACAGCGTCGCTGTAATCGCATCTTTTGGTTGTCATTTTGTTGAAAATGTATCCAAATGACATTAGAATCAAAATGACAATAGTGCTTCCAATTTTGACCTTTTATCTGACGGTAACTGTACATATAACATATTTTTTAAAGGTTTGCCAAACATACTTCACAATTCAAATCATGGTAATTATAACTACTGTAATAATATTTCAAAGAGGTAAGATTTGGTTTTTGTAAGCTGGCCATCATCATGAATTTATTCACAAAAACCATTATTTTGTATTTCATCAGTATGATTCATCAACAATAAAATGAAGCTTAGGGTCTATTTCACGACCAAGTAAAGTTAATTTTGTCTCTTTCTTACTTTATATCAAGTGACAAAGACAAAACATGTGAGCTACTAGGAACGTTACTTGAAGGTGGTGAAATAGGCCCTTAGCCTTTTGATAAAAAGGTTACGTTTAATTATGATTTTCCTACGGGATTATGAAAACCGTGAATTTATCACGCAGTAGTCAAAAGACCAATTAAAAATCAACTGATTTAGGTATATTATTCTCAAAAATAAAAGATACAGGGATATAAATGAATTACCAAAACATTTTGATAAGTTGTTTTCAGTTGAATAAATATGTATTCAATAAATCATTTTCACGAAGCACGGAAATTCCTGTCAATTTGACAGTTGACAGGTGAGTTTCCGTGCTCTGTGCTTTTTTATAAGTCACATAAATATATGTATATAATTTTATATTCTATAGGTATAGGTTAAGCTCATGAGGGTACTAGTCTAGGGTAAAAAATATATTTTATATTAGGTACTGTTTTGTCACAAAAATATTCATGGGTGGAAGAAATAGGGTTACAAATTGACAGTTAAAACTGTCAAAGTCAAAATGTTAAATAATTGAAAATCGAACTGAAATAGGAGGATTCTGTTTTTAAATAGGATAAACAGTAAATTACCTTTCCTTTAAAGAAGTAGGTAAGTACTTAAGTATATAGATTTATAAATATTTATAAATTAAATGTTACAATATCATCTCTTTTTTTAGGCAATATATTTTCATCCACACTTTACTAATTGAATTTAGGTTGACATACATCTGTAAGTTTGTACGATGCGATATTATTTTGATTAATATCTTTATAAAAAGGTTCTGTCAAAAGCACAGAGCACGGAATTCCAACCTTCGTGTTCTGTGGTCAAAAACGGGAACTAGTCGTTTTATTAATTTCCCTCGAATTTAATGGGATTACTTCGAGACCATATCAAACAAAAAACGAATTTACAATATCTGTTCGCATTTGACACTATTTTTGGGTAAAATTGGTATGAATTTGATACTCCAAGAAGTCGATATTTGTAAGGTTTCATGCTAATTGGCACTAATCGTACGATCTCATGATGCGGTTTAGTCGTGCGATTAAGTCCAAAAATAATATAGATATCTTCAGAGTGTAAACTTGCAACACAAGCCTTCGCACGAGCACGAAAAGATCATTTTCACTCATCGGAACATCATCGTATCATCGTACGATCATTGCCAATTAAGACACCTCTATCTGCATTCCCAACTTAACTAAAATTGATAACACCTTTCTTCTCCACGTCATCGATATTAGCCCACAGCATTACTGCACCACACACCCAACGCTAACAGCGCCTATAAGCGGAGCAGCACCTAGCCCTGCATCGCCATCACTTACAGCTGGTGGACAGCGGCGCTCGGAGCAATCAGCGCAGACGCAGGCGGCGCGGAGCGTGCAGAGACCACGAGCGGTGGCTATGGCTTCCCACTTGATTTGCTCGTCAAGTGTCCCGCCGCGGCTTAGTAGGTGCTATAGGAGGTAATGTACAAATAAACATCAACTGTGTACATATATTGTCTGACTAACTAAGCTTTAATCCTATTTGGTCAATATTTTTCTGCAGCTGATCTTGAATTAAAAAGTTACTGATAGCGTTTCGAGCCTTAATTTAGACTATGATTTTGATAAGTGACTTATCGAAGGCATTTGAGAGTGTTCAACATTAACTAGTCTTTTATATAATCAAGAAACTACGCGCCACTAAAATGCTGCCTTGAATTTATCTACTTTTGTCTTACTTATAGGATCTAAGAGAGAATTTCAATAGAAAATATATGAAGGATCATATGCAACATTGGGGGTTCCACAAGGCTCTATATTGGGACCGATTCTGTTTGTTGTCTTTATTAAAGACTTACCTCTAATTGTGAGGAATAACCACGAAATGATATTGATGTATCTCGCGGTTTTACCCACGTATTTCAATCCCGTGGAAATTAAGGGATAAAAAGTATCCTTTAAGTTAATGAACATCAGTAATATAAGATTTATTCTAAATCGATTCGGTAGCTATTAAAAAACAAACATCCATCTATCAATCGATCTTAACATTAATTTTGTCTTTCATTGGCTAAAGTTCATCCTCTGCATGTGTAAAGTAAAATTTAGGCTAGTTTTTAACTTAAAACTGGAAATCTTACCTGCATAACTTCAAAATCAGTAGCCTTCCACATATCCCGATCTTTCAACTTCTGTTCCTCTTTGGCCATAGTCTTCCTCTGCTTCTTAGTAGGTCCAGAGTACTTCACTTCTTCACTGTATATCGACGTTTCGTCAAATTGTAGGGAATACGCGTCGACTGATGTGGCGTCATCTGGAGTGGCCAGTTCCACTTTGTCCAATATTTGTGAGTCAGTTGGGTCATCTTGCATGTCAAGTGTGGTGGTGGAGGTGGCGTTTGTTGATGGTAACGGTTTGTAGTTTACCTGTGAATGTTTAATGGTTTTGATATTGTGGTTGGAATAAACAATTTTGAGACGTTATCAAATTCTTAAATTTTTGTTGAACTAATTGTTAAATACTTAAGGCCTATTTCACGACCTTCAAATAAAGTTACTCACCAAGTAAACTTAGTGTTGTCTCTTTCTTACTTTTCTCAAGCGACAAAGACAAAACATGTGAGTAACTACTCGGAACGTTACTTGAAGATGGTGAAATAGGCCCTTTAATTAAAACGTTACCCTTTAAGAGAAAGAAGTAGAATTGGGTTCTTACTCAATAATTCAGAAATTTAGCATCCACTGGTATTTAAAATGTGTTATTTTTAAGGGTTTTTAAAAATTGTAAAGGGATATTAGGACTTGAGGGAATTAAGATGGCCTCTCGGCATAGAAGTGTTAATAATTCAATACTTCTATAGGTACCTCACCTGTGCTTCTTCGTCTTTTGTTTCAGTTTCTTGTGGAGACGGCACAGACGGCAGTTTTTCTGATTCATCCTAAATAATAAATAATGATATATTGTAAAAAATCTCATGTAATTATACTTCTCTGAAAATTAAATGGCTTGTCTAATTTTTAGTAATTTTTTGTGGAAGAAAATTTAGTAAAGACCTAACTGTTTTTAGCAATAAATTATAAGTGTGTTATAAAATTAATAAGTTTCATTTTATTACAAAATCCCTACAGAATTGAAAACGAGACATGTGACCGCGAGACATACTATAGAGTCACCAAGTTTTCTGTGTCGGCGGCCAAAAGTGTAAGCTTCTTTGTCATTTAGACTCTAATGTCATTTGGATACATTTTCAATAAACTGACAACCAAAAGATGCGATTACAGCGACGCTGTCACCGGCACAGAAAGCTTGGTAACTATATACTATTCAAGTTAATATAAATATAACATTCTACAAGATATTTCTGTATTTACTCACCTCATCATCGCTGTCCAAATTAAGCAATGCGAACTCTGAGAACCCGTTGTAGTCGTCATGGTACCCGCGGCTTGTAGACGGTATCGGAGACGGGGGTGATACCACTGGGAAAATACATAACATAACATAATCATTCACTCCATCATTTCATTATAGTAACTGACCCTAACTAAGTTCGTGACTTGTATCTAGGGTATCAGAAACTACGCACACACTCATTCATACACACAGACCGAGGCAAACATTTGTGGTTCACACAAATATTTACCCCGCACGGGAATCGAACCCGCAACCTTACGGATGGCAGTCCGGCATGGTGACCACTCTGCCATCGAGGTCATCATCGTTTGCCCCTTATGTTACAAAAACAATTTAATTCGCTAAAGTTCAAAAAGTATATTATAACCCCTCACCCAGTTCAGTGCTGTTACTGTGTTGGATGTCAGTGCTGTTACTGTGGTGAATGAGGTTCTCGGTGGACGGCTGGTCCTGGTTCTCCCGGCTCCTGCCCTTGAATAACCCGAACTTCACTGGCGCCATCTGGTGGGCAAGATGAGGTGATAATTAAGTATACCAATGGACAAAAAAATTGTTCTGAGTTGCATGGGTGACGGTAGCTTTTCGTTAATAGACTTATCAGGGTAGGAGGTATCAAGTGTCGACGAGAAACTATGCCAAGAGTTGACAAGCCACTGAGCGCTAGCGTAAGCAAGCCGTAAATTATGATAGCGGGAAACGCGCGGGTTAAAAATCATTCACTCCATCATCTCATTACAGTAACTGACCCCCAAGTTTGTTACTTGTATCTAGGGTATCAGAAACTACGCACACACCCATTCACACACACACACACACACACACACACAGACAGACTAAGATAACTATTTGTGATTCATACTAATATACGAGTATCACGCGCGGGCGAATTTGCCGACGTCATTATGTTTAGGCCGCCGGCTTTTGTCAGCTGTTCAGAGGCTTTAGGCGTCGTTCTAATCGTCAGTTTATCGTACGATGCGTTTTTATCATGCGATGAAAATAGCTATTAAATAAATCATATGATCGTGCGAAGGCAATCCACTACATATTTTAAGTTTTCTATCGATTTGTAAAAGTGTCAATTCGCCACTATAGTTTGTAAAATCTTTAGGAGAATAATACTACCCCTTTAAGTAAAAATTGTTTTTTGTAATTAAAATATTCGTTTAAATTTGTACCTAGCGTTTAATCTCAATACAATTTAACATTATCATCTTTAATAGTCAGAAACATCGATACTTTCTATCGACATAGATTTAGATCCTGCCAACCCTATGAACGAAAGTTTGACATATGTCATAGAGATCATCCTAAATTTTAACAACTATAGGCGAGATATTTTACTGGCGGGATGTCACCTAAGCCATTAGAACATACACTAAAGAAAGAACATTTCAACATACATATGTATGTTTGAACTCAACGCGCGAAGAAATCGCATCGTTCCATCGTACGATACGAATAAAAAAACCGACTTCAAAAACTGAAAAGTATACTTACCTACTTACAATTAAATTAAAAAAATAAAAAACCCACAACACAATTACTTTCAATCCTTATAACTTTTAAAAGGGTCAACCGATTTTCATCAAACATGTCTAAGAACACTCGCACGTAAGTCCCCTTTAATACAGAAAAAACCTAAATTGAAATCGGTTCATCCGTTCGGGAGCTATGATGCCACCGACAGACAGATACACACACAGACACATCAAACTTATCTTATAACACCCCTCTTTTTGCGCCGGGGGTTAAAAATAGACATCGCTCGGTAAAAGCTCATTTAGATCGCAATAGCTTAAAAACTATAAAAGATGACATTTGATAAGTAGCCCGGGTAAAAGCTTCTCGGTGACATTAAAATTACTTCTTTGTATATAAAATTCTCGTTCCCGTACTCCTCCGAAACTCTACCCGATTCTCATGAAATTTTGTGAGCATATTCAGTAGGTCTGAGAATCAGCCGACATATATTTTTTATCCCGAAATTCCCACGGGAACGGGAGCGGGAACTACGCGGGTAAAACCGCGGGGCACAGCTAGTAAGTAAGTATCCAAAATTCTTCTTCTTCTAATATGTACTTATAACTATTTGTCCTTTTAAAAATTAGATAGTTTGATTAACATGAAAAAATGTTTTCTTTAAAAACATTGTATAATAATAATTGTCTATTATAATTCACACCAATTTAATACTTACAAGTAAATGTAAGTTCTCTTAAAATAATCAACAATTGCTACGCAGTTAATTAAAGAAATACTTATAATTATTAAATTATACCCAAAAGACTATATTTATAACAATTTTAAACACCTACCTTTTAATAAATCCACAAAAGAATCACAAAATCTCATACAAATTCACAAAAATATTATTCACAAACGCGTAATAAGTACAAAAATAGATAAAATTACAATTTGATATAAGAATAACGTTCGAAAACTTTATTTTTGTAGAAAAAAGTAATAAAATTCAAATTTAGAACTCGTCCTCTTTGGTAAAACACTTTTTTATTTTTATTTAGAAAAACATTTGCGTCGTATCCGGTGTGGTGAGGAACTGAGGAAGGTTCTTTTATATGAACGGTTTGAATGATATGATACCATTCGACAGGTTGGTGCTTAGTATTTTTTGCACCTATTACTACTTAATCTTTTGTTCAATACTTCTTTATAATGAATAATATAAAACTTTGTTATCATAACTCTTCAGCTTGAGTCATACAAAATATCTTTGTCCATATCCAGCTTGAGTCATCTGTCATATTGTAGATCTATGTACATGTATTTAGTTAAAGTAACTAGTTATTAATTAAACATTGAAATAAAACTAGTTAAAGGTATTTTGGTTTTACATTTAAATTACCTAATTTTATTTCAATGCGTAGTGTTCGTGTCAATAAAATAAATCAATGTGTATTATGTAACTGTATGACTAAAAATCTCTTTGTGGACTCACTTCTTAAAGAGTCTAATTATCCAATTATTGAGTCACAATCTGTTTTTTCTGTGCCGGCGGCCAAAATTGGAAGCTACTATTGTCATTTTGACACCAATGTCATTTGGATATTATGTTTTCAATAACCTGTCAACCAAAAGATGCTATTACAGCGAGGGTGTCACCGGCACAGAAAAGGTTCTGACTCAATATCACGTTTGCTATTTTTCTAGAGTTACCTTTTTCACCTTCATTAATATTTCACTAATATCTAAATACCTAGTATGAAATTACCTGTTACAAATATCTACTAAAATATTAGTTCCAACGAACTGCCTACTAAAAAGAACCTTCCACAATGACGTTCTAAATTCAAAGTTGCGCGCGCATCGTGTTTGTAATCCACATTTGACCTATTTGCGTTCGAAATTATTTTAACAGAACCTTATTCTCATAGACATGACAATCATTTTCGCTTACATTAGTTAATTCTTTTAACTTTGTAAAGTATTCGTATAAGATAGAAGGATCGTTTGAAATGCAACTCTATTCCTAACGTTTTAAAGTATATTTCACCTTGTACTTTCACATAGTAAAATAATGCTGTGTATTTCTTTAGTGGAATATAAACCGTAAAATAACGAAGATAAAGCCTAATATTGAATGATTCATAAGAATTAATTGGTTATCAGGGATATCCTGAGATGTGATCGATATGTTTTGGTGTAAATAACGTATTTTTGATTGTCTACATTTTTTTCGTAGCTACGTAGTATGCCACGGTTACAATAGCTACGTTTATTACTACGAGATTGCTACGAAAATGAATGCATGTTTTCTATATTTGATTTTTTGACGACCTCGATGGCACAGTGGTCACCATGCGGGGCCTTAAGGTTGGGGGTTCAATTCCCGTGCGGGGTGAATATTTGTGTGAACCACAAATGTTTGTCTCGGTCTGGGTGTGTGTGTGAATGAGTGTGTGCGTAGTTTCTGATACCCTAGATACAAGCTTCGAGCTTAGTTAGGGGTCAGTTACTATAATGGGATGATGTAGTGAATGATTATGTTATCAAACATGGCTAGGATTTAAGATCACCGACATGTTTCCAAGCATGGTGATTTCAGATATTGTTCCTCGCTGTACTAATATCATCAGTATAGTGTTTGTACTAAGATTTACTTTTTCCTTACCAAGGGCTCAAGCTATCAAGCTAAGCAACATACTAAATTACTTTTGTAATATCTTTTTAGAATAGATAGCAAACAACCTACACTAAGACAATTATTAGACACTAGCAGCGCCCCGCGGTTTCACCCGCGTAGTTCCCGTTCCCGTGGGAATTTCGGGATAAATAGTGTCTAATTATTGTCTTAATGTAGTTGTAAATCCTATGTGTTATTCTGATGAATAAGCTAAACTATTGTAAGTTTTCATTAAAATCCATTCTGTAGTTTTTGCGTGAAAAAGGACAAACATCCACACTCACAAACATACAAACTTTCGCATTTATAATACCTACTAGCTCTGCCCCGCGGTTTCACCCGCGTGGTTCCCGATCCCGTGAGAATTTCGGGATAAAACATAGCCCACATGTCCTTCCCCGGACCAAAAGCTGGTACAGATGTTCCTTATAACTAGGAATAACACATAGGGTACTTTTTATCCCGAAATTCTCATGGAATTGGGATTCACGCGCGTAAAACCACAGCTGTTATCCAAATATTCCTTATTTAATATATTCAGGGAAAAATAAAACAAATTAGCCATGGAATTACATTTTATTTCAGATTTTAATGACTACATTTATATTCTAAAGTACAACCAGATAAACGGATATACGCGTCGACCCAGCCTCGGCGCGTCATATCCGGTTAAAATAATAAGTAGTTGATCAATTTACTTAATTGGAACGGATATATTGACTAGAGAAACGTATTATAGTGATTATTACTAAGTTTAACTATTTTATGAATAAATAATGGTTATTATATAAAGCAGTTTAATTTATATTTTGTGATTGAAATTAAATTAAAACTTTGTTAGTTCAGCTATTCCTCACTAGGTGGTGCTGTTTTAAAATCATATTCGTGTACAATTTAGTTTAGCTACTCTCCAATAGATGGCGCTGTTCACAAAAGTTTAAGTTTGTCATTTATTTTATAGCATGGTTATTTTATAGAAATTAATTAATTAATTATTAAATATTGTATACTTATTATGGTTTTGCATTTAATATTTCGATATACATAAATGGTTTACAGTTGGTAGTGCATTGTTTTTTACATATTATGATCGAAGTTTTTGAACAGTTCTTCGTTGAGGTTGTCAAAGAAGGGGCTCTCTCGGAAGATAATGGACGAACCGGCTATGTGCATCTGTCGTTTACCATATCTGAAAAAAAAGAAATAATTAGAAAAATTAATATAAGCACTTAACATAATTTATCACCAAATATTAAAATTTGCGCCATCTGTGTAAGAGTGGCTGAACTAAATCAAGTATAATTTGACAAAATGTTTTACTTTTCGTTCGTAAGTAGCGTTGTGTGTCCACAATTTATATAAAGTGAAAGTTACAGTATGTGCGCCATTAAAAACTAAAATGTAAGTAAAATTTTGGCGCCCAACATGTAACTAATTAAAAAAAATGAAGTGAAAATAATTGACGACTTTATAAGTAAGTAAGAACATCTCTCTAATATATAAAATTCTCATGTCACAGTTTTCGTTGCCATACTCCTCCGAAACGGCTTTGACCGATTCTCATGAAATTTTGTAAGCATATTCAGTTGGTCTGAGAATCGGCCAACATCTATTTTTCATCCCGAAATTCCCACGGGAACGGGAACTACGCGGGTGAAACCGCGGGGCGCAGCTAGTCAATATATAAAAGAAAGTCGTTTTAGTTACACTATATTTTATAACTCAAGAACGGCTGAACTGATTTGGCTGAAAATTGGGGAGAAATAGCTGAGAGCCAGGAGAGGATTTTTATCCCGAAATTCCCACGGGAACGGGAACTACGCGAGGGAAACCGCGGGGCACAGGTATTTTTATAAATTAGCTGAATAAATCATTTATTAAGTACAGACATGTAATTGAAGGACATAGTATGCCCATGCTATGATATTTATACTGCTATGTTATATCGACCAACGTGTCAGACGTTGTTGAACCGAAAAACAAACACTTTAAAACGTAGTCTCAAGTTTGTCCGTCAGTACTAAAGAAAAATAAAAATATGAGACAAGTACTTTTTGTTATAGCGTGTTCAATATTTTTTAATAAAGTTTATCTGATGGATACAGAAACGAAGAAAATAGCACACATTTTATTATTTACGTTATTTCCTTACACGAAGAATATAAATACCTATAAATACCTCAGTTTCAATCCCATCGGTAAGTATGTATAAATAACTGTTTCAAAGCCCTCCCCTCCGCGAGACTACTCACATAACTCACACAACTAACTTATTTAACTCACACAACTTATTTAATAACTCACCTTCCTCGTCCATGGACTGAATAATACTCTTGTAGTTCCTTTAAATAGTTGGATATCTGTTCAGCGGTGTCGAAGCGTTCGGGGCGACGCGGGCGTGGGTACTGTGCTTGGGACGCGCATGACAAAATGGCGGCTAGCAACAAGATGGCCGACATTATTAGACGCATTTTGGTGGCTGGAACAAAAGAGTTTAGGTATTTAGAAACTTTTATTTTTAGCACGGTCGTAATTCACAGGAAAGTTCGTACGTTGACCTGTAGCTAACTATCTCTGTAAATTATCCTTTTCTTCATTATTCATCCCGCTCGCCATTGCATCCGTGCGAGCGGGACGCATTATAATTTACGCAGGTGCGACAAAGATAGATAGCTACAGGTCAATGTACGATATTCTTTGTGAATTACGACCGTGCATAGGATTATTTTTTTGTAATAATAAAAACACTTAATTTGATAATCCTAATCCTAACTAATATTATAAATGCGAAAGTAACTCTGTCTGTCTGTCTGTCTGTCTGTCTGTTACCTTTTCACGGCTAAACTACTGGACCGATTGACTTGAAATTTGGTACAGGGGTAGCTTATGGTCCGGGAAAGAACATAGGATACTTTTTATCCCGAAATTCCCACGGGAACGGGTACTACGCGGGTGAAACCGCGGGGCGCTGCTAGTTGTTTATAAAAAAGACGCATTTTGGTGTAGAAAAAACGTTTTTTAAATTAAATATTAATTTCTTTGGTGTTTCGAATAAAGGCTTAGATTAAATCAAATTACTTATGATTTTTAAAATTAGATACAAAACTAAATCGGAAATAATTTATTCAGTGTTGGCATGTACATATGTATAAAGAGCGTCGGTGGCGCAGGGTTTAAGGCCGTTGACTTCCGATCGGAAGGGGCCTGGTTCGAACCCCACCGGTCCCACCACGTACCAATGTGTTTTCAATTTACGAATTCATACCTAAGTACGTTAATTTCGACGCTGTTATACGGTGAAGGAAAACATCGTGAGGAAACCTGCATACACCTGGGAAGAAATTCTAGGGTTGTGTGTGAAGTCAACCAACCAGCACTTGGCCTGTGGTCGACTAAGGCCTAATCACCCTAATTCAGGGTAGGCTCGAGCCCCTCGGTAGGGACATTATATGAACTGATGATGCATGTGTGTATAAATAGGTTATTCCACAAATCCCCATTGGAAATCCCTTTTTGATAATTATTGTAAAATGTCTCACTATTAATTTATTTTAAACTACACATAATTAATGTGAAGTATCTCCATTAAACAGTACCAAAATACCCGGTTTTCACCGTAAATTCACGTCTATTTTGAGTGAGTTGACCAAACATCGGCCATATTGTGTGCAGAGCACTTGATTCGGCCCACAATTACACTTTAATTACGATATTATTTTAAGAAGTTCATGGTTAATATTCAACTATGAATCAATTACGAGTATTTTGTGTAATTTCAGACAAGGTTTAATTTATTTTGCCAAAAAATACTAGTTTGGGTGAACACGATGCACCGTTTCATTAGTTTATTACTTAGACCTCTCTAACTACTACTCTCTATACTCTCTATAAACTCTATAACTTAAAAAACCCTAATAACTTCATGTTTCTAAACCAAAATAAATGAATATTGATTATTTTTATAATGACCTTTGCCCAGCACTGGTATATTTTTCATATACTTATTTGCAATAGTCCCAGCAGAAACCGGGGACTGTCCTTGGATGCATTTTATAGTGTTATACAGGGATAGTCGCCGGATTGTGCATCCTTTACACAAGATTAAATATGTCAAAGGGCTTCCGTGTGTTGGCTTTGGCCCATACTAGCCTTCCAAAAGACCAGGACTCCTTAATAGTTCCTTGAAAGGAAAAGACATGACAAAAATTACGTAAGAAAAAGGTAGAGAAGGAATGGAAGTAGTGTATGAACATATTATATTTATTGAATTCCTTCACAGTGCCTGATTTCCTAGTATTTTTATAATATCGTATGATGACAATGCACAACGAACTATCAGATTTAATTAAAGATATACATTATATATTAACAATTATATACAAATCAAAGGATTTGTAACTAATCTACAGTTGATAATATTCAAGCTGAAATGATAACGGTTGACGGTATTCTTTTAACTAACGATTTGTTATCTATACTTGGTGTAATGTGGAAAGTTTGTTTGTAAATATCAAAGCTCTGGAATTTTGTATCAATGGACATATTTTTAACCCCCGACGCAAAAAGAGGGGTGTTATAAGTTTGACGTGTCTCTGTGTGTGTGTGTGTGTGTGTATCTGTCTGTCTGTGGCATCATAGCTCCCGAACGGATGAACCGATTTCAATTTAGTTTTTTGTATTAAAGGGGGCTTACGTGCGAGTGTTCTTAGACATGTTTGATGAAAATCGGTTGACCCGTTTAAAAAATATGGGGGTTTGAAAGTAATTATGTTGGGGGTTTTTTAATTTTTTAATTTATTAATGATACAGGCATATATCGACGACAGTATAACAATAAATGTAACCGCAGGAAGTGCTTAGTTAAGCAGTAAGTATTTTATGATATCACGAAAAAAACTTAGACCCCATTAAAATTAAGATATAGGTATTTATGATCTAGCACTTGTAAAAGTTTCATTTTCTTTTGTAATAAATAGTACAAAAAATAATAGGGATGTCGACTGGGTAAACAAAATGAAATTCTAATTAGTCCGTCAGATAGATTTCGAAAAAATATTAGACACGTTTTTTTTTTTTTATCAAATTAATAAAACTGACTTAGTTATAACGTATTAAAGTTCAGGAGTGGGGGCTTAATTTAACGACATCCAACTGTCAAAATATGATAAAAATAGCCGCCATATTTAATTTTACCATGTCATAGCACGTATATCGTACTTATTGCTCATTTGGTCATGATTACGAAACCGATATTATATCATGGTGTCGATATATTTTATCATTTATCGATGCGCACAGTCATGTTAGGGGGGCAGAACAAGATAAACATTATAATATCTTTGACTTACACGAACACTACACATTGAAATAAAACACTTAAACGGATTTTTGTCGTGGTTGTATTTTGTTTTAAATTTTCTGACGTTTCGGATTCGTTACAGAACCCGTGATCACAGAAGACTAAGATGGAAGACGTCTGTACAAAGTAATGTAAAAAGATTACAGTAATCGTCAGAAAATGTAAAACAAAATATAACGTCAACACGAGCAGTTGTGTCGCAATGGCTGCCTCAATGTATTGACCGAATCATCGTTTTTGCACTTCTATTAAAATGGCGAGTGCAAAGCGAATTGAAACTCCTTCCACCGAGGACCAGGGCGGATTTGACATCAAGACCTTACTGCAAGACTTCTCTTTGCTGAAGGCTGAAGTCACCGTTTTGAAAACTAAGTTGGAGATATCAGAACGCGTAGTTGCCGAACTCAAGACCGAGCTCGCGGCATTGTGCAACAGTGGCAAGCCAGTGACGTCGATTTCACCGCGGTCAGCACATAACGTGTGTGTGCGGCGCGGTGCAAGGAATGCGAATACTTCACCAGTCAGCATTTTTACTAATGCATGCGCGACTGGCAACAGCGTTGCACAGGTTAATGAACGCCCGGCCCCGATGACCTCGATCGCCGCGGCGTGTGCACCGACACCCGTGCCAGCTGCGTCCTCTTCTGCAACACGTGTCCCAAAGCAGAAGAGCTACGCGCAAGTGTCTCGCCCACCACCCGGGGTTAAGTGCGTGGTGGCTCCGAAGAAACCCGTCAATGCAGCGAAGAGAGTCGACGTAGATGGCTTCACACTGGTGGAGAAGAAACGTCGACCGAAGCCGTCTCGCAACCGACGTGGTACCGCCGACGCCACAGCATCTGAGGTCACTCTCCGTGTTGTGGAGCCCACCGTTTCCTTGTATATATCCAGGTTGGACCCCAACACTACAGGTGAAGAGGTCCTGGGGTATGTTAAGCAGAGGGTCTGTTTTTGGACCAAAGAACCGATCCGGCTCAACCTGAGGCGCCTCGAGTCAACGAGGGGCACGTCCTTCAAATCCTACGTACTTCAAGTGCCAGCGAAATACAAGGACATGTTCCTCAATCCCGACTTTTGGCCCACAGGAGTAGTATACCGCCGCTATAGGGAGGCGATCCAGAAGAAAACTCCCTAAACTATGTATTTTATTTATATAATTTATATATATGTTAGTTTGTAAGGTATTTATGTAATTAGTTTGTATGATATTTTATATGTGCGCGTGGTTTGAGAGCCCTTACCTTGCCGTAACACAGTTTTTAACTAGCACGGGAGGTAAGGTCTTGATAATTGCGCCAAATATAATGTATTGTGTCAAATTTATATATAATAAATTGAATTGAATTGAATTCAGCACAACTACAACTACGACAAAAATCCGTTTAAGTGTTTTATTTCAAGATAAACATTTATGACACAAATATTTACATCACACGAGAACGGAACCCGCAAACCTTTTTTTGGCAAGTATGGTAATTATAACTACCCTCTATATTTAGTGCTGTTTCTTTTTTTTCGGTAACATAAGGATGACTAACCATTAATATATTTCTTATCTCATGAGAGTTGAGTAATCAAATGAATCCGTAGAAATTATTCTTTGTTAATTAGATAGGTTTTTTGGTTTCATCCACATACTACCTTTTTGTTCCTTGTAGATTTGGGTTAAGAGACTAGCGGTCTTACCACAAATCGATGTTTAAAAGAGGTCATAATATCATAATCGATATAAAATCACGTTGACGTTTCAAAACAGCTGATACAAATTCATTTTAGAAATAGCTTTAGACAAGGGCATCAGAGTTTTTAGGTAGACTGTCATTTCAGACACTGCCTAAACCAATTTTAGAGGTAGACATCGATTTGTGGTACAATTTTTGGTAAAAATCGTTTTAAACTGTGTTTCAAACTTAGACTTCGTTTTGTGGTAAGACCGATATAGTTTACTAAAAACTTGAATTTACTTTGATTAAATGGTAAGGCCGTCACCGGAACATATTTTTACGAATGGGAAGGTTTTAAATTAACAAAAAACGAGAAGTCAAGTGGACCTCTTAATATAATGTTAAGTTAAAACGCACTTAGTATATTATGTATTTACTAGCTGCGCCCCGCGGTTTCACACGCGTAGTTCCCGTTTCCGTAGGAATTTCGGGATGAAAAATAGATGTTGGCCGATTCTCAGACCTACTGAATATGCTCACAAAATTTCATGAGAATCGGTCAAGCCGTTTCGGAGGAGTATGGCAACGAAAACTGTGACACGAGAATTTTATATATTAGATATATATTTTATTGTACTCATAACTTAAAAAGACTCCGTTTCTGACGTTTTCTAACTAATATTTTAGCTGTCGGACGCTCAAATTTAATTATAGGTACGCAGTCCAGAAAAAGAAAACTGTGACCATATTATTTTGGAGCGATACTTAGGTGCAACATATACAGAATCGCTTTTAAAATTACAAGTCATTCCAGTAACAACCACGTTTTCTGCGTTAAGGTTAGAAAATTCTCGTAATTTCCCATAATGTTCTCAGTAAACGATTTTATGATGTATTTTCACGTATTTTCTGTTCGTTGTGGTTTCCAATAGAGCCGATATTGCGTTCGTTCAACAGGTTGAATCGAATAGGGCTGGGGTGGTGTCGATAGAATTTATATCGATAAGTTTTTATTATAGACTTACAGCGCCCCGTAGTTTCAACCGCGTGGTTTTCAATTTACTCCCCTTTTCTCATTAAAAAAAATCCTCTCTTAGTGGTAGCCTGCTCCCCCCAACAAACACACGTGCCAAATTTCAGCTCTTTACGACCAGTAGTTTTGGCTGTGCGTTGTCTGTCAGTCAGTCAGTACATCACTCAGTAACGGAAGCGTTTTATATACCTATATATAGATAGATAGATGTTTATATATATAGATAGATAGATTTATAGGTAGATGATTAACTCTTTATTGCCTTTCAAAAATAGAACACGGGTTTTATTGTTGTTACTTACGATGTAGAAATTTTAATTTTTTTTTGGGTTAAAACTTTTGGTTTCACCAAAAATTTATCTTCTTCTGAATTATGAAGTTCTAATGTCAGTTACACCACGTGAAATACTAACATCCAAGCCAAATCTGGTTAAACTATAATTACCTATAATGGTTCGGAAGAAGAAAAAAAAGTGTCTGTTTATATAGACGCGTCAGCACCAACATCGCGGCATAAATACTAAACAAATAAATACCTAATGAAAAACTAAAAACAAATACACGTGCGTAAAGAAAGGGGAAGAAAATATTTTAAACACAGTTAAACCAAGATAGCGCAGTTATTTGAACAATTAAATTTGGTTCCAATTAAAACCTAATCTTGATTTTACGATTCCACGTTAAGTTAATTGTTCACGAAGGAGTTTCCAAATCTAATTGTATTTTGTTTTACATGTCTTTTTATGGTTCCGAACTCGGGGTTTTACTAATTATTTTTAGCAGATATGTGATTAATTTAAGATACAAGTAGGTATCCAAAACACGGATACAAAATACGTATTTTCTTACTAAATACTTTTTAAAATACTAGATATTTTTTCAGATTAGTATATAAGTGTTTATATATGTACTTAAGTCACCATTAAGTTTAAGTTTCACCTTGTCTGAACAACAAATTCAAATTTTAAATTAGAATTACAAAAAATAGACTGGAGTTTTATAATAAGTAAAGATAAAGTAATTAACGAAAACTATGAAACTTTTCACAACACAATAGATAAAATACTCGATAAGCACATCCCAAAGACAACTAAAAAAATATACGTTAAAACAAAAAGACATGGCTCACAAAAGGAATAAAAACATCTTGTAAAAATAAACGACTTTTAAAAATATTTATCTCAAAAATTAAAAATACAACGTTAAATAATTATTATAAAAAATATACGAAATTGTTAAATATATCAGTAGCACAATCAAAAAGGCATTATTATAAGAAAAAAATCTCAAGTTCAGAAAATATCACAAAAACCATGTGGCAAATTGTTAAAGAAAAAACAAACAAATTAAAAAATCCATCTAAAAAGAATATAACATTAAAAATATGTGATCAATTAACAGAAAACCCACACACAGTAGCAACTGCTTTAAACGATTTTTTTACTTCAGTTGGAAATACACCAACCATATCACCAAGCAGCTCTATTAATATTCAACCAATCGGTCGACCTGTTATTAACCCTTCAGAAAACTCTATTTATCTGCAACCTGTAAATCCGTTCGAAATCTTAAATATTATACGTAATTTAAAAAACAAACGCAGCTCTGGATTTGATGATATACCGCCCCTGCTTATAAAGAAATGTGCTGAAGAACTAACTACACCACTTGTTTTTCTTATTATTCAATCTTTTCAAGAAGGAACAGTCCCAGACATTCTGAAAACATCTGTAATCAAACCTATCCATAAAAAAGGTGACTAAACCGATTGTAATAACTACAGGCCTATTGCAATTCCATCTACTTTTGCTAAAATCCTAGAAACTGCAATGTCTAAGCGTGTTATCTCATTTTGCGGAAAAATACAAAATATTTTCTGAGAATCAAAACGGTTTTAGAAAGAATCACTCAACTACACTAGCTGTATACAAATACATTCAAGAAGTTTTAAATATTTTAAATAACAAAAAGTATGCCATTGGCGTGCTACTTGACATGAGCAAAGCTTACGACCGAGTCTCACACAATATACTTTTAAATAAACTCTCGGGAATCGGCATCAGGGGTATCGCACATAAATGGTTTGCATCATACTTACATAACCGCAGTCAGTATGTTCAGGTACAGCATCATGACAATAAAACTGGTATAATAACACAAATTTCCTCAAATAAATCAACAACTAAACACTCCATACCACAGGGTAGTGTTCTAGGATGTATGTTATTCCTCATATATATAAATGACTTACCAAATTCACTTAATAACCACAGTATTTTATTCGCAGATGACATTTCGATAGTTTTCCCTTGCGCAAATATATCCCATTTAAAATCAGACCTAGACACTACACTAACTAATGTTAAAAACTGGTTATCAGATCACAATTTAAAACTTAATCTCTCCAAAACAAAACTTATGCAATTCAGACCCTACCAAAAGCAAAAATTAAATATTAATTACAATTTTGAAGACTCTCAACTAGAATGCGTAGACACCTTTTCTTTACTAGGAGTAACAATAGATTCCAACATAAACTGGAAAACACATGTTCATAATTTGGTTAGCAAGCTTTCTAGATTTACATATGCACTTACTGAACTAAAAAAGTCCACTGATCTAAACGCGGCTACCACAGCCTATTATGCATATGCACACTCAAGGCTCTCATATGGAATATTGTTATGGGGTAATAGCACCGATATTCAAAATCTATTTAAAATACAAAAGAAGTGTATTAGAATACTTACCAATATTAAATCTATTGAAAGCTGTAAGCCTCACTTTATTAAATTAAAAATCTTAACATTGACATCTATATATATATTAGAAGTATGTAGTTTTGTAAAAAACCACCCTACACTATTTGTACTATCAAAGGATACCCATACACATTCACGTAATCTTCGCTATAACAATAGACTAGCCGTTCCCTCATCAAATCTATCTATCTTCAGTTCAGGTCCACTTACAATGTCCGTTAAAATATATAATAAAATCCCAAAAACCATTTTGGATATAAATGAACCGCGTAAATTTAAAAATAAGCTCAAAGAATTTCTTGTCAACAAAGCTTTCTACACATTACAAGAGTTCTTTGAGTCCACTTCACGATTCAAATAAATTTCTAGTTTTATAAATTTCTTGTTTTATTTTTTTTGTTTTGTGTAAATTTTATTAATTGTTTTGTTTCATATTTTATTTTGTTTTGTAATTAACAAGTTAAGTATGTCCTAAAATTATAAGTAGTAGAACCTAATTTTTTTGTAGATTTTATAAGTACTTACTTACTATTGTGTTTGTACCTAAATGTGAACAACTAGATTTTAAGATTATTGTTGCAGTGCCCAAACCGGGCTTCATGTTGATTCTACTAATACTTTGTACCTAACACCTGTGTATACACATGAAAGCAATAAATTATTTTGAGTTTGAGTTGAGTTTGAGTTTGAGTCTGTATTGTTTTGGTTCTGTTCAGTTTTTATTATTATTTTACATTTCTTTTATTTTCTATTGATCTTTATTTTTAATTGTGTTGTGTTATATGTTTTATTATTTTATGTTATTTGTCTTTGTATGTAAGTTTAATATGTGTAGATACTAGCAACTTAGTCTTTGGCATCTTAGCTGTAAGCTTATTGTTTGTTAGGTAATCATCTTTTCAATAAGTCTACTGTTCGGTATAATTCTGTTAATTTAAATGATCTACGCATTTTATCTATTATACATTGTGTGTGGCGACGATAATATTTAAACATAAAAACATAATCATTCACTCCATCATCTCATTACAGTAACTGACCCCTAACTAAGTTCGAAACTTGTATCTAGGGTATCAGAAACTACGCACACACCCAGACCGAGATAAACATTTGTGGTTCACACAAATATTCACCCCGCACGGGAATCGAACCCGCAACCTTACGGATGGCAGTCCGGCATGGTGACCACTCTTCCATCGAGGCCGTCAAATAATTTTACAATATTATATGAACAAGCTGAGCCCTCTGTCCCTGAGTTTTACCTGCATTAAATTTCATTATACACCTATGGGAGTTGAATTTTGAAAATTCTTCCTCATTAGGAGGAATATCTTAAATTGTATTCAATCTTTACGTATACTAGCTGCGCCCCGTGGTTACACACGCGTAGTTCCCGTTCCCGTTCCCGTGGGAATTTTGGGATGAAAAATAGATGTTGGCCAATTCTCAGACCTACTGAATATGCTCACAAAATTTCATGAGAATCGGTCAAGCCGTTTCGGAGGAGTATGGCAACGAAAACTGTGACACGAGAATTTTATATATTAGATTTTTGTGACACTATAAAGTCCCCCTATGAACTATCACGTAACGTTTTCATTTACCTATAGCAATACTCGTGTTATCATTACACTGTAAGCATAATTTAAATATCACAACATCCCTTATACGTGGTTAAAATTCAAGTAACAGGGTGAGATTAACGGAATCCAGGAAGGGCAGGAAGTAATTAACTAGAGCTACTTAATAAAGGTCTCATACTGACTGACTGATAATGTACAGGATAAACTGGTGGGTAAGAAAATGAAAATTTTATGTAGTAATTACATATGTACTCAAATTTTTAATAGTCGAAAGGTCGATTGTTTGAATTTAGTAATATGTATGACTAGCAGCGTTCCGCGGTTTCACCCGCGTAGTTCCCGTTCCCGTGGGAATTTCGGGATAAAAATCTATCCTATGTCCTTTCCCGGACCATAAGCTACCCCTGTACCAAATTTCAAGTCAATCGGTTCAGTAGTGTTGCCGTTAAAAAGTAACAGACAGACAGAGTTACTTTCGCATTTATAGTATTAGTTAGGATTGAGGAGTCAGTTTTTCAAAATTTATTTTCCAATCTGAAGGTCCTAGGGTCGATACAGCTCTTGAATAAAATAGGGATCTCGACTATAAAAAAATTATCAGACCGACAGATAGATTTTGAAAAAATATTGATATAAATATATCTGTATATATAAAAGAAAGTCGTGTTAGTTGCACTATTTATAACTCAAGAACGGCTAAACTGATTTGGCTGAAAATTAGTGGGAAGGTAGCTAAGAACCAGGAAAAGGATATAGGATACTTTTTATCCCGAAATTCCCACGGGGACGGAAACTACGCGAGAGAAACCGCGGGGCACAGCTAGTATATTATATAAATATAAGTATTATTTAGAATTTCATTTGGTTTACCCTGCCGACATCCCTATTATACTATCATCAGTGAGAAAGAGAGGCCTTTGAACACTCTTTTGTCACTTAGATGCCATCTTTTCCTCCCTTTTAAAATAAAGAAAAAAATATAAAAAAACAAGAAGCGGTCAGTGAGATCCCATATTTCAAGGTACTTTTCATGCCTTTTAGAGTTGAAAATAAAGTATAAAATTATTAAATAATTTAAGTATCCATCTTTCAAGCCATTGTTCATCCTAATTAAGGATAAATTATTAAATACTAGCGGCGTCTCGCGGTTTCACCCGCGTGGTTCCCGTTCCCGTGGGAATACGGGGATAAAATATAACCTATGTTACTCAGGGTGAATATAATCTTTCATACAAAAATACAAATCTTTCCTCTTTATAATATTAGTGAAGATGTATGTTTAAATCGTAGTTTCTGATACCCTAGATACAAGTTACGAACTTAGTTAGGGGTCAGTTACTATAATAAGATGATGGAGTGAATGATTATGTTATGTCTTTAAGATACCATCTTTCTTCCATCCATCTTCAAAGCGTTTTTCATCCCTATTAGAGTTTAAAATAAATAATAAATTTATCGATATTCAAAACACTAAACACCCATGTCCCATCACTATAACGTTGATTTGAAGTTCAAAACAAAAGAACAAGTTGTTCATACGAGTACGCGTAGCGGGCGTAGCAAATGCACTGGCTACGAACTTGCTACGAAACTATTTACTCATTCACTCCTTTGTTTAGAAGACAATTGGTGTTTTAGTTCTATTTTTGAATTGTGTTCGAAAAGAAATGTGGGTTTGTTTATGGTTATATTGACATTTGTTTTTTTAATTGCGGATATTTAAATAATTTAATTTTGGAAAATAATATTGTTTTTTTTAAGTAGTTATTACATTAAATTGTAATGAATGTTGTTTCATATTTTGTTTTAATTACAAATCCATTAATTATTCAACATTGAATTGAAAATGCATTTGATAGAACAATTTTAATAAGAAAAAATTAAATAAAAATAGATTTGTCTTTGTCCATAGATTCTGAAACCAAGTACTTATTTCTGATTTTATTAAGTTAGGTACCCTTTTAATTAAACATACTTACATTAAATTATTATAAACAATTATAAGTCAGTTGTAAAAAAAGCTGCTGTAATGAATACATTGATTTGTTAGATCATATTTTCTACCACAACACAATTCTTAAACTAAAAATAACAACCCACATATACTTTATAAATCCTAAATGGAAAATAAACTTTTTAAACTTCGTCACGTATGTATTTGAATAACGGCAACACCAGCCAGAGTTGCCAACTTAACTCAAAAGGCGCGAATTCTGAATGCGTCGCATATTATTTTCACGGTTGGTAGCATTGTAACTAGAAAACGTGTTTCGTTCAGAAACACATTTTAATTACGTGACATATCTTTGAGAGCGATTATGATATAAACCCTGTTGTCTATGTATAACCTTAAGCAGATTATGAATACGTTTCTAAAATACAGATTATTATTATTAACTACCAGAGTCCCGCGGTTTTACCCGCGTAGTTCCCACTCCCTAAAAAATTCGGGGATAAAATTATACTAAAACCTTCCTCTTGAATCACTCTATCTATTAAAAAAAATACACCAAAATTCGTTTTGAAGAACTAAGCATACATAGGGACAGACAGGGGGAAGCGACTTTGTTTTTACTGTGTAGTGATGATGTTAATAATTTTACGCGTTAAATAACATGCGTGCTTGCTAAGCAGAGTGTTAGAAGTTTGTTTTTCGAACATGATTTGGGTTTGAAATCACCTTCATGTGTTGGGAAAGCGTATTTATAACATACACTTTTTTTCTAATTAACATCTGTACCTTTTTTGACAATTCTCCAGGCCAAGTTAAATAACTTGTAGGATGGTCAATTTCTTTAGTTACCATTGTCCATTTCTATCTTTCAGTTATAGAATTTACCATAGAAAATAAATTGTCATCTGCGATTACGGATTGTTAAAATGTATCTAAGTATCCTAATCCTAACTAATATTATAAATGCGAAAGTAACTGTCTGTCTGTCTGTTACCTTTTCACGACTAAACTACTGAACCGATTGGCTTGAAATTTGGTACAGGGGTAGCTTATGGTCCGGGAAAGAACATAGGCTTTGCGTTTACATAGGCTTGACGTTTTATCCCGAAATTCCCAAGGGATCGGGAACTACGCGGGTGAAACCGCGGGGCACAGCTAGTAACTAAATAATCCGTTAAGCTGTTATATTTCAATATGTCTTCACGAATAATTAAAACTGCGTGTGCAATGATCATAAAAACAAACAACTTTAAACAATATTTATTGCCTTCGATCCTACTCCATTTTTACTCTGCCATTCTATTCTACTTACTCCATTTAAACTCAATCCCAAATCCCACTATCCCGTGACCAGAATATTCTTAAAAAGGGATCCAAAGTTTCATGTCTTATAATAGTTGTTTTATGAATATTTTGACACTTCACCCTTCCAAGGATCAAGTTGCTTGACCCATGTAGTTTGTACGATATTGTAACTAATTAACGACATCTTTTGAACCTTAGTCCCACTGCTAAATGGGGTTCGGTTCTTAGTTTGAGCAAAATTGGTACGTTATTTTCGATACAAAGATTCATTGGCGAAAGTTTTTAGATTAAAAAATGTTTAGTAAACTGGGCTTAATTGAACTTTTTTAGTTGAACTAAGATTTAAAGTTTAACTATAAATCTACTATCTTATATATAAAATTCTCGTGTCACAGTTTTCGTTGCCATACTCCTCCGAAACGGCTTGACCGATTCTCATGAAATTTTGTGAGCATATTCAGTAGGTCTGAGAATCGGCCAACATCTATTTTTCATCCCGAAATTCTTACGGGAACGGGAACGGGAACTACGCGTGTGTAACCGCGGGGCGCAGCTAGTCTACTATATAATAAGTCGGGTTTTCCTTTCTGACGCTATAACTTGAGAACGGCTAGACCGATTTGTGGTGAAGGTTGAAGGTTCTTATGTAAAAATATCTGGAAAATCAACGGGAAATATGGACCCGTGCGAAGCCGGGGCGGGTCGCTAGTTATTTATAAGTAGTTTCCTTAATATATTGGGCATAATTTGATTCTTCGACACTATGAGATGGTGCCATACCAGGGTGTGGTGGTTTGCAAACAGGTTTTTTTTTTCTTTTTTTTTTAAAGCAAGGCAAGAATCGATCTCTCATTTTCTGTAAATCCATTGATAAAGTTAAAGTTTTTATCAGAATAAGCCACGAGACTTCTTTAAAAATTTTTCGCTATTTAGGTATCCCAAAAATTACCACTTAAAAAGTCCTACTACTAAACATTAAATTAAAAAAATAAAAAACCCCCAACACAATTACTTTCAAACCCCCATAACTTTTAAACGGGTCAACCGATTTTCATCAAACATGTCTAAGAACACTCGCACGTAAGTCCCCTTTAATACAAAAAAACTAAATTTAAATCGGTTCATCCGTTCGGGAGCTATGATGCCACAGACAGACAGATACACACACACACAGAAACGTCAAACTTATAACATATTTTTAACCCCCGACGCAAAAAGAGGGGCTTTTTGCGTCGGGGGTTAAAAATAAAGCTTTACAACAAGAAAACATTCATAATAAAGTTCAGAGAAAAACCGTGGTCGTATGACACCTACCTACATACTTACGAAAATATAAACAAAATTGAATTTGGGACAAAATCTTTTAAATTAAGTAGTTTTATTTCAGTACTTAGTTAACCTTTTTAATAGCCCTCCAAATATAAAATATCCTTTTTCGTTATCTCTTTATCACTTGATGCTCAATCACTCTTTAAACTACAAAGGATGTACTTTTAGACTTTAGAAAAGCCAAAAATAAAAGAGATTTGTCTATTTTAGTATTTTTGAAGGTGACTAATAGACTAAAATCTATAAATAACTGCTTAAATTATAAAGAGGAAAGATTAGATAATTCACTCCATCATCTCATTACAGTAACTGACCCCTAACTAAGTTCGAAACTTGTATCTAGGGTATCAGAAACTACATGCACACATACCGAGCACAGGAATCGAACTCGCAAACTTACGAATGGTAGTCCGGCATGGTGAACACTCTGCCATCGAGGTTGTCATAAAATAATTAAAAATTAAAAAAACCACCAACACAATTACTTTCAAACCCCCATAACTTTTAAACGGGTGAACCGATTTTCATCAAACACGTCTAAGAACACTAGCACGTAAGTCCCCTTTAATAAAAAAAAAACTAAATTGAAATCGGTTCATCCGTTCGGGAGCTATGATGCCAAAGACAGACAGATACACACACAGACACGTCAAACTTATAACACCCCTCATTTTGCGTCGGGGGTTAATATATATAGAAAACATCCATACAAACAGACAATTGTTCACCCACACAAATGTTAGACTGGGCGCGGTAATCGAAACCGTAACCTTTGGTATAACAAGAGCACTTACAACTCTTACAAGAGAGTCTTATTGTCAAATCGCCACTTTCTTAAAAGTACCAATTAAAATTTAATTAAACAAACCAATAAACTAAAAATAGATACTTTTGACAATATTAAACGTAATCCTATACGAATTTAACTCGTTGTACCTTAATTATATGTTAATCTGCACTTAAAGCCACTTCGTTAACTTAACGGCTTCTTTAGTAATTCCGTGGCAATTAAACTGCCTAACATGTTTCTGAACGAATCCCTGGCGAGTATTAAAACCTTTTTATTGACATTTAATTTCGGAATTCGAATTTAATTTCCCCTTCGATTCTATTTTTGAAATGGCATTCGAAAGTTTTTGTTCTTTTATTGTCGAGCTAAGGTGTTATCAGCAGTTATCAGACTGCCGTGATTTCATTTTTAAAATGTTATTGAAATTTTACAGATAATTTTTCATTAGTTACTTTTTCTTCAATATATTGAACACAGGCAGAGGAGTCAGATCGAATTCTGAGTTACATATATGTAAGCAATTTTCCAAGCCCTCCGTTTTTTTTAACAAATTACATGCATAATAAGTACTTATACTTCATTTTTAATTAAAATATTCCTGAATCAACGTAAAAACTTATTCACCGCGGGTAAAACCACAGGGCACGGTACAATATATCATTTTCATGTTTACCCCTAAGAGATAAGGGTGTCCCACCCCAAAATACGGCAAACCAACGTTTGCCGGATCAGCTAGTTTATTTATAAAACGCAAACAAGCAAACAACAGGACGTGGGTGAAAAAAATTAAAAAAGTAATTTATAAAATTTCAGTTCGAAACCACAAATAAACCTCCTTGGCCCTCTTGAAAAATCAACAATAGGATCTTTCCCTTTACAAGATCAGTTAATTCCGTATATGAGATAGAATCAGAGCCGAAATAGGTTGATTTTATATCTAAAATAAGACGTCGGCGGCCATTTTTAATTTGATGATGACGTTCTTTATTTGAAATAGTATTCAACCTTTTTGTTAGAGGTTTCGAACTCTTTTTATTGTTATTTGTGTTTGGAACTCTTTTCATGTTTTTTAATTATTGACATTTGCTTGAATCGATTTGTTTTTTTTTATAGAATCGATAGTCTTTGTATATTTTTAAAGTTTTAAGATTTAAAAAATAAAAGGTTTTTTAATAGAATTAAGATATTATAGGTAGAATAAGAGTAAAAGAAATAAATAAATAATCTATGATCTCTATGATCTTTCTTGTCTTTTAAAGGAGGTTTTCAATGCGGTTGTATTTTTTTATGTTTGTTATCGGAAATCAGGATTTATGGAGGATTTTTACACTTTATTTATAATGTTTTTAAAAATATTTTTCTCTTAGTCACGCCGTATTGGGAATGATTCAACCGATTAGAGAAAATATTTTTCAAAATCCTTGGAAAATCCACGGGAAAATTCTGGTTCTTCACCATCACTACATACTTAGTATAAAACAAAATCGCTTCCTCTGTCCCTATGTCCCTATGTATGCTTAGATCTTTAAAACTACGCAACGGATTTTGATGCGTTTTATTTTAATAGATAGAGTGATTCAGTGGGAAGGTTTTTAGCATAATTTTATCCCCATATTCCTACGGGAACGGGAACTACGGGGCGCCGCTAGTAGTTTATAAAATACAGCGATTCAAAATAAACTTTACCATTTCAATACTAGAGTTAGACCAAGTAATCCTAAAACTTAAATACGACTATGAGTTTAATTCAAATAACCATTCAATCTGTTTAAAACAGGCTTTATAAAAGTCTAGCTTAGTGCTCTGATAGTGCATGTCTATGTGGCATTTCTCCCCAAACAACAGCCCATCTTCTAACTTGCCGTGCGTGTCCCTACACCTGCACACGCGAGGACCTTTACAAGGCCACTGATAGTGCCATATCGGTGGCCGAGTTCTGGTCCTCAAAAATATGAGTCGACACGCAAAGAAGAAGAAGTGCTAAACCAAAGACCTTTGACGCTATTAAGGAAGCATAAATCAACTGTTATATACAGTTCAACTGTTATATACAGTTGATTTAACCATTTTCACAGAACCCAAAGGAGACGTCTGTACGTGGTGTTTAAATAATTGATTTATTTGATTTACACACACACACATTGCGATAATACTACAAGCGGATATTTGTCGCAGTTTCTGAAATATCGAATTTAAAACAAGATTAAAACCAAAACAAAATTAAGAAGTTGTTTTATTTCAATGTAGAGAGATCTTACAGTGATACCAAAGTATAAGACTTGAAGTGTTATTTAATTTTGTTAATGTTATGTGTTAATGCTGTTGGTGTAACTTATTAAATAAATAAATACCACCGCCGGCGATGAGCGAGTAGCGAGTACTCGCCGGGCGAGTGTGCGAGTGAGCGAGTACTCGCCAACTAGCTGAACGACAAAAATAAACTAACAACTCGTTTAAATAACTCTAACTCTAAAATTAACTCGACCAAACTAGTAAAGCGAGTACTCGCCGGCGATGTGAACAGGCGAGTAACTATAAATAATATGTGCATCTCTTTCGTTCACACGGAATGTTAATTCAATGTCTTTTTCTTGGGCGAAAAAATCGCCGATATTTCATCGTTTACTCGCTGAGGTGGGCCTTTTTACCAAAAAATGCAATCCACTATCCTATAATTAAGGGGACAAGTGATATATCTGTCCCCTAATCCCGTATCGATAATAAAAACCAATTAGAGTATGTGACTCTTTTACAGATGTATACTTTAACGAAGGTTCCACATTATTCAGCCAATTACATCAATTGGAATTAATTATTTTATTTATAGATACATTTTGCTAATTGTTATTCTTTGGCCACCCAATTAGGACTGCAAAGTAAAGGATTGTAAGTTCGATTCCTGTCTTTAATTTATGGAAATCTTTTGCTAAATGGGCTGAGTGGTCACGAGATTTTGTTATTATAATAAAATACTAGCGGCGCCCCTTGGTTTCACCCGCGTAGTTCCCGTTCCTATAAGAATATAGGGATAAAATTATGCTAAAAACCTTCCTACTGAATCAGTCTATCTATTAAAACAAACCGCATCAAAATCCGTTGCGTAGTTTTAAAGATCTAAGCATACATAGGGACAGACAGCGACTTTGTTTTATACTATGTAGTGATAAGTGATTGACTATGTTATTCAATGTTTTAAAATAATAACTAATATTAAAAGCTGAACATTTTGTTTGGTTAAACGCCTTAATCTCAAAAACTACTACAAAGTTATTTTAGTATCATATAGCCCACTAGCTTTCGCCCGCGACTTCGTGCGCGTATAATAATGACTTCCGGCTTCTTCTGCTTAGCGTGTCGACTCATATTTTTGAGGACCAAAACTTCTGGCAGAATTTGGGTATTTCCCCCTTCGCTACGCCTATGGGAGGAATTTCCAAAAATCCTCTTTTAGTGGTAGCCTACTCCCCCCAACAAACACACGTGCCTTTCAGCTCTCTACAACCAGTAGTTTCGGCTGGGCGTTGTCTGTCAGTCAGTCAGTACATAACTCAGTAACGGAAGAGTTTTATATATATAGACTAGCTGCGCCCCGCGGTTTCACACGCGTAGTTCCCGTTCCCATTCCCGTAGGAATTTCGGGATGAAAAATAGATGTTGGCCGATTCTCAGACCTACTGAATATGCTCACAAAATTTCATGAGAATCGGTCAAGCCGTTTCGGAGGAGTATGGCAACGAAAACTGTGACACGAGAATTTTATATATTAAGATTTATCAGATGGCTTAAGCTTTAACGTCACGCTATGACCAATAATAGAACCGGAGCAATAATTAACATCAAACCTATTAATATGCTATTAACAAATATTTTATTAGGTCGTTAATCGATCACTTGAAACAAGGTAAAAAGTAAGGATATTTACTTAATACTAGCTGTGCCCTACGGTTTTACCCGCATAGTTCCCGTGGGAATTTCTGGATGAAACCTGGATGTCCTTCCCCAGACCATAAGCTACCTCTGTACGAAATTTCAAGTCAATCGGTTCAGTAGTTTAGCCGTGAAAAGGTAACAGACAGAGTTACTTTCGCGTTTATAATATTAGGAAGTATAAGGAGTGTTTCTTCCTATCTCAAAAAATGCTCAAAGTGTATGAAGTTTTCATTTCAAAACCTTTTTGCTTAAAATATTAAATTACTATAAATTCCTAAGGTTATCTTAATTTTTTTCTCATCTTTCAATTGTTTTTTCCTATCTCTCAAAAAATGTTCAAAGTGTATGAAGTTTTCATTTCAAAACCTAACTTTTTTGCTCAAAATACATTACTTTAAATTCTTATGGTTATTTAAAGTTTTAATTTTCATTCTCAAGTGGGGATGGTCTCATTCAGCCCTTTGCGAACGGATATCAAGTGAATATCAAATTTACGAAATAAAACTACTCTGACGGATTTTTGTTGCGGTTTTAAATTTTGTTTTGAGATTTTTGACGTGGTTATATTAAACTGGGTTTAAGAGGGATAATTGGCCACTGCGGTTGTTCTGATTGCTTACAAAAAGAAAAAATAGTTCCCTGAGTGTCATTAGAGAATATCAAGACTGAGGTTATAAGTAAAGTCATATTTAACTAGGTTTTCATGTGTCTTGTAGAAGTTACCCCCGACGGAGATACATACTCGTTTAATTTAATATAATTTAGTGTTATTAGTTATTTATTAATTTTAATATTCTTCAATTTTTAATACCATAATTTTCACAAATTTTACTATTGAATATATAAAAAAACTGTAGAAAATATTGAAATAAAACACTTAAACGGATTTTTGTCGTGGTTGTATTTTGATTTACATTTTCTGACGTTTCGGATTCTTTACAGAACCCGTGATCACAGAAGACTATGGGTGACGCCTGTACAAAGTAATGTAAAAAGTTTACTACCTTCAATATTCTGTAGAGAATCCGAAACGTCAGAAAATGTAAAACAAAATACAAACACGACAAAAATCCGTTTAAGTGTTTTATTTCAATGTGTAGTGTTCGTGTAAATCAAAGATCAATATCTAGAAAATATTTTTACTACTAATATAAGTAAATAAGTAAATAGTAATAAGTTTCAAATCACCAAAACACATCGGGTAAGCGTGATGAGCTGATGAGTGGTGATGATGACAGCTATCTCTCCTCACTGTAGTAAAATCATCAGTGATAGAAGTTTTTAGAGGTCTTGATTCAAAAAGGTTACATATTTAACATTAAAAAAAAAGAAAATATTTATCATAGATTTAAAGGTTTTTTTTAAATTAAAACTTCTTGTTTTAAAATCCTCTGAAAATATTTTTTCTTTTTTAATTACTTAATTAAAATTTTATCTTATGATTAAATTTTAATAAATAAAAGCTTTTTAAAGTTTTATATTTTAAAATACCCAAAAATATTTTTTTAATTACAAAATTTTATTTATAAATCTCTCATATCTAATATTAATTAATAAAAGCTTTTTTAAATATTAAAACACTTCTAATAATAAAAAAATCAAACCAAGAATTCTATTTTTAAACTTACCTTTAACAGCTGACGTCACCAACTGCACAATTTGTGAACAAACTATAGTCTTTGGGAGCGCGTATATGAATGAGTGTGTTCCGCGCGAGACGGGGCTTTTATGCAAACGGTTTACAGGTGGGCGGAGCTTGGAGCTTAGAAAGGTATGGAGTAGGCAGGTGAGAAAATGGGAAAAGATTTTGGATATTTTGTGTGTAAATCTCATCTTTTGATCTAAGTAGGTATTCACAAAAAGGAAGTTTAATTTAAATTATATTCCTTGACCATATTTCGAACTAGCAACTTTGGTAGGTAAGACACTCTTCAAGGTTTTACGAATCGTAAATACTAACCTACTACTATGTACCTAATAATTATGTTGACTGAAAAATAATTATTATACTCATTTCCTTAAACCGGAAAAAGACAATACTTAAAAAAAACACTTATGTTAACAATTATTACAATAAATATTGAAATATAGAATGGACTAAATTACCAACAAAAGGTGTGTCGCCTTGTGCTGCCCGAAGTATTTATCAATAATTAATTGTCATTTCACATATTTTTTATTGTAACAAAATGTTTATTAAATAAATTGAAATTGAATTGAATTTCAGATTAAATCCAGAGCAAAGCACTATAGACTATACTAATATTAAAACATCTTATTCCGTCTAAAGCTGATCGCATACTGAACACCAAAGATCTAGTTTCCATTTACATTTCATTACGGAAACCAAGAAAATGCAAATACAATGGCCGCGGCGAGAGTCTCATTATCTTTTTAGTTTTAATTGAGATTTTTGTATTAGGATTTTAATTGGTCAAGCTTATAAATACTTACATTGAAATATTTACATGAACGCTACACATTGAAATTTACATAAAAAAAGACACAAAAAAAATCTGTGGTCGCGGCTGTCACTCCCGCATAGGGCTCTTTAGCCATGAACAGAAATGTTCTATCACAAATTGTTCAATCACCTGACGGCACCTAAATCATCTTATGTAGATGTATAGGCCAATGATGATGACACATTTAAATACAACTAGTTACTTTAACGATTTTTTTACGTAGTTATATAATTTTGTTTTATATATTCTGACGTCTAACATCTCAGTAGCGATCACAATGGACTGAGATGTAAGATATCTATACAAAGAAGTAAAAAAATCTTAGTATTTAACTCTTAGTCTGAGTAACAAACAAGAAACACACATCCCTTATATTACTCAATACAACAAAAAAAGGTAGCACTCCGGGAGTGCCGGCAGAAGTGAAAACTTCAATATTAACGTTGTGTTTAATTGTAAGTATAAAAGTACTATCATTTATGAGGTAGAATACAATGTTTATTTATTGCGCTATCGTACACAAATATGACAATTTATATGTTGTTATTTACATCTAAAATCCATAAATTGTTAACAGAATTGTATTTAAGTACGAAAGTATACAGCCAAAAATTTTCATCCAGAAATTCTTATGGTATCAAGAATATCGCGAGCAAAACCGCGGGTCACGATTAGTTTTACGCAATGTCACAATGACATTTGTTACGAGGATACCGCTGCAGCACACTCAGGCACGGTAGAAAGAGTGGGAGATACTAGTTCCTCTCCCTTCCCCTCGATCTTACGCTTTTTCGATCATCATCACGTGACCCTGACGCGAGTTTGAAAGTTTTTACCCATACAAAAAAAAGTGCTCTGCCCCCCTAGACAAATGGCAATTACGTTAGACGTATAGAACAGAAAGTTCCTTTTTATGAATGAAATTGATATATGCTTACGATTTGTAATTTTGCCGCGTTACGAAACGTGAAGTTGGAAGACAAGTGGTCATTTATCTATTCGTCGGATTTCGTCGCAAGGAAACTTCAAGGAAATGCCACAGTAGTACATTTTTCATTCAAAATGGTGAATGAATGATTTGTTTGATTCAAATTGTTCACGTTTGTGTCAATATTAATTTTAATTAATATGCTAAAAAATAATTTAATTTCATAAAAATGAATTATCAACATTTATTTTCCGTTTTTTTTACTATTGATATTAATATTAAAGATAAAATTTTAGTTCATAGTAAAACCACAGATAATATTAAACTAGTAAAACCAAAGTTCATAATTTGAATTGCACAAAGTTTATAAAATGTACAAAAAATTTAGTTTTTTAATAGATTATAATGCTAATAAATACTTGAATAATTATTTGACAGAATAAAAATAAATTTTAAAGTTAAATAAATTATGAACAATGTTTATTATTCCATGGCACAGAGATACTTTGTGTAATGTGTTCTGTGGCGAACTGGCGAACGCTCCAAATATATGCCAAATCCTCGCCCCGTGGCGCAATAGGTTGTCAATTGGTAGCCAAGTGTACAAAAACATAATGAACGCATAGTCTATTCGTTTAAACGTAAAAGTCAGTGGTCTTGTCTAACGGTTTTATTGTTAGATACTTTGATTATATACTTGTCTAGAGCAAAATTGGCCGTACTAAAACGGGTCAAATAAAGTATACTATATTTGGTAGACTCACTTCTTGTTTACATCAGTGTTATTTGAATGACTTATGGATAACGCTCACGAAAAATAATTATTTATGCCGGTTTGCGCTGTTAAATTAGTTCAATTGAAGTTTATTTGTTTTCTATTACACATTACTATTTTACTTTATTTAATTAGGTATATTGACATTGACATAATACCTAATACAATAATAAACGAGCCGTACTCACACATATTCCGCAATTTGAGGACAATTATAACGCGTCGTTTGTTGGCATTACTCTACCAGACAAATATATAATCAAAGGTTAGACATCATATTATTAGAATTTATTATTTTCAAGAGCCAAAAGATGGCGTTGTAATAAAAGGATGGTGTGATTTGACCATAGAGGTATTATACATTGTATTATATTAGGGATTTGACGCCAGCAAAAGCCATAAGAAAACGAAACTTCAATGAAATAAATTATGTTTTACAACTTTAGAACTTAAAGAATATTATATACTTACTTAAATACTTAGAGTAAATATAAATACATAATAATTAAGGCATTAGGTAGATAGTTGCAGATAAAAAATGTTGGTAGCCTAGATTTTTAAAGATAATGTACACAGTTTTTATCATAATAAAGAATTAAATTACTTTGTTAGTTTATTTTTAATATTTATCAAAAACTAGAAGGTCAAAATACGAACACATGACATTGTTTTAATCGAAATTATATTATTTATTAGTTAATATCAAGATTCATGCAAACATTACTACAAAATTTGCAAATAAAGTATCGTCGCGGTTTTAGCGTTTCTCTCTTCTTAAGTTTTCTGCATGGTCCTAGCATGCGCTAAAATTCATACGCTCGCGGCCCGAAAACGTTTGTCAAACTGCCACTTGGCTGCCAATTTGTAATTTCTATTCACAAGCAAATGTCAAACTCATTTCATTTACTAACTTGCTATGTCAGTTGGAACGATTTGTACTGTTTGACAATTGTAAAAAATGACGTGCGCCAACGAAATCAAAGAAGTTAGCGCTGTTGTAGAGACGACGTTCGTTTGTGGAGAAAACGAATAGACTGGGAGCGTTTGCCACTTGTCTAGGGGGGCAGCGCCGCTAAAGAAGTTTTCACTTCAAAAAGTTTACAAAAATTCCCTCTCCAAAGTTTTCCCTGTTCTAATTTCAGCGTCACGAACGCATGTCGCGGTCGACTCCAACTTTGGGCGTTTTTCTAATTAACCTTCTTTCGCTAACACTTCCTAAGCCCACTCCAGAAACTTTTCAAATAGTCCAAGACTTAGCTTTGACGGCGACTCTTAACACCTAAGATTTATCACCAAAAGTATTTACAATTTGAAATTACATTAATGGAGTCGTAATGTTTTATTTATTTGTTATTTATGTTAAACGATAAGTTTTATTATTAATTTTAATTGTTTTAATTATGGTTTAAGTATTTATTTTCGTTTATGTATGTGTCTGCTTGCGAATATTTTTGGTTTAAATTGTATTTCTATAACTAAGTAATTTGAGAACATATGCTTTTGAAATTCGAACGTGTTAATAAGATGCTAAAAGTGATTGATTTTATTTTCTCATCCCTAAATAGGATTAAATATTAATATACGACGACCTCGATGGCAGAGTGGTCACCATGCCGGACTGCCATCCTAAAGATTGCGAGTTCAACCCCCGTGCGGGGTGAATATTTGTGTGAACCACAAATGTTTGTCTCGGTCTGGGTGTGTGTGTGAATGAGTGTGTGCGTAGTTTCTGATACCCTAAATACAAGTTACGAACTTAGGGGTCAGTTACTGTAATGAGATGATGGAGTGAATGATTAAGTTATGTTATTTGTAGCTATCTAGTCATCCCCCTCGCACCCTTCCTACATTGTATTCTACGTCGTATCAAAACGGATAATAAATAATGTTTTTATGAAGCAATAAAATTAAAGCGGCTTTTATTGAAACAAATCGTTGTTAAATATGATTTTACAAGACTACGGACAGTGTTATGCAGTAGGTAATAACAGCAAATTATTACTTACCGCGGTTTCACCCGCGTAGTTCCCGTTCCCGTAGGAATATGGCGATAAAATTATGCTAAAAACCTTCCCACTGAATCGCTCTATCTATTAAAACAAACCGCATCAAAATCCGTTGCGTAGTTTTAAAGATCTAAGCATACATAGGGACATAGGGACAGAGAAAGCGACTTTGTTTTATACTATGTAGTGATGATGTAAATGAATGAGAAAGTGAGATGTTTGTTTTGTTTGTTACATAGATACATTGATATATTAAATAACGCACATATAATATGTAAACAAAATATATAACTTTGCAATAAAATTATACAGATTATGCAAAGTCTTTAAATTGTTTATTGTCTATTCTCCTACTAATATTATAAATGCGAAAGTTTGTATGTTTGTGAGTTTGGATGTTTGTTACTCTTTCACGCTTTAATTAATGTTTCGATTTAGATTAAATTTGGTACAGATGTTCCTTATAACTAGGAGTAACACATATAGAGTATTAATTAAAGAAAATGCCATTTTCCTTTCGTGTTTTTTTTTAGGAATTCGTCAACAATTATTGTTGTTTGAATGCCACATCTTACAACATTGTCCTTTGTGTAACTTTACTAAATTCGGTCGGTTGAAGATATCTGCTTCACAATTGTGTAGCAAGTTTCAACCCAAACAAGTAAGTTTGCATACATTGCAAGTTCAATAACAGCTCATAAAACATTTAAGTATTTTCTTTATTTTGTAACTAGCTGTGGCCCGCGGTTTTGCCCGCGTGGAAATAAGGTTCCACCGCGGGGTCCCGTGGGATTTTTGCAATAAAAAGTATCCTATGTGCTATTCTGATGTATAAGCAAAAGGACAATTTGTATGGAGTGTGTCCCAAGTGCTGTAGCACTTCGTGTGATACATCATTCGATAGCTATCGTTAAGAGGAACAAATGACTCTACGGGAGTGAAGCCGAATTCCCCGGCAGGAAAAAGTTACAGCCATTTAAAAAAAATATGGCTAGTTTATGCAAGGAGTTCTAAGTGCTGTAGCACTTAGTGTGGTACATCATTCGATAGGTATCGTTAAGAGGAACAAATGACTCTACGGGAGTGAAGCCGAATTCCCTGGCAGAAAAAAGTTACAGCCATTTAAAAAAAAAATATGCCTACTTTATGCAAGGAGTTCCAAGTGCTGTAGCACTTAGTGTGGTACATCATTCGATAGGTATCGTTAAGAGGAACAAATGACTCTACGGGAGTGAAGCCGAATCCCCCGGCAGAAAAAAGTTACAGCCATTTAAAAAAAAAATATGGCTACTTTATGCAAGGAGTTCTAAGTGCTGTAGCACTTAGTGTGGTACATCATTCGATAGGTATCGTTAAGAGAAACAAATGACTTTACGGGAGTGAAGCCGAATTCCCCGGCAGAAAAAAGTTACAGCCATTTAAAAAAAAATATGCCTACTTTATGCAAGGAGTTCCAAGTGCTGTAGCACTTAGTGTGGTATACCATTCGATAGGTATTGTTAAGAGAAACAAATGATTCTTCGAAAGTGAAGCCGAATCCCCCGGCAGAAAAAAGTTACAGCCATTTAAAAAAAAATATGGCTACTTTATGCAAGGAGTTCTAAGTGCTGTAGCACTTAGTGTGGTACATCATTCGATAGGTATCGTTAAGAGAAACAAATGACTCTACGGGAGTGAAGCCGAATTCCCCGGCAGAAAAAAGTTACAGCCATTTAAAAAAAAAATATGCCTACTTTATGCAAGGAGTTCCAAGTGCTGTAGCACTTAGTGTGGTATACCATTCGATAGGTATTGTTAAGAGAAACAAATGATTCTTCGAAAGTGAAGCCGAATCCCCCGGCAGAAAAAAGTTACAGTCATTTAAAAAAAAAATATGGCTAGTTTATGCAAGGAGTTCTAAGTGCTGTAGCACTTAGTGTGGTACATCATTCGATAGGTATCGTTAAGAGAAACAAATGACTTTACGGGAGTGAAGCCGAATTCCCCAGCAGAAAAAAGTTACAGCCATTTAAAAAAAAATATGCCTACTCTATGCAAGGAGTTCCAAGTGCTGTAGCACTTAGTGTGGTATACCATTCGATAGGTATTGTTAAGAGAAACAAATGATTCTTCGAAAGTGAAGCCGAATCCCCCGGCAGAAAAAAGTTACAGCCATTTAAAAAAAAAATATGGCTACTTTATGCAAGGAGTTCTAAGTGCTGTAGCACTTAGTGTGGTACATCATTCGATAGGTATCGTTAAGAGAAACAAATGACTCTACGGGAGTGAAGCCGAATTCCCCGGCAGAAAAAAGTTACAGCCATTTAAAAAAAAAATATGCCTACTTTATGCAAGGAGTTCCAAGTGCTGTAGCACTTAGTGTGGTACATCATTCGATAGGTATCGTTAAGAGGAACAAATGATTCTACGAGAGTGAAGCCGAATTCCTCGGCAGAAAAAAGTTACAGCCATTTAAAAAAAATGCTCGTTTGTGTTACGTTTAACTGATTCAAGGAGTTCATTAATCATAGCCTTACTGAAAAAACAGACAAAGTTCTTGGGAAGTTGGAGAGTGGAGCTTCAAAATGATTTAGAATGATATGATAGTGATTAAGACGCACAAAATCTTACAAATTATTCCTTTACCGTTACCTAATCATAATTTCGAGGGGGGTAGAGTTACTCGCGTCCGTAGGAAATTACCCTAGAGACCCTACACGTGCCCCCCGGGTGGTGCCAAATGAGTAACAACGCCGAGTATCAGGCGGCGGGAAATAACCTGACCCTCTCGATTACGGGAGCGGCTATTACGAGCCGTGAGGATTCAAATACCCTCAAAAAAGAGTAAACTCGCCAACCCGCAATGGCCAGCGTGGCGTTTTAAGGCCAATACCCTTGCATGCACAGACAAAAGAAGGAAAGGCCCTCAGTTCCCAGCCGTTCTGTTAGGCCCGGTTACGGCAGCGATCGGAGATCCAGCAGGACAGAGGGTGCTAAGAATCCCTGGGAGTATGGTTACGGCTGCCAACACATCTACCTGGCGACATATAACTGTAGAACTTTGCTTACGGAGGAACGATACCAGGAATTGGAAACGGAAGTCCTAAATAAAATCAAGTGGGACATTATCGGCTTAAGCGAAACTAGAAGGAGAGGCGAAGAGCTCACAAAATTAACATCAGGCCAGCTATTCTACTACAAAGGACATGAAGATAGGTCACAAGGAGGAGTAGGGCTTCTCATTAATACCTCGATGGCGAAAAAACTACGCAACATCTGCGCTGTTTCATCACGTGTCATCTACGCTACTTTTGACTTAAATAAACGCTATTCTCTTAAAGTCATTCAAGTTTACGCACCAACAAGTTCGTATTCAGACGACGACATAGTGGAATTCTATGATAACATCAATAGTGCCATTGAAGAAAATCCGTGCTTCTATACTGTAGTAATCGGTGATTTTAATGCCAAGTTGGGAAGCGGCTTGCTAGGCGAAGAGTATGTGGGAAAATTTGGTCTGGGAGAACGTAATTTAAGAGGTCACACTATGGCAAATTTTCTTAGCCAGCAGAAACTTTTTGCTATGAATACCTTTTTCCACAAAAAACAACAGAGACTGTGGACATGGCAAAGCCCTGACGGCAGAACTAAGAACCAGATAGACTTTATACTGAGCTCCAATAGATATATATTTGACAATGTTGACGTTATAAATAGAGTGGGGGCGGGAAGTGACCACCGGATACTGAGAGCTAGGCTGAAATTAAATATAAAACTCGAGCGCCGACGGCTGGTAGAAACCACCCGCCCACCAATTGATACCAAATATATAGAGCTCCATCGAAACTTCTTTGAAAATAAGTTATCTGAGAAACTGACAGCCGAAGAGACGTGGAGTGTAGATGCCATCAGCAACCAATTAGTAAAGTCTATCGAGGAAACAGTCAACGAAATAAGACCTACGTCAAAATCAAGTTACAAGCCTAAGTCAAGAGAACTAGACAGCTTGTTGAATGAAAGAAAAATAATTCTAGCTTCTTCGGACCAAAATAGACTGTCAGCAGTCAACAAGCAAATTAGACACCACTTACGCAAATTATTAAGGCAAAGAAGGCATAAATTGATTCTGGACGTAATAGAAAGACACAAGGGGCCAAAAATTTTCAGGAAACAGCTAAAAAGGGGATGCCAACAGATCCATAAAGTCACGACAGTTGAAGGAACTATAACAACTGACAGATCAAAAATCTTGGAGGTGGTGGAGAACTTTTACACCATGCTGTACAAAACACAAAACCTGGACCCCAACATAGGCCGTCAAGATACAAGAGCACCTCTTAGGAGGCACTACACCGAAGACCTTCCCGAAATCAGCCAGTACGAAATTAAGAATGCCCTCAAGCTTATGAAGGTGGGGAAGTCACCTGGTGAAGACAATATTACGTACGAGAGTCTGAAAAACGGAGGGAGGCCAGTTTTGAGGCAACTCCAAATACTCTTCAACAAAGTGTTGTTTGAGGGCGTGGCACCAGAGTCTTGGAGAAATGCGGTCGTGATTCTACTATATAAGAAAGGTGATATCACTAAACTAACCAACTACCGACCTATTTCCTTGCTGAGCCACGTTTACAAACTATTCACCAAGGTGATAACTCTACGCTTGAGTGGCAAACTGGACGGGGCACAACCGGTTGAACAGGCGGGGTTCAGAAGAGGTTACTCTACCATAGATCATCTACACACTGTGCGGCAAGTAATAGAGAAGTGTAAGGAATACAATCAACCACTAGCAATCGCCTTTATCGACTACGAAAAGGCCTTCGATACAGTAGAACATTGGTCTGTAATACACTCTCTACAAAGATGCCAAGTGGATACTAGATACGTAGAAGCCATCAAAGCCATTTACCAAGCAGCCACTCTCCAAGTTAAATTGCACGACCTTACCAACCCCATACCCGTGAAGCGAGGTGTAAGACAGGGAGACACTATTTCACCTAAGTTGTTTACCTCCTGCTTAGAGGACATATTTAAGCTTCTCGACTGGACAAATAGAGGCTTAAATATTAACGGAGTCCCACTTACCCACCTCCGCTTCGCGGACGATATTATACTCTTTGCTAAAAACTTGGAAGAACTTCAAAGCATGACCGAGGAATTGCACGACGTGTCAGCATTAGTGGGACTTAAGATAAATACGTCAAAAACCAAAATAATGTGCAATAACAATGATGCCGACCATATCACTGTACACGGGCAAGCACTGGAAAGGGTAAACGAGTACGTATACCTTGGGCAAATCCTAAGCCTAGAAAAGAACACATTGGATAAAGAAATTATACGCCGAATTAGACTAGGTTGGGGTGCTTTCAGTAATTTATCCGAAGTGCTCAAAGGAAATGTACCAATCAACCTGAAGCGAAGAGCATTTCAACAATGTGTTCTGCCTGTAATGACCTATGGAGCAGAAACCTGGACTCTTACACAACAGGTTATTAACAAATTACAGGTTGCCCAGAGAGCTATGGAAAGAGCAATGTTGGGTGTTTCTCTTCGAGATAGAATACGTAATACGGAGATCCGAAGAAGAACTAAGTTGACCGACATTGCCACGACAATAGCTCAAAGAAAGTGGAAGTGGGCTGGGCACATCTGTCGAACTACAGACAGCCGTTGGGGGAAAGCCGTCTTAGAATGGAGACCAAGGACTGGGCGGAGAAGCGTGGGCAGGCAACCGATGCGGTGGACGGACGATCTGGTTCGCATAGCAGGTAGACATTGGATGCAGAAAGCTCAACATCGAAGTGAATGGCGTGCAATGCAAGAGGCCTACACTCAGCATTGGGTGGCAATAGGCTGAAGAAGAAGAAGAGAATCATAATTTCTAAAAAATTGCGAAATATCGTGTTTAAATAAGTTTAGTAGCTTAGCCAAATAGCTCCTTGCATAAAGTAGGCATATATTTTTTTTAAAATGGCTGTAACTTTTTTCTGCCGGGGAATTCGGCTTCACTCCCGTAGAGTCATTTGTTCCTCTTAACGATACCTATCGAATGATGTACCACACTAAGTGCTACAGCACTTGGAACTCCTTGCATAAAGTAAGCATATATATTTTTTTAAATGACTGTAACTTTTTTCTGCCGGGGAATTCGGCTTCACTCCCGTAGAGTCATTTGTTCCTCTTAACGATACCTATCGAATGATGTACCACACTAAGTGCTACAGCACTTGGAACTCCTTGCATAAAGTAAGCATATATATTTTTTAAATGACTGTAACTTTTTTCTGCCGGGGAATTCGGCTTCACTCCCGTAGAGTCATTTGTTCCTCTTAACGATACCTATCGAATGATGTACCACACGAAGTGCTACAGCACTTGGGACGTTTTGCCCAATATCCTTTTTGTAAACATTAAAATCCATTCAGTATTTTTGCGTGAAAGAGGAACAAACTCCACACATCCAAACATCCACACTCACAAACATTTATAATATTAGTAGGATAGTAGTGAGCTGACTAATTCAAATTATAAAACTACTAGCTGCGCCCCAGCTTTACCTGCGTGAATCCCAATCCCATGGGAATTTCGGGATACAAAGTATCCTATGTGTTATTCTTAGTTATAAGGAACATCTGTATCAAATTTAATCTAAATCAATGCAGTAGTTTTAGCGTGAAAGAGGAACAAACATCCATACATCCAAACATCCACACTCACAAACATTCGGCTTTATAATATTAGTTGGATTTGTAGGATAAAATGTTTCAAGCAACAATTATTGCCTCCATACATTTACTTACATGGTACGCAGACTTACTTCTCGGTATAATACATGTATGGGGGCAATAATCAAATCAAATCAAATTAATTTATAAAACTTTTTGTTACAATAATATTACATTCGTCTCAATTATCGAGACATTACCTCCCGTGCTAGTTAGAAACTGTGTTACTGCAAGATAAGGCCTCTCAAATTACGCGAACATATAAAATATTATAACAAACACATAAATACTTAAGTATATATAACTAGCAGCGCCCCGCGGTTTTACCCGCGTAGTACCCGCTCCCGTGAGAATGCGTACCTTGTAGTATCATACATTCTCGGCACAATTCACCATCGTGTGTTAAAAATTAAGTAACAGCGCCATCTATTGGTAGGATTTGTGACTACAAAAAGTTACAATAAAACATACGACTACTTATACACAATCCCATGGGAATTTCGGGATAAAAAGTATCCTATGTGTTATTCCTAGTTATAAGGAACATCTGTACCAAATTTTATCAAAATCTATAGTAGTTTTTGCGTGAAAGTGGAACAAACATCCAAACTCACAAACATCCAAACACACAAACTTTCGCATTTATAATATTAGCAGGACAATTTATATAAATACCTTAAAGACTAATATAATTGTTGCTTAAAAATATTTTTTTCCTGAAATATTTTGTTGCTTATAGGCGAGGCCTTGTAGGTTATTTTCTGGTTGAGCATAAAACTGTCCAGAGTCCAACAATACGCATAAATTGTAAAAAATGAAGCGCAATAAACGTCACGTGACCAGGTTTTGGAATATCATAGAGTTTTAGACGATTATAAAGTCTTTAGCAGCGCCCCGCGGTTTCATCCGCGTAGTTCCCGATCCCGTGGGAATTTCAGGATAAAACACAGCCTATGTCCGTCCCCGGACCATAAACTACCCCTGCACCAAATTTCAAGTCAATCGGTTCAGTAGTTTAGCCGTGAAAAGGTAACAGACAGAGTTACTTTCGCATTTATAATTTAACTAGCAGCGCCCCGCGGTTTCATCCGCGTAGTTCCCGATCCCGTGGGAATTTCAGGATAAAACATAGCCTATGTCCTTTCCCGGACCATAAGCTACCCCTGCACCAAATTTCAAGTCAATCGGTTCAGTAGTTTAGCCGTGAAAAGGCAACAGACAGAGTTACTTTCGCATTTATAATTTAACTAGCAGCGCCCCGCGGTTTCATCCGCGTAGTTCCCGATCCCGTGGGAATTTCAGGATAAAACATAGCCTATGTCCTTTCCCGGACCATAATCTACCTCTGTACCAAATTTCAAGTCAATCGGTTCAGTAGTTTAGCCGTAAAAAGGTAACAGACAGACAGAGTTACTTTCGCATTTATAATATTAGTTTACAGACTATACTACTTTATCTCCATACTCTCAACAGAAACAACACGGGTGAAACCGAGGGACACAGTTAGTTACTACTTTTTATTTGCTTGAACACTCGAAACTTTATATTTTTGAAACGGTAAACGTTTTTTGCTATTGATATCTTTGATTTACACGAACACTACACACATTGAAATAAAACACTTAAACGGATTTTACTTTAAAATCAATACAATTTGTATTGATTATAAAGTTCATTGTAATTTATTTTATTTAAAAAAATGATATAAAAAATAATTCCAGACCGAGTTCCTTGCAGATTCTTCTCGGCTGATGTATTTCCGAATCTGTGGCTGATGCATTTCCGAATGTATTTAAAATTATATTCAAAATATTGAAGGTAGTAAACTTTTTACATTACTTTGTACAGACGTCTTCCATCATAGTCTTCTGTGATCACGGGTTCTGTAAAGAATCCGAAACGTCAGAAAATGTAAAACAAAATACAAACACGACAAAAATCCGTTTAAGTGTTTTATTTCAACGTTTTTTTGCTATTTAAGCTTTTGGCTTGGGGTTACCCTTATCACAGGAGTAGCGGAAGACTTTGATTACAAATACACGAGAAATTAATTTAAATTTATTGAAAATATACAACCAAAGATACACTTTTCCATTTTCTTTTTTTTTTTCTGTGATATTTTTATAAATATTTTAGTTAAGTACATCTTAAAGGGCGTCGTCGGGGTCGGCTGAGAAAGCGTTGGCGGGATGATCTCATCACCTTTGACTGTAGCTGGTGGAAGATAGTGAAGGATAGGGATGGTTGGAGGTGTTTGGGGGAGACCTTTGCCCAGCAGTGGGACACTATAGGTTGACAAAAGGTACATTAATTCAACAATTTTCAACAAAACTTGTAACTTTAAAATATTCATAAATATTTCGGCACACGCACTAAAACTCACTTTTTTATCATGTCCAAAAACGGGAACATTATATTACTTGTCGATGCAAAACGTTCCATTACACGTCTATCCACTTCTTAAGAATATAAAACAATCAATTGTTTTGAGAGCAATCCTTCATTATTTACAATCCTAACTAATATTATAAATGCGAAAGTAACTCTGTCTGTCTGTCTGTCTGTCTGTCTGTTACCTTTTCACGGCTAAACTACTGGACCGATTGACTTGAAATTTGGTACAGGGGTAGCTTATGGTCCGGGAAAGAACATAGGATACTTTTTATCCCGAAATTCCCACGGGAACGGGTACTACGCGGGTGAAACCGCGGGGCGCTGCTAGTCTAAACTATATGTATTAATATATTATGTATATTGGATAATATATGTACAAATGTATTATATGTATACTAGCAGCGCCCCGCGGTTTAACTCGCGTAGTTCCCATTCCTGTGGGAAAATAGGGATAAAATATAAAGCCTATGTCACTTGCTGATAAATGATAAATTAGCTTTCCTTTAGTGAAATATTTTTTTTAATCGGTTCAGTAGTTTCGGAGCCTATTCGTTACAAACAAACAATGAAATCTTTTCTCTTTATAATTTTAGAAGATAGATACTTACATATTTATATTCGTATGTATAACTAGCTGTGCCCCGCGGTTTTACCCGCGTGGAACCTTATCCCGTGGGAATTTTTAGATAGAATATTAGATATTTATAATGTACAAGCTGTGCCCCGGTTTTTACCGCGTGGAACCTTATCCCGTGGGAATTTTGGGATACAAAGTATCCTATGTGTTATTTCTAGGTATGAGGAACATCTGTACTAAATTTCATTAAAATCCATTCAGTAGTTTTTGCGTGAAAGAGGAACAAACATCCATATATCTAAACATCCACACTCACAAACATTCGGCTTTATAATATTAGTAGGATAAGTAGAAATTATTACTTAAGTACCTAATAAGTTAACAGGTGCGCTTATAATAATAAGATTAAGTAATGTTATCAAAACAGTGTTAGAATTTCCATAATAATGTATGACTAATAGAAATGAATGTCATAATCTTACATAATTTTTAGTTTTGTGATATTTATAAGGAACAGTCGTATGAGAAATCATTTATTTGTGATCCAACTACCGTTTCGATTAGTACTAAAGTTATTTTATATTTAAAACTTTTAATTCAACGTTAAAAATAATAAAAAATATAAAATTTAAATAAACTTTTAATTCAACGTCAAAAATAAAAAAATCAAAATTAAAAAGTGAAAAAATCAAATGATTGTCTTTTGTTAAAAACTTTTTAAAAGAAAAAAAGAAAATGTTTTCCATAAACAAACTTGTTCTATTTTTAATTTTTCGTGTGTGTGCTGCCAGTTATTATGAACAGTATAAGGGTATGTTTTTTATTTTCTTTTTAGGGTTCCGTAACTACAGTTTAAAAACGGGACCCTATTATTGAGTCACAATCTTTTCTGTGCGGGCGGCCAAAATTGGAAGCTACTATTGTCATTTTGATTCCAATGTCATTTGGATAAATTTTCAATAAACTGACAACCAAAAGAAAAACCAAATGAATGAAATGCAAAACCAACTTCTCGAGGAGATCTGCGTTGGCAAGGTGCTCCTGTATGAGTCGCTCGGCAACGGCGACTGGATGCCGTCCCGCAGAAGGGATGAAAAGGGTGAGAGGAGCGTCCAGGACATCATAAGTGTCCTCAAGGAGACCGACCCGGATGACGTGCCGACATTCGTGGCGAAGAACCTCCATCAGGTTAACAGGAACAGGTTACTCAAGGACATCACGACCTTGAAGGCGAGCCTGGGCGAAGTAAAGTTGAAGTTGGAAGCCTCCGAAGAAACCATCGTGGAGCTACGTACAGAGGTTGCGAATTTGCGCAATATTGTAATTAGGTCACCCGAGGCTGACAACGTAAACAAGCGACGCGGCGCGTGCAATGCATCGGTGAAGTTTCACGTCAGGGAAACTGGACTTATCGTCGCCGTGTGCCGGCCCCACACGTGCAAGCGGCGCCCCACCTGGTTACGCCGCACCTGTTGCCCGCAAGCAACCCGCACCGCAGACTAGTAACAAGAGGCCCGAGAGGGATGGCGGGAAGCCCCGCACTGAACGCCCTCGCAGCGCAGCGCCGGTTGGCCCTCAGAAGGTTCAGCCCGACAAAGATGGCTTTATTAAAGTCGAGAGGAAGAAGAAGAAGCCTATTTGTCGGAATCTTACTGGCACCGCCCCGACTGGACCCAACGATCTCCTGCGTCCCGCCGTCCCTGCGACGTACATATACGTACATAGGCTCCACTTCACCACTAGCGTCGCCGACGTTACGGAGTACTTGGTTAAGAAGACCGGATATCGAGTGAGGATCGAGCAGCTAGAGTCGCGTAACAGAGTCAACTTCAAGTCGTTTGTTGTGCGCGTGCCGACGGAGAAGCACCGATCTTTCTGAAGGAAGATGTGTGGCCTGCGGGTATCGCGGACGGCGGCGCCCTCCGGCCGACACCGGACCCGCGCCCGCGCCGCACGTCGCCGCTCGGGTTACGTGATTTAGTTTTAAGTTTATATTGTTATGTATGTTAGTCTTTAAGGTATTTACTCTATGGGCCTCTGTTTACAGTTATTTGTTTAAAACTGTAAATATTGCCTGAAATAATTGATTTGATTTGAAAAGATGCGATTACAGCGACGCTGGCACCGGCACAGGAAATATTGTGACTCAATACTAAGATTTCGCTGTCCGTCCGTCCGTCAACATACTGTATCTCAAAAACGGTGATACGAGTAGCTAGACTGTTCACAAATTATGTATTCCTGTTGCCGCTATATTTTCTACCTGTAAATTAATATCGTACAATATTAGATAAGTTTGGCCTTTGGCTTTGTCCAGTCGGGATGTGTTTAATCCTTTGTGTGTATGTGACAATAGACACAGACTACTTAGAGATACTAACGTATGCAATCCCTACTAATATTATAAATGCGAAAGTAACTCTGTCTGTTACCTTTTCACGGCTAAACTACTGAACCGATTGACTTGAAATTTGGCACAGGGGTAGCTTATGATCCGGGTAGGAACATAGGCTATGTTTTATCCCGAAATCGATCGGGAACTACGCGAGTGAAACCGCAGGGCACAGCTAGTAGATTTAATAAGTACCCTACCTATTTTTTATTTAACCAACTGTTATACTTTTGAGTGGTCTAACTCCCCGTAACGACTGTCGATGATGTTAGTACGACAACCGATTATTATCCGTCGTACTTATCATTTTTTTTTATGTTCTAGTCCCAGATACCTCAGCTGACCGATGGGAATCATACATTTACGAAGACTCTGAGTATTTAATACAAAATTTGCCAGCTAATTGGGAAAATGCTAATATTTTATGCGGGTATGTTTAAGAGAGGAGTCTAGCAGCTTTCCATACAAACGTATTCCCGTGTTTCCTCCCTGGATAATGTCTCTAGAGCAAAAACATTTTTTTACTAAGTGTGGGGTAGTATGTTCCCACGGGATTGGCAATTTTCCGGGTGAAACCGCGGGGTGCTGCTAGTTTATTATAAACTACGTAAATGAAGTCGCGAGCAAAAGCTAGTCCTACTATAAATCCTACTAATATTATAAAGCCGAATGTTTGTGAGTGTGGATGTTTAGATGTATGGATGTTTGTTCCTCTTTCACGCAAAAACTACTGAATGGATTTTAATGAAACTTTACAATAATTTAGCTTATACATCAAAATTACAGATAGGATACTTTTTATTCCGAAAATTCCACGGGGACCGTAACTACGCGGGTGAAACCGTGGGGCGCTGCTAATTTATTATAAATGCAAAAGTTTGTGAGCTTGGATGTTTGTTACTCTTTCACGTAAAAATTACTGAACCGATTTTAATGAAAATTAATACAGATGTTCTTTATAACCAGGAACAACGTATAGGCACGGTATAGGATACTTTCATAATTCCCACGGAAATGGGATTTATACGTCTAAAACCGCTGGGCATGCTTAGAGTATTGGTAACTTATATCATTTAATAAAACATTAAATTAAAAAAAACCCCAACACAATTACTTTCAAACCCCCATAACTTTTAAACGGGTCAACCGATTTTCATCAAACATGTCTAAGAACACTCGCACGTAAGTCCCCTTTAATACAAAAAAACTAAATTGAAATCGGTTCATCCGTTCGGGAGCTATGAATTCACAGACAGACAGATACACACACACACGTCAAACTTATAACACCCCTCTTTTTGCGTCGGGGGTTAAAAATCAACCAATGTAAGACTTTGTAAATTGTAGGAGGAGGGTTTAAAAGATTAATGAACCTAAATAAACCCTAAACCTTGCTAAATTCTGATTTCAGTGGTCAATTTAACGGTACACTTGCTGTTGTGGACACCAAAGGAAAAGCAGATTTCTTGGCTGAAGCGCTCTCGGAAACACAGTTTGGTAAGTTAATTAATAATAATATTTTTTTTTATAACATAATCATCCACTCCATCATCTCATTACAGTAACTGACCCCTAAGTTCGTAACTTGTATCTAGGGTATCAGAAACTACGCACACACTCATTCACACACACCCAGACCGAGATAAACATTTGTGGATCACACAAATATTCACCCCGCACGGGCTTTTTTCAATTACTTACACTTACTTATCATTATCACGTAAAACTTGACTACTGCAAAAATGACGCTCAAAACTATGAAACTATAATATTTGCAGTAAAGTCAGGGGAGAAATGTAGTCGTATACTACCTTTAAAATAATATAAATCAAAATGTATGTATGAAGGACTGCACCGAATTAGATTTATTTTAAAAAAGCATTCAAATTCGCCTCAGCCGGATCTAGAACCATGCTGAACCGTAGTACCGCTCTTCCAATTGAGCTACCGTGGCTTCAAAGCGACTGGTCGAAACTCTTGAACGCTTGGTATTGAAAAAATGAAATGAAATGAAAAAAGTTTATTGTGACACACAGTATTATCTTATAAACTAAGTAATATTAATAACAATTGTCACAAAGGGTTCCAGCTCAGCATGTTGCCAGTTGAAACAACTGACGCTGGTCTTCCGTTGGAACCCATTGGTGAATTCACGGATGACCTCAGAAAAATATTAATATAAAAAACAGAGCGAATTACAATACATAATAAAAATATACAAACATAGAAAGAAAGTTACAAACAATATAACAATAAGGTTAAACATCGAACTAAATTAAATTGCAGACTGCCAAATCAATATCATATTTTCAACAAAACAAACAAAGATGGTATGAATGTGGTTAGTACATGTACAGTCTCGGAATGAAAAGGTTCGTCAATTTTCAAATTGATTCGTATAATGTGTCGCGAAAACATATTACCTTTTGAAACTATGGTAAAGAATAGACTCGGGTTAGGGAAAATAATGTTCTACTGCTCGATAATAAAGTTCAAAATTATTCAGATCAGTGTTGATTGACAGGATAAATATCTAGTCAACAAGATTTTTGAGTAACTAAAACCTTCTTGTTGGTTCAAACTACCATTATTATTTCTGTTAAAACTATTGTCAATCCGTCAATTTCATCATTGCAAAATATCAAAGAAGTTTTTATACGCCGCGCGCACAAGGCAGTGTTTAAAAAAGGATAGAAAAATCAAGCAAAACCTTATTCGATAGCAAACTTCATTCTATTTATTTAAATGTTAGCATCACTGTTTCTTACACTTGTATGTTGGTATAATTGTTTCTTGCAATACTAGTGCAAGAAAAATCCAACTCTAAGGTGACGAACCTTTTCATTCCGTGACTGTACATACATGTGTAGGTTGATATAAATAACAAAACTAAAATCATATAATACTAATATCATGTTTCAACAGCTCATTCTGTTTCTGATTAAGAAATAGATTATTGTGGTCTTAGGACAAACGCCATTCATAAGTGCGCTTATCCGAGGCCCAAACTATATATTTTTTTCTTATCCCCAGGTCTCCAATCAGTATGGGTAGGAGCGCGGCGGGAATCGGCGGACGACCCGGCCGGGTACAGATGGAGTCAGAAGGTGGAGCTCAGGAGAACAGCGATGGACGTGCTGAACAGTGAGGATGATGGAGACGCCGGCACCAGGTTTCCTATGGTGAGGAATTGGGCAAGCTTGTAGCACTGTGGGAACTAGCTGGGGAACACTTCTTCTTCTTTGCGTGTCGACTCATATTTTTGAGGACCAGAACTCGGCCACCGATATGGCACTATCAATGGTCTTGTAAAGGTCCTTGGGGAACACTGGGGAAGTAGGTGAATGTCGGCGTTGTAAGGAATTAGGCAATAGTTTCAGTATTGTGGTGTCAGTTGGATAGGTTCGTTTTGACCGGGGAGGTTACTTTTAATGAATATTGCAAGTGGTAGTGAGATATACTGCGTGTAGCATGGAGAGGGAGAAGTCCAGAGATCCAAACTCAATCCCTCCTTTTCTCTTCCTACTAATATCGTGCTATAGGCAGGCAACACTCAAGTGTGGCCTCAAAAAAAGAAAGAAGTAAATAATACTTAGAAGAGAGTCGAAGTGATACGTCTGCAAGTTTGCCTCGTTATTTTTTAATCCTAACTAATATTATAAATGCGAAAGTCTGTCTGTCTGTTACCTTTTCACGGCTAAACTACTGAACCGATTGACTTGGAATTTGGTACAGGGGTAGCTTATGGTCCGGGAAAGAACATAGGATACTTTTTATCCCGAAATTCTCACGGGAACGGGAACTACGCGGGTGAAACCACGGGGCGCTGCTAGTACAATATAAAAATATAGTCTATTATTTTATCATTTTCATTTCTTCTTATGTTACCTATTTATATTTGCTTTGTTTCTCTCTTATTCTCAAAAAACGTTTCTTTCGTTCTAGATACATTTTCAATTACTAGCTTATATTTCGATACATTTTCCTTCATTTACAACACATTTAAATCCCGTTCCAGTGGCTCAACCGAACTCTAGTACCAGTTCCAGACGGCGGCGCCGACTGCGTGGCCCTAGAGCGCGTCCAACACGACAAGCCCGTGTTCTTGGACCTGCCCTGCTCACTGGAGAGGCCTTTCACTTGTGAGAGGAGTAAGTACTTTATATCCAATACGTTATTCGTTAGGGATGTTGTCTCGCTAAAGAAAATGAAATTTCATTGAAATAAGTACTCAATACTACGATTTTTTTGTCGGAAAAATAAGACTAAGGCCCAATTTCACCATCTTCAAGTAATGTTCCGAGTAGATACTCACATGTTTTGTCTTTGTCACTTGATATCAAGTAAGAAAGAAACAAAACTAAATTTCCAAAAACAAATCTAAATTGCGTCCCGCTCACACGGATGCAATGGCGAGCGGGAAGTATTATAATTTACGCAGGTGCCTCAGATATGGATAGCTACAGGTCAACGTACAATATTTCATGTGAATTACGACCTTGCTATAGCACGATTTTAATCATTATTTCCTTACTGTATCTATAAATTATACCCACAGAAGCTCGCAGAGGAACAATGATCGTTGAGACCAAGTCAGTGCGATGTGTCACCGGTCTCTACAAGATCTATACGGGCATGATGAACTGGCAAGAGGCCGCAGCGTATTGTCTTCTTCATAAGATGCAGTGAGTATTACATAGATGAGCGAGCAAAGTGACGAAATTTTGACAAGATAGGAAAATTTTGCTTTCCTTTGTGTGGATTATTAGTATGTATGTATCGTAAGGTTGCGGGTTCGATTCCCGTGCGGGGTGAATATTGGTGTGAACCACAAATGTTTGTCTCGGTCTGGGTGTGTGTGTCAATGAGTGTAGTGCGAATGAGTTTCTGATACCCTAGATGCAAGTTAAGAACTTAGGGGTCAGTTACTGTAATGAGATGATGGAGGGAATGATTATGTTATGTTATGTCAGTTCCGAGCCAGGCTACTTTATTGACCGATCGATGAGAACTTGACTCATGTGTTCCTTGATTTAAAAGATATTTTTGGGAGCTTTCTTCGATTACAGTAAAAATGGGGGCAAAAGAGGGCAAGAGAAGTTTTAATCCTTCTATTTAATATACGTTACGATATACGAGAACATGTTGTGATTATGACATTTAATAATAATACTGGCGTAAAGTAATTAGGCTTTTTTGTTACAGTTTGGCTAATGTCGCATCAATGAAATGTCTGAAGAAAATTGGTGTCGCCATGTTGAAGTCACGACCAGGTCAGTTAAACTAGGTTTTGAATCCTTGCTATGTTTTAGTCTTATTCTATACCCCAACCCATAGCAGGTATAGAGTGCTTGGATGGCGGCTATTTTTACGGAAGACCGACTATGCCGCAATCACATAGCGAAGCCATACCGTCAGCGAGCTAAGCGAGTGATCTAGGCGAGAGAAGGAACTACACTAACTATTTGGGGAGCACACCAAAAAGTACGGACGGGCGAGTGGGTGGGAGAGAGCGAGAAGATAGCGTTTTGTCCATTGTCACTCGAGCGAGCGAAGCGGGCGCGTAGATAAATGATTAGCTTTCCAGGAATCGTTGGATATTTCGTTAGCTTCGCTTGCATCGCGGACGTAGTTTGGCTGATAGCTTGCGGTGTGAACCGAAGTATGTAATGAGGTGTAGCTTGCGCTTTATAGCCTGGACTAGGTCTGGCGTGTAGGTAAAACACAGAAAGTCACGTTGACCTGTAGCTATCTCTGTCGCACCTACGTACAAAATTTCATGTGAATTACCACCGGACTATAGTCCAATTTTATTTAGCATATCTTTAATCTTTTTCACCTGCCCCCAGCCGGCATCGAGAGCGCGTGGGTGGGCGCGCGCGGCGCGCTCGGGCGCTGGGCGTGGGTGGACTCGGGGGAGGACCTGTTCGCGGGCGCGGACCTCGAGGCCGGCGACTCCTACTGGCCGCCCATGAGGTCAGCACACGTTCTTATACCCTATTTACTCTCAGCTCCTGCTACTGCTTCTCGCGCTGCCGGAAATGTTTCCCTAACCGGCGACAGGCGACCACGCTTGCAGATGGAGTGCCGGACGAAACACGCCACAACTGCAAGCGTTGTCGCCTGTCGCCGGCAGCCGTCGTCATGTTGACGGCTGCCCTTGCCAGGCGGCGGCGGCTGACGTCCAGAAAGTGCCGTTCGTGTGTTAAAGCCCTAAATACTTCCGCGGCAGTATCCACGCGAGTAAATGTTTAACTACACGCTCGCTCGCGCTGTCTTCTTTTGCCTTCCGCACTCAAACCTACACAGCGGGAACGTCAGCGGCATGACGAGTGGCAGCGCGAGTGACCTATTTACATTCAGTAATTGCCCACTTCCCTGCCCTGTACGAGTGTAAACAGGGGTTTATGGCCTATTCCACGACCTTCAAGTTAACTTACTCACCAATTAAAGTTAGTTTTGTCTCTTTCTTACTTCCTATCAAGTGACAAAGACAAAACATGTGAGTACTCGGAACTGTACTTGAAGATGGTGAAATAGGTCTTTAGACTAATATTTCTTTCACAAATTTTAGGGAAAGGCGATCCCTGAGGCAGAACGGTTGTCTGGAAGTGGACAGGCACGGGTCGCACCCACCGGTGTTCATGGAGGCGCGGTGCGATAGGAAAATGGGCTTTATTTGTTATAAGGGTAAGGTGGATTTTGGATAACCCTTTTATTCGGTGAGATAGAGGAATATAGAAGTCAGAATTAAGAGTAAATTAATAGGTTCAAATTCAATGATATTGTGATAAACCATTTCATACATTCTTTCATATCCAAACCGAGGTAAAAATTTGTTAACCCAAAGACTCCACGGGAATCGAACCTGTAATCCTTTTTTGACACTCAAGCAATACCAATGGACCATTTTTGAACCGATTTGATTTTCTTGTCTTAGGATACTTCTTTCTGATGGAAGCGCTCGTGGCCCAGTGCTACCCGCGGATCACTTGTGATCTGTCCGGCTAAGCAACGTTTGGCACCGTCATGACTGTGATGGGTCATTACTAAAAATGACTTTTAATTTCATGAGCGTTTCCGTGCTTCGGAGAGCACGTAAAGCCGTCGGTCCCGGTTGTCGTACTAACATCATCGACAGCCGTTACGGGTAGTTAAAGTCCTCAAAAGTGTAAAAAATTTCGTATCGCCCTCTGTGTTGTGCAGGTGTGATGGCAGTCGCTTCACGTAAAATACTGACATTCCGCCAAATCTGGTTAAACTGAAAACCGACCCAATTACACATGGGATAAAGGTTCGGTAAAACGAAGAATAGGATACTCTTTTCACCTGGTCCCCTATCTTGTTTTGGTTTTGATTTATTGCAAAAGTTTGTCTTTTTAATTAAACAACATACTGAATTTTTCTATTCTACTTTCTATTAAAATGTAAACTAATATTCCCCAGAATCACACCTCCGCCCGTCAATGATGCCACCTAGCGACGATCTCTATTACTACGTACTAATCAGACAGCGCCTGTACTGGCAACACGCATACGACAACTGTCAGAAGATAAACGGAACTCTAGCCAGTGTGGACAGCAGCGAAATGTTGACGCAACTACTGCTTGTCATGGGAGAGAACAAGAACGAACGTAAGTTTTGCGTTTAACGCCATCTATTGGTGGGTAGGTGAACTAATTTGTAGTACCATTTGCTTCGTCTGGAATCTAACTACATCTAACATAAATTTAAGGTAGTACAAAAACTGTTTTTGTACCTATTTATGATGGAGCTAGGGCTAGGGCTGGATTAGGGCTTTCTTTATTTTTGTAATTTAAATTATTCTTATTAAGATTTATACTACTATAAAGACTGAAAGACATAAAAGACAGTGACGTTACTTCGTCACTTTGAACAAAGTTTACTTTAACGCCATCTGTTGTTGAGTAGTTGAACTAATACTTACAAATATTGCCGATAGATGTCACTATATCTATCAAAACTAGCATTCACATTATAACTTGCATAGTATAATAATGAGTACTAGCGTAGGCCTATTTCACCATCTTCAAGTAACGTTCCGAGTAGTTATATTCACACGTTTTGTCTTTGTCACTTGATATATAGCAAGAAACAATACTCACTTTACTTGGTGAGTAACTTTACTTGAAGGTCATGAAATAGGCCCTAAATATGATAAAATTCATACAAAAACCTATTTTTTAATTTTATTAAAATTAACTTTATTATTCCAGCTGTAAACCACATTTGGCTGTCCGGCCGGTTGAACATGTCCAAGGATGTGCTGACGAACACCATTTCATACGGATGGTTCAACCCTGTCAACGACAAACGCATTCCTGACCGAATGTCTGGTGCTGGGGCCGGTGTTTATGTAAGTATGATAGTGGAATAATGGATAACTTTTTAAGGGCCTTTGAAAATTGTTTACTTGCTACTGAACCTATTTTGATGAAATTCGGTACTGATATTAACTAGAGTTTGAGAACGGATACAATTTTATTCCATATTTGCCTGAGCGGGTAAAGCCACTCGGCGACGATAGTCAGAAAAACAGAAAATATGATAAGCTTTCATGACATTACTATTCAACCGATAATCTTAAAATCTAGCATATTTTTTTCAGAGATACAGAAAAGCATATAAGGATACTTGTCATCCCAAAAATTCTCATTATGCCCTCAGCAGAAACCACAAAAACGAACCGTTTTCTAATAAAACACGAAAAAAATACTCATTAATGACAATATTACTAACTAGTTCCCCATTTCCCCCGCTAGATGCCGCCATGGTTTGATGACGATTTCAACCTGGACAGTGCGTGTTTGAATCTCGACAGACAAGACCACCTTAATGGCATGGTCTATGGTCTGCCGTGTGATACTGCGCAGTATTCCATCTGCTTAATTGGTAAGTATTTTAATGTACTTATATAGTTTTTATGGAGGGTAGAGGAAGAAAAAATATCCTATCGTTGGTTGGTAGATTTACATTTATGTCGTTCATAAGTGCCTCATTGAGGCCATAAATTAATAAATAGGTTTTGATTTGATTTATAAACGGTAAGTAAATATAGATTCAGGTAGAAAGTTTTTATTGAAATTCTCCTGAAAATTGTGAACTGCCTCTACCTTTCATAATATGTATACTTACTTCTTATTATTTTATCTTTCGCAAAATCTCGCTAAATATTTCAAGAGTGGAAAAAAACCCGCGTAATAGGGTAAGAGTCAATGCAATGCATAAAAGTCAAATTGGAAAATTTATCAAGAAGTTGGGAAAATCTTTAGTCAAAATGTGGTCTAAATCCTGCGATATAGGGTAAGAGTCGAATGCCATAAAAGTCAAATTGGAAAAGTAATTAGAAAAATAGGAAAAAAATAGTCAATACCTGCATTATAGGGTATGAGTAAAACAATACAAAAAAATCATTATGCAATCCATAAAAGTTATATTGGAAAAGTATTTTGCAAAGTTGGAAAATTCGTTCAAAAGTTTTTGGAAACAACTCGGTAAATTGTTCGACAAAACTCCGCTCATATGGTAAAAGTGACTGCCATAAAAGTGAAATTGGAAAAGTAATTTGAAATATTGGAAGAGTAATTTGAAAATTTGGAAAAGTCGTTTGAAAAGTTGGAAAAATCTCAGTCAACATTTAGTCAAACTCTACGTAGTAGGGTAAAAGTGACTGCCATTCACGGCACAAGCACATCTATTCCAGCACGACCACTTTCCAGGGCACCCCGTCCGCGGCGACCTCGCCGAGAGGCCCACCGTCAAACCGCTCAAGAAGTTTATGGCGTTCATAGGTATTGACCAATGAGTGTGTCACACTGTGGTTAAAACTAATTGTTAATATCTGTGTATGTTCTTGTATAGGATTGATATTGTGTTACTAATAAGTGTCGTAAATAAGGATTCTATCACACGGAAAATAGTAATTTATCTACTGTATAAAAATAAGTCGGGTTTTCCTTCCTGACGCTATAACTCCAGAACGCACGAACCGATTTCTACGGTTTTGCATTCGTTGGAAAGGTCTCGGGCTCCGTGATGTTTATAGCAAAGAAAATTCAGGAAAAAATTGAACAGAAAAGCGGGAAAATCTTTTTTCACATACAGCGCCATCTCTGATACATTTTGGTGGCGAAACGGAGTTCGCCAGGTTTGCTAGTTAATTATACTTCTGTACATATACACCCTTATTTGGATCGGGACTTATTAAAATCAGAATATCTGTAGCAGTAATTGAATCCATATATCCCATAAAAATAACAAAAATGATAGTCGATTACTTATCTTTAAAAAATACAAAATAAATGTCGTATTACCAGACGGCACACTATCAAGTATTCTGTGACGGCTCGGGTCGATGACCGCGCTCAGCTGTGTATCGCAGCGTTCGCCGGTTGTTCGGTGTAGAATAACAATAAAATTCGGCGGTATTTTGAAAAACTTTGACTTATCATAACTTTTTTTAAAAAAAGCAAAAGAAAAACTAGCGTCACTATTATATTGTCACCCGTCGTTTACATTATATCGCTAATGTAAACGATATCTCGAATTCAAAATAGGGGTGTATATACATGGAGGGCTTAATACTATTATTATTCTCTACCAGCCAACCACGGAGTGCAGAGAAATGGTGGCGGTTGTAAGATATTATTAGATTTATTGTCAATACCATGATTATCATAATAAAATGGGCCCTTCCTCAGGGCCCTTAAGACTTTTGTAGGCTTCCGAAAGGCTGATTCGTCTGCAATCTGTAATGTCTTGTGTAGTTAGATGTGATAATGTTCTTCGATATAGATTCTTGAAATCAGACCTCTTCCTTGTGCCTTTTAGGGTAGAATTTTGGAAGCCTTTACCCCATGATTCCCTTCAAAAATCTTTTTGTTTCTGTCTGATAGTTCGCCCACTGGACTGACCATTAAGCACTTGTTTAGAACTCGCACTATGTAATATTCTCTCGCCTACTTGATCATAGCGAAAGAAGATTTTAAAGTAACACAAGTTAACATTTTTTTAATAATAACTGAAACTCAGGCACGAATAACTTTGAAGTTACCGAAAAAAATCTAGTTAAAACTACAACTTCAGCTCGCCATCAGTGCCATCTTTAATGTACTGGGGGCCCTGGGGTCCAAGATAATTGGAGCCGTACCATGCTAGAAAGATCAATTCAATTAGTCCATCAATTCCATGGAGGAATTGATGGAGGCCTCTAGTAGTGCGGTGGGGGCTACTTTTTGGAGACATAAAATATGAGGAGATGTGAACCGGACACGATGAATGGATGAATGAATGAATGACCATGCTAGAAGTATGTAAATGGCCTTTCTGTGACTGATGTGTCAATTGTGATCTGATAAGAAGACATTATTGACTGGTGGGTGACCTGATATCTGATAAGGCAGGGCCCCAGGGCCTTACCTCGACCAGAGAATAAACAGATTCTCACAGTGTAGCATTGTATGTGCTTCTTTCAAACTATTGTTTCGCACGGTCAGTGAGAGGTCCCTCCTCACCTATTTCGTCCTAATACCCCTAGGTAACGGTCAACGCGGTTGTAACTCTACTGAATCGCCGGTGGCCAAATGCAGCAGTAACTTAACAACAGGTGATTGGCTCTTATACCATAATCAGTAATTAAAAATTACGTGTAATACTACTGCACTTATGCCAAAAACTTTACCTACTAAGAAAATGTCATAATTTGTTTTAAAACAATGGTTATTAAAACTGTAGTTTATGTACTAGATTTATGCGTATGTATAATAATTATGTTGACACATCAATGTTTGTAAACTGCACGAACTAAATGATATGTTGCCGAAAAGATAGATGTAAGATGGTCAGAAATTGATCCCGACCAATCCAATTTTATCGGTCCTACAAAGTCTGACGTGAACGGGCAGCCTTATGTATTACAAGCTTTTATTTAGTTTCACCTGTCCCGTTGTCTGTAATCAAATCTTGCAAGCCAATTTTCGACCACTTCTGGTTATCCGATTGAGCTGAAATTTGGCATACTTATGCAAGTCCCATGACAATGCAAAAAAAGCTTGATTTAAAAAGGTTTTTTATTTTATTTATTCTTGTTTAGTATTTGTCAGAGGTGGCAGAATTCTAGCAATTACTCAGAAATTCTGACCGTCTTACTAATCTAATAAAATCTTCGTTCGGCCTAACACGACCAATATCTGTACAATTTGATCCGAAACCAAACCTAATCTTACATATATTTTTGTTACAGAAAAAACTCTAAAAGCACCGTCTGAAGAACCGCCTAAGAATCTCAATTCAACTGGTTAATTAATTATACTTCAATTTTAATTTAGTATAAGAACCGGCGCATGTATAACGGAGCAAAGCGCAGAGCATTCTCCACTCAAACTATTATCAACATTGTATGCGTTAAAATAAGATCGAAAATCTATTAAAACTTGGGCGCTACATTTCGTCTGTAGTTGTATCGATGATAGTTATTGTGTTAATTGATTCTCGATCTTATATCAACGGGTAATAAGTCGATAATAGTTTGACAATGGAAAATGCTCTACGCTGCGCTCCATCATAATGTGCGCCGGCCCTAAGTTTGACGAAACGTCATCGAAATAAACGTCCCAATTCGGTCGGTATGCCGATTCTGTCGGCACCAACCAAATTGGAACGTCTGTTGCATTTTTATTACTTCATAGAAAAACACGAATTTAATTCGCAAAAAAAAACTGTAGATGTAACAAAATTAGGTATGTACTTGTTAGTTTAAAGTTTTTGTACGTTTTGAGTAATTTTAGTGTCATTTGAGAATATATTTTTAATAAAATTTATAAATTAATTTAGTTTATTTATTTTCATAAATGAATACTTAGTCATAATAATATAACATAACATAATCATTCCCTCCATCATCTCATTATAGTAACTGACCCCTAACTAAGTTCGTAACTTACTTACACACAGGTTAAAACTGGTTGGGTATGCTAGTTAATAATCATCAAAATACTAAGTAAAGATAAACAATATCATTTTTTTAAAGTTTAAATTGAAATAGATCTAAAACAAAATAAATTTTCTAATGATTAGGGTATAACATAACATAATCAACTCCATCATCTCATTACAGTAACTGGCCCCTAACTCCGTAACTTGTATCTAGGGTATCAGAAACTACGCACACACTCATTCACACACACACAGACCGAGACAAACATTTGTGGTTCACACAAATATTCACCCCGTACAGGAATCAAAGCTGCAACCTTGCGGATGGCAGTCTTAATTAAACAGAATATCTAATTAAACTTTTTTTTCAATGAAATCATGTAATTTCTTAGATTAGGTCATTCAATCAAACAAACAAATTATTCAGTTCAACAATATTAGTACTTATACATTGATTTACACATACACTACACTAACTAATTCTACTAGCACTTAGATTATTATCACTACATAGTGTAAAACAAAGTCGCTTTCTCTGTCCCTATGTCCTTCTGTATGCTTACATCTTTAAAACTAGGCAACGGATTTTGATGCGGTTTGTTTTCATAGATGGAGTGATTCAGTGGGAAGGTTTTTAGCATAATTTTATCCCCATATTCCTACGGGAACGGGAACTACGCGGGTGAAACCGCGGGGCGCCGCTATTAAGTAATATTTTGCTGTATTATTACCTACTGCATAACACTGTCCGCAGTCTTGTAAAATCATAACTACGCAGGTGAAACCGCGGGGCGCCGCTAGTTAATTAATAAAAACAACTATTGAATACTTACATTAAGTTTATTTATTACTCAAAGTATCAACCCAGTCCATATTAACTTTGTACAACATCTTACAATTATTATTCATAGAAGCGAGGTTCTTTTTGAAACATCGCAGGTGGTCGAGGTATGTGCGCAGACTGCTGTTCATCGCTCGCAGGGATTCTAGCTCTTGGGTTAGCTCTGATGTTGTTTTCTGAAATATAGATTAAATAGTTAATTATTTATTAGTATTTTTGTAGTAAATATGACTTTTAGCTAAGTATGTGTGTTTGGGGTATCACAAACTATGGAGACATACATTCATACACACAAACCAAGATAAACATTTGTAGAAAACAAGTTAATGTATTTTTTAGATTAATGTTAAGTTACTTACTTTTAAACTTAGATAGGAAAATAATGATTTATTAGAAACATTAGGTACTTATATTATATTGAAAATAAATAGTGAAGCAAAGACCATGATAATTATGAATGTGTGTGTCCGTAGTTTCTGATACCCTAGATACAAGTTACGAACTTAGTTAGGGGTCAGTTACTGTAATGAGATGATGGAGGGAATGATTATGTTATGTTATAGTAAAGCAACTGCCTCTATGATCTTAGTAATCAAGGAGTAAATGTCCTCACTGATAATATTAGTACAGTGAGAGGAATCACCACTTTCACCATCAAGCCTTTAACTAAAATAAAACTTTTTCTCTATAGTAAAACATGATACTCGTTATCTTACCTCTTTATTTGATAATACTACGGAAGCACTAGACATTGCGGATGAATTTATTTATTTACAGCTTAAAGGAGTTTATTTTTCGTGTTAATTATTGATAAACTTAATAATTATTTCATAAAATTAAAACAAAAACAATCAATCGACCAGTTTTAAATTTGAAAATCGCAGAAAAAAACGAAAACAAAGCTTAACTGACAGTGACTGTAGAAAGATGACTTGAATGACGGCTGACGTTGACAGTAATGATAATAATTTATTCCATGGTTTATACAAATTTTCATGGTCATCAATAGATGAACCGTCCGAGACTTATTGATTAAATTATATATTATTGTATAAATTATCTTCTTAATGTCTAATTATTACCTAAAAAGCCTTTATAAAACATTGGTCTCAGTTTACGGTCGAAGTACTTATAAATCTCGAAGATATTCTTGAATTAATTAATTTAATAAAACTCGTTATAGCTTTCTTCTTGTTTACTTTTCATAATAAGTATTCCCAGTCTATAGGACTTTACCCATCTGTATTGTCAGGTCATAAGGTTCTAAATCAAAGTATTTATTGAAAATATAGTTTTTTTTACCTTACAATTGACTGTAAGTCGCCTAATAGAAAACAATGATACAGCCTAAGATGGAGCTTGCTTGCCTTTAACTTTTCTAAAGCCCAGCTTCAGCCCAAGTTAACCTATAAGGAACCTCTATATTAAAAATAGTTTTTTATTATATTTACTTACTACCTTTTTAAAACTTTTCATACTTTACTAATCTTTTAAACCTTAAACAATACAGCTAACACATGCTTATAAATAGCTATTATTTTCAATTCTAGAAATTAAATAGTTTTTTGTAAAGTGCACTTATTTATTAACTAAACAATTAAACAGCTTGTGAAACATTGCGAAATAAAATAATCTAGAAACCTAATTAACAGCATAATTTAAAATACAGTAGTTATTAACGTAATAAGATTATAAATGTAAAATTAGTCTGGCGTTTATCTAAATATGAATGCATACGTTAATTGTTATCTGTTATTGATAAAATTATTTATTACGATACTATTATACCGAGACCGATAAACATGAGATAAAGTAACTTTATAATTTGAATATTAACCAAAGAATATAAAATACAGAACAGGACCTTAGATCTCAACCCACAAAGATTCTGTGAATACTTACTTAAAAGGTTTGGAGACGTCCTCAATTCCGGCCGGGGACGTCCTTTCAGGGAGGAACCGCTGTTTTATTTGCAATAAGTCGTTGGGTTTTATAGTGAAGATCTCACCGTTCAAGCGTTTGAGAGCCACTTATTACCTCCTTCAGTAACAGGAGGTATTTATATGGTATTAGCAGCGCCCCGCGGTTTCACCCGCGTAGTTCATCAATTTCGGGATAAAAAGTATCCTATGTTCTTTCCCGGACCATAAGCTACCCCTGTACCAAATTTCAAGTCAATCGGTTCAGTAGTTTAGCCATGAAAAAGTAACAGACAGACAGAGTTACTTTCGCATTTATAATATTAGTTAGGATTTATTTAAGCGATTCTACCTACGCATTTAATCACCGTAAGAGTGCGCTATTTCATAAATGTTAGGGAACTAAAAAAACCTTCGTTTTCATTCTATTACATACTGTTAATTTATTTCTTTTACAAGAAACCGTTTCCGTTATATTTCTTGTATCCTATCTAATTACTGACAACAGCGCCTCTGGCGGGCTATGGCGGAACTAAACTACTAATATAAAAACTATGCGCAATTTTTCAAATTCTATCTATTCAAACTAATAAAAAACTACATTACTAACCAACTACACTTAATACTTATCTAAATCATTTATTTTTTACCTATAAGTACCTTACCACGTAAACAATGTACATTCTACAAATATAATTAGTTTTTCATATTCTTTGCTATTGACGTATCTCCGAGCATTATACCGCACCGTTCAAATCAAAAGCCAGATTATGTATTTAGTGTTGTGCTGGCTACCGACCAGAATCAGTCATGGCGAAGGTATTTACATATATTTTATTAATTTCTAGGTCTTATTTTACAACAATTAATATTAAAACGTGGTTTTAAGACTTAAAAATGATCATTACATGTATTTTTCGGCAAATTTGGTTTGTTTTAAAGCAAAATATTGGTTTTTAGTGAGTGCTGTCGACAAGTCTATAGTTAATCTACAGTTTATCTATTTCTATTAATCTAAACCTTTATTTTATTATACACGTGTGTGTTTGATACGTCCTTATGTCATAACTGCTTGACTGTTTATCATGAGATTTTGCGTACACGTTGTCAGGGATACAAAAAAGGAGAGAGGATATTTTTTAGTGGCGCGGCATGGGGAAGGCTCATGTCCAGCTGTAGATGAATACGAGCTGACGATGATGGTATTTTTTAACCAGATTTTTTTACGGGATTTCATCATACAGACTTACGCATAATATACAAGATTTATATCAATGCTACTTAATATAACGCGAGTTTGTAAGCATAGATTACTCTCTCACGCAAAAATTACTGAATTGATTTCAACGAAATTTGGTACAGATGTTGTTTGACTCATATATTCGAGGACCAGAACGACCACCTCTATAGCACTGATGATGATGATGATGAATATGATTTTTTTTTTGATGATGATTTGCCGAAATCGGCATGGAATACTATAGCACTATCTGTGGCCTTGTAAAGGTCCTCGCGTGTGCAGGTGTAAGGAAACGCACGGCAAGTTATGGGAATTTGCCGTTGAGTCGTGGTGGAAGGATCGGCTAGTCTGCGTTACCGACTTGCCGTCCGCAGACCATTGCACAGGGTGCGCCGGACGCATGCTCATTTTATGCGCACCTCGGGGAGACTCCTTCCATGCACCCCCACCGACTATAATACGACATAGATGGCAGAGTAGTCACCATCCCGGACTGCCATCCGTAAGGTCGCGGGCTCGATTCCCGTGAGGGGTGAATGTGTGTGAACCACAAATGGTCTGGGTGTGTGAATAAGTGTGTACGTAGTTTCTGATACCCTCTAGATACAAGTGATGAACTCAGTTAGGGGTCGGTTACTGTAATGAGATGATGGAGTGAATGATTATGTTATGTTATCTTTTATGATCCGTGGTTTTGCTACAATAACAACCAATCAATGAGAGAAAATATTGAAACATAATTAAATTATGACTGACTGATAAGGCTAGATAAGAGTTAGGTAATGTCCACAGACTCTAAGCACTAAGTTCGAATTAAGTATAGCGGTATAGACCTTAACCTACTTAGCGTTATGAAGTACGTTAGCAACTAACTTCAAGTTTTAAGGGTTCCGTTTCTTCTTTCGAGGTACGGAAACATCCATCGACATTAAAACTAGCTGAGTAGAGAGTTCCCGATCCCGTAGTAATTTCGGGATAAAACATAGCCCATGTCGTTCCCCGAACCATAAGCTACCCCTGTACCAAATTTCAATATTTGTGAGTGTGGATGTGTACGGATATTTGTTCCTCTTTCACGTAAAAACTACTAAATGGATTTTAATGAAACTTTACAATAATTTAGCTTATACATGAGAATAACACATAGGATACTTTTCATCCCGAAATTCCCACGGGAACGGGAACTACGCTGGTGACCACGGGGCGCTGCTAGTTTATAATATTAGTAAGGAAGTAAGGATAAAGGTCTAAAACTTCTATTTCAGGTAAACATTCCGACATTCAAACTGAACAATGGCAGGGAGATGCCTGTCATTGGTTACGGGACTTGGCTGGGGATGACCAAGAGTGGGGATGTAAGTATAGTATACTAATATTAAGTACTAAATACTTAGCTGTGAATGAATGAGTGTGTGCGTAGTTTCTGATACCCTAGATACAAGCCCCAAGCTTAGTTACTATAATGTTAGGGGTCAGTTACTGTAATGAGATGATGTAGTGAATGTTGTAACTCTCTTAAAACCTATCAAATTATTGTTTTCAGGGCTTTTTCCAGCACGATTTAGACCTCAGTGATTTGCCCAAAATGGTGGACGCATTATCCTACGCCATAGACATTGGTTACAGACACGTGGACACCGCACATCTGTACAGAGTAGAGCCTGAGATCGGACAAGTTATCAATCAGAAGATATCTGAGGGAGTCGTTAAGAGAGAGGATATATTTTTGACTACTAAAGTGAGTATAGAGTCACCAAGTTTTCTGTGCCGGTGACAGCGTCGCTGTAATCGCATCTTTTGGTTGTCAGTTTATTGAACATGTATCCAAATGACATTGGAGTCACAATGACAATAGGAGCTTCCAATTTTGGCCGCCGGCACAGAAAATATTGTGATTGTGACTAAATATAATTCATGCATCTAAAGACCGAGTAGTGTAGTTGTGACGACCGCGTCCTGTAGTTGGTAGTGCCCCTGCCTGCGATGCCGAAGGTTACGGGTCCGATTCCCGCTCGAGACAAACATTTGTGTGAACATGTCTGTTTGTCTGAGTCTGGATGTTTTCTATCTATTCTAAATATGTTTTTTACAAAAATATATAATTACGAAGTTTGTATATTTGAATATTAAATTTGTATATTTACGAAGTTTCTGCATTTGTAAGAGCCAATTTAAATTTATTTGATAAGTTGAGCAGTAAACGTCATTGTCATAAAATTAAATGTATTTCTAATAGGTCTTCTCTGCTTAATAATAGTATTTTTCTGATGATTCCCCGTATATATAACCACTTGCCTGCATACATATTACAAGAACAGAGCAGTGCTAAGTTCAAAAATAAACTTAAACATTTTCTAATGAGTAAGGCCTATTATAGTATTATTGATTATGTAAATGATAAATTCCCATGAATGTACCTTAAATTACCTTGTCTTTTTAGCGTTTGTTTTATTTTTGATTTTCTAAGATTGTTGTTATTTGTTTTGTTTATTAAGATTGTTTAAATTTTGTTACTTTTGTATTAATTAATATTGTTTAAGTTGCATACTTATGGATATAAATATTTATATAAGTACCTATAACATATTGTATGCCTCATGTGAGGTAGAATAAAGAGATTCTTAATTTAAGTATTAACTGTAACACCATATTGTAACCTTTATTCGCCTTTATTGAATTTGAATTTGAAAAATATAAATATGGCTTCGCTTAATTTAGAAATATGAGTTTTTTTTCCAGACGCTTATTATATTTTTATCACCGTAGGAGCTAGCGGTGTCATTGAATATCCATCTGCTACAGATGTAAAGGCCACATAAAAAATGCTCGCAGATATTTGGCAGCTCTCAGAGAGAGCATATAATATACATAATGCTCTTTCTCTAACAACTTTATGCATAACGTTGATACGTTTTTCCAGGTGTGGCACCATTTCCACCGTGAGGGCGACGTGGAGGTCTCCCTGCGAGGGTCCCTCCGGAGACTCAACATGGACTACGTAGACCTTCTGCTGATGCACTGGCCTATGTCCATCTCGGTAAGTTACAAGCAAATAAATTAATAGGAATTTTGCTATGTCGCAGCTAACTAGATTAACTCCCCGTAGCATTAACCTAGCCTAGTGCAGAGTTTCATGCGCACTACGTGTGGTTTGAAATTTGAATTCTTCGAATTGGGTAAATCTTTGCACTTTTTTGCACCTAGCATGGTCCTGAGTTTGTCCACCTGGTGTGCCAGTAGTTTCCAGTGTCGCCACTGGACGTAAAAATATGATCCACGCAGGATTAATCCGCCAAGTTCGTGAAATGAGGAACTTTGATACAAAAAATATACGTATTAAGAAGTGCTAATCTACTTTTTATTCAATCATGCTTTGCTTAGGAATCTTTGTACTTAATTGTAATATAAAAAGCCTAAATTATACTATAAGTATTTTTCTTTTCAGCAAGAAGGTATAGACGAGAAGATAGACTACTTGGAGACCTGGCGAGGGTTTGAAGCGGTGTTAGCCAAGGGTCTCACGAAGGCGATAGGGGTGTCCAACTTCAACGTAGACCAGATGAAGAGACTACTTGACAACTGCAAGGTGAAGCCGGCGGCTAACCAGATTGAGGTATGGACTATCTAATACACATGCAGTAAGAACCTACTGGTACTGTTTGTATTTTATTTTATTTAAAACGAGTTTCTTGCCGATTCTTCTCGGCTGATGTAATTTCCAAATCGGTGGTAGAATCAATTTTGACGTTCATAAGTGCTTCAATTCAATTCTTGTGTTTTTGGCTTCTGAAGCCATCAAGCCACAACTCCGCCAATTTAGAGTGTTTCGCTGCTAACATAAGTGCCTCATTGAGGCCTTAACTGATTTCGTTACAAACAAACAAACAAATCTTTCCTCTTTATAATATTAGTATAGATAATCATAACTAGTAACGAAATCTTAGTTACGAACGTGGACGAAGGGAAAATATCTTTCCAAGCACAAAAGAATATTATTTATATCTTTCCCAGATAAACCTAAATCTAGCCCAACCAGAGCTGGTCTCCCTGTGTCAATCCCACGGCGTGGTGGTGGTGGCGTACTCCCCCTTCGGGACCATGGTGCCATCCCGCGCCGCGCCCGACTCGCCGCCCCCCAAACTGGATGACCCGGTTATGGTTGACATGGGAAAGAAGTATGGGAAAACTGTTTCTCAAGTTGCGCTTAGGTATTTGGTAAGTGTTTTATTTATTTATTTAATAAGTCGTATTTATTTAGTAAGTACGTAAATTTCGACGCTCTTACGGTAAAGGATTCGTCGTGAGGAAACCTACACACACCTGGGACGAAATTCTAAGGTTGTGTGTGAAGTCGACCAACCCGCACTTGGCCAGCGTGGTTGACTAAGGCCTAATCTGGGTAGGCTCGAGCCCCTCGGTGGGGACATATATGTATGAGCTGATGACAATTATCAAAACCTAACAAGCTAAATAATAACAACATTTATCTTTATTCCAGTACCAACGAGGAATCGTGAGCATACCAAAAACGGTGACCAAGCCCAGAGTGCTAGAAAACGCGTCCATTTTCGATTTCAATATAGACGATGATGACGTCACAACCTTAGCTAAATATGACGTAAACTACCGGACAGTACGACCGTATTTCTTCCAAGAGTACACGAACTATCCTTTCGATAAAATTGACGCAAAAATGGAGATACCACAAGCGCTAATGAAATGGAAGAACGGAGCGAATGCGAATATTGATTAAGTGGTCGAAATAAATTGGTTGAGTGTGAAGTTTGTTTTATTTTTGTGACCCAAATACTACCTATATTTTAAAGAGATACATCTTTATTTTAATTAACTTTACATTTATTGCAATAGGGTAGTGGCCTAAAAAAAATTTATTAGTCCGTCTTTTAGATTTCCAAAAAATATTGGACACGTATTTTTTTATCTTTCATGTAAACAAATAATTTAGACGATACAGTGCGTCGAAAACTCGTAAAACGTCACAGGTTGCTACAATTTTCACCAACAGTTCAGGACGTCACAAGCCCCCACTCCTAAACTTTAATGCGTTATAACGAAGTCAGTTTTATTAATTTGATGAAACAAAAAAGTACGTGTCTAATATTATTTCGAAATCTATCTGACGGACTAATTAGAATTGCAATCTGTTTACCCAGGAAACTACCCTATTAACTACTTTCCTAAGCTTATTAAAAGTCTGAGCAATGTTCCTTGTCTGATTAAATGCGCTAATAAAATAAGGGCCTATTTCAAGTAAAATTACTCACCAAGTAAACTGACTGTTGTCTCTTTCTTACTTTCTATCAAATGACAAAAACAAAACTTGTGAGTACCTACTCGGAACGTTACTTGAAGATGGTGAAATAGGCCCTAAGTATCAGAAACTACTGGTTCGGATTATAGGCTGTATTACCTACTAGCTGTGCCCCGCGGTTTCACCCGCGTAGTTCCCGATCCTGTGAGAATTTCGGGATAAAACATAGCCTATGTCCTTTACCGGACCATAAGCTACCCCTGTACCAAATTTCAAGTCAATCGGTTCAGTAGTTTAGCCGTGAAAAGGTAACAGACAGACAGACAGAGTTACTTTCGCATTTATAATACTAGCAGCGCCCCGCGGTCTTACCCAAGTATTACCCTCTCCCGTGAGAATGCGTAGCTCGTGTGTTAAAAAATTAAGTAACAGCGCCATCTATTGGTAGTATTTGTGACTACAAAAAGTTACAATAAAACATACGATTACTTAAACACAATCCCATGGGAATTTCGGGATAAAAAGTATCCTATGTGTTATTCCTAGTTATAAAGAACATCTGTACCAAATTTTATTAAAAATCGATACAGTAGTTTTTGCGTGAAAGTGGAACAAACATCCAAACATACAAACTTTCGCATTTATAATATTAGTAGGATTAGTAAGGAAGTAAGGATAAGGATTGTCACCTGTGATCACGTCAGAGCAAAAAATAATAATTTTACTTTAACTTACGCACCAAACTTTCGTAAAAAAGTTAATAAAAAAGTGTGCAGTTGTGCGTAACGTGTTTTTTGTTACAATACTTGACAATCTATATTTACTTTTGTCTAGACAGAGTATACTTAGTTTTTTTATATAATACATATTGGAGTGGATTGTGTTATTGTCCAAGGGTAACTAGTTACAGAGGACCTTTTATACATAGGTACTTATTATGTGAATGGTATGTATTGCAGAACAAAGACTCAATGATATTACATAGTAGGTAGTTGGATGCTATTCCTCCTCATTATACTAAATGATATTATTATCTATAAATATAAAAAATAAACCCGTTTTCCTTGGTCACGGCATCACGCGTGAATGGCTGGACCGATTTCACTAATTCTTTTTTTGTTGTATTTGTTATTATTAGGAGAAGGTTCATATGTAAAAAAAATCTGGAAAAACAAACGGGAACTTGGACCCCTGCGAAGCCGGGGCGGGCCACTAGTACAAGCATACAATAAGAACGCATACAGAATGAAGTTTCAAATGGGCGTGTTAGGTCAATTCAATACTACTTATGTGTACCTACATAATGTAATAAAGAATAGCAAAAAATGCTGAAAGAAGATTCGAAGCCGATTTTGTTAGAAACTAACTAATGTGACATCATAAAGTAAGTACCTATTCCTAAGAACTAACAATTGCCAACACATATCATAAGTTAGAATGGGTCCTAGCATCTCACTTATAACTTTACGTGACTAGCAGACGAAATACTTAGGTACATACCTATTTTTTGTTATTAAAAAAAAGATAATACATACAACATTATTCCGAGTATGTAACTATTTAGAACGGACAGGAAAAACCGGTTTGCAATCTGTTTTAAACATTGATTTAAAATCATTCACGTTGGTGCTGTGAAGTAATAATGTTGTTTACAGTGTTGTTCTGTAGTTTTGTAGTTTTAGCGGTAAGTCATTTAATTATTTTTATGTTACTTTAATGAATTAAATGATGGCAGAGTGGTCACCATGCCGGACTGTCATCCGTAAGGTTGCGGGTTCGATTCCAGTGCGGGGTGAATATTTGTGTGAACCACAAATGTTTGTCTCGGTCTGGGTTAGTGTGAATGAGTGTGTGCGTAGTTTCTGATAACCTAGATACAAGTTACGAACTTAGGGGTCAGTTACTATAATGAGATGATGGAGTGAATGATTATGTTATGTTATATACGACATCGAAATATTTATATTTAACATCTTGAAGGGGGAAAATAGAAGGAAGAAGAGGAAGGGGTCGGCCAAGAATAAGTTACGTGAGTCAGACTAGCTTTGCCCCGCGGTTTCAACCGCGTATATCACAATCCCGTGGGAATCCTTTCTTAGCGGATGCCTACGTCATAACATCTACCTGCATGCCTTTCAGCCCGATCCGTCCAGTGGTTTGGGCTGTGCGTTGATAGATCACTATGTCAGTCAGTCAGTCACCTTTGCGTTATAAATATACTAGCTGTGCCCCGCGGTTTCACCCGCGTAGTTCCCGATCCCGTGGGAATTTCGGGACAAAACGTAGCCTATGTCCTTTCCCGGACCATAACCTACCCCTGTACCAAATTTTAAGTCAATCGGTTCGGTAGTTTAGCAGTGAAAAGGTAACAGACAGAGTTACTTTCGCATTTATAATATTAGTAATTAGTAAGGATTAGTAAGGATTTAGATAAAGGATAGGGTCGGTGTCGTGTCGTATAAGGAGGTGATGGATGCCGCCTTAGATAGGGACAGGTGGAGGGAGTTACACATGTTAAACACACAAGAGCAACAGCCCTTAAGTTGATGATGATGAAGAAGTAATGTAGTATGATCCGTGACCAACCCGCACTCGGCCTTGACTAAAACTTAATCGCACTAATTCAAGGTAGACTCGAGCCCCTAGGTGGGGACATATATGAAGCCCGAGCCGCCAGGCGAGGGTCTGAAGATAGCCGAGGATAATAATCATCAATACACGCGTGTACCATACAACGGTTTTCAACACACTTGCGAAGAAATTAATAATACAATATCATTTTTCGCTAATAAATAAACAGTTTTTCTATTCGCGCGCATCCAACACAACAATGGTGATCGGCCATAGATTAAAAGAATATACTTTAAAAAAAATCGAATGAATGAGTGAATGGAATCGACCATAGACCTACCAAAAGTAAGGCAACATAGTTGAATTTTGTTTTTAAAATGTATGGACACGATTTTTTGGTATCGAAACTTTTTTTAAACTAAACAATAAAAAAAAAAACTATAACTCACTTGTGAATCAAGCGTGTCATTATCCAACTGTGTTTGCACAAATAAGAGCTCCTTTATGAGCAAGTGTGTTGAAAAAACACTTAAACATAAATCAAAATACAACCACGACAAAAATCCGTTTAAGTGTATTTCAATGATTTTTCTTTTCAGTTAGCAGATGACAAAGATGGCGGACTAGCCCCTCGGCTGCCGTTGAACGATGGACATGCAATACCTGCTTTGGGACTTGGCACGTTTCTTGGCTTCGATCAAGTAAGTTTGTTAGCACAGCACAATGATTAGTACGTTTTGGTAAACAAAGAAAAGCTGCTTGTAAGTATACACCCCTATTTTGAAATTACGGGACTTATTAAAATCAGAATATCTGTAGCAGTAACTGAATCCATATATCCAATAAAAATATCAAAAATGATAGTCGATTACTTATCTTTAAAAAATACTAAATAAATGTTGTATTACCAGACGGCACACCAGCTATCAAGTATTCTGTGACAATCACTATGACGGCTCGGGTCGATGACCTCGCTCAGCTGTTCATCGCAGCGTTCGCCTGTTGTTCGGTGTAGAATAGCAACAAAATTCGGCGGGATTTTGAAAAACTTTGACTTATCATAACTTTTCAAATAAAAGCAAAAGATAAAAACTAACTTCACTATTATATTGTCACCCGTCGTTTACATTAGCTGTGTGACTAAATATCTCGAATTCAAAATAGGGGTGTATAGTTTCCTTTTAAATTTACTAAACCCTACACGATTCATTATTTACTTTGTAAACTGGAGGGAATGTTCTATCACGAATTGTTTAACACCTGACGCCACCTAAATCATGATTATGTAGATGTATAGGCCGATGATGATGATGAAACTAGAGGCCCAACTTATTACTTTTTTTATACGGACACATTAGGTACTGTATTGTACTGAAATTGTGCGTTTTTCAGAATGGTCAAAAAGAAGTGAAAGGGGATGAAGTTGAAAACTCTGTGGCATGGGCTTTAAATGCTGGATACAGGTAATTATAATTACTTACACGAAATATAATTATTATTATGTCTTTTCCATTCACGGGACTATTAAGGAGTCCTGGTCTTTTGGAAGGCTAGTATGGGGCCAAAGCCAACACACGGAAGCCCTTTGACATATTTAATCTTGTGTAAAGGATGCACAATCCGGCGACTATCCCCGTATAACACTATAAAATGCATCCAAGGACAGTCCCCGCTTCTGCTGGGACTATTGCAAATATATGGAAAACTACGACTGGGTTATGGGAATGGGATGTTTAATGGACTGGATAATGGGGAACTATGGGGACTATGACACCCGCCGATACAATGCTATAAACATGTACGAAGTGACGGAAAGTGAAATATAATTATTATTATATCAATGCAATATAATAAACGATTTGTGTAATTATAGTTCCGCGTTCTCGCGTCTCTGCCTGCCCTTTAAACTCAAGGGAAAAATTTATAAGACGGTCATCAGACCTGTCGCCATGTATGGATCTGAATGTTGGGCTATGAAGAAGAAGGATGAACAAAGAATGCATGTTACAGAAATGAGGATGTTAAGATGGATGAGTGGGGTAACAAGGATGGACAAGATACGGAATGAGTATGTCAGAGGGAGTTTGAAAGTTGCGCCAATTGTAGAAAAAATGGGTTAGTCCCATTTTACTCCATTCCTTTGAAATCGAAAATGAAAAAATGCATACATGCAGTCCCAGTTTGCTCCAGAGAATAATATTAAAAATAATATATTATTTTTCATATCCCACTTTACTCCAATCGATACTTGAATAATTTTATTGATTTTTATTTTGATGTCCCAAGATACTCCAAAAAGAGAAGTACAGTCGGATAGAAAAGTTAACAAAACATTTTATGCGGTTTATTCCAAATTCCAGGAAGATGCCGAAATGGTAAATTTAAGTGCGATTAGTTCCCATTTCGGCACCCAGATATAATTTAATAAGAATTTCTTACTTCTAAAGTACAGTCCCGCCCATGAAACATATTACCTGTTTAGAGTGCTTGGTTTTCGTAAGAATTTGCGCGAATATGCTCTCCTGGTACTTCTAATAATAAATTCTCCAATATTTACTTTTAGGAATCAATTTAATAAAGTTTATTGTAAAGACCTCTTCTACATTTCTGTTCTCCTGGTAATTAAAATTGGTTATTATAAAATTTCTTGTACATAATGTTTATTTGAACAGAGCAATTTCGTTTCTTTTTTGTTAGGCTGTACCACCCTCACCAGCAGTCGGACTATTTGTAGGTAAAACTCCTAATAACCCATGTTTGCCTGGTACTTTTGTCCACATAGTACTGTTTTATGAACAATGATTCTACCGCAAGGTGTTATTTAACTTGAACATAGCATGTTATTGAGTTACAGTGTCACTCAAAAGGAAAGAAATGACATCTTGAATAGTCATCTTGATTTTAAAATAAACACAGAAAATATATCCTCTGATTTAATATTTCTATATTAGATAAATATGTGTTTAAATTTAATAATAACACGGCCTATGGGAAATCTATAACTTTGTATTATTTTTCTTTTTGATTTTTGCGTCTGACTGTATCTCATCCATAAGTGACATTACGCGTGGAGTAAAGTGAAACTGAATGTATGGCAGTTCCAAATATTGATAAACAAAAGTGTTTGACAGTTTGGAGTAAAATGAAACTTATTTTGAAATTTTTAAAAAAGAATATTTTTGTTTGGAGTAACTTGGGACTTTTTGGTGGAGTAAAATGGGACTAACCCGAAAAAATAAGGAGTGCTAGATTGGGATGGTATGGGCATGTGATGAGGAGGCCAGAACACCATATTGCTAGGAGAACTATGGATCTGTGTGTGGAAGGAAACTATGGAAGAGGGAGGCCAAAGAATGGTTGGATGGAGTGTGTGAAAAGGGATATGAATATGAAAGGAGTGAATGAGAGTATGACGAGTGATAGAAGCGAGTGGAAGAGAAAAACATATTCTGCCGACCCCACTTAAGTGGGACAAGGGCAGGAAGATGATGATGTTCTCGCGTCTCTGCATTCTTATAGTTGCGAACATTTCCAAATCTGCTACGAATTTTGAATCAAATTATTGTACAGTCAGCGTCAGATAAATGATACTGTTGTCATACCAAAGGGGGTGGGGGGTACCTTTTATCCGTCTATTACCAACTGACTAATTATCCACTTAGTTGGACGCTTATAAGTATATTTTACTAGCAGCGCCCCTCGGTTTCATCCGCGTGGTTCCCATTCCCGTGGGAATTTCGGGATAAAAAGTATCCTGTGTTCTTTCCCGGACCATAAGCTACCCCTGTACCAAATTTCAAGTCAATCGGTTCAGTAGTTAAGCCGTGAAAAGGTAACAGACACACAGACAGAGTTACTTTCGTATTTATAATATTACGAGCTGTGCCCCGCGGTTTCACCCGCGTAGTTCCCGTTCTCGTGGGAATTTCGGGATAAATAGTATCCTATGTTCTTTCCCGGACCATAAGCTACCCCTGTACCAAATTTCAAGTCAATCGGTTCAGTAGTTAAGCCGTGAAAAGGTAACAGACACACAGACAGAGTTACTTTCGCATTTATAATTGTATTATACACCCTTATTTTGAAATTGCGATACCTTATCTCACAGCTAATGTAAACGACGGGTGACAATATAATAGTGAAGTTAGTTTTTTTCTTTTGCTTTTATTTAAAAAGTTATGATAAGTCAAAGATTTTCAAAATCCCGCCGAATTTTATTGTTATTCTACACCGAACAACAGGCGAACGCTGCGATACACAGCTGAGCGCGGTCATCGACCCGAGCCGTCACAGAATACTTGATAGCTAGTGTGCCGTCTGGTAATACGACATTTATTTTGTATTTTTTAAAGATAAGTAATCGACTATCATTTTTGATATTTTCATTGGATATATGGATTCAGTTACTGCTACAGATATTCTGATTTTAATAAGTCCCATATTTTCAAAATAGGGGTGTATAAGTCCCTACTTATAATATTATTCTATATTTATAGGGATATATTATTGATTCCTAATTTGTTGATGAATGTACTTAATTCTCTCCTCAGAATGATAGACACAGCATCAGCGTACCACAATGAGGAGCATATCGGCGCCGGTATCCGTCAGTCACACGTGCCCAGGGAACATGTGTTTATTGTTACTAAGGTTAGTAACAGGATTATGTAGGCGTAGCTGGATTATGTCCGGGAAAATTTAGATTATTTAGTTATTTTTGTGGCCATTGACAGGAAAGAAAACGACTAAGGATAATGTAAGGATTAAGTGTTATTTAACTACATATTATAGAATTAACTAGCTGTGGAAATTCCGTGTGTTCCCTTGGGAATTTTGGGATAAAAAGTATCCTATGTGTTATTCCTAGTTATAAGGAACATCTGTACCAAATTTAATCAACATCGATACAGTAGTTTTTGCGTGAAAGTGGAACAAACATCCAAACTCACAAACATCCAAACATACAAACTTTCGCATTTATAATATGTATTATTAGTAGGATTTATCATAGAGAAATATTTCTTTTAAATCTTTAAAAATCTATTCAAAATTAGAATCATCGTAAGAATAGAAATAATGATCGCAGCTGTGATTAATTATCTTTTGTTTTTTTTTTCTAACAATGTCTATTAGAGAAAATTATGAAATACATATTTATACTTACTTACCTAGAAACTGAGGTCAATAATTTAAGATGAAGAGTTGAATAGAAAAACCAGGGATATTATTTGTTAACAAAATTTCGTCACGACATGATACCTAATTACTTTAAGTATATATTTTTTCAACACACTTGCTCATAAAGGGGCTCTTATTTGTGCAAAAACAGTTGAATATTGACACGTTTTATTCACTAGTGAGTTATAGATTGTTTTTTTTTTAAATTGCTTTCATTTTAAAAAAGTTTCGATACCAAAAAAATTATGTCCATACATTTTAAAAACAAACTTCAACTATGTTTCCTTACTTTTGGTAGGTCTATGGTCGATTCCATTCATTCATTCATTCGATTTTTTTAGTAATTATCTATCTATCTATATTCTTTTAGTCTTTGGCCGATCACCATTGTTGTGTTGGATGCGCGCGAATAGAAAAACTGTTTATTTATTAGCGAAAATGATAATTTGTTCGTAAATGCGTTGAAAAACGTTGTATGGTACACGCGTGTATTGATGATTACTATTCTCGGCTATCTTCAGACCCTCGCCTGACGGCTCGGGCCTCAATAGCGCCTCGGAAGTAATCACCAACTTACCTCGCTTGTACCATAAATAACTAATGTTCTACTATTGGACTTATATTGAACTAGCTGTGCCCCGCGGTTTCACCCGCGTAGTTTCCGATCCCGTGGGAATTTCGGGATAAAACGTAGCCTATGTCCTACCCCGGACCATAAGCTACCCCTGTACCTAATTTCAAGTCAATCGGTTCAGTAGTTTAGCCGTGAAAAGGTAACAGACAGACAGATAGACAGACAGAGTTACTTTCGCATTTATAATATTATATAGTAGGGATTTCAATAATTAACTAAAATTTTATTTATCGGACGAAGATAAACTTTAACCTTGAAGACTTTCCTGTTTACGCACTTAATTTGTATTTAGTTGAAAATAACTGGTTTGAAATACTTATACAGGGAAAAACCCCAAAATAAATATCACTATCACTACATACTTAGGGGGCGTACATTTACGTGAGGCGTTTTTGACAATTTTTCGACCCCCTCTCCCCCCTTGGTGAGATATCGTAAGATTTTCCTTAACTCCCTCCCCCCGCCCCTAATCTTCTTCTAAGTACTTTTATTGAAGACTAGCAAAGACTAGTATTTGCGAATATTAACGTAATTTAAAATTACAATCAATCAAACAATCAAAATTAATATCAATCAAAAATTAAGTATTTTATTTTTTTATATTATAAAAAAAAAAAAAAAATATAAAAAAATACGTGATATTTGCCAAGACCCCCCCTCCCCCCTAAGTGAGATTTGGAAAGATTTAACTTGACCCCCTCCCACCCTAGTACACCTCACGTTATTAATGGACGCCCCCTTAGTAAAAAACAAAGTCGCTTTCCGCTGTCTGTCCCTATATGCTTCGGTGTATGAAACTTCGTAAGTATTGAATTATGATGCGGTTTCCTTTAATAGATACAGTGAGTCCAGGTGAAGGATTTTAGTATAATTTTTATCCCTAAATTCTCACAAAGGCGGTAATATAAAACCTAATAGGTACTTAACTTCAAAGCACGGGAACTCTTAAGAAGTTAAAAGCAACTTAAAGTTTATGTTTATGACGACCTCGATGGCAGAGTGGTCACCATGCCGGACTGCCATCCGTAAGGTAGCGGTTTCGATTCCTGTGCGGGGTGAATATTTGTGTGAACCACAAATATTTGTCTCGGTCTGGGTGTGTGTGTGAATGAGTATGTGCGTAGTTTCTGATACCCTAGATACAAGCTCCGAGCTTAGTTAGGGGTCAGTTACTATAATGAGATGATGTAGTGAATGATTATGTTATGTTATGTTATACGTATATCTTTCAGCTGGGTATAAGTGAAAAGCGAGATGTGATCGGTGCCCTGAGGAAATCCCTCGAACGTCTGAACACTACATACGTCGACCTGTATTTGATACATAACCCTGTGTCTTTGACTGTAAGTATGTAGTACTATGCTATACTAATTGATATAAAAAACTAGCTGTGCCCCGCGGTTTTACCCGCATAGTTATTTATCAAAATCCTTTCTTAGCGGAATCATGCCAAATTTCAGCCCGATCCGTCCAGTGGTTTGGGCTGTGCGCTGATAGATCACTATGTCAGTCAGTCAGTCAGTCACATTTGAGTTATACATATACTTACTTATATTTAGATGTCTGTTTGCCTTGGTCTGTGTGGTCTAAATATTCTAAGTTTATTTATAAATTAATCATAATATCATATAGTCATCTAAGATGACAATGTGTACCTAATGCACTAAAAATCAATATTTTATTCTCCACAGCCCGACGAAACATCATTCGAGGTAATAGACTACCTAGAAACTTGGAAGGCAATGGAAGAAGCCAAGTTACTAGGGCTTGCCAAATCTATAGGGATCTCCAACTTCAACATCAGCCAAATGGAGAGACTCCTCAATAACTGTGACATTAAACCTACAGTGTTGCAAGTTGAGGTAAAGTTGCACGTTTTTGGGGTAATTTGGTAATTTTAAGGGAGTTTTTTATTAGTAGCTTATGAAATTGTGGTGTTGTGTAATAGGTATTAATGATACTAATTATAAAAAATAGAAATAAATTAAATAAAAAATCATTTATTGCCAAAACGAGAACTTAAGCTAATTACATGTATTTTATAAATTATACGAGTACGTTTGACAAAAGGAAATGTCTCAGCACATGCTGCATGAGATGTGCATCCCAGGCAGCGCTGATTTTCAGACACCCCTACCCCTAAGATGGTTTAATGGGGTTTGCCTGCTTTTCTCTTAACTTCTATAATGAAAGTAAATTACTTAAGTATTTAATATTATAAACGAAAAATAAAAATAAAAAACCAACAATAAAAATAGAAATAGAGTGGTTGTATGAGTATGGCCATGTGACTGATGTATGTGTATGAGTGACTGTCTGTCATTCTACGTGAGTGTGTGTGTACCTGCCATTATAAAACCAGACGTTTATAGTTAATACTATAGAAACGTCTACATAAATTTTCTATACTACCTATATTTATTTTTGCATCAACTTCACCTGCCTTTATGTGTGCTTTAAGTATAAGATATTGTTCAATGATAACATTTAGTTTGTCACCATACTTTCAGTTTCACCATCAGTTTAAAATAGGTAAAATAGCCATTTCCTTTTCCATTAATGCCATCAATTCTAGTTTTATTTTAATTTTATTGTACATACTTATTTTTTCTTACACATTGGATAAAAGGTTCGGAAGTAGAAGACTTGTATTTTGTAATTAAAAAATAATTAAAAACCTCACTAATAAACACTAATACCTAAACATTCACAGGTAAATCTAAACCTAGCCCAGCACAAACTAATAGAGTTCTGCAACAAGAACGACATCGTTGTAATGGCGTATACCCCGTTCGGTTCCCTGTTCGACAAATCTGGAGTCCCCCCGCCGCCGAGGTACAATGACCAGTCCCTTGCGACGATCGCTGAGAGGTACAATAAGTCAGTACCGCAAGTTGTATTGAGGTATTTGGTAAGTACTTTTGTTAAGGAGTTTAGTTCGATTCTTGCTCAAGGCAAATTTTTGTGCATGAAACATTTGTCATGGTTTTATATATTCTAAGGGCCTATTTCACAATCTTCAAGTAACGTTCCGAGTAGGTACTCACATGTTATGTCTTAGTCACTTGATATAAAGTAAGATAGAGACTAAACTAACTTTACTTGGTGAGTAACTTTACTTGAAGGTCGTGAAATAGGCCCTGAGTATGTCACAAAATAACAATTGTTGTAGTTCTACTAGGTTTGAGTCTAGCGATTTAAGTACATACTTACTTTAAATAATTAAGAATAGGAAAGAAAAAATCTTAAGAAAAAGACACCATTAAGATGAGACGGAGAGAGAGAGAGAGATCACTTAGTTTTTTAACCCCCGACGCAAAGTAGGGGTGTTATAAGTTTGACGTGTCTGTGTGTGTGTGTGTGTCTGTCTGTCTGTGGCATCATAGCTCCCGAACGGATGAACCAATTTCAATTTAGTTTTTTTGTATTAAAGGGGACTTACGTGCGAGTGTTCTTAGACATGTTTGATGAAAATCGGTTAACCCGTTTAAAAGTTATGGGGGTTTGAAAGTAATTGCGTTGGGGTTTTTTTTTTTTTTAATTTAATGTTATTTTAGAAAGAAACAGCCATCCATTACAACGTTTGATTTTGTTTTTTTTTCTATTTTAGGTCCAAAAAGGTGTCGTACCCATCCCAAAATCAATAAACAAGGAAAGAATTGAAGAAAACATTAACGTGTTCGACTTCCAATTGGATGAAACGGAAATGAAGCTATTAGGTAAGAAATACATAAAGAATACTTTTTATTTCATTAAAATTAAACGTTTTCTTCTTGGTTCGACCCTAAATCTAATTTTTATGTTTTTCTTTCTTTATATGCGTCTAGAATCTAGACAGGGTTTCAAAAATTGTTATTTAATGTTTAATTTAGATGTAGAAGCGTTATATACTTAACATAAGTTTTATTATATGTTACATATCGACTCGGCTTTTTCTTACTAAGTACATATAAGGGCCTATTTCTCCATCTTCAAGTAACGTTCCGACTAACTACTCACATGTTTTGTCTTTGTCACTTGATATAAAGTAAGAAAGAGACAAAACTAACTTTACTTGAAGGCCGTGAAATAGGCCCTAATCAAAATGTTACACTATCTTCACTCACCATTTCTTTCTTTTTGTCATACTACAGATCAAAACCAATATTTATTTCGTTATTTCAGCTGGCTACAATAAGGATTACCGTGTAGTTTGGCCCAGCTTCTGGCAGGACCACCCCTACTACTCGTTTGAGAGGAAAGACGTACCAGACCCTGACTTATTCATGAAACTCAAGTCTGGAAAGAAGGAGTAAAATCAACTATTAAATAATAGCTGTGCGCCGCGGCTTCACTTCTATTAGTATAAGGGCCTATTTCACGACCTTCAAGTAAACTTACTCACCAAGTAAAGTTAGTGTGGTCTCTTTCTTACTTTATATCAAGTGACAAAGACAAAACATGTGAGTAGCGACTCGGACCGTTACTTGAAGATGGAGAAATAGGCCCTTAGCGTGGTGATATCTACTATATAAAAATAAATCGGGTTTTCCTTCCTGACGCTCTAACTTGAAAACGGCTAAACCGATTTGGCTAATTTTTTCTTTTGTAGTTTTCTAATACTCTGTAGAAGGTTCTTATTAAAAAAAAACTGGAAAATCAACGGAAAAATTGGACCCGTACGAAGCCGGGGCGGGCCGCTAGGAATATATGAATAAATACTCATGTTAATACTTATTCCTTAAAATTATTAAAAATACTGCAATAAATCACAAAGTGACTTACACAAGATTCTTATTAACAGAAATTCATAGAATTACCTATATTATAATTGGTTTTTCTGTGTATTCACGACTTAAAAAAAAAATTAAAATAGCCCTAACACAATTACTTTCAAACCCCCATAACTTTTAAACGGGTCAACCGATTTTCATCAAACATGTCTAAGAACACTCGCACGTAAGTCCCCTTTAATACAAAAAAACTAAATTGAAATCGGTTCATCCGTTCGGGAGCTATGATGCCACAGACAGGCATATACACACACACACAGACATGTCAAACTTATAACACCCCTTTTTGCGTCGGGGGTTAAAAATAAATAAATACAAAATTAAATAAATTCTATAAGAGTTTTATTTCTTAAACAACCTTATAACTACAATGAGATAAACATTTTATTTATTTAAAATACTTTATTACATCAACTAAATAGGAGCCATTTTTTAATCTAAATGATTATTATTTTAAAGTGTAACACTAAAAACAATGTAATGATAAGTGGCAACACTGGATTTTTAGGCAAATTTACCCAATTTGGGTAAATTAATTAGTCCAGTGTTGCTACATGTTAATTAATAAAGGCTTATTTCATAGTACATAATCTAAATTGTAGTTGAACATGAATAATACTTAATCCTTATATTAATGAATTAATAACAATTTCATAACAAGCTTAAATTATTATAAAGTTTATATTAATAATGAATGACATAATTGAATCTACCAAAATAAAAAAGTACCCCAACATTACCAGTTAAATTACCCAGAAAAAACATATTTTTACTTTAGCAACATTTGCAAAAAAAGAAAACAAAAGCTAGCTCCTAAATGTCAATAAAATAATAAATTGAGCCAAAAGATTAATGAAAACAAAACAGAACATTTTACATTGCACAAAAGTCATCTAAAAGATTTATAATTTGACAAATATTCCTATGTCTGTGAAGTTATCATTTTATTTGTTAAAACCAGCTAAACGCGTGGTAATAGGTACCAAAAGTAACGAATATTCAGTATTTTTAACGCGTCATGTACCAACATTTTGGCTCTAAAAACAGCGTTTTTAATATGTACCTACTCAAAAGATATTTAATAATTTATCTTAAGTGAAAAAGCAAAAGAAAATAAATGCCACTATCTGTTTAAATATCCGATACCTACCACCTTTCAATATCCGATAAGTAAGTACTAACATAATTAAAGGATTTTTTAAATTCAACATGCCGAATACGAAACTCTAATTTTGACATTTGCGCACACGTACGCATACAATCCTGGTCCTATTTGATAGCGCGCAAATAATGCACATAGCGCACATTTCAATTTGGTTCACGCGTGTGCACTGTTGGTACCGTTTGTAACGTTTTAATAGTCAGTGCAGTGCGCAACGCGGTCAGTGACGGACGCGTCCGCTGCACACACGAATTTGAATATTCGCGATTTTGCGGCGTCAGCCGCCGCCCGCTACAATGGCTATGAGTTCCCAACTTATAGCCAACGAAGTGTTGGCGTTCGTACAGCACGTAATTAACACGTTGGACGAGTTCGATATTACACAGATCGGCAAGTCCTTCTACAAGCCCGAGGATATTAGCTCTGCAAAAATCCTCCTATTTCGGTCGGTCGGCAAGATCGACCAGATGCCGTCCCGCAGGAGGGATGAAAAGGGAGAGCGAAGTCTCCAGGATATTATTTCCTTTTTAAAGGAGACCGACCCTGACGACGTGCCGACGTTCGTGACTAAGAACGTGCACAAGCTGCCGCCGGTCGCGTTTGACCGCGTCGACGTCACCAGGTTGATGATGGATGTCACAACCCTGAAGTCAACCCTGGCGGAGATGGTGTTGAAGCTGGAAACCTCACATAATGTCATCAGTGAGCTACGTGCTGAAGTTGCAAGTCTACGTAACAATGTAGGTCACCTGAGGTCGACAACATCAACACTCGTCGCGGGGCATGCAATGCTTCGACAGCGAGTTTCGAGTCAGCGAAACTGGACTCGTCGCCGTGTGCCGTCCCCGCACGTGATAGCGGCGCCCCGCGCGCCGCCTGCTCAGCGCCTCCCCCCGCGGAGGCCCCGCACCGCGTCATCACGTCGACACCTCGCCGTGATTACGCCACCGCTGCAGCCCGCCAGCCTCCCGCCGCGCGGACAAACAACTACAAGGAGAGAGGTAACGGGAAGTCTCGCGCTGAACCCTCTCGACGTGTGGAGTCACTGAGCTCTAAGAAGAGCTTACCCGACAAAGACGGCTTCATCAAAGTAGAGCGGAAGAAGAAAAAGCCTCTTTGTCGCAACCTATGTGGCACCGCACCGACTGGACACAACCACCTCCTGCGTCCCGCCATCCCGATGACGTACGTGTACGTGTCCCGCCTCCACTACACCACGAAGGCCGCTGACATCGTGGAGTACCTGGTGGCCAAGACGAAGTACCGTCTGACGGTCGAGCAATTGGAGTCGCGCAACAGTGTGAACTTCAATTCCTTTGTTGTGCGCGTGCCGACCGAGCTGCTATCGACCTTCCTGAGGGAGGAGCTGTGGCCGAAGGGAGTTCTGTTCCGGAAGTACCGGGGACGTCGACGACCTCCGGGCCACGCCAGACCTGCGCCTCACGTCGCCGTCACAACGTGAACACATTAGTTTTAAGTTTTATAATGTGTATCTATGTTAGTCTGTAAGGTATTTATGTAAAATATTATGTATGTGTATTTATTTATTTTGTTATGATATTTTATATGTGCGCGTAATTTGAGAGGCATTACCTTACCATGATACAGTTTAAACTAGTTTGGGAGGTAAAGTCTCGATAATTGCGCTAAATGTATTTGTATTGTAACAAAATGTTTATTAAATAAATTGAAATTGAAATTGAAATTGAAATAAACCGGACCGCCCTCTATGACGTTGTCATCTGTTAAGAAAAGTATTCTTCCAAGTTCATCCCCTCAGGGTATAAAAGAGGGGTTCAAAACTTGTAATGAAACGAGTATAAAACATGACGCGTACAAAATCTAATTCCGTATATATCTTTAGGTACCTAACATTTAAATCTTTCAGCCCAATTTTCTCTATAAACTACTAACTACCACCTAATTTATAGTTTTAGCAGAAAAACGCGGTCGCTATTATGTCTTTTCAAGTTTCTAGTGAACTGTACTTTTAACTATTTAATTTTGTATCTTTTATGTGCCTGTAATTTGAGTTCAAGTCTCTATAATTGCTTAAAGTTCTTATAAAAGTAGAAAAGTAAACTTACATCGAGTCAAATTGCCTAATAAATTGAATTGATTTGATTCAAAACTAATTGGTTTGATTCACAATAAATTGATTTGATTCAAAATATATTGATTCGATTGAAAATAAATTGATCTGATTCTATTAGATTCAAAATCAACTGATCTGATTCACAATAAATTGATTCAAAATAAAATTGACTTGACTCAAAATAAACCGATTTGATTCGAAAATGATTTGATTTGATTACTTGTACACGATAAATTCGCCTTCCAGTTCAGTGTCCGCCTCGTTTGGCACATTACATTTGACATTAGCTTCAAAGTCACACTGTTGTTTGACGTCGCTGAAGAAAAGTCCGTCAGAACAGTAGACCGCTTCGGGGACCCCGCTTTTACAACGCCAGTAACGCTGGCAGTCACCCCTGTAAGTAAAATATAGTATTATTAATCGGCTTCAAAAAGAAGGAGTTCGCCACCGGAGGTGTCGAAACACTAAACCAGGGGGCGACTGGTTAACTCAGGTGATGGTATCCTGAGCCCTTCCATCAGGTTTAGCCCACGAGCCGACGTGGTATCCGGGGTGTAGCCGCTGCACAGCTTCGAGGAGCCACTGACAGAGAGTTTGCAGAGTGTCGACGAGTTAGACAGTGTCCCTGAAGAGGTCGGCTAACAGAGCACTACGTAGACTCTACTATATCCCAATACCATATTACTTACTTGTAAGGCACCAGCCTGGAGGCGGAGTCAGCTCGTTGGCAGTTGATGACGGTGCTGAACCTGCTAGATGTGAGCGCGGAGACGGGACGCACTGTGCCCACGTCACTGGCAGCACGACCTGGGTGTCAAAGATTTGAGGTTAAAGCATTATAGTCCAAATCTATTTAAATAAAAGTCTTCCGTTACAGAGTGATGTACTGACTGACTGACAGACAACGCACAGCCGAAACTTCTGGTCGTAGAGAGCTGACATTTGGCACGTGTGTTTGTTGGGGGGAGTAGGCTACCACTAAGAGAGAAATTTTGGAAATTCCTCCCTTAGGGGGAGAAAAAGGGGGTAAATTGAAAAACTACGCGGGTGAAACCGCGGGGCGCTGCTAGTGTTCTATAAATCACCGTCACAAAAGAGATAGGTGACCTTTCCGAAGTTGCTCGCTTGTTATCTCTGTACTTCGGAGGCACGCTAAGTCTCTATAGTTGTGACACTTCGAGACATCAGTTGCCGAGTCTCTAGAGCCCAGTCATTTCACTGACTACGTTACTTTTCAAACTGGAACACAGTAATGTTTTTGCACTACTGTTTGGCAGCAGAATGTCTTCCACAAGGGCGGATCCAGCTTTCGCGCCAGGGGGGGGTCACATAGTCGTGGTCAAGGAGTAAAACCTTATAATTTAGTTTTGATAACAATATACACCCCTATTTTGAATTCGAGATACTTAATCACACAGCTAATGTAAACGACGGGTGACAATATAATAGTGAAGTTAGTTTTTTCTTTTGCTTATTTAAAAAGTTATGATAAGTCAAAGTTTTTCAAAATCCCGCCGAATTTTATTGTTATAAAAAAAGAAAAAAAATCCGTGTTCATTGTTGGTTATGAAAGATCAGTTACAAAAGTGGACCAAACCCGAACAACAGGCGAACGCTGCGATACACAGCTGAGCGCGGTCATCGACCCGAGCCGTCACAGAATACTTGATAGCTAGTGTGCCGTCTGGTAATACGACATTTATTTGGTGTTTTTTAAAGATAAGTAATCGACTATCATTTTTGATATTTTTATTGGATATATGGATTCAGTTACTGCTACAGATATTCTGATTTTAATGAGTCCCATCATTTCAAAATAAGGGTGTATATACTTACCAGGTGTTTGGTAAAGGGGTTACCCAAATGTGGTGGGCGTGTACCTAGGCCTATTTGGGTGATAAACTTTGTCCAACAATTTCCTAGTTGTTAAAATTAAAAAATTTCGTCAAAATTGTATTTTTTTAAATATTTTTTTCCAAATTGCGACCTTTTATCCCTATAGCTTTTTTATTTTTTAATTGATTATATACCGTGCGATCCTAAATGCGCTTTTTCGCGCATTTGGTACCGATAGCGCGCTTACCGAATTGACCGTACTCGCACCATCGAAAGTAATGGGACGTCATTAAGCCATGCAAACGCTGCTCATGGAAAATAGGTTGTGCAGTGTGTGCGTAAATGTCAAACTCAAAATTTGACGTTTTAGAATTTGATTTGTTTTAAGTTTTTATTAAACATGTATGTTTACAATTTCTTAAAACTTAATATATTTATGAAATATTGCATTCTTATCAATTACTAATTACAACAAATATTTTCTGAATCTTACATTCGAAATGCCAAATAGGAAACTCTAATTTTGACATTTGCGCACACGTACGCATACAATCCTGGTCCTATTTGATAGCGCGCAAACAGTGCACATAGCGCACATTTCAATTTGGTTCACGCGTGTGCACTATTGGTGCCGTTTGTAACGTTTTCATAAATCGGACTGCACTCATGGTATCACCTGGTCTGCTCACAGCATTTTCAGACCCCTACAAGTTCTAAATAATTTGTTATGACCACTTAATGCTAGGAAAATGAAAAAAAGAAATCTTATAGGGGATCTTTCAACTCAATTAAAACGAAAACTAAGTGGAACCGAGAATTTAAAAACTTATCTGTTTATTCCATAATTCAACGGTACACTACATGTATTACAAAAGAATTTGTTTAAAAAAATTGTGTAAAGTGGAAATAGAAGAAAAATAATAGGATTCTGTTAAAAACAAATTCCAAGTTTGGTTTAAATACGCCACAGTATGAATAAATTTGGATTTGCCTGAGGTCTTCTGAAGATACAGAGATGCTGTAATGACTTTATTAGAAAATAATTAGTCTTAAAACAAGTACAATGGTCTATCTCAATGACAGGACGATATTGCTCCCAAATCAAGATTTCGCTCTGGCAATCGCTTAAAGGGTTAAGAATACATCCAGTGGTGTGGCACACGCGTTTTTTTCATTCTTTTTACTATGCTGGCGAAATGTTCTACCTAGATTACGTACTAAAAGAGATTCATGCATGATTTGATTATTTGATGATTCGAAATCATTCTGCAGCACGGAAGTCTGCACTACAGCATCTCACTAACATCATCGACAATCGTTACGGGTAGTTAGAGCCCTCAAAAGTCTAACATTTGGTTTAACCAAAAAAGTCGCTTCACGTAAAATATGGAATAAAGGTTCGGATAAGAAAAGAAAGAAGTGTGACCAATTCTAACAAATTATTTAGTCCTTGTAGGGGTCTGAAAATGCTGTAAGCAGAACAGGTCATATCTGAGACTATAACCAATCAAAAAATTTGACTGGAAACCAGCTCAAAAAAGCTGTAGGGACAATTTCGAAAAACCATTGTCAATTCTAGCGATATTTTTTTAATTTTAACAACAAGGAAATTTTTGGCCGAAGTATATCTCCCAAATAGGCCCAATTACACGCTCACCACGTTTGGTTAGCCCTCTACCAAACAACTGGTATATTGTTATCAAAATTAAATTATAAGTTCTTGACGTGACCACCTCCTGGCGCCTCTGTATGGTGACATTTTTTTTATAAATAAAATCATTATGTTCAATTAGTGGTCCACCTAAGTCCTGGGACCGGCTCAGGGGGGGGTCATGACCCCCATGACCCACCCCCTGGATCCGCCGTTGGTCTTCCAATAGTACTAACGCGTATTGGGCAAGCAAGCGTGGTGATTGCATCGATTCCTCCTAACTGTACAAATATCATTAGTTAGAGAGAAGCTTTTGTCTCCTAAGCAAATACTTTGATTTACTATCTTTGACGACCGTGATGGCAGAGTGGTCGCCATGCCGGACTGCCATCCGTAAGGTTGCGGGTTCGATTCCCGTGCGGGGTGAATATTTGTGTGAACCACAAACGTTTGTCTCGGTCTGGGTGTGTGTGTCAATGTGTGTGTGCGTAGTTTCTGATACCCTAGATACAAGCTTCGAACTTAGTTAGGGGTTAGTTACTGTAATGAGATCATGGTGTGAATGATTATGTTATGTTATTTAAACAATAAACTCACTAATAACCCCTTCCTCGGGTTCCTCCCCGAACATGCCGAGGCCCATGATCCCGTCGTGCTCGTCGAACCCGGAACCCTCGTCAATGTCCTCCGGGGTCCGGAGCACGCATGTAGTCTGGTATGGCCAGGCGCATGTCTGGAAGAGAAGGGGAATATTAAAGTTAGATGATGACGATGAATTTTACTAGTCATACTAGATATGCCAGTAAAACTCAACGGCTTCTTGTCCAAGAAGTCAATAGTCAATCCACTTCCAGCCTATTTTTATGAATGTTAGCAGATGGTTAGCCGCCAGCACTTATAGTTAGGTACGAGTTTATGCAGATAAGTTGAAGTAGTTTGGCCGTTGCTGTAAAGTTAAAGAATTTGAAAGATAAATTACTTTTTACCTGCATACACTTTTTAAACTTTCGCGATCGGAATTCATTGTTGCATAATTTATAGGTCTTAATCGCGTATAACATAATTATTATTTACCTCGACGTTTCGACCGGGTTCTCGTGACCACGATCGGTGTAACCCGGTCGAAATGTCGAGGTAAATAATAATTATGTTATACATACATTTTTTTTTTTTTGTCAAAAGACAGTTGTACTAAGGGGTACAAAAACAACGAGAAATTTGCATTGCATCCATGCCAAGCAAGCGTAGACTACTGGTGTGTATGAATTCTTCCCAGGACCAGATGATAGTATTTCAAATACCATCATCTGCCCCAGTAAACTTAATTAAACTCAACTCACTTGCAACTCGAAATCGAATATAAGCGTGGGTCCCCCGCAGGTGAACTCCACCTCCCGGCCGTGCGTGCACATGAAGAACTTGTTACAGTCCGTGAAGTGGGGCAGCAGGAGGAATATCTGGAAGAAACAATAATAAACTTTCAGTACCAATAGTTCCGTAACTTCTGACCAAAGAAAAAGGGGAGCAGAGACAAAAATCAAGATTAAGAATATAAATAAAGTTAGGTAGAGGCACGAAGTTTTATGGAGACCTTTAAAGTGTCTGGCAATATTGATTTAAGCAGTTAGGAGAACTTCAGAAGTTTTACCAGACAAACAGCCGCAGTGACAAGTGAGCAAGAGCTAGGTACATTATACTCGTATACTTAGATATTAGAACTTCTTCTTCTTTTCCCAACCTTTATCCCATGTCTATTTGGGGTCGGTTTTCAATTTAACCAGATTTGGCGGAATGTCAGTATTGTACGTGAAGCGACTGCCATCAGACCTTCACAATCCAGAGGGATATACGTAATTTTTTGGTTAAACCAAATGTTAGACTTTTGGGGGCTCTAACTACCCGTAACGACTGTCGATGATGTTAGTACGACAACCGGGTATTATATTAGCACTATTCATATAATTATGTGCCTATGACATTATAGACAAACATTGTGTTCTGCCGCACATAGCAACCCAAACCCGCAGTGCTCTCTTGGGCACTCCAGTCCAGCATATTGACTACTGTAATCATTGGTTTCTCAAAAGGTACAAAGGTTTGCAAGTAGTTACCTGACCAGCAGGATCACATGACAGTGTGTTAGGGTCCACTCCGGCCAGAGATTTGTAAGGCTCTTGAGACTCCGCTGACACTGATACTGCCACGAGGACGAGTGTGATAACGTTAGCTGAGGAAGAAAATCAACAATTAAAAAATTAAAAAAAAACCTTTTTAGAAAAAACCTTTTTTAAGCTTTTATTGCATTGTCATGGGACCTACATAAGTATGCCAAAAGCTCAATCGGATAAAAAGAAGTGGTCGAATGTCTTGCAAGATTTGATTACCGACAACGGGACAGGTGAAACTAAATAAAAGCTTGTAAAAAGGCATTCAATAGAACAATAGACTCATTGAGATTAATTTTGGTAGACTCTAGGTACCTAATATAAACCTAATAACCTGACGACCTCGATGGCAGAGTGGTCACCATGCCGGACTGTCACCTATAAGGTTGCGGGTTCGATTCCCGTGAAGGGTGAATATTTGTGTGAACCACAAACGTTTGTCTCGGTCTGAGTGTGTGTGAATGAGGGTGTGAAGAGATACAAGCTTCGAGCTTAGTTAGGGGTCAGTTACTATAATCAGATGATGTAGTGAATGATTATAAAAAAGTTTAGGTACATAATAACTACGTAACTACACATTCTTATTATTGATAACTAAGTAAATAGACTATTCCGGAAAAAGTTAGTCGTAAATTAAATAAAATATTTGTTATCATATCGCATTAACGCATTGAAGTCAATAACCCTGCTCAATGCGTATGATTTTGCATTTATTTGTTAAGTATTTTGAAACTGAGAGCCGGCTATGTTAGTCTTGTGCATGACACATTTATATTATAACTAAAATAGCTTTTGCCCGCGACTTCGTCCGCGTAGAATAATGACTTCCGGCAGAATTTGGGCTTTTCTCCCTTTTCTTTTTTCCAAAAATCCTCTCTTAGCGGATGCCTACATCATAACATCTACCTGCATGCCAAACAGCCCGATCCGTTCAGTGGTTTGGGCTGTGCGTTGTTGGATCACTGTCACAGTCAGTCACCTTTGAGTTATAACAGAGACCAGAGAGAATCCTGGTCGTGATCCTTATTCTGTCTCCTCGTTTACACTATGCTGCAGTGAGCAGGAAAGTGTCGAGGAAAGTGGGCAGTGGCATAGTGTAAATGAGGGGTATGAGTTATAACAATAGGTAGATACGTCGTTGGTAAACAAGTAGGTACATATATACTTATGTAAGTATTTAACATAAACATAGTTGTTATTCATTCATATCGCTAATATTTGATCTGATAAAGAATTTCTAATTAATTTCTAGACAATTAACTGAGTACTTTGACAATAAGCATGCGTAAATATTATTCTTGTTGAGGAAAATTTATAGAGATAGCTTTTGCACGTGGCTTGGATTACGGAGGTTTGGTGTTCCCACCTAACAGTAAGTAAATCTTACTAATCCTACTTATCTATATTATACATATAAGTACTTATATAAAACTCTTCCGTTACTGAGTGACGTACTGACTGACAACGCACAGCCGAACCTACTGGTCGTAGAGAGCTGTTTAGCTCGTGTGTTTGGGAGTAGGCTACCACTAAGAGAGGACTTTTGGAAATCCCCCCCCCCCCCCCCCAGGGGTGCTGCTAGTTTAATATAAAGGCAAAAGTTTGTGAGCGAGTGTGTATGTTTGTTACTTCTTCACGTCTAAACGGCTGGAGCGATTTGTATGAAATTTACATAGTACAGATGTCTCTTATAACAAGGAATATCACATAGAATACTTTGAAAGCTACTTTTGTAATTTTTTAGAAGCTACTACTCTTACTACTACTTATTGTCATTTTGACTCTTATGTCATTTGGATACATTTTCAATAAACTGACAACCAAAAGATGCGATTACAGCGACCAGAGAGAATCCTGGTCGTGATCCTTATTCTATCCCCTCGTTTATACTATGCTGCAGTAAGCAGGAAAGTGACGAGGAAAGTGGGCAGTGGCATAGTGTAAAGGGGTCACTCGTGCTGCTACTCGTCATGCCGCTGCTCCTGCCCGACGCTCCCGCGAGTGTCGGTTTTTCGTGCGGAAGTCAAAGGAGGGAGAGCGAGAGAGAACATATACGCTATTTCACTCAGTCCTCACGTACCAAGTGACATACAAGTGACGGCACCGGCATGACGAGTAGCAGCACGAGTGACCCCTTTACACTATGCCACTGCCCACTTTCCTCGTCACTTTCCTGCTCACTGCAGCATAGTGTAGATAGCGTACTGCCGCGGAAGTATTTCGGGAAATATTTGCGGCAGCGCGAGTAGCAGGAGCAGGAGCATAGTCTAAACGAGGGGTATGGATTACAGCGACGCTGACACCGGCACAGGAAAGATTGTGACTCAATACTTTGGGAGTATGCGATGTGTGATATGATATATCAAGATATGTATCCGTAATCCGGATACTAATAAAATGTATCACAAACAACTTTGTGTCACATAAAAACATAATCAACCACTTAATATTATCACTTCGATCTGTGTTAAGTCGAAATACATTTTTATTGTTTTAGATTTCATCGCAATAAACGTTTCCTATTATAAATTACTGATAACAATTTAATTGGTGCATGTTTATTGATAAAAAATAAGTATTTGTCTGTTTGGGTTTAATAACCTTATCTAGGTATATCTTGATTATGTTGCAAGTAGATCTCACTAAGTCTAGACCATGAAGTTGTAGGTAAAAATGGAGTCTACACTTCGAATACCTACTTGAAGCATAACCTATGTATCACTATCGCACTCTCTGTGGGCAGGCTCTCTCTTTCTAACTAAGGTAACCTCTAGAAAGAGAGAGTCTGCAAAGTCCACACTAAAAAGAGAGATCGGCCCACAGAGACGTAGGTATTTGACTCAAGCTGTTGTTCCAAGTGTGGGCTCCATCTTTACCTACAACTTCAAGGTCTAGAATTTATGATTAACATACATAAGTATGTATGTTAATCTATATGAATAAGTACCTTCTTAAAGCTGAAAGAGTTTGTTTGGTTGAACGCGCTAATCTCAGGAACTACTGATCCGCTTTAAAAAAAACTTTCAATGTGAGATAGCCTATTTATCGAGGAAGGCTGAAGGCTATATTTTATTCCCATATTTCCACTGGAATGGCGGTAAAACTGCAGGGCTACTAAATGAAAATTATCCTGTGGGTTATTTTAGTTTTTTTTAAAGAAATCTGTACCTAAGTACTAAATCTCATCTATTATAGAAAACGGGTGAAATTGCTGCACGCAGTTTGCCACTTTTATACTTCGTACCTATTCATTCATTGCGCAACATCAGTATGTTCGATTATTTCTCAAATGGATTAGGTAACAATAACATTTTATCAAATATTTTTTAGGACGCAACTAATCTTCCTTCCCATTCATGCGATTATTTTACGCACGCTAATCCCTCAATGATTTATTGATAATCCTGCCTTAAGATAAAAATGATAAATCCAAGAATTCAAATATTTTTTGTTCGTAAAAAAATGCGCGGAATATTTACCTATTCATAAAGTTCGTTTCGTTTCTTGTAAAGGACTACATATTTTTACTAGCTATACCCCGCGGTTTTACCCGCATAGCTTCCGATCCCGGGGATTAAACATAGCCTATGTCCTTCCCCGGACTATAAAATACCCCTTTTAAGTCAATCGGTTCAGTAGTTGAGCCATGAAAAGTTAATAGACAGACAGTTACTTTCGCATTTATAATATTAGTAAGGATTTAACTAGGTACCTAGATAAGTATGAACCTAAGTACCAAATAAATGAGCACCAACAAAATATTTTAGGTACGTAGGATCTAGTTTTTTTTTAATACGTCATTGTGAGACTTTTGATTATATAGGACCTACTTAATGTGATTATTATCGAAGTTGGTAGGCTGGTAAATATCCAAGTACAACCTATTTACTGCGATTTTACTTGTTTTTATCTAGATCTAGATATCAATAGAAGTGTAAATACACACATCAAAAGTGTCTAGGGATCAAGCATTTTTATGCGGATTTCTTGAGATTGAGATGTGGCTTTGTAATAAATTTATGATTTTATAAATTTATATGGATCCTTTTTGGTGCATTTCATAATTTGAATCAGGAACTGTGAATCAAATTCGAGTAAAAGATGAAAATCAGCTGTCAATATTTTCCCTATAAAAACATACAACGCATTGAAGACATTATTAGTGCTACTGTTTCCCTACTACTGATTAAAACCAACGTTATTATGGAGCGGCGACGTCATTTAAGCAGGGAAGAAATGCTCAGAGCCGTGGGAATGATAGAAGCTGGTTCCCGGCAACGTACTGTGGCTTTAGCTCTGAATACAAGTCAGAGTGTTATCAGTCGACTTTGGACACGTTACCGAAGCACTGGTACCGTGGCTGAGCGCCATGGAGGACGGTATCGCTGCACCACACGGAGACAAGACCGATACATTCAAATCTTAACTCGAAGAGCTCCAACAATAACCGCCATGATGTTAGCCGTGCGGCTTCATCACTCTTCAGGGAACTTAATTAGCGACCAAACAGTCAGAAACCGCTTGCATGAAGTGAACCTTCATTCCCGAAGACCGCTACGGGTACCACCTATAGCAATGCACAATCGTAGGATTCGATATCAATGGGCTCTTGAACACAGAAATTGGGCAGAAGAACAATGGCGTTTCGTGTGCTTTTCTGATGAGTCTCGTTTTGGTATGAGACCGGATACAAGACGTATACGACACTGGAGAACCCCTGGACGCCAACAGCGATTAAAATCCTGCCAGGAAGTCCATCCTTATAGTGGTGGAACCATCATGGTATGGGCGGGTATTTGGATCGGCGGAAGAACTGAGTTGATTTGGATCAGAGGCAACCTCAACGCTCAAATTTATGCTGAGACGATTGTATCAGACGTCATCGTTCCTCTACAAGTGCAAATCGGTCCCTTATTTCAGTTAATGCATGATAATGCACGACCGCACACCGCAAGAGTTGTAAGACAGACTCTCGCCGCAGCTAACATCAATGTCCTGCCCTGGCCTGCTCAGTCGCCAGACTTGAACCCGATTGAGCATGCATGGGATATGCTACAGAGAAGAGCTCTGCCGAATATGGAGGGTATCCAGTCGCAAGAAGACCTTTTTTTGTTGTTGCAACGAACATGGGCGGCCATTCCACAGCGTGATTTGGATGAACTCATTTTGAGTATGCCAAACCGATGTTCTTGTGTTGTTAGTGTTCGCGGTAGAAACACGGATTATTAATTGTTTAAGTTACCCAATAAAATTTTAAAGAAAACTGTTATTTCAGTCTTTTTTTCGAACTTTAATGTTAGTGGTTCAAATGTCAAAAATCCCTTTATTAGGAAAATGGCAAATTTCTTTATTAATGCAAAGGTGACTTGGTTTATCGTTACTGTGACAAACGAAAACACTTTATTTGATGAATCCTTAAAGAAAATTTTAATTAATATCAATCAGGAGAAAAGTTATTGCAAAAATATATGTTGATCCCTAGACACTTTTGATGTGTGTATTTGGCAAGAGTTGTTAGTCGATGCCGCAATAATGTTGTACGATTACTTATCAGATTTGAATCAGTTCCGTATAAATATATATCTTTTTAGCATTTAATTGTTTTATATCTCATGTTCATGATTTCGGCATAGATGCGGCAATTTACCGACGACGGGTTGAGGCTTTTCAGCTTTTCCTTCCTTCAGTACCTTCATTTCAGTTAAGAAGAAATAAAAAAACTTGCGCCTGTTTGCTTGTTACAACTGTCAAGTGTCAATAATAATCAGATTGTGCAATCTGTGGTTGGGTATATGGTGGTTATTCGTTCATTTAGTTCACTTCATTCATTCTTTGAATTTGAAAACATTGTTTACATTTTGTTTTAAACTGAAAATATTTTTATTTTCAAGCAAAGAAAATGTCCGATTCTGAAGACGATTGTTACGGTAATATTGCTCAAAAACTGCAGACAATAAAAAATAGTATCTACAAGAAAGGCAAAGTGGAAGCAGAGAAAAATGTTGAGGAATCCGTAACCATCAGTAGTCCTTCCAAAAATCGCGAAAAACCTGTTAAAAACGATGATAGTGTCGCCGAAATCGTGTCTGATGTGAGTTTTAACACAATCGAGACCGAGGAAATTACTTTAGACGAGATAATTGCTCAAAACAGCAAGAAATGTGTCGCGAGAAAATCTAAGCGATTATCCGATATAGCCATCGATAATATCCTTCCAGAGCACGCATCAAGAAGAAAACGTACAAAAAGAGGAGGGAAAACATCAAACAGTGCCGATATTAGTGTAAATAACGTAGAAACGACTTTAGATACCTTAAATACAAGTAATGTATCAACATCGAACCTCGACGAAAGCAACGCCTCTACCAGCTCCCGTGGTCGCAGTAGAGGACGTAGAAGTCGTGGTAGACAGTCGAATACAAGAGTTTTAAGCTCTCGAGATCGACACGCGCAACATACTGCTATACGTTCGTGGAGGGGTGGTAGACTCTCGAACATCTCAAATACCCCTAGAAGAGCTCGCAGAAGTAATAATACTCAGTACTGGGCGTCTAGCAGACAATCTAACATTCCGTACTACAGTGTAGGCAACACGGACGAGTACCCAGACCAGTGTGATGAGCAAGAGCTCTTCCAATCCAAACCACAGACTGTAGAAACTGTTCTCGTTGAAGAAAATGATTTGGATGACAACGAAGAACTGTCTGTTAAAGTCTACTGGCAGAACTCAGAGTACATCAAATTCAACATCCGTAAATACCAGAAAATATCACAAATATTCGAGTTTTTCGCTCAAAAAGAGAATGTTAGTCAAGATAAACTATTCTTCACTTATAATGATAAGATATTGCAAGTTAATGATACGCCAGATACTATAGGGTATAGTATAGCTAAGTTTATAGATGGCGGTGTTGTACACCAGAGTGTATCAAACTTAATACAGAAAGAAACAAATGAGGTCCAAGGAGGTATCACCATAAAGTTTCAATGTCAAAATGTGAAAACTCCTTTCAAGATAAAAGTCAGATTGGATGATAAATTGTCTGTGGCAATGTTGAAGTGTGCGGAGCACTTGGAGAAACCTTTAGATAAACTCAAGTTCTATTTTGATGGTGATTTAATATCAGGTATGCTGTTTTTTGTAAAACAATTATTTACTGGCTGTGCCCCACTGTAACACCTGCACGAGACCTTATCCTGTGGGAATTTTGGGATAAATAGTAGACTATGTGTTATTCCTAGGTATGAGGAACATCTGTACCAAATTTCATTAAAATCCATTCAGTAGTTTTTGCGTGAAAGAGGAACAAACATCCATACATCCACACTCACAAACATTTTATAATATTAGTAGGATTGGTAACACTATTTAAAGCTGCCACACACTACGGTGCAAGTGTACCATAAACCTGTATCGATACATCCTAGTGTATAAGGCTAGCTTATCTTTATGTAAGCACCTAGCCGTATACATAAAGAAATAGGTTTCGGACATGGATAGGGTTACCATCGGTCCGGGTTTCCCCGGAGTTTAGAGAGCAGCGGGTTTTGATTGTGTGAACCAACTTGCTAAATTACAATTAAAAATAAAAATAGGGACATAATATGGACAGAGAAAGTACGCGACTTTGTTTGTAGTGAAGAGAAGGTTCTCTATTCATCGGAAATTCTTTTTTTATTATTCATTTTTATCGAATATTCGTTCGAAGGTCGTATTTGGTTTAAACCATATTTGACCCATCTCTAAATATTAGGCCGAGCGAAGCGAAGTCTTCCTAATGCAACAATTTATACAGTTTTGTGATACATTTTACGGAAATATTACAACACCTACAGATTTGATACAGGGTGTCCCAAATAGCGCGGTCAGTGGGGGGGAAGTCTAAAACTATAAGATACAAAGATCTGTTCTTAGGAACCATGTCATTGATTTTATTAAAAACAAAAACTGCATTCACATATTTTGAAAAACTATTACTCTCTCCGGGAATCGAACCCAAAAGTTTTGAAAAATTTCATGTTCGTTATTTTTTTTTGAGAAATCAATTGTCTATGTTTTAAGCAGCAAATATTACTAAGACACATTTTTTACACAGATTTAAAGTTTTAGACTTCCCCGCACTGACCGTTCTATTTGGAACACCCTGTATAACATGGTTAAATTTTAATTCATATCTAGATGTGCAGAAAATCGGTAAAATATTATTTTGTAAATGAAATGGTTTTTTTATGCCGCGCGCATAATTATAAAAAACCTGCAGCGGCAGTGTTTAAAAAGCTTGTGAGCCTCACAAATCCTAGTTAGCTTAGCTTTTACTAACTTGTTTTTATTTCAATTCTTAGTGTTCGCGTGAATCAAAGAAGTTACAAGTTAGATAAGACAAGTATTCAAAAATCAATAAGAACTTCACTACATCATCTCATTACAGTAACTGACCCCTAACTAAGTTCGTCACTTGTATCTAGGGTATCAGAAATATTCAAGAATAGCAGCGCCCCGCGGTTTTACCCCCGTAATTCCTGTTCCCGTGGGAATGCGGGGATAAAATATAGCCTATAGCCTTCCTCGATAAATGGGCTATCTAACACCGAAAGATTTTTTCAAATCGGACCAGTAGTTGAGATTAGCGCGTTCAACCAAACAAACACTTCAGCTTTATATATTAGCATATATGACAGAAAAAAAACATGAATAAAATTTAAAAATTATTCAAAATGTATCTCTTGTCAACATTATAAGCTTCAATTGTCATTTATCATACGATTATCGCATTAAAAATGTATTAATTATTTATTGCACTCATAAAGTTTTATCGAAATATGTTTATTGTGCTTATAAATGTGTAAATTGTGTTATTAAGTATTATCTTTGTAAATTACTCTTTGATCTGATCGAATTCTTTCTTATAATTTCGTATTTCCTGTACTTAATCCCTCCTATAAAATCATAAATGTGAAAGTAACTCTGTCTGTTACCTTTTCACAGCTAAACCACTGAACCGATTGATTTGAAATTTGGTAGCTTATGGTTCGGGGAAGGACATAGGCTATGTTTTATCTCGAAATTCCCACGGGATCGGGAACTATGCGGGTAATACCGCGGGGTACAAGTAGTAGTTATCTAAAGTTAAAGATCTATAATAGTCTAACGGCCGCGGCCGTACCGTCAATCAGTGAAGTTCAATAGGTAGTTTAGTCGTGAAAAGGTAACAGACCGACAGAGTTACATTCGTATTTATAATCTTAGTAAGAATAAGCCTTCCTCGATAAATGGACATCTAACAGTAAAATATATTATAATTCGGACCAGTAGTTCCTGACAAAATATGTCTTTCTCACTGATGATATTAGTACCGCCAGCCTCCCTAGCATGACTTGATAAAATATATGTCACCACGATGTACTATCGATTTCTCGAGCATGACCAAATGAATTATGGCGTGCTATGATATGGTAAAATTAAATATGGCGGCTATTTTTATCATATTTTGACAGTTGGATGTCGATAAATTGCTATATCATATCGCGTTTACGAAGTCACGCTAGCCCGGCAGCGTTAGATAAAAGGTACCGTCCCTCGGTTGTCACTTTTTATCTGACTTTCTCTGCACACAAGGACCAATATAATATAATCACTAACTTAAATTAATATTTATTTATTTATTTATTTTCAGGTAGACTCACCCCTGAAGAGTTGGAATTGGAAGGGGGTGAATGTTTTGATGTTAAAATAATTAGTTGATGTATTATTTTAACGTCTAACGCCGTTCCCAATATGAGATCTATCTATGATTTCGCTTGTCGACGGATACAAAACTATCTGTCATTTTACAGTCTCAATAACCATATCAATGGTGAACACAAGATAAGACTACATACCATTATGATACTTGACGACCTCGATGGCAGAGTGGTCACCATGCCGGACTGCCATCCGTAAGGTTGCGGGTTAGATTCCCGTGCGGGGTGAATATTTGTGAACCACAAATGTTTGTCTCGGTCTGGGTGTGTGTGTGAATGAGTGTGTGCGTAGTTTCTGATACCCTAGATACAAGTTACGGACTTAGTTAGGGGTCAGTTACTGTAATGAGATGAAGGAGTGAATGATTATGTTTTAAAAAATAATTATGGTTATTGGGACGGTAAAATTACAGTTTTGTATCCGTCAATTAGCAGGTTCATAGATAGATTTAATATCGGGAACAGCCGTAAGATGGAAACTCCAATATATTAAGGTAAGTCTAGAAGTATGTTACAATCACCACTACATAGTATAAAACAAAGTCGCTTTCTTGCTTAGATCTTTAAAACTACGCAACGGATTTTGATGCGGTTTGTTTTAATAGAGAGAGTGATTCAGTGGGAAGGTTTTTAGCATAATTGTATCCCCATATTCCTACGGGAACGGGAACTACGCGGGGCGCCGCTAGTATAATATAAGTTTAAATAATGTTGTCGTATTGTTTCCTTGGATTTACACGAACACTACACATTGAAATAAAACACTTAAACGGATTTTTGTCGTGGTTGAATTTTGTTTTACATTTTCTGACGTTTCGGATTCTTTACAGAACCCGTGATCACTGAAGACTAAGATGGAAGACGGCTGTACAAAGTAATGTAAAAAGTTTACTTTCTTCAATATTTTGAAATTTTAAATAGATTGTGAATTAGCGCTCCGCGTAGTTCCCGCTCCCGTAAGAATACAGGGATAAAATTACACTAAAAACCTTCCTCTTGAATCACTCTATCTATTAAAACAAACCGCATCTAAATCCGTTGCGTAGTTTTAAAGATCTAAGCATACATAGGGACAGACAGCGACTTTGTTTTATACTATGTAGTTTTTTTGAATGACAAAAATCCGTTAAACATTATTTTATTACAATGTTGATGTGTTATATAGTGTGTGTCTACGACCCGGGCTTTTATAAAGACTGATGATAATATGCTTCGTTAACAATGGTTTGCACGTATTAGTAAATCATAATTATGTTAAATAACGCCACAATTAAATTTTCTAAATCCACAACTGAAATGTAGTAGACGTACTGTGTAATTGACGTTTATTCACTTGGTACGAGGCATGTCGTGGTACGGGGGTGAAAAACTGTGATAGCTAGCGTAGAATGTATTGTTGTCCTTGTCAATGCGACTTGACTGATATTTACACATAGGTATTTGTCAAATTACTGTGCTTTACATTGCTGGCAATTAAAATTTTGTTAGAAAATTAACAAAGTCTGAAATTTAGTTCATAAATTAAATTAATATCATGGTTACATTATAAATATACGTTATATTAATCTCCTTTAAAAAAAGCCAGAGACACATACATATAACATAATTTTTGTAACATGTTACATAATCTAGACTTACCTTTTAAAGACATTCTAAAGGACCTAGGTTCGACAGTCAATTGTAGATATTAATTTTAAAGTTTATTTCTTAGCGCCTATTTCACGACCTTCAAGTAAATTTACTCACCAAGTAAAGTTAGTTTTGTCTCTTTCTTACTTTATATCAAAGTGACAAAGACAAAACATCTGAGTAGGTACTCGGAACTTTACTTGAAGATGGTGAAATAGGTTCTTAATGTATTATATTTTTTGTAATTATACGCTTTATAAATGTAATTTAATTTAATATAGTGATGAAGCAATAAATAGGATAAGTTATTATAAAATGAAGTTTTATTTAACACTAGCTGTGCCCCGCGGTTTCACCCGCGTAGTTCCCGTTCCCGTGGGAATTTCGGGATAAAACGTATATATAACGCCTATGTCCTTCCCCGGACCATAACCTACCCCTGTACCAAATTTCAAGTCAATCGGTTCAGTAGTTTAGTCGTGAAAAGGTAACAGACAGACAGACAGATAGAGTTACTTTCGCATTTATAATATTAGTTAGGATAACATAATAATCATTCCCTCCATCATCTCATTACAGTAACTGACCCCTAAGTTCGTAACTTGTATCTAGGGTATCAGAAACTACGCACAAACTCATTCACACACATTTATTTTCCTAGTTTAAAAGTGTTTTCTAATATCTTTCATACTTTTACTTATCGGGCATTAGAGTCTGTTAAAATGTTGGGCACAGCGAAATATTTTTTAATTTTTTTCATTAATTTAAGAAATATAATGGCAGGGACATTATATTTCTTAAATTAATGAAAAAAATTCACGCTTCGTAAAAGTATGTATTTTTAATATTAGTTAAGTATTTAATTAAAGTAAATTAAAATCACTGGCGACATTTCGAAGAATAAATTATTAAATTGTTAAAACCCGCAAATTTTATTAATTTTTTTAGATATTATTTAAATGTCTCCATAAAAAGAAAACTATTATTTCTTATAAGTAAATAACATTATTTTTTTAAATAATTACTCACCCAAACAAACACCAAACATTTTGAAAACTATTAATATAACTTTTCAAACAAGAACACAAAAATTAAAACAAAGAAAAAATAGACAAAAGTTCACAATATCTAATTACTAACGACAGAACAGCGTAGCTGCTATATACTGTCTACAATATAAATAATATCACTTTATTATATAGTATAATAATTGCGAATATAAGTATAATCTTTATATAGATAACGTATACTAAGTCGTGGACTCTGGTTTTCTTGATAAATTTGTGTGTTTTCTTATGTATGTATGCCTTGCCAAGACAACTTTTTTTTTGTTGTCCCGGGGGAAATGCATTAACGCATTCCCTCGCCGAAGCAGCGGGGTATGTGGGACTCGCCCTCCACCAAGATGGAGCGGTGGAGGTCCTACCGCTGGCGAGGCGCTGAGTGCCGGCGCAACGGTAAGCGGGCCGCACTTCCGCTACGCCGGCGGCACTGAGCTCTCTACAGAGCTTCTCCTCCGGGACAGCAGGTCCCTGGACGAATGAGTCGTCCAATACCCGACAAGGCAACCTAAGAAAATATTTTCCAAAATTCAGCAAAGTTATGAAAATTGCGAATTAAAAATTAACTTTTAATTGATACCCTCAACATACTTAGGTGTATAAAATATATCTGATCCGCCATTTTGGGGAGTCCGCCATATTGAATTGGAATTATCAAACCAAACTAAGTTGTTTTTACCAATTTAAAACCTAGATCCAATAAATACTGAATGTAAGCGAAAAACTACACCTTTGACCGGTAAATAGACAGACACACTTACGTTCATTTTAAATTATATTTGCTAGTACAATTTTTAACTGTATTGCTTCTAGAAAATTTATGTTTTCTTACTATTGTGTAGGAAGAAAATATACTAAGTACTATTTGTTATCTATGATAATACTTACAATATGATTAATTTGCACTGAATATATTTATTAATGGATGAATCTCGTGCATTTTGTAACGTATTTCGCATCTTTACTGTGACTGTATCTTTGTATGTAAGGGTGTGTGTTAAGTCAATCAACCTGCACTCGGCCTGTGGTTGACTAAGGATTGATCACCCTCATTCAGGGAAGGCTCGAACACCGCCTGCATTTCGGGCGCAGTTGGCTGTGTTCGCTAATGTGGGGGGTCGGGAGGGGGGCCTGGGAGCTGAGGGAAGAATGCGCCTAAATTGAAATCGGTTCATCCGTTCGGGAGCTATGATGCCACAGACAGACAGATACACACTCACACAGACACGTCAAACTTATAACACCCCTCTTTTTGCGTCGGGGGTTAATAAATAAGAAATAATTACAAAAAACAAAATATTAAGAACAATTTACAGTAAATAGTGTCAATGATTGATAATGTCTGTACCTACCCATTAGTAAACTGTGTTGTATTGTTGTGTCGACTACAATAGTCGCAATTACAATAATATTTACAGGAAAAAATATGGTTCTTTTTTTGCGTATCAAAAAAGAAAGAAAGATAACGTGGATTAGTCTATTAACCTTGTTTAGTACTTACTGCGCCCATATGTTTTTTGCTGGAAACCATTTTTTTATGTATATGTACATTTAGGAGAATATAGATTTACCAGGTTGCCTAGCAAAATTTGGCCGCAAGTACTTTTAAAATCATAATTTTCTCATTTTTATGCTTCTAACTTCTTTAATATTAAATTTAGGGCAAAAAGTTGTATGAACATATTGTAGGTAAAGCAATTTGATACAAATAATGTCTTTTCGATTTTTTGTAGGACGCATAGTTTCCGAGATCGCGAGTTTGCGTCCCTGCATTTTTAACAGCCAGCCAACATTTTTAACATTTATTTGCGGGCGGATTTGATTAGACAACCATATATGATAATAAACAGAAAAAATAGCTTTTATTTGATACATAAATTGAAATGTTTCCCAAAAGTCAATAGAACATAATTTTATTAAAATTACTTGCGGCAAAATTTTGCTAGGCAACCTAGTAAATATATATTCTCCTAAATGTAAATATACATAAAAATTGGTTTCCAGCAAAAAACATATGAGCGCAGTAATGCTGCAGCCGGATCCTAGACTAATAATAACATTAATCTATAGATGCTTGACCTACGTTTATACATACAGGAAACTAAGTAAGTACTTATTATTGTGTATAAAAAATAGTTTTATCTAATAGTTAAATAATCTATTTATCAGAACAATAAGTATATTTAATACATGTCTATGTATCAAGCTGGTATTAGTTATAAAATATGTTATCACCTTAATCTTTTCTTCTAATAATTTCTGACGTAATGATTAGATAGCAAATATTAGTTATTTATTGTAAATATGAGTAAGTATTTCATTAATACTTAAATTCAGTAATCACTACATAGTATAAAACGAAGTCACTTTCTCTGTCCCTATGTATAATGCTTAGATCTTTAAAACTACGCAACGGATTTTGATGCGGTTTGTTTTAATAGATGGTGTGATTTAGTGGGAAGGTTTTTAGCATAATTTTATCCCCATATTCCAACGGGAACGGGAACTACGCGGGTGAAACCTTGGGGCGCCGCTAGTATTTAAATATCATACAAAATGATAAAAAAGCGGGTAAAACTGCGGAGCAACTTGTTTAATTTTATCATCATCAGATCATATTGCTTATTTCATCAGCTCATATAATGTCCCCACCTCGGTCTATCCCTATCCTGAATGAGGGCGATAAGGCCTTAGTCACCCACAGGCCGAGTGCGGGTTGGTCGACTTCACACACAACCTTAGAATTTCGTCCCAGGTGTGTTCAGATTTCTAGACGATGTTTTCCTTCACATTAAAAGCGACGTGTTTACTTAATATATTTTCCAAATATAGACTATCTATATCTACACTGATTTTATAAAAAATAAAGATTTGTTTGTTTGTAACGAATAGGCTCCAAAACTACTGAACCGATTAAAAAAAATTCACCATTAAAAAGCTAAGTACATTCACCCTGAGTAACATCCTAACTATATCCTTCCTAACTAACTTCTTAACTAATATTATAAATGCGAAAGTAACTCTGTCTGTCTGTCTGTTACCTTTTCACGGCCAAACTACTGAACCGATTGACTTGAAATTTAGAACAGGGGTAGCTTATGATCTGGGAAAGTACATGGGCTATGTTTTATTCCGCAATTCCCACGAGAACGAGAACTACGCGGGTGAAACCGCGGGACACAGCTAGTAGACTATAATATCCCCGTATTCCTAACGGGATCCACGCGGGTGAAAGTTCGTGACGGCCGCTAGTAGGATATAAGAATCGTAATGGGATACAAAAATATAGTTATTTATGGTACAAGCGAGGTAAGTTGGTGATTACTTCCGAGGCGCTATTGAGGCCCGAGCCGTCAGGCGAGGGTCTGAAGATAGCCGAGGATAGTAATCATCAATACACGCGTGTACCATACAACGTTTGTCAACACATTTGCGAAGAAATTATCATTTTTCGCTAATAAATAAACATATTTTCTATTCGCGCGCATCCAACACAACAATGGTGATCAGCCAAAGACTAAAAGAATATATTTATTAAAAAAAAAACGAATGAATGCATGAATGGAATCGACCATAGATCTACCAAAAGTAAGGCAACATAGTTGAAGTTTGTTATTAAAATGTATGGGCACGATTTTTTTTGGTATCGAAACTTTTTTAAAACTGAACAACTTAAAAAAAAGTCTATAACTCACTAGTGAATCAAGCGTGTCATTATTCAACTGTTTTTTCACAAATAAGAGCCACTTTATGAGCCAGTGTGTTGAAAAAGTTATTATTGTCTGTCTGGCGGATTTATTACAAGGAATTAAATCAAAGAAAATGACGAATGACCACATAAACCATTATCATATTGGGAAATAGTTACAAAAATAATTTATTATGTACAATAACTCATTTAAAACGTTTAATGTCTATCTAATAATATAAATATACCGACAATATGTAATGGAGTGATAAAACAAAACAATAAACTACTTATTAGTTTTTTTTTTACATTAAATAAATAGGCTTGCATTTGACTACTAGGCGAATTCTAGCAGGCAGGCGGCGCAGGGCAGAGCAGAGCAGATTTTGTAAAGCATGGAACGTCGCGACAGAGAGCAGGACAGACACATGTCTGGAACGTCGCGAGGGAGAGCAGGACAGACGCATGTCTGGAACGTCGCGAGGGAGAGCAGGACAGATACATGTCTGCGTCGCACGTGCCTGCTCTGCTCTGTGCGGCCTGCGTCGTCTGCGTGTCAACATACGCCTACGCTAACTCGCCTGATGGAAAGCGATGATACCATGAGATGATACAGCCTAAGGTGGAGCGTGCTCGCTTATATTTCATTAGCGACTTAAAAATACCTATTTAATATTGTATGAATTTTTTACGTAAGTATTGATTTTATTAAAGGTATTTAAGGTAAATACAGGATTCGATTTCCGGTTTAAGCAAAGTAAAACAATCAATATTACAGTTAATTTTCAGTAAGTTTATCTTACCATCTTATCAAAATAAGATAAAAAACCTTTTTGAGAAATTAATTAATGATATAAGAATTTTAATTAAAATAACGTCATATATTTAAGTAAATAATCGTGTTATGTACCAAGGCTAGTACATGACCTTTAACAAAAAAATAAAGATAAACAGGCCTTTACACGATGCGATTAGTATCTACTATTTTTATAACCTTTTTTTTCTATTTTTTTGATGTCCCGGGGGAAATGCTTTGACGCATCCCCGCGCCGAAGCAGCGGGGTATGAAGGACTCACCCTCCCCCAAGATGGAGCGGTGGAGGTCCTACCCACTAAAACCCCCGGGGGCGACATCGCCTGGGCGCTGAGTGCCGGCGCAACGGTAAGCGGGCCGCACATCCACTACGCCGGCGGCACTATTCTTATAACCTACCAGAAAATCATCAATCTTTCACTGATGATTGTATACCTACATATATGGCATACGGCCACAGATATCCTTTGAATTTTACATAAGTACTATTTTGTCTTGTCCTTTCTAGACAGTCCCGGATTAACCCTTAATCAAATTAAGCAATTGCCTAGGGCACCACGTCTGGGGGGTACCAGAAAACACCAGAAGGGAAACCAGAACACATACTGCCTTATTTTGTTGCGTTTTTAGTCCGGTTTAACAAAACCTGGTCAGGATTTGACACCTTGTCAGTCAAATCTGTCACTTTGACAGTATTCAAAATTGATTGCAAAACCTGGTTTAGTGCTAAACCATACTAAAAATGCAACGCAAATAAGGCAGATAAGGATAGGAGGCCCTGACAAATGTCCTACCTCGTGCTCAGTGTTAGCTGACCTTTTTTTCGTCGTCAAATTCCACTCTAGCTACAGCCCTGGGGGCCCAAAGGCTTGGATTGCTTAGCTTAGGGCATCATGAAGTCTTAATCCGTCACTGTTTCTAGAGCGTAATATTTTTAGTACTTACTTGGTCAGATTTTACTTATTATTATCAATATTTTTAAGTTTTCATAATTGGATAAACAAAGTAGCACTCAACTAAATCAGAGACGGAAAATAATCAATCGCCTGCATTACAAGAACAGGTCAGTATGCGATAGGATTAGTGAAGGATTATGATTATGAACGCGATTATTTAATCAAAAACTTCAATTTTATACCTACCGCTTCCATCGCTAGGGTCGCTAATACTGCTATCTATACTAATACATATTATAAAGCGGAAGTGTTGTTTGTTTGCTTGAACTCGCTAAACTCAGAAACTACCTAATGTATATAATACATATAACTAGCAGCGCCCCGCGGTTTTACCCGCGTAGTACCCGCTCCCGTGAGAATGCGTAGCTCGTAGTATCATACAATCTCGGCACAATTCACCATCGTGTGTAAAAAATTAAGTAACAGCGCCATCTATTGGTAGGATTTGTGACTACAAAAAGTTACAATAAAACATACGATTACTTATACACAATCCCATGGGAATTTCGGGATAAAAAGTATCCTATGTGTAATTCCTAGTTATAAGGAACATCTGTAGTAGTTTTTGCGTGAAAGTGGAACAAACATCCAAACTCACAAACATCCAAACATACTTACAAACTTTCGCATTTATAATATTAGTAAGAAGTAGGATATACATTTGGTTAACAAGTAGTTTCTGAGCACTAAATGTACAGAGCCATGCCGATTAGTACGTATAAGTACTTAATTATATTCAAGGAGGTGCATTTGAATAAGTACCTACCAATACTATTTTACTGATTGATGTACAAAAATGTAATGTCGACAATATCCCTAAGGCAGCGCAGATACAAAATGGCACGCGTGGAAATTTCAAGAGCAGCAAATTTTAAAAGGGCGGCATATTTTTTTCCAATTTCCGTTACTTTTTAGGTGCGCCAGATAGCTGACGAAAAAGAAAAAAAACGAGAGGCAATTGATCTCTTTTTTTGATGTCCCGGGGGAAATGCGTTGACGCATCCCCTTGCCGAAGCAGCGGGGTGTGTGGGACTCCCCCTCCCCCAAGATGGAGCGGTGGAGGTCCTACTTACTAAAACCCCCGGGGGCGACATCGCCGGGCGCTGAGTGCCGGCGCAACGGTAAGCGGGCCGCACATCCTACGCCGGCGGCGCCAGGGCCGAGCCGCCCATATGTGCGATGTGTGCGGCGCACACAGGCGCCAAGACAATAGGGGCGCCGCGGCCGCCATCTAAATTATTTTTGTTACACCACAACAACGTATCCATAGAGGAGGCCATATTAGACGAAATAGACATACACGAGGGCTAGCAGCGAATCTCAGTTTCACCCGCGTAGTTCTCTTTCCCGTGGGTATACCGGGATAAAATATAGCCTACACTCAGGTCCCAGTGACGCCCAAGCCAAGTACATCGCATGAGGTGCTGTCTAGCTAGCTCGCTGAGTAGCGTTTGCGGCGTAACCACGTAAACCCCCCCCCGGACCGTGACTGTGAAGATTCGTGAAAAAAAGAGGCGCTTCATAGGTTTTGCACACAGGCGCTGTGGGAGGTCGGCTCGGCCCTGGGCGGTGCTGTGCTCTTCTGCAGAGCTTCTCCTCTGGACACGGAGCGTGCCCGGACTTTGACATGTCGTCCTTCTGCTTTGTGTGTCTATCTACGCATCCACATCGAGGCCACTTGACGCGGACAGGATCCTTACAGTGATGGGTTCTCCGCCCGCGCCGGTGAGCGATGAACTATTGGCGATTTTCTCTCCCAAGAAAAGGGCAGTGAATGTACATTCCGTGTGAACGAAAGAGATGCATATATTAATAGTTGACACGCTGCCGGCGAGTACTCGCTTTACCTACTTACTAGTTTTATTGATCAGTGATATCTATACTAATATTATAAAGAGGAAAGATTTGTTTGTTTGTTTGTTTGTAACGAATAGGCTCCGAAACTACTGAACCGATTTCAATAATTATTTCACCATTAGAAACCTACATTCACCCTGAATAACATAGGCTATATTTTATCCCCGTATTCCCACGGGAACGGGAACCACGCGGGTGAAACCGCAGGGCACAGCTAGTAACTAGTAAATCGAGTAGCCTATGAATAGGCTACTTTTTAGAAGAAGGGAGAACCGCTAGGCGGCCTTTTGTCATACTTATAATGAAAACTACAGACTTCGTTTCCCACAGACACAAAGTAAATAGCTTGTTTCAGACTAAATAACCTATAATTTTTATTAGTTTTTAAGTGTATTTAATTTTAATCGTATTACGTCTTTTATTTGTAAATGTTGTGCACAACTATTATTGGGATACATATTAGAACTGTATTCTTTTTTTCTAATTCTGTAAATGTTAAATATGTTATCCTGTTGATGTGACTTAATAAATAAATAAATAAAACTGGAAAGTTTATAAAACATTTTGATAATCCGTATTAAGATAATAGTTTATTAACACGCATATTATATAGGTATAAACTTAGGTATAAACAATAGGTATGTAAGTAAATAATGATTGTGGTGATTCACAGTTATTGCCTAATGATTTTATTTATAATGTATTTCGATATCTTAAAACATTGCAAAGATAACATAAATTAACATTAAAAAGCCTCTGATACAGAATCTTGGATCATTGCTAAGAAAAAGTAAATAAGTATTGATTGTTATAATCCTGCATTATCTAAAGTGATTCTTATTATTAAGAAAGTACCTACTTATGTATTAATGTTTGTCTCGGTCTGGGTGTGTGTATGCCCCCTGGTACAAAGGGCGAGCGTCAGGGAGGGCGCTCGCTCTCGGTACCGGTCTGGGGACGTCCTCACTTCCGGGGACGTCCTTTCAGGGAGAGGGTGCCGCCTTAGTGCGGGCCCGGCGTTGGGGTGTCGTGGTAGTAATTCCGTGGTGATCCTACGGCACCCCAATGTAACGCGGACGGAAGTCGCTGTGTTTTTAGTGGGTAGGCCCAGCCCTTCTGGCTGGGAGAGCCCCACATAACCACCGTGAGTCCTCCTGTTCTCGGCTCTCGGTGGTATGCAGCTCTATGCATTTTCACAGCGGAAAAAAAAAATGGTTTTGTGTGTGCCACAGAACTCGGAATTAAGACTACTCTCTGGTTATATCGGAACGCGTGTCGCCAGTTGACAGTGACCAACACATTGACATACTATAACAAAAAAATTGATCAATAAATACTGGTGAATGGTGTCCTATGGGACACACCTTTGCGGCGACAATATCACGCGTCTGTCAGACTTCTTTACTTACCATAGAGTATTCCGAGTTCTGTGGTGTGTGCGTAGTTTCTGATACTCTAGATACAAGTGACGAATGGTGTGAATGATTATGTTATGTTGTTATGTTTATTTGTGACTAGCTGTGCCCCGCGGTTTTACCCGCGTGGAACCTTATCCCATGGAAATTTTGGGATAAAAATCCTGTGTTATTCCTTGGTATGAGGAACATCTGTACCGATATTCCACATTTTGATTTTCGGCGTTTTGATTTTTCGACATTTTTATTTTCGATATTATGATTTTTGCCGTTTTGATTTTCCGACAGTATGATTTTCGGCATTTTTATTTGTTTGACGTTTTGAAATTTCGACATTAAAATTTTTGACAATATGGTTTTCGTCATTTTGTTAGCATCAGTCTCCTGATTCGTTGCATCTAGGGTATCGAGAACCGGTATAAATAACAGAACCGGGATTTTCGGTACCAGTACTAATCAGAACCGGGATTTCCCGGGATTTTCGGTACTTTCTGGATTTTTTTTTCTTTGTAGTTTTGGAGGTAAATATAGTCTAAAAATATTATTTAAAATAACACATATTGCGCATCCTGGCATGACAAGATAAGCATTGATTGCTTTAACACATTAAAATAGCATCACGACTGAGCCTCTTAAAGCAGGAGGCAGGGCGGTGCTGCGGAAACTGCAAAAGCTGTTTTACGATGTCATCCACTCTGGGAGAACTCCAAAAGCATGGAACAGAAGCGTGATGGTGCTCTACTTCAAAAAAAGGGATAAAACCCTGCTGAAGAACTATAGACCCATCTCGCTTTTGAGCCATGTTTACAAGCTGTTCTCGAGGATTGTCTCAATTCGTCTGTCAAGAAGACTCGACGAATTTCAGCTCCTCGTTAAGGCCGGGTTTCGAAGCGGTTATGGCACCACAGACCACATCCAAACATTGAGGCAAATTATACAGATGACCTAAGAGTATAATCAGCCGTGTCTTGCATTTGTGGACTATGAGAAGTGCTGGGCTATTCTGGAATCTTTGCAGCGATGCCAGGTCGATATTCGTTATGTAGAGGTGTTGAGATGTCTGTATGATGCCGCAGAAATGATCGTTCAAGTTCAGTGCCGACAGTTAAAGTCTATCCAACTGTGCAGAGGTGTAAGACAGGGTGACGAAACTCGTCACCAACGCGCTGAAAGACGTATTTAAGACTTTGCCTTGGGCTGGATGGGGCATAAACCTAAATGGCGAGTACATCTCACACCTCCGGTTTGCAGACGATATCGTACTAATGGTGAAAACGGCGCAAGAGCCACACTGGATGCTGAATGACCTAGCAGATGCCTCGTTGGGTCGGCCTCGGCGTGAACTTTGACAAGACCAAGGTCATGGTTAATAGCCTTGTTATGCTGAAGCCGATCCTAGTACACGGTACCCCTCTCGAGATTGTTCAAAAATACAACTACCTCGGGTAAATAATGCCATTATTGGGTAGAAACAATCTGGAGGGTGAGGTTAAGAAGCGAATACAGCTGGGTTGGGCAGCTTTTGGTAAACTTCCACGAGTCTTCTCATCGTAAATTTCACAGTACCTAAAAACAATAGTTTTCAATCAGTGCGTCCTACCAATGATGATCTACGGTGCCGAGACGTGAACACTCACGTGGCTGGTCCACCAATTTAAAGTCGCTCAAAGAGTTCTGAAGAGGGTTATGCTCGGAGTTTCTCTGAAATATCGCATTTGCAATGAAGTGATCAGACATAGAACTAAAGTCACCGACATAGCTCAAGGAATTAGCTCTCTAAGTAGCAGTGGTCTGGCCACATCTGTAGGAGAACCGATGGTTGTTGGAGCAGAAGAGTTCTCGAGTGGACACCGCGACCCGGCAAAAATAGTGTTTGACGTCTTGTGGCTAGATGCAGCGATGATCTGCGCAGGGTAGCCGGGAGAGAGTGGATGCAACGTGCCGCCGACAGGGCACATTGGCGCAAGTTGGGAGAGGTCTAAGTCCAGTAGTGGACGCAAACAGGCTGGTGATTATTAAAATACAGTTATAAATTCACTTTTGATAAAGTTGTACACATAACACATCAACGTATATCGTAGGTCGATTCTTCTAAATAGTATCTCTATTTTGGTCCTTATAATTAAACTTTCTTGTTCTCTTGGTAATGTGTCTTCAAAAAGATCATTGCATCTAAAGTTGCATCACCTAATCGAAATCTAATTTTGTTATAAAAAAGGTCAGCTGAGGAGAAAATTCTTTCTAGCTCCACGCTAGTAGTTGGAATTGTGAGGTGTTCGTAAGCTTTTTAAGTACCACATTTTGTCTTATGATGGAATAATGATCTACCAGGATACAACAGACCTACAGATACAACATTTTAATGAGAATATGGTTTTAGCTTGAATAGTTTGTATATAGATAATAAATGCTGTTAATAGAAGATTAAAATCAAACAAATGATTATATAGTTAACATGATTCGTTATTTCCCGAAAATACCGAAAATCCCGGTTCTTATTCATTGAGAACCGGTTCTTTGACTACTATTAAAGAACCGGGAAATCCCGGGATTTTCGGTTCCGGGATTTCCCGGTTCTGAACCCTAGTTGCATCGATCGGTACAAAATGCAGATGAGTATAAAATATAGCCACCTTGATAATGGAGCTGTATATTGCTAAAATAGATATAATAATTAAAAAAACTTATTTTGGACTTGATACTATCCTACTGATATTATAAAGCCGAATGTTTGTTCCTCTTTCACGCAAATACTACTGAATGGATTTTAATGAAATTCATAATGTCGAAAATCATAATGCCGAAAATCATTATGTCAAAAATCAGTACCTTCAAAAGTTAAAATGCGAAGAATAAAAATGATGAAAAATCATAATGCCAAAAATCCAAATGTCGAAAATTAAAATGCCGAAAATCATACTGTCGAAAATCAGAACGTCGAAAATCATAATGCCCAAAAATCAAAATGTCGAAAATCTAAATATCGAAAAATCATAACGCCGAAAATCGAAAAGTCGAAAAATCAAAACGCCGACAATCATAATGCCGAAAATCATACTGTCGAAAAATCATTTTGCCGAAAATCGAAATGCCGAAAATCATAATGTCGAAAATCATAATGCCGAAAATCAAAATGTCAAAAAATCAAAACGTCGAAAATCATAATGCCGAAAATCGAAATGTCGAAAATCATAATGCTGAAAATCATAATTTCGAATATCATAATGTCGAAAACCAAAATGTCGAATATCATAATTCCGAAAATCATAATGTCCAAAATCATACTGTCGAAAATCAAAATATCGAATAATCAAAACGTCGAAAATCATAATATCGAAAATCAAAATGTCGAAAAATCAAAACGTCGAAAATCATAATGTCGAAAATCATAATGCCGAAAATCAAAATGTCGAATATCATAATGCCGAAAATCAAAATGTCGAAAATCATAATGCCGAAAATCAAAATGTCGAAAAATCAAAACGTCGAAAATCATAATGCCGAAAATCAAAATGTCGAATATCATAATGCCGAAAATCAAAATGTCGAAAATCATAATGCCGAAAATCAAAATGTCGAAAAATCAAAACGTCGAAAATCATAATGCCGAAAATCGAAATGTCGAAAATCATAATGTCGAAAATCATAATGCTGAAAATTATAATGCCGAAAATCATAATGTCGAATATCATTATTCCGAAAATCCAAATGTCGAAAATCAGAACGTCGAAAATCATAATGCCCAAAAATCAAAATGTCGAAAATCAAAATATCGAAAAATCATAATATCGAAAATCAAAATGTCGAATATCATAATGTCGAAAATCATAATGCCGAAAATCAAAATATCGAAAAATCAAAACGTCGAAAATCATAATATCGAAAATCAAAATGTCGAAAAATCAAAACGTCGAAAATTATAATGCGGAAAATCAAACTGTCGAAAACTCAAAACGTCGGAATCATAATTCCGAAAATCGAAAATCATAATGCCGAAAATCATAAAGTCGAATATCATAATGTCGAAAATCAAAATGTCGAATATCATAATGTCGAAAATCAAAATGTCGAATATCATAATCCCGAAAATCATAATGTCGAAAATCAAAATGTCGAAAAATCAAAACGTCGAAAATCATAATGCCGAAAATCAAAATGTCAAAAATTAAAATGTCGAAAATTGAAATGTCGAAAATCCAAATGTCGAAAATCATAATGCCCAAAAATCAAAATGTCGAAAATCAAAATATCGAAAAATCATAATATCGAAAATCAAAATGTCGAATATCATAATGTCGAAAATCATAATGCCGAAAATCTAAAAGTCGAAAAATCAAAACGCCGAAAATCATAATGCCGAAAATCAAAATGTCGAAAAATCAAAACGTCGAAAATCATAATATCGAAAATCAAAATGTCGAAAATCATAATATCGAAAATCAAAATGTCGAAAAATCAAAACGTCGAAAATTATAATGCGGAAAATCAAACTGTCGAAAACTCAAAACGTCGGAATCATAATTCCGAAAATCGAAAATCATAATGCCGAAAATCATAAAGTCGAATATCATAATGTCGAAAATCAAAATGTCGAATATCATAATGTCGAAAATCAAAATGTCGAATATCATAATGCCGAAAATCATAATGCCGAAAATCATAATGTCGAAAATCAAAATGTCGAAAAATCAAAACGTCGAAAATCATAATGCCGAAAATCAAAATGTCGAAAATTAAAATGTCGAAAATTAAAATGTCGAAAATCCAAATGTCGAAAATCAGTACCTTCAAAAGTTAAAATGCGAAGAATAAAAATGATGAAAAATCATAATGCCAAAAATCCAAATGTCGAAAATTAAAATGCCGAAAATCATACTGTCGAAAATCAGAACGTCGAAAATCATAATGCCCAAAAATCAAAATGTCGAAAATCTAAATATCGAAAAATCATAACGCCGAAAATCGAAAAGTCGAAAAATCAAAACGCCGACAATCATAATGCCGAAAATCATACTGTCGAAAAATCATTTTGCCGAAAATCGAAATGCCGAAAATCATAATGTCGAAAATCATAATGCCGAAAATCAAAATGTCAAAAAATCAAAACGTCGAAAATCATAATGCCGAAAATCGAAATGTCGAAAATCATAATGCTGAAAATCATAATTTCGAATATCATAATGTCGAAAACCAAAATGTCGAATATCATAATTCCGAAAATCATAATGTCCAAAATCATACTGTCGAAAATCAAAATATCGAATAATCAAAACGTCGAAAATCATAATATCGAAAATCAAAATGTCGAAAAATCAAAACGTCGAAAATCATAATGTCGAAAATCATAATGCCGAAAATCAAAATGTCGAATATCATAATGCCGAAAATCAAAATGTCGAAAATCATAATGCCGAAAATCAAAATGTCGAAAAATCAAAACGTCGAAAATCATAATGCCGAAAATCAAAATGTCGAATATCATAATGCCGAAAATCAAAATGTCGAAAATCATAATGCCGAAAATCAAAATGTCGAAAAATCAAAACGTCGAAAATCATAATGCCGAAAATCGAAATGTCGAAAATCATAATGTCGAAAATCATAATGCTGAAAATTATAATGCCGAAAATCATAATGTCGAATATCATTATTCCGAAAATCCAAATGTCGAAAATCAGAACGTCGAAAATCATAATGCCCAAAAATCAAAATGTCGAAAATCAAAATATCGAAAAATCATAATATCGAAAATCAAAATGTCGAATATCATAATGTCGAAAATCATAATGCCGAAAATCAAAATATCGAAAAATCAAAACGTCGAAAATCATAATATCGAAAATCAAAATGTCGAAAAATCAAAACGTCGAAAATTATAATGCGGAAAATCAAACTGTCGAAAACTCAAAACGTCGGAATCATAATTCCGAAAATCGAAAATCATAATGCCGAAAATCATAAAGTCGAATATCATAATGTCGAAAATCAAAATGTCGAATATCATAATGTCGAAAATCAAAATGTCGAATATCATAATCCCGAAAATCATAATGTCGAAAATCAAAATGTCGAAAAATCAAAACGTCGAAAATCATAATGCCGAAAATCAAAATGTCGAAAATTAAAATGTCGAAAATTGAAATGTCGAAAATCCAAATGTCGAAAATCATAATGCCCAAAAATCAAAATGTCGAAAATCAAAATATCGAAAAATCATAATATCGAAAATCAAAATGTCGAATATCATAATGTCGAAAATCATAATGCCGAAAATCTAAAAGTCGAAAAATCAAAACGCCGAAAATCATAATGCCGAAAATCAAAATGTCGAAAAATCAAAACGTCGAAAATCATAATATCGAAAATCAAAATGTCGAAAATCATAATATCGAAAATCAAAATGTCGAAAAATCAAAACGTCGAAAATTATAATGCGGAAAATCAAACTGTCGAAAACTCAAAACGTCGGAATCATAATTCCGAAAATCGAAAATCATAATGCCGAAAATCATAAAGTCGAATATCATAATGTCGAAAATCAAAATGTCGAATATCATAATGTCGAAAATCAAAATGTCGAATATCATAATGCCGAAAATCATAATGCCGAAAATCATAATGTCGAAAATCAAAATGTCGAAAAATCAAAACGTCGAAAATCATAATGCCGAAAATCAAAATGTCGAAAATTAAAATGTCGAAAATTAAAATGTCGAAAATCCAAATGTCGAAAATCAAAATGTCGAAAATCAAAATATCGAAAAATCATAATATCGAAAATCAAAATGTCGAATAACATAATGTCGAAAATCATAATGCCGAAAATCATAATGCCGAAAATCAAAATGTCGAAAAATCAAAACGTCGAAAATCATAATATCGAAAATCAAAATGTCGAAAAATCAAAACGTCGAAAATCATAATGTAGAAAATTATAATGCGGAAAATCAAACTGTCGAAAACTCAAAACGTCGAAATCATAATTCCGAAAATCGAAATGTCGAAAATCATAATGCTGAAAATCATAATGTCGAAAATTAAAATGTCGAAAAATCATAATGCCGAAAATCAAAATGTCGAAAATCATAATGCCGAAAATCGAAATGCCGAAAATCATAATGCCACGATTTAGGGGACAATTGCTACGAGTTAGGGAACTGATGCTACGAGTTAGGGAACTGATGTTACGAATGAGGGGACTTATGCTACCAATCAGGGGACTAATACAACGATTCAGGGAAATAGTTGCTACGATTTAGGGGACTGATGCTACAATTTAGAGGACTGATGTTACAAAGAGAGGGGACTGATACTACGATTTAGGGGAATGATGCTACCAAGCAGGGGACTGATGCTACGTTGCAGGGGACTGATGCTACGAATCAAGGGACTGATGCTACGATAAAGGGACCAGTTGCTACGATTTAGGGTACTGTTGCTACGAGTTAGGGTAATGATGCTACGAGTTAGGGGACTGGTGCTACGAGTTAGGGAACTGATGCTACGAGTTAGGGAACTGATGCTACGAGTAAGGGAACTGATGCTACAAGTTAGGGAACTGATGCTACGAGTTAGGGAAATGATGCTACGAGTTAGGGAACTGATGCTACGAGTTAGGGAACTGATGTTACAAAGAGAGGGGACTGATACTACGATTTAGGGGAATGATGCTACCAAGCAGGGGACAGATTCTACGATTTAGGGGACTGATGCTACGTTGCAGGGGACTGATGCTATGAATCAAGGGACTGATGCTATGATTTAGGGAACAGTTGCTACGATTTAGAGTACTGTTGCTACGAGTTAGGGTAATGATGCTACCAATCAAGGGACAGATGCTACGATTTAGGGAAATGATGCTACGAGTTAGGGGCCGGATGCTACGAGTTAGGGAACTGATGCTAAGAGTTAGGGGACCGATGCTACGCGTTAGGGAACTGATGCTACGAGTTAGGGAAATGATGCTACGAGTTAGGGGCCGGATGCTACGAGTTAGGGAACTGATGCTTCGAGTTAGGGGACTGATGCTACGCGTTAGGGAACTGATGCTACGAGTTAGGGAACTGATGCTACGAGTTAGGGAAATGATGCTACGAGTTAGGGAACTGATGCTACGAGTTAGGGGACTGATGCTACGAGTTAGGGAACTGATGCTACGAGTTAGGGAAATGATGCTACGAGTTAGGGAACCGATGCTACGAGTAAGGGAAATGATGCTACGAGTTAGGGAACTGATGCTACGAGTTAGGGAAATGATGCTACGAGTTAGGGAACTGATGCTACGAGTTAGGGAACTGATGTTACAAAGAGAGGGGACTGATACTACGATTTAGGGGAATGATGCTACCAAGCAGGGGACAGATTCTACGATTTAGGGGACTGATGCTACGTTGCAGGGGACTGATGCTACGAATCAAGGGACTGATGCTATGATTTAGGGAACAGTTGCTACGATTTAGAGTACTGTTGCTACGAGTTAGGGTAATGATGCTACCAATCAAGGGACAGATGCTACGATTTAGGGAAATGATGCTACGAGTTAGGGGCCGGATGCTACGAGTTAGGGAACTGATGCTACGAGTTAGGGGACTGATGCTACGCGTTAGGGAACTGATGCTACGAGTTAGGGAAATGATGCTACGAGTTAGGGGCCGGATGCTACGAGTTAGGGAACTGATGCTACGAGTTAGGGGACTGATGCTACGCGTTAGGGAAATGATGCTACGAGTTAGGGAACTGATGCTACGAGTTAGGGGACTGATGCTACGCGTTAGGGAACTGATGCTACGAGTTAGGGAAATGATGCTACGAGTTAGGGAACTGATGCTACGAGTTAGGGAAATGATGCTACGAGTTAGGGAACTGATGCTACGAGTTAGGGGACTGATGCTAACAATCAAGGGACAGATGCTACGATTTAGGGAAATGATGCTACGAGTTAGGGAACTGATGCTACGAGTAAGGGAAATGATGCTACGAGTTAGGGAACTGATGCTACGAGTAAGGGAAATGATGCTACGAGTTAGGGAACTGATGCTACGAGTAAGGGAAATGATGCTACGAGTTAGGGGACTGATGCTACGAGTTAGGGAAATGATGCTACGAGTTAGGGAACTGATGCTACGAGTAAGGGAAATGATGCTACGAGTTAGGGAACTGATGCTACGATTTACTACGAGTTAGGGAACTGATGCTACGAGTTAGGGAACTGATGCTACGAGTAAGAGAACTGATGCTACAAGTTAGGGAACTGATGTTACGAATGAGGGGACTTATGCTACCAATCAGGGGACTAATGCAACGATTCAGGGAAATAGTTGCTACGATTTAGGGGACTGATGCTACGATTTAGAGGACTGATGTTACAAAGAGAGGGGACTGATACTACGATTTAGGGGAATGATGCTACCAAGCAGGGGACAGATTCTACGATTTAGGGGACTGATGCTACGTTGCAGGGGACTGATGCTACGAATCAAGGGACTGATGCTATGATTTAGGGAACAGTTGCTACGATTTAGAGTACTGTTGCTACGAGTTAGGGTAATGATGCTACCAATCAAGGGACATATGCTACGATTTAGGGAAATGATGCTACGAGTTAGGGAAATGATGCTACGAGTTAGGGAACTGATGCTACGAGTTAGGGAAATGATGCTACGAGTTAAGGGCCGGATGCTACGAGTTAGGGAACTGATGCTACGAGTTAGGGGACTGATGTTACGCGTTAGGGAACTGATGCTACGAGTTAGGGAAATGATGCTACGAGTTAGGGGCCGGATGCTACGAGTTAGGGGACTGATGCTACGCGTTAGGGAACTGATGCTACGAGTTAGGGAACTGATGCTACGAGTTAGGGAAATGATGCTACGAGTTAGGGGACTGATGCTACGAGTTAGGGAACTGATGCTACGAGTTAGGGAAATGATGCTACGAGTAAGGGAAATGATGCTACGAGTTAGGGAACTGATGCTACGAGTAAGGGAAATGATGCTACGAGTTAGGGAACTGATGCTACGAGTAAGGGAAATGATGCTACGAGTTAGGGGACTGATGCTACGAGTTAGGGAAATGATGCTACGAGTAAGGGAAATGATGCTACGAGTTAGGGAACTGATGCTACGAGTAAGGGAAATCATGCTACGAGTTAGGGAACTGATGCTACGATTTAGAGGAACAGAGATAGCTACACAGGTCAACGTACAATATTCTCGGGGAATTACGACCGGGCTTTAAGCACTTAAATTATTATAATTAACGGGATATTTACCATTTTTATTATTTGTTTCGAGTTTCCGATATTTCGAAGCTGTTGCAAGCGCCATGATCACGGATGAACCGCGTGTGACGTATAGCTTAGCTAGTTTTATTTTAAAATCTATATACTATCTTATATACACCCCTAGTTTGAAATGATGGGACTTATTCAAATCAGAATATCTGTACCAGTAACTGAATCCATATATCCAATAAAAATATCAAAAATGTATTCCCACGGGAACGGGAACTACCGCCTGAATAAAAAAGAAAACCAACGTATGTTCAAATACTTTTATTACGTAAAACAACCGAGTACAATTTACTTAATTACATTAAATTCATTACTTGATCGATTCTAGAGCCGTAACTACTGTAATATCGTTATAACTAATAATTATACATTGATAATGTTTAATAGTTGATTTTATATACAGACAGACAGACTTAGCTAAAATACAACCAAATAATAAACATTAATAAAATCATATTCTGAATGATGTAAGGTAGTGACATATTTAGAAACCTCTTTTTTAAGTCGGTTAATTTCTTTTTTCTAAAGATCTTACTGTAGATTATTAGCCTCTTTAAGGGAAGGTTCATATCTGACGGAACAGGCGTCGCGTATTATCGGTCGCGTAACGCCAGAACAGACAAATGTATAGAAAACACTTGACCGTTCACTACGCGACGCATGTTCCGTCAGATATGAACCTTCCCTTACTGTTGATATTTGTGTTGTAACTACGAAGCTTGTCTTTGCGTGTTGGTAATCTCATACTCGAGGCATGTTCTAAAAATACGAACCAATTTTCTTTGCAACTTTGAGGAAGCCCATTGCGGACGGCTATATACTACTAATATTATAGGAAGTATATGTGACAGTTTGTAGTTAGAGCCCTCAAAAGTCATTTGGTTTAACCAAAAAATGTCGTATAGCCCTCTGGGTTGTGAAGGTCTGATGGCAGTCGCTTCACGTAAAATACTGACATTCCGCCAAATCTGGTTAAACTGAAAACCGACCCTAAACAGACATGGGATAAAGGTTCGGAAGAGAGAATGTGGGATACTTTTTATCCCAAAATATTCAAAGGTTTCGAACATACGCGGATAAAACCACGTGGTACAAGTAGTCCCTCCAACATTCTCTATGAAAACACGTTAAGATTAGAAACCGGCAATACAAAGAGACTTATTAATGAATTAATTTATCAAAATGATAAAGTTACAAGAAAACGGGATTAGTAAACAAGATTAGATTGTTTAGAATTTGTTGATTATTATGTACTGATTATATTTAAATTTTAATTGAATTTGAATATGTATAGAATACTAGCGGCTTCGCACGGGTCCAATTTTCCCGTTGATTTTCCGTGTTTTTTTTTACATAAGAACCTTCTCCTAATAATAACAAATACAACAAAAAAAGAATTAGTGAAATCGGTCCAGCCAATCACGCGTGATGCCCTGACTAAGGAAAACGGGTTTAATTTTTATATATATAGATAGATGTATGGAGCGTGGTGATAACGGATGTTCATTCTCACTGAAGTCAGCGTAAAGGTGCTGATAGACTTGAGCGTTCACTTGCAGAACATCGAGCATTGGCCGTTTTTATATTTGTCGAATTGAACAACGAGGTGAGCATTCTAGTGACGCTCTAGTCGATGCTCTTCAAAAGATTACTGTGTTACATTAAGAGTGCTGTGTACACCAGTAATTGGTATATATATTAGATTAAGGCCTTTCATTATAACACTTTGTAATTTTTAATATATTATACTGTTGGTGTTCCTATTTAAATAAATAAATCAAGATATTCTTCACGAAGATGTCAGACTTGGATGTCAGGCGGGGCGCGGAACGATGACCGAAGCTTAGCTCGGCAAAAGCCCGAAGTAACGCTAGCTAAAAGTTATCGTATTTTTCTGTAATGTAACATTCGCGCGAATGCTCCTTAAAAGTTTTATCTGACGCCGATTGATCATAAGGGTGAGGCCAAACGAGCGTAATTTTGTGAGTCGTGAGTCGCAGAATTTCGTTCGCAGAAATTCTGCTGCATTCAGTTTCATAGAAAAGTCCTATTTGATTCACATGGCGACGCAAAATACATCCTAAAATACAACTGAAAATACATCCGTCCGTGTGGCAGTCTTTGTGTGCAGTCCGAATTTCAGTTGAACGTAAATTTCGCGACTCATTTTACGCGACTCACAACTCACAAAATTACGCTCGTTTGGCCTCACCCTAAGTGAGAGAGGTATTTCTGTAGGGGGACCTCACAGGCTGTTAATAGTACTTTTTTAAACTCGAGTAAGAGATCACCAACATGCATAAGACAAGCTTTGTGATTAAGGGACTAGACACATGTATTCAACTCCATTCAGCGTTTGTCCATACAAAACTTTGATATGGAGAAGATTCAGCTGTATGGATGCGTACACCTCTCCCCATACTCTCCATACAAAATCGTTGTTTTGTATGGATAAACACTGAATGGAGCTGAATACATGTGTCTAGTCCCTTAGCCTTTTTCACTATAAGAGGGCCTTATCTGAAGTGATATCTGACAGAATATTCAATAATAACTTTGGATTTTAAAATGGCCGCCTTATGACGTCATTTTGAATTCGACCTGATTTTACATGCAAAAAAAAACTGGTAACATTTTGGAAAAATCATAAGTTTTAAAGCTGCCTAAAGATTATAGTTTCACCCAAAAATAATTTCAAAAACGAGATTTTATTAGCTGTCGTCATAAGTTAAAATTTAGGCTATAATAATAATATCTAATAATAAATAAAAAAGTCATAATTATCTGTTTGACTGTATAAGACTGAACTACTGCACTGATTTTAATGAAATTTTGTACAATGATACGTTTAGACTGGGAAGGGATATAATGTATCCTGGGCTATTAACCGACATAAAAACTTTCATACTTATTGTATGGAACAAAACTAAACTATCGAATTTTAATGAAATTTTGTACAATGATACGTTATAGACTGGGAAGGATATAGGATATATGTTATCCCATAGGATATTCAAGTCAAATAAATACAAATCTTTCATACTTATATAGATCATGTCTAAACAAACAAATTTTAATGAAATTTTGTACAATGATACACAAGACTGGGTAGGATATAGGATATAGGCTACATAATATCCCATTTTAGGATAATATATAGCGTGAATTACAACCATGATTGTTTTAGGTCTTTCTACAGATCCTAACTTTAATTATAAATACTTTACTGGTCAACAAAAAAAAATGGCCAACTACCAAATATGTAACTGTGTTTCTAACATAAAAATATAGTAATTTATTCTCGAGCTGGATAGCTAAGGGAATAAAAATGTAGGCTATAGGCTACAAAACATTAGGCTACGACCAATAGAAGCTGAGCTATCACGAGTAAAACCGAGGGACACAGCTCAATCATAAAAATAGGAGTACCTTAATTTTTTTGACCACCAGTAAAGTTGATTATCAAAATGATTTCAATCAAATATGGATATCTATTTTGCCACGGCACAAAAAAATAGAAAATTCGTCAAAAAAATATAATTTAAAAAGCCTTATATTTTACAAGTGTGATATTTCTATATCTGGCAACTAAATTTAGTGTTGCTATAGTAAAAAAACAATAATATAAAAAGTCTATTTTATCTTATATTGAGATTATTTGTCACAATTATATGCTTTTTAACCCCCGACGCAAAAAGAGGGGTGTTATAAGTTTGACGTCTCTCGTGTGTGTGTATCTGTCTGTCTGTGGCATCATAGCTCCCGAACGGATGAACCGATTTCAATTTAGTTTTTTTTTTGTATTACAGGGGACTTACGTGCGAGTGTTCTTAGACATGTTTGGTGAAAATCGGTTGACCCGTTTAAGTTATAGGGGTTTGAAAGTAATTGTGTTGGGGGTTTTTGTAATTTAATGTTTTTAACTATTAATAGGTTAGGAATAATATAATAATCATCATTGGCCTATACATCTACATAAGGGTGAGGCCAAACGGGCGTAATTTTGTGAGTCGCGTAAAATGAGTCGCGAAATTTACGTTCAACTGGATTCGGTTAGACTGCCACACGGACGGACGTATTTTCAGTTGTAATCCGAAACATTTTTTTTACAACAAACATTTTGTGAGTCGTGAGTCGCAGAAATTCTGCTGCAATCAGTTTCATAGAAAAGTCCTATTTGATTCACACGGCGACGCAAAATGAGTTGTCTGCCGACTCACACGCATAATATCAACTGAATTTCGGTCGAGGTGAGGTGAAGAGCTTGCACGATACAAGTATCCGTACAAATGTTTCAGATTACAACTGAAAATAATGTCCGTCCGTGTGGCAGTCTAACTGAATTTCAATTGAACGTAAATTTCGCGTCTCATTTTACGCGACTCACGACTCACAAAATTACGCTCGTTTGGCCTCACCCTAAGATGATTTAGGTGGCGTCAGGTGATTGAACAATTCGTGATAGAACATTTCTGTTCATGGCTAAAGAGCCCTATGCGAGAGTGACAGCCGCGACCACATTTTCCACAAATGAAGGACCTCGGGGTTGTTACGGTTGTTAGGAATAACAAGGGTATAGTTAAATCAAGTTTACTTTCGAACCGTTCTTATTAAGAGAAACAAACGTGGATTGACTATACCGTTTTTATTCCTAGTTTAATAATTGTTTGTATATACATCCTTTTCAGTTATTTAGTAAAAGAAAGAGACATGATATATTTAGTTGTGTATACATGTTTAGAAAATTTTATTTCCATAGCTCGACCTCGCGTTAACTTTACTAATATTATAAATGCAAAAGTAACTCTGTCTGTCTGTTACGTTTTCACGGCTTAACTACTGAACCGTTTGACTTAAAATTTGGTACAGGGGTAGTTTATGGTCCGGGGAAGGACATAGGCTATGTTTTATCCCGAAATTCCCTCGGGATCGGGGTGAAACGGGGCACAGCTAGTAGTCTATAAAACATACGAGCTAACGCGGGTTTAACCGCGGGGCGTAGCTAGTAAAATATATACACACACAAGCACATAGTTTCGTCTCTTTCTTTAAAGTATTATTAAAAAAGGACATAAGATATTTAAGAAAAAGCATATAATTGTGATTCTTGTATAAACTTAAATATAAAATATATGTTTATATTTACGATTTAAATAAATGGATACTTTTGTAATATGTATTTTGATAATGTTAGCTAATTACTAATATTATAAATGCGAAAGTAACTCGTCTGTCTGTGACATTTTCACGGCTAAACTACTGAATCGAAATTTGGTAAGCTTATGGTCCCGAAAAGGACATAGGGTATGTTTTATCCCGAAATTCCCATGGGATCGGGATCTATGCGGGTAAAACCGAGGGGCCCAGCTAGTATAACATATGTTTTTATAAAACAAGTCTGTCCGTCCGTCCCTATGTAGTGCTTAGATCTTTAAAACTACGCAACGGATTTTGATGCGGTTTGTTTTAATAGATACAGTGATTCAGTGGGAAGGTTTTAAACATACATAATTTTATCACCGCATTCTCACGGGAGCGGGAACTACGCGGAAGAAACCGCGGGGCGCTGCTAGTGATATATCATTTAGACTCATAACTAGTACTTTTAAAAATTTGTTTGTAAAGAATAATATCTATATAAATTATTTTCCCTCAAATGACCTATCATTATCAAAATACATAATAACTATAGAAAAGTATATAGCACCTTCAAATTATATATTTATTACATAACACGATTTTAAGTATATAATGTGTTTCGTAGAGATTTTCGTGGTTTAGCTGACGAAGGACGTGGGTTCGATTTTGGTTTTGTTATAAAAACTGAATTATGTATTTGTGAAATCTCGGTTGAAATATATCGGTACATAACAACGGCAATTCATTTTTTTTTAACCTTAACTGGGATTTGAACCTATGACCTTCTGTAGTTACTTTAACCATTAAACCCGGTTTTACAACTCTAATGAACTGAGGTATGGAAGTTCAATTCCAAGATTTTGTTAATTTTTAAATTGTTTTTTTTAATACAAAACTGTATTAAAAAAAAACAAAAAAAAACAAAACAAATACAAAGAAAATCATTACAACACACATTCAAAAAAATACAAAACATAAAAAAAGATAAAAAAATATTTTTTCCGAAAATTAAAAAAAAATCACAGACTTTCAAAAAGACCAATTACAAAAATTACATTTAAATGGATTACGATTTATAAATTTAAATCTATTTTCTATATTAATAATAAATTTTCAAATAAATAATAAAATTTTATTGAGATACATATTGAAATTTTATGTCACCTTAATTTTTGATTAAAAATGTAATTTACATTTAAAATTTTCTTTATCTAATTTAATTTTTAAATTAAACATTGTTTTTGTTAAAGATAAACTGATTTTATATACATATATTATTCAATCCTTACTAATATTATAAATGCGAAAGTAACTCTGTCTGTCTGTTATCTTTTCACGGCTAAACTACTGAACCGATTGACTTGAAATTTGGTACAGGGGTAGCTTATGGTCCGGGGAAGGACATAGGATACTTTTTATCCCGAAATTCCCACGGGAACGGGAACTACAAGGGTGAAACCGCGGGGCACTGCTAGTTATATTATAAAGCCGAATAAATTTTGAACAGAAAAAATCTTTCATTATTATATAGCCTATTTATCGAGGAAGGCTATAGGCTATATAACATCAGCTACGACCAATAGGAGAGACGATAACGCGAGTAAAACCGCGGGACTAAGCTATTAACTACACGGTCGTAATTCACAGAGAATATCGTACGTTGACCTGTAGCTATCTATCTCTGTCGCACCTGCGTAAATTATAATGCGTCCCGCTCGCCATTGCATCCGTGCGAGCGGGACGCATTATAATGTGCGAGAGATAGATAGCCATGAAGTTGTAGGTAAAAATGGAGTCCACACTTCGATTACCTACTTGAAGCATACCTATATGTATCACTATCGTGCTCTCTGTGGGCAGGCTCTCTCTTTCTAACTAGGGTAACCTCTAGAAAGAGAGAGTCTGCAAAGTCCACACTAAAAAGAGAGATCGGCCCGCAGAGACGTAGGTATTTGACTCAAGCTGTTGTTCTAAGTGTGGGCTCCATTTTTACCTACAACTCTCGTGTCACAGTTTTCGTTGCCATACTCCTCCGAAACGGCTTGACCGATTCTCATGAAATTTTGTGACCATATTCAGTAGGTCTGAGAATCGGCCAACATCTATTTTTCATCCCGAAATTCCTACGGGAACGGGAACTACGCGTGTGAAACCGCGGGGCACAGCTAGTAAGTATATAAGAATAGATCAGTCTATCTTTTCAAAAAACAATATTTAGTACAATTTCAAATAGCTACACATTTATTAAACATAAAACACAAAATACAATTTTACATAACTTTATAATATTTGTAAATATACACTTTGATTATAACTTACTTGATTCATTTTGATTAAACTTTTGATTTTAGATAAACCTTTGTCCGATCATAAAGTATTAATAATTATTATCACTACATAGTATAAAACAAAGTCGCTTTCTCTGTCCCTATGTCCCTATGTATGCTTAGATCTTTAAAACTACGCAACGGATTTTGATGCGGTTTGTTTTAATAGATACAGTCATTCATTGGGAAGGTTTTTAGCATAATTTTATCCCCAAATTCCTACGGGAACGGGAACTACGCGGGCAAAACCGCGGGGCACAGCTAGAATAAATATTTAATAAAAAAGGATTCCGATGTATTAAGAATTTCCTCCTTTTTGCATGACGGTTAAAATATTTTAATAAAAAAATAAAATTGGGTCTTAATAAGAAACTATGTATAACAAAGAGAAATAATCTATACTAATAATATAAAGCTGAAGAGTTTGTTTGAACGCGCTAATCTCAGGAACTACTGGTCCGATTTGAATAATTCTTTCAGTGTTAGATAGCTCGTTTATCGAGGAAGGCTATATGCTATAACATCACGATACGACCAATAGGAGAGGAGCTAACGCGGGTAAAACCGAGGGGCATAACTAGTAATATATTTGCAATAGATCGGACAAAGTTTATATTTTATTTTTATGTATATTTAAAAATATTAAAAACAATATAATTTCTTAAAAATATTTCTAATATCAAATCAATTCACGGGGTTCATTTTAAAACTTATTTTAAATTATTTTTTAAAATTCCGAACCGATTATATCAAATTATATGTTTGTGTTTAGTCAGGCGGCAGGTAGCTGAAGAGTTTGTACTTATCCCTTATGTAAGGACGAACGTCGTCTTTCTGTTAAAAAAATAAATTAAATTTAGTAAGTAATTATTTGTACATATCTATACAAATACAAAAAATAGTTCTTTATGGTACAAGCTAGTAAAGTTGATGAATACTTCCGAGGCGCTATTGAGGCCCGAGCCGTCAGGCGAGGGTCTGAAGATAGCCGAGGATAGTAATCATCAATACACGCGTGTACCATACAACGTTTTTCAACACATTTGCGAAGAAATTAATAATAAAATATCATTTTTCGTTAATAAATAAACAGTTTTTCTATTCGCGCGCATCCAACACAACAATGGTCATTGGCCAAAGACTAAAAGAATATACTTATTAAAAAAAAATCGAATGAATGAATGAATGGAATCGACCATAGACCTACCAAAAGTAAGGCAACATAGTTGAAGTTTGTTTTTAAAATGTACGGACACAATTTTTTTGGTATCGAAACTTTTTTAAAAACAAAGCAATTTAAAAAAACAATCTATTACTCACTAGTGAATAAAACGTGTCATTATTCAACTGTTTTTGCACAAATAAGAGCCCCTTTATGAGCAAGTGTGTTGAAAAAAATTATACTCACAGTAGCGAGATGTTCCAAGAAAGGTAGCAGTTTGAGCAGCTCGTTGTCACTGCGGTCCACGAACCAACTGTCTATCGGGATGCCGTTCTCCAGCTGGTAGCCGAATGCCTGCAAATACAATATAATATTAGTTTGATTGTACATATAATACTTTATTCGATTATTTACTGTTACTTTAACTTTTTAGTTTATCCAGATTCGACAGAAGGTCTCTATGTTACGTGGAGTAACCGTTATCTATTCTTCACAATAGAGATGTTGGCTATAGGCTATAGCTAAGGTAATATATTCCTATATTTATTTATATTATTACTAGCTGCGCCCCGCGGTTTTACACGCGTAGTTCCCGTTCCCGTAGGAGTTTCGGGATGAAAAATAGATGTTGGCCGATTCTCAGACCTACTGAATATGCTCACAAAATTTCATGAGAATCGGTCAAGCCGTTTCGGAGGAGTATGGCAACGAAAACTGTGACACGAGAATTTTATATATTAGATAGATATTCCTCTCAATTACTTGTTATGCCAAAAAAATCCACGAAGTTATTCGCCGAAACTCACAAAATCAATAAGGAAATTACGGGTAAACCTCACACACGGCACAGCTCGGTTTAAGAGGTATCCTCACCTAGCTTTTTTAACCCCCGACGCAAAAAAGTGGGGTGTTATAAGTTTCACGTGTCTGTGTGTGTGTGATGCTACAGACAGACAGATACACCCATCTGTCTGTCTGTAGCATCATAGCTCCCGAACGGATGAACCGATTTCAATTTAGTTTTTTTTTTTAAAGGGGACTTACGTGCGAGTGTTCTTAGACATGTTTGATGAAAATCGGTTGACCCGTTTAAAAGTTATGGGGGTTTGAAAGTAATTGTGTTGGGGATTCTTTAATTTTTTGAAACATAAATTCAGCAATAGAATTAAGAGAGTATAACCATAGGGCACAAATATTATTAAATTATGCTTTTTCCCAAACTGTCACAAAATCAGGATTAAAATTAACCAATGATGTAGGTGACACGACTAGGTTTCTATATATTGATATCTTTGATTTACACGAACACTACACATTGAAATAAAACACTTAAACGGATTTTTGTCGTGGTTGTATTTTGTTTTACATTTTCTGACGTTTCGGATTCTTTACAGAACCCGTGATCACAGAAGACTAAGAAGACTTGGTCTTCTGTGATCACGGGTTCTGTAAAGAATCCGAAACGTCAGAAAATGTAAAACAAAATACAACCACGACAAAAATCCGTTTAAGTGTTTTATTTCAATAGGTTTTTATATTCTTTCCCCAACTCACTAAATCGGCCTAAACCCGGGTAAACCCACGCTACACAGCTATATCATACAAGTACCCTGACCTGCGGGCTGTTGTCGACGATGACGGTCTTGCGGAGGTCGCGTCCCAGGATCGAGAGGTCCTTCACGTAGTTACCGTTCACCAGCAGGCAGTGCTCGCGGAACAATCTGGGAAACAAATAATAATAATTAAGTAAATATTAATCCTTACTAATCACTACATAGTAAAAAAACAAAGTAGCTTTTTCTGTCCCTGTGTAATGTGCTCAAATCTTTAAAACTACGCAACGGATTTTGATGCGGTTTTCAGTAATAGATAGAGTAATTCAAGAGGAAGGATATAATTTTATCCCCAGATTCCCACGGAATCGGGAACTAGGCGGGTAAAACCGCGGGGCACAGCTAGTAAATAATATTAGTCACACTAATATTATAAAGAGCGAAAGTTTGTGAGTGTGTGTGTTTGTTACTTCTTCACTTGTCAGGGCTGTTACTATCAATTGACGCGTCTGTTCGTATGCTATGATTATCCAGCTGTATTATGATTACTAGCAGCGCCCCGCGACTTCGTCCGCGTGGAATATATATACTTTGTATATTCTTCTTCTTCTCTCAGTGCCTCTCCAACTAGTGAAGGTTGGCAGTCAGCTCCGCATATTTCTCGCGATCTCTCGCCAGACTGAACAGTTCTGCGGCACTCCGTATTCCTGTCCATTCCCGGATATTACGTAGCCAAGACTTTTTCCTACGTCCAACTGCTCGTTTGCCTGCCACTTTTCCCATCATTATAAGTTGCAGAAGTCCATATCTATCATGACTAAGCACATGTCCTAGATAAGCAACCTTTCTCTTCTTGATGGTTTGCAAAAGTTGGCGTGTTTTCCCAGCTCTTTGCAGCACTTCAACGTTGGTGACTCGGTCTGTTTTGTATGTATACCTGTATTTAATCCACCGTCTGGCCGGGTCGAGCAGGTTGAGCAGGCGGTCGGCGTACACGCGCTTGGAGGCGGTGAACAGGATGACCTCGTACAGACGCGACACGCGCGACAGGAACTCCGCGAAGTGCGGCCGCGTGCGGACGAACACCTGGATAATGTATACTAGTTAGTCAGTATATAATGTAGTTATGTGTTTACAACGGCTTTGGCAGCTTTCGAAACTTCTATTAGGGAGTAATTACATTTATTCAGCTTAATTAAAATGTTCATCGTTGCATAATTTACAGGTCTGTAAAAAATAATTATTATTTACCTCGACGTTTCGACCGGGTTACACCAACTTCTCGTGACCACGATCGGTGTAACCCGATCGTGGTCACGAGAAGACGATTATGTTTTACGCAATTAAGACCTGTAAATTATGCAACGATGAATTCCGATCGCGAAAGATCGCGAAAGTTTAAAAAGTGTAATTAAAATGTTTTTGGTATAAAACACTAGTATTTTTTTAATAGTCGCAGTGTTCGCAGGCGTTGCGTTTACAAAGCAGTAGTTGGGCTGCAGAACTTTATAGTGGTGGGGGCGGGGGCTGCAGCCGTGGAGGTATCACGGCTGATGTCCCCCGGTCTGTAGTGGCCGTGTGGAGCTCGCCGGAAGGAACACCTTGGAACAGTATAGTGTACTGGCGGCAAATTTGTAAATCTACCACTGCTTCTTTATTAGATTATTAGATAATAATAGAAATAATGAAAATTTAACTTATGGTATTAATATTAAGTAATATATGGCAACACTGTAGGTGGCAGCACCATCAATGCCAATAGGTTGTGTGAGAGGTTGTAACTGAGTGTTCTTGTTAATTAGATTTAAAATTCAAGGCTTTTATATTCTACACCCATAACACAATATTCTTTGAGATGAAATAAACAATTTTTTGAAAAATTGGCCTCCATCTTCAATGAAAGTATGCACTTAACGTAGCGTAAAACGCCCTGTGACCAGATGGAGCGACGATATTCGCAAAGCGGTGGGCAGTGATTTGCAAAGAGCCGAACATAGGACACGGTGGCGTGAAAGGAGAGGGCTGATGATGATGCACTATAATAGAATTTCACAACAAAAACCTATTTACTAACAACCAACAACAAACATATGCTTACCGTGTATCGACACTCCTGGAACAGCACTGGGAAGTGGAAGCTTGCATCTGGCAGCTCTTGGAGAGAGCAGTGGACCAGCGTCTCGTCTAGGTCCAAAACCTACGGAGTTAGTATGGTGTTGTAGGCCTTAGTTATACTATTCATATTAGTATTATTTTTAATTCGCTGTCGTAGCAAGCATGATGCAAGTATTAGATAGTCCATTTATTTGCAAGACTGCTCGCAACGCAACCAACACTGGCCAGTACTGACCTGTCTTGAAAAACTGTTTCAAACGAAGTTAGTAACACTGGCTAGTCGTGTTGGCTGTAAGTACCAGTGCTGGCTCCATATCAACTTACTTTACTCGATAAAAGAACTATTAAATACTAAAACATTGTCTCAATCAAAGTAGTTTCTGAGGCAAGTAGTTTTTAATAGGGTAGTTTCCTGGGTAAACATATTGCAATTCTAATTAGTCCGTCAGATAGATTTCGAAATAATATTAGACACGTATTTGTTTGTTTCATCAAATTAATGAAACTGACTTCGTTATAACGCATTTTTAGGAGTGGGGGCTTGTGACGTCAACTGTTGGTGAAAATTGTAACAATCTGTGACGTTTCACGAGTTTTCGACGCACTGTATCGTCTTAATTATTTGTTTACATGAAAAATAAAAAAATACGTGTCCAATATTTTTTGGAAATCTAAAAGACAGACTAATACTTTTTTTTTGGGCAACTACCTGTTTCCAAAAACCTACTAGGTTCAAACCCCTAGCTAGAGAGACTATGACATACGAGCTGATGATGATGATGATGAAAGTAGATACATGATGGTAGTTACCAGACTGAAGTCGGGGCTGGTGCGCGTCTTGAGCGGCAGCGCCGGGAACCGCGCGCGGAGCCCGCCCGCAGACACCGACTCCAGCGGGGGCAACTACGGACAGACATACTTATTATAAATAAAGAGGGTTTATAAATAAATAAAATCTGGTTTATTGCTTTAAACTTAGAAAATATCCAACTCCTTAAATCTAAATATATAAGAGATGGTGGCTCAGCTTGAGTTGCTTGACATTTTCTGGTGGTTTTCATCCACCCCTGTTTCTTATAGATTGAAACAAACAGATCATGTTCCACATACACATAAAAAATTAAACTACATACATAAAATGTATTGCCAGTGGACACGAAGGGTTCCGCACCAAAAACGAAATAAAAATAAGTTTGTTGTATGGGAGCCCACCTTAAATATTTTTTATTTTAGTTTTAATATTTGTTGTTATAGCGGCAACAGAAAAACTGTGAAAATTTCAAGTGTCTAGAAGCTATCACCATTCTCGAGATACAGCCTGGTGACAGTCGGATGAACAGCAAAGTCTCAGTAATAGAGTCTCGTTTTTACCCATTGGGGTCTCTCTCTCACTAATCATATTATTAAAATGATCAGCTACATAATTTATCACTACCAATAAAGAAATACATAATTCATACCTGTTTTATAAACAAATACGGGTCGAACGCATCCACCCACGACATTTGTTCACAGTCCACTCTGTTACTGCAAGAAGATATCACGTCGGCTGCTTCTTCCTGTAAGCGAAGTTGGAATTAGGGCGAGCGAAGTTAGAATTAGGGCGAGCGAAGTTGGAATTAGGGCGAGCGAAGTTAGAATTAGGGCGAGCGAAGTTAGAATTAGGGCGAGCGAAGTTACAATATTGAGGATTTGGGGTGAACGAAGTGTGAATGTTGACAATTTTGGAGCAAGCGAAGTTCAAATGATAACGAGCGAAGTTCAAATGTTCGTATGACCTTACCTCAAGATCGGCCGGCGTTGTATCATCATGGCATACCAGCGATTCATCAGCAGACATGTCAGTGCCGTTCTGAAAAAAAAAAAACATTTTATTAATTAAAAAATCATAGGAACTGATAAAAAAAGCGTGTGTGTTCAACTGGAGTTTATTTAACTATAATTGTATAAATTATGTAAAATTGTATATTCAATTACAATTTTATTTACAAAAATTCCGCTATCAATCACCCACTCACAGAGAGGACATTCAAACACATTTTAATCTATACTAATATTATAATCTATACTAATATTATAAAGAGGAAAGATTTGTTTGTTTGTTTGTAATGAATAGGCTCCGAAACTACTGGACCGATTTCAAAAATTCTTTCACTAATGGAAAGCTATTTTATCAGTGCGTGACATAGGCTATATTTTATCCCCGTAATCCCACGGGAACGGGAACTACGCGGGTGAAACCGCGGGGAGCTACTAGTATTTAATATGTTCATAGTTTATGTAGATAGTTAAAATATGTTTGTAACAGGACGGAGTGCGCTAATGTCTGAAACACAAGCTATTAAAGCTTAGTTCAGACACAGAGGCTAAATGTAAGATTGTAACCTATTTACTGCAATAAAGAATTTATTTATTTGTTTATTTAATCGACAAACAAGCGCATTTTTAAAAGTGAAATAGGTTTAAGTACCTTTATTTCTCTAGCTAAAATGGAGTAGCTAGTGCCTCTACCGCTCGATTTTATTGCTCATAAAATACCGTAGGCTAAATATGAAAATCTTAGTAAATAAAAAAAATGTTAAGGAATAAAATGCGAGTATAAAAATTGTTTCTTAACTATTAATACATATCTTTGATTTACACGAACACTACACATTGAAATAAAATACTTAAACGGATTTTTGTCGTGGTTGTATTTTGGTTTAAATTTTCTGACGTTTCGGATTCTTTACAGAACCTGTGATCACAGAAGACTGAAACGTCAAAAATGTAAAGCATAATACAACCATAACAAAAAACGTAACATTAAATTAAAAATTTAAAAAACCCCCAACACAATTACTTTCAAACCCCATAACTTTTAAACGGGTCAACCGATTTTCATCAAACATGTCTAAGAACACTCGCACGTAAGTCCCCTTTAATAAAAAAAAAAACTAAATTGATTTCGGTCCATCCGTTTGGGAGCTATGATGCCACAGACAGACAGATACACACACACACGTCAAACTTATAACACCCCTCCGGGGTTAAAAATCTGTTTAAGAATTTTAGTTTATTAACATCTAGAAAGCGATTTATTTACATCCTTACCCAACTTGCAGCCTCAGCAGCCAAACTCTGACTGATCTCAGCCAGGAAGCCCGTACTAGGACTCCGAGCAGACAGGGCTTCAAGACTCTCTATAGCCGTGCCCTGAGTGTCGCAGGTGGAGGATATCTCACACTCAGAGTCTCGGACGTAGGTGTCTTGTTCTAGCATGGTTACGAAGTCCGGCTGGGGGAGAGAGATTATACTTGAGTTTATTTAATAATGTGTTAAGTAATTGGTGACTGGGAAATTATAAATGACTAGCTGTGCCCAGCGGTTTCACTCATATAGTTCCCGATCCCGCGGGAATTTCGAGATAAAACATAGCCTATCTCCGTTCCCGGACCATAAGCTACCCCTGTACCAAACTCAAATCAATCGGTTCAGTAGTTTAGCCGTGAAAAGGTAACAGACAGACAGACAGAGTTACTTTCGCATTTATCTAATATATAAAATTCTCGTGTCACAGTTTTCGTTGCCATACTCCTCCGAAACGGCTTGACCGATTCTCATGAAATTTTGTGAGCATATTCAGTAGGTCTGAGAATCGGCCAACGTCTTTTTCATCCCGAAATTCCTACGGGAACGGGAACTACGCGTGTGAAACCGCGGGGCGCAGCTAGTAATATTATAGTATATAGTAAGGATTACATATGTCATTCACAGGAGTATAAAGAGATAGGTAGACTTGTATGGTAGGTGATTTAGTATTATGAGTCAATTAATTATTTTAACAGTAACTAGTTGTTAACATTAGAAGATCCATTTGTCCAAATAGTAAACAAAAATACAACAAACAGTCTTTTCACTTAAATGTTCAGTTATAAAAACAATGATTTGTGCATTTTCGCGTACATAATAACTCGAAAATTATATAATTATACCGATTTAACCATTTTTTGTTTATTTTTGAGTAAATATGTACTATAATTGTTTTAGTTTTACAATTGGACACAGTAGGTAAGTGCACAGTAATTGTGCGCTTGGAAATTAAATTGTAATTGTGCAGTAATGTAATTTAGAAACAAATCATCTATTTTTGTGGCGTAAATATAAAAATAACATACCTGAACATATTTATCTCCTTTAGCCAGAAACTCGGCACAATTATCCAAGTCCCCTGTAGTCGAAGTTGGCTGGTACATCTCTAAATCATTGCTGGACTTCCGTCTCTTGCCGAGCCTTGAATCCGTGGAATTCTTCCTTAAACCATCTTCTTTGTCCGTTGTCATCACTCTAGCAGCTTTATCGGCCAGGAAGTTTATATCTTCGTCTGCATTTGGCATGTTGCAGTCCGGTATAGCGATGAATTCGTTAAGACAGTCGCTTGGAAGACATAGTTCAGACGACTCTACTTGTATATCAGAGTCAGATTCATCAGATTTTGGACTTGGAAAGTCTACGGTAGTCGTATGAGGCTCGTACATAGTTACATCGTCTTCGTTCCAAACCTCCTTTTTAGTTTTCTTCTTAGGGCTCTCGATGGTTGATGTAACAGCTAATTTAGGGTTTGTTACCCCAATTTGACGGACTTTACGTATCGGAGAGCTGTTTAGCGAAGCTGCCTTGTCATTTTTGTCTAAACGACGAGATTTGCGAGGGGAATTCATCGCTGAAGTCACTTCAGTCTTTTTTAAGTCTCTGTTCAGAGAGCTGTGGCGGATCGGTAGCTTTCTAGGCTCTTTCGGCTTCGATGTAGTTGTGATTTTGTCATTTTGATTCTTTTTTAAAGATACTGAAGATGTGACGGGATCTTTAGTAGTGTTACGGACAACGGTCTGGAATATTGGTTTCTTTGTGCGGTCGTTAAGCTTGGGTTTTGTTTTGTGCGGAGTGTCGGACTTCTCCATTCTTTTAGCAACCGTTCTGACCGGCCTAGTCTTTAATTTCTGAGATCTTGTGACACAAACGTGTGTATCAGATAGTACATTTTTCACCTCCTTTTTTATGGTTTTCTTCCAAGATGTGATAGTTCTTGAAAGTGGTTTTGTTAAAGGAGTTGTTAGTTTTGTTGGTTTTGCCTTTCTCGAGAGCTGTGGCTCCCTTTTTCTACTGCGTAGCCGCATCGCAAGTTTAGAATATAACTCGACCTGTTGGGGAATATGGTGATATTTACAATATGTTGAAAAATTGATCACATAGGACCTACTACCTATTTAGGTGATAGTTACGAAAATTTATTGTAAATGTTTTAGCTACAATCAATATTTTTGGTTTAAAAGGTTTGTTTACTCTGAATTTTAGTCAAATTAAGTTATTTTTTCCAATTAGTAAATTATTCTATTTTATTCGCCCGTAAAATAGCTTCGCGCGTGCGCTATAGCAGATTGCAATAAAGTTCAATTTATACAAGTAAATTCGAATTGGAATATGTATTTTTTCTTATTCTCGGGAATGAAAATAAGAGATTTAATTTTGTTATTGTTCTAAAATTGTATGTTTGTACTTACATGAACTCAATTCGAAAAAAGAAAGTATGTTCATCACTCCTTGTAATTTGCAGATATATTTACGGAGATTCAGCACAGCATGGGCTGCGGCAAGATAACAAGATGCACTCAGTTTGTTTCTTTGTTTCACACAAATGATTATATTTTTATTTTGGTACGAAAAAAATATTGATGCCGCGAAGGTTCGCGCCTTTTCTTAACACCACTTTTTTCACTTTAAAAACACTTTTATGGATCTAAAAGATAGTCAAACTATAACTTGAACAATTTAATTACAGTCTAAACGAAGATTTCACAATTTTATCATCAAAATACTACAAAACTTCTAATGCGAAAGTTAAAGAGCGGCACCGAAGCATTATTGATTTTTCCGATGTATTACAAAAGTTATTTCCACTGAATGATTAGAAATTATTCATCCGGCAACCCGGTAAAAGTGTCCGTTTGCGGAAATGCAGAGATTATTTGCTCGTAACAAGTAATTACATGATAAATTTTATTGGTGGACACAAAAGCCAAACAAATGTCAAAATGGCGGCGTTTCACTATCGAAACGAAGAGGGAGAGAGAAAACAAATGGAGACCAAAATATTTATGCAGGTGGCGTTGGTGTTGGCGCATGCGTTTCGTTACTGCTGCGATGGAAAATCGATACTGAATTTAATTCAATTTTGCCGCATAATTTTGTTATTACATAATTTACAAAAATGTATCAAAAATAAATAAAATCTTTTTATAACAAACAATGCCTTTTTTTTAACAAAATGAATATTTAAAACCTACAGGTAGTAAATATGTATTTGAAAATTCTGTCTTCATATTACAATGTATTTGTATGCTGGTACTGTACAGGGGATTGATTATATTTTATCAAAACTATTTTTACCATACAGAAAAACCGTTGAAAAGTTTTAGCTTGGATAAGTTTTACCCGAAAATAATTTGAAAACTATTTTATCTAAAATGAATAGAAAAATGGTTTAGTTACACCGCCATCTATACGTAATATTTTTAAACAGACAATTTATTTTGACACCGCTAGATGGCGCTTCATATTTCAAGTAACGACATCTATACTAAAGTTTATGAAACTTTTTGTAAGCTTAAGCTACTCAGCGATAGATGTCGCTACAAAGAAGTTAAATAATTTTAGTTTGTCTACTCAACAATAGATGGCATTGCTAGTATATTAAAACATCAATTTTCAAGACTAGATTCTAATTAAAGATAATTTAAGCACTGTATAATCTAGTACATACATTTTGTATGTAATTATTCACGATAAGAAATCTTTATTAGTAAATTATGTTGTTGTTTTATATCTTTCACAAAGAAAATAGTCAATTATTCTGCTTAAATAAATGCAAGAAATGTTATTAAAAGCGCATTGTTTTTTATTAATTCACGTATTTTATGAAAATTAGTATTTATTAAGACTTTCTTTAGAGATTTTTGGAAAGGATAAAATTACAGGCAATTGCAATGTTCAATGACAACAGGAATAAGCTCAGAGATATTCACACTGATAATGTTAGTGAAATTAAAATGTTTCATTTTTTGTTTATACTTTTCATTACAATATATCAAAGGTAGTGTTTTGGTTTTGTAAAATGAATACGCGTACTTAATTATTTGAACAATTAAAGTAAGTACTAATGATATATAATTTGTTTATGCCCAGTTCCTCTTCTGGACTTCCCAAAAGTCCCAAAAGGTACGCAATTCCTCAACAAACATTTTGATTCTCATAATTGACCATGCCTAGGCAAAGGTTCGATTCCCGCTGAAGGTAAACATTTGTATGCATGAACATGTCTTTTTTGGTCTCGGTGTTTTCTTTAAATCCAGAGATTATCCCGAACCACAGCACAATTTTTTACCTCTATTAATAGTCTCGACGACCTCGATGGCAGAGTGGTCACCATGCCGGACTGCCATGCGTAAGGTTGGTTCGATTCCCGCGCGGGGTGAATATTTGTGTGAACCACAAATGTTTGTCTCGGTCTGGGTGTGTGTGAATGAGTGTGTGCGTAGTTTCTGATACCCTAGATACAAGTTACGAACTTAGTTAGGGGTCAGTTACTGTAATGAGATGATGGAGGGAATGATTATGTTAAAAAAATATGTAGGTTTATGAGTAAACCGGGATAACCTTAGCCTATGTTTACAAATTGGTCTAGAACAAGCCCATCCAACATAGATCCCGCTTACCTGTAACTAAAAATAATAATTAAAATAAATTGTAAATACTAATCAAACTGGATCAAACTGTCTTTAGGAATCCTAACTAATATTATAAATGCGAAAGTAACTCTGTCTGTCTGTTACCTTTTCACGGCTAAACTACTGAACCGATTGACTTGAAATTTGGTACAGGGGTAGCTTATGGTCCGGGACTGTTGGATGTTTGTAGGATGTTTTATCCCGAAATTCCTACGGGATCGGGAACTACGCGGGTGAAACCGCGGGGTACAGCTAGTAAATAAATAAGTCATTTTTCTCTTTAAAATTTAATAACTAGAATGCCAGCTATAGCAGAGCAGGGCCCAAGCTACTGGTGGTTACGGCTGCGGATACAGGAACTTCTTAACAATGCAAAAATTGACCAGCCGTCGAAAACCTTACAAATATCCTTTATAATCATTTTCCATATTATTCTCATTGTTAGTTTTTTCAACTGCAATTATCTTATTTGTAAAGAACATTTGCGTCCTAAAATTAAGTTAATAATGTGTATTTATACAACCGGACGAAACTTGACCAAAACCACAATTTTTCAATCCATATGCATTTTATAATTTGCTCCAATTTCTCGAGAAATAACTGGACTTCTTTAGACCAACTGTCATGCCAAGAACAAACTACCGATCGCCTGCGGGTTCGCATGCAAAACAATTTTGACATATTTATAAAGTTTATGAATGTGTGTCCGTAGTTTGTGATACCCTAGATACAGGTAGTGAACATACTTAGGGGTCAGTCGGTGTAATGAGGTGATAGAGGGATCTACAAATGTTTATCTCGAAACGGAAGACAATAACCGATTATTTTTCATTATGTTTTTATTTTGGTAACAAAAATATTAAAATACTTAGGTAGTAATTTGTTAGTAAATATATTTAGGGCCTATTTCACGATCTTCAAGTAAAGTTCCGACTCACATGTTTTGTCTTTGTCACTTGATATACTTAAAGTAAGAAAGAGACAAAACTAACTTTACTTGGTTAGTAACTTTATTGAAGATTGTGAAATAGGCCTTTAGTATTTTCTTTACAGGAATGAAAATAGGAAAATAATACGCTTGACTTAGTTTAGCTCCAACAAATTAAAACCTTACAATCTAGTTTAAATATTGAAACTCTAAACAATAATAACCAAAACGTTAAAATTACGCATTTTAAAGTTTAGGTCCGACAATCAAATTAATTTATCAACCAATGTATTGTAATGGAGGTGGCATAAAAAAATGTTTAGCTCAGTTTTGTCACCCGCGCGGTCGACCACCCATCCACAAACATCACCGCCTGATTTATAGTACAACAGGTACAATTTATAAGTCAAAAAAAAAGTCAAAAGAACCACAAAAAAAGTCAAAAACACCGCCCCCAATAAATTAACTATTGATATGGAGTCAAAATATTTTGTACACTTTGCTAAATAGTTTTTGCGACGGTTGTGTGAGAAAGTTTAGGTTAGAAGTTTTTGAAGGCGGATTTTCATTTGATTTTTATACTTACGAGCGGCGCTTTGTAGTTTCTCCCGCGTAGTTCCCGTTCCCGTAGGAATATGGGGATAAAATTATGCTAAAAACCTTCCCACTGAATCACTCTATCTATAAAAATAAACCGCATGAAAATCCGTTGCGTAGTTTTAAAGATCTAAGCATACATAGGGACAGAGAAAGCGACTTTGTTTTATACTTTGTAGTGATTAGCTTGTAACTAATTTCTTCCAATCCTTTGCCTCATAGGTAATTGGGGTCAGTTTTCAGTTTAACCAGATTTGGTAGAATATCAGTATTTTACGTGAAGCGATTGCCATCAGACCTTCACAACCCAGAGGGCTATACGACAGTTTTGGTTAAACCAAAGTTTGGGCGTTTGAGCGCTTTATCCAGGGAAGTGTTTCTCCCTTATTAAAATTCCGAACTTGAAAAAAAATTTGGGTCGTTGTGGATTTTTCCTGGACAGCAGGTCATGGCCATTGGGAAAAAAATGCTCTAGCTAGAGGCCTTATCCAGGGGGATCGTTTGTATGGAAAACAGCTACTCGACACCCGTCTCGTATCCTTTTAAGTATGGAAACACTTATGAAATTAAAAGCCTCTGAGTAACGGTTCCCCACCATTAATAAGTATAAGGGCCTATTTCACGACCTTCAAGTAAAGCTACTCACCAAGTAAAGTTAGTTTTGTCTCTTTCTTACTATATATCAAGTGACAAAGACAAAACCTGTGAGTAGATACTCGGAACTTTACTTGAAGATCGTGAAATAGGCCCTAAGTATGATGATGCCTGACGTTGCTTAACCGTAAAGATGACAAACTATCTGCATTACCATCGGGCTTTATATAGGTTTGTATTACATAAAGACATACATATTTATAATTACTCCATTAAAGATAAAACATAACGATAACTCAGATAAAAATAATTAAAAAAGAAATGGAACGAAATAATTTACTCAAAAAAAAAACATTTGTATTATAATATTACAAGATGTCGGACAGAAAAATGATTTGTAACACAAAAACCATAGATAATATAGAGTCATCGCCGACCATAGATTATATGAAGTCATCCCGCGGCTTTGATTGTGGACGCCATTATAACTTTAAAAGAAAAAAATCCAATATGGCGTCGTAATCTATTATTGTGGTGACCATCGCTTACTAATTACGTAGACTGCGATAAAAAAATAGTTTTAAATAAGTACTTATAAATTCGTAAAATTATGTTGAGTTCATGATTTGACAAAACATTTATGTAATTTCAGGTAAACTGTAAAAAATATTTTCAGAATATGAAAGTATAAGTTCTGTCATGCAGTTATGCTCCGAAAATTCCATTTAGGTAGTAATTTCGGGATTTTCTTCTTTGCGTGTCGACTCATATTTGTGAGGACCAGAACTCGGCCACCGATATGGCACTATCAGTGGCCTTGTAAAGGTCCTCGCGTGTGCAGGTGTAGGGACACGCACGGCAAGTTATTGGCCGTTGAGTCGTGGTGGAAGGATCGGCTAGTCTGCGTTACCGACTTGCCGTCCGCAGACCATTGCCCATTGCCATGCTTGTTATATGCGCCACTCGGGGAGGCTCCTTCCGTGCACACCCGGGACAATTTCGGGATAAAAAAGTAACTTATGTGATATTCCTGATTATAAAAATGATCTTTATCTTTCACCTAAGTCCGTTTTCTAGTTTTTGCCTGAAATAAACAAACATCCATCCTTCTTTACAAACTTTCGCGTTTATAATATTAGTAGGATTGTGGTCTGCTTTTTAGAAGTTCTAAAATTCCACTGTTATAAAAAAATCTTTAAGGGCCTATTTCACGACCTTCAAGTAAGGTTACTCGCCAAGTAAAGTTAGTTTTGTCTATTTCTTACTTAATCAAGTGACAAAGACAAAACTTGTTAGTAGGTACTCGGAAATTTACTTGAAGATCGTGAAATAGGTCCTAAATCTAATTATTTGTACTGAGGCAGTAATAAAAAAATAAAGTAAAAAATAAATAATAAGTAAGTAAAAAACGGTTATAAAACAAAATATTTGATAACTAAAACAATACTTTAAAATTAAATAATAAAATCTCGTACTTAATTTAATAGAAAAATATCCTAATACATTACAAAATCATATGCAACCTAATCCCATTTCGAAAATAGAAGGTGGGTCACAGATAATTATTATTTTACGTAGTCCGAGTAAATTATGTGTTTATGCCGCTCGAAAGAAAAAAAAACACATCCCATAGATAGGTCCCTTATGTGAAGTTTGGAACATTATAAAGTGATCTGTGAGGTCGAAATCTTAATCATTTACTTTTTAATTATAGATATCGCCCTGTAAGATCTCATACCAGACTATAAGGCTCTCTCACTGATGATATTAGTACAGTGAGGAGGAATAGCCGTAATCACCACGCTTGGAGCGTGTTGGTGATCTCAAACACGAGTATATAGTAGTAGTATCGTCCTGTAAGATCTCTCACTGATGATATTAGTACAGTGAGGAGGAATAGCCGTAATCACCACGCTTGGAGCGTGTTGGTGATCTCAAACACGAGTATATAGTAGTAGTATCGTCCTGTAAGATCTCTCACTGATGATATTAGTACAGTGAGGAGGAATAGCCGTAATCACCACGCTTGGAGCGTGTTGGTGATCTCAAACACGAGTATATAGTAGTAGTATCGTCCTGTAAGATCTCTCACTGATGATATTAGTACAGTGAGGAGGAATAGCCGTAATCACCACGCTTGGAGCGTGTTGGTGATCTCAAACACGAGTATATAGTAGTAGTATCGTCCTGTAAGATCTCTCACTGATGATATTAGTACAGTGAGGAGGAATAGCCGTAATCACCACGCTTGGAGCGTGTTGGTGATCTCAAACACGAGTATATAGTAGTAGTATCGTCCTGTAAGATCTCTCACTGATGATATTAGTACAGTGAGGAGGAATAGCCGTAATCACCACGCTTGGAGCGTGTTGGTGATCTCAAACACGAGTATATAGTAGTAGTATCGTCCTGTAAGATCTCTCACTGATGATATTAGTACAGTGAGGAGGAATAGCCGTAATCACCACGCTTGGAGCGTGTTGGTGATCTCAAACACGAGTATATAGTAGTAGTATCGTCCTGTAAGATCTCTCACTGATGATATTAGTACAGTGAGGAGGAATAGCCGTAATCACCACGCTTGGAGCGTGTTGGTGATCTCAAACACGAGTATATAGTAGTAGTATCGTCCTGTAAGATCTCTCACTGATGATATTAGTACAGTGAGGAGGAATAGCCGTAATCACCACGCTTGGAGCGTGTTGGTGATCTCAAACACGAGTATATAGTAGTAGTATCGTCCTGTAAGATCTCTCACTGATGATATTAGTACAGTGAGGAGGAATAGCCGTAATCACCACGCTTGGAGCGTGTTGGTGATCTCAAACACGAGTATATAGTAGTAGTATCGTCCTGTAAGATCTCTCACTGATGATATTAGTACAGTGAGGAGGAATAGCCGTAATCACCACGCTTGGAGCGTGTTGGTGATCTCAAACACGAGTATATAGTAGTAGTATCGTCCTGTAAGATCTCTCACTGATGATATTAGTACAGTGAGGAGGAATAGCCGTAATCACCACGCTTGGAGCGTGTTGGTGATCTCAAACACGAGTATATAGTAGTAGTATCGTCCTGTAAGATCTCTCACTGATGATATTAGTACAGTGAGGAGGAATAGCCGTAATCACCACGCTTGGAGCGTGTTGGTGATCTCAAACACGAGTATATAGTAGTAAGGGAAAGGCACGTAATGTCGACAGTGTCCCAGTACTCGTCAAATTATAGAAAAATATTCATATTTTAATTCTACCAATATCTTCATATAAAATTTTAATTACAGCATCTTTATGGTAATCTTTGCTATCATTACAATAGCAGTATGTGTTAAAAACTGCAATTGTTTTAGAGAAATGAGCGATTGAAATTGATAATTCGAGATTTAGTGACTTTTGTGAGATTTAGCCACTGAATCTGTAGTCTAGCTCACTACGTTCGATGTTACATTGTGCAAGATTGGGTGGGCCTTTGTATGTGTGATTATTTTTTTATAAAAGTAAAATTAATTATCTTTCGATATTATCCATTGAATTGTGCTATTTATTCATATTTATATTTTATTTCGAGTGTGTCAGCTATTGGTACTTTCTAACACCCAAATGTACCAGTATCCGTCAGATTTGTCCTAGTCATCGTCAAAGTGTCCTAGAGCTCGTCAATTTTCGGTGCTAATTTGAACTCTATGACAATAGATTTAAAGTAATAATTTTCAATCATATTTCAACTCAACAAAGTTGGCTATGCCTGATAAATAAAAATAAATATTCTGACAGAAAAACTAAAGGAGAAAGAAAAACTGCAGGTGCAGGATATCTCAACTGCTTTTGTAAAGAATATAATTTTGGTAGGTAGGTACTCACATTCAATTTCACATTTTGTTATTAAAAAATCTGTGTATAAGTCAAACACGTAGAACCAGTAAAGTCGTAAGGTCGTTTTTGGCCCTTTCATTTCAAATATCATCATCATCATCAACAGCCTGTATTAGTCCACTGCTGGACATATACCTCTGCCAATTCGCGCCATTGTGCCGCCACGTCGTATCCACTCTATCCCGACTACCCTGCGCAGATCGTCGCTCCACCTAGCCACAGGACGTCCTACTACGACGTTTGCCGAACCGCGGTCTCCACTCGAGAACTCGTTGTTCCAACGGCCATCGGTTGTCCTACAGATGTGGCTAGCCCACTGCCACTTCAGAGAGCTAATTCTTTGAGCTATGTCGGTGACTTCGGTTCTCTGTCTGATCACTTCATTGCGAATGCGATCTTTCAGAGAAACTCCGAGCATAGCCCTCCCCTTAGCTCTATGAGCGACTTTAAGTTGGTGGACCAGCCTTACTGTGTATTACCAGCCTTTTATCTCAAGTATATTACTCGTAAGTCTTACATACATAACTAACCTTACTGACTGTATCAGTAGACCTTACTTTCGTAATTCCGTACCTTTGAGGATTGGCGTTCGTTGTCTTTTCTCATAGTTTCTTCAGAATCGTCAGCTAACCCGTCTGCAAACACTTTGAAAACACTGTAGGTATTTCAGAGACTTACTCTTTCTCTAGGATCTACGAGTAGTAATATTTGAGATGAAAGGGCAAAAAACGACTATATGTTGTTGAATGTTCTACGCAATGTATATAATTCTTACATAACACAGATTTTTAAAATAAATAAAGATAGGTAGGCGTGTGACAATTTTATGTCATCATCAACCTGCTCTCGTCCACTGCTGAACATAGGTTAGCCCAGGCTTGACCATCGAGCTCAGCTAATGTCATCCATCCGCTGCCAGCAACTTTGCGGATGACATCACCCCACCTCGTTGATGGGCGTCCTACCCTACACAACGCTTGCCTAAACGCGATCTCCACTCAAGAACTCGTTTACCCTAACGGTTGTCGGTTCTTCTGCAGATGTGGCTAGCCCACTGCCACTTCAGCGAGCTAATTCTTGGAACTATGTCGGTCACTTTGTTTATCTGTCGGATTACTTCATTCCGAATACGATCTTTCAGATAAACTCCAAGCATAGCTCTCTCCATAGCTTGCTGGGCGACTTTAAATTGGAGAACTAACCTCACTGTGAGTGTCCAGTTTTGGCTCCGTATGTAATGTTATGTACCAAAATATAGTTTTAACAAAAGCAGTTGAAATTTGCTTGCAGTTTTGAATTTTAATTTTCATTCAACCGGCATTACCTTTGTTGAGTTACTGCATCACAAGAAATATGATTGAAAATGACTACTTTAAATCCATTGGCGTAGAGTTCAAATTAGCACCGAAAATTGACGAGCTCTAGGACATTTTGACGATAGCTAGGACAAATCTGACGGATTCTGGTACAAATGGGTGGTTTTAGATAATTTCTAAAATATCTATACTTAATTCTTTTTAATCAGTGTTAAAAATATATTTACCGATAAAAGTGATAAATCAGTTATCTTGTCCCAAAATTTGATCGTTGTAACTTAATATACTACAACGTGGTATAGCTGCAAAGTTGGCCAAGTGCAAAACCTGACGATAACTGGGACTTTTCCCTTAGTATCGTCCTGTAAGATCTCTCACTGATGATATTAGTACAGTGAGGAGGGATAGCCGTAATCACCACGCTTGGAGCGTGTTGGTGATCTCAAACACGAGTATATAGTAGTAGTGTCGTCCTGTAAGATCTCTTACTGATGATATTAGTACAGTGAAGAGGAATAGCCGTAATCACCACGCTTGGAGCGTGTTGGTGATCTCAAACACGAGTATATAGTAGTAGTATCGTCCTGTAAGATGTATAGTGAGGAAGAATAGCCGTAATCACCACGCTTGGTGCGTGTTGGTGATGTCAAATTCTAGACATAGTTAATATAAGACTTTATAAAATGACCTCCAAGGAAAGCCCGTCCTTAGTGCATGCGATATTTTTGGTTAAACCAAGTTAGTCTTTCGAGTGCTCTAACTCCTCTGTCCGACTGTCGATGATGTTAGTACGACAACCGGGACCGAGTTAATGAGCACGGAGCGAGGAAACGGGAATGACATTAAAAGTCACTTCAGCAACGGTCACTCAATGACGGTTGATGGCACGACTTATAGAGTCACCAAGTTTTCTGTGCCGGTGACAGCGTCGCTGTAATCGCATCTTTTGGTTGTCAGTTTATTGAACATGTATCCAAATGACATTAGAGTCAAACTGGGGCCTAAGTCTGCAATTTGACATTATTGATCAAACAATATGGTGACGTACCATGGTGACACCATAACGAGAGTGTCAGAAATTTGGTATTCTGCTAAAATTTATTTATATGGCTATGGTGTCTCAGTAGTCTTTGCTGCATATAAAATTTTTGACAAATAAACGTCAGAATACTGTTTCCATGACAACCATCTAAGTTTTATGGAGCCATTAAGTCTTCGGAATAGTTGTCACTAAGAGAATACCAAAATGACAACATATGCCAAAAAAACGGCCATAATGTTGATATTAAAACACATTTGAGTAGCATTATCACAGCTTAATAGTTTAGAGAATCAGGGCCCTGATGTCCATCCAAAAATGGTCGTCAATCAGCGATTCCAGATTGCAGTGGGGAAATCTAGTTGGCCTAAAACTTTTGGAGTGACGCATAGTTTTTACGTCTGGACTGATCAGTTCAACTGACTTGCTGACCACCAGAAAATTAATATTAATTGACCAAGTGTATTTCAACAATTAAATACAACATTTTCAAATATAATTAAAAAATATGATTCATTTTTGTACAGTTTTCTCCGTCATAATTTTGGGGTGAGTGAAAGAGAGGTGTATAGTCATTAGTATGCGTTAGAAAGAGACGGAAGATTGTATTTTGTTGTATTGAATTGACCCGTATTGGGCGGCGTTTGTTTAGTTATTATATAATATGTACAGGGTGTTTGGAATATTAAATGAACTTTAAGTATTTAATATTAATATTATAAAGCTGAAGAAATTGTTTGTTTAAACGTCTTAATCTTAGAAACGGCAGGTTCTAATTTAAAAATTGTTTTAGTGTTAAATAGACCATTTATCAAGGAGGTTATTATAGATACCTATTTGTAACCACGTTGCGCCTACTACGAAACACAGAGCTAATGTATTCAATTAAAAATTTAAAACCCCCAACACAATTACTTTCAAACCCCCATAACGTTTAAACGGGTCAACCGATTTTCATCAAACATGTCTAAGAACACTCGCACGTAAGTCCCCTTTAATACAAAATAAACTAAATTGAAATCGGTTCATCTGTTCGGGAGCTATGATGCCACAGACAGACAGATACACACAGAGACACGTCAAACTTATAACACCCCTCTTTTTGCGTCGGGGGTTAAAAACAGGTTGTAATAACTGAAGTATTTTTTCAAATTACTTCAAAAATGATAGGTTTTTATATTATACAAACTACCAATTCTAGGCCTGGAGCCGAACCTCATCTCCTCCTAATATCCTATTATTTTTACATCCCATGTATCTTTGAGGCATGAATTTTTAACCTAGTTTGGACTCCTGTCTCCTAATTTGTAGTTTAAAAGATAGATATAAGTAATACTTTTTGGATATTTATCTGACGGACTAACTAAATATTTTGGTCCACAAGTAAATATAATATGTAATAACAAGATCACTCCGTATAATATGTTTGTGAACAAACGTGATAATTCGTGTTGCGATCACGCACACACACACAGACAGACAGACACGATCTAATGTTTTTATTTATTGCTTAGATACCTTATTAGGGGTCCGCGGGGAAATGGAACGGAGAAAACACCTTTAAAACTTAGTACTTAATTAAGGTGGGCAAAGCGAAGTCCTTCTAATCCAACAATTTATACTGCCTTATTTGCGTTGCATTTTTAATCCGGTTTAACAAAACCTGGTAAACATTTGACACCTTGTCAGTCAAATCTGTCACTTTGACAGTATTCAAAATTGATTGTAAAACCTGGTTTAGTGCTAAACCAGACTAAAAATGCAACGCAAATAAGGCAGATACAGTTTTGTGGTAAGTACATTTAACGGAACAACTACAGATTATGACATTTGACATAGTTATTTCAATTAATGTCTAGATGTACAGAAAAACGTTAAAATATTATTGTTCATTACAAATATTAAGAGTTTGTTCATTAGAAAAAATATGCCGCACGTATACAAGGCAGAATTTGAAATCCTTGCGAGCCCCCCAAAGCCTAGCTAGATTAGCTTTTGTTACCGAGGTAAATGAAAGAGTTTTAAACTCTTCTATGTAAGCACGCTCCATCTTAAAACATCGCTTTCCCTCAGGCGAGTTACTACAGTCGAGTGCAAGACTATTGACTGAAAATTAAAAATTAAAAAAAACCCCAACTCAATTACTTTCAAACCCCCATAACTTTTAAACGGGTCAACCGATTTTCATCAAACATGTCTAAGAACACTCGCACGTAAGTCCTCTTTAATACAAAACAAACTATTTTGAAATCGGTTCATCCGTTCGGGAGCTATGATGCCACAGACAGATACACACACACAGACAAGTCAAACCTATAACACCCCTCTTTTTGCGTCGGGGGTTAAAAAAAGGCCGTATCCTAGGTTGTCCGTTAAAATTCAAATTTACTTAAGTATAGTTGGATTTTTAGAAACAAAGAAAGTATTGATATCTTTGATTTACACGAACACTGCACATTGAAATAAAACACTTAAACGGATTTTTGTCGTGTTTGTATTTTGTTTTACATTTTCTGACGTTTCGGATTCTTTACAGAACCCGTGATCACAGAAGACTAAGATGGAAGACGTCTGTACAAAGTAATGTAAAAATATTACTACCTTCAATATTTTTGAATATAATTTTAAATACATTGTGAATTTACCACAGATTCGGAAATACATCAGCCGAGAAGAATCTGCAAGAAACTCGGTCTGGAATTAATATAAAAAAATAATTTTATTGTAAAAAAAATTTCAAAACAAAGAAAGTAGTTCTTCTTACACGCACAAAAAAATCAAGAGAGCTTCGATCGCGTAGTAGTTCAGGCCTTTGATTTTCATTCTGAAGATGCCTAGTTCAATCCCCGCCAATGTATAAACGTACCAATGTTTTTTCGTTTAAAAAAGCTAATCTCAGGAACTACTTAGTACTCGTAGTAGTAGGTTAGGTACAATATTCTACAGAACCCCCAAAATAAAACCGCCATATTAACTAAACTTGTCTATGGTAACACCGTGAGACCATAGACAGAAACTTTTTATGTGCCATAGATAATTGGTTTTTTGAGATGAAACCTCTTTTCTCGCTGTGTTATTACAGAGGTGTCATTATTTTTTTTATTAGAAATGTAGGTAGTAAGATATAAGTAATGATTGGTATTTTTTTATGGTACAATTGTTTAAAATTGACTTTTTATGTTCCAGTTGGTAATTTTAGTGTATCTTAGATTTCTTTTATTGTAATGGCTGATTTGTTATTGTTTTCCACGCGTTTTTATGTAAGTACTAGCAGCGCCCCGCGGTTTCACCCGCATAGTTCCCGTTCCCGTAAGAATTTTGGGATAAAAAGTATTCTATGTGTTATTCTGATGTATAAGCTAAATTATTGTAAAGTTTCATTAAAATCCATTCAGTAGTTTTTGCGTGAAAGAGGAACAAACATCAACACATCTAAACATCCACACTCACAAACATTCGGCTTTATAATATCAGTAGGATATTCAAATCTTTATATGTACTTAAGTATATAGGCAAGGGCAACCGTTACTTTTGTTAATACATACTTTGATTATATAGAAAAACAGTGTTATGTTATTCTAAGAATTATAAGATCAAGTCAAACCATAGACTACATTGTATATGGTCTATGAGATAAACAGACATATTATTATGCAACACAAATATCATTAAAACAGAATTGAATCCGCTATCTTTCGGCAAAGCAGACAGGGCTAGCAGCTACATCACTAGGTTCATTCCATCACCGCTTTAAATTAAAATTAAAGAAAGCTTTTTAAGCCATTATTATTTAAATATAAAAACTTGAAATTAAATCCGATACCCTAAATGAAGATAACTAATAACTTAAGCTTTTTTTACCGAGGCTTAAAAGGCCCATATCGGGGATACAAAAAAACCTTATATACCTGTAAGTAACTGGCCGCAAATAAGTCTGTAAACATTTTATCGCGTCGAAAACTAAACGTCGTCTTAAATATTTAAAAAAAGAACGTCGCCTAACAAATTTATATGCGCCGGCGGGAGTTTTGAATTTGATATCCTGTTCTTTACCGAATTATATTGGGCGAACAAGGAAACTGTTGAGTGGTTTGTTCTATTAAAAATCTTAAGTTAAAACCGATGTAAATCTTTACTAATCCTAACTTCCTTACTAATATTATAAATGCGAAAGTAACTCTGTCTGTCTGTCTGTCTGTCTGTTACCTTTTCACGGCTAAACTACTGAACCGATTGACTTGAAATTTGGTACAGGGGTAGCTTGTGGTCCGGGAAAGAACATAGGACATTTTTATCCCGAAATTCCCACGGGAACGGGAACTACGCGGGTGAAACCGCGGGGCGCTGCTAGTAAGGTATAAACTTTCTATCGTCTTATTACTTACACCAACTGATCCATGTAGAAATGCAGTTTAGCCTCCGCTTAAGTGAGAATTTTCCGACGGCTTTGTGGGGCCTCAAAGGTCTGAAAGGCGAGACCTTGCCTTGGGTAGACTTGAAATTCTATTGATTTCATACCATGAATACCACGATAGGCAATGGTGTCACAGGATCGTGTACAAAACACTCAACTATGACAATACTAACTGACCCTTAACTAGGTTGGTAACTTGTGATATTTTAGTATTAGGAACTATGATCATGCTTGATTCTACGATTAAGCTACACTTAGATCTATTTTAACATTTATAGAGATTTTATTTCTCCATATGAAATTCAACGTTCACCAAGCGTCGGAACCTCCTTTTTTATTGACTTTTTTGCAAGGAAAATGAGAAAAATTTAAAGATTTCATCATTTTTCATTTCATCATCAAAATTACGACGTCAGTGAATTTGAAAAGAAAACACTATCAGATAATGTGAGTAGACAAATAAGCAAAAAAGAATTTTCTACAAAGATATCGCCTCCACAGTTTTCTTTGTGACGTAAAATTCTCCAATTTCAAAATTCGGTAGGGCATTACGCGTATCAACCGCGATTTTTCATTGGCCCCTTAACTTGGTTCTACTTTTAAAATTTGTTCTTTTTTTCATCCAACTTACTGGCAGGTAACAGGTACCTTATTTTATGTAAGGCGGCATTTCTCAACGACAATTCGTTTTTTTATTTGATAACAAAATTATTTTTTAAAATGGCCGCTTTTACAGTGCGTTTTTATTTGTGTATTAAATTGTAAAATTGTATTAAATTTTATGTGTTGTTAATTGCAAATCGAGGACATAATAAGCTGAATTTATGGGTTTTATTTAAGATTATTCGGAATTTAAAACGTTTTAGTTTTGTTAGCGAAAATAAGTTGATTACTTTTACGTTATTAGGATTAAATTTTTAACATTTTTTACTAGAACTGTTCGAAGACATGTGACATACAGCACTGAGTGAGCGTGGGGGATCATGGCTCACTCTCAGGGTGAGGGGAGGACAGAACCCAGCAGTAGGAACGAGTAGGGATACTAAAAAAAGTATCCAACACTTTAACTAATTAATTAACCACGATAAAGAATGCATTAAGGTTTCACATAAAAAAAAAACAATGAAATGTCTATAGCAGAATCAAAAGAGTCTTGTTCACCAAAAAGCTTGTCTATGGGTGACATCCGTAAAAATTGCCGCAATTAAATTTTAAAGAAGGAATACTTTTAAATTCGACATTCTTATGGAACGTTCTAAAGACAATGGCCCATTAGGGGCCCGTAGATACGTATCTAACCAGAGCCTCTCAAACTTTACGTAATTGTTATCACCTTTTTATGCCGAATTTTTGGCCATCGAGAAAACTGCTCGGGAAAATCTGTTTTCATCAGTCGAAAAGGATTTTGGATAGTTTAATCTGAAATTTGTTATTTTTGTGCCCCTTAAATGGCCTCCTTTCTCCTTCCAATTACTACCTGTATTACACTTTATTAACTGAAGAGAAGAAGAAAAGAAGAGGTGTAGTTGCGGAAAATTGTCTCCTTACAAGTATGTATATGTATTACAATATCTATACATACTTATAAGTACATACTTATTATGTAGACTGGTAGCACACAAACTACGTATAAAAAATTGGACCTAAAAGTCCTAAAATTTGAGAACCACTGTCTAAAGCGACCCAATTGTACTAAAACTATTGGAATTTGAGGACGCGCGGGGTTGTTTTAATTTTTTTTCTCGCGTTCCGGTCACGGCGCTCTGTGGTGACGATTTTTGCGGCTAACGATTCGAATTTGGAACTCTCAGTAATTTCTGATGTTGGTATCGGAAGGTTCGTTTGAGTTTCGAACGCTATTGTTTTAATTAAGACTGGCTTTTGGGTCTTTTTATTAATTTGATGCTGCCATATTTGCGTTGCATTTTTAGTCTGGTTTAGCACTACTTAAACCAGGTTTTACAATCTGATCCAAGTACAATTTTGAACACTGTCAAAAGACTAATGTGACAGATTTGACTGACAAATGCTTAAACCAGATTAATGTTAAACTAGGTTTAAAATTTAACGCAAATAAGACCGATGTTATTTAAGTTTTTTTTTGTAAATTGTACCAGGGTTTATAAGTTTTTCACGAAAATAAAGTTAGACAGAACAAAATGTTTTCTTTTTTCACGAAAAGTTACCTCAGTGATTCAAGGTGTCTATTTTGATGAAAGTGGATGAAATTAATGAGTAGGAAAATTAAAAGAAATCTTAAGTTCCGTTCAGTCCAAAAATGAGATTCGTAATCGCACGATATCTCTAACGATATAACAGAATTCTATACAATCAATTCCAGAATCGCATACCTATTACAAATCTATCTTTTTATATACAAAACTCTTCCGTTATACTGACTGTTATGTATTGACTGACTGACAGACAACGCACAGCCGAAACTACTGGTCGTAGAGAGCTGAAATTTGGCACGTGTGTTTGTTGGGAGGCTACCACTAAGAGAGGATTTTTGGAAATTTCTCCCCTCAGAAAAGGGGAAAAAACCCTAATTCTGCCGGAACTCATTATCCCACGCGGACGAAGTCACGGGCAAAAGCTAGTAATCTATAAAAAATTTAAAAGTACTCTAAAAAAAAAACAAAGCACCATAAACAAGAACTTTCCCACAACAATTTAAAAAACGAATGTATCAGTCCAATCGGATTGGCGACCTCACACGTCGCGCGCGCAACGCAAATACACGCTATCTACGATCGGGCACGTACAAACACACTCACACTGACGTTAGCAATTGAATTAAATGTTAGTAAATTGACGAGTTTGTTTTTTGCAATGATATATTAACTTAATCTTGACTTTTATTGGAGGTAGAAAAAAAGAAGCAGTTTGTATTATATTTGTTATTTTAGCATAAGTAGGAGACCCCCCCCTGATGTCTTGGAAAAAGTTTCTAATCGGTTTTGATGTTTACAGTAAGAAGGGGAATATGCTTAGTATAGTGCCATGTCATCGACAGTCTGTAAGGAGAAGAATAACCGAGACACTACACATTACACGAATAACATATCATAATCATTCACTCCATCATCTCATTACAGTAACAGACCCCTAACTAAGTTCGTAACTTGTATCTAGGGTATCAGAAACTACCATTGACCCCTAACTAGATACTTGTCTCTATGATGTCAAACACTTTGAAGTGATAAAAATCCTACGGGACTCTGCAGCCCCCTCGTAACGCGAACGAAATTCTTTGGGTCAATTTTTTTTTCCCAAAGAATGTCGTTCGCGTTCCTTTCAGGTTTTGAGAACCCCACTCAACCTCCTAGGATCCTCCTTTCAGTCACATGAGGTATGAAATCCACGCATTTATCCAAAAGCAAAAATAATATAAGTATCAAAAACTGCAAACACATTCATACACAAGCTGACATTTATTCAATACTAGCTGCGCCCCGCGGTTTTACCCGCATGAATCCCAATCCCATGGGAATTTCGGGATAAAAAGTATATCCTATGTGTTATTCCTAGTTATAAGGAACATCTGTACCAAATTTAGTCTAAATTGATACAGTAGTTTTTGCGTAAAAGAGTAACAAACACACAAACTTTCGTACTTATTTGAAATATTATCTAGTGGGATTCTAATAAATAATAACCATTAATTTAACCAAACAACCGCCATTACTTGTCACAATGACAATCAAATTCGCGCGCTTTCCTGCAACCATAGATAAAGGGTTTTTTAATCTTCTTTTATTACAATTAGGGCTAAAACCAAAACTATAATTCCTCAATTCAAATTCATGTCACATTTTAAAAACGGAAGTACAGATGTTTTTTTATTATTTCATTCTTCTATATTTATTACATCCGTTTTGAGTAGAACAGTTATTTTTTTCCGGTTGACTTCTTTGTTGTTCTTATATAGTTTTTTTTCTAAATAAGCTATTATTGATATGGAATTATTCTGTTTTATTTGAAATAGATGTTTATCGTTGTGTGGATGTTTGTTCAAAGTTGTAATGCGTTTTGTTATGTAATTCGGTGTTGAGGTAGGTTACGGTATTTGAGTATTCTTTTTTGTATTATTTTTAGAAAGAGTTACGCAGTTGCAGTTATAAACCTTCTCTATAAATGTGAATTATCTATCTATACACCCCTATTTTGAAAATATGGGACTTATTAAAATCAGAATATCTGTAGCAGTAACTGAATCCATATATCCAATAAAAATATCAAAAATGATAGTCGATTACTTATCTTTAAAAAATACCAAATAAATGTCGTATTACCAGACGGCACACTAACTATCAAGTATTCTGTGACGGCTCGGGTCGATGACCGCGCTCAGCTGTGTATCGCAGCGTTCGGTGTAGAATAACAATAAAATTCGGCGGGATTTTGAAAATCTTTGACTTATCATAACTTTTTAAATAAAAGCAAAAGAAAAAAACTTACTTCACTATTATATTGTCATGTCACCCGTCGTTTACATTAGCTGTGAGATAAGGTATCGCAATTTCAAAATAAGGGTGTATAAAAGAAAGTCGTGTTAGTTACACTATTTATAACTCAAGAACGGCTGAACTGATTTGGCTGAAAATTGGTGGATAGGTTATGAACCAGGAGATACATAGGATACTTTTTATCCCAAAATTCCCACAGGAACGGGAACGCGAGCGAAACCGCGGGGCAGAGCTAGTACTACAAGAAGTATTTTTTATATCTATAGCATTATTTATTTCCAAAAGTATTTAAATATGAATGTTCATATTGTTCATCAGTTTTCTAGTATCCGTGCTTCGGAGGGCACGTAAAGCCGTCGGTCCCGGTTGTCGTACTAACATCATCGACAGTCGTTACGGGTAGTTAGAGCCCTCAGAAGTCTAACATTTGGTTAATCAAAACATGTCGTATAGCCCTCTGGGTTGTGAAGGTCTGATGGCAGTCGCTTCACGTAAAATACTGACATTCCGCCAAATGTGGTTAAACTGAAAACCGACCCCAAATAGACATGGGATAAAGGTTCGGAAAAAGAAGATCAGTTTTCTAGTATCAGTACAAGTTTTGATTATTTCAAGAGTAGTTGGTGTAATTTTTACCTACCTACTCGCAAAGCTCTCTGAAAGTTAGGTACCTGAAAATGTAATCAAAATTGTAACATGTTTACATCAATTTCTATACAAATAAATTAGACTCTATTCTTCAGTTTAGAAAGAGCACACGCTACAATCGAAAAATTTTTTTAAAAAAAAACTCACAAAAAAAAGAATCACTCGCCCCAAAATCACCTAAACCCATTACACTGCTTTACAATACAAAGTAGATAAATATTGCAGAAAAAAGCATTAAATTTGCTTTTACGGTCAAAACACATCGCCGATCTAAGCTCAATGAAAATTCATAATTATACCTTTAAAATAAGGTACATTTTCCAATGCCAAATTGGCAAAGGAAAATCATCTTTTGCTTGATTTATTTACATTGAAATATATACCTTATTGTAATGGAATAAGTGTGAATTTAAAGTAAACTTAATTCGCTAGCGGGGTGTCCGTAGAATTAAAGTTCGGCGTTTAGCAAAAGTGAAGTCATGGCGTGCCGTGTTCTTATTTTGAAAATATTTTGACGTTAATAGCTCCCTTTGTTAGTGGCCAGTGACGTCGAGTGACATATTGTCTATGGTGCGTTACATTTTTTTTGGCGCGTATCGGCAAAGATTACAAGGTGAGCGTTGATGCGGTGTAATGTCAAACGGGGCTTGAAAGGTATGGTGTCGCTTATTGTGTAAGACCTCCAGTGAGTTTGTAGGTATTTTTTATTAAGGTGTCCTATAGTCAGAAAAGGCATAGACGGGACCCTTGGAAGGAAATTGGGGAAACCTTTGCAGACGTGGGAAGTTCTATATCACTACACAGTATAAAACAAAGTCGCTTTCTCTGTCCCTATGTATGCTTAGATCTTTAAAACTACGCAACGGATTTTGATGCAGTTTGTTTTAATAGATAGAGTGATTCAATGGGAAGGTTTTTAGCTTATACTTTTATCCCCGTATTACCATAGGAATAGGAACTACGCGGGTAAAAACGCGGGGCACCGCTAGTTGATATTTAAAATAAGTGATTTTTAGGTGAGATGGTAATTTTTTAGGCTTTTGACTTCCATTCGATAAGTACCGAAGACTGAAACCGCCAAATACCAATGTGTTTACGATTTTCGCATTCATGCATTTATTCAACGCTGTTACGGTGAAGGAAAACATCCCGAGGAAACCTGCGCCCCTAAGAAATTCCAAGTTTGTTAGTGAAGTCGACCAACCCGCACTCGGCCTGTGTTGTCTAAGGTCTGATCGCCCTAATTCAGAGTAAGCTCAAGTACCTCAGGCTAAAGTGAGGGCATATTATGAGCTGACAAAAATGAAAAGAATAAGTTCTTGTCAAGCAACAAAATAAAACAGCATTTGCTTGAATTTGACCAGCTCGGGTTTCAGGCGTTCGCTGACATAACATAACATAATCATTTACTACATCATCTCATTATAGTAACTGACCCCTAACTAAGTTCGAAACTTGTATCTAGGGTATCAGAAACTACGCACACACATTCACACACACACACCTAGACCGAGACAAACATTTGTGGTTGACACAAATATTCACCCCGCACGGGAATCGAACCCGCAACCTTATGGCAGTCTGGCATGGTGACCACTCTGCCATCGAGGTCGTCAAGCCAGAATGATGTAAATGGACCCGTGACCTCAAAAGCATGAGATGAGGATAGAAGAAAGTACTAATGTGTTATTTTTCAGAAAACTTGTGGCTACCGTTTCGTAAACAAACACTGTCAAAGCCATAAACATTAATCCATTTATTCATACACAAACAGGTAACACCGGTAGTCGAGAAATCTGATTATTTATTCAAAATAATAACTCAAGCCCGCCCATATTTGTACCCAATTGTTTGGTAAACAATTCAACAAAAAAATATTCTTGCTTACACCTCTTAAGAGCACGCGACAACACAGAACTACAAACAGACCTCTGACTTCATTAAAGTTATTCGAAATCACAGCTCAAGTTATACCGGTTTATTTGTATACATTTTAAAGAGATATCCTTTGTACTGCTTCAGAGTTAAAACTAGCATAAAATGAGCTTTGAATAACGAAGAAAGATGATTATAGCGGAGTCCAACATAAATTGGACAGGACGATTGTCTTTAAACAATGTAAGGTAATATTGTAAAAGTATTGTGTCCCTTTCATTACATTGGTCAGTCTGTGGTTGACATCTGTTATCTGTCCGAAGAAAAGCTTTAAAAAAAAAGAGTGCTATTATTTCGCAGTCACTTTGACGTTTCCCGCGCGCGCGGGAAATATGACAGATGTCAAAACGGACCATAAATTATATGTTTTTTTTAAGATTCAGAGCAAAGAACGTAGTGGTCAGTCGCTTCCTGTTTGTAAGCAAATTGTAATAATGTATTTGAACATTCGTAGACCAGGTGTATCGAATTTATCTGTGGTTTCGCGGTCACAGAGGATTGCGTATGATTTTTTCTTTTGCTTACAAAACTTTTACAAAAGTTTTCTTTTGGTAAATGGGGTCGTTTGTGACCGCAAATGTACAGACATGTAATTGATCTTACTAAATGATGGAGGTTCAATATGTTTTATGTTGTGAACAAGATTTTTGTATTGCTGTATCTTTTTTTTATCTGTGGGTATGATGGCTATTCTAATGGACTCAGGGGCTTGTGCTATGCCTGTGAGCAAAACCAAGGGTTACAGGTTCGATTCACAGTCTTGATTGTTGCCAGTAAGATCTCTTTGCAAAGGTCTCTCTTAATTACTGGTGATATTAGTTTCCTTATCTAACTTTATTACCTGTATATCTAAGCTATCAAAAACTACGAACATAAAGATACATACATAGGCACGCTTAAATATCTAAGCCCTAAACAAACGCATCATCACTACATAGTATAAAACAAAGTCGCTTTCTCTGTCCCTATGTCCCTATGTATGCTTAGATCTTTAAAACGACGCAACGGATTTTGATGCGGTTTATTTTAATAGATAAAGTGATTCAGTGGGAAGGTTTTTAGCATAATTTTATCCCCATATTCCTACGAAAACGGGAACTACGCGGGTGAAACCGCGGGGCGCCGCTAGTATAATAATAAATCTATTTTTAGAAGGTTTCAAATACTTTAAAAAAAGTGATATAAGAATGATACTCAAAGAAAAGTAAGTACTTAACTCCCTCCGAAACATATAACCATTTAAACGGTCTGTTACTAAAAATCACTCTGTAACACGTATCTCATAATAATTCAAGTCACGCGTCCCGGGGGATCGATTTCGCGGGAAAACGGAGCGTTTCCCGGCGGAGATATTAACAATCACGGCGGGAACACACCCCTGGGATTGTAGGAGGGTGCAAGGAGGAGGAGAGAGCGGTTTTATAATAATTTAATAACTGCATAGTAAAACAAAGTCTCTGTCACTGTCTGTCCCTATGTATGCTAAAATCTTTAAAACTACGCATTGGATTTTGATGCGGTTTGTTTTAAGATATTGTTATTTAAGGGAAACATTTTACGCATAATTTTATCCCTGCATTCTCACGGCAGCGTGAACTATGCGGGTGAAATCGTGGGGCTAGTTTAATTATATACGGGACTTGTGTACTCCGATTTAAGTCGAATCCCTCGACTAGTTACAGCCGCTTATGCTAGATACTGGGTGCATGGAAGGAGCCTTCCCGAGTGGCGCATAAAATAAGCATGCATCCGGCGCACCCTGGGCAATGGTCTGCGGACGGCAAGTCGGTAACGCAGACTAGCCGATCCTTCCACCACGACTCAACGGCTAATTCCCATAACTTGCCGTGCGTGTCCCTACACCTGCACACGCGAGGACCTTTACAAGGCCACTGATAGTGCTATATCGGTGGCCAAGTTCTGGTCCTCAAATATATGAGTCGACACGCAAAGAAGAAGAAGCTAGATACTAATTGGGCTAAAATAAGTCGATGAAATCGACTAAAATCGAATTGCTTAATGATTTGACTAATATGTTGTATCGCCCTCTGTGTTGTGAAGGTCTGATGGCAGTCGCTTCACGTACAATACCGACATTCCGCCAAATCTGGTTACACTGAAAACCGACCCCAAAATAGACATGGGATAAAGGTTTAAGGCTTAAAGATACCTCCTCTTTCTTGAGAACAAACTCAAAATACACGAGATAAATTTTTCTTCTAATATATAAAATTCTCGTGTCACAGTTTTCGTTGCCATACTCCTCCGAAACGGCTTGACCGATTCTCATGAAATTTTGTGAGCATATTCAGTAGGTCTGAGAATCGGCCAACATCTATTTTTCAGCCCGAAATTCCCACGGGAACGGGAACTACGCGTGTGAAACCGCGGGACGCGGCTAGTTTTATATAGATATTCTAGGGAACGAACTTATTAGTTTCTAATATTTTGTATGTATCGCCAATCCCTTACATCTTGAACACTGTTAAAGAAAACCCATTACGAGGGCGCGGTGTTTCGTTAGAGTCATCCTCCTTCGCAAACACGTTACATTACAACACGGACATACAAACACTTTGGGTTATTATTAACTAATTTCGTATTTAAATATAAGTAAGTACTTATAAAAAACAAGCAGTTGTCGTATGTAAGTGTGGTTGCGTATAACTTTGAATAACATAACATAATTTATTTATTTCTTGCTTATACATGTTGTTATTCAAGTAGGTGACTTACAATCATTCCCTCCATCATCTCGTTACAGTAACTAACCCCTAACTAAGTGCGTAACTTGTGTCTAGGGTATCAGAAACTACGCACACATTCATTCACACACACACCCAGACCGACCAATATATTATTAGCCTATACTTTTTTATTACCCAGACCGAGACAAACATTTGTGGCTCACACAAATATTCACCCCGCACGGGAATCGAATCTTACGGATGGCAGTCCGGCATGGTGACCACTCTGCCATCGAGGTTTTAGTTTTAACGGCAATACCTCCTAGTTGTACTAATATCATCAGTAAAATCTATATATATATAAATGAAACCCGTTTTCCTTGGTCACGGTATCACGCGTGAATGGCTGGACCGATTTCACTAATTCTTTTTTTGTTGTATTTGTTATTATTAGGAGAAGGTTCTTATGTAAAAAAAACACGGAAAATCAACGGGAAAATTGGACCCATGCGAAGCCGGGGCGGGCCGCTAGTACTATTATAAAATACATAATTTAAAGAAGATACATTCAAAAACACACATATAAATATAATGGTGTTAGTTCATAAACCACCCCCTAATATTTGTTTAACCCCTAAACCAATTATCGTGATGCCACACACAACAAATAGATGAACACCCCTGTTTAGGGGATGATTATTCACTGTATTAATTGTTATAAGGTATAAGGGTGTAATCTGTAGCTACCCTTAGAGAAAGTTGGGGAGAATTATCATGTTTGATTCGATTTATTGTTTTGAATACTTAGCGCCTATTTCACGACTTTCAAGTAAAGTTACTCACCAAGTAAAGTTAGTTTTGTCTTTCTTACTTTATATCAAGTGACAAAGACAAAACTTGTGAGTACTTACTCGGAACGTTACTTGAAGATGGTGAAATAGGCCCTTTAGTGTAAGTTTATCACTATCACTACATAGTATAAAACAAAGTCGCTTTCTCTGTCCCTATGTATGCTTAGATCTTTAAAATTACGCAACCGATTTTGATGCGGTTTGTTTTAATAGATAGAGTGATTCAAGAGGAAGGTTTTTAGAATAATTTTATCCCCGCATTTTTGCAGGAGCAGATACTACGCGGGTTTAACCGCGGGGCGCTGTTGTATTTTAATAATTCTTAAAATAGTTATAAGTATTAGATGCATTTTGTGGTCTACTCGCATAAATCCCTATCCCATGGGAATATCGCAGTAACATGTCCTATCCTATGTACTATTCCTTGTTATAAAGAACATCTGTGCCCATCTAAATTGACCAGTCGACCTGAAGCCTCGGTAGCTCAATTGGAAGAACGGTGCTACGGTTCAGCATGGTTCCGGGTTCATGTCCCGGCTGAGGCGAAAATTTTGAAAGCATTTTTCAAAATTCATCTAAATCGTTATCGAACCTACGAAAATTTAACAAAAAGCCTCATTGCGTGTCCCAACCTAAGTCCACAGAGAATAATCACTACCACACCTTCCACTATCCGTCAATCCATAGACAATTTTTTTTTCAATAAGACTTCGTTGCGGCTCTTTCATCCGGCCGCGGCTCGCCACAATGGGACAATCACAAATTACATTTGCAATTTACATAGAAAAAGTGACAAGTTACGAGCCGAAACATTTGTTGGCCCCATTGTATTGTAAAAGTATTTTATTTTTTAGTGATGTGCTTGCAGGCTTGGACTTGTCTTGAATTTTATATGTAACTTTGAAGGTGTAAATTCAAAGAGGTCTTCACTTTATATTGAACCTTTTTTGGTTAATTCATAAGGTGTTTATTCACGGAAAGCATACTCTTACAGAAGCTTTTTTCAGAAAAGTGCTGTGAAGCCTATAAGCCTATTAATGGGATAAAATGGTATAATTATGAAGAAAAAGAATAAGACGGAGAGTTTGGTCTTCGAACCTTTTATTCACCATACAAAACGCAGTTCTTCTCACTACTACTTGATGCCGATATTCAATGAGAGTGTACTGCCCCGGTCGAGACAGGCCGGGATACAATTGGGATGTTCATAGTTTTGCTAATTCAAAGAGAGGAAATGCAGACTGACTATACTATACCATTGTTATACCTCATCTGCCTTATTTGCGTTGCGTTTTTAGTCTGGTTTAACACTAAACCAAGTTTTACAACCAATTTTGAACACTGTCAAAGTGACAGATTTGACTGACAAGGTGTCAAATGCTTACCTGGTTTTGTTAAACCAGACTAAAAATGCAACGCAAGTAAGGCAGCATAAGATAATAATTAATGCATGTATGTGCATTGTACAATTCTTGGTTATAAGGAACATCTATACCAAACTCTACATTCAATAAATTCTTTACGACATGTGGGAAATGGAACAAAAAACAAGAGAAATACGTCACAACAAGACATATATTTCAATAAATAAAAACGTCTTTACCGGTAGTCAGAAAAACAACGATGTATTTTAATAATTACACTACTTGTAAAAATAATATTAAAATCAATTAAAATAAGTTAAATCTCCCACATACATATCAAGACCGTGTCTCAGTCATCACAACCCATCTTAATTCAAAACTTACTTTTTCAAGACTGTATCAATAAGTTCAAAACTAACTTTTCAAGACTGCGTCTCGTAGTTTCCCATCACTAAAGTGTCCGAGTCCCGCCTTATTTATACTTCAACATGTTACATATTTGGTGTTTACTAACAAGATGTTTACCCGCGCCGCCATTGACGCTTTACCGCCAAAACTACAATAAGTGTATTGAATACATTTTTTGCAACAACTTGACTTTTGATACCTTTCGGCAAGCGGTAATGCCAGCGGCCATGCGGTAGGTAATATTGTTAACTTTATAAAACCTTTTTGTAGATAATAAGTGAAAAAAAAAACAAAATCTGATTGCGTTAAGTTACAAGTAAGTAACGTTAAATTGGTTTTTTAAACGCGTCAATGTGAAATTGTATTTTAGTTAATCTTTATGTAGTTATTTGTAAAGTTAAAAAGATTTGGTTTAAATTCTTTTATGTGATTTTAAGTAGAATTAGAATTGAGTATTTGTTGTTAAAGTTACGGATTAATAGTTGATTTGAATGGATTTAAATTGGAACTGTTTTTGTTGGGCGCCATTTTGAGTGTCACTAAAATTTGTCTATGGTTAAATTGAAAAAATTAAACGGATGACCTTATTGCCAATTTAAAAAATATTGTAACTAGTGATAACATGCTTCCAATTTTCTAAACATTGCTCGAGTTTGAGATCACCAACGTGCGCACTCTTAATAATATTCATCTTTAATATTTGTACCTAAGTACTATTAACATCTTACATTTTCTTTAGCAATGTATTCTGCATATTTTTAACTATATAGCTGTGCACCGCGATTTTACCCGCGTAATCCCAATCCCGAGGGTATTTTGGGATAAAAAGTATCCTATGTGTCATTCCCTATTATAAGGAAATTTAATCTAAATCAATACAGTAGTTTTTGCGTGAATGAGTAATAAACATACAAACTTTCGCATCATCACTACATAGTATAAAACAAAGTCGCTTTCTCTATCCCTAAGTATCTTTAGAACTACGCAACGGATTTTAATGCGGTTTATTTTAATAGATAGAGTGATTCAGTGGGAAGGTTTTTACCATAATTTTATCCCCATATTCCTACGGGAACGGGAACTACCCTGGTGAAACATCGGGGCACCGCTAGTTTATAATATTAGTAGGATACCAATTACAAAAAATCTTTTTAGAAATTTAATGGAATTGTCCAATGTCCAGTAAGAAATCCTAAAAATAATATTCAGCATTTTCCTAACAGATCAAATACCAAAGAGTTCCAATATAACATGTGTCCTCCTTTTATTACTTTTCTCGTTGGCCTGTCCAATAAAGGTTTGGCAACTCAGCAAAGAAAAAAACCTTGTTAGACAAAAGAGCGGGAAAGTTAGTTGCATATGGCGTTCAAAATGGCGCCGAATGAAATAGCTTTTGGGAAATAAATGGCTTTGTTTGGTTATATAAGTGTTTATTGATCAGTTTTAGTTGCTTTTGTTTACTAGTTTTGTGCCTTGGGTTTGGCTGTTTTTATGGAGATTTTCCAAAATTTTCTTTAAGAAACTTCTTTCTGAAAAGTCCTGGCAATCCAACTAATATAATAAATGCGAAAATTTGTGAGTCTGAGTGAATGTATGAGTATCTATGTTTGTTCTTCACGTCTAAACGGCTGGAGTTATTTACCTATATTACTTAAACTAGCGGGGCGCCCCGCGGTTTCACCCGCGTAGTTCCCGTTCCCGTAGGAATAGGGGGATAAAAATATGCTAAGAACCTTCCCAATTAATCACTCTATCTATTAAAACAAACCGCATCAAAATCCGTTGCGTAGTTTTAAAGATCTAAGCATACATAGGGACAGACAGCGAATTTGTTTTATACTATGTCAAAGACTATGTGATTTGGTACAGACGTCCCTTATAACTAGGAATAAATCATAGGATTATTTTTATCCCATTTTCACGGGATAAGGTTCGCGGGTAAACAGCTAGTTATAAATAAAACATATTTAGTCAAATTTAAAACATTGGAATTTTCTGAGAAAAGGAAAACACGCGAGGCATAGCTAGTTACAAATACATAAACAACTACTAAAAATTATACCCTTCCTTTCCCCTCCACAGTCGGCTAAAACATTATTTCCTGACTCTATATAAACTATATAAAGAAGTATCTCCCAGCGGCTTGTTGTCATATAATCACATAGTTAGGGCGCCCCGTCCATACACGTCATACGATTGCCCAGCAGTGGACAATAAATATGATACTTTATGGTGATACAACACGGAATGACGGACAACAGTGATTGGTTTAGGGGTCGGCGGGCAAATGTTAATTTTATCGATTTTTAGTGGTATAAAACAAAGTCGTTCCCGTCATTTTTAGATATTACTAGTTGTGCCCCACGGTTTTAACCGCGTAAATCCTCCAATTTTTTTTTATAAATTATATAAATTATTTTATGTATTATTCCTAGTTATAAAGAATATCTGTACCAAATTTAGTGTTAATTGATACAGTAGGTAGCTTTTGCGAGAAAGAGTAACAAACATACAAACTTACGCTTTTATAATATTATTAGTAGGATACGAAAATTACACTTAAGTACTTATTACTTACTACAAAGTAGAAAACAAAGTCGCTTCCCGCTGTCTGTCCCTATGTATGCACATCATTAAAACTACGCAACGGATTTTGATGCGGTTTTCTTTAATAGTTAGAGTCATTCAAGAGGAAGGTTAATATGATGTACTATAATGAAATTTAAAGTAGTTAAAACTACAGGGCACATCTATAAGTAAAGTCTATTAAGGGTCTATTACACGACCTTCAAGTAAAATTACTCACCAAGTAAAGTTAGTTTTGTCTCTTTCTTACTTTATATCAAGTGACAAAGACAAAACATGTGAGTACCTACTCAAAACGTTACTTATTGTAGTATGGTAAAGTATAAAACGAAGTCGCTTCCGTTGTCTGTACTTGGTATGTCAATTTAAATAACATAACATAACATAACATAATCATTCCCTCCATCATCTCATTACAGTAACTGACCCCTAACTAAGCTCGAAGCTTGTATCTAGGGTATCAGAAACTACGCACACACTCATTCACACACACACCCAGACCGAGATGAACATTTGTGGTTCACACAAATATTCACCCCGCACGGGAATCGAACCCGCAACCTTACGGATGGCAGTCCGGCATGGTGACCACTCTGCCATCGAGGTCGTCAATATTTTTAAAACCGATTTTTATGCAGTTTTCATCAATAATAGGTTCGTTTATTTGTTTTTTATAGTATTTTTATATTGTACATAGATACGTTTCACAATTTTCGGTCACTCAGAATACAAAAATAAGAATTTATTTCGTACAGAACCCTCGCTTAAACGCTTCGTTCTTACCCAAGACATTTTAATTTGGAAGTAAGTATACATGAATTTGTAAGCTTTCCTCCTTATTTAAATTTAAAAGAAGGAATTTAACATAATCAAACAATAAATGAATAATTTATACATTTTAGTAATAATTAAGATTTCTTTTTATTTTAATGTGGATTTTATTTAATTGAATTTCAAAATCATTTACTTTACTTTAGGCCTCTAAGAAGCATTTAGAATATCAATGTGGGTTTCAAATTAATTTATAAATAAACTAGCTGTACCCCGCGGTTTTACCCGCGTGAAACCTTATCCCGTGGGAATTTTGGGATAAAAAGTGTCAAATCCTATGTGTTATTCCTATATACGTATGAAGAACATCTGTACCAAATTTCATTACAATCCATTCAGTAGTTTTTGCGTGAAAGAGGAACAAACATCCACACTCACAAACTTTCGCATTTATAATATTAGTAGGATATTTACTAAGTACTTATACATTTATGTATCAGTGTATTAGGTATATTTATGCTCGTGCTGATCTCAGGAACTACTAGTTCGAATAGAAAATGTAGTGTTGGATAGTCTATTTATGGAGGAAATATTCATATTATGTTGGTCCTAGTTGTATAACATCATTGACAGTCGTTAAGGGGAGTTAGAGTACTCAACTTCAGTCTAACCAAATAGAAAGAAAGAAAGAAAGAAAGAAACAGTTTTTTTAATCATCACACACTATTTAGACAATAAATACAAAAAAAAGAACTAAGGAAATAAATAAAAAGACTTAATAAACAAATACAATAGAAACACACACATACTATAAACAGTGGGTGATGAATAAAAGGACCCAACTCAGCATAACGCTGTGATGCTTGAAGCATCACAACACTGATTTTCAGTTGGGCCCTCAGATCAATTTTGCAGTACACACAGAGGACCTAAGGTAGTGATCCGAACGCAGGCGAGTGAGCGATGAACTATCGGCGATTTTCTCGCTCAAGAAAAGGACAGTGAATGTACACTCCGTGTGAACGAAAGAGATGCACATATTATTTATAGTTGCTAACCTGTTCACACCACCGGCGAGTACTCGCTTCTCGCTCAACGCCCGCGGTGGGACCACTGAGAGAGATCTTATATTGGAAAACTCCAGGTAGGTACGTATACACACACAAAAATATCTATCACCCATTTATATTTCCTCAAATAAAAACAAAGCACATAATCCAACGTAATGGCGGATCCCATAGACAATATTGAGCTGACAGATGCATGTAATGTTCGCGCCATTCCACAGCCAATAGAAAACTTTCGTTTTTTTTTTCATATCGACAACAGCTGCGGTATACCGCCTCATATTAACGCATGTTATTGGGTGTTTTTATGAGTATAGTGGCGAGGGGTAAGCCGCAGGGGTAGATTTAAAAAAACAATGATTTGTAGACCCTATGATGATGTTCTGATATCCCAAATTGGATTTTGGTAATGTTGATTTCTATCGGGCTACAAATTTTAATTAGATTTTGTATTTTAATATCTTTTTTAAGGTTTTTGTATTTAAATTTGTGTTTTTATTGTTACAGGATAATGTAGCTGTTTGTTGGTAAAAGTATTTTCATAATATGTGCAGTAGTTTTTGAAATTAGCATGGTCAACCAAACTCTTCATAGATCCTCCTAATCACTACATAGTATAAAACAAAGTCGCTTTCTCTGTCCCTATGTATGCTTAGATCTTTAAAAGTACACAACGGATTTTGATGCGATTTGTTTTAATAGATAGAATGATTCAGTGGGAAGGTTTTTAGCATAATTTTATCCCCATAGTCCTACGGGAACGGGAACTACGCGGGTGAAACCGTGGGGCGCCGCTAGTAATATTACGAGTATAAACGCTAAAGTTTGTATAGATGATTGGTATCCTTTTAAGCAATAACTACTGAAATACACACATCAAAAGTGTCTAGGGATCAAGCATTTTTATGCGGATTTCTTGAGATTGAGATGTGGCTTTGTAATAAATTTATGATTTTATAAATTTATATGGATCCTTTTTGGTGCATTTCATAATTTGAATCAGGAACTGTGAATCAAATTCGAGTAAAAGATGAAAATCAGCTGTCAATATTTTCCCTATAAAAACATACAACGCATTGAAGACATTATTAGTGCTACTGTTTCCCTACTACTGATTAAAACCAACGTTATTATGGAGCGGCGACGTCATTTAAGCAGGGAAGAAATGCTCAGAGCCGTGGGAATGATAGAAGCTGGTTCCCGGCAACGTACTGTGGCTTTAGCTCTGAATACAAGTCAGAGTGTTATCAGTCGACTTTGGACACGTTACCGAAGCACTGGTACCGTGGCTGAGCGCCATGGAGGACGGTATCGCTGCACCACACGGAGACAAGACCGATACATTCAAATCTTAACTCGAAGAGCTCCAACAATAACCGCCATGATGTTAGCCGTGCGGCTTCATCACTCTTCAGGGAACTTAATTAGCGACCAAACAGTCAGAAACCGCTTGCATGAAGTGAACCTTCATTCCCGAAGACCGCTACGGGTACCACCTATAGCAATGCACAATCGTAGGATTCGATATCAATGGGCTCTTGAACACAGAAATTGGGCAGAAGAACAATGGCGTTTCGTGTGCTTTTCTGATGAGTCTCGTTTTGGTATGAGACCGGATACAAGACGTATACGACACTGGAGAACCCCTGGACGCCAACAGCGATTAAAATCCTGCCAGGAAGTCCATCCTTATAGTGGTGGAACCATCATGGTATGGGCGGGTATTTGGATCGGCGGAAGAACTGAGTTGATTTGGATCAGAGGCAACCTCAACGCTCAAATTTATGCTGAGACGATTGTATCAGACGTCATCGTTCCTCTACAAGTGCAAATCGGTCCCTTATTTCAGTTAATGCATGATAATGCACGACCGCACACCGCAAGAGTTGTAAGACAGACTCTCGCCGCAGCTAACATCAATGTCCTGCCCTGGCCTGCTCAGTCGCCAGACTTGAACCCGATTGAGCATGCATGGGATATGCTACAGAGAAGAGCTCTGCCGAATATGGAGGGTATCCAGTCGCAAGAAGACCTTTTTTTGTTGTTGCAACGAACATGGGCGGCCATTCCACAGCGTGATTTGGATGAACTCATTTTGAGTATGCCAAACCGATGTTCTTGTGTTGTTAGTGTTCGCGGTAGAAACACGGATTATTAATTGTTTAAGTTACCCAATAAAATTTTAAAGAAAACTGTTATTTCAGTCTTTTTTTCGAACTTTAATGTTAGTGGTTCAAATGTCAAAAATCCCTTTATTAGGAAAATGGCAAATTTCTTTATTAATGCAAAGGTGACTTGGTTTATCGTTACTGTGACAAACGAAAACACTTTATTTGATGAATCCTTAAAGAAAATTTTAATTAATATCAATCAGGAGAAAAGTTATTGCAAAAATATATGTTGATCCCTAGACACTTTTGATGTGTGTATTTAGATCTTTAAAACTTGTGATAACATATAAGATTTTTTAATTAATTAATTTACTAGCTGCGTCCCGCGGTTTTACCCGTGTGAATCCCAATCCCATGGGAATTTTGGGATAAAAAATATCCTATGTGTTACTCCCAGTTATAAGAAACATCTGTACCAAATTTAATCTAAATCGATACAGTTTTTGCGTGACAGAGTAACAAACATCCAAACTCACAAACATACAAACTTACACTTTTATAATATTAGTAGGATTTATTAAGGCACATCAACAGAACATACATTATTTAACATTAATTTAAGTTTTATCCCGAAATTCCTACAGTATTGGGATTTTTGCAGGAGAAACCGTGAGGCACAGCTAGTAGATATGTTTTAAAATAGACAGATGCGAAGCCATTTGTAAAATATGACAATTGACAAATAAAAAATGGCTGCCACCGCGTTAATTGACATTTATGACGTAAAAATATGGCGGAATGTCACTTTTAAAAGTAAAACTTGAAAACCTCTTAATTATATTGTCGGTATGTTTTAATTAGTAAATTATATACAAAATTGTACATTATTGCGCGGTTTAAACACGTTTAAATGCTTATGTGTTTGTAGGTAATTAAGAAAAGATGGCCTTTTGTTTTTAAATTTTGAAAACGGTTACAAATATTAGTCGGACTTAAACTTCTTTAAGCCTACTTTATAAATTAGTTATTTTCAGTGTTTCACATGATGTATCTTGGTATTTTTCACTGGGTATTCTGTGCCCCGCGGTTTCTCTCGCGTGGTTCCCGTTCACGTGGGAATTTCGGGATAGATGTCCTTTTCCTGGTTCTTAGCTACCTCTCCACCAATTTTCAGTCAAATCAGTTGAGCCGTTCTTGAGTTATAAATACTGTAACTAACACGACTTTCTTTTGTAAGTATATAATATATTAGTACAGATCATTTATCAAACTAACTGTGCCTCGCAATAGCCTACGTAAATCCCAATCCCGTGAGAATTTTGGGATAAAAAGTATCCCATACGTTATTCCTGGTTATAAGGAACAAATGTTAGCTATAGAGTCACCAAGTTTTCTGTGCCGGCGGCCAAAAGTGGAAGCTACTATTGTCATTGTGACTCTAATGTCATTTGGATACATTTTCAATACTAAACTGACAACCAAAAGATGCGATTACAGCGACGCTGGCACCGGCACAGAAAATAATCTATGATCATTAAAATGTCAGATCAATTTGAAACGTAAACAAATATAGAGACACTATAAAATACTTTGCCATAATAAATAACACGTTAAACACATAACTAACATTATTAACCGTTGGATAAACTATAAAAGTCCGTTATTGATGATTAAAAAAAAACTATGCGCTAATAAGTTCATTGGCAGAATGATGAGTGTTTGCAATTAAAAAAGTAATTGTCTATGACACGTTGGCGCGGAAAGGTGGTATCATTGTTTGTTATTAATGGCGGGAATTATTAATAAATAGTTTTTAGTCTTCATCACTTGAGTAAGTGGTATTATGTACAGTCTCGGAATGAAAAGGTTCGTCAATTTTCAAATCGATTCGTATAATGTGTCGCGAAACATATTACCTTTTGAAACTGTGGCACAGAATAGACTCGGGTTAGGGAAAATAATGTTCTACTGTTCGTTAATACAGTTCAAAATTATTCAGATCAGTGTTTTGACAGGATAAATATCTTGTCAACAAGATTTTTGATAAACTAAAACCTTCTTGTTGGTTCAATCTGCCATTATTTTTTCTGTTAAACTATTGTCAATCGGTCAATGTCATCATTGCAAAATATCAAAGAGGTTTTTACATGCCGCGCGCACAAGGCATTGTTTAAAAAAAGGATCAAGCAAAACCTTATTCGATAACAAACGTCATTCTATTTATTTAAATGTTAGCATCACTGTTTCTTACACTGGTATCTTGGCATAATTGTTTCTTGCAATACTATAGTGCAAGTGAAAACCGACTCTAAGGTGACGAACCTTTTCATTCCGTGACTGTACATATGTGGCCTTTATGTAACGCGTCAGTTACTGTATACCTAGTGTATGTATATGCATCTGATATCGAAAATGAAAAAATGCATGCAGTCCCAGTTTGCTCCAGAGAATAATTTTAAAAATAATATATTATTTTTCACATCCTGTTTTACTCCAATCTAATCCAATAATTTTATTGATTTTTATTTTTATGTCCCAAGATACTCCAAAAAGAGAAGTACAGTCGGATAGAAAAGTTAACAAAACATTTTATTGGGTTCAAGGCTTTGGTTCCCGGCTGAGGCGAAAATTTTGAATGCATTTTTCAAAATACTGAGGCCATATCTCAGCTGTCGAAAATCTGGAATAGGATTTGCGGCAGAGATTAGTTTTTTTTTTTTTGGAATTTGTTTACGTTTTTTTTTCTTATCCCTTGTTTTTGTTTTGTAATTTAAGTAGAGTCAGGTGAGGACAGGCTGCGTCCTGTAGACTACTGCTCCCGCACATTACCTCAGGGAGCAGGGAGCATCTGAAAATCAGCGCTTTTCAGGACTCTGGTCTCGGATAAACATCAGCTGAGATGTCACTCTATTGCTACGACTTATCTACATACTCGTATTATTAATTACTAGTAGCTCCCCGCGGTTTCACCCGCGTAGTTCCCGTTCCCGTGGGATTACGGGGATAAAATATAGCCTATGTCACGCACTGATAAATTAGCTTTCCATTAGTGAAAGAATTTTTGAAATCGGTCCAGTAGTTTCGCAGCCTATTCATTACAAACAAACAAATCTTTCCTCTTTATAATATTAGTATAGATATCTAATTGTAAATTTTATCATTTTAGTAGCAATAAAGATTTATTGATTTTTATTATTTTTGTTTTAATTTATAATTATACTTATTCAAAATAAATTCAACCAAGAAAATGTCCTGCAGACAAACAGACAGACACAAGAGTTAGATTCTAATTTTTTTCAACTCTTCGCCACTAGTTCAATATTCAAAACTATCCAATAGAATCGAATATCAAAGTTAAACACTTCTTTGAAGATACGTTTCTTTGTAATATGAAACGGACCGATTTCTATAGAACATCAGTAAATTGATAGATGGAACTCCCATAGGGTGAGAAATTTTACTAAAAGTGATTTCATTTTCACGCGTGGCTGAAAATCGACTTTTATAGACAAAAAGATTTACATTTTCTATGAAAGTCTATGAAAGCCGATTTTCAGCCCACACCGTGGGCTGCCCAGCGTTGCGTAATAATAAAACCAGCCTAAGATCTTAGTAATCAGTTAGTATTCTAACAGATTGATCTATATCTATACTTCTATACTAATATTATAAAGCTGAAGAGTTTGTTTGTTTGTTTGAACGCGCTAATCTCAGGAACTACTGGTCCGATTTGAAAAAATCTCTCAGTGTTAGATAGCCCATTTATCGAGGAAGGCTATAAGGCTATTATATACCCGTATTCCCACGGGAACGAGAACTACGGGGGTAAAACCGCGGGGCACTGCTAGTTATTTTATACAGTGTCACAAACTTGTTTGACCAGATGGAATCAGAAATAATTGGCTAGTCAGTAATTATGTTCAAAATATTATTAGTACTTACATATTGACTTTTTAATAAACTGACAACAAAAAATAGCTCTTTGACATTCAATTAGTGCTTCTTTCAGGCCCAAACTATAAAATCCGTCTGCTTATTTCCTGGGTCTATGTTTACCTCGGAGTATTTGCATATCAAATAGTTTATTGGGATTTTTCGTATAGTTTTTGGAGATAGGGTGACAAACAAAAATATTGGTTTTCGTCCATATTCGCACAAGCTATATCATGTGTACAAAATTTTATCAAAATTTGTTCAGCTACATATTTGATATTATTAACATACTAAAACAAGAGAGCTCTCAAGGATATAACCAAAAAATATAACAATAAGCTTCTGAACTTTTGAGGTAGTGGAAAAATTCGCTCGACTCTCGTTATGAGTAAGTATACCTACATTAATAAGACTTTTGGACTTCACTGATGATATTAGTACTGAAATGAGATGAATAGGCGTAATAACCGCTTTTGATTTCTGCGTTTCATGATGTCCGAGCTATGTTTGGAAAATAATAAACGTACAAAATGTAGAAAAAGTCATTGATCGCTACCCCAATCAAACTCCAAGCCTCTATTTTGGCAGGAGAAATAGCCATAACACTGTTTATTAATATGTTTCTCCTCAATAGTTCTAATAAAGCCGAAAAACAGCCAAAATATACAATTATTGAACATTAAAATCATTCCAGATTCAGTAATGGCGGATTACGATATATTTTAGGAAATTAACAATTGATTTACGAGTTTAAATTGAGAAATTGCGATTCGACACGCGACTAACGGAAATATTAAGTTTTTGTTTCGATATTTTTTGAATTTTTATTACTTGTGATTTAAGTGGAGGTATATAAAGGCCAAGTGCGTGTCGCGCCATACGCAGAGTAGAGTAAGATTTTTTTAAATATGTTTTCAAAGCGTTTTCATATTTTGTATAACAAATACAAAAGTATATTTTTGAATAAGGGCTGATTTTTCCATCGCCAGATAACTTTATTCGAGGAATAATTTTGAAATTTTGACACTTCATACAAAATCTGTCAAACGTCAATTTAACTCCCCGATTAAAAATTGTGGAATATCTGGCGATGGAAAAATAAGCCTTATGTATTGAAATTTTGATATGAAAACGTTGATTTTAAGTCTCAATTCGCCTTAATTTTAAGTCTTCTTTTGTTATCTCTCAAAAATCCTAACTTCTTAATCCTAATCCTAACTTCTAACTAATATTATAAATGCGAAAGTAACTCTGTCTGTCTGTTACCTTTTCACGGCTAAACTACTGAACCGATTGACTTGAAATTTGGTGCAGAGGTAGCTTATGATCCGGGAAAGAACATAGGCTATGTTTTATCCCGAAATTCCTACGGAATCGGGAACTACGCGGGTGAAACCGCGGGGCACAGCTAGTTTATAATAAGTAAGTACTTACTACGAGAGATAACAAAAGAAGTTTATTTTAATTTATTTAAGAAAAAGTCTTCTAGACCCAAACTGTACAAATGATTTTGATTACAACTTAAAACTACTCATATCTTTAAAATAACACATAATTTATCTAAACCATAAACGATTCATCTTCTAATTAAATGAAATTGAAAATGACAGGCGTTCATAATAATCTAACTGAATCAGCTTGAAACAGGGCTCGAACCCCTTATAAAACGGTATTTATTTAATAAACAATACTTGGAGTTTATTAAGTAAGTGTATTATTGAAGGGGGAGTATCACTACATAGTATAAAACAAAGTCGCTTTCTATGTCCTCATGTCCCTATGTATGCTTAGATCTTTAAAACTACGCAACGGATTTTGATGCGGTTTGTTTTAATAGATAGAGTGATTCAGTGGAAAGAGTTTAAGCCTAATTTTATCCCCATATTCCTACGGGAACGGGAACTACGCGGGTGAAACCGCGGGGCGCCGCTAGTTTAGAAATAAAATGAAGCATCTTTGTGTACGTATAGAGTCACAATCTTTTCTGTGCCGGCGGCCATAATTAGAAGCTCCTATTGTCATTTTGACTCTAATGTCATTTGGATACATTTTCAATAAACTGACAACCAAAAGATGCGATTACAGCGACGCTGGCACCGGCACAGAAAAAAATTTGGCGCATTACATTTGGCAGTAGTTTTAATATTTCGACAAGATAGGCCGATTTTGCTTTCGTCTGTGTGGATTGTGGCTAATAGGGTAGTTTCCTGGGTCAAAAAAATTAAATTCTATTTTCAGCAACAGTTGACGTCACAAGCCCCCACTCCTAAACTTTAACGCGTTATAACTAAGTCAGTATTATTAATGATGAAACAAAAAAATACGTGTCCAATATTTTTTGGAAATCTATAAGACGGACCAATAAAATGTTCTTAGTCACTACCCTATTATCCAATCCTGGTGATGAGTTGACAAACGTGTTCCTTGATTTCAAGATTTTCTAGAGCTTTTGTCCCCTGTCTAATGAAACCATGTCTAACAGTATTTTTAACCCCCGACGCAAAAAGAGGGGTGTTATAAGTTTGACGTGTCTGTGTGTGTGTGTGTATATGTCTGTCTGTGGCATCATAGCTCCCGAATGGATGAACCGATTTCAATTTAGTTTTTTTTTGTATTAAAGGGGATTTACGTGCGAGTGTTCTTAGACATGTTTGATGAAAATCGGTTGACCCGTTTAAAAGTTATGGGGGTTTGAATGTAATTGTGTTGGGGGTTTTTTAAATTTTTAATTTAATTGTTATTACGTAAAGCGACTGCCTTTTGCGACACCTTATGGTAAAACGAAATGTAAGACTTTTGAGTGCTCTAACTACCCGTAACGACTGTCGATGATGTTAGTACGACAACCGGGACCGACGGAAAAATTACTAATGCATATTAAGTATGCTCAGGGCCTATTTCACGACCTTCAAGTAAAGTTACTTACCAAGTACAGTTAGTTTTACCTCTTTCTTACTTTATATCAAGTGACAAAGACAAAACATGTGAGTGGCTACTCGGAACGTTACTTGAAGATGGTGAAATAGGCTCTTTATCTAAAATATCTGGGTAACAAAGCTTTAATGGGATGAAAAACGAGAAAATTAATTTTCTTACTTATGAGGTCTAACATTTGCTTCCATTTTGTCCATATTACAATTTTCATCCACATCGTGGCAGCCATTTTGAAAATCATCTGTCTATTGTAGTATAGTTAAAGACAGAGGCGAAGAATTAAAAAAACTGCGGATATAATCGCGGGGCACAGCTAGTTACAAATATTGCTCATCAATCGAACCCGCGACCTTTAAGGTATTATCTAATCTAATATATAAAATTCTCGTGTCACAGTTTTCGTTGCCATACTCCTTCGAAACGGCTTGACCGATTCTCATGAAATTTTGTGAGCATATTCAGTAGGTCTGAGAATCGGCCAACATCTATTTTTCATCCCGAAATTCCCACGGGAACTACGCGTGTGAAACCGCAGGGCGCAGCTAGTTTATTTATAATTACTAGTAGGTAAATGAGTTACATACCTCCAAAACCTTATATCTTCATTAAAAAGTCAACCGAAACAAAAAAAAAAAAGAAACCTCCTGACCAGTTTCTCACCAATAAACCTCATCGGCGGACCTCATCGGCAAGAAGCTGAACCCAAACCTACTTTATTACAACGATAACAAAATAATCTCGAAAACCCCTTAATACTTAAAGAATATTTAAAAAACAATAAACTGGAACCGAAGGCGGTATACTTAGAAGCTCCTAAAGATATAAAACAGTCAAATTTATGCCTCAAACCCCGAATCGAACCCGAAACAACATTTTAATAATATTTTTTCTACATATGAGGCTGTATATAGAACTAGCTATAGTCCGAAAAAAAAAAAACAACTGAGGTAACGAACGAAGGCGCGGTCGGAGTGTTCCTTTTTCAAACGAACGACGTGTGTGGTCCGTTTTGAACGAATACAATCAACTTTACACTTTATTTTCATTGAACTTAGAACTATTTTCCAATGTGTCACCTATGAAAATATTTAGCGTTAAAGTATGCGTTTAAAAATGGTGAATTTTCTTTTAATATTGTGCAATTATAATGTTTGTTGTTTAATTGTTGAATTTATGGCTCAATATGGTGTAGTTATAATAATTATTGTAATTATTGATGTAGTTTCGTCTTGTTAGTTCCCTTTGTAGAGCAAATGGCGCTCTCACTGATGATATTAGTACAGTGAGGAGGAACAGCCGTTATTATTGCGCGTGATCTTCGGACCTCAAAGCCGAGTTATTTTTGAAAAATAACAAGCATGGAATTGCTTTTTCTATTGTAGAAAAAAGAAAAGCCAAAATCAAACGCCATCTACACTAATATTATAATTACTAGCAGCGCCCCGCGGTTTCACCCGCGTAGTTCCCGTTCCCGTAGGAATATGGGAAAAAAAATCCTTCCCACTGAATCACTCTATCTATGAAAACAAACCGCATCAAAATCCGTTGCGTAGTTTTAAAGATCTAAGCATACATAGGGACATAGAAAGCGACTTTGTTTTATACTAGTATGTAGTGATGTATGTAGTGTAGAAAAGCCATGATTAAAATCTAGCATAAAAAAGATCTAGAAATCCCTTTCACATCAAAGCGCAAACTATACAATATAATCGACTCTTGCGCATGTCACGCGTAATACGATAATTGCGGTGTTGCCAGCTGTAATGCCTTGTAATTATAACTCAGGGTTGCCATTTCATGATGGTAATAATGAGATTAATTGATAGATATTGTTCATATTAATTTTTATTGTTTTGATTAACACCTCCGTGGTGTAGGCTTGTGTCTGCAATTTCAGGTGAGGAGTTCGATGCTTGTTTCGAGGAAGGTATTGTTATTTTTGAAATATGGCTCAGGTTTAGAGTGTTAGGAGTTCGATGCTTGTTTCAAGCAATTCGTTGATATTTTAGAAATATAGCTCAGTTATGAAAATATGCGTGGTGATTACTATTAAAGTGAAAAGCAATTCATACTGTAAAAACTGAAAACTAAATAGTTTGTTTAGTTAAACGCGCTAATCTCAGGAACTACTGGTCCAATTTAAAAGATTTTTTTGTGTTGGATAGTCCAATTATCGAGGAAGGCTATAGGCTATATAACATCAGGCTACGACCAATAGGAGCGGAGCTATATTAATTAATGCGAGAAAACAACGGAGCATAGTTTACAATAATAATTAAAAAAAACACGAACGAAACCACAGGCAAAGCATAACTTTTTAACAAAAACCTTTTTCCTCAAAATAACTCATCTTATCACTAGCCATGGACAACAATGGATTATTTTTTAATTTTCGACCCGAAAAGATTGTTAGTCTATGCCGCGTCGTGTAAAAAAATAAAATATTTTGACAGGTAAACACAATGGCGGTTTACAAAATGGTTGACCTCATGTGGTGAGCGAATGCGCTGTTAGGATACGATAGTGTTTATTGAAAATGGAAGATCTTTTGAGAAAATATCGTTCAATATATTTTTCAAAAATAATTATTTTGGGGATGTATGTTTAACTAATTAATATTGTAAAGTAGGTCACCGAAGAAGGTGTCGCTCAATATCACCACACACTGCTTAAATTATCTGTTACAGATGTAGAGGCCTTTGATGATGATTGTAAAGTAGTAACGTTTGTACGTTTGTACGTTTGTTTGATCACGCTGTTTTAGAAAAATATAAAAGAATAAAAAATGCAGAATCGACTTAAAATATTATGTCGAACGATTAAAAACTATTTTATTACTTAACTAGCGGCGCCCAGAGGTTTTACCCGCGTAATTCCTGTTCCCGTGGGAATATGGGGATAAAATTATGCTAAAAACCTTCCCACTGAATCACTCTATCTATTAAAACAAACCGCATCAAAATCCGTTGCGTAGTTTTAAAGATCTAAGCGTACATAGGGACAGAGAAAGCGACTATGTTTTTTACTATGTAGTGATAGTGATAGTGATAGTGATGGTGAAGTGATGACAAAACTTGTGAGTACCTACTCGTAACTTTACTTGAAGATCGTGAAATAGGCCTGAACTCTAATTTCTCGTCTTCAGAAAACTTAAAATGTTTTTACTCAAACTTATTGTTGTATTGTTAAATAAACCGTATTTTTAAAACCAATTCATTAGAGCCGACCGTATCCGATTTGGAATCCGTAACTAATCCGGTAAAATGTTTAATTTAACCGTAAACAGCTTTATTTTGACACTTTAAGGTGTGTTTTGTGTTTCAACCAGGTTAGGGATGGGACATCTTACGGATTTTTTAGTGACGGATTTATCCGGATTTTTTATTTTTTACGGATTTAAAAGAGACGGATTTATCCGGACTTTTTTATTGTTTCTGACGTATCTGGATATGTTAATAGTATTTTTGCTATCCAGAAATATAACTTTTATAATGAATATTAGCAGGTAAATGAAAATGCACGGATTCACAAAAGATCGAATATATAGATATCCAGTTATCGTGTGCTACATAAATAGAATAAACATGTTTTTAATATAATTATTTATACTTTTTCAAAAGTAAATTGTAAATCCCTAAGGAATTAGAAGCCAAAAAGTGTATCAAATATTTTGACAAACAAAAAAAGAAGTTTAAATAAATCATTACTTTCCGTTTGAGCGTAAAGAAAGGAACAAACATACAAAAATATACTTACAAACTTTCGTTTTTACAAATTAGTGTTATCCTAACTAGCAATATTATAAATGCGAAAGTAACTCTGTCTGTCTGTTACCTTATTACTGCTCAACTACTGAACCGATTGACTGAATTTGGAACAGGGATAGCTTATGGTCCGGGAAAGAACATAGGAACATAGGCTTTTTATCCCGAAATTCCCACGGGAACGGGAACTACGTGGGTGAAACAGCGGGGCGCTGCTAGTGTTATATAAGTAGATTTAGTATGCAAAGTTTTGCACCTGTGGTAAGCATTAACTCGCCATAATTAGAACTTAGGTAATGTAAGTTTAAAAATATATTATTATCATGCACATTCAAGGAAAAAACCAATTACATACAGCTCGTGTGACAAGAAAATATGTATAATTATTGACATACATAAATAAAAATAATGTCAACCAAGTAAAATAAGTCTTGCAATGCATTTTTTACTAATTTTAACATAATTATGACGTTAAAATAAAATTACAATTAAAAAACCGCGTTCAACCATGTAAAATAAGTCTGTCGATACATTTTTTACTAATTTTAACATAATTATGGCGTTAAAATAAAATTACAGTTAAAAAAAACGCGTTCAGTAAACTGTAGAACAAAATAAGAACTAAAAATTAAAAAATAATCATTTTAATTAACAAAATGCTAATTTTTAATAATCGCATTGAGTCGGTGCTCTGTCGGATATTTATTTAACGTCATTAGAATTAAATGGTGAGAAAGTAAATGTATTTTTATTTATTAGTTTTTATATAGGTACTATCAGCCGAAGGTTAATCAAGGAACCAGGTAAAGTAAAATTTATATCCGTCCATTTAAAAATCATTAAAATAACCGGACCTAAACTCTACCCCATCACTACACCATCACCCACTGCGTCACGAATCGCGCCAAAATATTGACGTACGTTTTGACAGGTCGGAGAACTGTCACCGCGTGTCACCTGGCCATAGACAATGGTCTGTTTACACCGGCGCGAATTACTGCCCGAAAACTATACGAAGAGGTTTCATTGTAAGTAGTTTACTTGATAATAGATTGTTTGTCGTTTTGTTTGCTATTATATTGAATGTATTGTTCTATTGTGGTGTTTGACCACTGGTTTACGCGTGCCAAATCATCCCTTATATTTGAATATGTTGTTTAAGTTAAGGATTGATTTGGCGATACTTTTGGCGATTTTTTTAAGACAAAAATTCGTTGTAACGTTGCTTTTTGGAGATTGAAATGCTATAGGTACTTCACTACATACCAACCGCCGTATTAATAAACATATTTTAGTTAAAAAGTGTTTTGCGCCTGTCACACTATCTATCATTTGTAAAAGTGTGAAAGTGACAAAACATTTTAACTAAAATAGGTTTATTATATTTTTATGAATAAGGGGGTTGGTATAAAACAATGTCGCTTTCTCTGTCCCTATGTCCCCATGTCCCTATGTCCCAATGTATGCTTAGATCTTTAAAACTACGCAACGGATTTTGATGCGGTTTGTTTTAATAGATAGAGTTATATTGATCTTATTTATATTGAGTTATATATTTACCATTATATTGATTTATGTAAGGTGTTTGATTGGTTGGTGGTTGGTGATTGCTTCCAAGATTTTTACAGTACTTTACTTTAGACTAGCAGCGCCCCGCAGTTTCACTCGCGTAGTTCCCATTCCCGTGGGAATACAGGGATAAACTATAGCCTATGTCACTCGCTGACAATATAGCTTCCAATTAGTGTAAGAATTTTTGAAATCGGTTCAGATTTGTAGATCTGTAGATCCCGAGATTACCCCTTACAATTTAACAAACACACAAACTTTACTTCTTTATAATATTAGTATAGATCAATTTAACCTTAGTGGCTTTTAATTTCATGAGCGTTGACACGTTATAAGCCGTCTGGGTCGTTTCTGGTTCTCGTACTAACAAAACAATAACCATAGTTATATATTTGCAATAGTCCCAACAGAACCGGGGACTGTCCTTGAATGCATTTTATAGTGTTATACAGGGATGGTCGCCGGATTGTGCATCCTTTACACAAGATTAAATATGTCAAAGGGCTTCCGTGTGTTGGCTTTGGCCCCATACTAGCCTTCCAAAAGACCGGGACTCCTTAATAGTCCCGTGAATGGAATTGATCATAGTTATACTTAATCGTGAGTAAGAGTCCTCTAAAGTCTAATATTTGGTTTAACCAAAAATATCGCAGTTCAAAAATGAACTCATATTTAAGATGTCTGGTTACGGTTAACTGTCTGGTTATAACTGGGATAGATAAATACATAAACAAAGATACATCCCTCTTTCCCGGGGGAAAAAATGATACAACCCTATTTTGAAATGATGGGACTTCTTAAAATCAAAATATCTAAAGCAGTAACTGAATCCATATATCCATATAATTCAAAATAGGGGTGTATAAGTACATAATATATTTATGGTTAAATCAATGTTGAAATCAAATAAAAACTCGTTCAAATCTAACAATACAGGAAACAATTATAATTTAACAATTGAAAACTATAAAATGAACGCAATGTATTATTACTACGAATAAAATTATTATACTGGGGTGAAAAAAACGCCGCGTTTTTTACGTTGACGCTATGTGGCTAAACTATGAGCTGAAAATTTAAGTACTTACATGCACTTTTATTTTATGTCATATATTTTTCTTTGTACCTCTGTCTATTTTAATACCTAATTTGGTGTTTAGTATTCTTTTAATCAGAATTAGCGTTTGAACTCATTAGATATTACTAAACTTTTAATTTCCTGTATTAAATTATATATTTAGTTAGACACATATCACAAATTCAGCTTGTCCTAAACTTAAGCAAGACAATTATTGGGTGCGTTAACGTGGACGTAGCAAGTAGGACAGCTAACCACTACACAACTTGATCCAAAACTATAATAACAAAACCGCGTCTAAAAAGCGCAGTGCGTGAACAACATAAAACCAATCGGTAACTATCGACCAGCCAGCGCTCGCTGTAAATGCATTAAAATATGGCCACAAAATTGTATCGGCTGAACGAGAACAGTTTAATTACAACGAAACCAAAGACCACACACGTTGTTCATTAAAACAACTCACATATATAAAATTATTATTATATTCACTCTTATAATTTCGCGCGCATGCATTTCGACCTAAAAAAACGATTATTAAAACATAACTTTAAGTTATTACAGTGTCAACAACTCAATTTATGGCGGAAAGGCGACGTTAACGCCCTCTGCGCGGGAAATCTCAGCCAATCACGCGCGTCCTTTTCAAACTGAGACGGACTTACTAAACTATACCCATCTCTTTCTTGCTCGCATCCTCCAGTGTAAGATGGTCTCTAATTTTCCCGCTTTCCTTTTAAATCGTTTGAAAACAGAATGCTAGAGCGGTTCAAGTTAGACTGACCGTTTTAAAAGTAATACTTTTGATGTTATTAATTTATGCGTAGTCATAGAGTTGGTGGTTTGTTTTTTTAATCGCGACTCTGTGTTGTGATTACACACGTTGCCAGCCAGTGTGGTATGTGATAATGTTTTAAGGGCTAAGGGTGTTACGTAGTGATTACGATTTATTAAAATTGATTTAAAAATATGTTTTAGAATATGATTGATTTTTGTACGACTTTGCACTGATGTCATAGAGTCGTAAATATATACCAAAAAATAAAATTTTGGCATAACCTAGTCAATAGTCAGCCTTTAAGAAGTGATACGCGGACATCGGTACATTCGGTTATTGATTTTATATTAAAGAAATATCACATTATCAATCCCTCTATCACCTCATTACACCGACTGACCCCTAACTATGTCCATTACCTGTATCACAGACGGACACATTTATCATCACAGACTGAGTTATACATTTAGGAATCATTTAAGAACAAGTTATACATTTAAGAATAATTTAAGTACAGTCTCGGAATGAAAAGGTTCGTCAATTTTCAAATTGATTCGTATAATGTGTCGCGAAAACATATTATCTTTTGAAACTATGGTACAGAATAGACTCGGGTTAAGGAAAATAATGTTCTACTGCTCGATGATAAAGTTCAAAATTATTCAGATCAGTGTTGTTTGACAGGATAAATATATTGTCAACAAGATTTTTGATAAACTAAAACCTTCTTGTTGGTTCAACCTGCCATTATTATTTCTGTTAAAACTATTGTCAGTCGGTCAATGTCGTCATTGCTAAATATCAAAGAGGTTTTTATATGCCGCGCGCACAAGGCAGTGTTTAAAAAAGGGTAGAAAAATCAAGCAAAACCTTATTCGATAGCAAACGTCATTGTATTTATTCAAATGTTAGCATCACTGTTTCTTACACTTGTATGTTGGCATAATTGTTTCTTGCAGTACTAGTGCAAGTGAAAACATACTCTAAGGTGACGAACCTTTTCATTCCGAGACTGTACTTAAGAAAAAAATATTTTCTTCTACCGACCCGACCTTTCTTCTTAATTATGATTGGTCTACAGTTTAAAAAGATTTGGCCGAATGTCAGTATGCTGGAAACTCTCATGTAATTCGTAATAAGCAGTTGCACTAACATTATCAGCTCAGCTCATATAATGTCCCCACCGCGGGGCTTGAGCCTACCCTGAAAGAGTACGATAAGGGACTAAGAAGACACATCAGATCCATTCAGCGTTTGTCCATACAAAACGATTTTGTATGCCGCGTATGCATCCATTCAGCTGAATCGTCTCCATACAAAACCGTTTTGTGAATGGAGCTGAATAAATATGTCTAATCCCTTACTCCTCAGTCCACCACGCAGCACGCTGACCAAGTGCGTTCTATTTTGCGTGAGGTGGGCGTCTAGTACCAGTTCAGTTCCTCCAAGAAGCCGATCAGTCTGGTTCTGGTGACTTCCTGGATTGTGCTGGGCGACCCGAGGAGCAGCCGTCTGTATGTTGCTAGCTGCTCACACTCAAGTAGCATGTGCCTAGCTGTTTCATCCACTTCGAGGCAGGCTCTGCACAGTGGACTATCTGTAATGCCTAGGGAAGGCCTAGGGTATAGAGATGTTTATTAAAATGACTATGACCTGTGATTGTCGCCGTCAAAAGCCGCTGGTCAAGACATCTTTAGTAATTTTCTGCTTAGTTTTAAGTTTCGAGTTGAAATGACAAACAGCATTCTGCGTTATCAAATCGACCATCTTATTATAATAAGATAGAGATAAATTCAATCGAACAAGCCATTCGTACTTTCTCAATTTCAAAATCCGAACCATTATTATTATAGACACAATCAACTCAAAAGACATTCGGACACTTCCAAATTCAAATTTAAAATATGTTCGGTTTGAATAGAGATAAAAATTATAATGATGGGCTTCGAATTTTGAAATGGGGAATAGACAACGCCTCTTGTAATTAGGCGGGAATACAAAAACATTTGGGTCCGCCGCCATATTGGATCTGTCGTTCCTAATGTACGAGTAAATTATAAAACTCATTTTTGTTTTGATGTTTTGTTTTATTAATTGTTTTTTTAGAGGTAGGGGGTAGGGATGAGATATGTTTACTTGAGGCAGTCGAGTTATAATCATGAATCTTTTAGCAGCTGACCGCGACCCTTAATTACTGTTTTATAAGTGTTTAGAGACTTAGATAATGCTAGATTCAAAACCAAAACGGTCTTTTTAAGGTATGTAATATAAAATCTAAAGTCAACTACAAAAAAAACATTAATGAACTGTCAACCTCATTAAAAAGAAGGCGATTTAAAAACAGTTTAAAAATAATCGATTAAAAAATCGAACAGTTATAATTTGCAATCAGTTTCGCCAGAAATACCGTATTTAATGCTAATTATATTTTATTTTGTCACCGATACGAAATACAATTTGAAATAACGAGTAATATGGCTGCGTTAATACGTATGTTTGTATTAATGTGTTGTTGGAAAAAACTGTTAATTATAAAACCATCAGCCATGATGGCGGTCGGCCTTCGAGGTCGATTATAAAAAATAAACCATTCCAAATTCAAATCGGGCGCGGTGGGAGATGAAACAGGGAATATACGTATTTATAGAGCTAAGAATCATTTTTGAATAGATTTGGCTTTAGTTATTTCACTAGCTGTACCCCGCGTAAATCCCATCCGTGGGTATTTTGGGATAAATTCTTAGTTAGATTTTCCCTAATCTGGACCAAAATTTATCTAAATCGGTTTAGTAGTTTTTGCGTGAAAGAGTAACAAACATCCATACATTCAAATCACGTTTATAATATAGGAGGAATGAGCAATTTTTTGAAATTAAACCCTTAATTTGGTTCCTTAGTTCCAGTTGTTTTATTTTTGATAAGACTTTTGTAATATCCCTAACGATGATGTTTCCTGTCTTCTTCTTGGCCGATTTCGGCCTCTGCAACTTTTTATTCGTTCAACGTACTAAACTCGAGCTTAGTTGTTCAGGTCGATGAGGGTGTTGATAATATTATGATAAGCGGAAACGAATTGTGTTCAGAAACATGCATTGAAGTAGAAACCATCTATAATAAGGTATTGTTAGATATATAATAGTAGTTGTGCCTCGCGATTTAATTCTTGTAATAAGCTCCACTCATAGCGGTCGTAACGTGATGTGATGTCACTAGGGTATCGAGAACCGGTATAAATAACAGAACCGGGATTTTCGGTACCAGTACTAATCAGAACCGGGATTTCCCGGGATTTTCGGTACTTTCGGGATTTTTTTCTTCTTTTTAGTTTTGGAGGTAAATATAGTCTAGAAAATATTATTTATATTAAATAACACATATTGCGCATTCTGGCATGACAAGATAAGCATTGATTGCTTTAACACATAAAAATAGCATCACGACTGAGCCTCTTAAAGCAGGAGGCAGGCCAGTGCTGCGGAAACTGCAAAAGCTGTTTTACGATGTCATCCACTCTGGGAGAACTCCAAAAGCATGGAATAGAAGCGTGATGGTGCTCTACTTCAAAAAAAGGGATAAAACCCTGCTGAAGAACTATAGACCCATCTCGCTTTTGAGCCATGTTTACAAGCTCTCGAGGGTTGTCTCAATTCGTCTATCAAGAAGACTCGACGAATTTCAGCCCCTCGAACAGGCCGGGTTTCGAAGCGGTTAAAGTCTATTCAACTGTGCAGAGGTGTAAGACAGGCAAGAAGGTGAACAGGTGAAGAGTTTCGGGGATATAACATCATATCCCCGAAACTCTTCACCAACGCGCTGGAAGACGTATTTAAGACTTTGCCTTGGGCTGGATGGGGCATAAACCTAAATGGCGAGTGCATCTCACACCTCCGGTTTGCAGACGATATCGTACTAATGGTGAAAACGCCGCAAGAACCACACTGGATGCTGAATGACCTAGCAGATGCCTCTCGTCGGGTCGGCCTCGGCGTGAACTTTGACAAGACCAAGGTCATGGTTAATAGCCTTGTTATGCTGGAGCCGATCCTAGTACACGGTACCCCTCTCGAGATTGTTCAAAAATACAACTACCTCGGGTAAATAATGCCATTATTGGGTAGAAACAATCTGGAAAGTGAGGTTAAGAAGCGAATACAGCTGGGCAGCGTTTGGTAAACTTCCACGAGTCTTCTCATCGCAAATTTCACAGTGCCTAAAAACAATAGTTTTCAATCAGTGAGTCCTACCAATGATGACCTACGGTGCCGAGACGTGGACACTCACGTGGCTGGTCCACCAATTTAAAGTCGCTCAAAGAGTTCTGAAGGGATATGCTCGGAGTTTCTCTGAAATATCGCATTCGCAATGAAGTGATCAGACAGAGAACTAAAGTCACCGACATAGCTCAAGGAATTAGCTCTCTAAGTAGCAGTGGTCTGGCCACATCTGTAGGAAAACCGATGGTTGTTGGAGCAGAAGAGTTCTCGAGTGGACACCGCGACTCGGCAAAAATAGTGTTTGACGTCTTGTGGCTAGATGGAGCGATGATCTGCGCAGGGTAGCCGGGAGAGAGTGGATGCGACGTGCCGCCGACAGGGCACATTGGCGCAAGTTGGGAGAGGCCTAAGTCCAGTAGGGGACGCAAATTAAAATACAGTTATAAATTCACTTTTGATAAAGTTGTACATATAACACATCAACGTATATCGTAGGCCGATTCTCCTAAATAGTATCTCCATTTTGGTCCTTATAATTAAACTTTCTTGTTCTCTTGGCAATGTGTCTTCAAAAAGATCATTGCATCACCTAATCGAGATCTAATTTTGTTACAAAAAAGGCCAGCTGAGGAGAAAATTCTTTCTGGCTCCACGCTAGTAGTTGGAATTGTGAGAGGTGTTCGTAAGCTTTGTAAGTGCTTACCACATTTTGTCTTATAACGGAATAATGATCTACCACGTACCTACAGATACAACATTTTAATGAGAATATGGTTTTAGCTTGAATATTTTGTATAAAAAGAATAAATGCTGTTAATAGAAGATTAAAATCAAACAAATGATTATATAGTTAACATGATTCGTTATTTCCCGAAAATACCGAAAATCCCGGTTCTTATTCATTGAGAACCGGTTCTTTGACTACTATTAAAGAACCGGGAAATCCCGGGATTTTCGGTTCCGGGATTTCCCGGTTCTGAACCCTAGATGTCACACAGCTTTCTTATAATCTATACTAATATTATAAAGAGGAAAGATTTGTTTGTTTGTTTGTAATAAATAGACTCCGAAACTACTGGACTGATTTCAAAAATTCTTTCACTAATGGAAAGCTATTTTATCAGCGCGTGACATAGGCTATATTTTATCCCCGTAATCCCACGGGAACGGGAACTACGCGGGTGAAACCGCGGGGAGCTACTAGTAAATTTATAATCTTACACTATTTTTTTTTCTTTTCAAATAGAACCAGTAATTCTTAAGATTATGTGCAATCAAACAAACAATTCAGCTTTATAGTATTAGAGCAGATGCCGTGTCTATCAATGCATATCTCTACGTAATCAACACACTGTTCCATTTACAAAATAACCTTTAAAGTGAGATGTAATGATATAAAATTAGCGAGTGCGAGCGAGATAGAAACAAGATAAATGTATTAATCGGCTCGTAATTTTTAAAAATGTTTTTCAATATGGAGGACGTTTCTTCGAAATATGGAAAATTGATTTTTGTTTTTATTTTAAACTGAGATTTAATATGCAAGTTATTGTTTTGTCATTCTGTTTATCCTGTATGATTAAATGAGCAATTTGTACTAAATTATAAAGATGAAGAGTTTGTTTGTTAAATTAAACACGCTAATCTCAAGAACTAAGTAATACTTAGGGTCTATTTCACCTCTTCTTCTTAGCGTGTCGACTCATATTTTTGAGGACCAAAACTCGGCCACCGATATAGCACTTTAAGTGGCCTTGTAAAGATTCTCGCGTGTGCAGGTGTAGGGACACGTACGCCAGATTATTTCACCATCTTCAAGTAACGTTCGAAATACCAAGTACGTACTCCGAAAGTTACTTGAAGACATGCTTTGTCTTTGTCACTTGATATAAAGTAAGAAAGAGACAAAAACTAACTTTACTTGGTGAGTAATTTTACTTGAAGGTCGTGAAACAGGCCATTACACTTATATACTGGTTCGAATAGGACATTCTTTAAGTAAGTAGCTTTTAATGTTTGATAGTTCATTTATCGAGGAAGGCTATATCATCACGCTATGACCAATAGGAGCAAAATATCCAAATAATTAAAAAACAGTTTGACACTCAATTGGGCGCTTATGAATGTCAAAAAGCTTACAAAGAAAATTCATAAATATTATTGACTAGCAGCGCCCCGCGGTTTCACCCGCGTAGTTCCCGTTCCCGTTGGAATATGAGGATAAAATGATAATAACCTTCCCAGTGAATCACTCTATCTTTTAAAATAAACCGCGTCAAAATCCGTTGCGTAGTTCTAAAGATCTAAGCATACAATATAGGGACAGAGAAAGCGACTTTGTTTTATACTATGTAGTAATGTACGTTAGTATCTATATACACAATTTGTAGACAGACAATCATCGTTAAGGCAACAAAACCCAGTGGAAATAGATTAAGAAAAATGTTCACTAGATTATAAAATATGATTCGGCCGATTTGGGGTGATGTGTCGTGACACCATTAGTTCAGATTTACAGGGAATATTACGTTTTATTTTTGACGACAGCGCCCCGAGGTTTCACCCGCGTAGTTTTCATTTTACCCCCCTTTTCTCCCCCTAGGGGGAGAATATCCAAAAATCCTCTCTTAGTGGTAGCTTGCTCCTCCCAACAAACACACGTGCCTCTCAGCTCTCTACGACCAGTAGTTTCGGCTGTGCATTGTCTATCAGTCAGTACGTCACTCAGTAACTGAGTCTGAGGATATTGATATCTTTGATTTACACGATCACTACACATTGAAATAAAACACTTAAACGGATTTTTGTCGTGGTTGTATATTGTTATACATTTTCTGACGTGATCACAGAAGTCTTCTGTGATCACGGGTTCTGTAAAGATTCCGAAACGTCAGAAAATGTAAAACAAAATACAACCACAACAAAAATCTGTTTAAGTGTTTTATTTCAATGAGTCTGAGGCCTCTGTCTTAACCAAAGTTTAGCCATATAATATCCCTGCTACCCCCAAAACCACATCCCCCCTAGCGTCCCTGCGAGCCGCCAGGTGTGGGCACAAAGGGCTCCAACGACCCGCCCCTTGCTAATGCACCCTGTTTATTTATTAAACCCATGATACTGTTGTGATTTGGACCCATTGAATTTTGAAGGGATGTTCGGTAACTATCTGGTTATTATGTGTCTATGTAGGTGGTAGGTAGAGCAAATAATGAAAAACAATTACTGCTAAAATTGAGTTTGACATTGGGAAAATGCTTCAAAATTTTCATCTATTCATCTTTACTTCCTTACTATCCCTAACTAATCCTTACTTCCTAACTTAATATTATAAATGCGAAAGTAACTCTGTCTGTCTGTTATCTTTTCACGGCTAAACTACTAAACCGATTGACTTGAAATTTGGTACAGGAGTAGCTTATGGTCCGGGGTAGGACATAGGCTCTGTTTTATCCCGAAATTCTCACGGGATCGGGAACTACGCGGGTGAAACCGCGGGGCGGTGCTAGTTTATTCATACATAAAATTTTCATGGTGTGTAAACACGTTGTAGGGTTAAGATCTAGACTGTAAACCCAAATTAAGTATCACTTGTGTGTAATTTAGATTGTAACTTGTTGTGTCACCTCAATCTAATATATAAAATTCTCGTGTCACAGTTTTCGTTGCCATACTCCTCCGAAACGGCTTGACCGATTCTCATGAAATTTGTGAGCATATTCAGTAGGTCTGAGAATCGGAAATCCATTTTTCATCCCGAAATTCCCACGGGAACGGGAACTACGCGTGTGATACCACAGTAAATGAATAAAATAAAAATCTATTCTGTACATGAGTCCGAGACACACAATATGGTATAACTCTCGTCTAGTCAAGTTTATCTACTATATAAAAATAAGTCGGGTTTTCCTTCCTGACTAACTTGAGAACGGCTAGACCGATTTGGCTTATTTTTTCTTTGTTAGTTTTCTAATACTCTGTAGAAGGTTCTTATGTAAAAAAATCTGGAAACTCAACGGGAAAATTGGACCCGTGCGAAGCCGGGGCGGGCCGCTAGTGCCCTATACAAATACATAGGTTTATATTGGTACTGTACCGTTACTGTATTATTATTGAATTTTGTGGAAGCAACGCATCATTGAGTAGTTATTAAAAAGAAAACAAAAACCTTTTTAAAAGTCTTCAAGTGAACACTTGAAGCTTGATACTCTACATAGACATATAGACAGACGGACAGACGCAAAGGCAAACAGTACACAATTTATTGATTACTAGCGGCGCCCCGCGGTTTTACCCGCATAGTTCCCGTTCCCGTAGGAATATGGGGATACAATTATACTAAAAACTTTTCCCACTGAATCACTCTATCTATAAAAACAAACCGCATCAAAATCCGTTGCGTAGTTTTAAAGATCTAAGCACACATACGGACATAGGGACAGAGAAAGCGACTTTGTTTTATACTATGTAGTGAAGTTAATTATACACATTATTGTTAATTTGAAAACCTTTGTACATACTTATAGATTCTAAGGGTGGTTTTATACTTGATGCGAAGTAGGTGCGAAAGAAACGTAATGTTGTTGAAATAGTCGAAATAATTACCATGACCATGTGCAACCAGCCCAGGGCATTTCTTTAATGTGAAAATGTGAACTAAACTATGAATACCCGTGCGGGGTGAATATTTGTGTGAACCACAAATGTTTGTCTCGGTGTGGGTGTGTGTGTTAATGTGTGTAGTTTCTGATACCCTAGATACAAGTTACGGACTTAGTTAGGGGTCAGTTACTATAATGAGATGATGGAGGGAATGATTATGTTATGGTAATATTTTCTTGATTCATACATTTTTTTGCGTTATTTTTAGAAATACGGGATCTAGATTTAAGTCTTTTCCAATTCGGGGTGGTAGATTCTCAAAGTGTTTACTAAAATAATGTTTGCTGAAAAGTTCGGTTATTTTTATTTATAAGTTACGTCCTTTGTTAATTAAGTAATACTTTGACATTAATAATAATGATTTCGAATACTGAACTGTTTTTTTTTTAAGTTTTTACGTGAAAGACTAACAAACATCCATCGTCACAAACTGTCTCATTTATAATATTAGTAAGACCCACAATTTTTAAGCGCTCAAGGCCCAGTGAAACGCTCATGGCCCAGTGAAGCGCTCATGGCCCAGTGAAGCGCTCATGGCCCAGTGAAGCGCTCATGGCCCAGTGCTACCCACAGACCACTTGTGATCTGTGCTGTTAAGCAACATCTGGCAACGTCATGGCTGTGATGGGTCATTACTAAAATGACTTTTAATTTCATTAGCGTTTCCGTGCCTCGGAGGGCACGTAAAGCCGTCGGTCCCGGTTGTCGTACTAACATCATCGACAGTCGTTACGGGTAGTTAGAGCCCTCAAAAGTCTAACATTTGGTTTAACCAAAAAATGTCGTATAGCCCTCTGGGTTGTGAAGGTCTGATGGCAGTCGCTTCACGTAAAATACTGACATTCTGCCAAATCTGGTTAAACTGAAAACCGACCCCAAATAGATATGGGATAAAGGTTCGGAAAAGAGTAAGCCACAACCCACAATTTCAATTATATTTGCCAAAGCCTTACTTCAATCGTACTAAAATGAGCCAGTAGAAGCGCCCTAAGTAAGTATTGAAACCTAGTACTTACTCCAGTACCTAGTGATTAAGTTAATGCACTGCTGCAAGTATACACCGACTAAATACATAACAAACTATTACGGGGTATAATTTAATTTATTATTCACTTTGAGAAGGTTCTGTTCAATAGAGTCCTTTTATGAATTATTTCGTTTGTTTTTTATTTAGATTATTGTCGTAGAGGTTTAAAGTAGTGCTGTTTTTTTTAAAAGAAAATCATGACGATTGGCTTTCTCGTATTTTTATGAAGAAAATCAATTGTATAGTGCTGTCTGACGACCTCAATGGCAGAGCCACCATGCCGGACTGCCATCCGTAAGGTTGCGGGTACTATTCCCATGCGGGGTGAATATTTGCGTGAACCACAAAATGTTTGTCTCGGTCTGGGTGTGTGTGTGAATGAAGTGTGTGCGTAGTTTCTGATACCCTAGATACAAGTGACGAACTTAGTTAGGGGTCAGTTACTGTAATGAGATGATGGAGTGAATGATTATGTTATGTTAAGGGACTTGTAGATTTCCCTAGCTTGGTAGACATAGTTATCCTAGTTTGTTTCCTATATGTACTACTATTTGTTTCGGTTTCATCATCAATACTTGATGTGCTATGGCTATTCCTCCTAACTGTGGCTCGATACTCTTAACTACTTGTATAATGCTACTCAAATATATTTTAATATCAACATTATGGCCGTTTTTTTACATTTGTTGTCATTTTGGTGACAACTAAGTACTCCGCTTACTCAATAGCGCCATAAAACTTAGATGGTTGTCATGGAAACAGTATTCTGACGTTTATTAGACAAAATTTTTATATCCAACAAAGACCACTGAGACACCATAGCCATATGAATAAATTTTAGCAGAATACCAAATTTCTGACACTCTCGTTATGGTGCCTCAATATCAACATATTGTCTGATCAATAATGTCAAATTGCGGACTCCATCCCCTGTACTAATAATAATTATGTATCAATAAAAGAAAGGCATTTAGCCTGCAGTGGGATTTTACACGACGATACTATTTATCTATCAACTAAGTAGTATTAAAAAGAATAAACGTTTGTTTTTTTATTTGTTTGTTTGCGAATTGAATAGGCTCCAAAACTGCTGGTCCGATTTAGGTGACAGGTATTCCTCATAGCCAGGAAAGAGACTTAGAACTCATCACTACTTGCATAGTATAAAACAAAGTCGCTTTCTCTGTCCCTATGTATGCTTAGATCTTTAAAACTACGCAACGGATTTTGATGCGGTTTGTTTTAATAGATAGAGTGATTCAGTGGGAAGGTATTAATCATAATTTTATCCCTATATTCCTACGGGAACGGGAACTACGCGGGTGAAACCGCGGGGCGCTGCTAGTTTTACCTTAAACCCATGGGTGAGGCGCTACTAGTATTTTAAATTTAGCTCTGAAACGACCAACACGCATTTTCTTCCTTCTACCAATATCATCAAAAAGAAAGTTTTTTAGATCTTCCGTACCGACACATTAAAAGCTACAATATAAAATGCTCCAAACCACGACCAAACCCACTAGCTATACCTAGTGAAACACGCTCGGACCACCCAAGTGGTTACGTAAATAAACAGTTGTTGTATTAACGGCGCGATTACGGCGCTGTAGCCGCGCGTTTCACGGGCAGATTACTCATTCACTGAAAACATGTTTTGACTTGATTATTGGGTTTTTAGTAGTAAATAGGATTTTATTTGAAATGCGTTGGTGTATCCGGAACTTTGGACTAAAAATATAGGTAACTAGCTGCGCAGTTTAACCCGCGTAAATCCCAATCCCATGGGAATTTCGGGATAAAAAGTATCTTATGTGTTATTCCTAGTTGTAAGGAACATCTGTACCAAATTTAATCAACATCGATACAGTAGTTTAGCCGTGAATAGGTAACAGACAGAGTTACTTTCGCATTTATAATATTAATATATACTTAGTAAGGATAAGGATGCGTTGTATCCGTAGATATTGAGGCCATTTTGGGATATAAATATAATACATACTGCCTTCAAAATTCTACTCTAGAACGGCCTTCACCTAGCTGGAAATATAGGGTTACAAAAATAGAAATGTTTTGATATACATTGTGTGTGTTTGATATACACCGAACAGCGAAATAAAATTCTTCTTTTGTAACTGGTTAGAAAAATTTAGTTACAAAAATGGAATAATAATTCAAAATTCAAAAATTATTTATTCAATTAAGGCCTCAATGAGGCACTTATGAACGTCACTGAATCTACCACCGATTCGGAATTACATCAGCCGAGAAGAATCGGCAAGAAACTCGGGCTGGTATTTTTTTTAAATAAAACGAAATACAAATGTCGCTTATAACTAATGTCAACAATAAATTAAAACGTAACTAGTTAAAAGCGAAAATAATTTCGTTTCTTGTAACTGGAGATTTCAGTTACGAACATGGATGAAGGCGCTCTGATATACCTTTTTTTGTTCTGCTGTGAATACCTAGCTATAACAAACAACTAATTAACAAAAGAAGAAGAAAGCTGAAAAGAAATTAAGGAGACCTTTGCCCAGCAGAAACATTTTCACAAATATGGTTTTCTTTTTTCTTCTATCATGAAAGATTTCAGGCTAACTGAAACCACGAAGCACACCTATGCAAGATAAAGTGATTGATAACGTTATGCTCTTATTATAAAGTTCTCAGTAATCAAACAACAATAAAATAAATTTAAATAATAATGATGACTCACCTCGTGATGGCGGCGTAGATTGACATTTGACAGGTGTTTGCGCGGGAAACCTGAGTGACAGCGCGCGTCGCCTCGTTAGTGCCGCCATGTTGGCATTACAACCGAGTTTTTTTTCTATTGTTTCTTTGACGTTGTCTATGGCGCTGTTTGTTTATGGTAATTGTTTGGTAGGTACTTTTTTATTTTATTTGTTACTAGCTGTGTCACGTGGTTTCTTTTGCGTAGTTCCCGTTCCCGTGAGAATATGGGTATAAAATATAGCCTACTAGCTGTGCCCCGCGGTTTCACTCACGTAGTTCGCGATCCCGTGGGAATTTCGGGATAAAACCTAGCCTTTGTCCTTCCCTGGACCATAAGCTACCCCTGTACCAAATTCAATCGGTAAGTTGTAATCAGTAGTATAGCCGTGAAAAGGTAACAGACAGACAGACAGAGTTACTTTCGCATTTATAATATAAGTAAGGAAGTAAGGATGACACTTACAAATAATGTGGTTTTGTATTGGTGAAAGAATTTCAAAATCAGTACCTATATCACGAGATTACAACTTTACAAACTTTAGCTCTTTATAATATTAATATTAAGTATTAGTTACTAACTTTGCCATGGGGTTGCTGACTATACCTATAAATCAAAAACCTTTTGGGAATTTTGCAATCCTAATCCTAACTAGTCCTATCTAATCCTAACTTCTTAATCCTAATCCTAACTAATATTATAAATGCGAAAGTAACTCTGTTTGTCTGTTACCTTTTCACGGCTAAACTACTGAACCGATTGACTTGAAATTTGGTACAGGGGTAGCTTTTAGTCCGGGAAAGAACATAGGATACTTTTTATCCCGAAATTCCCACGGGAACGGGAACTACGCGAGTGAAACCGCGGGGCGCTGCTAGTACAAACTAAATCGATCTACTTTGAAGAGTAAGTACTCAAGTATTAATCATTTGTAGTTTTTTAGTACTTCGCACAAAGAATCAAACCTACAATCAATCAATTAACACGACTAACTCAACCACTTAACACATGCAGCCGTTTAAAATAAAAAACTTACTCCGTAACACAGAAGTCTATGACGCATTTACCATAAACTAATTATACTTTCAATTGTCAATTGTTTAACAGACGCATAGAGAACAATACAGTTTTTTTTTAAACCACAGATAATAAGGTGTCAAAGTGTTAGAACTACTGTGTCGGATTTGATGATGTTTGTACTTCAAACAACGCCTGTTTTTTATGTTTGTTTAATCAAAAAAATATAGTAGCTTAGAAGCTTCGATTCTTATGTAAGTGGTTTTACACCCATTTCACACATGGCTAGTGTTTTAGATCACCAACATGCAAGCTTACAAAATTTGCAGCAAGCGTAGTGACTTGGCAGATGAGGTCCTTTTCTAAGTACTTAAGTACTTATTTCCCAGAATTTAGAAGTTGAGTTTAAACAACGTTTATTTATTCAACAAAAAAATATTAAAGATCTTTGCCACGTATCTCAATAGCTAAGTACTTAGTATGGCTAGAGAGGTTTCTTTGATAAATATAGAAATACACACATCAAAAGTGTCTAGGGATCAACATATATTTTTGCAATAACTTTTCTCCTGATTAAAATTAATTAAAATTTTCTTTAAGGATTCATCAAATAAAGTGTTTTCGTTTGTCACAGTAACGATAAACCAAGTCACCTTTGCATTAATAACGAAATTTGCCATTTTCCTAATAAAGGGATTTTTGACATTTGAACCACTAACATTAAAGTTCGAAAAAAAGACTGAAATGACTGAAAAGAAACAGTTTTCTTTAAAATTTTATTGGGTAACTTAAACAATTAATAATCCGTGTTTCTACCGCGAACACTAACAACACAAGAACATCGGTTTGGCATACTCAAAATGAGTTCATCCAAATCACGCTGTGGAATGGCCGCCCATGTTCGTTGCAACAACAAAAAAAGGTCTTCTTGCGACTGGATACCCTCCATATTCGGCAGAGCTCTTCTCTGTAGCATATCCCATGCATGCTCAATCGGGTTCAAGTCTGGCGACTGAGCAGGCCAGGGCAGGACATTGATGTTAGCTGCGGCGAGAGTCTGTCTTACAACTCTTGCGGTGTGCGGTCGTGCATTATCATGCATTAACTGAAATAAGGGACCGATTTGCACTTGTAGAGGAACGATGACGTCTGATACAATCGTCTCAGCATAAATTTGAGCGTTGAGGTTGCCTCTGATCCAAATCAACTCAGTTCTTCCGCCGATCCAAATACCCGCCCATACCATGATGGTTCCACCACTATAAGGATGGACTTCCTGGCAGGATTTTAATCGCTGTTGGCGTCCAGGGGTTCTCCAGTGTCGTATACGTCTTGTATCCGGTCTCATACCAAAACGAGACTCATCAGAAAAGCACACGAAACGCCATTGTTCTTCTGCCCAATTTCTGTGTTCAAGAGCCCATTGATATCGAATCCTACGATTGTGCATTGCTATAGGTGGTACCCGTAGCGGTCTTCGGGAATGAAGGTTCACTTCATGCAAGCGGTTTCTGACTGTTTGGTCGCTAATTAAGTTCCCTGAAGAGTGATGAAGCCGCACGGCTAACATCATGTCGGTTATTGTTGGAGCTCTTCGAGTTAAGATTTGAATGTATCGGTCTTGTCTCCGTGTGGTGCAGCGATACCGTCCTCCATGGCGCTCAGCCACGGTACCAGTGCTTCGGTAACGTGTCCAAAGTCGACTGATAACACTCTGACTTGTATTCAGAGCTAAAGCCACAGTACGTTGCCGGGAACCAGCTTCTATCATTCCCACGGCTCTGAGCATTTCTTCCCTGCTTAAATGACGTCGCCGCTCCATAATAACGTTGGTTTTAATCAGTAGTAGGGAAACAGTAGCACTAATAATGTCTTCAATGCGTTGTATGTTTTTATAGGGAAAATATTGACAGCTGATTTTCATCTTTTACTCGAATTTGATTCACAGTTCCTGATTCAAATTATGAAATGCACCAAAAAGGATCCATATAAATTTATAAAATCATAAATTTATTACAAAGCCACATCTCAATCTCAAGAAATCCGCATAAAAATGCTTGATCCCTAGACACTTTTGATGTGTGTAAATTTAATTATCTTCAATCCATCTATCTATTGAAGAAACTGCATCAAATACCGTTTGTCAACATTGGATTGTTACAGAATTCAACTCTTAACGCGATGAGAATCGGGAAAATATTTCGTTTAAGTACTAACTTTCTTGATTTTTCAAGACTTAACTATATGAAAAATCAAAAGCTATATTTTTTACATATAAATATATCTACCTAATTAAGGATCGGTTGCTATAATGATAATGATTGATTATTAAATTACTTCTATGACTCAAGTACCTAAAGCCGCCGGCATAGCTAGTAAGTAAATAAATAAACTACAATTAATACAGACATTAGCAAAAAATACTAAAAATCAATAAAAAAGATTACAATCAAACTACTCACAAAAGACGCGCGAAATCAACAAATTAAAAATAATATATTTATCAACATAATATACAGCTTAATTTACTTACTTATAATGTAATAATTTGTGAAAAAAACTAGTTTTTCTAATACCCTACTTCAATTATACAATATGGCGTCTATCTGTATAATAATTCTGTCAAAGTTTAATTGAAAGTCGGCTCCATGCGCTCAAAACCAATCGCGCTATTATTGATACATTATACTCCGCGAAAGAGCCATACCACCAATTTACAACGAAATTACAAATCTACCAAGCCCACTAAATACACAATGAGGTTAAATCAATTCAGGTATCTCTGTCCCTCTCTCGCGTACAACAAACTGCGGTAATAAAAAGAGATGGACTATTTCCTGTTGTAAGGTTTCCATGGCTGTCTACGCCTACAAAACGAACGGGGAAGGGAAAAAAGCTTGTTTGTTAAGGGGCGTGTCGCCTATCGGTGTGTGGATGAAACAGTCGGTCGCCCGCAGCCGTCGCGAACGGACACACTGACATTTCAATTCTGACATCTACAACTGTCAGTCACGCGTCAAAAAAACGATAGCGCGGCACCAACGACGCATCGATTCGAATTAAGAAATCATGCTAATTCAACGTATCGAATTACTCGATTAATATTAATGTTTTTATTTTAAAATTCGTGCTGGACACTGACAGTATTATAATCGATATAGAGCGGACATTTTAATGTATTTAATCGTGTTTTGACTTTGTAATTTTTTGTGTTGTGTATCGCGGTATTTGTAATGGCGTTCGAGGACCGGTGTAGCCCGAATCAGGCGAACAGTCCGGGCCCTGTGACGGGGAGAGTGCCAGCCCCTCACGCGGAGAACCCGACCTACTGCCAGCCGAATCAGAACCAATACACTTGCACCACAATCGATTCAAGGTACGAGAGAACATCACCAAACATGACCATAGTCAAAATGCAACCAAACTCCCCTCCTCCAAGCCCGGAGAACCAGAACGAAATGGAGATCTACCAAAACTACTACAGACCAGAAACGCCTGATGTCAAACCGCAGATAAACCAGGAAGACAGGTTCGAACCTGACAAGCGAAACAGACAACAACCATCAGCTCCTATCGGCTTCTCAATCACCAACATCCTCCATCCAGAATTCGGCCTAAACGCGTTAAGAAAAACCAACAAAATTGAAGGGCCTAAACCCGTCGGCCCAAATCACAGCATTCTGTACAAACCTTACGACTTATCGAAACAAAATGACTATCAGAAATACAGCTTTGATTATTTGAAATCTAAAGAGAATGACTTCAATCCTCTACCTCCTTTGGGGGGATTGAGGCAGACAGTATCTCAGATTGGAGAGACGAGAGAGGTGCCGAAGGTTGTAGAGCCACAGAAGAGGCCAGACTCTGCTAACTCCATGGTGTCTTCAACGTCTTCGGGGGCAGTTTCTACGTGTGGCAGCACTGAAAACAGCCAAGGGAACCCTGCTCTGTGGCCAGCGTGGGTGTACTGCACCAGATATAGTGACAGGCCTAGTTCTGGTAAGTTTTTACTTTCATACTTTTGATTTTCGTCTGTAGGTTGGCAATTCTACTTTTATGCCTACTTATTTTAAATTTTTGTATGTCAGCGGTTCGTTTCATTGACAAACCTAGGTATCTATATTGTGATTTTAATGGAGAAATGTGATCCACGTTGAATTAATGCCATATGCAATGCTGATAATGATGATTAACAACCTGTTTTCAAGTGTTTCGTATCCGATGGAGATGTTTGTCATACATACTTATGTAAGGCCTGTGACAATACAATATAATGATCATGAACAGATTCTATATGTATTTTATAGCAGAGGTGTTAATTAACAATGGATATTTCTTAATAAGTAGCCCACTCGTGTTTCTACTAAGTCTGCTGCACTACTAAGTAGTATAGTAGTGTCACGGGGAAGTAAAAATTCCTTTGACTCAGATAAGCCTATATACGTTAAGCCTATAGGCTCAGCAAATACTTAGGGCCTATTTCACCATCTTCAAGTAACGTTATCTGATCTGGCTCCAGGTTAGTGATCATCAGTACGTACTAATTAACCTTAGGGCTTAATTCACGATCTTCAAGTAAAGTTCCAAGTACTCACAAGTTTTGTCTTTGTCACTTGATATAAAGTAAGAAAGAGACAAAACTAACTTTACTTGGTGAGTAACGTTACTTGAAGGTCGTGAAATAGGCCCTTACACTTATGTAGGTACTTCATAGGTACACTAGTCTATATGCTACTGGTTTAAACCAAATTTAAAAAAGGAAGAGGTTCTTTATTCAATTGCCATTATTTAAGAACCGATTCTTTTTTGTCTGACAGTACTTTTTTTTTCAATTGGTCCTATACATTTTTTTCTTAAATAAAGTCGGTTTCTTTCATCAAAATTACATTATTATCAAAACCAGTGTTTAGCCTGAAGATTATGTTTGTTTTTTGTTGTTTTTCAGTATTAATAACTCTTTTTTGCTATCAAATGGTAGAATAATAGCTTTATATGTTTAATGTTCGTGAAAGATGACTCAAAGTTGCCATGCGTGTCATAACTGCTTGTATTACGGCAATTTAAGGAGTTTTTTTTTTCAGAATTTATGAGTTAATATACGGAGGGAAGTAATGTTCAGAATTTCGCATCGTTTTAGAGTAGGTACATGGAATATTTAGGTATATTATTTTTCAGGTACAGAATGCCTTGGTATTACGTTTCAGTTTTGTTAGCTATACTCGTTGTGATTTCGTGTTTGAGATCACCAACACGCTCCAAGCGTGGTGATTACGTCTATTCCTCCTCACTGTACTAATATCATCAGTGAGAGATCTTACAGGACGATACTACTACTATATACTCGTGTTTGAGATCACCAACACGCTCCAAGCGTGGTGATTACGTCTATTTCTTCTCATTGTACTACATCATCAAAGAGACAAGGCTACCAGGAATCTTAAATGGCAGTACAAACTGTATATCATCAGTGAGAAAGAGATAGACCTAACATAATCATTCACTACATCATCTCATTACAGTAACTGACCCCTAAGTTCGTAACTTGTATCTAGGGTATCAGAAACTACGCACACACTCATTCACACACACACCCAGACCGAGACAAACATTTATGGTTCACACAAATATTCCCTTTAAAACGAACCCGCAACCTTACGGATGGCAGCCCGGCATGGTGACCACTCTGCCATCGAGGTCATCAAACAAAACACACCATGAACAACAACTTTATCACTCAAAAACAAAACGCATCGAAAAAACTAATCAACTTTAAAATGAATTCAAAATTATTCACAGGATGAACTCACGTCGTACGAAGATACAATTTGGTATCTTGTTTCATGAATAAAGGTACAGGGATAGATGGCCCGTGACGGCAAACAGCTGATTTGGTTTTATAATGACAGTTGACACTTGGGAGAACAGAAAAAAAACATTGTTGAATATTATCAGTGTAGTGCCACAATCTTTTCTGTGCCGGTGACAGCGTCGCTGTAATCGCATCTTTTGGTTGTCAGTTTATTAAAAACTAGCTGTGCCCCGCGTAGTTCCCGTTCCCGTGAGAATTTCGGGATAAAAAGTATCCTATGTTCTTTCCCGGACCATAAGCTACCCCTGTGCCAAATTTCAAGTCAATCGGTTCAGTAGTTTAGCCGTGAAAAGGTAACAGACAGACAGACAGAGTTACTTTCGCATTTATAATATTAGTAGGGATGTATCCAAATAACAGAGTCCAAATGACAATAGTAGCTTCCAATTTTTGCCGCCGGCACAGAAAAGATTGTGGCACAGTATCAGACATATTGCGTTGTTTTAGACTAGTGTTGTAAAGCTGAAGAGTTTGTTTTAACGGGCTAACCTCAGGGGTCCTTTAGGAGAGGAGCTATCTATATATACTTACTTATTTATAAGAAGCTGGAACTTTTGTTTGGTTGAGCGCGCTAATCTCAGGCACTAACTTTCTGATTTGTTTTTTTAGTGTCGGATAGTCCATTGATTGAGGAAGGCTCGAAGCTATTAGGCCTTATAATAGGAATACTAGTATCTAGCTAGGTAGAGTACTAGCATCATTGATAGTCGTTACGAGTGGTTATAACACTCAAAGGTATAACATTTTGTTTTAATCACAAAATGTAAGATCTTATAAGATCAGTTCTTAAGTTTCTATTTGACTTATTGTACAGATTTTACAATTATTCCAGTAAGATCTTGCTCTCATTTTTCATTTTCTCGTTTTCTTGTGTAAACAAGCTTTTACATTTATAAATTTATTAGAATATTATATTTTATTAGATAAAAAATCTACCATCAAATTTGTAGCAAGCAAACGTCAGTCACATCTTCAAGATGGCGTCGCGATGACAGCTGTCATCTGTCAAGTTGTGTATGAAGTACAGACAAGGTTTATTAGTGCAATTTTCTTTTTATTTTTATTAAAAAGAAATTGTTTGTAACATTGTTTGTTGAAGATTCACACGAGAAAAAGGTGATGATATGGTGTATTCTTTATGCCTACTTATTTGTTGATAGGATATTTTATTTGTTAATTATTTTTATATTGAAATAAAGATCTTATTTTAATTTGTAATCTTTAAAAATAAAAAATTACCGATGGTTATAAATCTTGGAAGATTTCGAAAAAAATTCGACTACATTTTTAAAAGAACTTTGTTTTTTTTTAAACTATTATTATTTTAAAAATATTGTCTTTCTATATTTTCTAATACCAGAGTTAGTTTAAATTTAAAACTACAAGAATTACGCGTACAAAACCGCAAAACTCCATCTATCAACATACAGTTCTTAATAGGACGAGAAAAATAAATGCATTAAAAAAAACTGTAATGAAATACAGTACTGGCTATAACGAGGCATTACACAAGCCTACCATAAAAATGCAATAAACTAAAAGAAAAATTGACAACATAATAACACGAATTAAAATCCAACCCTTTTAACCTTAATTACATACAGATAAAGCACAAATTCGAACGCGTGCAGAATTAAATATTTTTTCACACTTGATACCTACTTGATATTTTCCATAAACGATTGCCAAGTTTAATTTGCGGTTGATTCAATTTGTTTTCAGCCTTATTTTGTTTGAAATAAGACTGATATTGGTATAAGTTGGGTGTTTTATTAAGTTTGTTATAGTAACAGGTGAAGTAATGAAATAATTTAGAGATAATTATTTTCGCGCTGTTTTTCGTTTGGCAGCCATCTTGGTTGGTCTGTCATGGACGCCCCTTGTTAAGTATAAAATTATTAAAAATATTTCGACTACCGTTTCTTATCACGATTGCTTATTATTGTAATATTTTAATAACTTAATAGACATATTATCAATAATTTTCGAATTAATAAAGCTAAATAAAAGGTGGTTTTCTCAGACACTTTTCACTTTCTTTGTGTCTGCGAAATTAAAAGAGTCAAAATGGAATATTTTTTTTCTATCAGAACTGTACTTATTTGAAAAAAAAACGTAAGTAAATATTTTAAGTAAGTTTTTTTAAGAAAGGCTATGAAACCGCGAGGCGAAGCTTGTTATCAATAAATAATATTTAACTAGCGGCGCCCCGCAGTTTCACCCGCGTAGTTCCTGTTCCCATAGGAATATGGGGATAAAATTATGCTAAAAACTTTCCCACTGAATCACTATATCTATTAAAACAAACCGCATCAAAATCCGTTGCGTAGTTTTAAAGATCTAAGCATACATAGGGACAGAGATAGCGACTTTGTTTTATACTATGTAGTGATTTTTCACCCTTTATGATTCCACTACATACCAAAGCTCTCTTGCCTTAGACAATTTCTCTAAGGGAAAAACATGACAAAGTGTGAAGATGTACAAAATGGATAAAGGGTCTTTAATCCAAAAAGTATTATCGTGAAATCCGTGAAACGGAACCTAAAAAAAAATCTTGAGGCGAGTAGGCTACGGATTAGCCTCTTGCTAACCTTATTAGTACAGTGAAAAGGAAAAATCACTGTCGAGTTGGATTGACATCAAACCCAAACCATGATGATTGGAAAACAGCAAACATGCTACGCTTGAAATAATAAGAAAAAACCGTTTATTATCAAAAACAAGATAAATAAAAAAACATAAGTGGTTGCTGAAAAATATTACTTAATTTTTGACAAAGGGTGAACCTGAACAGCTCAGCTGTAGCTGTACCGGGGTAATGGATAGCGCTGGTTTCCAGCTGCCACCTCCCTTAATCTAAAACTAAAACTAACACAATCACTTATTGCGCAATGTCAGGTTTGGTGGTTGGGTGTGACGCAATCGATCGCGAAAACGACGAAATAGGACTCAAACCTAAAACCCAGGTTAGGCAGGTGTATAACTTCTTCTTCTTCTCCGTGTCTATGGACAAGACTGTATAACTAAACCACATGTACGTTAACTTAAAAAAGAATAAGTAATTTAAAAATCAAACAAACAGCTAATTAAATAATTTACTTAACGTTTTCGAATGCGCAAGAGTCGCAAACAAGCCCGTTTAACGGTTTGTAATGAATACCAATAATCGCATGAAAATGGGTTTAATTACTCAGTTACGTGAAAATTAATCAATTAACACACAAACTATTAACAAACAGTTCTAGCATAGTTTTTTTTATTGGTCTAGTGATGGGACACAGTTGGTGGCAGTCTTGATATTGGAGTTGTGGTCTCGAAAAATAGGTGCGCCAAAGTTCACCTAAAATTTCAACTCCGATAATTGGAAATCCGAAAATTTTCTTCCTAACATTTTTTATCCTAACAATCGCAACTCCTAAAATCTTTGTCACTAATGTTTTAATTCCGAAACATTTGTTTTCCTATATTTTCTCAACATAATCATCGTTCATACTATTATTCAAAGTCATATCTTTTTTATTTTTATTTATTATAATCAATATTATATACATAAATTTTTCGTAACTTTGTTTTTACATAACATGTAGGTACATATAACATATAACGCACGAGCCGAGCGATCAAAACCAGAGTCCTGCTCCAATCATTCAGTCAAGTTCCAGTAACGAATCGGTCCTATTCCTAATTATTGGTTTAGGTTATGTTAGAACTGTGACCCCAACGCACGAGCCGAGCGAGCGTAGCGAGCGTGCCGCGGCAGCGGCCGGCGAAGTGCCAGAACCGAATTGGTCCTTTAGTTATGGTTATGGTAAACTCCCAGGCCATAAGCATAACCGTAAACGAGTCGTTTAATAATCATTAAAACTATAAATATCATCTTCTACCCACATATATTTTTTATTACACTTGGTAAATGTTTCTTTCTGAGCATGAATGAAAATATTATGGTAAGTATTTTTAGGGATAAAAGCGTTATGATAAAAAACAGTAGGAGTTTAAATATGTTTACATTAAAGATGTTATGAATTAAAATTTTCGGAAAAATGAGTGTTATGAGCATCGTCGGTAGCACTACAAATAGTATGAATTAAAACTTTAGGATGAAAAATTTTAGGAAGAATGATCATTCGGACTACAAATAGTTAGGAAAAACATTTTCGGGTAAAGAACTTTAGGTGAGCCAATATGGACTTCTCGAAAAATATATTGAAATATTTTTATTGAAGTAGAATTTGTTCGGGTCCTTTAAAAATCTTATAAGTTGCTTTAATTAATATTAATATATCATAAAGAAAACCTCAAAAAGTATGAAACTAAACTAACATTTTTATATCCTTTCTTAATTTATAAGAGATGTCTCTAATACTTTAGTATTAGACAGGATGAATGAAATGAAGTTTTTGTTATTCCTTATGAATAGGTTGTGCCCACTAAAAAAAAAACACTTACTAAACTACTTAAGATTTCAAAATTAAAGTTATAAATAAAAATCAAGACCGCCAGTTTCAAGACTCCGAGACTACTTTTCCCTTCACTAGAACCGTGTCTATTTCCCAGAACAGTAATTATTAACAAGTCTATCGTTCGTATCAGGTTGATTAGCGAACCGGGCCGGCGGGCGCGACTAGATTTTTGTAAGAATGGGTTCTGTACAATATTTGAATATTTTAACTTATAAGAGACTCTATATTATATTTTTCAACACACTTGCTCATAAAGGGGCTCTTATTTGTGCAAAAACAGTTGAGTAATGACACGTTTTATTCACTAGTGAGTTATAGATTGTTTTTTTAAATTGCTTTCATTTTAAAAATGTTTCGATACCAAAAACATTGTGTCCATACATTAAGTCCACTACGTTTCCTTACTTTTGGTCTATGGTCGATTCCAATCTTTCATTAATTCGTTTTTTTTTAATAAGTATATTATTTTAGTCTTTGGCCGATCACCATTGTTGTGTTGGATGCGCGCGAATAGAAAAACTGTTTATTTATTAGCGAAAAATGATAATTTCTTCGCAAATGTGTTGAAAAACGTTGTATGGTACACGCGTGTATTGATGATTACTATCCTCGGCTATCTTCAGACCCTCGCCTGACGGTTCGGGCCTCAATAGCGCCTCGGAAATAATCACCAACTTACCTCGCTTGTACCATAAATAACTATTGTATCACCAACACCAATGAATGATAGTGATACAAAATATTAAACATAGAGCGTAGTGGTAACGGCTATTTCTCTCTTTCTGTCTCCGTACTGGAAAGAAAGTGACGTTTTTGGTGTACAAGGAGACCTTTGGTCTTACAAGATAATTTTCTATGTTTTTATATTGCACTTCGTAAGTTTGTGTTCCTTGTACGTGCAATTTTTTTAGTTAAGTAAATCAAATGTTATAATTTGAATGCTTTATCTCCCCGCAACGACTGTTGATGATGTTATTACGACAACCACGACTAAAGCATATTAACATATAAACTGACACATTTTAAATATTAATTTAGTATACTTAGTGATGATTATACACCCTTATTTTGAAATTGCGATACCTTATCTCACAGCTAATGTAAACGACGGGTGACAATATAATAGTGAAGTTAGTTTTTTTCTTTTGCTTTTATTTAAAAAGTTATGATAAGTCAAAAATTTTCAAAATCCCGCCGAATTTTATTGTTATTCTACACCGAACGCTGCGATACACAGCTGAGCGCGGTCATCGACCCGAGCCGTCACAGAATACTTGATAGCTAGTGTGCCGTCTGGTAATACGACGTTTATTTTGTATTTTTTAAAGATAAGTAATCGACTATCATTTTTGATATTTTTATTGGATATATGGATTCAGTTACTGCTACAGATATTCTGATTTTAATAAGTCCCATATTTTCAAAATAGGGGTGTATATTGTAATATTATAATAACAATTAATTTATTCAACCGCTGAACCCTAATTCTTATACAACGGTCTTTCATACAATTGTTTGACCAAAAATGGCTATATTTATAGCCCGGGTTTCCTCGTACTCAATATTTCTTTGTATTAGTTACACATTAGTAGTTTTTGCCTGCGTATTTGTTCGTTGGGAACTGTCTGTCTGTCTATATTAGGGTAGCAGGTTCAATGATTTAAACGTCTTCTTTGGCAGATGATTTTGATGAAGGTATTTTAATTATTTAACTTAATTAGTCTACAAATATTTTTAAATTAAGTTTTACCTCAATTGGGATATGAATCTTGGACTATGCTGAGCCATGGCACTGTTCTAGACCTACTAAGCTACCGAAGGTTTTTTTATTAATTCCTCTATCACCTCATTACACCGGCTGACCCCTAACTATGTTCATTACCTGTATCTAGGGTATCACAAACTACAGACACACACATTCATACACACAGACCGAGACAAACATTTGTGTATCATACTTAACTTTTTTCCCTGTCACGGGACTCAAACCCATAACCCTTGAACCTTATTTTACCATTTAATTATAAGCTCAACTCGATCTTCAAGTAAGTTACTCACCAAGTAAAGTTAATTTTGTCTCTTTTGTACTTTATACCTATCAAGTGAGAAAGACAAAACTTGTGAGTAGCTATTCGGAACTTAACTTGAAGATCGCGAAATAGGCTCTTACTCTTAATTATAAAAATAAAGACATTTTTACGAAAAAATGTATCAATTACAGCGCATTATAAAAACTGAATTGTCAATTGGAATACTGTCCCGACCCAATAAACTGTTTATCACCAATTGTTTTATCAAAACAAATCAAGCAAAAACTTAATTATGGCGCGTTTACAAGTTGAGAATACTTTGACATTTCAAGTGCAGGAAAAAATATTGTATAGTTACGTACAAAAGTGGTTACAACCATTTAAATATTATACTAGCTGTACCCCTCTGATTAACCTGAGTTGGCTCCGCTTGTCTTGATCGTAGTGTGATGTTATATAACCTATATGCTGTGCCCCGCGGTTTTACCCGCATAGTTCCAGATTTCGTGGGAATTTCGGGATAAATTTATGCTATGAACAACTATGCGGGTAAAACCACGGGCACAGCTGAATCTGGAAAGATTCCGTGGGATTTTCGGGATTTAGGCTATTCCTTCCTGGATCATAAGCTACCCCTCTACCAATATTCTAGTCAATCGGTTTAGTGGAAAGGTAACAGACAGACAGAGTTACTTTCGCATTTATAATATTAGTAAGGATTAGTACTTTTGTGTTTGATTGTACTTCCCAATATGGTTGTCAATTGTCATATTGTCTAGTGATGGGTTTAAGTGTTTATCGATATCGGTAAAATTTTGTTTCAAATTAGATGAGTTTCAGTGTTGATTTCTCGATAAAAAATTGTGAGGGATATTTGCTACGGCCTAGTTTGTATACTTATTAGATTATACTTATCTGTCTAGTTTTCAGAGCGACATTTTAATGGGTATAAATATAGAGCATTGAAGTTAAAAAATAAAATGGTAAATTCACAATGTATTTAAAATTATATTCAAAATATTGAATGTAGTAAACTTTTTACATTACTTTGTACATACGTCTTCCACCTTAGTCTTCTGTGATCACGGGTTCTGTAAAGAATCCGAAACGTCAGAAAATGTTAAACAAAATATAATAACGACAAAAATCCGTTTAAGTGTTTTATTTCAATGTGTAGTGTTCGTGTAAATCTAAGATATCAATATTTAAAAAATATACTTGTTCGAAAACTAAAACGCGTCTACTGTTAAAAATGGCGCATTAAAAACTATACTTAACGAGAAAATATTTAAAGTAAAGTTCAGGGAATAACCGTGGTCGTATAACCCCATGTACGTTATAATAACTGTCCTATTAAAGTTGGTAAATACTATTTTTTTAAAGTCTACGTACTTATTTTAAACTAGCAGCGCCCCGCATTTCTCCCGCGTAAATATAATATAGCCTATGACACTCCGGGATAATGTGGCTTTCCAATAGTGAAAGAATTTTTAAAATCGAACCAGTAGTTTCGGAGCCTATTCGTTACAAACAAACAAACAATCAAATCTTTCCTCTTTATAATATTTATTTTAAATATCATCGATACATTTTGATCGTTACACGTGTCCCATCCCTATTGTTACTAAGAATCGGCCACCAGATCGATAGTTTTTGTTCCAAAGTATTCTTTGATGACTTGATTTTGTTCTGTATTCCTTTTAAATGTTATTACTTGTATTTAATCAATAATAAATAAATGTTTATGTATTTACTTATTATCTCTAACAAAAATAATCCAATAAATATTTAAATGATTGTAATAATCTTATAATCTACAAATATTATAAAGCCGAATGTTTGTGAGTGTGGATGTTTGTTCCTCTATCACGCAAAAACTACTGAGTGGATTTTAATGATATTCAGTACAGACGATCCTCATACCTAGGAATATCACATAGGATACTTTTTATTCCAAAATTCCCACGGGATAAGTTCCACGCGGGTAAAACCGCGGGGCACAGTTAGTTTAAAATCAAAATGCTATTAAAAATCGACTTCTTACTTATATAAATTTAAAAAAAAAATAGTGTGTTCCTCAATTTTCATAATATTTTCTCATTAGAATCCGAATGAGATTAACGTACTTATAAGAGTATACATCCATTCTTCCAAACAAAATAATAATTTAAAAAATCGGTTCGCAATTGACAAAGATTTTGGTAAACATACATAAAAAATACAAAACATAACGCTGAATATAAAACCTTCTTTTTAAAACTCGATTGTAAAAAAAAACAATCACAACTCCCAATAAAAAAAGAACTTCAATCGCATTTGAAATTAGAACGTAATTGAAAATTAAAAAACCTACGAAACGATGCTTACCATTAAATAAATTAAATTACGAACACAATATCGTTATCTTGCTCTAACATTAGACGAAGAGCGAGACAGACAACGTACTTAGAAAACCCACACCCGTAATTTTCGACTATAAAATTCACGAAAATCAAAGAAAATCAATTTGAATCACACCATTAAACAATAAACCTTATGTCTTGGGCAATAAAGTAGAATATTCAATGAAATGTAACGTTTACGCAACATAATTAAAGGGTAAACGAAACAATGGTAGCGGTATAGCCTTATCCCACCAAAAACATTCTGTAAAAAACTAGCCAAGTCTCGATGGAGCTGCTTGTTTATCTCTAAAAAGTTATGAAATCTAGACAAAGTCGTACCAAGTGTAAGGTTCCTTACTGCGATTTCTTTATTATTATAGTTAATGGTGTGTGACTTGGCCGTTGAAGGATACACTGAACACAAGTACACAACTGTACACAAGGGTACAAAACTAGGTGCTCCATGACACTATTGCACCAATCTGTTGACAAACGTTGATTCAATATCCAGTCAATTGTAGGCTTGATACAACATTACGTGTAAACAAAATTGACTTGTACCCACTACTAACGTTTTAAACAATGTTCAACGGCCAAGTCACACAACATTAACTATAATAATAAAGAAATCGCAGTAAGGAACCTTACACTTGGTACGACTTTGTCTAGATTTCATAACTTTTTAGAGATAAACAAGCAGCTCCATCGAGACTTGGCTAGTTTTTTACAGAATGTTTTTGGTGGGATTTCATTTATTTTTTTTGAAACGTGTTTATATTGTTTTTTTTTATTAGATTTTCTTATTTGACACATTTTTTTCTTTTAAGGAGTAGTATTTTATTACTAAGCGCCCCGCAATTTCACCCGCGTAGTTCCCGTTCACGTTTCCGTGGGAATTTCGGGATAAAAGTATCCTATGTGCTTCTCCTGGTTCTAAGCTACCTCCCCACAAATTTTCAGCCAAATCAATTCAGCCGTTCTTGAGCTATAAATTCCCGTTCCCAATCCCGTGGGAATTTCGAGATTAAAATTATTCTATGTTCTTCTCAAGGTTTTAAGCTATCTCCCCACCAATTTTCAGCCAAATCAGTTGAGCCGTTCTTGAGTTATAAATTCCCGTTCCCAATCCCGTGGGAATTTCGGGATTATACGTATCCTACGTCCTTTTCCTGGTTCTCAGCAACCACCCCACCAATTTTCAGCTAAATCAGTTGAGCCGTTCTTGAGTTATTAATTCCCGTTCCCAATCCCGTAGGAATTTCGGGATTATACGTATCCTACGTCCTTTTCCTGGTTCTCAGCAACCACCCCACCAATTTTCAGCCAAATCAGTTGCGCCGTTCTTGAGTTATAAATTCTCGTTCCCAATCCCGTGGGAATTTCGGGATTAAAGGTATCCTATTTCCTTTTCCTGGTTCTAAGCTACCACCCCACCAATTTTAAGCCAAATCAATTCAGCCGTTCTTGATTTTTAAATTCCCATTCCCAATCCCGTGGGAATTTCGGGATTAAAGGTATCCTTTGTCCTTTTCCTGGTTCTAAGCTACCTCCCCACCAATTTCCAGCCAAATCAGTTCAGCCGTTCTTGAGTTACAATTCCCGTTCCCGATCCCGTATAATTCCCGTTCCCGTTCGATTATCCTTGTTTTTATAGTTTTCCCTTTATGTGGCCATTAAACCCTAACTCTGTACCAAATTTCAGCTCTCTAGGTTTATGGGAAGTACTAGTTCTATTTTGATGATCATGAGTGAGTGAGTGAGTGAGTGAGTGAGTGAGTGAGTGTCTGTCATAAATACGAAACTTTGCATTCGCTTAACTTCGGAACTAAATGACCTACAGACTTGAAATTTTATTTTAAGTATGTGATTGTATAGCTTACTGGATGACGAAAATTTCAGCGTTCTAGTCTTATCCAAAGGTTCTCAAATAGGGGCCTGAAAATGCGGCGAAAGGGTTCCTGTAAAGGATGGTACGGCAGTGTTTGCTTCGCGCTCGACTTGGCGGGGGGCACTGCCGTGCCCCCAGATTAAAAATTTATAGGATATTCGACTTTACTAGTGTTCACACAGAGTTTCGTAAATAGTAATTTGGTAAAGTAAGCAATTTGTGTACTAACAAAAATTTGAATAAAGAACGATTTTGAGAAAAGTCAATTTTTAATAGAACAATTTATTTTCGTCATTCTATATTTGAATATTTCTTTAAAATCTTTTGATTAATCAAATCTGATTTCATATTCGAAATTTAAATAACAATGTCAAATAATAAAAATAAAATCCCATTTCATTCACTATGGTTTTGTTTAACCACAGATTATCAAATACATCGTAAGACAAGGAGCCATAATAATTTTACGATCCCTCAAATTGGATGCGGCATTATTGGATGGTTATTTTATGTTTATTAAAATACTCCCGCGGTTTTACTTGAGTTTTTAAATGGGTTTAATAATCAATAAATAAAACATATAACATTAATTTTTTTATAAAATATAATAATGTGCTTTTTCTGTTATCAACCATAAGCCTTTTTTACTTTACAACAATACAATTAAATTTCATAGTAAGTACTTATATCTTAAACAAGGTCGCTTCCCGCCTTACTTAGACTTACTTAGTTATAATATAATCTATCTTTTTATTTCTATCTAGATATAGATAAGACCAGGAGTAACATATGTATGTTGTAAGGTTAATTAGTAATAATTTATATATTTTTCTTTACAATAACCGAATGTCAACGTCATATTGACATTCTGACATTTAATATTGTATACTGCATCATTCGTTCATTGTTAATCGAATGTCAACGTCAAGTTGACATTCCGACATTTCGATATTTATGTTGTGAATCATTCGTTCATCGGATTATTATGACCTGTGGTAAAATACGACGGTTGAATTGATCTATTTGAATTGATACGTAAATAATAAAAAGCTAACTAAATCCTGACAATCTCGTTTGATTTTGGAGAAAAGATCCTGACTTCTTCATCATTCCTAAATTCCAACGGGTTCATGATTTGCGAGTCATAATAAATTACATAATCATTCACTAACATAATCATTCACTAAGTACATCATCTCATTACGGTAACTGACCCCTAACTAAGTCCGTAACTTGTATCTAGGGTATCAGAAACTACGCACACACTCATTCATACACACACCCAGACCGAGACAAACATTTGTGGTTCACACAAATATTCACCCCGCACGGGAATCGAATCCGCAACCTTATGGATGGCAGTCCGGCATGGTGGACAGTCTGCCATCGAGGTCGTCATTAATATAATTAAATAATAAACGCGTATAAAACCGTGAGACACACCTAGTGGTATGCGGAATTAATTGATAAAATAACCACAAAAGTAATTAAAACATAAATAAAATCTAGAACAACTAAATTAGCCACACACGAAGCCATTGTAGGTGTTTATAATATGTTAATAACTTCATTCAAAATGGAGGTCAAAAATATTTAAATAAAAACGAAATCATTTGGTTCTGTATGTATTTTTATTGACAAAAAATGCGAGTTAAAGAATGGGTGATTATTTTTGTAGTATTATTTTTTTTTTGCATTTGAACAATGTAATCTTCTCGGTGAGTTTTCCACAATTTTCTTTACCGCCAAAAAAAATGAATGACAATTTAAGAAAATTAAAGAATTACTCATCTAAATTGTTACTGTCGTTCTTTATATGAAACGAGAAAAACATAGTTTTAATAAAAAAATAAACTTTAATTTGACAAATAGGTTTTATATTAACATTTTTATAATCATGTCATCAAAAATCAATCAAAAAATATTTGCATTTTATTAGATTTCTATAAAAGTTATAGACAAACTTGAAAATTTTCTTAAAGTGTCATAATTATAACCAATCTAAAAACCATAAACGTTTTATTTGCTTTTTTTAAATTTATTCATTAACTTAAATATATAAAGTTGAAAAATAGACATTATTTTTCGAATTAATGAAGACTCCGACATTTTTATTTAAATATATTCATTTTATTGACAGAATATATATTTATAAGTTAAAATATAAATAATATGTTGATTTAATATTGTATTTCTTAAAGGAACGCTGTTTCAAACTAGTTTTTATCGCGATCTCTGAATAATAAAGTTAATCAATTTGTTTTTTGCGGCCATTTTTGACACCTCTATTTTGATTGTCAAAATATTACTAAGAAATAGATATCTCATTTTTTCTACATCCTTCTTATAATATTAATATTAGGTAGACGAAAGTGCGATTTAATTTATTTTCTTCTTCTTCCGCTTCTTCTTTATCGATTTTTATTTTAACTAGATTTGGCAGAATTTATTTCATTTTTAACTGGGATTTCATATTCAGCTCATTAAAATAAAATTAGTAACTTAAAATATGACGCTTAAATAAGTAAGAAGTAACAGCTTAATTAGTAACCGCGAATTAGATTTTTTTAAATTTGGAATTTCAATAAATGATTTAAATGAAATTCTGTTATTTTCCAAATTTTAAAAAGTTCCTATTTTTTCGAATTCTGTGAAGCTAAAAGCGGAAGTCTAGTGGGAAATAAATTAAAAATCTACTTTTTTTTCTGACGAAGTTATTAAGAGCCACACCCTATAGAGGTATTATAACTAAGAAATAGAGTGCGATATTTATTAATATGCTAAAAAAAATATTCATACCCGTGACTTTACCGCTCAGCACTACAGACCAGGGGCCTAAGTCTGCAATTAGACATTATTGATCAGACAAAATGTTGATATTGAGGCACCATAACGAGAGTGTCAGAAATTTGGTATTCTCCTAAAAAATATTCATAAGGCTATGGTGTCTCAGTGGTCTTTGTTGCATATCAAAATTCAAATAAAAATCGTCAGAATACTGTTTCCATGACAACCATCTAAGTTTTATGGAGCCATTGAGTCAGCGGAGTAGTTTTCAATAAGGGAATACCAAAATGTCAACAAATGTAAAAAAAAACCGCCCATAATGTTGATATTAAAACACTTTTGAGTAGCATTATCACAGCTTAATAGTTTGGAGAATCGGGGCCCTGTAGAGTTGAAGAATATTTTGCTTTTCCATGCCACTACTATTCTAATTGGCTACTAGACTTATTGGCGTAGGGTCTCGACGTTTTTTATGTATTCTAAGTATGTATTTGTCAAAAGGGTACATATTTATGTATGTTTATCCGTTATCTACTATAATTTAGTACACGCTTACAATTTTCTTCTTCTTTTCGTGTCAGTGGTTTTGTTCGGCCAATTATTTAAATTTTGTCTGCCCTGCAGTTTGCTACGGCGATAGCAGCATCGTTGGCCTCATTTACGCTTACAATAAAGAACTTTTTGAGAAAAGAAAAAAACGTTAATAATCTTTGCTTAGTTTGCGACTAGATGTGAGATATATTGCTATGTGATATTGTATCCGGAATTTTTTGTTATTTAAACCAACGTATTTTGCAACTAAAAGTTAAACGTTCACACTCATGTCACTTGTTCACCGTTGTATACACTCACTCTGTTCCCACATTTAACCTGTATTATGGCAACACCAGTCATGACACAGATTGCTACATAGTAACAGAGAGTGATTGTTGTATCGCGTGCGTCGACCAACATTCGATTCTTGTGACAAGCTTTCATTAATTTAAATAATTATTGTACCTGTTCCATATAGGTACTGGTATATTTATTTAATATTTTGAGGTATTAGTAGGTATGTATTTTTGGTATTTAAGCGTTGTTCTTTGAAAAATAATGTGTATACTATATTAAGTCAAAATTAATATTTTGGGAACTTGGTATTCTCGGGAATCGAACCTGGGACCTTTCTACAAATAAAACAAATATGTATGTTCTTGTTAAAAAAATATGTGTAAATCTAAAAAAAAATGTGAATCTCGCACAGCCGACCATGGAAGTAACAATACACCCAGGACAAGAGTTGTCGTACTTATACGAGCATAAACAAACGATCAACCTCATTTGTCCAGCTAAATGGCCGGTAGGGTTGTACCGGAATTTTAATAGCACAACTTAGGGGTGCCGCTGTCGAGTTATGTCTTTTTAGTACTTTATGTCTCTGTTCGCGTAATTTATAAGTCGGTAATTGTTTCGCTTAATTTAGAGGGTAGTTAGAGGTTACCCTGTTTAGTTTTAATTGATTTATCTTAAAATTTTGTCCGAATTGTGTGGGTAGGTGGACAGTTTTCCGCTTATTTGGGTCCTTTGTGTGTCCAAGTTGTCCATTTAAGAGTATAGATAATTTGGACAACCGAAGTTTTAAGATCACTACATAGTTTAAAACAAAGTCGCTTTCTCTGTCCCTATGTATGCTTAGATCTTTAAAACTACGCAACGGATTTTGATGCGGTTTGTTTTAATAGATAGAGTAATTCAGTGGGAAGGTTTTTAGAATTTTATCCCCATATTCCTACGGGAACGGGAACTACGCGGGTGTAACCGCGGGGCGCAGCTAGTAGATGATAATTTGATCTTACAACTAAAAAACAAACAACTCTTTCGTATAAAAATATTTTTTGTTTTGATAAGTATGGCCGAATATCGAGGAAGGTTATGTAGAATAGGTTATGAGATATTTCTCTACGACCAATTAGAAAAGAGCTAACGAGGGTTAAACCGGTTGAAACTATAAACTCAGAAAAACACAGTATGTCCTCATAAGTGGACAGTTTCCTAGGACCTTTCTAATTTTAGAAAAATATAGTCACTTAAAAATATGCCCTATTGAGTCACCAAGTTTTCTGTGCCGGTGACAGCGTCGCTGTAATCCCATCTTTTGGTTGTCAGTTTATTGAAAATGTATCCAAATGACATTACAGTCAAAATGGCAATAGGAACCTCCAATTTTGGCCGCCGGCACAGAAAAATTGGGACTCAATATGCCCTCAAAAGTGGATGATTACTTAAAAATAATCTTTATGGAGATAAAAATTGTCGTAGACTCGTGACGTGGCACTAAAGCAGATAACACACACCAACACCCCTCAGTGACTGTATGCAGTCACGCCTTAGTCGTAAAATAGACGAGCAAACGTGCACATCCATACATTTTATAACTCCATGGTTTGTTGTTCGAAAATGGAATTTATTCAAAATTGTTTGTTGGAATAACGAAAATTAATAATGGATTTTTTTTTTTTTTTTTTTTAACGATGATTTAGTCAAATCGCTTACTAATTTTTTTTTTTCGGAATAATTATTAATTTCACAAAAGTCCTTTAAAGTCTATTTCATTTTTATTTGGTTTAACCAAAATATGTTATCGTTAAATAATTAGATTCTGCTAAAACTGGATAAGGAAAAATGAACCCAATTAAATATGAAAAGGTTTGCAAGAAAAATCTTTAAAATAATACTACATAGTACAAAACAAAGTCGCTTTCTCTGTCCCCATGTCCCTATGTATGCTTACATCTTTAAAATTACGCAACGGATTTTCATGCGGTTTTCTTTAATAGATACAGTGATTCAGTGGCAAGGTTTTTAGCATAATTTTATTCCCATATTCTCACGGGAGCGGGAACTACGCGGGCAAAACTACGGGACGCTGCTATTCAGTTCATAAACAACTACTAGCTACACAAAAAAATGGTTACCAACCCAAGGGCTTTTGAGCCATAATAAATAAATATGGCGATGTAGAAGGGAGTTATAAAAAATACCACTTAATTACAAATGGCCCCCATTTATAGCGGTTAATTAGAGTGGGGTTGCGTCCACACCCTGTGTTGGTGTGAAATTATAGTTTTTGTCGGTCCACCATCTTGTTATGTAACTGTGTTGCGGCGAGGTGACATTTTAAATAAAATTTTCGATCTTTTTTAATAACTTTTTTACAGATTTTTTTTACATATCTAACAAAAAATGTGCTTGTTTAACAACCACTTTTCAAGTCTTGCTTGAGTAACGAAATTATTTACTTATCTCGGTCTGGGTGTGCGTATCAATGAGTGTGTGCGTAGTTTCTGATACCCTAGATACAAGTTACGAACTTAGGGGTCAGTTACTGTAATGAGATGATGGAGGGATGACTATTTTATTTTATTTATTTATTTTAATCACAACGGTAAAAAATCACTTAAAATAATTGAAAAATGTTATGTTATGTTTTATGGGACTCTAACAACATATTTAAGCATATTAAAACTTATTTCAAATAACATTTCTTTAAAGATATATCATAAACTTGCTATATCTCACGTCCATTTTGATTTACAATTAGGCGTGAAAACAGAAATACCAACATAATAGAATCTTAGAGGAAACATTTATTGTATTTAATTGTCTCAGTTACAATTGTTACTTAATGAATAGAATAAAATTAATTAAATAAATAAATCCTTTATGCTAAAAAGGCTCGTATCCAGTAAACGTATTTATTTTCCTATTACACGTTCCATATTTAAATCAAGTAACAATCGCGCGAGATCTTGACGTTTCGCGTGCAACCGCTCAAAGCGATAAATTTTAAAAACAGAATAACAATAAACACTTCCACAGTTTTCCTGTACTGAAAACTGTACGTTTAACAAACGATTTAACACTTTATCGCTATCAAGATAAAGTGTAATTCAGGTTGTCGGTGTACCGTGATATACGACTCTTTAATTCTCCAAATTATTTTTTAAATTCTTTTGGAATAAAGGGATGTTCCGCTTTTCACTATGACCACTTCTCTGCTCAGTGTTCTGAGTGGAGATAAAATTCGTTGTTATGGAAAGCTATTAGATAAATATGTGACGTCTAAATAGATTTTATTTTTGTATTGTAAGCACCTACCGTTTTTTAGGAAAGGTGCTCCCCAGTACTTTTATGATAATAACAATTAAATTAAAAATTAAAAAAACCCCCAACACACTTATGTACTTTCAAACCCCCATAACTTTTAAACGGGTCAACCGATTTTCATCAAACACTCGCACGTAAGTCCCCTTTAATACCTACAAAAAAAACTAAATTGAAATCGGTTCATCCGTTCGGGAGCTATGATGCCACAGACAGACAGATACACACACACACACACACACACACAGACGCGTCAAACTTATAACACCCCTCTTTTTGCGTCGGGGGTTAAAAAGTATTTATATTTGGAGATAGTTTCAAAAAATTAGGACTGTTCTGTTTTACAACAGTACCATTATAGAAAACTCAAAGCGAACGGATTCACAGTATACTAGTCTGACGTCATAGCTTACAGTAGTCACAGTGCATATCGGAACATACCCTAAATTGCAGGAAACCGTTTTAAATTGGAACGACGTTTGAAGCGGTTTTCGTCTTTATGTACTTAAAAATAGAGAAGGAAATCGTGTGAACATAAAACGTTTTCGGTGTTTGAAAAATGCTGAACGAATCGCCTTTTGGTGCGAATCAAATTGTGCTTTATTGTTTAGTTGAAAGAGTTTATTTTCGTATGTGTGTTTCACGGTAGTTTATCACCGAATAAAATGGCCGGTAACTTTTTTATTTGCGTTTTTAATTAAACAAAATTCGCGCCAAAACGTTTGAGTGTAACGAGGTGGTATACCTTACTACACGACATGGAATTACTAAAACGTTTTTTAAGTAAAATATCGTCCTGTAAAATACCATTACAGACTGACTTCCCTTTCTCACTGATGATATTAGTAGGTGTGTCTAAATAATGCGTTTTGAAGATCTCAATTGTACTATCTAGAATATTCTAGAATACTAGCTACACGGGTAGTTCCCGTTCCCGTTCGAATTTCGGGATGAAAAATAGATGTTGGCCAATTCTCAGACCTACTAAATATGCTCACAAAATTTCATGAGAATCGGTCAAGCCGTTTCGGAGGAGTATGGCAACGAAAACTGTGACACGAGAATTTTATATATAAGATTAACTACTTACCGATAAACATTTTCCCATCCCAGCATATAATGCACAAAAATAGCAAAAGACCTAAGAAAGATTTTCATGAAACAGAATAATTTTACTAAATATTATTTTCTTTGTCACTAGGTCCCAGAAGTAGACGAGCTAAGAAGAAAATGAGTACAGAAGAGAAGAGACCTAGAACTGCCTTCAGCGCCGCACAGCTTACTAGACTAAAGGTAAGTCAAATTGAAAAATAATTTACTTATAACGTATTAAACTTTGAAGAATCATTTGTGTAGATTAGGCCTTATAGAAGCCCTTTCGAATGTCAAAGAAGACTTAAGATTGATTTAAAACTTACAATATTAAAACTTGTGGACAAATAGACTTCGCAAAGAATAATAATTAACAAATTTTCAATTTTTCTTACTCCTTTTTGCCTCCATTTTTCCCTCAATCGCAAAATGCTCTCGATATTTTTTTGTGGATCGGTTAGTAAATGTGGCCTCTAAGTGTCTCTAGTCCGGAAATTACATAAAAAGTAACGCGAAACTAATATATAAAACGTCATATAGTCATACATACATAGCCGGATAGTAAACACACACACTAAAGAACAATCGGCCATCTTGTCGAGATGTTGATGTTTCGCTTGCTTTGCTCGCTCAGTCAATTAAAAAGTTTACCTAAAACTGATCTTGATCTTACTTCGAAAATAACTACTGTGTGTAAGGCCGAATAGAATGCTACTTATCACTGTATTCAACACCACACTATGTACTATTTTATTCGCAATAATATATACTTTGTATACAATAATATACTTTATTGGCAATAGTAAATGAATTTAATTGAATAATCAACCACCCAATCAATAATTCATATAAATTAATAGTGTATTGTTCTGTCCAGCACGAGTTCGCGGAGAACCGCTACCTGACAGAGCGGCGGCGGCAGGCGCTGGCGGCCGAGCTGGGGCTGGCGGAGGCGCAGATCAAGATCTGGTTCCAGAACAAGCGCGCCAAGATCAAGAAGGCCTCGGGCCAGCGGAACCCGCTCGCGCTGCAGCTCATGGCGCAGGGGCTCTACAACCACAGCACGGTCACCGAGAGCGATGAGGAAGAAGAAATTAGTGTTACGTAAAGGCAATCAAGATTTTGCCGTCGGCAAATTCGCTGAACGAAGGAGCGATTTTGCTGCAAATTCGCTCAACAATGGAGCGCCGTAATTCTATATTGTGGGGAGAAAATGTACACGATTCAATTACAATAAGTCATAAAGAGTAAATTTCTTAAGATTTTGCCGTCGGCAAATTCTGGCAATTTTGCCGCACATATGCATTATAGGGAGAAAATGTAAACGCTATTTTAAGTTATTACATTCGGCAAATTTGAACGATGATTGCGGTATATCTACTTTTACAATTATAATATAGAGAACATTCAAGCTGATTTTTTCGGCAAATTCGCTGAAAGTTAGCAGAGAGATTTTTCCGCATATTTTTCAAACATCATAGAGAGGAAATATTTGTCTTTATAATCTATTTAAACACCTCAATAAATATCTCGATAATTAACGATAGTATTACATGTTTTCCTTTCACGGGACTATTGAGGAGTCTCGGTCTTTTGGAAGGCTAGTATGGGGCCAAAGCCAACACACGGAAGCCCTTTGACATATTTAATCTTGTGTAAAGGATTATATTTATCACTTTTCAAGCCATTTTTGACTGGAAATGCTTAAAATAAGTTAGATTTTAAAACGATAGTTCCTGTTAAATGTAAATAATGTAGAATAATAATTTATTTACTTATACATACAATATAATTATTAATAATATCGTTTTAATGGAAAAATCTTAATTGAATAATCTTTAAAAGTCCAAAAAATTTGAGTCACGATCTTTTCTGTGCCGGCGGCCAAAATTGAAAACTCCTATTGTCATTGTGACTCTAATGTCATTTGGATACATTTTCAATAAACTGACAACCAAAAGATGCGATTACAGCAAACGCTGTCACCGGCACAGACAAGATTGTGACTCTAGGTTTTCAGTTTAACCAGATTTGGCGGAATGTCAGTGTTTTACGTGAAGCGACTGCCATCAGACCTTCACAACCCAGAGAGCTATACGACATTTTTTAGTTAAACCAAATGTTAGACTTTTGACTCTAACTACCGGTAACGACTGTCGATGATGTTAGTACGACAACCGGGATCATAAGATTTTCTCATTAAAAACGATTTTAGATAAGTTTTATTATAAGAAATCTAGTTTTCCAATGGTTTTATTAAAATTTGCTAAGTTATGAAGTGTTTAATTAAAAGAAGATTTGGGAAAAGCTAGTATAGAGTCACAATCTTTTCTGTGCCGGCGGCCATAATTGGAAGCTCCTATTGTCATTGTGACTCCAATGTCATTTGGATACATTTTCAATAAACTGACAACCAAAAGATGCGATTACAGCGACGCTGACACCGGCACAGAAACGATTGTGACTCAATACATAAGGATAGAAACCTTTTTTGAAGTTGGTTAAATAAAAAAATATACGAAAAGAAAATTTCATTTCATGTAATTAAAAAATAGAGGCTAAAAAAGAAAATAAAAAGCAAATTTTAATAAAAAATAAATTAATACTTTTTCTGTTATAACTATCCCTACAGTGGGACAGTTTTAAGAAAATCCTACTAATAATAAATACGAAAGTTTGTATGTTTGTGAGTTTGGATGTTTGTTACTCTTTCACGCAAAAACTACAGTATCGATTTAGATTAAATTCGGTACAGATGTTCCTTATAACTAGGAATAACATATAGGATACTTTTTATCCCGAAATTCCCATGGGATTGGGATTCACGGGGGTAAAACCGTGGGGCACAGCTAGTAACTTATATACAGAGAAAGATGCGATAGAATAACCAAATAATGTAAAAAAACACCTATATTACTAGTGATATCCTGTGACTGCGTTCGTTATTTTAATAAATATGAAAAGAAACGGGACTAGTAAAATACAATTTAAAAATGTTAAAATTCTTTGTTAATATTACTTTCATGTAAATAATTTTAAAATACGTTATTTAAAAAAAATAGTCATTTCGTTTCTTCCAATTTATTATTTAATTAAATTTTTATGTAAATATAATTTTAAATGTTTAATTATTAATTAAATTCTGGCTATAATTGGACTGTTTAAATATTTAAGTCGATATTAAAAAATCTTATAATTTATATTTTTGTTTTATTTTATTCCTAAATAATATATATATAAAAAATAAAACTTAATGATCCCTAACTATGTTCATTACCTGTATCTAGGATATCACAAACTACGGACACACATTCATACACTCAGACCGAGATAAACATTTGTGGATCCCCCTATCACCTCATTACACCGACTGACCCCTAACTATGTTCATTACCTGTATCTAGGGTATCACAAACTACGGACACACATTCATACACACAGACCGAGACAAACATTTGTGGATCCCTCTATCACCTCATTACACCGACTGACCCCTAACTATGTTCATTACCTGTATCTAGGGTATCACAAACTACGGACACACATTCATACACACAGACCGAGATAAACATTTGTGGATCCCTCTGTCACCTCATTACACCGACTGACCCCTAACTATGTTCATTACCTGTATCTAGGGTATCACAAACTACGGACACACGTTCACACACACAGACCGAGATAAACATTTGTGGATCCCTCTGTCACCTCATTACACCGACTGACCCCTAACTATGTTCATTACCTGTATCTAGGGTATCACAAACTACGGACACACATTCATACACACAGACCGAGATAAACATTTGTGGATCCCTCTGTCACCTCATTACACCGACTGACCCCTAACTATGTTCATTACCTGTATCTAGGGTATCACAAACTACGGACACACATTCATACACACAGACCGAGATAAACATTTGTGGATCCCTCTGTCACCTCATTACACCGACTGACCCCTAACTATGTTCATTACCTGTATCTAGGGTATCACAAACTACGGACACACACACCGAGACACATACCTAATAACAAATCATAAAAATGTTTACTCTAAGCGGGAATTATACCTAAGTAGCTACTGGGAGTCGAGTCCGCATTATTTGATCAGACAATATGTTGATATTGAGGCACCATAACGAGAGTGTCAGATATTCTGCTAAATATTTATATGGCTATGGTGTCTCAGTGGTCTTTGTTGCATGTCAAAATTCAAATAAAAACTTTGTCAAATACGTCAGAATACTGTCTCCATGACAACCATCTAAGTTTTAGGGTGAGGACAAAGAAGCGTAATTTTGTGAGTTGTGAGTCGCGTAAAATGAGTCGCGAAATTTACGTTCAACTGAAATTCGGTTAGACTGCCACACGGACGGAAGTATTTTCAGTTGTAATCCGAAACTTTTGTACGGATACTTGTATCGTGCAAGCTCCCCACCTCACCCCGACCGAAATTCAGTTGTTATTATGCGTGTGAGTCGGCAGACAACTCATTTTGCGTCGCTGTGTGAATCAAATAGGACTTTTCTATGAAACTGAATGCAGCAGAATTTCTGCGAACGAAATTCTGCGCCTCACGACTCACAAAATTACGCTCGGTTGGCCTCACCCTTATGTCAGCGATGTAGTGTAGTTGTTGGAGTTTAACCGCTTAAAATCCTACTGCTACGGTAGTTTGCAAAATAACAAATCACTACATAGTATAAAACAAAGTCGCTTTCTCTGTCCCTATGTCTCTATGTATGCTTACATCTTTAAAACTACGCAACGGATTTTGATGCAGTTTTTTTTAATAGATCGAGTGATTCAGTGGAAAGGTTTTTAGCATAATTTTGTCCCCATATTCCTACGGGAACGGGAACTACGCGGGTGGAACCGCGGGGTGCTGCAAGTATCTCTATAAACAAATACTCAATTCAGGAATAGAACTTAAACCTGCGGATTGGGAAGTAGCATGACACTACATATAGGCTAAGTACATAGACGTTAAAATGCTAAAGTGGTGTAGAGTTTTCTTGGAAGCCTATTTTTGAGACCTAACTTGCCACAGAATAATTAATATTTACTAAGCTTTGATGTTTTGTAGCAGTTATAAGCACTAATTAGTTGTTAGTTGGTTAATCTGGGTCCATATTGGCTCACCTAAAGTTCTTTACCCGAAAATGTTTTTCCTAACTATTTGTAGTCCGAATGATCATTCTTCCTAAAAAATTTCATCCTAAAGTTTTAATTCATACTATTTGTAGTGCTACCGACGATGCTCATAACACTGATGTTTCCAAAAATTTTAATTACTAATATCATTAATGTAAATATATTTAAACTCCTACTGTTTTTTATCATAACGCTTTTATCCCTAAACATACTTACCATAATATTTTCACTCATGCTCAGAAAGAAATATTTACCAAGTGTAATAAAAAATATATGTGGGTAGAAGATGATATTTATAGTTTTAATGATTATTATACGACTCGTTTACGGTTATGCTTATGGCCTGGGAGTTTACCATAACCATAACTAAAGGACCAATTCGGTTCTGGCACTTCGCCGGCCGCTGCCGCGGCACGCTCGCTACGCTCGCTCGGCTCGTGCGTTGGGGTCACAGTTCTAACATAACCTAAACCAATAATTAGGAATAGGACCGATTCGTTACTGGAACTTGACTGAATGATTGGAGCAGGACTCTGGTTTTGCTCGCTCGGCTCGTGCGTTATATGTTATACCTACATGTTATGTAAAAACAAAGTTACGAAAAATTTATGTATATAATATTGATTATAATAAATAAAAATAAATCTAAACAAAAAAGATATGACTTTGAATAATAGTATGAACGAAAAATGTTAGGAAGAAAATTTTCGGATTTCCAATTATCGGAGTTGAAATTTTAGATGAACTTTGGCGCACCCGGTTAATCTAATATATAAAATTTTCGTGTCACAGTTTTCGTTGCCATACTCCTCCGAAACGGCTTGACCGATTCTCATGAAATTTTGTGAGCATATTCAGTAGGTCTGAGAATCGGCCAACATCTATTTTTCATCCCGAAATTCCTACGGGAACGGGAACTACGCGTGTGAAACCGCGGGGCGCAGCTAGCATTTATGTAAAAGCTTGGCATAAGTATAGCTTAGTAGTTACAAAAAGCTAAAAGTTCTAGCTTTGATGCCTTGGTCGTGTAATACAGGTTTGTCATTTATTAGTATCCTACAGCACGAAGAAGAATAACATTAAATTAAAAATTTAAAAAACCCCCAACACTATTACTTTCAAACCCCCATAACTTTTAAACGGGTCAACCGATTTTCATCAAACATGTCTAAGAACACTCGCACGTAAGTCCCCTTTAATACAAGTATTTGCTTGACTTTCGAAGCGTCAAGCTTTGACAGTCGACTTGCTTGCGCTCGACTCGACCTCGCTCGCTTGCAAGATGTAAAAATCATCACAAGTGCCGGACTAGACTATTGATATCTTTGATTTACACGAACACTACACATTGAAATAAAACACTTAAACGGATTTTTGTCGTGGTTGTATTTTGTTTTACATTTTGGAAGAGGGTTGGAAGCTACCACCTGCTTGGGATCCTATCATCAACAAATTAAAACCCAAAGCACGTCCAACAACTGCAAGACCGCAAGATATTGTCAGTTCTGTATGCGTGAATAGGAACGTTTTAAATTGAAGAAAATTTTTTGTATTGATTTTAAAGTGCATTGTAATTTATTTTATTTAAAAAATGATATAAAAAAAAAAAACCAGACCGAGTTTCTTGCAGATTCTTCTCGGCTGATGTATTTCCGAATCTGTGGTAAATTCACAATGTATTTAAAATTATATTCAAAATATTGAAGGTAGAAAACTTTTTACATTACTTTGTACAGACGTCTTCCATCTTAGTCTTCTGTGATCACGGGTTCTGTAAAGAATCCGAAACGTCAGAAAATGTAAAACAAAATACAATCACGGACTAGCCTAGTAAGGCTTTTTGATAGCCTAACTATGTCCAGATATATCCAGACGCCTGGCAACCATAGCCGTATAATAACGAGCGAGCTAACGTGGGTGAAACCGCGGCACACAACTATAGCATACATATATAAACCAGTAGTCGTGTACGTTTGTTTATTAAACCGAATTCAACACGTTAAATCATGCGCAGACCAACAAATGACAAACTAAATCATAATACTGCGCCTTGATTTAATACTTCCCAGAAATGAACGTTGTTTTAACTGTACGCGTTTGATGGAATCACTTGTTTTAACTAGGTTTGTTGCGCTGTTTTACTTGATTTTTTGTGTTAATTACTGAGTAGGTTTAGGTTTTATTCTGTTTTTGTTTTCGTCCTCATATTATACAAGCTTTTATTTAGTGTCACCTGTCCCGTTGTCTGTAATCAAATCTTGCAGCCATTTTTTACCACTTCTGGTTATCCGATTGAGCTGAAATTCGGCATACTTATGTAAGTCCCATGACAATGAAATAAAAGCTAAAAAAAGCATGTTTTTAAAAGTTTTTTTCAGTTTATCCTTGTACGCGCCCCGCGGTTTCACCCGCGTAGTTCCCGTCATAGGAATATGGGGATAAAATTATGCTAAAAACCTTCCCACTAAATCACTCTACCTAATAAAAAAACCGCATCAAAATCCGTTGCGTAGTTTTAAAGATGTAAGCATACATAAGGACATAGGGACAGAGAAAGCGACTTTGTTTTATACTATGTAGTGATTATAATGTTTTATACTATGTAAAGATGAAAATGCTGAAATTTGGCATACTTATGTAAGTCCCTTGACAATACAATAAAAGCTAAAAAAAGCTTGTTTTTAAAAAGGTTTTTTTTATTGGTTTTTTTTACCTTGTATAATAATGTAAATAACATAGGCATTATGGGTGCTTTATAACATAAGGAAAACCCTAAATAATACGAGAAAAACCTCCACACAGAATTACAAATACACCAAACATCAGTGACACTATCATCCCTTCACAAAACGCTAATTTGTTTTCCTCCATTTATCGTCGGTCGTTAGTTAATGTTATGACACCAGTAATTGGTCGGCAATTAGTGAGTATCATCTCATAGATCACACAGCGTTTAGGACAGACGGACAGACGGAATGTTAATTGGGATATATATATAGATTATTGTCTTGGTTATTTTTGTGAGGAAATGTAATTGCTAAATATTGGGGTGAGTTAACCTCAAATGTATAATATTATAAGCATGGTTTCACTTTAGTGAAATTATGCATGAACATTTTTCTAGTTAAAATTGAATCAGTTGTTACCTAAACGACATACCAAAGCACGAATATGCTGATATATAAACCAAGAATTTTAAAAAGAACCTTTTTAAGAACAAGCTTTTTTAGCTTTTATTTCATTGTCATGGTATTTACATAAGTATGCCAAATTTCAGCTCAATCGGATAACCAGAAGTGGTCGAAAAATGGCAAGATTTGATTACAGACAACGGGACAGGTGACACTAAATACAAGCTTGTAAAATAATAACTGTTTGCGTAAATCATTAGCTTTTTTGTACGTAAGTGTTATCCGTATAAGTAATTTCCTGTATGATCACACTACAGGCCCCGATTCTCTAAACTATTAAGCTGTGATAATGCTACTCAAATGTATTTTAATATCAACATTATGGTCGTTTTTTTTGTCATTTGTTGTCATTTTGGTATTCTCTTAGTAAAAACTACTCCACTGACTCAATGGCTCCATTAAACTTAGATGGTTGCCATGGAAACAGTATTCTGACGTTTATTTGTCAAAATTTTGATATGCAACAAAGACCACTGAGACACCATAGCCATATGAATACATTTTAGCAGAATACCAAATTTCTGACACTCTCGTTATGGTGCCACAATATCAACATATTGTCTGATCAATAAAAACTGGACAAATGCCACTCCTTCTGTAACGAGATTAGTTAGTATAGTCAGTAGAAAAATGGGTAAGTAAGTTAAAAGAATAAAAATAGTATACGGCAGCACGTTTCGGCTTCGTCCCTTAATCAAACATGTTGACAAGTAATTTTAACCATATTAAAATATCCTTAAAATATTAACAGACGACTTTTAATAAAATCTTTGTCGTAAATCTTTCATCAGATCACATTATATGTGATGTATGGAGTATCTGTACTGGAGATATGACGACGGGAAGCATTACCTCGCTCTGGGCGTCGTCGGTTAAGTACAGTTTTTATTTAGATTTATTAATTGATATTGTAGTTTTGATTAACAATCAAAATATTGTAGGTACTTGTACCTAAGTCCCCAGTTATCGACAATTACTCTTCTCCAGTTTGTACTGGTTAGTCTTCAGTTTTCCACAGCTAGACCTTTTTAGAGAGAGTTCTGCGAGTTTTTCGGTTAAACTGACTTTGAGGGCTTTAACTACCCATAAAGAATGTCAATAGTGGTAGTATGAATATGGGAGTAAAATCCACTACGGACACCCATTTCTATTATGACGTTGATCTGCATAACCAAATAACAAGGAGGTTCATATCTGACTACACTTGACCGTTCACACTCAACGCACTAACGTATAATCGGCTGAGTGTGAACGGTCAAGTGTATTTCTATACATTTGTCTGTTCTGGCGTTCATCATCATCATGGGCCATATCCATGGGCTTTCATTGCCCATGGATATCTCAGTGCTGTATGTCACATGTCTTCGACCAGGGGCCTAAGTTTGCAATTTGACATTATTGATCAGACAATAATATGTTGATATTGAGGCACCATAACGAGAGTGTCAGAAATTTGGTATTCTGCTAAAATTTATTCATATGGCTATGGTGTCTCAGTGGTATTTGTTGCATATAAAATTTTTGTCAAATAAACGTCAGAATACTGTTTCCGTGACAACCATCAAGTTTTATGGAGCTATTGAGCCAGCTGAGTAGTTTTTACTAAGAGAATACCAAAATGACAACAAATGCCAAAAAACGGCCATAATGTTGATATTAAAATACATTTGATTAGCATTATCACAGCTTAATAGTTTAGAGAATCAGGGCCCTGTTCTAGTACATGTCTGTTTACGGACGATGTTTTCGAAGTATATTTATAAAGTATAAAAATAAATCATTAAGTTACGGCGTCGACATGCGTTAAGTAAATCTATCAATAGCCATGATTAGTTATGATTTATTTTAGATATAATTTTGTTTTTAAAAATATGAGTAAAAATAACTATTTATACTATGTTCACGCCTTTTAAAAATGTCCTTTAAGATCCTATGACAAACGGAAGGACTTTTTGTATTTATTTATTTATCTTGTTGTATCTCGGCAGTGCGATTCGTCATAGTCCTGAGTTCAACTTCTAGCCGAAGTAAAAAAAAATTGCTTATTTTGATCGGTAGATATTGAAATATTTGATTTGTTTCATTGAAATATAACAATTAAATTAAACATTTAAAAAACCCCCAACACAATTACATTCAGGCCCCCATAACTTTAAAACGGGTCAACCGATTTCCATCAAACATGTCTAAGAACACTTGCACGTAAGTCCCCTTTAATACAAAAAAGACTAAATTTAAATCGGTTCATCCGTTCGGGAGCTATGATGCCACAGACAGACAGATACACACACACACAGACACGTCAAACTTATAACACCCCTCTTTTTGCGTCGGGGGTTAAAAACAAGTTTTCACGAGATTACCGATAATTTTATTTTACATCACTATTATCAAGGATTATGTAAAGAATCCGAGAAGCCACCTAATTTTAACCACGACAAGAAAATAGTAGCTTTATTTCGGTAAAAAGGATGTTTTTTCAAAGAAAAAAATTGATAAATTCCAAATACATTCTACAATTATCATCTTAAAACAAAGATACTAACTGCTCATGATCTACTTACAAGAAAAATCAATATTTTAAACAAACAAACTTAACTTTGCGGTCGATCATTGAACAATTTACACTTAAAACGTGCTTTTAGAACTACATTTTTAAGTTTGTAGCCGAAGCGTGCCGGTGACAAAGTTAATTTTGCGGTCAATCAAAAAAAAAACCAAGATTTTTGTATGAGTTTTTGGGTTTTGTAGCTACGTTTTCTAAGTTTGTTTTTCTATAAGTTTGTCTGTTTATTAGTAAGTATATTTGAGTCATTATTACCCAAGTTTGTACAGGATGGTAGTATTTGATTATTGTATTTTTGAAATCACGATTTTTTGATGTATGTAGAGCATTCATTAAAAAGTTTGTTTAGAAATCATTGTTTTTTAATATTTCCTGTTTAATTATCACCTAATTATGCGATTTAATTGTTAAAATTGTGAAAAAAACACAATATGGTATACCGCGCCCGGTGGTTTCACCCGCTTGGATAATTTTTTCAGGATATTTTGTTTTTTCCTGAAAAGCTTTAAGATTGAGCTTTCTATCATAGCTCCCGAACGGATGAACCGATTTCAATTTAGTTTTTTTGTATTAAAGGGGACTTACGTGCGAGTGTTCTTAGACATATTTGATGAAAATCGGTTGACCCGTTTAAAAGTTATGGGGGTTTGAAAGTAATTGTGTTGGGGGTTTTTGAAATTTTTAATTTAATGTTTTTGTATTAGATATGGTAATAAAGGGTTTAAATTTTATCAATGGTATTTGTTGAGTGGTTTGAGTGGTATCCGTTCGGAATAGAAAATGATAAAGTTTTAAAACAAATACCATTGGTATTAGTTGTTGGTATTGGATCGGAATAGATCGTAAAAATGTGTCCGCCTTGAGAATCAAACCTACAACCCCTAATCATATAAACTCTCAGTTGAAACTATTCTAGTAAGTATTTACAACTATTCCTGTACTACCTATTGAAACAAACCCCTACAATCTACATATAGGTAGTTGGCGCGGGTAGTGTGAACAGTAGTGTTGGTAGTGCGGTGTGTACGTACGGTAAGTGGAGCGCGCGGACCACACACGACGGCGCGGGCGCAGCGGTAGGATAGTGTGGATATACCCAGTAAAAAGTTTAAGAAATTAACTAAGCAAGGAATTATTTTGTTTGTTATTCTAACCAGGAAGTAAAGATAATGGCATCAAATATAATATTATTATATGTATGCAATTAATTAAAATAAAATAACCTCTTAAGTTGATCAGAAACCCCTACAGTTTAGGTCTTTTATGCGGTCTATATCAGCACATGCGTGTATATGTAAGCCACTGCAGGGCAGGCCTCTCTCACTGGTGATATTAGTACAATAAAGAGGAATTGCTATATTACTTACTGCTTTTTTACTAGTAAAAAGCAAGTTCTGCCGTCGAGCAGTAAAAAAAAAATTACGAGGTAGGTTTTAAAATAGATTATCATTATCAGCTCATATAATATGTCCCCACCGAGGGGCTCGAGCCTACCCTGAGTCAGGTTTATCAAACATTAGCCAACCAGAGGGGTAATAATAAACTGTGTTAATTTACCGTGAGACCCTGGTAATGCTTTTTGGTGTGATAACCTTTTATCTGACGCTGACTGCAACCTCATGTCCTTTGAGTATATACATATAATATATCAATGCTCATGTCACAGCATAATTAATTCTGATTGAACCTACGTCTTATCCACTATATTCGAACGCGGCTCTCCTCGTATAATCGTCCGGCGGCCGTATGTAAACGGGTTTCATTAATAACGAAACGAAACGACACTTCACGGAATCGGACCTGGTACAGCACATTCGCGTGGTACAGGGACATTGGAAGTTTATTATGATGTTTGCACAATTTTGCTACACAAATGTCAAATCAACTCGTGATTACTTTTATTTTCTACTATTAGCTCCCCGCGGTTTCTCCCGCGTAGTTCCCGTTCCCGTTCCCGTAGGAATTTCGGGATGAAAAATAGATGTTGGCCGATTCTCAGACCTACTGAATATGCTCACAAAATTTCATGAGAATCGGTCAAGCCGTTTCAGAGGAGTATGGCAACGAAAACTGTGACACGAGAATTTTATATATTAGACTTACCGAAATAAGTATATTAAACGTCTATTTGTCGACCTCGATGGCAGAGTGGTCACCATGCCGGACTGCCATCCGTAAGGATGCGGGTTCGATTCTCGCGAATCCAATATTTGTGTGAACCACAAATGTTTGTCTCGGTCTGGGTGTGTGTGTGAATGAGTGTGTGCGTAGTTTCTGATTCCCTAGAATCTAGATACAAGTTACGTACTTAGGGGTCAGTTACTGTAATGAGATGATGGAGTGAATGATTATGCTTATGCTTATTTGCACTAGATGGCATCGTGTATCGTGTATCGTGTATGGATATATGATAGAAAGCACGAGTGAGTGTCGTTCTCACCTAGCCCCCATCCACAAAAATAAATAAAATAAAATAAAAGTCATTTATTTCAGGCACAAAAACCCATAGTTAAATAGGTACAATAATTATTTTTAACTTAGGGCTGATTTTTCCATCGCCAGATAACTTTATTCGACGAATAACTTTGAAATTTTGACAGTTATTTCATACAAAATCTGTCAAACGTCAATTTTATTCGTCGAATAAAAGTTATCTGGCGATGGAAAAAACGGCCCTTAAGACACTGTATAGAAGTGTAAAATAAATATTAATAAAATAAAGTAGAAATTAAAATAAAAACATTTACGCAATACACAATAGTGTTGAGTCATTTTTTGTTCTCGTTCATGTGAAGTTACTAAGTCAGTAACTTCGGTCCAAAAGAAAAACAATAGGGTAGTTTCCTGGGTAAGCAAAATGAAATTCTAATTAGTCCGTCAGATAGTTTTCGAAAAAATATCAGACACGTATTTTTTGTTTCATCAAATTAATAAAACTGACTTAGTTATAACGCACTAGCAGCGCCCCGCGGTTTCAACCGCGTAGTTCCCGTTCCCGTGGGAATTTCGGGATAAAAAGTATCCTATGTTCTTTCCCGGACCATAAGCTATCCCTGTACCAAATTTCAAGTCAATCGGTTCAGTAGTTTAGCCGTGAAAAGGTGACAGACAGACAGACAGAGTTACATTCGCAATGATAATATTAGTTAGGATTAGGATTAAAGTTAAGGAGTGGGGACTTGTGACGTCAACTGTTGCTTCAAATTGCAGCAACCTGTGACGTTTCACGAGTTTTCGATGCACTGTATCGTCTTAATTGTTTGTTTACATGAAAAATAAAAACATAGGTACGTGTCTAATATTTTTTTCGAAATCTTTATGACGGACAAATACATTTTTTTTGTCAACTCCCTATTCCTGTATGTATAGTAACTAGCTGCGCCCCGCGGTTTCACACGCGTAGTTCCCGTTCCCGTGGGAATTTCGGGATGAAAAATAGATGTTGGCCGATTCTCAGACCTACTGAATATGCTCACAAAATTTCATGAGAATCGGTCAAGCCGTTTCGGAGGAGTATGGCAACGAAAACTGTGACACGAGAATTTTGTATATTAGATAACCAAACTTGAACTCATCTTGCAATACATACAAATTCCCCCGACTTCACTCTCTGTTTAAAACACTTTAATCATTAACGGTTAACCATTAACCGCAGTTAAAACAATGGTTAGTTTATTAAACATGAATTTGATGGGTACTTCCCCCCATCAAAGAATAGGAAGCAGATCTTACGTTATGATCAAACATTTATTGAGTAAGTATTTTTTAAGTGGTTCAAGTAAACATTTGGATTATAACTCGTTAATGATTTTGTAGGCGAAACTAGTGGCGTTCTATGGTTTTACATGGATTTTTTTCAATATTTTTTTATATATACGGCAGATTATTTTTAGAGAGGGGTGACGTGTCTGTGTGTGTGTATCTGTCTGTCTGTGGCATCGTAGCTCCCGAACGGATGAACCGATTTCAATTAAGTTTTTTTTGTATTAAAGGGGACTAGAGTCTAAGAACTAGAGTCTAAGACTATTATACATTGACTATCATAGTACCAATATCATCAAAACGAGAAAATTTTGCAACAACATGTATGTTTATCGAAGCTTGATCACTGTGGAATTGCTAAGGGCCTATTTCACGACTTTCAAGTAAACTTACTCCAAGTAAAGTGAGTTGTGTCTCTTTCTTACTTCATATCAAGTGACAAAGACAACACATGTGAGAAGCTACTCGGAATGGTACTTGAAGATGGTGAAATAAGCCTTGAGTGTATACTAGAGTCGTTACTTGGAACTTTACTTGAAGTTCGTGAATTAAGCCCTAAGGTTAATTAGTACGTACTGATGATCACTATCCTGGAACCAGATCAGATAACAGTAATCATACGTCGCTTAACACAGGAACTGAATCCGGGACCCTCAGGATTACTTTTAATATAACAAATTCTTATGACATCAACTAAGGAATGGCTAATTACTTACACTACTTAAACTAAACATTGGATTAACATTTGCAATCAAATGCATTTAAATTTTCCTACAAATATATTATTATCCTTGCCGGGGTTCGAAACCTCACCCCCAGTTTAGCAGTCAAGTACACAAACCATTCTGCCAATTGCCCGCGCCGTGTTAACCCGTAATTCATTAACTTATTACGTATGTACACAATATATAAAGAGTTATAACAATCATTGGTTTACCATCGAAAAATGTATTGACGCGAATATCTTGGGATATTAACTCGCGTATAGAAGGTTACACTGTTTTGATACTTTAAGTTAAATTTGATGACGCTTAAATGTAGCTTTTTGAAAATATCTTTCTACCACTTTTAATACAACATCCTTTCAATTATCAAATTGTAAAATAATATTAATGTTTCCAAAAGAAACATGAATGAGTAAATAGATTTAATTCAAAATCTTCTCTTTATAAAAATATGTGTACATAATGAAAATAATAAGAGATATAAAAAGAGCAATTCATTTCCAAACGGTTTTATCATTTAAATAATCTACTATAGTGTAATAAGTTCGCACAAATTACGTTTGATTAATAATTGAATTATTAGTCTATTACATCCAAATTGAAAACTGCCTGCTTACATCACTACATAGTATAAAACAAAGTCGCTTTCTCTGTCCCTATGTATGCTTAGATCTGATTCAGTGGGAAGGTTTTTAGCATTTTATCCACATATTCCTACGGGAACGGGAACTACGCGGGTGAAACCGCGGGGCGCTGCTAGTGTAATAATATTGTACCTACATATCAAATTAAATATTAAAAAGTAATCGATACAGGTATTTAATTAAACTCTCCCATTATCGCTCACAAACTATGCCATTTTATACACAATTTTCATTACAAAAAACCCATTAAAACACAATTTCACGTACAATTAATTTAATATAATCAGTGCTTAATTAAAAACATAATAATTATGCTCGAAAACCGTTTTTTTGTTGAACATTTTAAATATTTAAAGATTAAAGTATCAAGACATTGTAGTTCTGCTAAGATTGCATTTTATGAATGCCTCAACGACTTGGGTGGTCCGAACCAACATGTGTTGTTGTCCTGCTCGCACATTAAGCATTTGATATCAAGCTGTCTCTCTCACTCTTCGAGACAGACTACCATAGAGTATTTTATTTAGTTTGTGCAGAAAGTATAGAGTCTTTAAAAATATACTTTTTAAGTTGATTTTTTCTTTCATATAGTCGAATTAAACTTTTATCATATACTAGCTGTGCACCGCGGTTTCACCCGCGTAGTCCCCATACCCGTAAGAATACAGGAATAAAATATAGCCTATGTAACTCACTGATAATATAGCTTTCCATTAGTGAAGGAATTTTTTAAATTAGTTTAGTAGTTTCGGAGCTTAAGATTTAGCTTTAGATATAGCTACAAAGTCGCTTTCTCTGTCCCTATGTCCCTATGTATGCTTAGATCTTTAAAACTACGCAACTGATTTTGATGCGGTTTATTTTAATAGATAGAGTGATTCAGTAGGAAGTTTTTTAGCATAATTTTATCCCCATATTCCTACGGGAACGGGAACTACGCGGGTGAAACCGCGGGGCACAGCTAGTTGTTTATAATTTTTGAAAATTTGTGGTTCGTAAATTTATCTATTCTGTACAAACTTACTCTTTGCCAATTTCTCCTATATCTGTCCTGTTTGCGAACCATCAAATTGCGACCTCTCTTTCTTTTATGCACTTTTGACCTTCATCCCTCCCTTTCTAATTCATATTAAAAATCTTCTGTCTTTTTCGCACTCTTAGTCAAAACGAAAATATTTGTGAAACTAGTGCGATTTTTTTCAGTTGTTATAATGAAATACTAGGAGTGCCCCGCAATTTCACCTGTGTTAAATAAATTTTGTAATTTATTTACAAAATGTTTCGGGGAGACCTTTGCCCAACAGTGGGACACTATAGGTTGATATAAAAAAAATACGGTATTTTTTTCTGTTTGCTACACTCATAACTGGTAGAGTATGTTTTTTTAAGTTTATTAATAAATAAAAAATCAATCACGTGTCAAGTGTTATGACTTCCCATTGGTAAAAAAACCTAAATAATTTTATTTTCATTTTTTTATCCTAAGATAAAAAGGAATTCGTTTTTAAAATTAAGATATATTATCATCAGTCTTTATAAAAGCCCGGGTCGTAGACACACACTGTATATAAAACTCTTCCGTTACTGAGTGATGTACTGACTGACTGACAGACAATGCACAGCCGAAACTACTGGTCGTAGAGAGTTGAAAGGCACGTGTGTTTGTTGGGAGGAGTAGGCTACCACTAAGAGAGGATTTTTGGAAATTCCCCCCTAGGGGAAGAAAAGGGGGGTAAAGGACCACCGTTACTGACTGACTGATATATCAACACACAGTTCAAATTCAAACCACTGAACGTTAATTGGCACACGCAGAAAAAAAAATATACACGCTAAAAAAACAAAATTCGTAGCAAACGAAGACCAAGCGAGTAAAACCGTAAGCGAAACTATAGTCCAGTAAAAAAAACTTCATAAAACCGATTTATCAACAGCCAGATCAATGACCAATCAGATCAATTAGGCGATAACATTGTTACAACTATTTTGACAGCTTTGACAGTTCACGTGACAGATCTGACAGGTGTCATGACAGTTGCGCGTTTGACCGTGTGAAGTAATGAAGAAAAAATGTGTTCAAGTTTTTTTATTTTTTTAAAAAGAGAACGTGTTTTTGGGTGTTTTGAGGTCAAAATGGTAAAAATATTCATCCCTTATCGTTCAAAGGGCTTTAAAAAATACTTGAAATTATATATGACATTTGACCTGCCTGTCAAACCTAAGTATACTGGGTTCAGATCCTGGATCAAGAGATGTCAAAGGAGATTTTGGAAAATACATGAAAAATTGCATTCGTATAAAACTGTGCTAAGTTACGTCTATCCTACTAATATCCTACGAGAGACTAAGCATACTTTGGGATATGGGGACAGAGAAAGCGACTTTGTTTTATACTATGTAATGATTATAAAGCCGAATGTTTGTGAGTTTGGATGTTTGTTACTCTTTCACGCAAAAACTACTGTATCGATTTAGATTAAATTTGGTACAGATGTTCCTTATAACTAGGAATGACACATAGGATTCTAGAGAGTAGAGTCTCTACCACAATATTTGAAAGGATGTATTTTTCTTCTACTTACCTTAATTTAAACACTGCGCCCCGCGGTTTTACCCCATCCCATTTGAATTTCGGGATAAAAAGAATCCTATGTCTCATTCCTAGAGTAAACTGTGTATCCCAATTGTAGCCCGGCTTAAAATGAAACGAAATAGTTTAATGACCTCATAATATTTGGCCGCCTCATCAAAATATAAGGTACCTACTTACTTAAAGGGCTTTTTATTTTATGAAGTTAGCATATTAATTTTGATCCTTACTTAAGTATACAGTCAAAAAATTGGCAAGAAAATTATCCCTAAATAAGTCGAAAAATTACGATAAGTTTCATCAAAAAAATACGAAATAAAGAGACCAAAACCAGAACTGGTTAAAAGTTTAAAAGTATTATAATAATAATGTTTGTAAGGTGTAATGCAAGCAAACCCGAATGCGGTCGTGTAGTAAATTGATATATTAGCGCGGGACCACCCACCCGGCGGATATTTTTATATTTTATTTTACTGCGCATGCGCTGTGATAGATAGGCGCGCGGTCAGCTGATTGGACCAGCGCGCAGGGCTGGCATATATAAGTTATTGATTTAGTCTAAATATCCCAATAAAATTATCCTATTAATATTCTTCTTTATCATTTTAAACCATTTAAACCATTTATTTCCACATCTAATACAAAATTAAAAAATACAAAATAACTAGCTGCGCCCCGCGGTTTCACACGCGTAGTTCCCGTTCTCGTTCCCGTAGGAATTTCGGGATGAAAAATAGATGTTGGCTGATTCTCAGACCTACTGAATATGCTCAAAAAATTTCATGAGAATCGGTCAAGCCGTTTCGGAGAAGTATGGCAACGAAAACTGTGACACGAGAATTTTATATATTAGATGTTATAATTTAAAACAATTTACGATGTAGTGGAGCAGACTCAGTGTCCGCTGTGACGCCGCTGGTGCGACACAGCACTGGTTTTCAGTCTGTCCGTTAACAAAATAGGTATTTCTTAAAAACAATATTTTCTTACGTCCCTTTATCCCATGTCAAATGGGGTCGGTTAACAGTTGAACCAGATTTGTCTGGATGTCAGTGTTTTACGTGAAGCGACTGCCATCAGACATACACGACACAGAGGGCTATACGACATTCTTTGGTTAAACCAAATGTTAGACTTTTGTACTTAAAATATCTCCCCTGTCCGACTCTAGAGCACAATTTTTTTTGTGAGACAATTTTTTTCATAAAGTGTGGACATGGTATGGCGATTTTCTCCTCTCCACACAAGATGAAAATGTGACATAACTTTCTTTTTAACCCCCGACGCAAAAAGAGGGGTGTAATAAGTTTGCCGTGTCTGTGTGTGTGTGTGTATCTGTCTGTCTGTGGCATCATAGCTCCCGAACGGATAAACCGATTTCAATTTAGTTTTGTATTAAAGGGGACTTACGTGCGAGTGTTCTTAGACATGTTTGATGAAAATCGGTTGGCCCGTATAAAAGTTATGGGGGTTTTAAAGTAATTGTGTTGGGGGTTTTTTAAATTTTTAATTTTTACAATTACTCCTACTAAACTTAATAAGTAATTTCACATTCAGAATTTTATGAAAATTACCTCGTGACAGCCCTATGGTCTGATTGGTCGGCGCCCGCGCATACCTATTTAGATAATACCTCCTTGTATTGATCCTGATCGAACGTTAAAACAAACTAATTTAATTATCTGTTTATTTGCGTTTGCCGCCAAAATTTACTTTTTTAACCGACTTTTAGGAAGATAGTGTCATGTTTTTACGATTTTTGGATGTTTTTTTAAGAGTTATAAATGTAGAGCTATAGTTAGGACGAATAAGTGGTGTAGAAGTTACACTGTCTGCTAAAACGAAGGTTACAGGGTTAATTCCCGCTCATGGTAAACATTTTTGCATGCTAAGTTATAGTGGGGACCTTCGTTGTGGTCTACGTTATTTCTGCCCTTTTTTTTCTTTTTTTTTACGAGACAAATTGTCGCCAGCAGTTTATGATCCTTAGAAAAGAGTATTTCTCAAATATCGGTAATTTAAATAACTATGCACTTGTGCCTCTCTCTCGTGTCAGATGTCCATGGACCACGGTAGTCACTTACCATAAGGGGACACGTCATAGAGTTTACTCTATATCTAATATATAAAATTCTCGTGTCACAGCTTTCGTTGCCATACTCCTCCGAAACGGCTTGACCGATTCTCATGAAATTTTGTGAGCATATTCAGTAGGTCTGAGAATCGGCCAACATCTATATTCATCCCGAAATTCCTACGGGAGCGGGAACTACGCGTGTGAAACCGCAGCTAGTATGTCATATAAGAAAGAAAATTTTGACAATTTAGCTAGATACATATTAGATAGTAACTACTTTTATTGTAATGCGTATAAAGTTAATATAGGTAAGTACTTAATGTAAAGTTCGCACAAAAAGTTACTGACTCATCTTAAATTAAATCGTAGATTTTTAATTGAACGATTTATTTGATTGATTGCCGACTTTTTACGATTTTAATAAAAATGTAAGTAAATGTAATTCATTATAATTCCATTTCCTTTTCGCTAAGTATCTATGTATTTAATATTACTTACTGCGTTATTATTTTAATCCTACTAAGCATTTATTATAAATGCGACAGTTTATTGTTTGTGAGTTTGAATGTTTGTTACTCTTTCACGCTAAACTACTGAATCGATTTAGATTTTTGGTACAGATGTTCCTCATACCTAGGAATAACACATAAGCAACTTTTCCCAAAATTTCAAGGGAATAAGGTTCCACGCTTGTAAAAAATATATATTAATTTGTACCAATTGAACATTTAAAACCCGAATAATTCCCCAAGATTGTGTTAGTACGGTAACCGCGTCGTGGGTGGTCCACCATTTGTGTTTACGCGTCAAAAGGTCATTCACCCCGATTATCAGGCTTACGAGTTTGGAGACGTTTTTTTAATTTAACAGTTTTCTAGTTAATTTGACATGCTTTTTAAAGCTAACTACAAAAGTTTTAAAGGTGTATACCTACTATAATTATTTAAGTAAAAGTGACGAGCAAAGGTTTTTTTACTGATGATGTTAGGTATGATGTTACAGTGAGGAGGAAGAGATTGTCTGCGTGTTGGTGATCTCAAAATTCAAATTCGAGCTGTACCTATTTGTAAAATAGAAAACATGCATGGCACGACCATCTTAGATCGATTTAAAAAGAGAAGGTTATATTTTCAAATTCAAATACATTTAGGTACCTATCATCATCATCATCAGCTCATATAATGTCCCCACCGAGGGGCACGAGCCTACCCTGAATTAGGGTGATTAGGCCTTAGTCAACCACAGGCCGAGTGCGGGTTGGTCGACTTCACACACAACCTTAGAATTTCTTCCCAGGTGTGTACAGGTATATATACAAATTAAAAATAAGTAGATGGAAATTAAACATGCCATGTAAATAGTTATTTGTTATACAAGAGTGCAAAGTTGCTTTTTAACCGGGGCTCCAGTTGAGGACCGAGCCAGCGAAGGATTCTAAAATTGAATCACGAGCGCAGCGAGGGATTCAAAATAAGAATCCTGAGCGTTAGCGAGGGACTCAAAGGAACACAAGGTTAAAAATTGTTTGCACTCGAGTGCAACACATTATTTTTCATCCCCCCTCAGCGAGGAAATTACTAAATGAAAACATAAAACAATCACAATATTAAGTGAAAAGCAAAAATATCACGCGCGAAGCAAATAAAAAAATAAGTAAGTACACCAAGGAGGTTCCGAGTTTGAATTTGAAATAAAAAAAAAGTTGTATGACAGTTTGTGAATCCAAAATATCATCACACTTAGTGCACACGATGTTCTAAATTCAAATTTACTTTAACCTCTAGAGCGCAAAAACGACTTTTATTCCCAGTTAGCGAAATTGCCTTGGGTCCTGCAGGGGCTGCCTACAGCGACCCCGATACTTTCCACTCTTGAGATTAAAATCGACTTTTACCCCCAGATTTCGAGGATTAAAAACATACTTTCCGAGCTAGTGGGATGAAAAACTAATTTTGCTTCGTCTATCTATACCTATAAACGAAACACATTGCTATAATAAAAACAATAATTTTATTACTTTTTAATGTTTTCAAATGTATTTTATATTTTTATTTTAAACTTAATGTGCTTTTTCCAGGTTCCCAGAAACTCAGCAATTCTAATTTGGCAAGCAGTGGGACATTCTACCAGACATAGAATCCAGTACCGTTGCTGCCTGCAGATTTACTGACATACCACTAGACTATTCAACAATAGTTTTAAAAATAAACATCTTATAAAATAAGGCTGTTGCTAGCCGTCCGCTAGAATGGACGTTTAATATAATTTCATTCGTTCGCTAGTCGGATGAATAAGATTATATTTTTATTGGTCCGAATCACTGGACGACTAGAAACTTCGATAAAATAATCAATAACCCCATTATTTCCCCGTCCGTCTGTCCGTTTGAGTGTGAAAGTCGCACCTATTGTAAATGTACCGAAAGAATCCGGAGCGTAGTGATACATACCCCCCGAGCGGAGACGGGGTTACATGACGACAGGGGTTATAGGAAAAATATTGAATTAAATGGATGGTCGGGGATTTATTTTAAAGAATGTTTAAAAGACTAGTGTGAATATTTGTTTTTTTTTTATAGAATATATAAAACTCTTCCGTTACTGAGTGATGTACTGACTGACTGACAGACAACGCACAGCCGAAACTACTGGTCGTAGAGAGCTGAAATTTAGCACGTGTGTTCGTTGGGGAGAGTTGGCTACCACTAAGAGGGTTTTTGGAAATTCCCCTCCTAGGAGAAAAGGGGTAAATTGAAAACTACGCGGGTGAAACCGCGGGGCGCTGCTAGGTTTATAATAAAAACCTTAGTGTTTTAGTAAAATTGGCGAATTTTTTGTATTTCGGAGCTGCACATATATGGCTTGGCTGATAAATTTTAAAAACAATCATGCATTTTTAGATGAGTAAACTTTCGTTTTGTTAATTTTCGGGTTTTATTAATTTTATATTCAACTAGTAGCTCCCCGCGGTTTCACCCGCGTAGTTCCCGTTCCCGTGGGATTACGGGGATAAAATATAGCCTATGTCACGCACTGATAAATTAGCTTTCCACTAGTGAAAGAATTTTTGAAATCGGTCCAGTAGTATTCATTACAAATAAACAAACAAATCTTTCCTCTTTATAATATTAGTATAGATGATAGAATATTTTTTGTTAAGCTGTTTAAATGGAAACTAGCTGCTCCTTTCGTATTTATCTGCATAGTGCTCGTTTTTTTCTAAAAAACACCCCATATATTCAACGGTGAACAAAATAAAAATTACTTAAATAAATCCATATTTTCATTTATTTTTCCCGATTTTTTATATTACTGTCTCCGTTAAAAAGTTTGTTTTTCATTCATTCAGCCTTTAATAAAAAAAACCTTTAAAAAATATCAGTAGATTTTTAAATCGTCATGTAACCCCTCCCTGTGTCTGCGATTCGAGGAATGTGACTCAAAGATATTTTATATTAACCTTGTTTTTATACAGCTGGGTAGAGGGGTGGTTCTCACCCCCGTACAATAAAGTACTGTAGAAACGGTGTTTTTAAATGTATCTGATATTAGTTAGATATGTTGTTTTGGGCGCCCTTTTGTCTATAATTCCTGTTCTTCTTCTTCGTGTCGATTGACAAGACTTTTTTAACAATCAAGTTATATATTAGAACACCAATGAGCGGCCACCTCGATGGCGTTAGGTTGGCATGACATAAGGTCATCCAGAGTACAGCTATTGGGACATGATGGACACTCCAAAAGATGTGACATTGTTTGTGCTGCGCCGCATGAACAATTTGTATCGGTCGCACTTATCATGTTCCGTTTGGCCAGGTTGCAACTGCAGCGACCCTAACATATCTATAATTCCTGTTAAAATGTAATCATGCTATACTTATTATCAAAATGGAAAATACTGTGTACTTATATGTGTGTTATTTCTTCATGATCAAATGGTTGAACAGATTTAGGGCTGATTTTTTCATCGCCAGATAACTTGTTGATGAAATGAAATGTTATTATTTTTCAACATCGACTGTCGTTACGAGACCCCAAACTATTAGTTAATATTATCTAATTTTTGGTATTTGTTTTACACCCACCCAGACCGAGATAATGGCTCACTTAAATACCTTACACGGGAATTGAACCCGTAACTTTGACATAGGGTCACAGTCACAGCCAACTTTTCTACTTGCTCATCATATTTATTTTGGATTTCCTTTTTAACCCCCGACGCAAAAAGAGGGGTGTTATAAGTTTGACGTGTCTGTGTGAGTGTGTGTGTGTGTATCTGTCTGTCTGTGGCATCATAGCTTCCGAACGGATGAACCGATTTCAATTTAGCTTTTTTTGTATTAAAGGGGACTTACGTGCGAGTGTTCTTAGACATGTTTGATGAAAATCAGTTGACCCGTTTAAAAGTTATGGGGGTTTGAAAGTAATTGTGCTGGGGGTTTTTTTAATTTTAAATTTAATGTTTAGCAGAAGCTCATCTCAAAATAACTTTCCTCTTGCCAAATATGGCATAATATCTGTTCAGTAGCTGTGTGTTTGTAGATCAATCAGTCAGTCAGTGATGATGCCAATTTTGGTACCCCCTCCAATAGCTATGTGTAATATATCGTTGAATAGCGATAGTTGAGCAGAACAAAAGTTACTATGGAGTCAAGGTCCAAATCTTAGTCCGATCAGAGTTATGCAGTACCAAACATATCAGGGGCCTAAATCTGCAATTTGACATTATTGATCAGACAATATGGTGATATTGAGGCACCATAACGAGACTGTCAGAAATTTGGTATTCTGCTAAAATTTATTCATATGGCTATGGTGTCTCAGTGGTCTTTGTTGCATATCAAAATTCAAATAAAAATCGTTAGAATACTGTTTCCATGACATCCATCTAAGTTTTATGGAGCCATTGAGTCAGCGGAGTAGTTTTCACTAAGAGAATACCAAAATGACAACAAATGACAAAAAACGGCCATAATGGTGATATTAAAATACATTTGAGTAGCATTATCACAGCTTCATAGTTTAGAGAATCAGAGCCCAGTTTATCATAATATCATCCAAGTAGATTAATAATAAAAAACAGTGTGAGGTTATTCTAGGTTATTTCTTTTTTTTTTTTTTTTTTTTTTTATGTCTTTTCCATTCACGGGACTATTAAAAAGTCCCGGTCTTTTGGAAGGCTAGTATGGGGCCGAAGCCAACACACGGAAGCCCTTTGACATATTTAATCTTGTGTAAAGGATGCACAATCCGGCGACTATCCCTGTATAACACTATAAAATGCATCCAAGGACAGTCCCCGGTTCTGCTGGGACTATTGCAAATATATGGAAAACTACGACTGGGTTATGGGGATGGGATGTTTAATGGACTGGATATTGGGGAACTATGGGGACTATGACACCCGCCGATACAATGCTATAAACATGTACGAAGTGGCGGATGGAGACTTGCCAGCTCTATAACTGGGCCCCCCAAACAAGTCGCTCGAGTCGCAACAAGGGGGCAACATGAAACGAGCGGCTTTGAGATGGAGTAGACATCCTGGGTTTTAAACCGCGATCCACTGAGGTTATTTATTATTATAAAAAATGCATTTTCTTCATTTTGGGTCCACTATGACCTTATTTATAAATTAAAATTAAATAAATTAATCATTCACTCCATCATCTTATTACAGTAACTGACCCCTAACTAAGCTCGAAGCTTGTATCTAGGGTATCAGAAACTATGCACACACTCATTCACACACACACGCAGACCGAGACAAGCATTTGTGGTTCACACAAATATTCACCCCGCACGGGAATCGAACCCGCAACCTTACGGATGGCAGTCCGGCATGGTGACCACTCTGCCATCGAGGTCGTCAAATATTTGATAATAACATGGGCATCATCCTTTACAGCCTGAATTACGTCCAATATTAATCGAAAAATAATTAATCGTGTAGGATTTTCAATCTCAATCGCATATCTTAGGATTGAATATTAATATCAGCCGTAAAACCTTAAAAATAACGTTTTAAATTATTTTCCGTTTGTCTAACTTTAACAATCAACTGTGACAGATCAACCCCCTTCAAACAGGATTCAATTCCACCCCCTCTGACAGATAGGGGCTCTTATTGAAATGCTTGTGGCATTGCGAATCCGGCATCCAGACTTCGATACACGGCGAAAGTTAATTCGTTTTTTTTTTGACACTGTTTTAAAGAGGGTTACTTTTAATCAACCCCTTGTGTTTTTTTTAATTGTAATTCTTTATTTTGTTTGTTTAATTGCTGAATTCATTTTGAAGAAATTTTGTTAAAAGAATTTAGTAATGGGGATGTATTTTGATAAAAATGGGATGAAAAAAAAAACAAAAAAATCTTGACACAGTTTTTTTTAATATGAATTTCTATTGATTTCTACATTTATTTACAATACTGGCAACAAATTAAAATAATCATTTTTGTGGGCAACATTGTACAAATGTACAGTCAGTCACAAAAGTCATTAACACATTTTTTAATATTTTATTTTATGTCGCTGAAAAATTTGACTGTAAATAAACATTGTCCGTTTAAAATGAGAAAAAAATCTTAGAAAATATTAAAAAATGGTTTGTGTTTTTTTTTATGAGTTAATGAACATTTGTTGCTGTCTGTACGTTCATTTAATATAATTATGTAGTTTTAGGAGATCAATTTAATTGTACCACAAAATTTGGGGAACCATATATTATCAATATATGTTCTCCAAATTTGTATTTAATTTCCTGATTTTTTCAAATAATTGATACTTCCTCCAATTATTTCTTTCGTGAATTTGTTTATTTTCAAGTACTTATTTGAAGTTTCTTATCTCCAATCTAATCTCCAAAAATAAGAGAGCACATAAATCTACCATCTGCCAAGATATAATATACTACCTTCCTTATAAGATGTATCTTTATTTATTTAAATAGGAACACCAACAGTATAATATATTAAAAATTACAAAGTGTTATAATAAAAAGGCCTTAATCTAATGTATATACCAATTACTGGTGTACACAGCACTCTTAACGTAACACTGTAATTAATGAAAGAAAGAATTAAGTATATTGTGAATATTAATAAAATTATAAAAAAAAAGAGAGAGTACAAAGTAACATAATAATATCTTGGAAGATAGTCAATTTCATCAAAGGTGGTGAATTTAATCAATGGTAAATGGCAGATTTTTGCGCTGTAAATCCACATAGTTTTAACCGACTTTGGTCTCCTATGTAACTATTAAATTTTAACCAGTTTTTTCTACAAAACAAGTTACATTATCTTGGTCAACTAAAATAATTGCACACTAAACAGTGTTTTCTCTAGTCAATACATTTCAAGTGCACAATTAAATATTACATTATTTTGTGGACACACAATAACTATGTGCACAATACATATAATTATGTCACACTTTGATTACGATCTGTTGGGTTAAGCTACGTCTGACACATGATAGTGATGGGTGGCCGTTACAGAAGTGGCTATTAATTCATTTATTGTAGACAAACATATATTTCTTTTGGAAAGTCATAAAATCATTTGAATATTTGAAAAAGAAACATATTAACATATTACAATTACTTTTGAAGTCAAATCAAATAATAATGATTAAATGATATAATGATCAAATTATATTGATTTGATTCCAAATTTGATTTCAAAATGATTTGATTTTTATTTTGATTCAAAATCAAAATTAAATAATTTAATTTGACTTTTGATGCCGATTGTACTAACTATTGACAGTCGTATATTTTATTTAATTTTAATGTATTTTAATTTGTAACCAATTTAATATTCACTAATACTGCTAAGTACATTGCACAATAAATATCTTAAATGGTTAATTAAAACTATATTTATTTACATTTTTTTAATACAAAACGACAATTTATTGATTAATTCACAATTTGATTAAAAGACTTTTAGATTTTTTTAATTTAGAAGCTAAGAATACTTATTTGTTTTTCATATCATAGGATTAAGGCAGTTGGTAGCCGACTGCAGACAGCAACAGCAGACCACACGTCGCCGCCTAACGTCATCATGACACTTCGCCGTCTGCTGCTCGGCGACGCGAAGCTAGCTTCATGTCGCCCACTATGAATGTAATTTCATAGAAATACATACAAACCAGTAGTGGCGCGGCGACGTGTGGTCTGCTGCTGCTGTCTGCAGGCGGCTACCAACTTAAACCTTAAGTAATTATACATTTTTCAAAATATGAATCGATGTTATTACCAACCGATAAAATTAATCAGATCACTCGTAATGAATAAATAAAAAAAAAACTTTTCAACAAGCTTTTATTGCATTGTCATGGGACTTACATAAGTATGCCAAATTTCAGCTCAATCGGATAACCAGAAGTGGTCGAAAAATGGCTTGCAAGATTTGATTACAGACAACGGGACAGGAACTAAATAAAAGCTTGTAATAATCATAATAGTAGTCCTGGCCAGTAAGTAATTCCCTTTGGGATATGTTATATCCCATATAGAAGTTATTTTTATTAACACACATCCTGTTTTTGGAAAAACTTCTTCCATAAGATGAGATTCAAACCCGAAACAGTTAATTTTTCTAATTATTATTTAAATATCATTTACATTAAGTTTTATATTTACAAAACAAATTAATTAACATTATTTATTAATAATAATTACTTTAGATGACTCCAATTTCCATTTTCATAGTCACACTAAAGATAACAATTAGATGACTCTAAAATTAATAGTAATTTATCTATTTAAAACAATACCGTACTCTTTTACTACAAAATGGCGGATGATGACTATCAAAATCAATTTCATTGTCATCCTAAACTGTTAATAATAGTTAGATATGTACGAAAAATAAATTAGAACATCCTAAAATTACTTTAATTAAAGTATGATTTATGATGACTTTGAAAACTTAAGTCATTGTCATCTTAAATCTAATAATGAATTCTAAATATTTACAAAGTGAAAATCATGTTAGATGACTTTGAAAATTATTCATTTTGTCACCTAACAATGCATTAGAATCAGTTAAACTCCATACTCAATAAAGTTGTAAGTTTCCAATAGTTTTACACGATTAAAAATCTACATATAGAGTTCGCAAATATCCCAAAACTCGCATCAAGTAAGTTGACTCGATGGAAATAAATAATTACATATCCCTTCGAGCCTACTCAAAGAGAGTCGTAGAAAACTTCACTTTATATTATAAATGCTAAAAGTCCGAGATTTAATATTCACTCAAACAAATAAAACCATACATGAGTGAATACAGGCTAACTCCATTAATACTTAGATGACTTCGACAATTATTGCGCAAGTCATCCTAATTTAGATGATCACCACAATAACACTGAAAGTCTTTCAACATCGGTTCTGTTGTTCTCTTTCCCTCGCCTTCATTTCTAGTTCCTCCTCCTCCTTGGTGAGAGGGACCGTGCTGTGGTTGTAGAGCCCTTGGGCCATGAGCTGCAGCGCGAGCGGGTTCCGCTGGCCCGAGGCCTTCTTGATCTTGGCGCGCTTGTTCTGGAACCAGATCTTGATCTGCGCCTCCGCCAGCCCCAGCTCGGCCGCCAGCGCCTGCCTCCGCCGCTCCGTTAGGTAGCGGTTCTCCGCGAACTCGTGCTGGATAGAACAATTGGGTTGTTGTAAATTGTGATTTATGCGACAAGTCCCTATTTCCCTTGGTCGCGCCATAAATTGAAAGTAACTGGAGGAAAGGACCAGGTAATTGGACTGAAATCGGTACGCACGGTTATACGTACAGATTAGTACAGTTTTTCGATTTATTAGTTTCAGTCTTGATTAGTACAGTGAGCGATAGATAAAAGATGCCCCCCCCCCCCACTTTGGTGACTGTCAACCACGGGACGGTATCATTTATCTGACGCTGATAGAAAAGTTGAATAAGTTACCTTTTATCTGATGCTATCCGTAATACCTAACTTTACTACCAGTTAAAATTTCTTGTGTGGTGAATTATGACTATGAATATAATATTTTAGATATAGAAAATAAATATTATTTACCTTTAATCTAGCAAGTTGAGGCCCCGAGAAGGCGGTGCGCGGTCGTTTCTCGTCGCTCTGCGGGCCCTCGCTGCCGGGGGGCTTCTTGGGGCGTCGCGTGCGGGGGCCTGCACACAACATGCTTATGCAGAAATGGCTGGACCGATATTGAAAAAATATTTTTTGGGATCGATTTTGTTTTTTTTTTTGTTAATGATCATTTTTTAATATTATATGTAATTTAAATCGAACTAAATGTGTGTTACTTGAATTTTGACTCAGGGCCTATTTCACGACCTTCAAGTACAGTTACTCACCAAGTAAAGTAAGTTTTGTCTCTTTCTTACTTTATATCAAGTGACAAAGAAAACATGTGAGTAGGTACTCGGAACGTTACTTGAAGATGGTGAAATAGGCCCTTACTGTTAAATTAAAAATGTTTGTAGATGATTTTTATTGTCATACTACTCGTAATACTAACTTATATATTTTTTTCAATATAAATTTTGTTTTTTAAAAAGTATTATTAGGACTAAAGTCCTACAATCTTTTTAGTATTTTATTTAAGTATTTATATTATAATGTATCAAATTATAGCATATTTTTTATATCCCTACTAAACAACTGAAGAAGTGTTTCTTTTTATAGCAGTTCCGTCTAAAATAACCTCCGAAATATTATTATTGCAACACGAAAAAAAAACAATTAAGTACAAAAAAAAATATACAAAAGTAAGATTTCTTAATTTCTTATGTATAGCACAAACACCGATATTCTATTACAGACAACAATCAATTGGCAATTATCAAAATTATTTTTGATATATTTACAAGTGTCTCCTGCAAAAGGAAAAATAAAAAAAATGTACTTACAAAAAAAATATTGTGAAAAAAACATTGTTTAAACTTGTCAATTTTAAAATTCGTAGAAAAAAAACTTTGTTGTGTTTTTTTCAAGCACTTATTTTTCTTTTTAATATTTATTACATCACAATCATGCTTAAAACATGCGAAACAAAGATTCAAATAAAAACTTTAATAAAACATAGAACACACAAAATAACAAAATTTAAACAAGCATGTTTACAAATCAACAAGGCAGAAATCAAAATACATTAAAAAAAATGTCGCGTATTTTTTTATCTTAACAGCCCCCTTTCGTGATTGAAAATGGTGACCCCCAAAAAAATATAATTTAACGCAATTATAAGATCGACAATTAAATATGTAGTAAGTTCTACAGGAAGAGTACTCTCAGGGCTCATAATAAACTAACATCAACACCTGGAAAATACAACACACGCCTGGCCCTTCTAAGGCCCAAAAACACTTAAAAAAAACGACATTTTCCCACTTGCATTTGCCGTTTTTCTGCAACTTTACGATTCCCAGTCTCCTGTTTTTTTTTCGGAAATTTACGATTCCAAATCCCCTGTAGATTTTTCGGAACCTTACGATTCCAAATAGATTTTTCGGAAATTTACGATTCCAAATCCCCTGTAGATTTTTCGGAATTTTAAAGACTTTCTTTCCCTTGAAGACTTTCCGCAACTTAACGTTCTTGCTCTGTAGTGTCCCGTAGAAACCCCCAGTGCAAGCGAACGATGCAATATCTTAACCAATTCACGATTGTTACGGAGTAAACGCCATCCGATTGTTATAAAATTGGTCAAAATATTTCACCGACCGCCTGACCGGTGCTTGACGGCTTGACGTGACGTGCTTGACGGCTTGATGGGAGTTTGACGTCTGTGCTACGTAGTTGTCATTTTGAAAGAAATATCCTTAGCTAATTTTTTTTTTTTTTTTTAGGAACATCAACAACATGTATATTGAGCTAATTTTGGTATAATGAGTGTATCCTAAAACTTTGAACGAGAATTGAACCCGCAATCGTAGATTGTCATTTCTTAATTTTAGAGAGTACAAAAATAAAATCTTGCTTTAAATGTTATACAAAATTATAATATTAAAAGTACGTGCATATGCTATACAGAGACGACAATGTTAAATCTTTTAAAGTGATAATTCATAAAACTAATAAGCTATGAGACATAAAAAATGCACAAAAAATTAAGGCATTTATTTTTAGGTAGGTATTATTTTCCAGTGTTTTAATTTATTATTCATTTATTATATTGTCATCGCACTGTATAATGTAATAAATAAATGAGAATAAAAAATACAACAAAAAACATGCACATTATTTCATGTTGCAATAATACAATATTTATAAAAAAATCTTTATATTTATAACGGATTCAGGAAACTTGTATAATTTTGTATTGTATTTTGGAAATATTTTTAAGTAAGTATATTGTTCTACTAATATTGTATTTGTTTTTTTGTCAGAAAAAGTTTAGTTTTATAAAACTAATGATAATTATATCATTTAATTATTCATTTTTTTTTCAAATATTTTCATTTAAATTGTTTTTTTTTTGGAGAAATGTATGAAAAATGCAAAATTGAATGTCAAATAAATGGTGTCATCTCACGTGTCTGCCGTGAGCTGCACGCGTACTTACTTCGTCCTGCAACAATAGAAAACAATTATCAATTACAATATTCAAGAAAAAATAAAAAAAAAACTTATAACATGACTTTTTGATGAACCTACATCAAAAAAAACATATGAATTCAAACTATAGTATAAAACAAAGTCGCTTTCTCTGTCCCTATGTATGCTTAGATCTTTAAAACTACGCAACGGATTATGATGTGGTTTATTTTAATAGATAGAGTGATTCAATGGGAAGGTTTTTACATAATTTTATCCCCATATTCCTACGGGAACGGGAACTACGCGGGTGAAACCGCGGGGCGCCGCTAGTATTATATAAACCAGCCAGGGGTAACTGACTTCAGCAATGTTTATAATTATTAGGAGACTTCCCTAACTAAGCCGTTATTACTGATTGTAGCCAGTAATATTAACAGAAAAAAATTGACGTTTGGTGACAGTGAATTCCTATACGACATAATATAGGCGGAAAAACCAACCAACCACCTCCATAAATGGGGTTTAAGGGAGTCAAACTGCGATTGCGGAGCACTTGACCAGACCCTATCCCATGTGGTAAACGAATGCCCGCTTCGGTGTTTCCCGGCGGAATATCGGAGGTCCATGGGACACACCTGCCGCTATACGCTGGCTAAATAACTTGAACATAGAAATCGGATCCTCGCAGAATGCTATACGCAATGATGATAATATTGGCTTTGAGATTACCAACACGCATTACTCCAGCGTGGTGATTACACATATTCCTCCTCACTGTACTAATAACATAACATAATCATTCACTACATCATCTCATTATAGTAACTGACCCCTAACTAAGCTTGGAGCTTGTATCTAGGGTATCAGAAACTACGCACACACTCATTCACACACCCACCCAGACCGAGACAAACATTTGTGATTCACACAAATATTCACCCCGCACGGGAATCGAACCCGCAACCTTACAGATGGCAGTCCGGCATGGTGACCACTGTGCCATCGAGGTCGTCAATATCATCAATAAAATAGCCCTTTTAGCCAATGGGCTTTTACAAGCCAATACTTGCGCATTAAAATAATAAACTTAAAAATCGGACGTTTAAAAGTGCAAACACAAGATTGAATGATAAATATAAATTACATATTATGTCTTAATTACTGTTACGGGTGGTCTGAAACCGGTCTGAGGACTCGAGCGTACACTGTATCAGTCCGTAATATAGACATTTAGATAAACAATTTGTTGCGGAAACTTACGGAAAAATGTTACGGAGATTTACGGAAAATTATATGTTATGATTGACATATGAATTTCTTTTTTTTTAAAGTTATACTTCTTTTGGCGCGATGGAGAAAAATCATGAGAGTGATTTTTTTCCATACGCCAAAGAAGTATAACTTCTAACGCGTGTACATAAGTACACACACTCTTTTTTTTCTTTTGTTTTTTATATTGAATGTTTATTTAATTTAAAAAAATGTTTTTTTAAATTGCCTTTGATGGTTCTTGGAGCATTTTTTTTATTCACCCTGTATATACCTTTCCTCGTTTATTTCTCTATCAACTAGTAAAAACCGCGTCAAAATCTGTTTAATCATTTTGATGAATCAGTGGATAACGGACAGAGAAAAATACAATTTAAAATTTAAACTATTCAGAAATATTCAAATCCTACTACACTCACACGCGGTACTACAAAAGGTCAGAATAAAATAATAAAACCATTAAAGAAGTTAAAACTACAATAAAATGAGTAAATTAATTTAATTAGTTAACAATTATTGTATTTTATTGCTTAATTTAATTATTAACGGAACAATGTAGCTTCCGATATAAAGTTTGTGATCCTCAAATCAGCCGCCATAATAAAAAAATAAAAAATTCACTCTATGTCCAAACATTAAAAAAATAAAACATCAATTAATTAATTAGCTACAGAGAATTTTCAACTTTATATCAACTACAATAAAGTTTATTATATTAATTAAGTAATTTAATTTAAAATATACGTTCCAATTTGTTGTTGAAGGATTGTGGACTGTATTTTCTTGTAGTTAGGATAAGTTTTTCAACGATATTATTTTTTGAAAAATGCATTCCATATTGCGGTTTGAAATTTAAAGATGTGGTTACATTGAAGCTTTTAATTTATGTTGTAAATACTTACACATTTTACAAAATGTAAAAGTTTGGTTTTTTACTCAATTACGCAAAATTGCAGGACCAATTTTGGTGAACTTTTATCTACAAAAAGTAATTAAGGATTCTGTAAGATTCTTATAAAATTAACAAAATGTTGTATGTACTACAAAAAATACTTAAAACTATAAATAAATCCTACCTAATATACAAACTTTTTAAACCATAACACTTTGTTAAGCTTGCCCAGTATGCAATTTAGTAACGAAATGTCTTTTAGCAATAAATTGGCAGATACCATTAAACTCGACTTTTCAAAAACAAAGATATTAGATACACTAACGAAAATATTTAAAGACACGAATAAAGTACTTAAGTAAAAACATTTATTTTTCATACAAAACATTATACCACATTTTTTTTAAAGAATTGAATGAACATTTTCAAGCGACTAACTTTCAACGAAATTCTAGTTGACAAACCGCAATGTAATCGAAGCTTAACAAAAAATTCAAAAAAGGAATTTTAGTGTTCGTGTATCGAATCAATAAAAAGTTAAAATGTATCAATCAATATGAGTCTTATTATAATTAGCAGAAAGTTTAATTTGCCTTGATTGTAATAAGGTTGTTTATCATGTAAAATTGTTGTAATGTACGTGAAATGTCTTTATTTTAACTTCGTTGGTGGCGCGAAGTTGAACAACCTTTTTAGTATTTTTTTTTGAGATTACCGATTTTCTTTTTTTTTATTGACAGATTGTCACCTAGTTTCAATTTTGACAGTTACTTTTACTATTTTTGTTTTTTACTAAGTATAAAAAGTACTAGCTGTGACCCTTGGTTTTGTCTGCGCTAAATTGCATTAAAAGTATGAACTACTTCTTTAATCAATACCTTATATCAAATTATGATAAGACATCTAATGCAATAAAATCCGTTGTGTGAAAAAATCAATAATTTTAATAATTGCATATTTTGAATATCTCAAACACTCGTAAAAACATCACCTTGTTTTCGAAGGAATATCTGTCACCATCACCACGCTATATCGTCGCGTGTTGGTGATCTCAAAACCATTGCATGTTTGTAAAAAGCTAGATATTATAAGTAAGTAATACTACTAATAATATAAATGCGAAAGTTTGTGAGTTTAGATGTTTGTTACTCTTTCACGCAAAAACTACTGTATCGATTTTGATTAAATTTGGTACAGATGTTCCTCACAACTAGGAATAACACATAGGATACTATTTATCTCGGAATCCCCATGGGATTTAGATTCACGCGGGTAAAACCGCGGGGCGTATATGTATAAGTAACTAGCTGTGCCCTGCGGTTTTACCCGGGTTGGGATTTTTGGCATAAAAATCCTAAATGTTATTTCTATCTATGACAAACATCTGTACCAAATTTCATTAAAATCCATTCAGTAGTTTTTGCGTGAAAGAGGAACAAACATCCACACATCTAAACATCCACACTCACAAACATTCGGCTTTATAATATTAGTAGGATAATAAAAGCTAAATGTTTTAATTAAATTCGCGTTCTCACGCTATTAAAGGAAACTATTTGATCCAATAAATATTCATCGAATCTGATGATTAAAAAAAGTTTAATCTGTCAAAAATTCAACATGGCCGCTCATTAATTCCTTAACAAACGTAATAAAGTCATTAATGTCGTTTTAAATTTATTATTGTTATTTTTAATAGTTTTAATTTGAATAAACAATTATAACTGTATTTTTAGTTTAATTTTTTATATGGCAAGAAAACAACGTTAATAAAAATAAATATTTATTCATTATGGCAATAAAAATGTTTTACGTATTTATTGGGATATTGTATTTATAATTATTTTTATATAAAAAACCAATATTTTTGGCATCTAGCTAGACATTTTAGTAATGTTAGCGACGTCAAGTTTTTTGTTAATTGCAATTTTTTTGTGGTCCCGAAATACTACTCAAAAATAATAGTTATTTTCAACACACTTGCTCATAAAGGGGCTCTTATTTGTGCAAAAGCAGTTGAATAATGACACGTTTTATTCACTAGTGAGTTATAGATTGTTTTTTTAAATTTCTTTCATTTTAAAAAAGTTTCAATACCAATAAAATTGTGTCCATACATTTTAAAAACAAACTTCAACTATGTTTCCTTACTTTTGGTAGGTCTATGGTCGATTCCATTCATTCATTCATTCGATTTTTTTTAATAAGTATATTCTTTTAGTCTTTGGCCGATCACCATTGTTGTGTTGGATGCGCGCGAATAGAAAATCTGTTTATTTATTAGCGAAACAAAAACGTTGTATGATACACGCGAGTATTGATGATTACCTCGCTTGTACCATAAATAACTATTTAAGGTTTTGGGACTTGTGGGACCAGAATCGTGGTACTGACTTACGTACCACGGTCCCGGTCCCAAAAGCCCCAGGACCCCTAACATTGGACCTAAAAATACATTTTTAAAATCCAACGGAAAATTGAGCCCCCGGAGGCGGACCGTTAGATTAAAAAAAAAAACATTTTAAGCTAAACTTTTTAAATTCTATCATAAATTATTCATAAACTTTATCTATGGACAAATGAGAGCGCGAAATCCGCCATGTTGTGTACTAATTGTAAGGTAATAAATAATTAGTTTTATTGATTTCATTAAAACTAATAAAATGACGTGAAATCGCTTTTTAGAGTCGAATTAACTAATAATATTATGTTTTAATGAGTTTCCTATAAATTTAAATGGTCATAGGTTGACATTAAATCAAATGAAATCTAATCTACTAAATAACATCAGCGAATTTTCATTCGTCAAATGTAAGTACCTATGTTTCTAACCCTTTCACTTAAAAACTATTGAACCGATATTCATGTTGATGTTCCTTAATTTCCTTATAACTAGGAATAAAGAACTAATTAACACTATTGATGCGCTCATGGCCCAGTGCTACCCGCGGATCACTTGTGATTGTGCGGTTAAGCAACGTCTGGCACCGTCATGACTGTGATGGGTCGTTACTAAAAATGACTTTTAATTTCATGAGCGTTTCCGTGCTTCGGAGGGCACGTAAAGCCGTCGGTCCCGGCTGTCGTACTAACATCATCGACAGTCGTTACGGGTAGTTAGAGCCCTCAAAAATCTAACAATTAATTTAACCAAAAAATGTCGTATAGCCCTCTGGGTTGTGAAGGTCTGATGGCAGTCGCTTCACGTACAATACTGACATTCCGCCAAATCTGGTTAAACTGAAAACCGACCCCAAATAGACATGGGATAAAGGTTCGGAAAAGAAGATTATTTCTTCTTCATTTTCTTGAGTTTTTGTCTACTTAGAAGTTAGAAGTAATCTTTGATAAAGGAACTTTAAAACAATAGAATTTTCGTAAAATTACGTCCATTATGACGTCCACTAGTTCATATAGTACGTTCAGATCCCAGCTGTGGGCTACTACATTAACAGTGTAGGTGTAAGTATAGAATTAGACTTGTAAAAGCAAGCAAAGTCCGGGACTTGAGCTAATTCGGACTAGCAACAAACATGCGCCCGCGGGTATGGGTGGTCCGACCACCTAGTAGGCACAAAACTATGGAGTTGTACGTGGTTTAAAAGTTTTTGGAACCTAAGTTTAGTCTACATCACTACATAGTATAAAACAAAGTCGCTTTCTCTGTCCCTATGTATAAGTACTTAGATCTTTAAAACTACGCAACGGATTTTGATGCGGTTTGTTTTAGTAGATAGAGTGATTCAGTGGGAAGGTTTTTACCATAATTTTATCCCCATATTCCTACGGGAACGGGAACTACGCGGGTGAAACCGCGGAGCGCTGCTACTTGATATTATAGACAGGAAAGATGGTTTGTCTTATACGCTTTTACGTATTGACTATTAAATTGCTAATAATTACGATATTAGCAAATACATTGTCAAGGGATCAGAAGGATATAAGTAGGATACTTTTTATCCAGAAATGCCTGCACTCTGGATGACTTAAATGAGGCCAATTATACTGCAATCGGCGTAACAAAATACTGGATAAAAAAAGAGATTTATGGACGCAAAGAAGAAGATTCAGAAATTCTTTTATACACCCCTATTTTGAAAATATGGGACTTATTAAAATCAGAATATCTTTAGCAGTAACTGAATCCATATATCCAATAAAAATATCAAAAATGATAGTCGATTACTTATCTTTAAAAAATACAAAATAAATGTCGTATTACCAGACGGCACACTAGCTATCAAGTATTCTGTGACGGCTCGGGTCGATGACCGCGCTCAGCTGTGTATCGCAGCGTTCGCCTGTTGTTCGGTGTAGAATAACAATAAAATTCGGCGGAATTTTGAAAATCTTTAACTTATCATAACTTTTTAAATAAAAGCAAAAGAAAAAACTAACTTCACTATGATATTGTCACCCGTGGTTTACATTAGCTGTGAGATAAGGTATCGCAATTTCAAAATAAGGGTGTATTGTATTTACAACCCAGAGGCGCAGTTATTTATTGTAAATGGTATCCCATGTAGAAAATTACAACCCAGAGGCGCAGTTATTTATTGTAAATGGTATCCCATGTAGAAAAAGAATCATCAATATTATGTGTCTATTATGTGAGCCTAAAGTATCGTCCTGTAAGATACCTCTACAAATCAATGGCATCTACTTCTATATAAAATTGATTTTCTAGCTGTGATGATTCTTTTTAGGCATGTTTACATCAGAACTTTTTACAAAAAAAGTGTAGTTTTCTTATAAGTTTATTTATTAAGTTACTAGCTGCGTCCCGCGGTTTAACACGCGTGAACCCGTTCCCGTTCCCGTTACCGTGGGAAATTCGGGATGAAAAAGTAGATGTTGGCCGATTCTCAGACCTACTGAATATGCTCACAAAATTTCATGTGAATCGGTCAAGCCGTTTCGGAGGAGTATGGCAACGAAAACTGTGACACGAGAAGTTTATATATTAGATAACAACCTACTCCATGTATTCCCTGTCCAGTGTTGCTTACTCATGTCACCAAAACATTTTCAAGCTTGACTGCGCGAGAGTCGCATCATATTCATTCACACAACGCACCTTAACACCTTAATTTAAAACTCAATTTCGCTTGGCAAAAATTGACCAAATACTTTCAACTACTTATTTGGGTTTTCAACCTTAGCTTCTTGGATTTAAAGTTAAAATTTGTTTGTATTTGTTTAAGCTAGTGTTTTGGTTGGAAATTGAGCTTAATGCTAATTGGAATACGGTGGATTTTCGTATTGTTTTTCGAGTTTTATATTTAGATGACCCTATATGAACTAATTGAGATATCTTCCGTTGTCTTTTTGTATGTTTGTCTGTCCGTTTAGACGGTGTTTAGTTTGCTCAGGTTTAGTAATATAGGTTACTAGTTGTGGTACGCGGGTTCACTTGATTTACGATTGGTTGAATTTGCTGTTTGTAATTAAATTAAGTATTTGCATAGTAATCGTAATTGTTCGCCGCGAATGTTACTTGTGTTAATGTTAATTGTTAACCTAGCTGTGTTCAGTGGTTTTGTCTACGTTTTTGTAGAAAATTCAGAGTATGTTAGGCGAAGATAATGTAGCTTTCCATTAGTAATAAAAGTTTTTAATCGGTCCAATTGTTTTTGAGTATGAAATTTTAATTTATTAGGGTATTATAATAAAATCTTAGATCAGATACAACTTAGCCGCATGCAAAAAAATGAAGTCTTTTAGAGTATTCTAATGATTTAGATCTCTCCATAGTTTAAGTACGAACTAAAGTAAGTTAATTTAGCTAGCTTACATCACAAACCACAAGCTAAATAAGTTCAGCTTAGTTTGCATAGCTAAAATAGCCGTTTTCCTCAGATTATGCATAGCCTTCTCTCTTTCCTTAGTTTTCCTTAGCTAAGCTAAACTAACTTGGCTATCTGCATCCAGGATCAGTGTCGGTTCACAGTCCCGCCCTGAGATCCTCAAGGAAGAAGTAACTCTGTTTCCCCATGAAGTGCGTTTGTTTCTTCACAAGTTGCAAAAAGTGTATCCCCAAAAACTTTACATAAATTATAGTGAAAAACTATTGATTATTGTGACTGTGTGAATGGCTTTTCTGTATGGTATGAATGTTGATACGTGGATCTCATCATCAGCTCTTATACGTCACCACCGAGGGGCTCGAGCCTACCCTGAATGTGGCGATCAGGCTTCGGCCAACCACATAACAGGCTGAGTGCAGGCCACGGAACACTTTTATTACCACCCAACAACGGCCAAACGGATTTGATTATAATCTTAACACAGTAGTATGTAATTTATTAATTAATAGCTGCGCCCCGCGGTTTCACCCGCGTAGTTTCCGTTCCCGTAGGAATATGGGGATAAAAATATATAGGGGATAAGAATATGCTAAAACCCTTCCCACTGAATCACTCTATGTATTAAAATAAACCGCATCAAAATCCGTTGCGTAGTTTTAAAGATCTAAGCATACATAGGGACAGAGAAAGCGACTTTGTTGTATACTATGTAGTGATAGTGAAGTAACGGAGTCAAGATATACCTACACGAGGAAAACCAGACACAGCAAATAAACCAAACTTCTCCACCTTTATAAATGGCAACTTTTGACTAACTGATTGATCTATCCATCAACACAACTTCAACAACTAAATCGATTGCGCTAAATAGCACACAGTTATAAAATAACGAAGGCAAAAACGCGAGTAAAACCGCGTGGCACACTAGTTTGATAAAGACAAAAAATTGCCCGCAAATGATTCAGCCTCGAACCAAAATGGCCGAATCGAATCATAATTAAGCAATTACTGAACTATATTATTAAATTGCAATTTTTAAATTCCAGTTTTGTTATTCATTGTTTTAAATTACTGAGTTTACATTCGCATTTTACACTCACACTTTCACACTTTGATCGGTCTGGTATTGCTAAAGGGTTCGATTCCCGTCCAAGGCCAACTTTTGTGAACATGTCTGTTTGTCTTGGTCTTGGTGTTTTCTATGAAAAAAAGTTTACGTAAGTATTTATTTTATGTTTTTTTTCTGCTATCTATAGTATCTTTAGTACAAAGCTTTGCTTAGTTTAAAAAAAATGACTTTTTGAAACACTTTTTGACCCCATTTTCGTCACCTAAAAGTGCTCCTTCACCGGGAGCATTCGCGTGTAATGTAATATTACAGATTTGAGCATTACATCAGCGAAGGAGGAGAACCGAGCATTACAATGCGCACCTTGTAATTTATTAATTGTAATTTGTAATTATTACACGCGAATGCTCGTTAGTCAGGGAGGTATCATTGTAATGTAATGCTCAAAGATGAATCTGTAACGTTACACCACCAAAAACATTCTGTAAAAAACTAGCCAAGTCTCGATGGAGCTGCTTGTTTATCTCTAAAAAGTAATGAAATCTAGACAAAGTCGTGCCAAGTGTAAGGTTCCTTACTGCGATTTCTTTATTATTATAGTTAATGTTGTGTGACTTGGCCGTTGAAGGGTACACTGTACACAAGTACACAACTGTACACAAGGGTACAAAACTAGCTGCTCCATGACACTATTGCACCAATCTGTCGCCAGAACCGCTACCCATTGACGATAGAAAATTGCCACTTGAAAAACTATGATTCAATATCCAGTCAATTGTAGGCTTGATAAAGCTGCGTATTTTAATAATGTTACAACATTACGTGTAAACGAAATTGACTTGTACCCACTACTAACGTTTTAAACAATGTTCAACGGCCAAGTCACACAACATTAACTATAATAATAAAGAAATCGCAGTAAGGAACCTTACACTTGGCACGACTTTGTCTAGATTTCATTACTTTTTAGAGATAAACAAGCAGCTCCATCGAGACTTGGCTAGTTTTTTACAGAATGTTTTTGGTGGGATTTCATTTATTTTTGTTGAAACGTGTTTATATTGTTATTTTTATTAGATTTTCTTATTTGACACATTTTTTTTCTTTTTAGGAGTAGTATTTTATTACTAAGCGCCCCGCAATTTCACCCGCGTAGTTCCCGTTCACGTTTCCGTGGGAATGTCGGGATAAAAAGTATCCTATGTGCTTCTCCTGATTCTAAGCTACCTCCCCACCAATTTTCAGCCAAATCAATTCAGCCGTTCTTGAGCTATAAATTCCCGTTCCCAATCCCGTGGGAATTTCGGGATTAAAAGTATTCTAGGTTCTTCTCAAGATTTTAAGCTACCTCCCCACCAATTTTCAGCCAAATCAGTTGAGCCGCTCTTGAGTTATAAATTCCCGTTCCCAATCCCGTGGGAATTTCGAGATTAAAGGTATCCTACGTCCTTTTCCTGGTTCTAAGCTACCACCTCACCAATTTTCAGCCCAATCAGTTGAGCCGTTCTTGAGTTATAAATTCCCGTTCCCAATCCCGTGGGAATTTCGGGATTAAAGGTATCCTACGTCCTTTTCCTGGTTCTAAGCTACCACCCCACCAATTTTCAGCCAAATCAATTCAGCCGTTCTTGATTTTTAAATTCCCGTTCCCAATCCCGTGGGAATTTCGGGATTAAAGTTATTCTTTGTCCTTTTCCTGGTTCTAAGCTACCTCCCCACCAATTTCCAGCCAAATCAGTTCAGCCGTTCTTGAGTTACAATTCCCGTTCCCGTTCCTGTATAATTCCCGTTCCCGTTCGATTATCCTAGTTTTTATAGTTTTCCCTTTATGTGGCCATTAAACCCTAACTCTGTACCAAATTTCAGCTCTCTAGATTTATGGGAAGTACTAGTTCTATTTTGATGATCATGAGTGAGTGAGTGAGTGAGTGAGTGTCTTAAATACGAAACTTTGCATTCGCTTAACTTCGGAACTAAATGACCTACAGACTTGAAATTTTATTTTAAGTATGTGATTGTATAGCTTACTGGATGACGAAAATTTCAGCGTTCTGGGCTCATCCGGAGGTTGTCAAATAGGGGCCTGAAAATGCGGCGAAAGGGTTCCTGTAAAGGATGGTACGGCAGTGTTTGCTTCGCGCTCGACTTGGCGGGGGGCACTGCCGTGCCCCCAGATTACACGCGAATGCTCCCGGTGAAGGAGCACCTTTACGATTAGTAAAATATTAGTTCTTCCAAATACGAATATTAATAATGCTTTTAATTTCGTACCTATGTACAACAACCAAAATTAAAATGCTTAATTAACATTCATCATCATCATCATCTGATGATGCGAGCCCCTCGGTGGGGACATTATATGAGCTGATGCTCATATAATGTCCCCACCGAGGGGCTCGCCTACCACAAACTAGGTTAAATAAAATAAACACAAACAAAAAAACCTCTTTTGTTTTGGCGCCATAACACCCAGTTTCCATAGACAAAACAAACAATTTTTTCAATACCAACCTCCTTGACCACAAAGAGGAATTATACCAAAAAGTTAACACTCTTACTTTGAAAAAAGAACGCTTTACTTTTTTAATATCAACTCGTGTCTATTGCTACTCTTGCCGGCCAGTGATTCACAATGCCACCCAACGAGCTGAGGTAGTGCTATCTCGTTTTATTGTATGGCTCTGTCTCGCTTGCACGAGTTTTTTTATCTCCATTGAAGAGTTTGCTGTCAAAATAAGGATTATAAAAGAGTTTGGATAGGATTATGCAAAAGTGTGTTTTATGGATTGTTTTAATTTTAAGATAATTGTTATTCATCTTCTGTTTAAGACACTTTTTGAGCTTATAGGCTGGTTAAAGGAAAAATGAAGTTAGGCATTATCACTGCTCTGCACGTATATTTTGGGTTGATAATAATACCGGGAATATTCCTTTAAAATAATATTGAAATGTAGTCAAGAAATTAGTATTATTACAAATACATATCTTAATAAAGCTTATATTTTATAACTAAAATATAATAATATTTGATAAGTATATTAAAACACTTAAGTGTCCATATAATATTAAAATTATTTTTATAAGAATCCTATTAGTAAATCATATAAAAGTCTGAAATGGTAAGATAAGTTAATCTTAAAAAAGTGTGTCTTGGTGTACTTAAAAAAGCACTTCCAATGGTTTCAATTTTGGTCAATTTTGGACGTGACCCTGCCAGCAATGCCAAAGGTTACAAATTCTTCTTCTGCTCAAGACAAACCTTTGCGTGCGTAAACATGTCTGTCTGTCTCGGTCTGGGTATTGGAACGAAGTGTATAGGTGGCTTCAGATTATTAATTATTGTTATATTGCATAACGCCATCCATGTTGGCATTTAAAAAAGGACCCAACAAATGGTCGTTGTGAGTGATGACTTAATTTTTAGAACCACCACGACGTAACCGGACACTGCGCACGCGCTGGGTATACTCGAACAAGACACACTGCGACTGTACGGCGTACAATGTGTCTGAGATTAACTAAAAGTGTACTGAGTATTTTGTTTAATTATTTAGCTCTAATAAATCGCAGTGGGAATTATGTGTTAAAATGTGTCCACACGCGCTGGTTATACTCGACCGAGACATAATCTACGGTGTCAGACACAAGCTTATCTAACCAGAAGTGTGCACTGGGCCAGCATAGAGTTTTTGTTTCTTAACAGTTTCACCGTAAGCGTAACTTGACATATCTGAGACTTTGGGGATATAAAGTAGCCTAGGCTAGTTATATATAACTTTAGCTACCTGCAAATGAAAGTCCCATCAAAAACGGTTCAGCCGTTTCAGAGATTATTTGTACAGATATTTATAGATTTATTAGTACTAATGTTATCGCAGTTTATTTTATTTATTTAATTGCCATCTACATTAAGTATTTCGACTTTCAAATACATCAACGCTTTTGCAAAGCGCCAAAATCACTGTTTTTCAACGTTACCCAAAATCCATTTTGGCCAGCACCTGTGCGTACCAGTTGTAATAATACCCATGATATACTATGTTAGAACGAATGCGGTATTGAATATCTATTTATTAATTATACTGTGACATGGAACGAAACGTCTCGCTTGCCAGTTACTCAATAAATTATAATTATGGTCTTATTTTCAATTAAATTCGATAACTCTATAATCTATGGTCGGATATATTCTTAATTCGAAGACGTAATCAATCAAAATTCAAAATTCGAATTAAAAAAATTCAAAATGTTGATTTTTGCACTAATGTCTTTTACGTATAAAGTACTTAAAATTATTGGTTTTGATTATTTTAATATGCTTTTTGAAGTATTTATCCGTCGATTCACGTTATCACATATTGAGCCACAATATTTTATGTGCCGGTGACAGCGTCGCTGTAATCGCATCTTTTGGTTGTCAGATTATTGAAAATGTATCCAAATGACATTAGAGTCAATATGACAAGCTTCCAATTTTGGCGGAAGAAAATATTGTGACTCAATACAATACTGAGATTCCATCAAATCTGGTTAAACTGAAAATTGACTCCAATTGTACATGGGATAAAGGTTCGGAAGAAGAAGAAATATTAGCTATAATACTACAAAGATATCTGACCCAGTGGCAACGTCGCTTTAATCGCATTTTTAGCTGTCAGATATTTATTTGTCAGTCTATAAAAACAAAGACAAATTAGATTTACTTTATTATAAACTAGCTATGCCCCGCGGTTTCTCTCGCGTAGTTCCCGTTCCCGTGGGAATTTCGGGATAAAAAGTATCCTATGTCCTTTTCCTGGATGTTAGCTACCTCCCCACCAATTTTCAGCCAAATCAGTTCAGCCGCTCTTGAGTTATAATTAGTGTAACTAACACGACTTTCTTTTATATATTTAGATAGATTAATACAAATGTCATATTAAACATAATGACAGTGTCAGTTCCAATTATTTCCGCCAAATCAAATGATCTGTGGAAATATAAATTAATCATTTCAAATTAAAATACCTGCCGTCCAATCAAAAATAAAAACATGAAAAATCTTCGCTATAAAACCTAAAAAAGCGAACTCTTTTGTAACCCACAAAATGTTTAATTCGTAAAGGTGCCGAGGCGACCACTTTGACATTAATTTGACAGCTGTCAAAATAGCATTTACCCGCCATGATGGATAGTCTGCGACCGCTATTAGGGGCTAAATGATAGGCCAAAATGGCTACTGGTTTGTTAGTTTTTACGTTAATTGTGCTAGATATGATGAAAAATTGTGGTAAATAGTAATTAGGCTTAATGATAAAGTATAGACTGACTATAAGCATTTCACTGGCTCTATTATATGTACGGAAATATACAAATATAAAAGAGGTAATCTTAAGAACTTACGAAAATCGATCTTTTTTTAAGATAGAGCTGTTAAAATTGGTATTTAGCAACTACATTACTCTACTTATTGCGAGCGTAGCCGCGGGCATAACGCAAGTAATTTCCACAAATAACATCAAATTAATAAAACCTACAAACAATCGAACATTTGTAACCCAAACCACTTAATAAAAACAAAATGTAATATAGTCATAGTCTATAATTACAAACCATTAAATAATTACACAAATATTTTCAATTGTAACTTGTAATTACACCACAACAACCAATTAACCGGAGACAGAAACTTAAAACGATACCAAACAATATTACTCAACGCTTTCAGTGAAACGGAACGTATATTTAACAAATTTAGCTTTTATTGCTCTGTAATTGAGTCAAAAATAGTTCCGTAACGACAGCTTAAGCACATATCGGTTGTATAAATACGTCAACAGCGACATAACGTACCACTAATCACATATTAAAACGCTAAATGCTACCAAAATTAAACGTCTGAGAACAAGCGACGCGTGAAACGGAACGGTGCAGTTTGACATGTCGACTGTCGCCGCCAAATTCTATGTCACTTTGACAGCGGACGTTTGATTTACGCGGCAAAGAGGAGAGAAAATACACGCGCGAGCATAAAGAACAGATTTCAAAAATATTATATGAATTAATAAAATTTATTAATCTGGACCACACAGCGTGATGTTTATGGATTATGAAGTATGTGTTTTTTCATTTCGATGGCGTCCATTTAATGGACGGCTAATTGGCGACTAATTTAATTGACTACTAAAAATAAAAGCGTGTTAGGAATTGTTATTTGATCATCTGTATAAATAACATGATGTTCAAGATCGGATTACGTTTTGAGATTGTATTTTAAACAAATACTGAAGTGCATTATAAAAAAATGTTTTGGTTCGTCGATAGACAATCTTCACATCTTAAAAAACAAAATTGCTTCCCGCTATTCCTTGTGTTCGCTTAGATCTTTTAAACTACGCAACGGATTTTAATGAGATTTTCATCATAAGAATCGTTTAAAAACAAGAATATTAAAAATAAACTTTTCAATAACAAGCTTTTTTAGCTTTTATTTCATTGTCATGGGACTTACATAAGTATGCCAAATTTCAGCTCAATCGGATAACCAGAAGTGGTCGAAAAATGGCTGCAAGATTTGAATACAGATAACGGGACAGGTGACACTAAATAAAAGCTTGTAAGAATCACCCGCGTTAACTTCTAATATACTTTAGAAACCTTCCTCTTGAATCACTCTATCTATTACTGAAAACTGCATCAAAGTCCGTTGCGTAGTTTTTAGGATCTATGCAAATAGCGGGAGCTACTTTGTATTATACTATCTATCTATCCTACTAATATTATTAAATGCGAAAGTTTGTATGTTTAGATGTTTGTGAGTTTGGATGTTTGTTACACTTTCGCGCTAAAACTACTGTATCGATTTTGATTAAATTTGGTACAGATGTTCCTTACAACTAGGAATAACACATGGGATACAGCCGAAAAAACGGTTTGGTCCACTTTTGTAACTGATCTTTCATAACCAGCTATGAACACGGATTTTTTTTCTTTTTTTCATAACCAGCTTCGAAAACAGAAATAAAATTGTTCTCTTTCATAACCAAATTTCATAACCAGCTACGAAAGGAGACTTTTTTTTCCATTTTCAAACCTGGTTATTAATTAAGAAAATTTTATCCACTTTCATAGCTGTCTTTTGTAACCAGTTAGTAAAATATAGAGGAAAAAACAGAATTAAACTCATGGTAAATACACAAAATTGTATGTACTTTAAACTAAAACTTATAAGGGGCAATAAGTTCCAGGCAGTGCCCAACAGTTATAATATTTGTTTCCAATTCCTCGATGGCAGAATTAATTTCGATGTCAATTTCTACGTAATTTTTGGATTTAATACTCTTGCTACACATACGGATCTTCGTTTCTTTTACTAATATTTCCAAAACTAGTGCCAGAGATGGATTTTTTTTTTAATTTTAAATTATGTACCACGTTATCCTCAAGATTAATAAAAGTATCGATAACAAAAAAACTTACTTGAGTAATTGATATTTTATATTTTACTGTGTAATTCGAAAGAATAACACAATATAAAAAGCTAGCTTTTTTGACTCGACTTCGCACACCTTGGGCAAATATTATTATTATTTAAAATACAATCTGTATAACTAGAATTTATTTAAGGCCCAAGTATGTGGTACTTATATATTGTTATCTTTAAAACTACATAACCCGTTCGTTTGTAGCTATGAAAGTGGATAAAATTTTCTTAAATTAATAACCAGGTTTGAAAATGGAAAAAAAGTCTCCTTTCGTAGCTGGTTATGAAACTTGGTTATGAAAAGGACAATTTTATTTCTGTTTTCGAAGCTGGTTATGAAAAAAAGAAAAAAAAACCGTGTTCATAGCTGGTTATGAAAGATCAGTTACAAAAGTGGACCAAACCGAAAAAACTGGTCGTAGAGAGCTGAAATTTGGCACGTGTGTTTGTTGGGGGGAGTAAGCTACCACTAAGAGAGGATTTTAGGAAATTCCCCCCCTAGGGGAAGAAAAGGGGGATAAATTGATAACTACACGGGTGAAACTGCGGGGCGCTGCTTCTTAAGTTTGGTATCCGGTAAAAAATCAAATAAAACTGTTTTTATGACGAAACTGTTAATTATACGTTTTTTTTAACAAAATAACGGTCACTATAAAACTCCCTTTTAATACTTTTTATACGCACGAGGCACAAAAACTTGTCAGACCGACTATCTTTGACAAATTGTTTTTTTTCAACAGTCCAAGCATAGATAAGGTAGACGGATGGATGTTAAAAAAGTATTAATATCTTTCAAGGCATAGATAAATGGTTTATGTTATTTAAAAAAAACAGAATCTAATCGAAGTTTAATTGTTTCTAATTCATCTTTCAGCTGGTTGGTTATTTTACGTCGTTTTTGAGTATTTTAAATAGACTTCAAAAAAGTATCACCATGTTTTCTGTGCCGGTGACAGCGTCGCTGTAATCGCATCTTTTGGTTGTCAGTGTATTGAAAATGTATCCAAATGACATTAGAATCAAAATGACAATAGTAGCTTCCATTTGGCCGCCGGCACAGAAAACTTGGTGACTCTATAGTTGGTTTCTATAGGAATTTGGAACCTGATCGCGAACACTTATGAAATTTGAAAGCCACTAACGGCCTCCCATCACACTATTTTGCTGCCAGACGTAGCTTAACCTAACATAGTTTATTAGATATCCTACTTCCTACTAATATTATAAATGCGAAAGTTTGTAAGTGTGTATGTTTGTTACTCTTTCACGCAAAAACTATTGAACCGATTTAAATTAAAAGTACAGATGTTCCTTACAAAATTCCCACGGGATAAGGTTTCGCGTGGGTAAAACCGCGGGGCACATGCTAGTACCTATAATTTACTATCTAACACTTGTTATCGTTATGCGAAATTAACCTTTTTATACCAAAATTCCCACGGGATAAGATTCCGCGGGGCTCAGCTAGTTCCCAATAAAACTTTAAGTGTAAATACTTACCGCCCATGAAGGTTTTCAAATTTGTCTCTTTACGATCACCATATTGCCGGTGTAACGTGGGTGGAATGACTCTATAGACCTCACACGTTGTCTCTGATATAGATGTCAATGGTGGCGCAGGCGCAGGCGCAACGTGTGGACCGCGTTTCGTTATTCTTTTTTTAAATTTATGATATGATTTTTTTGTTTTTGGATTTGTGAAGTGTGATTTTTTGGAATGTTGGTAAATTGAATTAGGTTAAGTGCCAAATTTTACGACCTTCAAGTAAAGCTACTCATCAAGTAAAGTTAGTTTTGTCTCTTTCTTACTTTATGTCAAGTGACAAAGACAAAACAGTGAGTACGTATGAGGTACTCGGAACGTTACTTGACGATGGTGAAATAGGCCTTAAGTAATTTAATTAAAAAAAATATACTAATTCAAGTTTTATGTTTTGTTATTACTGAAAACTCTTAATGTTACTTTTACGTTTTCAGAAAATTTAACGATTATTTTATTACTTATTATAATGTTCTTGTTACAGCTTTTTTCATACGTAATTATAAAAAAACATGTTTTTTAACAAACAAAACAACTTCCTCAGTTTATGTACAAAAATCATCACCCTGTATATTAAAAAGTAAAACTTCTCAATCTACCTACACGAGACGCGCCGTATTCGCGATGTCAAACGCGGCCATTGTAATAACTCGCTTTAAAGATCAAAATAAACATGAATTAAGAGCTTAAAGCACCGTTACAATATTATAGACGTGAGAAAAGATTTTGAATAAACTTTGTACGATTCGTATTTTCTTATAACATAACATCATCTCATTAGTTATTTACTTATTAAGGACTTCAGTGAAAATTACATTAATGTTAAAACTATTGAAATACACAAAATACAAATCTAAATGCAAATTCTTTAGAAGCCACAACATGCTCTAAATAGACAAAATTATAAAATAAAAAGAAAATGTACTTAAACTAAACTATATATATTATAGTAACTGACCCCTAACTAAGCTTGGAGCTTGTATCTAGGGTATCAGACTTGTAAGCGTTTATTCCCGATGTTTCTCACTATTTGGCCACACCACTGGTGGACATTGGTCATCGATAAAAAAAGTTGCTATATCCATTATCCACCAGTGGGGAACAATGCTACTGAAATCCTCCCGTTGGACCCTACTGGTGGACACCGGGAAGAAAGTGTGTGCTCCGTGACCAACCAACAAACAAACAATCAAATCTTTCCTCTATAAAATATTATTATAGTGTAGATCAGTTACTTTTATTTGATTCTGACTTTACATAAATTTTGATTGCGTTAGAAGATAGTAGAATACTTCAGGTGATAGTAAACTCTTGAGGTTGGACTCATATGATCTTTGAAGAGTTCTAGATTTAACATAATCATTCACTCCATCATCTCATTACAGTAACTGACCCCTAACTAAGTCCGTAACTTGTATCTAGGGTATCAGAAACTACGCACACACTCATTGACACACACCCAGACCGAGATAAACATTTGTGGTTCACACAAATATTCACCCCACGAATCGAACCCGCAACCTTACGGATGGCAGTCCGGCATGGTGACCACTCTGCCATCAAGGTCCATTGTCCATTTAAAGTTTTAGATTGGGCATAGTAGTGAGGGGCTCATGATAACTTTGAGTTTACTTATTTTACAATCCAAATTTTCTTGGTTTATTTTACAAGGTTCTCAAACGAGCAGACCTATTAAGAGAAATCTCGAACTACTATGTACTATAAGATGAGCTGATAAATCAAAAGATTAAAAAAAACGTTTGTTGCATGTAACTCTTTCCCCCAAGAACTGCTGAACCGATTTAGTTGAAATTTGGTACAGATGCCCCACAAAACCGAGTCTAACACATAGACATCTTATCCCAAAATTCCCACGGGATCACCAACTAAAACTAACCTAACTAAAAACTAGTTAATAACTATAAGAACCATAAAAATATATCGTAAAAAACATTACTTTCTTTGTAAAACTTCGTAAAAAGGCTTAAAAGATTAAACCTCCTTGCGTATGCGCACGAGTGAGAGAGAGCACCGTGACGTCACTCGTGCTGTCTCGCTCTGACGGCAGAGGAGTCGTTGTCGTTTTGTTTGTATTACTGTGACATGATGCCCACCCAGACGATGTTATAGGGCTGGCATGAAGGATATTTTGAAAAAATAATATTTAGTGAAATTATAATTGTTTGTGGTCTGTTGGCTGTGAATTCACGTAAAATGCTAATTCAGTTTAATCTAGTTAGAAATAAAAACGGATTCCAATAAGACGCGGAATAAAGGTTTGAAGGAAGATGAAAATATAAATACATTTTAAAAATAAACACGCTTATTTAAGTAAAATTTTAAATTTAATTTAGAGTAAGGAAAGATACTATATAATGCCACTATTGACAAAATGGTAAACGCTTTCTTTCCAGCTCGGATCCATTTTTCCATGGATTTTCCATTTTTTTTCAATATTTATCATTAACATTTGTTAATAATTGCAAAGATATTTGGTTATTTGTCACTTTAATACTTTTTTTATGCCAGGGGCGAGTAAATGGGTCACCTGATGGTAACTATCTTCGGTCATTGACCATTATCAAACAACACAAAATGAACTTTTTAGATTCTAGACACATCACACAACGCCATCTAGATCCGAACTAAACAAAGCTTATACTATGGATACTAGACAACGGATACACATAACATAACATAATCATTCCCTCCATCATCTCATTACAGTAACTGACCCCTATGTTCGTAACTTGTATCTAGGGTATCAGAAACTACGCGCACACTCATTCCCACACACACAGACTGAGACAAACATTTGTGGTTCACACATACTTAATACATTTGTCAATACATACTTAGTATAAATAGAAAACACCCAGACCAAGACAAACAGAAATATTCACACACACTTTTTGTCTTCAGCAGGGAATCAAATCCATAATAATCAGCCTAGCAGGCATCACTATCAACTGACCTAGTAGGATACCAACTAACTTTGATTGGGATACTATAATAGGATCGGGCTGATCGGGAATCGAACTCGTAACCTTTAGCCTATCACACAGGGTCACTTACTAAGCAAAACATAATCATTCCCTCCATCATCTCATTATAGTAACTGACCCCTAAGTTCGTAACTTGTATCTAGGGAATAAGAAACTACGCACACACTCATTCACACACACACCCGACCGAGATAAACAAAAATTAAAACAACTATAAGTACCTAATAGTACCACTCAATCGTCATCTTAATAACATTAAATTAAAAGTTTAAAAAACTTCCAACACAGTTACTTTCAAACCCCCATAACTTTTAAACGGGTCAACCGATTTTCATCAAACATGTCTAAGAACACTCGCACGTAAGTCCCCTTTAATACAAAAAAAAACTAAATTGAAATCGGTTTATCCGTTTGGGAGCTATGATGCCACAGACAGACAGATACACACACACAGACACGTAACACCCCTCTTTTTGCGTCGGGGGTTAATAAATAAATAAATTAATAAATAAAAACTCCAAAGTCGCAACCCTAGTATAAAATATAATTATCGGTAAGGTCCGGCGCAGAATTAATTTGTCAAAACATACATCGCATCGTGTAATAGCATCGGATGACGGGCGCGGTCAAAGGTCACAGTTTTATACATATTTATACATAACTAGCTTGCCCACGACTTCGTTCGCGTCAAATAATAACTTATTTGGGATTTTCCCCCTTTTCTCCCCCTAGGGGGGGGGGAATTTCCAAAAATCCTCTCTTAGTGGTAGCCTACTCCCCCCAACAAACACACGTGCCAAATTTCAGCTTTCTACGACCAGTAGTTTCGGATGTGCGTTGTCTGTCAGTCAGTACGTCACTCAGTAACGGAAGAGTTGTATATTATAAAAAATAGCGGTGCCCCGCGGTTTCACCCGCATAGTCTCCATTCCCGTAGGAATATGGGGATAAAATTATGCTACAACCCTTTAAAACCAATCAAAATCCGTTGCGTAGTTTTAAAGATCTATGCATACATAGGGACATGGGGACAGAGAAAGCGACTTTGTTTTATACTATGCAGTGATGTAGATTTAGATTAGAAACCTTAATGAATAATTACTAATATCATCAGTGAGAATAAAATCTTTAATACAGTGAGATCTGACAAGACGATAGTATTGTAACTATTTAGCAATCTGTGACGATACTCAAACAAATGTAACACATAACTTCCTTTCGACAAATCGGTTGAAAACTCCTGTAAATAAGTTGATAGAGTGTATTGAATCCCGCGTCTCCCCTCGTGTTTGAACGAAGATAGAGCGAAGTAGCTCGCGAACCATTTGTTTTAGTAGGGGGACCACGGTTCGATGTAATTTTTGGGATAATTTTTTTTTTGTTGACTGTATGGATGTATAATATGTTTGTTACTTTTTCACGCGAAAACTACTTATTTTAGATGTCATAATCATATCAAAACACATAAGTACCTTCTATACTTTTTAATCGCACAAAATTAGGATTTACGGGTGGAACTGCGGGGCGCTGCTAATCTATATTAAGATGACAGATTTGATTGTTTATTAAATGAATAAGCATTGAAACTATTGTAGACCAAATTAAGAAAATCTTACTGTTAGATAGAACATAGGCCATATTTTATCCCGGTAAGCCCCCGGGAAAGAGGACTACGCAGGTGAAACCGCAGTGCGCTGCTATATTCAATAATGTAGATGTATTATACAACTTTACTTGTATAACAAGTTAATAAAATTTAAGAAATGTTTACTTCAAAAATATCAACCTATTCCAAATTTTTTTACTTAAATATTATCCCACACCATTCCCGTAGTATGGTCCCCATAAAATAAAGTCCCTGTTGTGGGGGCGCTCGCGTGGCACATCGAGTCAACATTTACATATACACCCTTATTTTGAAATTGCGATACCTTATCTCACAGCTAATGTAAACGACGGGTGACAATATAATAGTGAAGTTAGTTTTTTTCTTTTGCTTTTATTTAAAAAGTTATGATAAGTCAAAGATTTTCAAAATCCCGCCGAATTTTATTGTTATTCTACACCGAACGCTGCGATACACAGCTGAGCGCGGTCATCGACCCGAGCCGTCACAGAATACTTGATAGCTAGTGTGCCGTCTGGTAATACGACATTTATTTTGTATTTTTTAAAGATAAGTAATCGACTATCATTTTTGATATTTTTATTGGATATATGGATTCAGTTACTGCTACAGATATTCTGATTATAATAAGTCCCATATTTTCAAAATAGGGGTGTAGAAACAATCGACACACCGGCACATACAATACTACATATATTGTAGGTTTATAAACAAACTAGCGGCGCCCCGCGGTTTCACCCGCGTAGTTCCCGTTCCCGTAGGAATATGGGGATTAAATTATGCTAAAATCCACCCACTGAATCACTCTATCTATTAAAACAAACCGCATCAAAATCCGTTGCGTAGTTTTAAAGATCTAAGCATACATAGGGACATAGGGACAGAGAAAGCGACTTTGTTTTATACTATGTAGTGATGCTAAGGAGGTCTAAGTAAGATTGGGTGTACTAATTGATGAATGAAAAGTTTTCTCAAACTTAACGCACTAACATATAATCGGTTGAGTGTGAACGGTCAAGTGTTTTTCTACACATTTCCCTGTTCTGTCGTTACGCGACCGATAATACGCGACGCATGTTCCGGCAGATATGAACCTTACCTAATTATTATTATCCTAAGTGAAACCGTAGTAAACTTGAGTCTAAAGAAAAAGTCTTACACAAAAAGTATTTACTTAAATAAACTTTAAAAAACTAAGTAACTACAGTTAATGATACCCTGTCATCACTAGACTAACAAACCGACAATTATTCACACAAACTAATAAGCAGTTTGTTATAATTATAAGTTTCGTTTATTAATTACTTGACGCGTGTGAATTTTAACATAAATTACATTAATTATTAATTACAGAAATAGCTGCGCCCCGCGGTTTTACCCGCGTGAATCCGAGCGTAATTTCAGGATAAAAAGTATCCTATGAGTTATTCCTAGTTATAAGGAACATCTGTACCAAATTTAGTCTAAATCAATACAGTAGTTTTTGTGTGAAAGTGGAACAAACATCCAAACTCACAAACATACAAACTTTCGCATTTATAATATAAGTAGGATATCCCTATAGCTTAGTGGTATGTTCACCTGCCTGCCAAACTAGAGGTTTTGGGTACGAATTCTGGACCGAGCAATGTATGTTTATTTTCTAAACATGGTTGAGATTTGAGATCACGAACACGCATATAGAAAATTGTGGTAATTTGGTAAAATTCTGCATAATATATTCTTGTCACTATATCATCAAAATTTATTTTCATCAAAATTTTTAATGTATTTATCATCATCAAAATAAATGAGACTTTAGTCAGAGTAGGATCTTACAAAGTAACATTGATTGAAAATTATCAAAAACTAGCTGTGCCCCGCGATTTTACTCGCAAAGTTCCCGATCCCGTGGGATTTTAAATAAATAATTTAATAAAACATATCCTATGTCTATAATTAATATCTTTTTACGGGATATTTACACGTACCTATAAGTCCTATATCCCGTAAAAAGATATTAATTATAACAATGACATACGTTTCGTAAATAATAAAATATCTTATGTCCTTTCCCGGACCATAAACTACCCCTGTACAAAATTTCAAGTCAATCGGTCCAGTAGTTCACGCGTGATGCCGTGACCAAGGGAAATAGGGATTCATTTTTGTATGTATAGAGATACTGCATATTTAACTTATTAAACTTTAAAACCTTGCGTTGGGGTCAAAATAAGGCACAACAAAATAGTAATTACAATTTGCGCGTTAAGGGCGCGAAACTGGTGGCTGTCACATTTGACAGGCGGCCATCTTGTAAGATTCCGGCGCACTCAATACCGTCTTGGAATAATTACTGGAACGATTAGTCAAGTTCGGTCTGAGCTTTACATTGTAACGTAACAGTTATGAGTCTTACAAAGATTTATATATTTTTTAAATATGAGTAAATTGAAAAATTTCATTACGCTACGCTACATTATGTAGGGTCTTAATGAGTTAAACATTATGAATCTTCATTTATACAGGGTGTCATTTTATAATCAAAATCGTGCCTGGCTTCTATTGATACTTGAAACATCTAATAATCCTAATCCTAACTAATCCTAACTAGTCCTAACTATCCTAACTAATATTATAAATGCGAAAGTAACTGTCTGTCTGTCTGTCTGTTACCTTTTCACGGCTAAACTACAGAACCGATTGACTTGAAATTTCGTACAGGGGTAGCTTATGGTCCGGGAAAGAACATAGGATTTTTATCCCGAAATTCCCACGGGAATGGGAACTACGCGGGTGAAACCGCGGGGCGCTGCTAGTGTAGTCATAAATTTTATCAAAATTGGTCTTGGATACGAGCGGGAATCGAACTCGCAACCTCTAGCATAACGAAGACAGACCACCAACTACACCGCTTGCTTGCCATCATTTTAAACGCGATTCAAAGCTAAATTTCGCTAAACTAACTATTGTTACACTCTGGTGTAACAGTGGTCCGTTTCTCGCTCAAAACACCGCCGTAATGGGTCGACTCGTGCCGCATTAATTACACCAAACTAGACCCCAGCCATTAACGAACAGACAAACATCGCATCATCACTCATAACAACGAACAACCACATACTACTTAAGTACTAATATTATAAATACTAAAATTTGGATGTTTGTTACTCTTTCACGCAAAAACTATTGTATCGATTTAGATTAAACTCGGTACAGATGTTCCTTATAACTAGGAATAACATATAGTCGCTGTAATCGCATCTTTTGGTTGTCAGTTTAATGAAAATGTATTCAAATGACATTAGAGTCAAAATGAGAATAGGAGCTTCCAATGATGGCCGCCGGCACAGAAAAGATTGTGGCTCAAATTACGTATAAGTATTCCTTCTAACTGTACTAATATCAGTAATAAGAGATAGGTCATTGTCAAGCGAGATCTTACAGGACTTTACTTAATATAGTTCTCTCTTCTCCGAACCTTTATCCCATGTCTATTTGGGGTCGGTTTTCAGTTTAACCAGATTTGGCGGAATGTCAGTATTTTACGTGAAGCGACTGCCATCAGACTTTCACAACCCAGAGGCCTACACAGTTTTGGTTAAACTGAATGTTAGACTTTTGAGGGCTTTAACTACCCGTAACGACTGTCGAAGATGTTAGTACGACAACCTTAATATAATTAAATATAGCTAATAACTATTTTGCCTTTCCAAACTACACTGAAGCGAAAAAAAGGACAAACACAAAATAGACATTATTATTCATATAATTAAGTACCAAAATACTTTGTTACATTAATTAAACACCCCTTTTAAACTGGTTGTTAAACCAACCCCCTCCCTTAAAATTTCAATTGCCTAACTTTCTCAATTAAGAGTCAGTCAAATGCCTCAACAGTTAAGCGTAAAAGCGCTTTATTAAGCGATTCAAATAATTTGTGTTGTTATTAAACGAATCTGTGGAAGTGTTGCTTTATCTGTCACTGTCACTGTCAATGTCAGAATTGACGTTACACTTTTTAATTAGTTTTTGATTTGTTTTTTAATAATAACTGGCCGCGTTTTTCCCGTTTTACCGTGGGAATTTTGAAATGAAATGTAGTCTATGTTTTTTCCTAGTTTACATCTACCAATGCGCACATAGGTAGCCAGTGGACAAAAGCCTGATTAAGTCTATTTCAGGGTAGGCTCGACCCCTATGTAGGGACATACCTACTAAAAAACTACGCGGTTGAAACTGCGGGGCGCTGCTAGTCACTAACAATTTGATATTGTTGTCTCCACCCTGTATAATCAGTAGCAAACGCGATGAAAGTTAAAAAAAAAACAGAAAAGACGTCACAGACAAACAAAATACGGTAATTACAACTAATTAAACGTTAAAAACAACTTTGTGTTCTACAAAAGAAACTATATTTTTTTCCATTATTCTGTAAAAAAAATATAATGTAATCTTATAATTATGGCCAAGCGTGAACAGCGGTGTGAAATACTACACCTTTATGTAATTATCTACAAATACTAATCAAATTAAATATAATTATTAATTATTATACCGTTTGTAATTACATTACGAGACGCCATATTAGAAATATTATTTTTCTTCTAATTATACGGTTGCGTTTTCAATTGTTTTAGTGAAAGATATTTTTTGAGGTACATGGAGGAAGTATAATTTTCTTTTTTTTTATTTTGTCTATGGTGTTGTGTAAGTAGGTTTGGAGGAGGTCTTTTTATAATTGTCTTTGTAAAACACGGTTGTAAAATTACAAATTACAGAACGGTTTGATATTTTTAAAATAAGTAATACTTAATACAATGATGAGTTATTAGTGCAATTGAGACAAATAAACAGAATAGGTAATTCTAATTTTCAACAGAAAACATATGAAATAAAACACTTAAATTATATTTTGTTTTACATTTTCTGACGCGGTAAATTCACAATTTATTCAAAATGTTGAAGGTAGTAAACTTTTTACATTACTTTGTACAGACGTCATCCATCTTAGTCTTCTGTGATCACGGGTTCTGCCCCCCTAGACAAATGGCAATTACGTTAGACGTATAGAACAGAAAGTTCCTTTTTATGAATAAAATTGATATATGCTTACGATTTGTAATTTTGCCGCGTTACGAAACGTGAAGTTGGAAGACAAGTGGTCATTTATCTATTCGTCGGATTTCGTCGCAAGGAAACTTCAAGGAAATGCCAGAGTAGTACATTTTTCATTCAAAATGGTGAATGAATGATTTGTTTGATTCAAATTGTTCACGTTTGTGTCAATATTAATTTTAATAAATATACTAAAAAATAATTTAATTTCATAAAAATTAATTATCAACATTTATTTTCCGTTTTTTTACTATTGATATTAATATTAAAGATTAAATTTTAGTTCATAGTAAAACCACAGATAATATTAAACTAGTAAAACCAAAGTTCATAATTTGAATTGCACAAAGTTTATAAAATGTACAAAAATTTTAGTTTTTTAATAGATTATAATGGTAATAAATACTTGAATAATTATTTGACAGAATAAAAATAAATTTTAAAGTTAAATAAATTATGAACAAAATGTTTATTATTCCATGGCACAGAGATACTTTGTGTAATGTGTTCTGTGGCGAACTGGCGAACGCTCCAAATATATGCCAAATGCTCGCCCCGTGGCGCAATAGGTTGTCAATTGGTAGCCAAGTGTACAAAAACATAATGAACGCATAGTCTATTCGTTTAAAGGTAAAAGTCAGTGGTCTTGTCTAACGGTTTTATTGTTAGATACTTTGATTATATACTTGTCTAGAGCAAAATTGGCCGTACTAAAACGGGTGAAATAAAGTCTACTATATTTGGTAGACTCACTTCTTGTTTACATCAGTGTTATTTGAATGACTTATGGATAACGCTCACGAAAAATAATTATTTATGCCGGTTTACGCTGTTAAATTATGTTAAATTAGTTCAATTGAAGTTTATTTATTTTCTATTACAAATTACTATTTTACTTTATTTAATTAGGTATATTGACATTGACATAATACCTAATACAATAATAAACGAGCCGTACTCACACATATTCCGCAATTTGAGGACAATTATAACGCGTCGTTTGTTGGCATTACTCTAAGACAAATATATAATCAAAGGTTAGACATCATGTTATTAGAATTTATTATTTTCAAGAGACAAAAGATGGCGTTGTAATAAAAGGATGGTGTGATTTGACCATAGAGGTATTATACATTGTATTATATTAGGGATTTGACGCCAGCAAAAGCCATAAGGAAACGAAACTTCAATGAAATAAATTATGTATTACAACTTTAGAACTTAAAGAATATTATATACTTACTTAAATACTTAGAGTAAATATAAATACATAATAATTAAGGCATTAGGTAGATAGTTGCAAATAAAAAATGTTGGTAGCCTAGATTTTTAAAGATAATGTACACAGTTTTTATCATAATAAAGAATTAAATTACTTTGTATGTTTATTTTTAATATTTATCAGAAACTAGAAGGTCAAAATACGAACACATAACATTCTTTTAATCGAAATTATATTATTTATTAGTTAATATCAAGATTCATGCAAACATTACTACAAAATTTGCAAATAAAGTATCGTCGCGGTTTTAGCGTTTCTCTCTTCTTAAGTTTTCTGCATGGTCCTAGCATGCGCTAAAATTCATACGCTCGCGGCCCGAAAACGTTTGTCAAACTGCCACTTGGCTGCCAATTTGTAATTTCTATTCACAAGCAAATGTCAAACTCATTTCATTTACTAACTTGCTATGTCAGTTGGAACGTTTTGTACTGTTTGACAATTGTAAAAAATGACGTGCACCAACGAAATCAAAGAAGTTAGCGCTGTTGTAGAGACGACGTTCGTTTGTGGAGAAAACGAATAGACTGGGAGCGTTTGCCACTTGTCTAGGGGGGCTGTAAAGAATCCGAAACGTCAGAAAATGTAAAACAAAATACAACCACGACAAAAATCCGTTTAAGTGTTTTATTTCAATGTGTAGTGTTCGTGTAAATCAAAGATATCATTAGAAAACATATGATCATAGTCGTGCCTCGTCTGCTAAATCTGAATAAAATTGAAAACTAACCATAATCCGATAAAATCTGATCAATTTGCACCAAAAAATGATAGAGAAGGAGCATTAGTTACCATAGATTCGGAAGTAGAAGATAAATCAACAAATTCTTTAAATTAAAACATAGAAGGATCACGACGAAGATTCTCTCTGGTCTCTGAATTAAAACTTTAAAAACACGTTAAAAAAAACTATTGGTAACGTCAACAAAATATCGCGTTCGCAATTTAAATCGTTACTTCACTGATAGAAAAAAAAAACAAAATCCCATTCCGTTTACCTAATGTTGTGGAACAAAATGTTTTGAGCCAATTACATTTTGACTCCCCTTCTTTTGAGCTCCGAGAAACACTTGGATGTAGCCAACATTTTTGTTTGCAAAAATATTCTGCTCATTGATTTCTTATAAGAACTTTTTTTTTAATTTCAATCAAAATTAGTGCTTTGTGAGCATATTCAGTAGGTCTGAAAATCGGCCAATATCTATTTTTCATCCCGAAATTCACGAACGGGAACGGGAACTACGCGTGTGAAACAGCTAGTATTATTTGGAAACCAAAAACCTACATAAGTATGTACTTACAATCTTTTTATAAGCTATGTTAAAGAGACCCAAACCTAATAAACAATTTTCAATTCAAATGATCAAGAAAAATTCAACACCAAAGTAATTGTTTCCACCCCTATTGTAGGGGTTGATATCTTCAAATGCTGTACACATTTCGATAAAACTCAACACCCTCAACAAGTGGCGACGGGAGATAGGGTGTGACTTATGGTGTCATCTTGGGTCAAACATATGTTTAAATTTAGGGATGGGGGTGTGTTGGACAATGATTTTATTTATCGATATATTTCTTTCAATAATTTCACTTATCGATACTTTTAATTTATGTTAATAGTGATAGAATAATTTAGATTTGTATTTTGTGTATTTCAATCGTTTTAAGATTAATGTAATTTTCACTGAAGTCCTTCGTCCCTACTTAATATTATAAATGCGAAAGTAATTCTGTCTGTCTGTCTGTTACATTTTCACGGCCAAACTACTGAACCGATTGACTTGAAATTTAGTACAGGGGTAGCTTATGGTCCGAGGAAGGATACTAGCAAGGCCCTTCGATTTCACTCGCGTACTGCCCGTTCCCGTGGGAATACAGGGATAAAATATAGCCGAAATTAAATTAAAATGAATAGAAATTTTAAATCGGTTCAGTAGTTTGGGTGCCTATTCGTTACAAACAAACAAAACTTTCCTCCGTATAATATTAGTGTATAAGCAAAAAAACTGTATTTTTCAAGTCACGTATAAACAACGCCTTTACTCACTATTTTTAAAGTCAGTGAAATACAAAACCATTACTCACTCGATACAAGTATCAAAAGCACAAACTAATTGATTTATCAAAATGCGTACATTAAAAAAAATATGTAACAACCATCAACAAGTCCACTCGAGTATAAACAAAACTACTTTTTTCTGAATAAAAAAGGCCAAGTTATGAATATGTAATATAGATACAAGTTACGGACTTAGTTAGGGATCAGTTACTGTAATGAGATGATGGAGTGAATGATTATGTTATTTGACGACCTCGATGTCAGAGTGGTCACCATGCCGGACTGCCATCCGTAAGGTTGCGGGTTCGATTCCCGTACGGGGTGAATATTTGTGAGAACTACAAATGTTTGTCTCCGTCTGGGTGTGTGTGTGAATGAGTGAGTGCGTAGTTTCTGATACCCTAGCTACAATGAAATAAAACACTGAAACGGATAGACCACGTCAAAAATCCGTTTAAGTGTTTTATTTCAATGTGTAGTGCTCGTGTAAATCCAAGATATCAATACCCTAGATACAAGTTTCGAACTTAGTTAGGGATCAGTTACTGTAATGAGATGATGGAGGGAATGATTATGTTATTTGCTTGGTTCGCAATCATCAGTTATTGAATGCTCACGCGCCGATTCAACGCAGATTGTATCGGTAATAATTCTATTAGATGCCACGTGATGCTTACTCAAGGGGGCTTGGGAGGGGGGTGGATAAAATCTGATAAATGCTTGGAGTGGATAATACTCTTTACTAGCTGTGCACCGCACACCTTTTTTTCACCTGCTTAGTTCCACTAACTTTTGCCCGCGACTTCGTCCGCGTGGTGACTTCCGGCAGAATTTGGGTTTTTCCCTCTTTTCTCCGCCTAGGGGAAGAATTTCCAAAAGTCCTCTTTTAGTGTCAGCCTATTCTCTCCAACAAACACACGTGCCAAACAGCTCTCTACGACCAGTAGTTTCGGATGTGCGTTGTCTGTCAGTCAGTCAGTTCATCACTCAGTAATGGAAGAGTTTTAAATGTAATAATATATATAGATTTCGTGGGAATTTCGGGATAAAACATGTCCTAACCTATGTCCTTCTCCAGACAAAAATTCAAGTCAATCGGTGTTTTTGTTGTTAAGTTTTTGTGTGTGCTTATATATTTGCGATTCCCGTGCTAAAAAAATATTGGTCTACAAATAACTCAGTCTGTGTGTGTGTCTGAATGTGTGTGTCCGTAGTTTGTGATACCCTAGATACAGGTCATGAATTAGTTAGGGGTCAGTTAGTATATGAAGATGGGGATCCCGTACGTTGTGTCGAATGACGTTGTAGCGAATGGTCGTTGTGGCGAAAAATTTTTTGTGTGGTACGCTGGATCGAACGGTCGTTGAAGCGAATGTCAGTCCGATTCTCTAAACTATTAAGCTGTGAAAATGCTACTCAAATGTATTTTAATATCAACATTATGGCCCTTTTTTGTCATATGTTGTCATTTTGGTATTCTCTAAGTGACCACTACTCCGCTGACTCAATGGCTCCTCAAACTTGGATGGTTGTCATGGAAACAGTATTCTGGGACCCATGAAGATGATAGAGTGACTTCATTATGTTATTTATACATATTTAGTTATTATTCCTTTGCAATTTGTATGTACATATTTATGTATTATGTACGATAATAATACTAATGTATTTCATGACGATTCAATTATGGAATAATGCGGAATAAAACTGTATTGCATTCTTATACATAGTTAACTAGCGACCCCCCGCGGTTTCATGGCAAACACTTACATGCATTTTATGTACACTTAGTAACGTTCTATAAAATCACAAACCGATTCATATACTTCAAGAGCTCCATTATATGAATTGCCTATCCGTCAAATAGCAGATTTAAATTCACTCAAGAAGAAAATTTCAGAGATTTTGCAGTTGATATGGCAATTTTACTTATAAATGACTAGTTATTTCAAATGCGTATTTGTCTCTTGAAAAGGTAAAGTTTTAAAGGTTTAAGTTGGTAGCCGACTGCAGACAGCAGCAGCAGACCACACGTCGCCGCCTAACGTCATCATGACATCTGGGGGCACGGCAGTGCCCCCCGCCAAGTCGAGTAAGTATTTACAAGATCTTGAAAAACTTAAAAAAGAACTTAAAAAACTATGGTATCACTATGGACCCGGTACCATAGTGATACCATAGTTTTTTAAGTTCTTTAAGGGCACAACAATTTCAAAAAAGAAAAAAATGTAATGACATTCTTATATCTAGCATTATATCAAACTAGCTGTGCCGCGGTTTCACCCGCGTAGTTCCCGATCCCGTGGGAATTTCGGGATAAAAAGTATCCTATGTTCTTTCCCGGACCATAAGCTACACCTGTACCAAATTTCAAGTCAATCGGTTCAGTAGTTTAGCCGTGAAAAGGTAACACACAGACAGAGTTACTTTCGCATTTATAATATTAGTTAGGATTAGAATAGTAACAGGTAAGTATACTCATAACAATATTTCTATCTATAACGATTGTAAAATACCATAATCGATAACAGTTTTTTTATTTTATCGATAAAACGTAATCGCGTAGCACCACATCACTAAAAACCAATTTTTCTCGCCCCTCCAGAGTTCCGTATAAATATTTATCAAGTATTCACGCTACGGACCCCTAATTTGATTAGTTCTCCGTTCGAATACTGCAGTGGTGTAAATGACTCGGAAAATTTACTTTTGTACATTTAATTCTACTAATATTGTTGAAAGTTTGTGTGTTTTGATTTGTTTGATTTACGCGAACGCTGCACTTTGAAATGATACAGCAGATTTTAAAGTGTTAATTGTCTATACTATAATATTATAAAGAGGAAAGATTTGTTTGTTTGTTTGTAATGAATAGGCTCCGAAACTACTGGACCGATTTCAAAAATTCTTTCACTAATGGAAAGCTAATTTATCAATGCGTGACATAGGCTATATTTTATCTCCGTAATCCCACGGGAACGGGAACTACGCGGGTGAAATCGCGGGGAGCTACTAGTTAAAAATAAATATAAGTATGTAGTTTCATTATTAAACGAAACGTACGTCATTGGACGTCAGTGCGGAGCGAGACGCCGTCGGCGCGGGCGTATCGCCCTCATCCTCCTGATGATAGCCACCGGACGTGGCTGAAACTAGTCGAGGGCACCGACTTATAGGTACGTGTAAATATCCCGTAAAAAGATATACGTAGGTACAAAGTTTTGTAACCGTCGATAAGCAAGATCGTAGATAAATCGAATATTAATGTATGAATAAGATTAGCGCCTTCATCAAACAATCATATTTAATTCATAATATAAAACTGAAGAGTCATTATATTAACACTAGCTGTGCCCTGCGGTTTCACCCGCGTAGTTCCTGATCCCTTGGGAATTTCGGAATAGAACATAGCCTATGTCCTTTCCCGGACCATAAGCTACACCTGTACCAAATTTCAAGTCAATCGGTTCAGTAGTTTAGCCGTGAAAAGGTAACAGACAGACAGAGTTACTTTCGGATTTATAATATTAGTTGGGATTAAACGGCTATCGAACACTAAATGAATGTTCCAATTAAAACCAGTAATTCCTGAGATTAGCGTCTTCATCAAACAATCACATTTAACTAATAATATAAAACAGAAGAGTCATTATATTAACATAACATAATCATTCCCTCCATCATCTCATTATAGTAACTGACCCCTAAGTTCGTAACTTGTATCTAGGGTATCAGAAACTACGCACACACTCATTCACACACACCGAGACAAACAGATAATATTAGTACAGATTACACTAAAAAACATCCCCTAAAATATGAACTTAATTTTTCACCCCCAAAGCGGTTTATTACAATAACACCGTGTATATCAAACAGTCGTTTCGCCCAATGACTCGAGAGGGGTAATAATTTGATAACAACCCCCCGGGGGATGTTTCTGTGAGATAACGGGGGTGTAACCGGGGTTGTTTTATGATGGTCCGTTAACAATTTGTTTGGTTAGGGATGCTACTTTCGTGGTTTAGGGGTAGAGGGTGAATACGGGGTTGGTTACTTTGGTTTAAGATAAAAACTACGAGTATATCAGAGACTGAAGGCCTATTTCACGACTTTCAAGTAACGTTACTCACCAAGTAAAGTGAGTTTTGTCTCTTTCTTACTTTATATCAAGTGACAAAGACAAAACATGCGAGTAGTTATTCGGAAACTTACTTGAAGATGGTGAAATAGGCCCTAATACTTATGAATGCGAAAGTTTGATGTTTTTGAGTTTAAACTACTGTATCAATTTAGATTAAATTTGGTACAAATGACCTTTAGTACTAGGAAAATCATTTAGAATACTTTTTATCCCAAAATTCCCACGGGATCGGGAACTATGCGGGTAAAAGCGCGGGGCACAGATAAATAGCCCCCTAGTTCATACAAGTAATTGACCGACACCAATACACACGGTAAGTATGTTTGCTGACAGTGTGATGCAGACGGTTGGCGTAGTTTGTTGGCCCTAAGTAGTAGGTTTTCGCCGGCGGTTTTGGCTAAATGGAATTCTGTTCGTATTTTGTATTTGAAAAGACGTTTGAAACATTTCATTTTAATCTTGTAATGGGTTTGGTTAATATCAATGTTCATTTTATTAAAGTACTTATAGGTGTATGCCATTTTGATCACCTGGGTTATCAAAATGGAAATTCCACATCTGTGTGTTCTATGATCAAGAGGGTCCAGGGGCCTAAGTCTGCAATTTGACATTATTGATCAGACAATATGTCGATATTGAGACACCATAACGAGAGTGTCAGAAATTCGGTATTCTGCTAAAATTTATTCATATGGCTATGGTGTCTCAGTGGTCTTTGTTGCATATCAAAATTCATGTTTTTTGTCAAATAAACGACAGAATAATGTTTCCATGACAACCATCTAAGTTTTATGGAGCTATTGAGCCAGCGGAATAGTTGTCACTAAGAGAATACCAAAATGACAACAAATGACAAAAAAACGGCCATAATGTTGATATTAAAATACATTTGAGTAGCATTATCACAGCGTAATAGTTTAGAGAATTGGGGCCCAGAATTCATTCCCCATTATTTTAATGTTTAAAAATTACATATCTTCATGATTCTCAATAAAGATTTAGATATAACTAGCGGCCCGCCCCGGCTTCGCACGGGTCCAATTTTCCCGTTGATTTTCCGTGCTTTTTTTTACATAAGAACCTTCTCCTAATAATAACAAATACAACAAAAAAAGAATTAGTGAAATCGGTCCAGCCATTCACGCGTGATGCCGTGACCAAGGAAAACGGGTTTCATTTTTATATATATAAGAAAGTATTTTTTAACGATGTGACTGTTTATCGCAAATTACACAATTTTTGGGTAAAACCATGGTACCTAGCTATATCTAATTTATGAATCTAACTAACCTAAATATAAATTTTTAATTATGACTCACCAGAACTGGGCCTGTCGCTGTACCGGGTGCAGTAGACCCACGCGGGCCACACCATCGCGCCGTCACCAGACCCTGAAACGAGGGGCATACATCATCATGACTCTAAGAAAAGTCTACCACTAGCTTCAACAAATTTAATCTAAATCGATACAGTAGTTTTTGAAAGAGTAACAAATATCCAAACTCAAAAACATACAAACTTTCGCATAATATTAATAGGATGAAATTATTCTTTGGGCCTATTTCAAATAAGGTTACACACCAAGTAAAGTTTTGTCTCTTTCTTACTTAATATCAAGTGACAAAGACAAAACATGTGAGTAGGTACTCGGAAAGTTACTTGAAGATGGTGAAATAGGCCCTTATTCTTATGAATATGTTTAGTAGTTCTCAATTACCGCTATCATACAATTAGAATAGACCTGCATTAGCACTTTATATGATTTTAATCTCTTACCCGAAGCTGATTGATTGCTGCCACTGTCATCTGACTTCGACAAGTCTATAGCTCCCTTATCCGAAGGCTTCACCTCCGGGACCCTTGGCTCTTCGACCTTTGGGACCGGCACCTCCTTCACAGGAACCACCTTCTCATACTGCCGGACCTTACTCTTCCTCTTTGTCAAAGGATCAGTTATCCTCCTCCCGAAATCAGCCTTCAATATATTATCTATACTAAACTTCAAACTCTGATTAATGAAATTCGCTGACTCATTTTCTGGAGACTTTAACAGGAACCTTCTGTTCTCATCTCTGCGCAACTCTTGGCTTTTTCTGAAGCCGAAATTTAAACCGAATTGCGAAGGGTTTAAGTTCAAATTGTTTTGTGGGATTGTCATGCGGGGGACCTGTTTTAAGTCTTGGTTGATAAGTGGATTTTGAAATAGAAGAGGTTGGTTAAGGAACATTAATGGATTTGGGGCGATGGGACTCGGTCGCAATAGCAAAGGTTGGGAATTGATATTTTGGCTCAGCTGTGTTATGGCATGCAAATGAGTCTGTATATGCTTAAAAGAAGTCAAATTTTGGCCATTTTCAAGTGATTTCTCATGATTTTCATAGTTAATTGGGGCTTCATTGCCAACAGAGAGAACTGTGTCATCACTAGAGCAGGAATTCTCATCATCAACGCTGATTTCTGTTCTCGAAACGTCATCGTTTAGAGGACTAACGCTTTCAGAGTTTCTAGAACATTCTTCGAAGTTAGGCGTATTCTGTAGAAGTTTATCTGTTGAGAAAACATTCTCGGGAGTATTGCTATCCCTTTCCTTCTTCAAGACATTGTGAATAGAGAAAGAGGAAGAGAGAATAGGTCTTTCTTCCTGTTTTTCTTCGTCATGGTACTCCGGAGAGGTGGTATCCCTTGTGTTAGGGGAATAAGGTTCATCTTCGTGTGACTCTTGTATCTTAATGGGGTCTTGGATCTGTGCTGATACTGCCGCCATTTTGGAGGTAGGTTACGCCATCTGTTGGTGAAAACATTAATTAGGAAATATATTTTAGATAAACTAAAAAAATGAATTAAAATTGGTTCGGTTGTGGAGAGCGAGTGAAGGGCTTCACACACAGCAGCTATAATGTATATTAATGTACATTACATCCCGAGTACATTACATACAAGATTCGAAGATGTAAAAATATACATTATAGCTGTCGTGTGTGGTCTCCTGACGATTTCTATGGAAAGATGTAATGAGATGTATCGTGCTATAATGTACATCTTTACATTATAGCTGCTGTGTGTGAAGCCCTTGAGTATAGAATGGCAGATTAAAAAAAATAGTTTTCATTTTAGGTTTTTTATATTTATTTAAACATGTATTAAAAATGAATGAATAAATATTTATTCCTTTCTTTTATACAATCAAACCAAATCAATCACTACATAGTATAAAACAAAGTCGCTTTCTCTATCCCTATGTTCCTATGTCCCTATGTATGCTTAGATCTTTAAAACTACGCAACGGATTGTGATGCGGTTTGTTTTAATAGATAGAATGATTCAGTGGGAAGGTTTTAAGTATAATTTTATCCCCATATTCTTACGGGAACGGGAACTACGCGGGTGAAACCGCGGGGTGCTAGTAAATAATAAGAATACTGTTAACAACGCGCCCTACTGAGAACAACTTACACCAAACATAATCATTTATAATAAGCCATTACAACCCACTTTTCTCGTAATTTTTGCCACTTTTTTCTGTAAATTACATACAGACACCTTCACTTTTCGTATATTAGTAGGATATTATTGGGCATTCTACCCCACCTGCCGTTCCTACGTCTCACTCCGTTCGCCTTCGTCACTTTCGGTGTGGTAAAATGCCCAATAATATCGTATGGAGTAGGAGCCGTTCAACATTTCCGTTTTATTGATTTACTTACTTTTTTATTACAATAACAACAATAACTGCGGCTCATGCTGACGATATGCTTCACTTTATAAATGCTGATGTAATTGATAAATTACCTCATTATTAAACATACACATGCACAGTCGCCATGAAATTTGTAAAACAACCACAATCGTTACATGTAAACAAACTCTGTGTTCAGTCTCAGGAGACTGGTTTTCGTCATGGAAAATTATTACCTAATTCGGTACGATGCATTATATGTGGACCGTCAAATTGCGGAAAAACCAATTTATTGATTGGTCTTCTTATTCACCAGAATGGTTTAATATTTCAAAATGTTTATGTTTATTCAAAAACCTTGCAACAACCCAAGTACGTCTTTTTAGAAAAAGTTTTGCATCGAGTACCAGGCATGTCATTTCATAAATATCATGAAAATGAGCAAGTACTGAGTGTTCAGGACGCAAAACCGAATTCTGTGATTGTATTTGATGATGTTGCTTGTGAAAATCAAAGTAGCATGCGTGATTATTTTGCAATGGGAAGACACAAGTTCATTGATTGTTTTTATTTAAATCAGACTTATAGTAAAATTCCTAAGCAGTTAGTAAGAGACAACGCGAATCTAATCATACTTTTTAAACAAGATGAAAGAAATATGAGACATGTTTATGAAGAACACGTCAATACTGATATGACATGGTCTGAATTTCGTGAAATGTGTTCAAAAATATGGAGTGTACCTTTCAACTATGTTGTAATTAATAAAGATTGTTCCAAAAACAAAGGATGTTATAGAAGTAAATTTGATACGTTTGTAGTATTTGACTAAGACGTGTACATATATAAGACCATTGCATGCGAGACATTATTATTCTTCTTACGACACTAAACCGATTACGATCTATTTATCAATATGGAAAAATCATTGAAAAGACAAATTGTTGAGGCGGCAGAAGCTGTAAAGAAAAAAGTACGAAAAATGAAAGATGCTGAGATTGACAACAAACAAGCACTGGAATCTGTTTTCAAGCCTGTAACTGAACCTCTCAACCTAATTGCTAACACTAGGAAGCAATCTTCACCCCTGCGTGCTAGTGAAGATTTTGTTGAGGTTCCGTTTGTGGACGAAACTTCACAAGAAGAAAAAACTGGTAGTTGTAATAATAATAGCGATGAAGATGAATCCGATATCAGCAGTGACTCTTTTCAATCAATAGTTGACAGCAAACAAGGTTGTGATACATCATCCTGGTCAGTATCTTCAGAAGCGTTAGTAGACATTCCATTCGGTGTTAGAGCAGAACGTGGGAAACTGATGTTAGGTTCCGCTAGTATATCGATCAACGATCAATACATTACCGTGGCTGGAAGTAAATACCGAAGTACCCCTGGTTTGAAACAATTGCTGCTTAAGAAAGTCGTAGACATAAGCTTGGTTACAGAAAGCGATATGAAACATTATAAGTCTATGCTACTTGATACAAATGCACATCGTCGAGACTACGATTCAAATAAGCCAATAAAAAGTAACAAAGGACAAAAATATTTGCAAGTTATTAAGCCTCTTTTTAAACTGAAGAATGCAGTTCAGGGAAGGGGTCTACCGTTAAGAAAAGAGTGGAAAGAAGATGTAGATTTTGTGTACTGGGATGATCCTAATGAATTGGTTGAAAGATTGAAATTATTAATTGCGTCTAGAGATGCTGGTAACACAGGATTGGACAGTGAAATTATATCTATTATTGAAGAATTGCGTGAAAGTAAAATTATAAATAAATAAAATTAAAATTTAAAGGTTTCATTTTATCATCAGACTTTCAATACAGTACACCTTCAATATGAATATAGATAAATTCGGTCATTATGTTCATAAAAGAATGCGATTATCAGACCTGTTTGATTTTAATGAAAATGCATTAATTAAATCAGAAAATGGCGATTTTGACTTAAAAACGTTGAGATTGAGAGGAATTAGAACTCCTATAGAAGCCGATGATGCTGTGAACAAGGACTATGTAGATCATTTGAATGCTAATACGATAAAAGAACTAAATAAACTCATTGGATCATTGCGTTCTCGAATCATAACAGATGCTCGAACTACTGTTCAATCAACTTTAAATGTAAAGGTACCTGAAGTTTTAACTCATTTGCAAGATAAGTTTTATACCAAAGCAGATGTCGATAAGTTACTTCAAAAAACAACATCTCCGTAATGGCAAAACAGCAAATCGTAAATGAAATACACAAAGCAGCTCGTAAAAATTTCCTTCGACGTCATGTTATTTTAAAAGGAATCCACGACTTATGGCAAGCAGATTTAATGGATATGCAAAACCTGAGAAAGTACAACAAGGGTTATAACTATATTTTAGCGGTGATTGACTGCTTTTCAAAATATGCCTGGGCTGAACCATTAAAATCAAAAAATAAAATTGATGTTGCTCGTGCATTTCAACATATACTGCTTAGCAGCCGTACTAATCCTGTTAACTTACAAACTGATATGGGGACAGAATTTTATAATAACACTTTTCAATCCCTAATGAAGAAGCACAACATTAATCATTACTCATCGTTCTCTACTAAAAAAGCATCTATTGTAGAGAGATTGATTAGAACTGTAAAAAATAAATTATATAAATATTTTAGTCTCAGTGGAAACTATAAGTGGTTAGGTCTACCATTGGATGATATAATGAAGAGTTATAACAACAGTAAACATCGCACTACCAAATTTAAACCGATTGATGTGAATAAATCGAATGAAACAGTAATAAAAGAAAATATAAAAAAAATAAAGAAACATGATTTATTTCAGTGGAAGCCTAAATTCAAAGTTGGTGATTGTGTTCGTATAAGTAAATACAAACATAATTTTGAGAAAGGTTACACTCCTAATTGGTCGACTGAGTTATTTAATGTAAAAAAGATTAATAAAACCTTACCAGTGACATATTACATAGAAGATCAACGAAAGCAGAACATATTAGGAGCTTTTTATGAGCAAGAACTTCAAAAGTCTAACTATCCTGACGTTTATTTGATAGAAAAAGTGTTGAAAAAGAAAGGAAATAAATTATTTGTCAAATGGTTAGGTTTAAGTAGTGCAGAAAACAGTTGGATTGACAAAGCGGCAATTATGTGTTAAGATATTATATAATCATTATTTTTTTAAATTCTTTCATTATACTTTAAGTAATGCAAGGTGGAGGACTAGTTAATAACATTATTAATAATCTACCATTTGAAGTTCATTTGCCTGGATACAATTATTGCGGACCAGGAACCAAACTTCACGAACGGTTAGCGCGAGGCGATCGAGGTGTAAATAAGCTAGACGAAGCTTGTATGCAACACGACATTGCGTACGCAAACTACACAGATTTATCAAATCGTCACAAAGCTGATTTACAACTACTTAACATGGCCAAACAAAGACTTAAATCAAAAGATGCAGGGAAAGGTGAAAAACTAAGCTCATGGCTAGTGAGCAAAGTCATGAAAGCTAAACTTAAGTCAGGATCCGGCGTCAAAACATTTAAAAGCTTAGTTTCAAAAATAAAATCAAAAGTTAAGAAACTCAGACACAAAGATAATAAGTCTTTAATAAAAGCAGCTTACTTAGTTGCAAAAAAGTTATTGCCAAACATCCATCATCGAATTCGGGTACCACGAGTAATACCCGTACCAAAGACTGGAGGAGTTCTTCCTTTAATCCCAATTTTCGCTGGTTTATCAGCTTTAGGAGCTCTAGCTGGTGGTGCAGCTGGCATTGCGAAAACCGTTAATGATTACAAAGCAGGCAATCGAAATTTGCAAGAAACAGAACGACACAATAAAGCTATGGAAGCTTTAGTATTGGGCAAGGGTTTATACATTAAACCGTATAAAAATGGTAAAGGATTGTTTGTAACATCTCCAAAAAACTGAAAAATATGCTACCCAGCCGCCCTCTAACTAATGTAGACATCTTAAAATATTCAAGAAATATACCTCATTTTCGTGGGGTCTACATGAAGGATCGATTACCTAGGAAGCCGAAACAGATTGAATGTGCTATTGTTAACTTAGATGATTCTAAGAACGAAGGAACGCATTGGGTAGCCTATGTTAAAATATATGACTATTGTGAATATTTTGATAGCTATGGAAATTTAAAACCTCCATTGGAACTGTTGCAATATTTTAAGAACTGTAAAGTTTTTTATAACTATACTAGATATCAAAATTTCAACACAGTAAATTGTGGTCATTTATGTTTAAAATATTTGTGGACATTTTGGAATAAAACTATATAAAATATACACTTTTATTTTATTTCTATCATTTGCAAGATGTCCCTCACTTTGTCGATAACTGGGAACTCATCAACTTTATCTACGTACTATCCTAATACGTTGCAATTAAATGGAGAGTATGAGTGTGCTTTATTGCATTTTTCAACATATAACTCTATTCCAAACATTGACAAAGGTAATAACAAGTTCTATTATGGCTCCAACGATGTTATTGAAATACCGGAAGGTACTTATGAATTGCAGGATATAAGTGAGTATTTAAAATCTGAAATAAAAGATGCATCAATTAAACTACAGTGTAATAATAATACTTTAAAAGCTAGTATATACTGTTCAAAAGACGTTAATTTTGAGAAAGAAAACTCTTTCAGAGCACTGTTAGGGTTTAATAAGCAGGTCTTGAAAGCAAATAAATGGCATCTGTCACAGTCTCCAGTCAACATTTTACCTACGACCGTAGTCAGGATTGAATGTGATATTGTAAGCGGATCATATATAAACGGTGAACCAAGTCACATTATTCACGAATTTGCACTCAATGTACCACCTGGATACAGGATCATAGAAATCCCGAAGAACTCAATATACTTTCCAATTAATCAAAACAACATAAGCTGTATACATATCAGGCTATTAGATAAAAACAATCGATTAATCAATCTACGCGGTGAAGAAGTGCAGCTATATTTACATCTTAGAAGAAAAACATGATTGACTACAATAAAAATGTGTCTCAACAAATTAAGAATATCAGTTCTACTCGGACCACCTGTCAAATAAGACCACGCTCTAAGAAAAAAAATAAATTAACTGAAGACAATAAAGCGTTCCTTAGAGCGATCGGATTGGTAAAATGAATATCTTAGACGTTTTATCCGCTCCAACTTACGATAACACTATAGAAGGAATCGAATTTCATTCCTACAAGCCCTACGTAACAAGTTTCAACAGGAACGATGAAATCCGCATACCTATCAACCAACAAGACTTGTACGTACTACCATCAGCTAGCACGCTATATTTGGAAGGAACTGTTATCGTTAGTAAAAAAGACACGAAAGAAAAAGCTACTAGTGTTAATTTTACGAACAATGCGCTAATGTACTTATTCCAAGATATTAGATATGAGCTTAATGGAGTGGAGATTGATAAAATAAAAAATGCAGGTGTAACTACTACAATGAAATCACTAATATCAATGAATGAAAGTGAATCAAAAATATCTAATGCTTGGGGCTGGAATATTGATGGTATAAAAAATATCAATGGAGGAAGATTTTCAGCTTCTATACCACTATGTCATATTCTCGGATTTGCTGAAGATTTTAAAAAAGTCGTGATAAACTGTAGACATGAACTGATATTGTTACGAAGTAACACCAATGTGAACGCTGTAAAACTGAGCACTGGTGAAACGGTGGATGATGTTCAGATTAACAAAATTATATGGCGCGTACCGCATGTTAAAGTATCAGATAAAGAAAAAATTGGATTGTTAAAACTATTAGAAAAAGATCGACCACTTCAAATGATATACAGGAATTGGGACCTGTACGAATATCCAGCTTTACCTAAAACTACAAAACATACCTGGTCTATCAAAACTTCATCTCAAATAGAAAAACCAAGATACATCATACTTGGGTTACAAACAAATAGAAAGAACAATGCAAGTTCAGACATGTCTCAATTCGATCACTGTCATGTTCGTGACGTAAGAGTGTATCTCAATTCTACGTATTTCCCGTATGAAAACCTAAATGTAAATTTTGCTGACAACAGAATTGCTTTATTATACGAGCAGTACACCAGATTTCAACAGTCATATTACGGACGTCGTCCAGAGCCCATATTAAGCGAGAAACAGTTTAGAGACTTAGCACCGCTGTTTGTTATTGATTGCTCTAGACAAGCGGATAACTTAAAGACAGGTCCAGTTGTGGATGTGAGAGTTGAAATAGAGAGTAATTCGGAAATACCAGATCAAACTTCAGCCTACTGTCTGATTCTCAACGATTGTGTAATAGAATACAAACCATTAAGCAGCATCGTGAAGAAACTATCATGAATCCGGATACCATCATCGTAGAAATCCAAGGATTTAAAGATTCTATAAATAATTTTATTGTGAAAGAAGTGGCTATCGTAAGTCAGGAGCATGCACAAACGTTCCTGGTTAAACCACCATATTCGTTCCATTACCTAACACAAGAAGAAAAAAAGCAAGTGAGATGGTTGGAAAAAAATAGGGGAATTTACTGGAGTGAGGGCTACATAGACTACAAGGAGTTTAAACGTGCAATAGTGCCATATTTAGAAAATAAAAAAATTATTACCAAGGGTTTGGAAAAGATAAAGTGGATTAAAGACTTATGTGCGAACTGTGAAGTAATTGATATAGGTGAGAAGGGATGTCCTAATTTTTCAGTCTTAAAAACTAAATATTGTAAAAATAAAACTGAATTTAATTGTGTGAATCATAAATTGAATTGTGCACTTAATAATGCTGTGTGTATTAAAAAATGGTATTTTGATAATAATATGTCTGTATTCAAATTATTTTGTTGTTGTTAAGTTATATTTAATAAAAATATCTAAGTAACTATTTATGGTTTTTTATTTGATCCAATTAATTTAATTATAAATTTTAAATTAGCTGTACCTATGATTAATTTGAAGTTAACATACAATAATTAACGTACATGAATACTGTAAATAATAACAAACCTGCAAATCTAGTCTTATTTTACAGCTAATTTGAAATTTATTAATTTAAAATAAAACACAAAATTACATTAAAATATAGCATTTATTACTTCATATATTTATTTACAATTTAACTAGAGCTAATATTCTATTTATTTTACCATCTTAACTTACAAAGCAAAACTTATTTTTATTTAATATTTATAATCAGTACATTCATCATTAATCACATTTAAAAAATACATTATTAATTTTATATTATATAAACAAAGTTCAAACTACATTACTTACTAATAACAATTGTCCCCACAAAGTTTTTTGGAAATTTTATTTATTAATGCTAGTGTCTCTTCCATAACATAGTCCACAGGTTCACTCACTATGTATTGCGCACTCATAACTACCGAGTCTTCATTATCACTTGCAGTTGTAGATTCTTGTTGCTCACTTATGTCCAAAACTTGTATTTGGATCAGTCGCAGACCTTTTCTCTTCTCATTATTTATAACGTATGACTGGCAAAGAGGCAGCTTCCGCTTTTGACAATCCCTTTTCGATCTTGGTTTCTTATTGGATAGTCTTTGTTGTTCAGATAATTGTCGTTGCTCGGGTACATGCCAGCTCAAACTTGGAGTCGGGAAACCTTGCCCGTATTGCGAAAAGATAAGGTCAGGGGAATCACACATTTTTGATGATCTGAAACAAACAAAATAACAGTTAATATAAGTAATGGGAATTAATATCAACCTAAGTATAATATAAAATGATTTAAAATAAACTACTTACTGTTTTCGATTCAATGATGAGAAACTGAGAAGTCCAACCAGTACGGTCAATATCAGCGAAATGAGACGGAGGACTAATATTATTATGTTTACGTTATGTAACAGTACTCCAGAAAGCATTGCGCACGTTTTTATAACAAGTTTGAACTTGATTCTTATGTGCGCACGGCACAGTACGTCACTTGGGAGCACCTGATCGGTGTTAATTTACACAAACCAGTCAGCGCAATGCGCTTTGTCATCAAGAACGGAAATGAAACAGATTTATGAACATAAAATATTATTTATTTAAGTATATATTTATAGTAGGTACAAAGTACACTTAAAAGCTAACTATATCAGAGGTCGTATAGTTACACCTCTGCTCTAAATAGTACAAGGACACCAAGAATACACATTGTAGAATTGTTTACATAATAAAGTTAGGTTCAAAAGAAACTTCAAAACATACAACTATTCGTTCCATACGGGAATCGAATCATGACACGCAGCGCAGCAATCGATTGACTGCTTAACCACTACGTCAACAGTGCTGTCAACATGTCACATTACTAGACAATAAGTACATTTCACATTATTAAAAGAGTAACAAACTACATATTCATAATAGTAAGGTTTTTAAAATAAAATACATGTTAAAAATGTAACTACTGTAATTACGTTTAAATCGTGGTAATGCATTACATAAATATAGTTGCGTTACCCCAGGCTAAAGTACAAACTTTATCAAACGATAGCAATCGTTTATCATCATTGCTTGAAAGTGCTATTTTATTTACGTCCTGAGTGAATATTTCATGTTTTATTGACCTAAACAATACATTTTTTTTGTGAATAACATTGCAATTGTATAAAACATTTTTATAATCTAACATATTTAAATTTTTGGTAATACATTTTTTTGTACCTTTTGCCTTTTTAATTGTTTTATTTAAAGTTTTATTACAATAAAGCTTTGAGCGCAGTCCCACGAATTCTTTGATAATGTTGCCACCCATTTCATCCTTAAACAGTCCTGGAACCTTTTTATTCATAATTGGTAAGTTAAAGTCGTTGTTACAGTCATAATTGCTGGTATCGAAATATTTTAGAAAATGGAGCTTGAAATCTCTATAAACGTCATTAGTCTGTACATCATATACTAGGCTATCTGTGTCAGTATAACACAATTCAATCCGGTTACCATAAAAAGGTTTTATGATGGAATAATGAAAATCATACATGTGACTCTTAGATAATTCTAATACAGTAAACCCTATGTATATTGGTTTATTAAGAAGTACGCGCGAAGGTTTCATTTGAATTGCTACTAGATCATCAGAAAATACAGAGGCGCTATGAAAATATGGGCTGGCTATCAATTTTTCAGCACAAGCAGTCTTTTTTGTTTTATTGTTCGAGTCACACCACTTGTTTACTAACTTAACGTCTATTCGATGTTCATTATTTTCCAGGGTTTTTCCAAAAATACTATTGTTCAATAATTTGAAAAAGTCTTGTTCAAACATAGACTCTGCTTTTTGACGTAACTGGGTGTTAATATCAATATATTGTTTTAAAAAACAACTTTGCTTAAATGTAATAGCGCGATGGACCCTTCTCAATATTAAACCGTGGTGTAAACACTTTTTTAAATGTATGTAATGAATAACATAGTGATATTTATCGTACAAATTAGGTATTAGCTTTTTATTCTTACCACCAGGTGGTAAACATTTTTCTGGACAAAAAGGAAAGTCATTGTGTTCCATGTGCAAATTCTCCGGATATATTAAATCAACTTCAAGAATGTAACCGTTTTCCGCAGTATCACTGATGCCTGCTAAGTTCAATTGTAAAAAATCAATTTCTTGTCTATTCATAAATCTAAAACCAGAATAGGGTAGGGATTGACACATGCTATAACCGTATAAATTATTACAATCTAAGTAAATGATAAATGAATCTGGACGGTTTGGATCGTATGTATCTAAATATTTATTATTGGCTTTGGCATGTCTTTTGGAACACATACAAACACCTCCCCGAATACCTTTTTGTATCATTCTAAAAATTTCAACATCACTAATCAATTCTAATTGAACCCCTGTTTGTAAAAGCATTGCATCAAAAGATAGACTTGGTGCTGTAAGATAAAACGCGGGATCGAGCTTGTAATGTAGTTTACAAGTTTTTCGAAAATTTTCAAATACATCTGTTAACAAAAGAACATCTGTTTTAAGATATAAATCTGTGTACATACCCATGTTTTGAATATTAAATACTGACCAAACAGACTGAGCGTGTTCATAGTCTTCATCGGTAATTGCTTCATTGGTTAAAGAGTTAAAAAAATGTTTTTTAGAGGGTAAACACGTATCCTCATAACGTTCCCATTGAGACATATAGTCATATGGATACACTCCTTTACGGGTGAGTAAGTTTAATTGTTTTTTATTGGGAAAATAAAATTTTAAATGTTTAAAGTCTTGTTTTTGTATTGTACTAACTAACTTTTCTAAGCTAGTTCCTAAAAACTTGAAAGAATCTACAAACCTAACCTGGATGCTTTCCCTGGTAGAAATGGGAATAAACTTAGTGAATGAAATATAGTTTTCTTTTGTTTTCGGTATCACTTTAATAGATCCAGGAGCTTCACCTAATTCTTTTATGAAAAGGTGGCAATCGTATCCGGATAAATTATGAAAAAATACTGGCAAAAATGTTGGCAGTTTGTATTGTATGTTACAGTAACTATGGGCTGCACCACGATATTTACCAGTCAAGTGACAATGATCGCGAACCCTATCACCCAACAAGAAGTGTTCACAAATATGACATGTCATCGCGTTTTCAAAGTCACGAGCATTATCATTTGAGTAAATCATAGGAACATTATTTTTTAAAATATCGTAAATTTTTTGTGCATCTTTATAGATAGACTTCACAAAATTTGACACACAATCCGCACCGCGATAAGAAACGTAACGATTGTGGGTATCGTCTAGCGTACATGTGATATGATAAGCGAAAGCTACAGGCACATGTCGCTGTCGCGTTACAGTACTCGCCTTAGTGGGGTCAGGGTCACAAGATTCATAGCGTTCTAGCATTGTTTCAAAATCGGCGTATACAACAAATGGTACAATTTGCTTTCTATTATAATTTTTAAACTGAATGAAAGAACCCCTTGGAGGTAGTTCAGTGGCGACACCTCCACAACTATGTGAACTAAGGTCATCGCATGAATTAAAAAACATTAAACAAGCGTCACAAAAGTACAGTTTACTGTGGTGTTTTGTTATTTGATTTTTAACAAGTCGCGGCAAGTCTTTAATGAGACAGTAATGTGATAAATCATCTCTTTCTAAATAAAGTAAATGAATCACCTTTCCGTTTAAGGCTTTTGGTTTGTAAAGCGGTCCTATGACAGTATTATTTTTTAAACCATAAATGTAAATGCAAATTTCAGGGTTATTCACTTCGAACCGCGCAATATCTGAGAAATTCACTGGAAATGACATGTCCTTTACCTTTAAAACGTTACGAAAATCAGGGTAAGAAGATACCCTTTCAGGATGAATCTTAGCTGGATATAAAGCAGCAACAACAGACCATAAAAAACAATACTCGTCATTATTGCGGATATTAACACATGCTTTTTTCGATTTTATTGCAGGAGGTAATTCGATAAAGCCTGAACCGCGCAACGGTTGATATTTGTTAATATTGACTTCCAAATGAGAACTACTCAAGAACGTCCATCCACTGTCTCGGTCCTGAAATTCTTCTATCTTTTTTGTTAAAGTATTTTTTATCTGAGACATTAATGAATCAAATTCATAATTCTGATGCAGAGTAACGTTTTTTGTGGCAAATGATTTCATATCCTGAGAATCATTTTTAAACATTAAAAACAAAGCAAAATATTCGAAATTAACTTTTAGGCAAGCATGTTCTTTAAGAGATATGTCAATTAAAGTTTTAATTTTGTCCCAATTATTATTAAGAAATGTTTCTAGAGAACAATTCTCAGACGGATCGATAACTCTATAAGAAGCTATACGATTACGAAATGCAGAATGTATTATTTCAACACCTTCGCAAAAATGCGAAATAGTTTTGTTTTTATGATTATTACTACGTAGGTGACCTGTCCAGTGACTGCGCTCAACAGATGTGTTACAAACAGTACAGAAAGGCATTTTAAATTAAATTAGTTTTAAACTTACTATTAGATGTTGCAATATAATTTATTATTATTGCAATTATAATGTACGGTCGCAAAATACAATAACAAGGTACCTGGTGCCTATTCTATCAACTTAAATATTTAGTTAAAATGTGTTATCGCTATAGAAGACGGGCTCCGAATCATTGAACATCTCATGTGTCCGTCTCATGAACACTTGAAGCCCGTCCCACTGCGGCGTGTCTCGGTCCAGCTGGACCTTAAGAGCGACCGAGGCTTTCTTCCACCGATGCTCTTTAGGGGTGGAGACAACCTCAGCCTTATTATACACCCTTACCTCCACATAAAAGTCCCCTTGGATGTCCGCCGTTCGCCGCACTTTGCCGTTGGCAACACGGCTCGTCAGGCTCGAACCGAAGTCGGTTGAGGTCGGTGATGATAATTTATTTATTTCCTCGAAACCAAAGAGGTCCGAGCCCGTAGTGTGTCTTTTACTGTAAACAATTTAACATATTCTTTATAATCATTTACACAACACATTACATAACATTAGTTTTTAATTAACGAATTGAGGGTGTATTATATAAGTACTTCTCTGTCAAACCCTACGAAGATAGAAAGCATGATGTTATGTTATATAATAACAAATAATATTTAATGGAAATTGATTTCAACGCTCTCTGCGTTACAGTTTTAAATCTACTAACCAACGTTTAACTGTGTATATCATTTTAATTGACATAACATACACACCAAGGACCTATAGGTACAAGCAGTAATACAAAATTACCTTGATTTAGATTCCGATGACCTTGTCGCGGATGCTTTGCGCTTCGACACCTTCTTTTTAGGCTGCACCTCGGCTACAGCTGTCGGTCGGGACTGATATACATCGGAGTCAGACCTGCAATGGAACACATAATGATTAACTTTGGAACTAATAACTATGTCTTAATTAAGACTACCGATACACCAGCCGGCAGGCAGAAACCAGGTCCGTAGCTGAGTAGCGATATACTACCGATACACCAGCCGGCAGGCAGAAACCAGGTCCGTAGCTGAGTAGCGATATACTACCGATACACCAGCCGGCAGGCAAAAACCAGGTCCGTAGCTGGGTAGCGATTAAATGCAAATTCAATAAATTTAATAGTACTTACTTACATTTTATAAGTTGGAGGTTGCGGAAGTAACTGGTGTATAACACTGGAAGATACTGGAGCGAATGTTATATTGTGATCAAAATTGATTGGTTTTATTCATAAAAAATACCATTTCAGCAATATTTATTCCAAAAGAAAATTAAACCTTAATTGTATGGTCTTACAGTTGTATGGCTAATTTATGTTACTTACGTTCAATTAAATCGTAGTGATTGAATTCACACACAAGACAAAGATGAAGACGATACCTACATGACACTCTTGATTACATTATAAAATTGTAATAAAGTAAGTATGTTTGTTTAATAAACCTTGATGTAAAACTTTACCTGACATCACACATGTGAAATAAAGAATTAAAAAAACATTTTTTCATAGATGCAAATAAAAACGAACTGAAAGAAAAAATCGTGGAAACATTTTTTGTGCAGACTAATCCATGAAACGAACTCGCGTCAAAAAGTTAGTTCATATGTTGCAGTAAAACTTGTCATTAGTCGGAATTTATGATTGATTTGAACCTCCGATCAACACGTATAAACCTGTTTATACTTGTCGCATAGGGAATCTCTCAAATTTGACAATCGAACGTGAACCTTCCAGCTTTGTGGTAAAGTTGAAAATCTTTTGCAGAAATTTGACAGATTGCAATTACAATTACAATACATAATTATTTTATTAAAATAATGATTGATTTTATAACGCCTCGGTTGGCGTTCTATTGTTTGTATTTGAAATTAAAAAGACTGATTAGCAATGTAGGTATTATTTTATTTCATTAATTTAATCCTACTTTGTCACACATTCTCTTCTTCAGCATCCGATTCTGATTCCAGTTCCGATATCATCTACTTAACGACTTAAACGAACTTTCATAATCATTTCATCTAAAGGCTTAGTAGGTACTGTTATTATGATTCATCTTTCAAGTAATTCCTAGATTGATAGAACTAACAATTTATTATGAAACATTAAGTATAAAATAATAAGCAAAGTTATCAAAACTGGTTTAGGAACATCTTCTATTTAAATTAATTGCATTGATTAGGAACTCCCCTAAAAAACAAATTTAATCAGAGACTGTAACATGCACAATTATCATCTTACATGCTGAGTAATTCTTGAATACATGGAAATAACTCATACATACAGGTGGTCGTATAATAAAGTTCGGATATCGCAAATTTACCTATAATGCAATTTTGCAGTCTTTGAGACTCTAAAGAATCATTTACACTATACATATTGATATTTTATTCAATTTTCTTATCATATTTATTTAGAGCAAGTAGTCAAATCTATTGATATAGATGTGTTTAATACTTCTTTGACTAAACTCAAGCGAATCTTAAATGATATGTTTTTAATTAAATTTATGTGTTATAGCTAGATAACAAAACATGTGTTTTTATATGTAAGTACTGTCTACGGGAAACATATTTGCAACTGTTCATAATTTAATATTTATTTGTGGAAACTAGTTAATTTCTGTTTGTAACCGCTTTTTCATTTTTATATACTTCCATGAATCTAGCCGTAAGTTTACCTAAGATTGTATAAGTGTGAAAGCATCTTAATAAAACGAAATCTCATACATACAGGTGGTCGTATAATAAAGTTCGGATATCGCAAATTTACCTATAATGCAATTTTGCAGTCTTTGAGACTCTAAAGATTCATTTACACTATACATATTGATATCTTATTTAATTTTCTTATCATATTTATTTAGAGCAAGTAGTTAAATCTATTGATATAGATGTGTTTGATACTTCTTTGACTAAACTCAAGCGAATCTTAAATGATATGTTTTTAATTAAATTTATGTGTTGTAGCTAGATAACAAAACATGTGTTTTTATTTGTGGAAACTAGTAAATTTCTGTTTGTAACCGCTTTTTCATTTTTATATACATGAATCTAGCCGTAAGTTTACCTAAGATTAATAAAATAAAATACTGCGCCACGTGCGAGCACGGGATGGTGGCGGCGCACGAACCGTTTCGAAGGCGATTGTATGAGTGTGAAAGTATCTTAATAAAACAACGCAACAAGTAAGTAACAGCAGAGCAACCAGTAGGTAGTTGTTTGTTCACGTCTAAGGTAGTGTTAGTTGAATGAATTAATTAAATTAATATTTGGATGTCATTGGTGTCCAATCTGGGACCATAGAAAGAGAATGTGTGTGTGCCTTTGGGTGTACCTATTTCTTGCTCTGTGAAGAGACATGAGACAATCTGTCCCAAATGTTAGTTTAATGTTTACGGTATCCTAAAGTTCAGATGTCCTTGGTGCGCAATCTGGCGTCATAGAAATAGAATGTGCATGTGTCTGTAGGTGCATGCTATTTCTTGCTCTGTGAAGAGACATGAGACAATCTGTCCTGAATTTTAGGTTAGCGGTTCAAGCAGCAAGCACCCTTATTTGTTAACATGTAAGCTAGTGTCGACTGTATGAGTTAATTACATTAAAATTTGGATGTCCTTGGTGCGCAATCTGGCGTCATAGAAATAGAATGTGCATGTGTCTGTAGGTGCATGCTATTTCTTGCTCTGTGAAGAGACATGAGACAATCTGTCCTGAATTTTAGTTTATTATGCTCGTATAGTTCCATTAGTAGAAGAAATATGTGCGATAAGTTATATGTGTTGTGTGATGTGTTGTTTTATATTATAAGAAGAAGGCGAGCGGAGTACAACAAGTAAGTAAATCAAGTTTTAAAACGGAAATATTGAACGGCTCCTACTCCATACGATATTATTGGGCATTTTACCACACCGAAAGTGACGAAGGCGAACGGAGTGAGACGTAGGAACGGCAGGTGGGGTAGAATGCCCAATAATATCCTACTTATATTTATATGTATATGTACATATATATATGTAATATTGATAATATCCGAAGCTAACCGCGACTAGGCTTCAGGTTGCGGTTGTAAACAAATTCATCATAAACAGTTTTATTGATATTAATTTTGCTCTACTTCAAGTTATTATTGATTTTATTTATACATACTCGTAATAATTGGTCAGAATAGACTAAGGTCTGATCATGTTCATTATTGTCATTGCAAGGCATTGATGACGCATCCCCGCGCCGAAGCAGCGGGGTTTGTGGGACTCGCCCTCCACCTAGATGGAGCGGCGGAGGTCCTCCCCACTAAAACCCCCGGGGGCGACATCGCCTGGGCGCTGAGTGCCGGCGCAACGGTAAGCGGGCCGCACATCCGCTACGCCAGCGGCGCTGAGCTCTTCTGCAGAGCTTCTCCTCTGGACACAGAGCGTTGCGAGCGAGGCATTGATCCTGCGTGGATCAGACCTACCCTAATTTAGGGCAGGCTCGAGTCCCTAGATGGGGGAATTATGAAGATAATGACCTTATTGGTGATCATAAACGCGCCATGTAAACCAATAATTATAATTTTGTGTATTCCTCTTCAATGTTATTATATTATCATGAAAAAAGCTTCTATTTATTTCGCAGTGGGATATTACAGACTCTATTTATTTATACTATTATGAAAAAACTACAACTACAAATTTGTATTCCCCTTTTTCTGGGTATAATTACAATCCCATATTAGATATACAATTTTACCCCCTAAGTTATAAGGAAAGCTTTCTTCTCCTACCTAGCTACCCCTAAAATCTATACAGTAAAACGTTTGCCAGCCCCCCTAGCATGACTGTGCGTGATAAAATATCGACACCACGAAATAATATCAATTTCGCGAGCACGACCAAATGAATTATGGCGTGCTACGATATGATAAAATTAAATATGGCGTCTATATTTATTGTATTTTGACAGTTGGATGTCGTTATATAGCTATAATATTGATTTCGCGAGCATGACCAAATGTGATAAAATTAATCATATGGTAAAATTAAATATGGCGGGTATTTTTCTCATAATTTGACAGTTAGTTGTCGATAAATCGCTTTATCTATCGCGTTTTTGAAGTCATGCTATCCCGGCAGGTCAGCTAGTAGAGCTATACTAGTAATAGGCTTTAAACCAAACTCCTAAACCAATTGAAATTCATTCAAATAAAACGTTCTAAGTAACTCTTAAACTCACATTTCCAATGTAGAGCAATTTTCCGTTCGTAACTCGAGGACCACACACGACGCTGCGCCCGCGCATATAACCTGATATTTCGCTTAATTCTCACACAAACATACGCTTAACACCCACGCGGAACAATCTCGACCTTAACTCTTCGCAATACGGACTTTTGAACATGCTAATAAAAGCTTGCATTTCGAATTTACGTTCGAAAACTTTTTAGTACTAGCTATAGGATTTTGAACTTTATTTGTATGTAAATAAAGGTGGATGTTGTTTAATTTGAAATGGATGAAGACTAAAATTATTGTAAAGTAAGTTTTGGACTCTATTTCGAAGATGTTAAGGTATAAATTAGCGTGTCAAAATATAATTGTAAGTCGTTAGCGCTAAAGTGTAGGAAATGGTTTTATTTCAGTATCACGATTTCACAATTTTAAAGTGTTACTTGTTTGTTATTTTTTATATTTATAATTGAATATGATAAATATGTTATGGTGTCTGTATAAATCATATTACAATTATCGACGACCTCGATGGCAGAGTGGTCACCATGCCGGACTGCCATCCGTAAGGTTGCGGATTCGATTCCCGTGCGGAGTGAATGTTTGTGTGAACGACAAATGTTTATCTCAGTCTGGGTGTGTGTGTGAATGAGTGTGTGCGTAGTTTCTGATACCCTAGATACAAGTTACGGACTTAGTTTGGGGTCAGTTACTGTAATGAGATGATGGAGGGAATGATTATGTTATGTTATCCATTTATTTTTAACGATAATAGTAGTTTAGAGTCACAATATTTCCTGTGCCGGTGCCAGCGTCGCTGTAATCGCATCTTTTGGTTGTCAGTTTATTGAAAATGTATACAAATGACATTAGCGTCACAATGACAATAGGAGCTTCCAATTTTGGCCGCCGGCACAGAAAAGATTGTGACTCTATAGTTGGATCGTCAATAGCGTAGTGGTTAAAGCTTTTGACTTCCGATCGGAAGGTGCCCAGTTCGGTTCCCGCAAAGTACCAATGTGTTTTCAATTTTTAAATTTCTATGTACGTTCGACGCTCTTACGGTGAAGGAAAACATCATAAGAGCTATTATAATTTAATATCTTTAATTTACACGAACACTACGCATTGAAATAAAACACTTAGACGGATTTTTGTCGTGGTTGTATTTTATTTTACATTTTCTGACGTTTCGGATTCTTTACAGAACCCGCGATCACAGAAGACTGAAGACACGACAAAAATCCGTTTAAAAGCTATTATAATGTTACTGATTATCATGAAATTTGCCATAAACATTTTCAAGAGAAGAAATCACTACATAGTATAAAACAAAGTCGCTTTCTCTGTCCCTATGTTCCTATGTATGCTTAGATGTTTAAAACTACGCAACGGATTTTGATGCGGTTTATTTTAATAGATAGAGTGATTCAATGGGAAGGTTTTAAGCATAATTTTATCCCCATATTCTTACGGGAACGGGAACTACGCGGGTGAAACCGCGGGGCGCCGTTAGTAATATTATAAAGAGGAAAGATTTCATTGTTTGTTTGTAACGAATAAACACAAAAAGTCTTGGACAGATTTCAAAAATTCTTTCACCATTAGAAAGTTACATTCACCCTGAGTAACATAAGCTATATTTTATCTCCGTATTCCTACGGGAACGGGAACCACGCGGGTGAAACCGCGAGACGACGCTATTATTTAAATATGTAAGCTTAAATAAATTATTACTGTGACCTACACAACTACAAACGCATTAACATTGTATACATACAATATAATACTTATTTAAATTTATATTTATTATTTAAATCATTATTGTCACAGATGTTGCCATGAAATATAATTTAAATCGACTTGTAGACAAATTAATTCGATACGGGCAATAAAAAATCAATTTAATCGATGCTAAACGATTATATTAAAATACTAGCTGCGCCCCGCGGTTTTACCCACGTGATTCCCGTTCCCGTGGAATTACGGGGATTAAATATAGCCTATGTCACGCACTGATAAATTAGCTTTCCATTAGTGAAAGATTTTTTGAAATCGGTCCAGTATTTTCGGAGCCTATTCATTACAAACAAACAAACAACCAACAAACAAATCTTTCCTCTTTATAATATTAGTATAGATTATAGTATAGACTAGCTGCGGCCCGCGGTTTAACCCGCGTAATTCCCGTTCCCGTAAGAATATGGGGATAAAACCTTTCCACTGAATCACTCTATCAAAATATCAAAATAAAAAAAAATATGGATTTTTAACATATTATGTTTTGCCATTTCACCTGTGTTAAAATGAACTTTCCTCTTGAATCACTCTATACATTGATCAAAACCGCATTATAATCCGTTAAGTAGTTTAAAAGTACTATAATAATTATAATTACTTACATATAATTAACATTAAAACAACTGTTTAAATATATTAATATAACAAATATAATATCTTTAAACGATAATCAATTAATAAATACAATATATAATAAAGTACCGTTTATAATTTCTTAATAATTTATATTAAAATCAATAAGTAATTATCCGTTACTTATATCCTAACTAATATTATAAATGCGAAAGTAACTCTGTCTGTCTGTTACCTTTTCACGGCTAAACTACTGAACCGATTGACTTGAAATTTGGTACAGGGGTAGCTTATGGTCCGGGAAAGAACATAGGATACTTTTTATCTCTAAATTCCCACCGTGAATCCGCGGGGCGCTGCTAGTTTCATATATTTTATATATAAGATTATAAAGCTGAAGAGTTTGTTTGTTTGTTTGAACGCGCTAATCTCAGGAACTACTGGTCTGATTTGAAAAATTCTTTCAGTGTTAGATAGCCCATTTATCGAGGAAGGCTATAGGCTATATAACATCACGCTACGACCAATAGGAGTACAGTTACTTCGGTTTATATCGCGGGTCGCCGCTAGTACTTCACTTCATAGTATAAAACAAAGTCGCTTTCTCTGTCCCTATGTATGCTTAGATCTTTAAAACTACGCAACGGATTTTGAAGCGGTTTGTTTTTAACCCCCAACGCAAAAAGAGGGGTGTTATAAGTTTGACGTGTCTGTGTGTGTGTGTGTGTGTATCTGTCTGTCTGTGGCATCATAGCTCTCGAACGGATGAACCGATTTCAATTTAGTTTTTTTTATTAATGGGGAATTACGTGCGAGTATTTTTAGACATGTTTTAATAGATAGAGTGATTCAAGAGGAAGGTTTTTAGCTTAATTTTATTTCCAAATTCTCACGGTAGCGGGAACTACGCGGGTGAAACCGTGGGTCGCTGCTAGTACTTATACTATATTTTTATAAGCAAAACGATAATTAAGGTCTCTAATTAAATATTAAGTGCTGTTTTGGTTAAGACCTGTTTTTACAAACTTTTTATCTTTATGAAAAGCTTACACATAAAAAAAATAATTAACTTCAGTTTAAGTTATTTCCAGGAGTTTGCAAAAGAGTTCTAATAAATTAATAAACAATAGATTTATCTTTTTTCAACCAACTGGTACAATTCATAGTACCTATGTACATAAGTGAATCTTTTAAATTTAATAAACATTTTGTTTATTTATTTATAGTAATACATGCAGTTTCAGTTTCTGTTTGTCTCGAGCCGGAATCGAACCCAACTAACCACTTGGTCGTCAATGTACCTACGATTGCATGTAGCATTTGGGTTTCCAAATATAACGACCACTAACGCCATCTATCGGAATCATCAGTAAATGTTTCCAAAAATCCTATAAAGGGCTGATTTTTTCTTCGCCAGATAACTTTGGAGGAATAAAATTGACGTTTGACAGTTTTAGAATGAAATAACTTTAAAAATTTCAAAATTATTTCTGAAATAAAGTTACATATCTGGGCCCTGATTCTCTAAACCATTAAGCTGTGATAACGCTACTCAAATGTATTTTAATATCAACATTATGGCCGTTTTATTGGCATTTGTTGTCATTTTGGTATTCTCTTAGTGACAACTATTCCGCTGACTCAATAGCTCCATAAAACTTAGATGGTTGTCATGGAAACAGTATTCTGACATTTAAGTATTTGTCAAAAATTTTATATGCAACAAAGACCACTGAGACACCATAGCCATATGAATAAATTTTATCAGAATACCAAATTTCTGACACTCTCGTTGTGGTGCCTCAATATCACCATATTGTCTGATCAATAATGTCAAATTGCAGACTTAGGGCCCAAATGATTGAAAAATAGGCCATAAGTGTAGAGGTTCTATCTACGAACTAACAAAAATAATGTTTACGAGTATTTGAGCGCGTTTATCTCCAGAACTACTGATACGATTTTGACAATTCTTTTACCATTAGAAACATTAGAAAGCAACATTGTCGTTGAATATTATTGAGTACTAGTGGCGCCCCGCGAATTCACCCGCGTAGTTCCCGTAGGAATATGGGGACAAAATTATGCTAAAAACATTCCTACTGAATCACTCTATCTTTTAAAACAAACCGCATCAAAATCCGTTGCGTAGTTTTAAAGATCTAAGCATACATAGGGACATAGGGACAGAGAAAGCGACTTTGTTTTAATTTTGATAGTAGTGATAGTGATAACATGCGTCGTGTATTATCGGTCGCGTAACGCCAGAACAGACAAATGTATAGAAAAACACTTGACCGTTCACACTCAACCGATTATACGTCAGTGCGTTAAGAAGTGTTTTTCTATACATTTGTCTGTTCTGGCGTTACGCGACCGATAATACGCGACGCATGATCCGTCAGATATGTACCTTCCCTTAGTTATCCCGAAATCTTTCAAGAATAAGTTACATGGGAAAGACGACGTTAGTTTTTTTTTCAAATCGTCATCGGAACATAAACTTATTATCATTATCTAAGCGTATTTTTAACCCCCGACGCAAAAAGAGGGGTGTTATAAGTTTGACGTGTCTCTGTGTGTGTGTGTATCTGTCTGTCTGTGGCATCATAGCTCCCGAACGGATGAACCGATTTCAATTTAGTTTTTTTTGTATTAAAGGGGACTTACGTGCGAGTGTTCTTAGACATGTTTGATGAAAATCGGTTGACCCGTTTAAAAGTTATGGGGGTTTGAATGTAATTGTGTTGGCGGTTTTTTTAATTTTTAATTTAATTGTTATAACATGTGTAGTGTATTTTGCAAACCTTACAATTATGGAGGTCAGTTTTATTTATAGTTACAATTAGTACATTTAATATGTATCTAAAGATTTAAGTTAATTAAATAAATGGAAAATGAAAACCCAATTAGCTCGAATGAAAAGTTGTGCGAAACCACACATTAAAAATATTTTTTGTAGTGAATTCGCACGTGGATATCTACAAATTTTTTGGTGTTCTAAAAGTTTAACTTAACTAAATAAATATTATTCATTAATAAAATAGTTGTTTAAAGTTAATTTATTAAATTATTTGTATTTATAACACAGTTTTACTGTTATATTTAACTTAAAAAGTTGTTTTTACATAGTTATAGATAAGATAAGATCTATTTAATCTTGGTCTCGTATCTAAATAAAAGCTAATTTTAAACTTTTCTATACTATTTAAAGAAAGAAGACAGAATATAAACGTTTCCTTGTTTCTTTCTACAAAAGGACTTAGAATGGAAGGCTATTCCTATTAATTACATAGGTAGGTATATAAATTACTACATAGTATAAAACAAAGTCGCTTTCTCTGTCCCTATGTATCCTTAGATCTGCAAAACTACGCAACGGATTTTGATGCGATTTATTTTAATAGAGGGAGTGATTCAGTGGGAAGGTTTTTAGCATAATTTTATCCCCACATTCCCACGGGAACGGGAACTACGGGGCGCCGCTAGTAATATTATAAAGAGATTTGTTTGTAACGAATAGGCTCCGAAACTACTGAACCGATTTAAAAAAATCTTTCACCATTAGAAAGCTACATTCACTCTGGGTAACATATTTATCCCTATATTCCCACGGGAATGGGAACTACGCGACTGAAACCGCGGGTTTATTAATAATAAAATTAGTAAGAGTGACAGGACGATACTATCACTAGACATACTCGTGTTTAAAGATCACCAACACGCTCTAAGGGTGATGAAGTTGGTATTAGGTACATACATATATTCCTCCTCAATGTACTAATATCATCATTAAGATATTTGTTCTGCAGTGGGACTTTACAGGACTATAATTACTATTATCTAATGGACAAGCCGTCTGTCTAGAAATAAGAATTTTACAGAAATTCTTCCATCAACATTTGTTTGATAATTTTCAAGAACAGGAAAATGCGTCGATGTCTTTTTTAAGAAAAAATGATAAAAAAATAAGTACTCAAAAATTGAGTATTTATCACTAGCAGCCCAGATTCATATGTGTAGTTCCCGTTCCCGTGGGAATACGGGATAAAAATATTGTATATCACTCACTGATAAATTAGCTTTCCATTAGTGAAAGAATTTTTTAAATCGGCTTAGTAGTTTCGGAGCCTATTCGTTACAAACAAACAATCAAATCTTTCCTCTTTATACCATATATAAGTATAGAAGTACTAGCAGCGCCCCGCGGTTTTACCTGCGTAAATATAATATAGCCTATGACACTCCGGGATAATGTGGCTTTCCAATAGTGAAAGAATTTTGAAATCGGCTCAGTAGTTTCGGAGCCTATTCGTTACAAACAAACAATCAAATCTTTCCTCTTTATAATATTTGTATATAATTATAAATAAACAGTTCAGTAGTTTCTTAGATTACCTACACTGTACTTAAATAGTTATAACTAATAAAATATCTAAAACAAGACCTTCTTTTAGACTTTGCCGCTTTGAGTAAAACATGAATTTATAAAAAAAAATACAATTATCTCTTATTTATTTATTTTATTTGGGAGGCTTAAAGCTATTAACAAAAAATGATTTATAATCTAGATAACAAACAGCCAATAACAAGCCACCACAGTTATAAATTTATAGAGATTTTAGATATTAATTTATAGCTAACTAGCGGCGCCCCGCGGTTTCACCCGCGTAGTTCCCGTTCCCGTATGAATATGGGGATAAAATTATACTAAAAATCTTTCCACTGAATCACTCTATCTATTAAAATAAACCGCATCAAAATCCGTTGCGTAGTTTTAAAGATCTAAGCATACATAGGGACAGAGAAAGCGACTTTGTTTTATACTATGTAGTGATAGTGGAGCCTAAAGTTATTGAATTTCATATTTAACATATAGGTAAGTAAGTTTAAATTCGACAGACCGAGAGCCTCTCTGTCTCACTGATGATATTAGTACAGTGAGGAGGAATAGACATAAAAATCTAATTAGTAGTTACAGAGTCACAATCTTTTCTGTTCTGTCAAAAATTGGAAGCTCCTATTGTCATTTTGACTCTAATGTCATTTGGATACATCTATACTAATATTATAAAGAAGTAAAGTTTGTGTTTGTTAAATTGTAAGGGGTAATCTCGGGATCTACTGAACCGATTTCAATAAAATTCTTTCACTAATGGGAAGCTATATTGTCAGCGAGTGACATAGGCTATAGTTTATCCCTGTATTCCCACGGGAATGGGAACTACGCAAGTGTAACTGCGGGACGCTGGTTTTCAATAAACTGACAACCAAAAGATGCGATTACAGCGACGCTGTCACCGACACAGAAAAGATTGTGGCGCTATAGACCGCTAAAAGTCTCAAAATTGGCTAAAACCAAAGATCCTTGTATACAAAGGATGTAAATAAAAAAGGTTTAATTGCGGAAAACTGTCTGCTAATAAGAATCTACTTAACAAATTAATTCTAAAAATCGGTGCCAGATATTTTACTTAAAAGCTCAAAGCTTTTATTTTTATTCTTATTTATATTTCTTCTTTATTTAAAACTAGCTGTGCCCCACGGTTTCACCCGCGTAGTTCCCGATCCCGTAGGAATATGGGGATAAAAAAAGCTAAAAACCTTCCCACTGAATCACTCTATCTATTAAAACAAACCGCATCAAAATCCGTTACGTAGTTTTTAAGATCTAAGCATACATAGGGACAGAGAAAGCGACTTTGTTTTATACTATGTAGTGATATGCTTATTTATATTTCTTCTTTATTTAAAATTATCGATCCTTTTAAACCTACTTACTTATTCAAAGAAAAAAAACTATCAAAAACCAATAAAAACCTTCTTAAATAAAAAAAAGAATTACTAAAAGTTGCCTTTTTAGTAAAAAAAACAATTGAATTGACAACCTTATTAAAACTTATGATAATAATAAAACTCTATAGAACATCTTAAAAATACTTAAAAATATTAAAAAAATACGCAAAATAAATAAAATACTAAATTAAACTACATAAAAAACTATAAAGAATGCAATACCTTGTCAAAAAATCCGATCAAACCTCACACACAAACACTTCACTATTCAAATATGAGACAACCTCATTTCGTCCAACCTCTATGGTCACTCACTGCACTAAAAAAAAAGAACTGTCAAAGAAAACCGCGGGAAGAAAAAAGGAAAATTTCGTTCGGAAACGCTTTTTTATTAAACAATTTAATTGAAAAGATTTTTTTATTGGATTATTAGTATTAAATTTGAATTGTCGTACGCGATGCGCGAAAGCTGGGTTCGACTGGCGAATAAGAGGCTCCCCCTACCACAGGCAAGGCGGGGCGTGAGCTGAACCAGCGCTGGGCGGGGCGTTTAAACCATACTTTTTTTCCTTTCATCCTATTTATATGTGCCGGCGCGGTAAAGCTTTATTATTTTCACTCGGACAGTATTATATTGTATGTTTGTTCGAATTTAAATAAAATATCGTGTCGTATCATCGGAGTTGTTTCTGTTTGACGCACCGCTTGTAATGTGTCTTTATTCTACGAGTAGTTATTGAATACTAGTGACACGCCTTGGGTTTGTACGGGGATCATTTTGATGTGGATTTTTCCAAGTTTTCTTTAGTATAAACTATGATTTGACAATAATTAAGGCAACAAAAAATTACGAATTTGGTTTAATCGTTAAGCAACACCATATATAATAGTAATGGCTGGCCGTTGTTGCTTTTAATTTGTTGAGTATTTTCGTGCTTTGGAAGGCACGTTAAGCCGTCGGTCCTGGTTGTGGTACTAACATCATCGACAGACGTATTTACCCGTAGCTGTTGATGATGTAGTGCCCACAGATTCGATGATGTAGTATTTTACCAAATTTTTCGCTGCACGCACAATGAACCAAAATGAAGAGAAGTTTAATTGAGTAAATCTTCTCGCTTAAGAGTACATTATGTACTTAATATGCCTGATAGATATTACAAATAACTTTATTTTATGAACCTTTAAACACACCGCTTCTTACAGAAGACAAAAAAAATTAAGAAGCGTTTGAATTATCCTGTACACGAGTACTTACTAATATTATAAAGCTGAATGTTTGTGAGTGTGGATGTGTGGATGTTTGTTCCTCTTATTAGAAACTTCGATCAAAGTTTAAAAAAAATCATGGATTTTAACAAGTCTTCTTCTTTTCCGAACCTTTATCCCATGTCTATTTGGGGTTGGTTTTCAGTTTAACCAGATTTGGCGGAATGTCAGTATTGTACGTGAAGCGACTGCCATCAGACCTTCACAACCCAGAGGGCTATACGACATTTCTTGGTTAAACCAAATGTTAGACTTTTGATTGATTTTAACAAGTATTTTTTTAATTTATAATCAGTAAATATTACACCCAAAGCACGTCCAACAACTGCAAGCCTTAGGGAGCGAACCCACCTAATACTTCTGACCTTACTACTCGTAGTTATGTGTTAGAAGGAATATTGTCCAATAAAAAAAACTAAATGAGAGTATATTTAACATTCTTATTTTAATATCTACATACGAACATATTTGGTATGCATAGATATATCAGTCAAGCCTAATCCTAACTAATATTATAAATGCGAAAGTAACTCTGTCTGTCTGTCTGTTACCTTTTCACGGAACTACTGAACCGATTGACTTGAAATTTGGTACAGGGGTAGCTTATGGTCCGAGAAAGAACATAGGCTAACGTTTATGCCGAAATTCCCACGGGATCGGGAATAACGCGGGTGAAACCGCGGGGCACAGCTTGTCAGAAATAATACAAATTATGCGACGCGGTTTTACCCTATTTTCCTGTCTTTCTTAGCTGAGCTGATGCTTTCGTTGTATATATTGCTATCTGCGTCTGCGACACCTAGCTTTCAAGCTTATTATTTAGCTAAACTTCGATTTTTTTCTGTTTATTTCATCTTGTGGAAATCTATATACACCCCTATTTTGAAAATATGGGACTTATTAAAATCAGAATATCTGTAGCAGTAACTGAATCCATATATCCAATAAAAATATCAAAAATGATAGTCGATTACTTATCTTTAAAAAATACTAAATAAATGCCGTATTACCAGACGGCACACTAGCTATCAAGTATTCTGTGACGGCTCGGGTCGATGCCCGCGCTCAGCTGTAAATCGCAGCGTTCGGTGTAGAATAACAATAAAATTCGGCGGGATTTTGAAAATCTTTGACTTATCATAACTTTTTAAATAAAAGCAAAAGAATAAAACTAACTTCACTATTATATTGTCACCCGTCGTTTACATTAGCTGTGAGATAAGGTATCGCAATTTCAAAATAAGGGTGTATATAAAAGAAAGTCGTGTTAGTTACGCCACTTATAACTCAAGAACGGCTGGACCGATTTGGCTGAAAATTGGTGGGGAGGTAGATAAGAACCAGGAAAAGGACATAGGATTTTATCCCGAAATTCCCTCGGGAACGGGAACGGGAACTACGCGTGTGAAACCGCGGGGCACAGCTAGTTTGTAATAAAAATTATGAAATGAAATGAAATGAAATGAAATGAAATGAAAAAAGTTTATTGTGACACACAGTATTATCTTATAAACTAAGTAATATTAATAACAATTGTCACAAAGGGTTCCAGCTCAGCATGTTGCCAGCTGAAACAACTGACGCTGGTCTTCCGTTGGAACCCATTGGTGAATTCACGGATGACCTCAGAAAAATATTAATATAAAAAAACAGAGCGAATTACAATACATAATAAAAATATACAAACATAGAAAGAAAGTTACAAACCATATAACAATAAGGTTAAACATCGGTTAAACATCGAACTAAATTAAATTAAATTGCAGACTGCCAAATCAATATCCTATTTTCAACAAAACAAACAAAGATGGTATGAATGTGGTTAATACATGTACATATGTAGGTTGATATAAATAACACTAAAATCATATAATACTAATATCATGTTTCAACAGCTCATTCTGTTTCTGATTAAGAAATAGAAATGATTTGAGTTTATTTCTGAAAACACGTATGTTTGGAAGGTTCCTAATTGGTGGGGGAATATTATTCCAACACTTAGAGGCAGCATACCGAAAACTGCCCCTAAATGCGGTTGTAGTGTGCTGTTGGATCGAGAGCTGTGAAGTACATTGTCTCTTGGAAGAAACCCACGCTAACTTATCATGTAGATAAGTAGGAGTTCCGTGCTTTAGGACGCCAAAAAGAAGACAAGCTAGATGTAGTTTTCGTCTATGTCCCATCTTAAGCATTGCTTGTTTATTTAGAAATGGGGTGACATGACCTCTTCTTGGAATGTCAAAACAGAAACGAGCACAGGCGTTTTGTACTCGTTGGATGAGTCTTTTAGTCCGAGCCAGAAGTCGCGAGTTATAGACTGAATCTGAATAATTAAGTTTGGAAAGAATAAGTGACTCCACGAGTTGTATGCGTATTTTTTCACTTAAGTAAGGCCTCATTTTATATAAAACTCTAAGCCTATAAAAGCAATTCCTAACTAACTCACTGACATGGTTTTCGTATCGTAAACTACTATCCATCAGCAGGCCCAGGTTTCGAGCTTCATACACACGTTTTATTGGTTTTCCCATTAGCATGATGTCTGCTGTGAACTCTACCTGCGCTTGCTGAAAGGGGCTACCAAAGACTAAATACTTAACTACTAAATACTTGACTAAAGACTAAATTAGTATAGTATATTCCTACCTATTCCTATACCTACTCGAATAACAAACGTCTGAGTGCAAGCACTATTTACTACTTTCCTTACCTACTGCCCTTTAATGCAATATTCATATTCATGCAATTTTGATATAATTTCGTCTTCTGTTTCATCTTGAGTTGCAATTGTAAATTGTGTAAATGACCCAACTTTTATATTGTTTTTTATATTCTTACATAATAACGTTTATTTTTATTTACACACCTTGGAAGAAATTCTAAGGTTGTGTGTGAAGTCGACCAACCCGCACTTGGCCAGCGTGGTTGACTAAGGCCTAATCACCCTAATTCAGGGTAGGCTCGTGCCCCTCGGTGGGGACATATATGAGCTGATGATGATGATGATGACACTTATCTAATAATTAACAGTTGTAACTTCTGCCTACTAATATTATAAATGCAAAAGTTAGTGAAGATGGATATTATTTGTTTCTCTCACATAATAAATACAGAACCGATTTAGATGAAATTCGGTACCTACAGGTTTTGTTTAAAATTAGGAACTTAATTAATATGATATTTTTACAAAAAATAGATTGGGAGGCCTAGGTAAACCTAGGAGACACCGCGTGTCACATCTAGTTAAATAAATAAATAAGTCAACAAAAACACATCAATTAAATGTAAAATGTAAACAAAGTAATTTGTAAAGGGAAAACTCTTAAAAAAACAATTATACAAGAAGGTAATCTCATTTGTCCACCCCTAACTCAGGGGGTGTAAAATAAAATGTCTACCCTCTTTGAGAGGGAGTTTTTTTAATTAGTCAACATTTTTAAGTGATGTTCTTAAAGTTGGGGAGCGTTTGAATTGGACAGTTGTTTAGGCAAGTTTAGTTGGACTGGCGCGGGGACTTGACTATGTTATTTTGTTTATTAATTTGATTTACGCGAACACAAAGTAGTAAAATAATTTTCGAAATTCGTAATAACGTTAGGAAAGTGAAACAATTTTTTTACTACGCGTACACTCATTCACACACATTTATTTGTTTATATGGTTCTCCCAGCGATACCAAAAGTATCTAACGGGTTAGATTCCCTTTAAAGACAAACAATAGTGTAGACATTGTCTGGTTGTCTTGGTTTGCACGTTTTATTTAAATTGTTAGTTGCAAATTTTTTGTAAATAATCTATTTGTACTTTTGTCTCTAAACTCCAAAAAAAACTTTTTGTTTTTGATAACTTGCTTATTGAGGATAGATAAAACTATAAATATTTACTAGTCTATACTAATATTATAAAGAGGAAAGATTTGTTTGTTTGTTTGTAACGAATAGGCTCCGAAACTACTGAACCGATTTCAATAATTCTTTCACCATTAGAAAGCTACATTCACCCTGAATAACATAGGCTATATTTTATCCCCGTATTCCCACGGGAACGGGAACCACGCGGGTGAAACCGCGGGGCACAGCTAGTTATATATACAAGTGAAACAAACGCGTTAAAACAGCGAGCATCAGCTCAAAACTGACAAGTCAAGTAACTAGTCCATTTGAACGCAGCATCAAAAGAAATAACTCTAAGAATAAGACTTTTTCAGTTAAAACCGAGATAAAGTGCGCGTCATCACGTCTCGGGGGTAACTATGTATTTTTTTAATTAAAAACTTTTTTACAAGTCACTTTTGTCTATTTGATATACTCTTTGGTGTTTTGGCGATTAAATTTCAAGTTAAAACTGGTGTTAGGGTGTTATTTATCTAAGAAGTAAATCGTTTGTAACCTTTTTAATGTGGAAATGATGTTGGCTCTTTAAATCACATATTCTTTTCCTGTTCCCGTCATGATCGTTCATCCTTTCTCCGTTCTCTTGTTTCCCAAAATGTTTCCCTTCCTACTTGTGTTTCTTGTTTAGTAATGAATCCCATTGAATATTATAACTTGATATCTGCATTTATGTTAAAAAATGATATAAAGATTTAGTTTGTGTATGTTTATTTATATACATTTTATTTATTTTTCTTAAAAATAATTTATAATACATCCTTTCCTGAACCTTACAAAATTCCTTTTCCTCTCCGATATTTTCCGTCCCTACCTTTTATTACCTGAAATTGGCACACAGACATAGCTAAGTGCCACACCAAGAAAAAAAAGTTAATAGTACACTTGCTTAACTTTATTCTTAGCTAAATTACTAATAAGTATAACATAACATAACATAATCATTCACTCCATCATCTCATTACAGTAACTGACCCCTAACTAAGTTCGAAACTTGTATCTAGGGTATCAGAAACTACGCACACACAAATATTCACCCCGCACGGTAAACAAACCCGCACCCTTACGGATGGCAGTCCGGCATGGTGACCACTCTGCCATCGAGGTCGTCGTAATCTACTAAGTATATAAAAATAAGTCGGGTTTTCCTTCCTGACGCTATAACTCCAGAACGCACGAACCGATTTCCACGGTTTGGCATTCGTTGGAAAGGTCTCAGGCTCCGTGAGGTTTATAACACCCTGTATTCCCACGGGTATGGGAACTACGCGAGTGAAACCGCGGGGCGCTGCTAGTTTATATTATAAAGTTAAATGTTTCTTTGGTTGAATGCGTAAACCTTAGGAACTAAATAATTAAGAAAGGCTTAAAGGCTTTTTAATGGCTCGACAAATAGAAGAAACATTAAAAGATTGGTATTGCTGTATTTATATTGGTAACCCCTTTAATAAATAAATAAATACATTTTTCAACACACTTGCTCATAAAGGGGCTCTTATTTGTGCAAAAACAATTGAATAATGACACGTATTATTCACTAGTGAGTTATAGATAGTTTTTTTAAATTGCTTTCATTTTAAAAAAGTTTCGATACCAAAAAAATTGTGTCCATACATTTTAAAAAAAAACTTCAACTATGTTTCCTTACTTTTGGTAGGTCTATGGTCGATTCCATTCATTCATTCATTCGATTTTTTTTAATAAGTATATTCTTTTAGTCTTTGGTCGATCACCATTGTTGTGTTGGATGCGCGCGAATAGAAAAACTGTTTATTTATTAGCGAAAAATGATAATTTCTTCGCAAATGTGTTGAAAAACGTTGTATGGTACACGCGTTGTATTGATGATTACTATCCTCGGCTATCTTCAGACCCTCGCCTGACGGCTCGGGCCTCAATAGCACCTCGGAAGTAATCACCAACTTACCTGGCTTGTACCATAAATAACTATTTTTTTATACTAACCATAATCCTGAGCTTAGAATTTAACAAACTATATATACTTATATATATATATATATTGTACTTACCTGTAAATATATACTAATTTAAATTGAAAGAAAATAAATTCTAAATTCAAAAAATATTTATTCAATTAAGGCCTCAATGAGGCACTTATGAACGTCACTGATTCGGAATTAGAGAGAGTATAGCCGAGAAGAATCGGCAAGAAACGCGGGCTGGTATTTCTTTAAAATAAAATGAAATACAAAAGTCACTTATAACTAATATCAACAAAAAAACATGTCAAAAGGTATATAAAAAAATCTATAAATAAATGAACAATGATGAATAAGTATGTAAATATTTCGTCTATGTATTGAAATTATTGATAAACGGCTTTAAATTATACAATATCAATATAAATTATAAATACAATATTAAACAAATACAAAAGCGGTTTTAACAAAAGGTTTAACGTTAAAACTTGTTAAATTGTTGTCAGTAGCAAACCGCAAAATAAGTGTACTTTACAAACCGATAATTTTAATAAGTAAGTAAGTATATCCGTTTACTTAAACTTTATTCATACATATTAAATGATGAATTGTGAAAATTTAAAATTTATTTTCTTTGTAATATTTTTAACCCCCGACGCAAAAAGAGGGGTGTTATAAGTTTGACGTGTCTGTCTGTGGCATCATAGCTCCCGAACGGATGAACCGATTTCAATTTTTTTTGTATTAAAGGGGACTTACGTGCGAGTGTTCTTAGACATGTTAAATGAAAATCGGTTGACCCGTTCAAAAGTTATGGGGGTTTGAAAGTAATTGTGTTGGGGGTTTTTTAAATTTTTTATTTAATGTTATACTCGTATTTTAAAAAGTGATATTTAATGATAATTAATAACTGTAAATGATAATGATACTATTTTATGTCATTGTGATAGCTTAAAGTACTATCAATTTGCACTTATCTTGTGTTTCCATTTTTGGTTGGCGCAACAAAATATGAAAATTGAAAATTCACATTTTTTTTGTATGTTTCTAATATTTTTACGATAATGTTACGTAGATATTTTTTATTCAAGATCGAACAATGGCGTATATATATTATGAAATATCGGATGAGTGATGTTTCTACAAATAAATTGACAAAAAAAAATAATGAAATTATTTATTAATTTGTTATCAAAAAAGCTCTAAAAGTGTTTGACTTATTATTCACTTCTAAAATAAATTAATTCATGTGACTATTTTCTACAGAATATTTTAAAACGGGTAAAATCAACAATAATCTAAAGTGGTCGACAAAACTATACTACTAACGCCATCTATTGATGGGTAGATGAAACTTAAAGTGCTATTATAGTGACATCTATTGTTGAGTAGCCAAACTAAAAAATAGTTTTAAAATCAAAATATAGATGGCGCTGAACACAAAATTTACAAAAATACGGAAATTAAAAACTACAGAATAAAAACTTATAGAATCTCCAAGTTATGATAAAATATTAATTTATTTATTTTATCAACAATAAAACTGTAATTGCTACAAAATCTTAAATATCGCCACCTATTTAATTATAATAACTGTCAGCATATTTTCAAGTACTTCAACCTCTTTTGACGTTGTTTCAATGAGGTGGCGCTAGTGGACTGACGCTAAAATGGCGGGAAGATGAAAATTTTTATAAAACTGAATATTTTTTCCAGGAATGATATACATTTTTAGTGTCAGTTTCCGATTCACGGGACTATAAAGAGTCCCGATCTTTTGGCAGGCTTGTATGTGACCAAAGCCAACACACAGGGAGCCCTGTGACATATTTAATCTTGTGTAAATGCACAAACCGGCGTCTATCCTTGTATAACACTATAAAATGTCATGCATTTTAGTATTAAAATAGGTGAATTTTACTTTCAAATACTTAGGGCCTATTTCACCATCTTCAAGTAACTTTCATGAGGCACTTATAAACGTCAAAATAGATTCTACCACCGATTCGGAAATTACATCAGCCGAGAAGAATCGGCAAGAAACTCGTGCTGGTATTTTTTTTTAAATAAAATAAAATACAAACAGTACCTTAAAACTAGTACAATGTCATAGATAAAAAAAGAAAACAAATAAAAAGTGATTTTCGTGTACCTACTCACATGTTTTGTCTTTGTCACTTGATATAAAGTAAGAAAGAGACAAACCTAACTTTACTTGGTGAATTATTTTTACTTGAAAGTCGTGAAATAGGCCTTTTTAAAGATTTTTTTAAACTAGTGTCCTCCCAAGCTTTACTCGGCATTTTCTCTTCCAAAATTATATCTCAAACAAACCTTTTTGGACTTATGTAAAAAATAAAACAAAAAATCATTTAAACATACAATATATTTTCTTATATCTAATTATATAAATTACATATACATATAACACGGCCATATAATATATATTTAGGTACACATAATATTACGTAGAAATCTCATTAGCTGGCTAATTTTAATGATAAATTTTTAGGAATGTTCAAAACTATAATTTCTTAACTTTTAATTACATAAGCTTTGTCATATTTTACATAATTAGTAATAAAATATCTTTTATATTTAGTAATTATTTCAACATAAGGCCATATTTATACAAAATTACATTTATAGAGTCACAATATTTTCTGTGCCGGTGCCAGCGTCGCTGTAATCGCATCTTTTGGTTGTCAGTTTATTGAAAATGTATCCAAATGACATTAGAGTCACAATGACAATAGGAGCTTCCAATTTTGGCCGCCGGCCAGACAGATTGTGACTCAATATAGGATTTGAACCTAGGGCTCTGTAGTAATCCCATCATTATTAATAAGTATATGATGATGCCAAACGTTGCTTAAAAGTACAGATCTCAAGCTATGTACAGTCACGGAATGAAAAGGTTCGTCACCTTAGAGTTGGTTTTCACTTGCACTACTATTGCAAGAAACAATTATGCCAACATACAAGTGTAAGAAACAATGATGCTAACTTAGATTACTTTAGAGGAGAATAATTCCGAGACATGGTCCTAGGTTGAAATCCCGACTAAGGTAAAAATTTTGAATCTATACACCCCTATTTTGAATTCAAGATACTTAATCACACCGCTAATGTAAACGACGGGTGACAATATAATAGTGAAGTTAGTTTTTATCTTTTGCTTTTATTTAAAAAGTTATGATAAGTCAAAGTTTTTCAAAATCCCGCCGAATATTATTGTTATTCTACACCGAACGCTGCGATACACAGCTGAGCGCGGTCATCGACCCGAGCCGTCACAGAATACTTGATAGCTAGTGTGCCGTCTGGTAATACGACATTTATTTATTATTTTTTAAAGATAAGTAATCGACTATCATTTTTGATATTTTTATTGGATATATGGATTCAGTTACTGCTACAGATATTCTGATTTTAATAAGCCCCATCATTTCAAAATAGGGGTGTATATTTTTAGAATACCTAATTAAGGCAGTGGTACGACCACGGGCGATGAGCGAGTAGCGAGTAATTTTTTGTAGCTCAGCGACAAAAGGCGGTGTGAACAGGCGGGTAACTATAAATAATATATGCATCTCTTTCGTTCACACGGAATGTACATTCACTGTCCTTTTCTTGGGCGAGAAACTCGCCGATAGTTCATCGCTCACTAGCCCGCGGTAAGACCACTGCCTATTTAGTCACATACAGTTTAATTACAAAATTATATTGATTTATGTAACTGGGTAAAATTAGAAAGTTTTTTTGTGAAAACTACATTACGAGTATAAGCTAGACATATCACTACATAGTATAAAACAAAGTCGCTTTCTCTGTCCCTATGTCCTTTATGTATGCTTAGATCTTTAAAACGGATTTTGATGCGGTTTGTTTTAATAGATAGAGTGATTCAGTTGGAAGGTTTTCAACATAATTTTATCCCCATATTCCTACGGGCACTACGCGCCGCTAGTTTTATATATATTCCAAACTACATACAATGCAGAGGTCATAAGTAAATGGTCATTTTTTATTAGAAAAATATGCAATTATATTTCAAGATCTAAAGGTTTTTAAATTACATAATTTATTATTTCTAGTGCTTATCCCACGGGAAAAGTATATTTTTTTAGATTTTTACCATAATTTGACTAATAAATTTTCAAAGTATAATTAAAAAAAGGTATAATCTTATGGGATAATTATTAGTTTATAACAGTACAAAATTTAATAATTAAGTAAACTTAAAATTATTAAGTTGTCACATATGCATAATTTAAACCTTATCCCGCATAGTTATCCCTTGGGATAATTACCAAACACTTTAAAACACTGATATTTTACCATAATTTCTTATTATAGACAGTAAAAGCACAATTTAAACAAGTCCAGTAACTTATCCCTTAGGATAGTTACCCTACACTTAACAACATTGGTATTTTTACCACAATTTCTTATATAAATACTCAGAGTATAATTTAAACATGATCCAAAGAGTTATACCATGGGATAATTACCAGTACACGTAATAATATTGATATTTTTACAATTTCTTATATAGACAATAAAAGCACAATTTACATATAATTTTTAATTATTATCCCATGGGAAAATAACGAACTTATTTACCTTTCCTATATTTTCACTATAATTCCTCATATAAACACCCAAAGCACGACAATAACTCCAAAATAAAAGAATTTTGTAATTTTCCCATGGGATAACAGTGGGAAAAATTACAAAATTATTTACCTTTCTTCTTCTTCCGCCGTCTAACTTCGCTCACCTCAAACTCTGTGCCTTTCAAATCCTGATATCCTTCCGAACGTCTAGTCTCATAATTGGGAAAGTTAACACCTTCTGTTTGCTGGTAATTTTCCGAGAAAGTCTCTGAGAATTTCGTGCTTAAAGTCTCCGAGCCGAAAAATTTGTTGTGAAAAGTCTCTGGTTGCAAATTGTGGTATTTCTCTTGTGGGTACAGTGTGTTTATTATGTTGGTTGCTATAGCGACGGGAGTGGTGGCGTAAGCCGATTGCTGGGGTCAGAATTTCAGGTCCTGAAAAAGGAAATACATAATCAGTCTCATCATCATCAGCTCATATAATGAGCCTACCCTGAATTAGGGTGATTAGGCCTTAGTCTACCACAGGCCAAGTGCGGGTTGGTCGACTTCACACACAACCCTAGAATTTCTTCCCAGGTGTGTGTAGGTTCCCTCACGATGTTTTCCTTCACCGTTAAGAGCGTCGAAATTAACGTACTTATGAATTCGAAAATTGAAAACACATTGGTACGTGGCGGGACTGGCGGGGTTCGAACCAGGCACCTTCCGATCGGAAGTCAACGGCCTTAACCCCCGCGCCACCGACGCTCTATAATATATAATCACTCTACAATCTCAAAATATAGTAACTGAATTTTATACTGTATTGAATGTATTTAGAAAATTAGTAAATTATGTAACAAAAAACCGGCCAAGTGCACATAGGGTTCCGTACCAAAAACGACAAAAAAACACGAGCCCCCTTAAATATTTATTTTATTTTTAGTATTTGTTGTTATAGCAGCAACAGAAATACATCATCTGTGAAAATTCTAGCTACACCGTTCTTGAGATACAGCCTGATGACAAATGGACGAACGGACGTTGGACGTCTTTGGTTGGAACCTAACCTAAAAATGAGGTACACAACTTTTTAATTAAAATTTAATAATAAATAATGTATAGTGTATACCTTGATAGCCTGCGGAAGGTCGGGCAGTTTCATATCCCTCAGCTGTTGTGGCAGGTTCATGCTCTTCACGGCCGACACAGCACGAGCCGGCGCCGCCGATATACCCGCCTGAAACATGAACACATATCGTGTTAAGAAACCAGTCTTTCTTCAACCAGGGAGATAAATGGGGAAGGTGAGATGGACGGGGAAGATGAGATAAACGGGGAAGGTGAGATAAACGGGGAAGGTGAGATGGACGGGGAAGATGAGATGGACGGGGAAGATGAGATAAACGGGTATGGTGACATGGACGGGGAAGATGAGATAAACGGGGATGGTGAGATGAACGGGGAAGGTGAGATGGACGGGGAAGATGAGATAAACGGGGATGGTGAGATGGACGGGGAAGATGAGATAAACGGGGATGGTAAGATGAACGGGGAAGGTGAGATGGACGGGGAAGGTGAGATGGACGGGGAAGATGAGATAAACTGGGAAGGTAAGATGGACGGGGAAAGTGAGGTGGACGGGGAAAGTGAGATGGACGGGGAAGGTGAGATGGACGCGGTAGGTGAGATGGACGGGGAAGGTGAGATGGACGGGGAAGATAAAATAAACGGGGAAGGTGAGATGGACGGGGAAGGTGAGATGGACGGGGAAAGTGAGATGGACGGGGAAGGTGAGATGGACGGGGAAGATGAGATAAACGGGGAAGGTGAGATGGACGGGGAAAGTGATATGGACGGGGAAAGTGAGATGGACGGGGAAGGTGAGATAAAAGGGGAAGGTGAGATGGACGGGGAAGGTGAGATAAACGGGGAAGGTGAGATGGACGGGGAAGGTGAGATAAACGGGGAAGGTGAGATGGACGGGGAAGGTGAGATGGATGGGGAAGGTGAGATAGACGGGGAAGGTGACCCTCAACTGACCTCAGCCTTCTGCATCTTGTTCTGTTCCTGCAGCCTGCTCAGTATGTCCACCATGTTGGTCTGCAGCACCATGCCGCCCATCACCAGCTCGTCCAGCACTTGGTGCGCCGCGTCCGCGTGGAAGATCAGGTCCAGCTCGCACACGTTCTCGAAACACTTGTCCAGTGTTTCCACGAATACCTGGAAAGAGACATAATGGATAATGCGATAAACGATGTCTTTAATTAATGAATCATCTGATATGGACGCAAAGGTCACTGATATTGTGGAAGAGTTGTCACCATGCCGGATGAAGAGTTTAGTGTGATGGCGAATATTTATATCAGTTGGTGTTAAAAGTTAGATAATAATCACACCCTTACCCGGGCACGTCCCCACCGGGGTAATTTTCGCCATCCGGTCATTATATCCAACCGGGTCATTTTCCCCACTCGGGTAATTTACCTCATCCGGTCATTTTCCCCAACCGGGTCGATTGCCCCAAAAGGGTCAATTTCACAAACCGGGTAATTTTCCCCATCCGGGTCCTTTTTCCCACCCGGGTAATTTTCCCCATCCGGGTATTTTTTCCCCACCCGGGTCATTTTCCCTACCCGGGCTGTTTTTTTACCCGGGTCGTTTTCCCCACCCGGGTAATTTTCCTTGTCCAGTCATTTTCCCCAACCGGGTCAATTTCCCTAACCGGGTCATTTTCCCTACCCGGGCTGTTTCCCCACCCGGGTAATTTTCCCCATCCGGGTATTATTCCTCACTTTGTAATTTTCCTCATGCGGTCATTTTCCCCACCCAGGTGATTTTCCCCAACCAGGTCAATTTCCCCAACCGGGTCATTTTCCCCAACCGAATCAATTTCCCCAACCAGGTCAATTTCCCCAACCGTATCAAATTCCCCAACCGGGTCATTTTTCCCAACCGGGTCATTTTTCCCAACCGGGTCATTTTCTCCACCCGGGTAATTTTCCCCATCCGGGTATTTTTTCCCCACCCGGGTAATTTTCCCCATCCGGGTATTTTTTCCCCAACCGGGTCATTTTCCCCAACCGAATCAATTTCCCCAACCAGGTCAATTTCCCCAACCGTGTCAATTTCCCCATCCGGGTCATTTTCCCCACCCGGGTAATTTTCCCCATCCGGGTATTTTTTCCCCACCCGGGTAATTTTCCCCATCCGGGTCATTTTCCCCACCCGGGTAATTTTCCCCATCCGGTTATTTTTTCCCCACCCGGGTCATTTACCCTACCCGGGCTGTTTTTTTACCCGGGTCGTTTTCCCCACCCGGGTAATTTTCCTAGTCCGGTCATTTTCCCCAACCGGGTCAATTTCCCTAACCGGGTCATTTTCCCTACCCGGGCTGTTTCCCCACCTGGGTAATTTTCCTCACCCGGGTATTATTCCTCACTCGGTAATTTTCCTCATGCGGTCATTTTCCCTACCCAGGTGATTTTCCCCAACCGGGTCAATTTTCCCCATCCAGGTATTTTTTCCCCACCCGGGTAATTTTCCCCATCCGGGTATTTTTCCCCAACCGGGTAATTTTCCCCATCCGGGTATTATTTCCCCAACCGGGTCATTTTTCCCCAACCGGGTCATTTTCTCCACCCGGGTAATTTTCCCCATCCGGGTATTTTTTCCCCAACCGGGTAATTTTCCCCATCCGGGTCATTTTCCTCACCCGGGTAATTTTCCCCATCCGGGTATTTTTTCCCCACCCGGGTATTTTTCCCATCCGGGTAATTTTCCCCACCCGGGTAATTTTCCCCATCCGGGTATTTTTTCCCCACCCGGGTCATTTTCCCTACCCGGGCTGTTTTTTTACCCGGGTCGTTTTCCCCACCCGGGTAATTTTCCTAGTCCAGTAATTTTCCCCAACCGGGTCAATTTCCCTAACCGGGTTATTTTCCCTACCCGGGCTGTTTCCCCACCCGGGTAATTTTCCCCACCCGGGTATTATTCCTCACTCGGTAATTTTCCTCATGCGGTCATTTTCCCCACCCAGGTGATTTTCCCCAACCGGGTCAATTTCCCCAACCGGGTCATTTTCCCTAACCAGGTCAATTTCCCTAACCGTGTCAATTTCACCAACCGGGTCATTTTTCCCCAACCGGGTCATTTTCTCCACCCGGGTAATTTTCCCCATCCGGGTATTTTTTCCCCACCCGGATAATTTTCCCCATCCGGGTATTTTTTCCCCAACCGGGTAATTTTCCCCATCCGGGTCATTTTCCCCACCCGGGTAATTTTCCCCATCCGGGTATTTTTCCCCACCCGGGTAATTTTCCCCATCCGGGTATTTTTTCCCCAACCGGGTAATTTTCCCCAACCGAATCAATTTCCCCAACCAGGTCAATTTCCCCAACCAGGTCAATTTCCCCAAACGTGTCAATTTCCCCATCCGGGTCATTTTCCCCAACCGGGTAATTTTCCCCATCCGGGTATTATTTCCCCAACCGGGTCATTTTTCCCCAACCGGGTCATTTTCTCCACCCGGGTAATTTTCCCCATCCGGGTATTTTTTCCCCAACCGGGTAATTTTCCCCATCCGGGTCATTTTCCTAACCCGGGTAATTTTCCCCATCCGGGTATTTTTTCCCCACCCGGGTAATTTTCCCCACCCGGGTAATTTTCCCCATCCGGGTATTTTTTTCCCCACCCGGGTAATTTTCCCCACCCGGGTAATTTTCCCCATCCGGGTATTTTTCCCCACCCGGGTAATTTTCCCCATCCGGGTATTTTTTCCCCAACCGGGTAATTTTCCCCATCCGGGTAATTTTCCCAAACCGGGTCATTTTCCCCAACCGGGTCAGTTTTCCTAAGCGGGTCATTTTCCCCATCCGGGTCATTTTCCCTACCCGGGCTGTTTTTTTACCCGGGTCGTTTTCCCCACCCGTTAATTTTCCTAGTCCAGTCATTTTCCCCAACCGGGTCAATTTCCCTAACCGGGTTATTTTCCCTACCCGGGTAATTTTCCCCATCCGGGTATTTTTTCCCCAACCGGGTAATTTTCCCCATCCGGGTCATTTTCCCCACCCGGGTAATTTTCCCCACCCGGGTATTTTTCCCCACCCGGATAATTTTCCCCAACCGGGTAATTTTCCCCAACCGAATCAATTTCCCCAACCAGGTCAATTTCCCCAACCAGGTCAATTTCCCCAAACGTGTCAATTTCACCAACCGGGTCATTTTTCCCCAACCGGGTCATTTTCTCCACCCGGGTAATTTTCCCCATCCGGGTATTTTTCCCCAACCGGGTAATTTTCCCCATCCGGGTATTATTTCCCCAACCGGGTCATTTTTCCCCAACCGGGTCATTTTCTCCACCCGGGTAATTTTCCCCATCCGGGTATTTTTTCCCCACCCAGGTAATTTTCCCCATCCGGGTATTTTTTCCCCAACCGGGTCATTTTCCCCAACCGAGTCAATTTCCCCAACCGGGTCATTTTCCCTAACCGGGTCATTTTATCCAACCGAGCTGTTTCACCACCGGGATCATTTTCCCCACCCGGGTCATTTCCCCACCCGGGTCATTTCCCCACCCGGGTAATTTTCTCCAACCGGGTCAATTTCCCCAACCTGGTAATTTCCCCAAACCGGGTCATTTTCCCCAACCGGGTCAGTTTTCCTAAGCGGGTCATTTTCCCCATCCGGGTCATTTTCCCTACCCGGGCTGTTTTTTTACCCGGGTCGTTTTCCCCACCCGGGTAATTTTCCTAGTCCAGTCATTTTCCCCAACCGGGTCAATTTCCCTAACCGGGTTATTTTCCCTACCCGGGTAATTTTCCCCATCCGGGTATTTTTTCCCCAACCGGGTAATTTTCCCCATCCGGGTCATTTTCCCTACCCGGGCTGTTTCCCCACCCGGGTAATTTTCCCCACCCGGGTATTATTCCTCACTCGGTAATTTTCCTCATGCGGTCATTTTCCCCACCCAGGTGATTTTCCCCAACCGGGTCAATTTCCCCAACCGGGTCATTTTCCCCAACCAGGTCAATTTCCCCAACCGTGTCAATTTCACCAACCGGGTCATTTTTCCCCAACCGGGTCATTTTCTCCACCCGGGTAATTTTGCCCATCCGGGTATTTTTTCCCCAACCGGGTCAATTTCCCTAACCGGGTTATTTTCCCTACCCGGGCTGTTTCCCCATCCGGGTAATTTTCCCCATCCGGGTATTTTTTCCCCAACCGGGTAATTTTCCCCATCCGGGTCATTTTCCCTAACCGGGTCATTTTCCCCAACCGAGTCAATTTCCCCAACCGGGTCGTTTCCCCATCCGGGTATTTTTTTCCCCACCCGGGTAATTTTCCCCACCCGGGTAATTTTCCCCATCCGGGTATTTTTCCCCACCCGGGTAATTTTCCCCATCCGGGTATTTTTTCCCCAACCGGGTAATTTTCCCAAACCGGGTAATTTTCCCAAACCGGGTCATTTTCCCCAACCAGGTCAGTTTTCCTAAGCGGGTCATTTTCCCCATCCGGGTCATTTTCCCTACCCGGGCTGTTTTTTTACCCGGGTCGTTTTCCCCACCCGTTAATTTTCCTAGTCCAGTCATTTTCCCCAACCGGGTCAATTTCCCTAACCGGGTTATTTTCCCTACCCGGGTAATTTTCCCCATCCGGGTATTTTTTCCCCAACCGGGTAATTTTCCCCATCCGGGTCATTTTCCCCACCCGGGTAATTTTCCCCACCCGGGTATTTTTCCCCACCCGGATAATTTTCCCCAACCGGGTAATTTTCCCCAACCGAATCAATTTCCCCAACCAGGTCAATTTCCCCAACCAGGTCAATTTCCCCAAACGTGTCAATTTCACCAACCGGGTCATTTTTCCCCAACCGGGTCATTTTCTCCACCCGGGTAATTTTCCCCATCCGGGTATTTTTCCCCAACCGGGTAATTTTCCCCATCCGGGTATTATTTCCCCAACCGGGTCATTTTTCCCCAACCGGGTCATTTTCTCCACCCGGGTAATTTTCCCCATCCGGGTATTTTTTCCCCACCCAGGTAATTTTCCCCATCCGGGTATTTTTTCCCCAACCGGGTCATTTTCCCCAACCGAGTCAATTTCCCCAACCGGGTCATTTTCCCTAACCGGGTCATTTTATCCAACCGAGCTGTTTCACCACCGGGATCATTTTCCCCACCCGGGTCATTTCCCCACCCGGGTCATTTCCCCACCCGGGTAATTTTCTCCAACCGGGTCAATTTCCCCAACCTGGTAATTTCCCCAAACCGGGTCATTTTCCCCAACCGGGTCAGTTTTCCTAAGCGGGTCATTTTCCCCATCCGGGTCATTTTCCCTACCCGGGCTGTTTTTTTACCCGGGTCGTTTTCCCCACCCGGGTAATTTTCCTAGTCCAGTCATTTTCCCCAACCGGGTCAATTTCCCTAACCGGGTTATTTTCCCTACCCGGGTAATTTTCCCCATCCGGGTATTTTTTCCCCAACCGGGTAATTTTCCCCATCCGGGTCATTTTCCCTACCCGGGCTGTTTCCCCACCCGGGTAATTTTCCCCACCCGGGTATTATTCCTCACTCGGTAATTTTCCTCATGCGGTCATTTTCCCCACCCAGGTGATTTTCCCCAACCGGGTCAATTTCCCCAACCGGGTCATTTTCCCCAACCAGGTCAATTTCCCCAACCGTGTCAATTTCACCAACCGGGTCATTTTTCCCCAACCGGGTCATTTTCTCCACCCGGGTAATTTTGCCCATCCGGGTATTTTTTCCCCAACCGGGTCAATTTCCCTAACCGGGTCATTTTCCCCAACGGGGTCATTTTTCCTACCCAGGCTGTTTCCCCACCCGGGTCGTTTACCCCACCCGGGTCATTTTCCATATCTGGTCATTTTCCCCAACCGGGTCATTTTCCCCACCCATGTCATTTTTCCCATCCGGTAATTTTCTTCATCTGGTCACTTTCCCGAACCGGGTCATTTTCCCCACCCATGTCATTTTTCCCATCCAGTCATTTTACCCAATCGGGTCATTATCATAGTATTTATGTGATACCCTAGATACAAGTTTCCAACTTATTTAGGGGTCAGATGAAATGATGTAGTAAATGATTATTATGATTTCTTTGATCAACACGAACACTACATATTGAAATAAAACTAATGGATTTTTGTCATGATAAGAAAATATTTGGTCATACATTCACCACGACAAAAATCCGTCCCAATAGATTTATTTATAGTCTTTGAGAACCTCGATGGCAGAGTGGTCACCACAAATGTTTGTCTCGGTCTGGATGTATGTATGAATGAGTGTGTGCATAGTTTCTGATACCCTAGAAACAAGCTTCGAGCTTAGTTAGGGGTCAGTTACTATAATGAGATGATGGAGTGAATGATAATATTATTTTATTTAAAACGAATATTATTTCTTCTCACCTGTATAAGATCCAGTATGCCGAGCTCGCTCTCTGACGAGTCCACACAGAACACGAAGTACAATGTGGCGTAATGTCTGTAGATTAACTTGTAGTCTGAACCGCCGATTAGACTGGAACAATAACAATAGTAATTGAAATAAAACTACTTTAACGGATTTTTGACATGGTTATATTTTTTTAAATCATAAACTAGCGGCGGAGGTTTCACACGCGTAGTTCCCGTTCCCGTGGGAATTTCGGGATGAAAAATAGATGTTGGCCGATTCTCAGACCTACTGAATATGCTCACAAAATTTCATGAGAATCGGTCAAGCCGTTTCGGAGGAGTATGGCAACGAAAACTGTGACACGAGAATTTTATATATTAGATTATTTCTTTTTTATTATTGCATTTTGTAAATGTGGCCCTATTAAGAAAACGGGGATGGCTGAAAACCAGTGCTGCTTGAAACAAAAAACAAAAATGCTGAGTTAGTACCCTCAAAATGTTATGCATATTTGGTTTAAGGGCTGATGTTTCCATCGCTAGATAACTTTATTTGAAGGATAATTTTGACAGTTATCCTAGCTAATATTATAAATGCGAAAGTAACTCTGTCTGTCTGTTACCTTTTCACAGCTAAACTACTGAACCGGTTGATATGAAATTTGGTAGCTTATAGTCTGGAAAAGAACATAGGCTATGTTTTATCCCGAAATTCTCACGGGAACAGGAACTACGCGGGTAAAACCGCGGGGCACTGCTAGTTTCATATATAAACTGTCAAATGTCAATTTTATTCCTTGAATAAAAGTTATCTGGTGATGGAAAAAACAGCCCTAAACCAAATAACATTTTGAGCCTTCTGGTAAAGGTATGATGGCATAAAAACTCATACAAATTAAATATCTCACCTTCCCCCTTCGAGGAAATTGCATACATTGTCATCCCTCTTGGAGACCAGCTGAAATGTCTCCTTTATTATCTGCTGCTGCATGTCTTCATTCTGAAAAATAATAATTTTATTTATTAATTTTAACTAACTTTTTTTCTCGGCCGGATGATCTCGTCGCCTTCGACAGTAGCTGGTGCGAGGCTGCGCAAGATAGGGAGAGTTGGAGATGTTTGGGGGAGACCTTTGCCCAGCAGTGGGACAATTTAAGAAAAAAACTTTATTTATTACTTAGACCAATGTAGCAATAAATTGATTAAATTAGATACTATTCAAGTAAGATAATAATATGATCTTATTCTCATTATCGTAAGTAATATCATAAAGAAGAAAGATTTGATTGTTTGTTTACTCGGAAACTACTAGATTGATTTGTAAAATTCTCTCCCTATTATTTTACTTTTCAGGGAGTAACATAGGCTAGATTTTATCCCGGGAAAGAAATCTATGCGGGTGAAACCGGTGGGTGCTGCTTGCATCAAATAAGATCCACTTTACAGGACTGAATAGTTTATGGCTTCTTTAAGTCATGAAAATATATTATTATGTTTATGACTATCATTATAACTTATTTAACTATTAAAATATTAAATAATAACTAATCATTATCAAGGAATGATGTGTAAATATCGTGGTTATCCTAAAAATAAAATACGAAATGAACTTTCACTTACAAAGTATTGATAGAATTTCGATAACCTAGGCTTCCCATGATTGTTGAACACTAATATAGCTTTAATCATAGTGATTTCTTAATATTTATTTAGTTAATAAAAGCATAGGATATTAGTTTTATATTAAAATCAATCAGTAAGCAAGGCAAAAAGTGAATCGATATTTTTTTCGCTTTTTTTCGACTTGCGTTGACTTGACGTTGACAGACATGCGAAACGAGCAGTCAGATGACATTGACAGTCGTTGAATTTTGACAATAACACAATTTCGTTCGAAAATCTGGAAAATACTGGGATTTAAAAATACCATGTCAGGGTCTGACCACACTGGCTGCAGCGGTGCGACGGCACCTAGCGGCGCGGTATTCTTTTTAAGAAAAGCCGCGTAATAACGCTCTAGCGCAGCGCGGTATACCTCATACAATTTCTTGGAAAGAATGTTTTCGTCGCTGGATGTCTAATAGGGAAAAAACATGTTCATAGAATATAAAAAAATATTAAGAAAATTAGATTACTCTATTTCTGTCTTGATTTCATTCTTGTAACGTATCCCAAATAGTAATAACGATTTCATAATAAAGTTTTTCACCTTAGGGCCGATTTTTCCATCGCCGGATAACTTTTATTCGACGAATAAAATTGACGTTTGACAGATTTTGTATGAAGGAACTGTCAAAATTTCAAAGTTATTCGTCGAATAAAGTTATCTGGCGATGGAAAAATTGGCCCTTAATCACATAACTGATAACAGGGCACTTTTATTATAGACTGTTTTACATCACCCTGTAATTTCATATTTTATTTTTATCAAGATTTTATTCTAAATCAAAATAATATTAGATTACTATCTATGCATAATTTTTTATTCGTCCATTATTTTATGTCACATGTGGTAGAATTTGGTAGAAAATAATCTACCACAATTTTCTAATCAGGTCACCCCATTTATTTCGCAAAACGCGTTTCCACACCGCTGTCCGCGAGTGTCAATCTCCAGAGAAATTCTGTTCAACAAAAAAAACTCGATAAATTAAGTGAAAATAAACATTTAAAAACAGTATTCATGTGTTGTGATACATTTAAAGTGTTACGGTGAAGTGTTTGAATATCGTATATGGCTGTAGAGGGATAAAAAGGTCAGTATTTGCAATGGTCATCAGTCGTAGCTATGTTTCATTATGTTGACTTTATTTGGTTTCATGCCGGGTTCCAGCGGTGTCAAATGGCAATTAACGCTCGGTAACACCAAAATAAACATCTTTAAAACTATTCACATCAATATAATACGATATCTTTATTTTAAAACTTACTTTTGTGATGTTTGAAGTCGCGTTACACTTTTTATTATAATAACACGAATATGATCTCAAATTAGTTCCACAAGTGTATTACTAATTATTTATAACATAATACTGTAGCTCTATGACGTTTTTCGTTGTTTATTTAACTTTATTATTGATATTTTAATTAGATTCAGTAATAAAATGTGTTTTTATAAGAAAAATAAGTCTGTTACCAAGAAGGTTTAAGTACTTTCGTAAGTTATAACAATTGGTATTCACTGTGTAAGCGAAGTTTTTGTAATAAAACATTGTATGAATGTATAAATACTTTGTAATAATTGTTTTAATATGTAAGCCTAGTTTCCCATTGTGCTAAAAAGTATACTGAGTGAAGAATTTCTACTGTGCTATTGAATATGTAGTGAAAATACTTTGTTATAACTTGCTACATAATACTATTTTGATAAGCTGCTCTACTTATTCTAATATTAATTCATTGTCTAATCATCCAGCTATGTATGCTTGAGCCTATTTTAATTACCTTAATAGGAGGCCAAGTTATATTTTATTTAAAAACCACTTGTCCAGTTGGTCTCAACTTTGTTTCTTGAGATTCTTACTAATATTATAAATGCGAAAGTAACTCTGTCTGTCTGTTACCTTTTCACGGCTAAACTACTGAACCGATTGACTTGAAATTTGGTACAGGGGTAGCTTATGGTCCGGGAAAGAACATAAGCTACATTTTATCCCGAAATTCCCACGGGATCGGGAACTACGCGGGTGAAACCGAGTTATACATATGTAACTTTTACTCTAAACATGGCACATGATTGGGATCACCAACATGCAATCACAATGATTACACTAATAGCTTCTCACTGTACTAATATCATCAGTGAGAGAACTGCTCTTGGTCTGCAATGGGGTCTTACAGATCAGTAATATATATGTAGAAGTGTCTGTCTGTCGGAAACAATTTCACACCTGAAATATTGAACCAATTTTGATAAAATTGATACATAGATAGGCTAAATATTAAGACTTCTTTTTGTGATAAAAGTAGTTTTAAGTACTTTTGACAGGATAAGTATCATCATAGGTAGTATCACTCTGCCATTGACAACCTCGATGGCAGAGTGGTCACCATGCCGGACTGCCATCCGTAAGGTTGCGGGTTCGATTCCTGTGCGGGGTGAATATTTGGGTTAACCACAAATGTTTGTCTCGGTCTGGGTGTGTGTGTGAGTGTGTGCGTAGTTTCTGATACCCTAGATACAAGTTATGAACTTAGGGGTCAGTTACTGTAATGAGATGATGGAGTGAATAATGGGTAAAAGTGATAAGCGCCTTCAGAACTTAATTAATAAATATTTTTACTAACTACATTGCCTTCATTCTATTTTCTCTGATGACCTTCAGGTGTAACTTGTTATTATAAATATTATGACATTATTACGCAATACTATTAAATATAAATGTGAAAGTGTTTGTTTGTGTCCTTCTTTAATGTATAGAGCAACAGATTGTATGAAAACAAGACATTTTATTCATCACTACATAGTATAAAACAAAGTCGCTTTCTCTGTCCCTATGTATGCATAGATCTTTAAAACTACGCAACGGATTTAGATGCGGTTTGTTTTAATAGATAGAGTGATTCAGTGGAAAGGTTTTTACCATAGTTTTATCCCTATATTCCTACGGGAACGGGAACTACGCGAGTGAAACCGCGGGGCGCCGCTAGTTTCATCTAAATCGGTCCATTACTTAAAATACATCCGTCCATATGTATAAACTTTCTAATAATTCTAATTTAAGAGTGGTGATTAGCAAGATATTACAATATTAAAATAGAAGTGTTATTAACCCCCGACGCAAAAAGAGGGGTGTTATAAGTTTGACGTGTCTGTGTGTGTTTGTATATGTGTGTGTGTGTATCTGTCTGTCTGTGGCATCATAGCTCCCGAACGGGAGAACCGATTTCAATTTAGTTTTTTTTGTATGAAAGGGGACTTACGTGCGAGTGTTCTTAGACATGTTTGATGAAAATCGGTTCGCCCGTTTAAAAGTTATGGGGGTTTGAAAGTAATTGTGTTGGGGGTTTTTTAAATTTTTAATTTAATGTTATAAATCATATTATTTTGATAGCAGCGTCCGCGTAAATTCGCAACAATTTTCAAGGGTTAAAAGTATGTAAGGATGTATCAAATTTCATGTAAATCAATACAGTAGCTTTTACTTGAATAAATAAAAGCAGGTACATATTTAACATAACATAATCATTCACTGCATCATCTCATTATAGAAACTGACCCCTAACTAAGTTCGAAACTTGTGTCTAAGGTATCAGAAACTACGCACACACTCATTCACACACACACCCAGACCGAGACAAACATTTGTCGTTCACACAAATATTCACCCCACACGGGAATCGAACCCGCAACCTTACGTAGTTAGTAGTATAGTAGAATTTTCCAATCCTTTAGTCTGCAGTGGGATCACACATGCATAGTAAACATAAACAATATCATTACTCTAAACGTCACAGTGTAACGATGATTGCAGTAAATCATTTCAATTAAACTAACAATTCAATTTCATGTAATTGCATGTATGTATCCAACGCATTGATGTACAATAACTCAAGATGTATAATCACGAACAGATCTCATTTGAAACTATCCGCAAAATGTCATCAATTGATGGATGGAAAAAATATCTTTATAAACGAGTCCCACGGTTTTACCCGTGTAGTTGCCGTTCCTGTGGAGATACGGGGATAAAATATAGCCTATGTCACTCGCTAATCAATTTGAGAAATATTTTTTTAAATTGGTTTAGTAGTTTCGGAGCCTATTCGTTACAAATAAACAATCAAAACCTTTTTATAATATTACTAGCGGCGTCTCGCGGTTTCCGTTCCCGTGGGAATACGGAGATAAAATATAGCCGTAACTCAGGGTGAATGTAGCTTTCTAATGATGATAGAATTTTTGAAATCGGTTCGGTTGTTTCTGAGCCTATTCGTTAAAAACAAACAGTCAAATCCTCTTTATAATATTATTATTACTAGCGACGTCTCGCGGTTTCACCCACGTGGTTCCCGTTCCCGTGGGAATATGGGGATAAAATACAGCCAATGTTACAGATAGCTTTCTTTAGTCAAAGAACTTTTGAAATTTGTTTAGTAGTTTTCTAGCCTATTCGTTACAAACAAACTGTCAAATCCTCTTTATAATATTATCGTTATTTTTACTATAGCTGCGTCCCGCAGTTTTAGCCGCGTGAATCCTAATCCCATGAGAATTTCGGGATAAAAAGTATCCTATGTGCTATCCCTAGTTATAAAGAACATCTGTACCAAATTTATTCTAAATCGATACAGTATTTTGCGTGAAAGAGTAACAAATATGCAAACTCACAAACATACCAACTTTCGCATTTATAATAATAAATAGGATATGCCAATTCAACCTCACGCGGATAGCTTAAAGTTAAAAACGACAGTTTCGAATGAGCGCACAGTACTTTCATTTTACGGGCACAATTTTGAGCCACTGAATGTATGTCTTGTGTTTTTATACATCAATGATCTAACTGATGGCGTTGTTGTGATCAATTGCAGTAAATACTGACACATTATATACCTTATGGCCTTGTGTTAAGTGGCGTTTTCCAATGGCAAAATAAATTATTTGGAAAGCGTGGGAGAGTTTTACTCTAGGAAAATTGTTGTGTACGCAGATCTTTAAAACTACGCAACGGATTTTAATGTAGTTTTCATCAATAGGTGGTGATTCATATGGAAAGTTTTACGTATTATATCTACATACGCGTATTTACGTGCGGTACAGTTATATTATAACAAAATAATCATTCACTACATCATCTTATTATAGTAACTGACCCCTAAGTTCATGACTTGTATCTAGGGATTCTAGGGTATCAGAAAATCTACTCACACACTCATTCACACATACACACACCCAGACCGAGACAAGCATTTGTGGTTCACACAAATATTCACCCCGCACGGGAATCGAACCTTCAACCTTACGGATGGCAGTCCGGCATGGTGACCAAATTATATTAGTTGATACAAATTGTTGTATGGAATAGAGCTGGGTTTCTTAAGTGGGACATTAATATTAAGTGATTCTAGAGGAAGGTTTATACATATATGTATGTATACATTTAGTAAGTAACTAGCAGCGCCTCGCGGTTTCACCTGCGTAATTCTCGTTCCCGTGAGAATACGGGAATAACATTATACTAAAACCTTCCTCGATAATCCATCCATAGGTGAAAACAGCATGAAAATATCGATCAGAACTTAGTCAACCACGCAGAAAAATACTTATTGTATTACCAAATTGCAAGCAAAAGAATAAGCCCGAAAACACGTGATCTCACTCCTTTATTTATATAAATCCAACGCACTGATAAATATTTAATAATATCACGTTAAAGTGTCGACGAAAACACTAGATACGTCACATAATATATTAAACGCTGACCTACTGTTTTATCTGCGCTGGTGTCAATATACGAAAATAGATAAGTTTACTTACCTACTGCGTTGGTGACACTGTGGCATCTTGGCGTGTTATGTTAGTAACATAAATTTCAATTCAATTCAATTTTTTTTTCGGTTTTTAACCATAGGCAAACACAAACACACATCTTAGGCGCTGGTAGTCACTACATAGTATAAAACAAAGTCGCTTTCTCTGTCCCTATATCCCTATGTATGCTTAGATCTTTAAAACTACGCAACGGATTTTGATGCAGTTTGTTTTAATAGATATAGTGATTCAGTAAGAAGGTTTTTAGCATTTTATCCCCATATTCCTACGGGAACGGGAACTACGCGGATGAAACTGTGGGGCACCGCTAGTTAGGTATAAATAACATAACATAATCATTCACTACATCATCTCATTACAGTAACTGACCCCTAAGTTCGTAACTTGTATCTAGGGTATCAGAAACTACGCACACACTCATTCACACACACACCTAGACCGAGATAAACATTTGTGGTTCACTCAAATATTCACCCGCACAGGTTATTAGGCTGGGTATGTAATTTGGATACTCGACTAAGCAATTATGAAAGACAGCAAAATAGGGGTTTTGGTTACGAAAGGTCAAGGGAAATCTAATTTGGTACATTGATACAGTTTAAAGACTAAAGCAATTAATATTCCAAGTTTGTGTTGTGACCTCGAGCTCGAGCGAACATCGCTCGTGAAAAATAGAACTTTAAATTAGTTTTTAGTGGTTATCTGCAATCTAGCGGTCTAGGTTTAATTTTAAATGAATTATGTATTTATAACTAGCTGTTTGGCGGGATGATCTTACCACCCTCGACAGTAGCTGGTGGGACACTGCGAAGGATAGGAAAGAAAGAAAACATTTATTGAGACACCAAAACAGAGAGAAAAAAATCGGAGAAAAAATAAAAAGGAAACAAAATAAAAGGTGTGCTGAAATGGTTCTGTCTCAGCTATAGCTCCATCGTGTTAAGTCACGATGGAGCGCTGGTCTTCCGACAGAACCCTGGCAGCGACCCTTCTGACAGCAAACACAGGGATGATATAGGTTGACAAAAAAAAACTGGCTGTTTTATCCCCGCGGTTTCACCCGCATAGTTCCCGATCACGTGGGGAGTTCGAGATAAAACCTTCCCCGTACCATAAGCTACCCGTGTACCAAATTTCAAGTCAATCGGTTCAGTAGTTTAGCCGTGAGAAAGCGACTTTGTTTTATACTATTTAGTGATGACAGCCTGCCTGCCTAGTCACTGATACCCTAGGACCCCTAAATTCGTTTATTGCTTGTATCTAAGGCCTAGATACAAGTAATAAACCTATTTAGTGGTCAGTTTATTTATTTAGGACGACCAGTGAAAGTTACATTACATCTTATAAATAAAAACTTAAATAACTAAATTAAAAATTAAATGCACTTTCTTTAGGTGCCACAACATGCGAAGAATTAAAATATAACATAAAATATCACGTTAGATTAAAATGAAAACAATGGAAATAAAATCTTGAGAATAAAATAAAATGCTTGTATAAAATAAAAAATAAAAACAATAAGAAATAAAATTAAACATGAAAACAAATTAAATCAAAATTAGGTAAATCAGAATCAAATTAAAATTATTAAAATTAAATTAAATGAGTAAATGTTAACAGTTAAATACTTATCTATACTTCTATACTAATATTATAAAGAGGAAATATTTGTTTGTTTGTTTGTTTGTATGTAACGAATAGGCTCCGAAACTACTGAACCGATTTCAATAATTCTTTCACCATTAGAAAGCTACATTCACCCTGAATAACATAGGCTATATTTTATCCCCGTATTCCCACGGGAACGGGAACCACGCGGGTGAATCCGCGGGGCACAGCTATTAATAATAAATTAAATTACAAATTACAAAAACAAACAAAACAATGACTATTTAAACACAATGAATACTATAAGAGGCTAAGTATTACTTGACCTTTAAATGAATTGAAAGTTACTACTATAACAAGATGATGTATCGAATTATTGTTATGATAATATGTTTTTGTAAGAGAAACAGAGTTCCATTCTTTGGAGAAAACATCATTACAGCTCTCTTTAAATTGACATATTGTCCATTTAAAACTATTCTCTTGACTTCGAACCAAGAATTCTCGATTGGGTTTAGCTCTAGGCTGTAAGCTGGCCAATTTTAGACAGAAATTAATTGCAATATGAGATATTCTTTAACGCTGCGCGCATTATGTTTTGGGTCATTGTCGTGATGGAATGTTCAAATTGACCAAAAACCTACAATAACGTCTTCAGCTTGAAGGAACATAGCTTTTTCATTAAATTCTTTGTCTTGGAATTGATTCATGTTTTCTTGTGTCAGCTTCACAGCTTCAACGCCGTATTGAAATTAGCATACAAAAATGTCATATTTCTCCATCATGTTTTAATGTCACTTTTGTGTATTTATGGTCGAGTGATTTATTCGAAAGATGTTGTTAACGTTGATTTTCACCAGAGAACACCCTAGTTTATATTAGTTTCATCAGAAAAATATAATTTTTCCTCTGTCTTAATATCCAGTTTTCACACCTTCTTGTAAGTGCCAGCCGGTATTGCCTATGGCATCGTTGCATGATGGGTACCTTCGTTTTTATTCTTCCGTGCAGCTTTCCTTTTACAAAATACCTTTAATTACTTTTAAGACCTTTACAGTACTAAATGGGATCTAAATAATACGAATAGTGACTTACAACCACAAAGCTATGGAGTGTTCTTTATGTAAACTTGAATAAAAAAGTTCACTATTCAGCGTTCTTAATTATATGACCAGCCAGTACGTAGTAATATTAGGTTTAGATCTAATGTATAAAGTTTATCTTTTTATTTATTAGCCAATCGTGTGTATCAACTGATGTATCGATACTATGGAAATGTTTGAAGGCATCAAAAGAAATAAAAATAAATACATCCTTGTTGTTTTGAAAAAAATCGTTACGTTAAATAATCGTTCTTAATTATATGACCACCACTGTATATATAGACACCACGAAATAATATCGATTTCGCGAGCATGACCAAATGAATTACGGCGTGATACGATATGAAAGAACGATAAGATATAAAAATTAAATATGGCGGCTATATTTATTATATTTTGACAGTTGGATGTCAATAAATAGCTATATCGATTTCGCGAGCCTGACCAAATGTCATAAAATTAATCACGTGGTAAAATTCAATATGGCGGGTATTTTTATTAAATTTTGACAGTTGGATGTCATAATCGATGTATCTATCGCGTTTTCGAAGTCATGCTAGCCTGGCAGAGTGTGTAACATCATAAACTGAACATCAATATTCAACATGTCCCCAATCATTACAAGTCATACTAGTAATGTTTTCCTTCTCCGCTTGAATATTAATACGCACGTATCGGTCATTGGTGTTCCCGTTATAGTAATTCAAGGCGGTGTTATGACCTAGTTATTTTCTTCTAGACTTACTTGACCTCCGTGTAACGCATCCATATGTGTCAGTTCGATTTCTGTTTTGAGCAAGTGTTTGCTAAGATATTTTTTGACATAATAGTGAGGGGTGGTCGGAATTTTTTTGGTCCTAGTTGTCGTCTCATTTTCTAACTAGCACGGGAGGTAATATCTCGATTATTAGTAGTAGCGCCCTTATCAATAATTTCCTCAGCGAGGTCCAAGATGTTGACATACATTGTGACCCGATCTCATTAGTATATAAGTGTTTATATATGTACTTAAGTCACCATTAAGTTTAAGTTTCACCTTGTCTGTATTGTTTTGGTTCGGTTCAGTTTTTTTTTTAATATTTTACATTTCTTTTATTTTCTATTGATCTCTATTTTTAATTGTTTTGTGTTATATGTTTTATTATTTTATGTTATTTGTCTTTGTATGTAAGTTTAATATGTGTAGATACTAGCAACTTAAGCGCTTTGGCATCTTAGCTGTAAGCTTATTGTTGTTTTTATAATAAATAAATAAATTGCGTCATATGTATCATTATTGTAACAAAAGGTTGTATAAATAAAGTTGATTTGTATTAAAATCGTCATCTAATTCTAAACTAATCAAAACTTGTAATATGGATACGAGACAACGGATAACCCATGGACAAACATACTTATGTATATAGGGTGTTCGGGTACCGATGAAACGGAAACTTCAAATGAGTAAAATATGCTGCTTTTTTCGTTGTTGTAAAATATGGTATTTGTATTGTTCGAAATCACGTTCCCAATTTACTCTACCCACCTCCATATATTAAATTAAAAATTTAAAAAACCCCCAACACAATTACTTTCAAACCCCCATAACTTTTAAACGGGTCAACCGATTTTCATCAAACATGTCTAAGAACACTCGCACGTAAGTCCCCTTTAATACAAAAAAAAAAACTAAATTGAAAGCGCTTTATCCGTTCGGGAGCTATGATGCCACAGACAGACAGATACACACACACAGACACGTCAAACTTATAAGACCCTCTTTTTGCGTCGGGGGTTAAAAAGACAGCCACGCACGGGCGCTTGTACTGATTTAGTCATTGTTTTTAATGTAAACGTACTAGGAAGACGAAATCGGGAATCGACAATTCCGCTCAAGACATTTGTGTGCATGAAAATGGGGTGAATATTTGTCTGAACCACAAATGTTTGTCTCGGTCTGGGAGTGTGTGTGAATGAGTGTGTGCGTAATTTCTGATACCATAGATACAAGTCACGAACTTAGGGGTCAGTTACTATAATGAGATGATGTAGTGAATGATTATGTTGTGTTAGTCTGGGCGTATTCTATGGTGTATTCCCGGCCGAAAAATAAGGCAGTATATAATAGTTATGTAACGTATCACAAAACTCGTATGTAAATAAAGTTTCCATCGATACTACATATCGTAATCAGGTTCCCTTCGACCTCGGCTGTCGGTCAAGGTCCGCCCCAATGGCGGCCGCTCATCACATATTAATGTTATCTGTGTATGTTAAACTGACGTTATTTTGTGACTAGGTTTATGTATTTTGTATATACAACAACGTAATAATCAGTCACTCTATCATTTTCATATAGCAACTGACCACTAACATAACTAAGGGCCGATTTTTCCATCGCCAGATAACTTTTATTCGACGAATAAAATTGACGTTTGACAGTTTTTGTATGAAATATCTGTCAAAATTTCTGGCGATTGAAAAATTTCTTTATCTGGCGATGGAAAAATCAGGCCTAAGTAAACTGTTGTATCAGAAACTACAGACACACACATTCATATGCAGGCCAAAGGAATGTCAGTATATTTCGTAGAACAACTGCTATCACACTTCCACAACCCTGAGGGTGATACGGATTTTTTTGGTGAAAGCAAATACATATTAGTTACTAGCAGTGCCCCGCGGTTTTACCCGCGTAGTACCCGCTCCCGTGAGAATGCGTAACTCGTAGTATTATACAATCTCGGCACAATTCACCATCGTGTGTTAAAAAATTAAGTAACAGCGCCATCTATTGGTAGGATTTGTGACTACAAAAAGTTACAATAAAACATACGATTACTTATACACAATCCCATGGGAATTTCGGGATAAAAAGTATCCTATGTGTTATTCCTAGTAAGGAACCTCTGTACCAAATTTAATCAAAATCGATACAGTAGTTTTTGCGTGAAAGTGGAACAAACATCTAAACTCACAAAAATCTAAACATACAAACTTTCGCATTTATAATATTAGTAGGATTTGAGCGTTATTGCCCGTCACGATTCCAGACCTATATCAGCACAGCTGGTTCTTCTATTAACCCAGTTGGAACACGTGTTTATCCCGGATTGTCTATTCGACTATCTCCGACTTCACAGACTGTCTCAATCGGATAGGTTCCAGATCACCTGCTTTTAGCACAGACAGTAAGAGGTCTATAGCCTATAGCCCACCCAATCCTCTTGACCTCCTCCCCTCTTTGTCTCCCCTTAAATGTCCATGGACGGTGGTAGTCACTTACTACCAGGGCCCCGATTCTCTAAACTATTAAGCTGTGATAATGCTACTCAAATGTATTTTAATATCAACATTATGGCCGTTTTTTTGTCATTTGTTGTCATTTTGGTATTCTCTTAGTGAAAACTACTCAGCTGACTCAATGGCTCCATAAAACTTAGATGGTTGTCATGGAAACAATATTCTGACGTTTATTTGACAAAAAATATATTTGAATTTTTATATGCAACAAAGACCACTGAGACACCATAGCCATATGAATAAATGTTAGCAGAATACCAAATTTCTGACACTCTCGTTATGGTGCCTCAATAACATATTGTCTGATCAATAATGTCAAATTGCAGACTTAGGCCCCTGATGACGCGTCTAAGTCCACTTGTTTACCTCTTATATCTTAAAACGACTGAAATTTCATTTTTTTTACTTTTGTTTTATGTCCATGGATGAAGATAGTAATTTGCTATCAGATACTCAATACTCAAATTTTTTTGCTCACTACAATTACAAGATAGTACATGGTATTGTGGACCTTTTTAAAATTAAAATTAAACCGTTGAGATAAATAGCCTATCTGCTCGTTAACCAACTTTTAAAAACCATATTTGAATTCCCATATCTTCTCTCTTTAATTTATCAAGTGGGTGTGTCTACCGTCTATCCTATATTAAAATATCACCGCTACCACTACGTCGAGACTACGTAACGGATTCTATTCCTGTCCGTGTCTAATTTAATCTCGTAGCGCGTTTAAAAATTCATGCGTTTATTTGCGCACGCGACTTGTCGTGTGGATATTTTGATTATTTAGCAACGTATGAGGTTTTTGGATTGAGATATACGCCAGTTGACCGTTCACACTCAACCGATTATACGTTGGTGCGTTGAGTGTGAACTGTCAAGTGTTTTTCTATACATTTGTCTGTTCTGGCGTTACCCGACCGATAATACGCGACGCATGTTCCGTCAGATATGAACCTCCCCTTAGTGTCTTTGGATAGGTTAGCTTGAAGGGTCTATAAAGAGATCTATCTTAGCGAATAATTGAGCTTCGTGCAAGTGTCTTGTGGATTTTCCCAAAGTTTTCTTTCACCTAAACCTTGACTCGACAATTATTAATAAAACCAAAAATAAATTACTAATTACCCAAATATGCAGCCTTGTGAAGCTCCATTTAAAAACTACGAAAAAAAATAGTGACTACGTTATATGGAATATAAGCAGAATAACTTTAAAACAAATTAACGTGGCCTATTTTACTTCAATCGTGATCTATCTTTTTGAAAGGAAATCTTTCAGGAAAATCATTCGTTTTATATAACTTAATTTTAATGAAAGACATCGAACGTCACCACCTCCTATCAAAGATAAACTAAAAAATAAACTAAAGATAAACTGTGCTTAAAATAGCCACATTAATACCACCTAATAACTCTTCCACTTGCTGACAGTGCCTGATGATTAAGAGCATCCAAACTTATATTATGACCTAATCGGACATCAGCCAGCAGTTGATGCCAAAATGTAGAATAATCTAAGAAGTATGTAATAGGAATTGAATTGGTGTGATTCATAGATATGTGACATTATCACTACATAGTATAAAACAAAGTCGCTTCCCGCTCTCTGTCCCTATGTCCCTATGTATGCTTACATCTTTAAAACTACGCAACGGATTTTTATGCGGTTTGTTTTAATAGATAGAGTGGGAAAGTTTTTAGCATAATTTTATCCCCGCGGGAATGGGAACTACGCGAGTGAAACCGCGGGGCACAGCTAGTAGTCTAAAACTAAGTCGCTTCCCGCTCTCTGTCCCTATGTATGCTTACATCTTTAAAACTACGCAACGGATTTTGATGCGTGCTTTAATAGATAGAGTGATTCAGTGGGAAGGTTTTTAGCATAATTTAATTCCCATATTCCTACGGGAACGGGAACTACGCGGGTGAAACCGCAGGGCGCCGCTAGTAATCTTATAAGTATGTACTTAATAGGAATTGTTATTGATGCAGTGATTCATAGACATATATTCAATTGTGACACGATATTAATTTGGTATGCTTGTTATTTCTTTATCTCTACAGGTAAAAAAAATAAAGAAAGAAAAATTAATGCAAAACACACAATAACAAAAAAAGTAATGTTAAGCAACGTCTTATATCGTCATATAGTGATGGGTGGCCGTTGGCAAAGTGGCTTTAAATTTCATGCGTTGCATTTTTAGTCCAGTTTAGCACTAAACCAGGTTTTACAATCAATTTTGAATACTGTCAAAGTGACAGATTTGAGTGAGGTGTCAAATGCTTACCAGGTTTTGTTAAACCAGACTAAAAATGCAACGCAAATAATGCAGCATGAGTTTTTCCATGCTTCGTGCACGATAGGTCGGACACAGGTTTCGTTTTCTATATCTTTGGCAGTTGTAACGGATAAATAATGCCCTCAAAAGTCTTATCAAAAAATATAAAACACGCTCAAGGACTCAAATTAGTTTAAATTAAGGGGGTCTAATTACATAGAGCCCACTTGCATGTACAAATTACCTACATAAAGACATACTTCTTTATCTACACCTAAATTATAAACTAGCAACGCCCCGCGGTTTTATCCGCGTAAAATCCCAACCCCGTGCGAACTTACTACATACTAACCTTCCTCTTGATGATTCAAGAGGAAGGTTAGTATGTAGTAAGTTAATGATTTTTATGTATTGAAAAAACCGCATCAAAATCCGTTGCGTAGTTTTAGAGATCTTAGCATACATAGGGACAGACAGCGGGAAGCGACTTTGTTTTATACTATGTAGTGAAACGCATTTGTTTGTTAGATACCATTTTAAGAATATGTTTTACTAGCAGCGCCCTGCGGTTTCACCCGCGTAGTTTCATTATGCTAATAACCTTCCCACTGAATCACTCTATCTATTAAAACAAACCACATCAAAATCCGTTGTGTAGTTTTAAAGATCTAAGCATACATAGGGACAGAGAGAGCGACTTTGTTTTATACTATGTAGTGATTAGTAGATGCATTAGGTACAAAGTATGTGAAGAAATAAACATACGAAAAATGGGGCCGTGTTCAGCCATCTTTGTGACGATAACAGGCCACAAATTTTCTTCCAGATCATATCAACTTACTTTATTTTTCTTAATATTATCACTACATTAAAATCTTTAATCAATCACAAACACTCGTAAATGAAACCACTGCACCAAACACAAGATTAAAACTAAGCAAAACGCCCAAACTGTCAACAGAAAACGGTAATTTCCCCAATAAAAAACAGACCTATAAGAAATAAGATCGGCATATAAAACCTTTTTTCAATCGAACTCATTAGAGAAAAAACAACAATAGTCTTTGACAATAGATGTCACAATTAGTTAAATCGAGCGAATAATTCCAATTTCAAATTTGAATGTTTGAAAAAAGAACGTTATCCTTCCTGCTTCCGTATTGGTCGGTTCGGTTTTTCGCGCGCTTTTTAACGTATTTAATGGCGATTGACTAAGGTTGTGATATCAGTTGTGGGTCCAGCGTTGTGTTGGGCAGTTGGATTGCAGTTTTGTTATGTTATTGGTAAGATTTAATTATCTTATAATTATTTATTAAATACATCTAAAAAGTGCCATCTTCATCTGTACACATTAGGTCATAAAATCTATGATTTGAATCCCGAACCGTATCGATGTTTTAACCAGCTAAGTAACTAAGATTTATACTGCCGACTATTAAAAATATTACATGCTGGATAATCTATTGTTGATGACAGTCATTTCACGCAAAATACTGTACCAAAGTGTTGTGAATTATACCCCCAAATTAGGTTTGACTTGAAAAGCGGACCTCAAAAGCATCTAGCATCTTTTAACGCCTTAAAAAGGTATCCCTGAAAAAAAGCGCTCCAGGACTAGGTTTTCAATGGGGACTTCTCTATGTCCGACATTAAAAGATATTTTTCAGAAAAAAAAGGAACTGGGCTCTCTCTTTAGCTTTATAATGAGTTGAAATACTGACGTTCCACCAAATCTGATTAATCCTTAATAAAAGTTACCTATCAGAAAAAGACAAAAAGCCATTATGATAATACCAAAACTTTCATACCAAAACCATAATTATTTGCATATAATTTTGTATCCAACCACTTCTTAAAAACATGGACATGTAAACCAAGATATTTGGTATATAACGGTGTACATTATGTAACAAGTACGAATACATAAGGACGTAATATAATGATCAACTCGGTTTACATGGTGTCGTATACTTGATAGACCACACAGTTGGTTTGCCTTTAGTGCATGGGGATTCCATAAGTTCTTTAATGTGGATATACGTATCCGGACATCAATTTTTTTTTTATTCCTATATTATCCCACTGCTGGGCAAAGGTCTCCCCCAAACACCTCCAACCATCCCTATCCTTCGCTGTCTCCCACCAGCTACTGTCGAAGGTAGCCAGATATCTAACAACGGATAAAATATATACTTGTATACTTTTTTGTGAATTGGTATTGGAAAATACCCAGACCAAGACAAACAGACATATTTACGCACACAACTGTCTGTCACATTTTTTTAAATCTACCGTCAATATTTTTTTTAAGAAACGCCAGAAAATAAAAACAGCGACAGAAATATGAGTCCTACTTGTTTTTTGTAAACGGATTTATTTTTTAATTGCTATTATTGGCAGAATTTAGGAAATAAATTATACAGAATGCCGGATTTGATTCCAAAAATCAATTAAGTAATGCCGTATTTGTTCCAAAACATTATGCACTCCGCCATTTCTGAACCCAACTGTTTGATTTGCAGTTTAATTTCATCAATACATACTTAATATGTCTATTTCACATCCGTTATAATTATAACATAACATAATCATTCACTCCATCATCTCATTACAGTAACTGACCCCTAAGTCCGTAACTTGTATCTAGGGTATCAGAAACTACGCACACACTCATTCACGCACACATCCAGACCGAGACAAACATTTGTGGTTCACACAAATGTTCACGCCGCAACCTTACGGATGGCATGGTGACCACTCTGCCATCTAGGTCAATAAATACCTTTTTTTTTTACTAACCTGAATCGTCCCACTTCTGGGCAAAGGTCTCCCCCAAATCTCTCCATCTGTCTCTATCGTGAGCCAGCTCTCTCCAATCTCCGTCAAAAACATCTAAGTCTCTCCTCCAGCGTGTGGGAGGGCGACCTGGACGTCTACGTTCGTTGACCTCCCACTCCGTGGTTAGTCTTGCCCACCTATTTGAGTCAATCCTACAAAAATACCTACCAAACAAATATTTATTTCTCTTAACAAGACATTAAAACGATTATTATATACCACATTATATACTTATTAACCGTATTGATACGTAACTAACTGCCAATTAGAGATGGTGACCGTTCATCGTAACAAATTGACTCTATTAAGACCAATAACTTGTAATTTGACGTCTTAAATGTAATGGTTGGTAGTATTATGGTTGTATTATATGTAAATACTAGCATCCCCTTCGGTAGTTCCCGTTCCCGTGGGAATATGGGGATAAAATATAGCCTATAGCCTTCCTTGATAAATGGGCTATCTAACATCAAATTTTTCAAATCGGACCAGTAGTTCCTGAGATTAGCGCGTTCAACCAAACAAACAAACTCTTCAGCTTTATATCTATCTTATATATAAAATTCTCGTGTCACAGTTTTCGTTGCCATACTTCTCCGAAACGGCTTGACCGATTCTCATGAAATTTTGTGAGCATATTCAGTAGGTCTGAGAATCGGCCAACATCTATTTTTCATCCCGAAATTCCCACGGGAACGGGAACTACGCGTGTGAAACCGCGGGGCGCAGCTAGTCTAATATATAAAATTCTCGTGTCACAGTTTTCGTTGCCATACTTCTCCGAAACGGCTTGACCGATTCTCATGAAATTTTGTGAGCATATTCAGTAGGTCTGAGAATCGGCCAACATCGTTTTTTCATCCCGAAATTCCTACGGGAACGGGAACTACGCGTGTGAAACCGCGGGGCGCAGCTAGTATTATATAAAAAAAATGTTAACCCCTATTGTCCCACTGCTGGGCAAAGGTCTCCCCAAACAATTTTTACTCTTCCAAATATAAAAAAATACAATAATAATATTCATTCCTATCTAACAGTCCGTTCAGCCAAAGTCGGGTCAAAGAACTTGTGTTCAGCGCGTTTTTTCCGAAGAATCCGAAGGACAGACGCCCGACTCACTGATAGACGGTTTTTTGTGTCGAAAGGAAATGACAAAAAACTGATAGTTGAGTGTTTATTTAGCACTTGATATTGCGATTATAGCGGCTTGTGTAAGACCAAATCCTACTTAATAATAATACTAGCAGCGCCCTGCGGTTTTACCCGCGTAGTTCCCGCTACCGTGAGAATGAGGGGATAATTTTTTGCTAAATACCTTCCCACTGAATCACTCTATGTATTAAAACAAACCGCATCAAAATCCGTTGCGTAGTTTTAAAGATCTAAGCATACATAGGAACATAGGTCAGAGAAAGCGTCTTTGTTTTATACTATGTAGTGATTATAAAGCCGAATGTTTGCGAGTGTGGATGTTTGTTCCTCTTTCACGCAAAAACTACTGAATGGATTTTAATGAAATTTGGTACAGATGTTCCTCATACCTAGGAATAACACATAGGATACTTTTTATCCTAAAACTCCCACGGGATTAGGTTCCACGCGGGTAAAACCGCGAGGCACAGCTAGTATTTAATTTTTATTTAATTTTCTATAATCGCTGTATCTATCGCGTTTTCGAAGTCATGCTAGCCTAGCTGTTTTAAATATGACTAAGACCTTCCCTAAACAGAACACAAGATTGAATCTTGTAGAAAACACAAGTCATCTTTTTTTATACATACCTAATTAGGTCACTTAATACTTGATATATTAAAACGATAGATCGATTTACTTATTGACTCGATCAAATTAAACATAAAATTAAAATTTTGATACTCAAATTATAATTGTAAATGTTGTGACGTTGTATGTAATTAAATATTTATTCGTTGTACCAAGCGATGCGATTTTCCTCGTTGAGTTGACCATTAATATCGTGGAGTAAGGATGTTTGTACAGAAAGGACGCTTGGTTGGGATGTAGGTAGTGGAGCATCTGTGAGGTATTCATATTCTTTATTATACTCACAATTTAAATTACAGTTGAATCTTATATACTAAAATGTACAAAGGCGAGCTTATCTCAGTAAGGGCCGATTTTTCCATCGCCAGATAACTTTTATTCGACGAATAAAATTGACGTTTGACAGATTTTGTATGAAATAAGTGTCAAAATTTCAAAGTTATTCGTCGAATAAAGTTATCTGGCGATGGAAAAATTGGCCCTAAATGAGATAACTAGTTTAATTAAAAATCTAATGTAAAAAATAATGAAATGGGTTCAATATTTCCTGAGATTAACACTTTCAAACAAACAACAAATCTTTTTAATATTAATTAATATTATTAAAATACACTATCGTTTTCGTTTAATAAAACGTTAATACATCGATGAAAATTTGGGATAAAATTATACTTAAAATTCATCAAAAACATTCCACATTCAAATTGCTTTAAAAAAAATAAACATCACAAACATAATTTCATATACAGATAATAATCATTATTCTAAATATAATATTATTTTAACGACGCCCAGAAAATGTTGGCACAAACATTCATTACTTTCTACCTCTGCAGAATTTTAATTGCCTGCATATCTTGAGCTTTCATTCCTAAGTTTTCTTATACACAGCAAGGATCAAGTCTAGTTGGTTTAAATGTAGCATTTAACTAAACCTCAACGCTAACGTTAGATGCATATCTAGTTACTTTAGTAATATAATATCGTCTGGCTTTGCTCGTATTTAAGATTTCACCTGCCCCTTTCATTTACTACCTTGCTACTCTTTCATTTTAGTTAGTAGGACTCTTGTATTCCGTCCGAGTGGGCACTACCGCATTGCCAGATATTCTGCTGCCAAACAGTAGTGCAAATCATTACTGCGTTCCAGTTTGAAGGGCAATGTAGTCAGTGAAATGACTGGGCACACGAGACTCACCAACTGATTGTTGTGATAAGGTCTGATTTTTCCATCGCCAGATAACTTTATTCGATGAATAATTTTGAATTTTTCACTGTTATTTCCTACAAAAATTGTCAAACGTCAATTTCATTCGTCTAATAAAAGTTATCTGGTGATGGAAAAATCAGTCCTTATCACACAATAATTTACTAACCAAATGATGTCTCAGGGTGATGAGCGCAGTACAGTGTTTCTGATTTTAATGGAGTTTTCATCAATAGATAGAGTAATAGACTGAGAGAGTAATTGCCGTAACCCTATATTATTTTTGGCGCAGTTGAATATTAGTGAATGGATATAACTTTCTGAGCGATCTTGTTACCCGCTACCATTCTGGAATCATCCTAAAAATAGTAAAGCGAGAGCTTGCCCTATTTCTAAATATATGGAGTTATTTTTTAATGACTTGTATGAATATTTGTTATGTCCATATTTAATTAAGCTGTTTGCGATTTCTTATTTGGCAGTGTTAAAAATATGGTACATACTCGTATACATAATAAGGAAAATAAACAAATATAATGTTTTGAATGGCCTGAAAAGTTCTATTGCAGAGTTAAAACTTAAATAATTATATTGGCACAGTGAGGAAGAAGCTTAATCATTTAAACACTGCGTGTTGGTGATTTCAAACTCTCAAATATACATAGTATTGCCCTGGAAAACTCCGCTGCAGACCAAATACCTCTCCCTCACTAATGACTTTAGTACACTAAGAAAAATGACGTAATCACCACACTAATGACATGTCAGTGATCTCAAATCCAAGCCATGGTCAAAAAATGACAAAAATGCATCTACTCTGTCCAAAAATAAAACTTGGTACCTCCTGTTTGGCAGACACGTACATAATACATGCCATTCTCATAGGTGATATTATTTACGGTATTATAACTGTTATTCATTAAAATACGCTAACGTTTGTAATCTTACATTTCTCTTTGAGGTGACTCTTGAGTGCAAGTCAATACATAATCGTTAGGGCTGGCACTTAAAACAAATTAACTATATTTAGTTTGTTTACGATACAAATACTTTTGAATGAACGTCGCAGATATTTCAAAAGAAAACTTAAAATAATCGATAAGCAAATGTAAAAAATAAATAATAAAAAGTTTCCAACAATGATCGTTTCTTAAATGTTATAAAATTATAACTCACAAATATTTTCATGTATTTTTCAATTAAATTCAAATTGTCATCTTATTACAACTGGCCACAGACCCTGAACTATATTACACCTACATTTATTATCACAAAGTACGTACACACATTCATACACAGATAACCATTAGGGGATTACCCTATCAGATACTGACCCCTAAAGTTCACTATATTTATTGCTCGGCCATATATTTTATTAAACTATAAGAAATTTGTAAAAATGGTGTCAAAAAGTTTTTAAAAATACAAATTTCACTATTCAAACTAGCAGCGCCCCGCGGTTTCAACCGCGTAGTTCCCGATCCCGTGGGAATTTCGGGATAAAACATAGTCTATGTCCGTTCCCAGACCATAAACTACCCCTGTACCAAAGTTCAAGTTATTCGGTTCAGTAGTTTAGCCGTGAAAAGGTAACAGACAGACAGGCAAGAGAAAATAAAATCTACAAAAAAAAACCTCATCACGTGCCAACCCTGCAAAGTAATTAATTAAAAACTCAAACTTAATAATTCAAATGTATCCAAAATAATCCACAAAATTAAACCAAAACAACCATCAATTGCCAAGTATTGCCAACCCTGCAAACATTCTGTAGTATCGTTAATCTATGACGTATAGCGTTACGTAGCCTATAACGACGCCAGTCGTTTCTCGTTCGTTATCGTTGCGGGCGTTGTTACGAATAGCTGCGCCGGCGCAACGCTTTACAATACCGAGTGTATTACTTTTTAATTTTACGTTGTATTCTTTTTTAATTTTAGTGTTGTTTTCTTTTTAATTGAAAGTTGTTTTTTTTTTACGTTGGTGTTGTTCTGTTTTTGGATTTTGTTGTTTTTTTTTTTTGTTGTGAGTATTGTTTTTTTTTTTTTTTACTTTTTTGCGTATGTTATTTTTTAGTTTGTGAGGTTTTTAACCTATTGCATAGGTTCTATCGAGGGCCTTGAGCGCGGGGACCGAATCCAGAAATTCCGTAACGAAAAAAAACCTCACGTTTTTATTATTTTTTTATCGAAAACTTTTTTTTTGTAAATTTTCCAAAAAGTTTTTATAGTAATGTAGACAAAGTTTTTATTGTATGAAGTCCCAAGTACGACATCAAAATTTCTAAGGTTAGGATTGCAATACAAAAATAAAAAAAAACAATTAGTTGATAAAATTGCTATGTAATAGCTTTACCGCGGCAGTCCCCGAGTGCCACACGTTTTTTTTAATTGTATGTTTGTGCGTTATACCTACTTATAAGTTTGTGATTAATACAGTGTGGTACATGGTTTCTCTTGTATAAATAAGGTTTTTCGTATTAATTGTTGGTTTTTAGTTTGTGAGTTTTAGTGATTAATTGTGTCCTTTAGTTTATGGTGTACAAATTCGTTTTCCGTGAGTATTTTAAGGATAAATAGTGTTCTGGAATACAACCTGTTTCCTCATAAAGTTTCATTAAAATTTGTACAGCCGTTTAACCGTGAAAAGGTATCAAATAAAATTAAAAGAGTGACTTTAGACTTAATATTGGGTATGGATTCTTGTTCCGCACTTGGCCAGCGTGGTTGACCAAATCACCCTAATACAGGGTAGGCTCGAGCCCCTCAGTGGGGACATTATATGAGCTGATGATGATGGATTATTGAGCCTTAATTCATCCATATCTGTTCAGCCATTTTTACATGACATGAGCTACAAACATAACTATAAGCAGTAGCAATATACAATAGGATAAATTATAATAATCTCCACTAATATTATAAAGGGATTTGTATTTTGTAATGAATAAACTCAAAAAGTACTGGACCGATTTCAAAAATACTTTCACCATTACAAAGCTACATTCACCCTGAGTAACATAGGCTATATTTTATCCCAGGATTCCCACGGGAACGGGAACCACGTGGATGAAACTAAATGTTGTATATTTATACATTTTTTCCGTTATGAACAGAGCGTGATGATTTTATATAACAAATAACGAAAGTGTGTTTGTTTGTTGTTCAATTACGCGGCAAAGAAATAACGGTATCAACTGACCTCTAACTATGTTTATTACCTGTATCTAGGGTATCACAAACACTCTCAAGGAGGGGGGCGCCGCCTTTAGTGCGGGCCCAGCGTTGGAATGCCGTAGTAGAAATCCCCCTCGGGATCCTACGGCACCCCAATGTAACGCGGACGGAAGTCGCTATGTTTTTAGTGGGTAGGCCTAGCCCTTCTGGCTGGGAGAGCCCTACATGCCCCGGGGGTCCTCCCAATATCGGCTCACGGTGGTATGCAGATCTATGCATTTTCACTGCGTTAAAAAAAAAAGGGTATCACAAACCACGGACACATTTGTGGATCAAATAATATATAAGTACTTAAAACGGGAATCGATCCCACCATCCTTATTTTTGACTTTCTACGTTAACATGTTTCCTTTTCACCGCTAAATTATGGCTTATGGTCCCGGGGAAGCACATAGGCTATGTTTTGTCCCAAAATTCCCACGGGATCGGGAACTATGCGGGTAAAACCGCTGGGCACAGGTAGTAGGCTATACTTATACATGAACTAGCTGTGCCCCGTGATTTTACCAGCGAAAATCCCAATCCCATGGGAATTTTTAGATAAAAAGTCAAAATTCCGCATTTAAAGTATCTACTACTATCATAAATAATGCCAACGGTATGCAATATGAGCCCAGCGGTGTTTCGTGCCAATGTTTCTAAGAATCATCGAAAATGGACGAGCATTTTAACATGTACTTCAAAAAAGATAACTCAGCATTCTTTTGAAGAATTTATTTTGATAGTTTTATTTTTAACATTAAAATAATTTTATAGTCTCGTCATAAAATAAGACATTCATATTCGTTGCGTGTTCGATTCCCGTGCGGGGTGAATATTTGTATGAACCACAAATGTTTGTCTCGGTCTGGGTGTGTGTGAATGAGTGTGTGTGTAGTTTCTGATACCCTAGATACAAGTGAAGAACTTAGGGGTCAGTTACTGTAATGAGATGATGGAGGGAATGATTATGTTATGTTACTAGTAGCGCCCCGCGGTTTCACCCGCGTAGTTCCCGTTCCCGTGGGAATACGGGGATAAAATATAGCCTATGTCACGCACTGATAAATTAGCTTTATATTTGTGAAAGAATTGTTGAAATCTGTTCAGTAGTTTCGGTGCCTATTCGTTACAAACAAACAAACATATAAACAAACAATCAAATCTTTCCTCTTTATAATATTAAGATGTAGATTAGATATCATACGCAGAAATCAAGTAAAAATAACGATTTATGATATAAAGTACATATTAAAATTCTTGAAACTAAATGAGTCAAAGAATTTCTCTGTTCATATATAATGTTTTATCTATCTAATACATAATATGTACATAGTATATAATCATTTCTTATATACAACGTGATCTTATTATATATAACAAAGAAGTTGTTCATCGATGGAATTTGTAGATAAGAGAATTTTTTATTAAATACTTACCTATTAAGTATCATTACATTTATAATTAGCGGCGCCCTGCGTAGTTCCCGTTCCCGTAGGAATATGGGGATAAAATTATGCCAAAAACCTGCCCACTGAATCACTCTATCTATTAAAACAAACCGCATCAAAATCCGTTGCGTAGTTTTAAAGATCTAAGCATACTTTACTTTAGCTTTTGCCCGCGACTTCGTCCGCGTGGAATAATGACTTCCGGCAGAATTTGGGATTTTCCCCCTTTTCTCTGCCAAACACGTGCCAAATGTCAGCTCTCTACGACCAGTAGTTTTGGCTGTGCGTTGTCTGTCAGTCAGTACTTCACTCAGTTACGGAAGAGTTTTATATCTAACTAGCAGCGCCCCGCGGTTTCACCCGCGTGGTTCCCGTTCCCGTGGGAATACGGGGATAAAATATAGCCTATGTTATTCAGGGTGAATGTAGCTTTCTAATGGTGAAAGAATTATTGAAATCGGTTCAGTAGTTTCGGAGCCTATTCGTTACATACAAACAAACAAACAAATCTTTCCTCTTTATAATATTAGTATAGACTAGCTGTGCCCCGCGGTTTTACCCGCGTGGTTCCCGTTCCCGTGGGAATACGGGGATAAAATATAGCCTATGTTATTCAGGGTGAATGTAGCTTTCTAATGGTGAAAGAATTATTGAAATCGGTCCAGTAGTTTCGGAGCCTATTCATTACATACAAACAAACAAACAAACAAATCTTTCCTCTTTATAATATTATATATAGTATAGATATATAAAATTCTCGTGTCACAGTTTTCGTTGCCATACTCCTCCGAAACGGCTTGACCGATTCTCATGAAATTTTGTGAGCATATTCAGTAGGTCTGAGAATCGGCCAACATCTATTTTTCATCCCGAACTTCCCACGGAAACGGGAACGGGAACTACGCGTGTGAAACCGTGGGGCGCAGCTAGTATAGGTATAGATTTTTAATAAGTCAAGCGTAGAGATAAAGACAAAGAAATGTTTAAAAAAACTCAAGAAACTAAAATATTTTAAAGTCTATACCTCATACTTATATAACGAAAAACTTCACTAACGAATTAGTCTGTAGCAAATCGTTACGGCGTTAAACGAAATATGACTCAACTTCTATATATAGGCAGTTTCCTTTAACTAAAACTACACAAATTTCGACTCAAATGAACCTGCAAATAAGGCTTATAATGCTATGAAAATACGCTCGCAAATAAAACTATTTTCGACTCTATTCCTTTAGCACTAAAGTTGAATTTCAATGTTGGTTTTGTAGTTTGTTGACAGGATATTAGACTTAATTGGCAAAGCAAATTAGGTCCAAAATAGTATGTTTGTAGTTTTCAGTATTTTTTACGTATTTGTTTCGCGGTTTTATATTGAATTTATGTCTGAATCGTTTTTGATGGATTCGTAACTGGTTTCAACTTGTACGAAACGTATTTGTCTGTCGAAGGCCACGTGTGAAGTTGGCAGTCGCATTGCTTGCTATGCCAAAGGTTGGATTCGATTCCCGTTCAAGGCAAAAGTTTTATGTCTGTTTATCATGGTGTAGGTAGGTGTTTTCTATCTATTCTAAGTAGATTATTATTTTTAAAAGTATCCATACATAGACGTATTTTAATTTTTTTTCTATTAATATATACATATAAACCTAAATAGTTATGTTAGTTTGAACGCGCTAATCTCAGGAACTACTGGTCCGATTTGAAAATTCTTTCATTGTTAGATAGCCCATTTATCGAGGTACCGCCTATAATCCGCGGTTTTACCCGCATAGCTCCCGATCCCCTAGGAATTTCGGGATAAAATATAGCCTATGTCCTTTCCCGGACCATAAGCTACCCCTGTACCAAATTTCAAGTCAGTCGGTTCAGTAGTTTAGCCGTGAAAAGGTAACAGACAGACAGAGTTACTTTCGCATTATAATATAAGTAAATTTATTTCCTCACGCTATGACCAATAGGAGAAGACCTAACGCGGGTTAAACCGCGTGGCGTTGCTAGTATACCATGCTTACGAAAGATGCCTTGAAGTAGGTCATCTATATACTGTGTATTACTTATATATCTACCAGTATCTTATCATTGTAGTACATAACAAGTGTCTTATGTATCAGATAACATATAAAGAAAATATGTAATAGAATAATGTTATTTGTTTTTGTTTGTCACAGCAATATAATAAGGAATACTAGACACATGTATTCAGCTCCATTCAGCGTTTGTCCATACAAAACAACGATTTTGTATGGTGACGATTCTGCTGCGTACGCGTCTCCATACAAAAGCGTTGTTTTGTATGAACCACGTCAAAAATCCGTTATAGTAGTTTTATTTTTAAACAAACTACTGTTTTTCCTTTTGATTATCCTATTAATGGAATGAAAACTATAATAACATCCGTCTCGTCTTCAAGTTAAAAGATCTAAGCGACAGTGGGAAGCGATTTATTTTATACTTGGTAGAAATATGGATCAATTACAAAATAAATTAAAAACCCACCCAAACCCAGTTACAAAAACTAGTACAATTGCGCATCACAGATAATACTAACGAATTGTAACGACGTCTGTCGTTACGTTATCCGTTATCGTCAGATATAAATCGTTGTACTAACGGTGTTACGGATATAGTGGATATGTTCAAGTGGTCTTGTCTTGGCAGGTATAGTTAACCTAGTTTTATGTATTTTTAGTTTATTATTTATTATTATATGGTTAGGTTATAATTAAGGAGGTAATGTCTCAATAACTACATAAAATAAATTGTAACTAAATTAGAAAATATTAATAAATTTAATTAAATAAATTGAATTAAATTAATAAATTGAATTGAATTAAAATATGGTAGTCGTTCGATGTATTTTAATATTGTTTTTTAATTTATCTATTACATACTATAAAGTAAATAGGACTTGTTAAGGTATTTATTTATTGTGTTTTAACCTAGTTTTTTGAAAATGTATTTATTTACTAGTAAAATAGTTTTATAGTTGTTATTTTACTCGCATAGTTCTCTTTTCCATGTGCATACCAGTATAAAAATATAGCCCATGTACTTATATCAGGTGATTACGTATTTATTGTTTGTGCTTTTAACCTAGTTTTTAATTTAATTTACTACTCTCGTCGGTCTCGCGGTTTCAACCGCGGAGATCCCGTTCCAGTAGAAATACAGGGATAAAAAATCGATAAAAGGATAAAACATCGTGGTCACGAGAAGATTGAAATAACTGCCCCGCGGTTTCACCCACATAGTTCCCGTTCCTGTGAGAATATGGGGATAAAATAAAGCCTATAAAACTGGCTGATAATATAGCTTTCTATTAGTAAAATAATTTTTCAAATCGGACCAGTAGTTCCTGAGATTAGCGCGTTTAAACAAACTCATCAGCTTTATAATATTAGTATAGACTAAAACACTTAAACGGATTTTTGTCGTGGTTGTATTTTGTTTTACATTTTCTGACGTTTAAGTGTTTTATTCTATGTGTAGTGTTCGTGTAAATCAAAGATATCAATTATTATAGACTAGCAGCGCCCTGCAGTTTTAGCCGCATAGTTCCCACTTCCGTGAGAATGCGAGGATAACATTGTACTAAAAACCTTCCTCTTGAATCACTATCTATTAAAACAAACCGCAGCAAAATCCGTTGCGTAGTTTTAAAGATGTAAGCATACATAGAGACATAGGGACAGAGCGGGAAGCGACTTTGTTTTATACTATGTAGTGATAATGTTAGAATAGATTTAAGTACATTATATACATTGTAAGGTTCGCCTTGATATTATTTATACAGCAACAGATAATATTATATCTAATTTATTTGAGTATCAATGTCGTTATAGACAATAGTTTATTATATATCATTCAAGGATAATAGCAATATAAGTAGTTTATATACGACTTCATCTACAAGTTTTACCTATAGTGCCACAATCGGGTCCATATTGGCTCACCTAAAGTTCTTTACCCGAAAATGTTTTTCCTAACTATTTGTAGTCCGAATGATCATTCTTCCTAAAAATTTTCATCCTAAAGTTTTAATTCATACTATTTGTAGTGCTACCGACGATGCTCATAACACTGATGTGTCCGAAAATTTTAATTACTAACATCATTAATGTAAATATATTTAAACTCCTACTGTTTTTTATCATAACGCTTTTATCCCTAAACATACTTACCATAATATTTTCACTCATGCTCAGAAAGAAACATTTACCAAGTGTAATAAAAAATATATACGGGTAGAAGATGATATTTATAGTTTTAATGATTATTATACGACTCGTTTACGGTTATGCTTATGGCCTAGGAGTTTACCATAACCATAATTAAAGGACCAATTCGGTTCTGGCACTTCGCCGGCCGCTGCCGCGGCACGCTCGCTGCGCTCGCTCGGCTCGTGCGTTGGGGTCATAGTTCTAACATAACCTAAACCAATAATTAGGAATAGGACCGATCCGTTACTGGAACTTGACTGAATGATTGGAGCAGGACTCTGGTTTTGCTCGCTCGGCTCGTGCGTTATGTTATACCTACATGTTATGTAAAAACAAAGTTACGAAAAATTTATGTATATAATATTGATTATAATAAATAAAAATAAATCTAAACAAAAAAGATATGACTTTGAATAATAGTATGAACGATGGTTATGTTGAGAAAATATAGGAAAACAAATGTTTCGGAATTAAAACATTAGTGACAAAGATTTTAGGAGTTGCGATTGTTAGAATAAAAAATGTTAGGAAGAAAATTTTCGGATTTCCAATTATCGGAGTTGAAATTTTAGGTGAACTTTGGCGCACCCGCCACAATCATGTCTGTGCCGGTAACAGCGTCGCTGTAATCGCATCTTTTGGTTGTCAGTTTATTGAAAACTAGCAGCGCCCCGCGGCTTCACCCGCGTAGTTCCCGTTCCCGTGGGAATTTTGGGATAAAAAGTATCCTATGTGTTATTCTGATGTATAAGCAAGATTATTGTAAAGTTTCATTAAAATCCATTCAGTAGTTTTTGCGTGAAAGAGTAACAAACATCCATACATACAAACTTTCGCCTTTATAATATTAGTAGGATGTATCCAAATGACATTAGAGTCACAATGACAATAGGAGCTTCCAATTTTGGCCGCCGGCACAGAAAATATTGTGACTCAATACTTGATATATGAGGATGATATAGTGATTGATTACATAATTTCCATATTTGAATTGCGATCTCGATGTCCTCAAGGTGACATAACAGTTATACCCTTGACCATGGAATTACGATTTCCCTGATAACCGTTTTGTTATTTTATTTTATTAAAAACAAATATGACGCTTTAGGATTATTTATTATAAGATTTGTTTAATGATAAAATGAAGGTTTTGATGTTACTTATTAACCGGCACAGAAAACTTGGTGACTCTATACAATAAATATCGGGACACGTATTACACATCGCCATCGAGTCCCGAACTAAGCAAAGCTTGTACTAGACAGACATACTTGTATAATTTTTTGAATGTAGGTACATATTTAGAATACGTAGAAAGCAGATCAATACAAACAGACATATTCATGTACAAAAATGTTTGTCTTGAGCACGAATCGGACCCGTAACCTTCGGCATAGCAGGCAGGGTCCACTAATCATATATAAAACTAGCAGCGCCCCGCGGTTTCACTCGCGTAGTTCCCATTCCCGTGGGAATAAAATAAAATAAACAGGAATAAACTATAGCCTATGTCACTCGCTGACAATATAGCTTACCATTAGTGAAACAATTTTTGAAATCGGTTCAGTAGATCCCGAGATTACCCCGTACAATTTAACAAACACACAAACTTGACTTCTTTATAATATATGTAAAGATAAGTAATATGTATTACTTACTTACAAAATTTCAAATATTAGGCTTAGCTGGCAGGTGCATGGTACCGCACAGACTTTAAGTATCATCATTATCAGCCCATCTTATAAGCGTCGAAATAACGAATATACGGATTACAAATTTAAAAACACATTGGTACTTGTTAAGATCGAACCAGCGCCTTCAGAATGGAAGTCAAACACCTAAACCATTATGCCATCGATGTTCTCTTTAACATAAGTATCTAAAATACAACTAAATCAATCTAATTAGGAATATCACAAAAACTTTAATTAGGAGTAACGTAAAACTAATCAATTTCGTACTTCCATTCATCCATACAGTTACGGCCTGTTACCGTTGACACTTAGTCCATACGACTCACTCAGTTTGTGATTAGCCTATAAACTATAATTAGGTTCCCTTAATTACTGGTGATTAGGCACAGTAGTGAACCTAGTATGGTATGGATTACTTGCTATTTGGGACGGCTATATAACCGTTAAGTAACGTTATTATAGTGATGGTAGGCCGCAGTGGAATGTCATCTTGGTGACATGGAAATCGCAATTAAGATAAATCTATCGTCCCTCATTATATCAATTGTCAACAGATTTTTAACTATAGAAATAATAGGGAAGATTTTATTATTAAACGAAACGTACGTCATTATATATAAGTATGTTATACAACGGGAGTGCAGAGCGAGACGCCGTCGGCGCGGGCGTATCGCACTCATCCTCCTGATGATGGCCACCGGACGTGGCTGAAACTAGTCGAGGGAATCGACTTAAATAAGTACGTACTAACATCCCGTTGTATTATATACTTAATAGGGAAGAATCGCGGTTTTTAATTTTAGAATCGTTTCCATCCTTTAGATGGCATGCAAATCTATCTCTGTCAGTTGCAGGAATAGGTAACATCATCGACAGTTTTCACGGATTGAATTTTCAAAAGTTTAATAGTTGGTTTACCGAAATGATATATACTGGCTTTTGAAGATTAAAAAATGTACACGTAACTTCATGCATCAACTTTATTTTTCTAAAATCACATTAAAGTTTTCAAATCTATTAATTATAGCGCCAAGTGTAACGCACTCAACTTATTGTTCTCAATCACGTGCTGCGATCGTCTGTCCATTGATATTTGGCTCAAGGGCGGTCACAGAAAAAGTTGTTTAAAAAACTCGCTTTTTTGGTGGTTTACGTTAAATTACTACTAGTATATTATATAAGTCTTGTTTATAATAATTGTGTACAGATTTACTCGCATATTTCCCGTTTTTTAAAATCCCGCCAAAGTTAGAAGACTATTTTTGTCTATGTTTCCCTTTTTTTTTTGTTGCGGTCTGGGTGTGTGCTTAGTTTCTGATACCCTAGATACAAGTTACGAACTTAGTTAGGGATCAGTTACTGTAATGAGATGATGTAGTGAATGATTATGTTATGTTATTTCTCCACTCCGCATACCGTACAGTGTTTTATATCATTTTATTTCTTATTTTTAAGTCTACTTTTACGTACGATTTTTTTGTTCTCTTTTTCGAAAACATTTTTGTTGAACCATATTAACCATGTTTTCTCTCTTGTCTACAGATCAAAAACGATGCAACAATATTGAAAAAGCAACAAATGCGTTTACTATAAGTTGAGTTTTAGTGTAAGTGTAACAACGTTTGATACAACCGCAAAATGTCACATCATTTTGTCACTGTCTGCATGTTTTGCCTGCTCTGCGCAGCGCATACGTGCGCGTCACATATAGACGTGAAAAACAGCGTCAAAACATACGAACATCCAGCCGAACACCACATAGCTTTAGACTTGGAAGAAAAGAGAAAGGTAGATTCAAAACTGAGATACCAACATAAGCTACAGAAGATTAGAGGCAGGAGTAAGAGAGAGACGAAAGATGTGAACCCTAGTAATTATATAGCGCAGATATTTAGTATTTATGGTGATGGCGAGAGTAAGACGATGAATTTGACCGGGTTCAATAGGATGCTGGTGGAGTTGGATCTTAATAAGTTGATTGAAGGCGGTGTTGATACTGAAACTAGGACGTATTTCCATGGGAGGAATAATGAACAGGATACTGTTGTTAATGTAAGTATTTTTAGATTTTTTATTTGCCCTTTTAGTGCATGGCATACTCATACATTCTTCAAACTTTTGCGTATGCGTTTAGTTATACATAGTTCTCTAAGTGACGTCATTCTTTATTCAAAATGGCGGATCGCCAAAGATGGCGGACTCGTTCTTTTACTTTGACTGTAGGAAAAAATAATTTAAAGTCTAATCATACAAAAATGACTGAACAGATTTGAATGAAATTTGACACACTTTATCCCGAAATTTCAATGCGATTTAAACTCACGTAAAACTGCGAGACACAGGTTTCTAATTTTCTCCTTCCATACACACATCCAAACCAACAAAATATCTTATTTCATACACAAAATTAAAAATAACTTATTTCATATCAAAAACTTCTTTCTTTTTCAGTGCGTAAGCAGCAAAGACCTAATAAACACAGTAAATACAAGATTAAAAACACACGATCACGACCACGATCATTCTCTAGCACACGAGGGTTATGATGATGAACCAATCATTCATCAGAACACGCTCCAATCACTATGCCCCATACTCCTATATCAACAGCTAGCCAACACCAGCATAGAACGCAGTGGATGCGTCAAAGAAACTAACTTACCGAACTTGGAAGTACAAGAAAGACGAATAGAAAACGCGTATTCCAAAAATATGTACGCTGTATGGCTTTACTCGTCACTAAGCATAGCTGCTATCAGTGCCTGTGGGTTGCTAGGTGTAGCAGTTATTCCTATCATGCATAAGACGTATTACAACCATCTGCTACAGTTCCTAGTAGCATTAGCAGTTGGTACCCTCTGCGGTGATGCGTTATTGCACTTGATGCCGCATGCAATGGTGCCAGAACATGATCATGATAACCCAACGGCTGTTGGACTTAGAACGTCTCATGATGACGGTATGTGGAAAGGGTTGGCTGCTATGTTGGGGGTAGTATTCTTCTATTTTACTGAAAAGGGGTTGACGGTTGTAGTTGAGTGGAGGAAGAGAAGGCAAAAGTTGGAAGAGGATAAGCTTCCTACTCGTGTAAGAGTGCTCAAAGACGAAACTGTAGGCGGTTGTTCAGGTGGCTCAAAAGCACCAATCACAAACTCCGCTTCCAATTCTCTACTAAAGATTTTCAAGAAGGATGAAAAGAGTGATCCTACAACAAAGACTTGTAAGCACAAATACTCTGAATATCCTTATTGTTACGATGAAATCGACACGGAAACTCGCGACGATCATCATATGAGAGACGGACAGGTACCTCCGAGCCCAAAAGCTAAGAACAACAGTAATAATTCTGTTAGCGTCGTGTCTTCTAACGCTCTCAATACGGAGAATAAAGAGGAACCGACAGCTAAGGATTGGTTGCTGAAATCTGAAACTCCGGGCGTTGAAATGAACAATATTAAACATAAGGATGAAAGTGCTAAAGACTTGAAAGATGGAGATAGTTATACTGTTATACTGAGGTGAGTTGTTTTAATTATTAATCTAGATATATATTAGGACTAATACACTGATAGACAGACAAACTTACAGCCTGAAGTTGGGTCTAGAATCGAGACTTTTTGTATCTAAATTCCATATGAGAAATACTCTTTTTCTTTGAAAGACATAAAATATTTGTAGCTTCAATACTCCTTCTAGAAAAAGTTTCAATTTTGGAATGAATTGTTCTAACTAAATCGTGGTCTATCGGAATTCCTCATTATTATTCAGATAGTTTCTTACACTCGTGAAATATGATTGCTTGATTTGGTTTTTATCAGAAGCATCCACATCAACGTGGCATACCATAGTCCTGGTGGAAACAGTGGGTTCAAGATAGAGACGAAAGAAGAAGAAGTGGGTTCAAACCACATTTAAAGCAGAAACCTTACAGAATCCCACACATAAACACTAACTCCAGAATTTCATGTCCTCATGTCCACAGAGAACACTCTCGCGCTCACCACGGCCATTCCCACGCCCACGGCCACGTCCACGCCCCACCATCATCCATCGCGTCGGTCGCCTGGATGGTCATCATGGGCGATGGCCTGCACAACTTCACCGATGGAATGGCTATAGGTATGTTTTATCGAAGCCTAAAATGAATAAATTATTTCGATTTTGATTCTTTCTTAAATTCTATTTTTTATTATATTATTACTAGGTGCTGCGTTCGCGTCAAACATAGCCGGTGGTTTCTCAACGGCAATAGCTGTACTGTGCCACGAGTTACCGCACGAATTGGGTAAGATACTGTGATTTTTTTGATTGATTAGACTTCATTCCTCCCCAAATCGACTTCAATTGACTTCACATTACAGATTATTGAATAAAACCCATTCCCAGGTGACTTCACAGCACCAACTGACCCTATTCCCAATCGACTTTATTCCTCCCCCAATCGACTTCATTCCTCCCCAATCGACTTCATTCCTCCCCCAATTGACTTCATTCCTCTCCCCAATCGACTTCATTCCTCCCCAATCGACTTCACAGAAGAGACTAATGAATTCTACCCTATTTCTCACTCCTTGTGACTTTACAATCTTTCCTTAGACTACTTTACAGTTCTTCTGACTAACGAAGTGACTTTGTTTCCTCCACAATCGACTTCAATCCTCACTCAGTCAACTTCAGACTACTAACTTACCCCCTACTCTCCTCAGGCGACTTCGCAGTCCTACTGAAGGCGGGCATGTCAGTGAAGCGCGCGGTGTGCTACAACGTGCTGTCGTCGCTGCTGTGCGTCGGCGGGATGGTGTGCGGCGTGTGCGCCGGACACGCGCCCGACGCCACGCGCTGGCTCTTCGCCGTCGCGGCGGGCATGTTCCTGTATATCGCGCTTGTTGATATGGTAAGGGAGTGATGTTATTAGCTATGTACCTCCTTACATAGAACATGTTTTAGATATCATGTTTTTTAGTAACATTTACTGCTCAAGGCATCCGTGATCGATTTCTTGATAGAAATAATCAACATTTTTTTTTAAACTTCCGGGTTCGATTCCCGTAGTAAGTAATAGATTTTTTTCTAAATCTTTGAATGCAATTTTAAATTTTACTAAAATCGATGACATGGTTCCTAAGAACAGATCTTTGTATCTCTATAGTTTTATACTTCCCCCACTGACCGTTCTATAAGGGCCACCCTGTATATTTATTAATCACTACATAGTATAAAACAAAGTCGCTTTCTTTGTCCCTATGTATGCTTAAATCTTTAAAACTACACAACGGATTTTGTTGCGGTTTTCAGTAATAGATAGAGTAATTCAAGAGGAAGGTTTTTAGCAATTTAATTTTATCCCCACATTCCCACGGGATCGGGGATTACGCGGGTAAAGCCGCGGGGCACAGCTAGTATACTTATATTTCTTTACTTATTATATTTTTTTGTCCTCAGATGCCAGAGCTAAGCACATCTCACAGTAAGGAGGGTACCCTCTGCCAATGCATACTGCAGTTGATGGGCCTTGCGACCGGTATTGGGATCATGTTACTAATAGCGCTATACGAACACGATCTCAAAACATTATTCGGGTAAAAAAAAAAATTTCGAAAAAAAAAAAATGAAAAAAAAAATTTTTTTCGAAAAAAAATCTTTATTGTCGAAAAAATCTTTTTTGGATATAAAAACTTTTTTGTAAGAATCCAACTTTTTCGAAAGTGACCATCATTTTTCGAAAATAATCAACATTTTTTCGATAAAAATAAAATCGAAATTGTCGAATAAGTCAAAAATTTTGGGAAAAAAATATCTCAGATGGGACCACCAGGAATTGATATCATACACTCGAAATTACATGAAAATCGGTGCAGCATTTTGCATTAAAATAGTCATTTATTGCTCGAATTTTTAAAGATGAAAATTAAATTCTTTAAAAAAATCATCGTACTTAAAAAGAATATTATTGTGTTATTTGCAAATTGGAACATAATTTGATAAATTGCATTTCTGCTTTTGAAAAATGTTTTTACTTTAGCTGGGAAATGAACCCTGGACTATGCTGAACTTAGTTAACTTGGTAAATATCCTAGCTGTTAAATATTTTGATTGTAAAATACGCTTTTTCGAAACTTATTTAGATTTATTCAAAAATGCTTAAAATACAATGAAATGTGATTTTAAAATTTTCTTACTATCTTTATAAACGTTGTTTAACTTTTTAAGTGTTACTTAAATTTAGTTGTAATTTAATTAAAGAAACAAAAATATTAATTAAGCACTGGCAACACCAAATTGTACTTAAAATAGCCCAAAAGACTTACAAGCCTAAATCTTAAAAAATACTTAATGCTAAATAATAGCAACACTGAACAAAACTTTAAAATGGCAACACTTACTGAGTCACAATCTTTTCTGTGCCGGCGGTCAAAATTGGAAGCTACTATTGTCATTGTGACTCTAATGTCATTTGGATACATTTTCATTAAACTGACAACCAAAAGATGCGATTACAGCGACGCGTCACCGGCACAGAAAAGATTGTGACTTTAAAATAAATTAAGCGTTTGACAAAACAATGGCAATAATAAGGCCTATTCAAGAAGTAATAATTATAAAAAAACAAATGTTTCTGGATAAGTCTATCCATTGACTGTTAAATTTTTTTAAATGAAAACTATTTTAAGACCAAAATTATATTTTTTTTTTGTGTTTTGAAACTACTTTTTAGTGATTAATTTTGAAATTATTTGAAATGTTATTGTAATTTCAATAAAATTTTACTTAATTCAGTATATAACTATAAAATTATACGTTCCTATGTTTTCCCGATTATTAAGTAGATCCGATAATACTTTATTAAATTACCCCAAATTTTTACCCGAAATCTGGGGAGATTTTTTGGTAATGGCAACACTGTCTTTGGTGATACCAGTCGGCAGAATCATCCTGTTTAAAAGGATAAATTGTGTATTTAGATTCTAAAAATGTGTATATTGAAAATTCCCGAAATATTGGGAAAAATTGTATAGAATAATGTATAATATATTTTCTTTTAATGTATAATCTTAAATCGATTTGTGATTTTTATTATTATTTGCATTATATGTGCATAACTAACCTACTTCACCATCTTCAAGTAACGTTCCGAGTAACTACTCACAAGTTTTGTCTTTGTCACTTGATAGTTGGTGAGTAACTGTACTTGGCGAGTAAATCTACTTGGTGATCAAGTTTACCTGGTTAGTATATTTACGTAACCGTACTTGGTGAGTACCGGTACTTTGTAAGTAACTTTACTTGGTGAGTAAATTTACTTGAAGGTCGTGAAATAGGTCCTAAATATAATAACTGTCAATTAGTGTAACTCTTGGCTAAAAACTTTCTCGAATAAAAATCTAAAACATATTTTGAAAGAGATTTAATTTTGAAACAATTAATCGTAGTGACATCGAAATTTAAGATCAGACAATATATTTGTATTAAAACTGCGTTTCTCTTAATTATGTAAATCTCGGTTGTGTATATTGTATATATTCGCAGTAGAATTTAGTTTTTCTTTCTTTCATTATACTAACTGTGCCACGCGACTTTACTCGAAATGGTATAATACTTATAAACCCTCTTGAATCACTTTATCTAATGCTGAAAACTGCATGAAAATCCGTTGAGTAGTTTAAAAGATTTAAGCGACTCAATTTAATACTATGTAAATATCATTAACTAGCAGCGCATCGCGGTTTTATCCGCGTAGTTCCCGTTCCCGTGGGAATTCGGGGATAAAATATAGTCTATAACCTTCCTCGATAAATGGGCTATCTAACACTGAAATATTTTTTCAAATCGGACCAGTAGTTCCTGAGAATAGCGCGATCAAACCAACAAACTTTTCAGCTTTATAATATAAGTATAGTTGAAGAGGAATGTAAGAATTAAAATTAAATTCTACTGCGACAAGAAACTCTGATTCCTAATTGTAATAAATGCTTATTTAGATAATATGTGGATATTAAAATCATTTAATTTGGAAACTTTGAAAAAAATATGCTGCTTACCATAATGAAATAACATAACACAATCATTCACTCCATCATCTCATTACAGTAACTGACCCCTAAGTTCGAAACTTGTATCTAGGGTATCAGAAACTACGCACACACTCATTCACACACACACCCAGACCGAGACAAACATTTGTGGTTCACACAAATGTAATATAACATAGTTATTGAACATGTTTTATAACGCAGACGTGTTATATAATATACTAGCGACGCCCCGCGGGTGAAACCCGCGTAGTTCCCGTTTCCGTAGGAATATGGGGATAAATTTGCTAAAACACTTCCCACTGAATCACTCTATCTATTAAAACAAACCGCTTCAAAATCCGTTGCGTAGTTTTAAAGATCTAAGCATACATAGGGACAGAGAAACACAGACTGTGTTTTATACTATGTAGTGATGATTTTAATATCCACAAATTAAATGAAAGTAGATTTTCTATATCAACAAACATTTTTCTAATAAAATACTTGTAAAATAATATAAAACTTATCTATATTGATTATCCGACTTGTCTTAACTTGGGAGGGTTATGCGTTATACGTTAACCATGAAAAATATTAACTAAGTATGTATTTATGTTAAAACAGGAATAGAATCCTACTCCAAGTACTTAAGATAATATCTAGTAATATTTTATTAAAATCCGTGCTTCCGTCTAACTTTTTAAATTATTTTTTACTAGACTCAAATATGCATATAAGTACAATAAATAATTTCACAATCTAATTTAACTAAGAGCTTATTTTTCAATCAACTTTATTCGAGGAATAATTTTGAAATGTTGACAGTTATTTCATACAAAAAATTTAAAACTCCCCCAACACAATTACTTTCAAACCCCCATAACTTTTAAACGGGTCAATTTTTCATCAAACATGTCTAAGAACACTCGCACATTAATCCCCTTTAATACCAAAAAAAACTAAATTGAAATCGGTCCATCCGTTCGGGAGCTATGATGCCACAGATCGACAGATACACACACACACAGATACGTCAAAATTATAACACCCCTCTTTTTGCGTCGGGGGTTAAAAACTGTCAAACGTCAATTTTGTTCCTCGAATAAAAGTTATCTGTCGTTGAAGAAATCGGTCCTTAGGATTATAAATTGTTCTCATAATTCTCCCAAAAACAATTTTACATAAAAGATATTATCACCAGGCTATTTTAAATCACATAAACGAGATGGCGCTATATTATTTGAATCAAACTTATTCTTTTAAACAAATTCAATGACGCTACAAATTTATCTGTGCCGGCGGCCAAAATTGGAAGCTACTATTGTCATTGTGACTCTAATGTCATTTGGATACATTTTCAATAAACTGACAACCAAAAGATGCGATTACGACGCTGTGACCGGCACAGAAAGTGGCTCAATACTTTTTACGAAAATTTAATTAAGCGCCATCTATTAGTAACAAATCCAAACTTGTCAACTTAGTTCGTTCCTAATTATAATTATTAATGATTTGTAATTTCATGCATTTTTTTGGTTCTATTTTTTTAAAGTACGCTGCTGTTACGCTGCCGGAAAAACTTAAGCTCTTTTTAAGAGCTTAAGTTTTTCCGGCAGCGTTTTGTTGCTTTTTTCTGAATCGAGTCATTTTTTCCAATGGCAATACTGTAAAATGTGAATAACTGCGTATGGCAATAACAACAAACTTTTTTAACCCAGAAGGGTACAGTCAGTAAAAAAATATGGAAACTAATTAATTAAAAAATAAAAAAATAATTAAATTACAGTAATTTAAACCTTTCTAAGACTAAATAAGAACCAAAATATGTTTTTCAATTATATTTCTATCACTTATTTTTCTATAATAGATATAATCAAAAACTTATTTTGGTTTAGAAAAGTGTTAAGAAAAGGTTTAAATAACATAACATAATAACACTCCATCATCTCATTACAGTAACTGACCCCTAATTAAGTCCGTAACTTGTATCTAGGGTATCAGAAACTATGCACACACTCATTCAGACACCCAGACCGAGACAAACATTTGATTATCTTGACATATTTCTTACTCTGACTGTATTTTAGCGTAAAAAATGACTCGATTTAGAACAAAACTAAAATTGAAAGTATAATTTTGCTATTGTAATTAGTATATGTTAATATTGTAAGGTATTATTAAGTTGTTAAGTGCCCGATGATTGTTTCCGTGATCGTTCGAATGTCTGTCTGTTTCTATGATACATACTATTAAAATCATTGCCAAACTTTGAAATACAGTTTTATCATTTAACTCCCTTTTAGATTGTCTTCTATTGGTCGTATTGGTCATTTCTCCAGACCTTTTAATTATGTCCCGGGGGAAATGCTTTGACGCATTCATTCACCGTGTCCGGTTCACATCTCCTCATATTTTATCTCTCCAAAAAGTAGCCACCCCCACCGCACTACTAGAGGCCTCCATCAATTCCGATCGCATTGACGCATCCCCGCGCCGAATCAGCGGGGTGTGTGGGACTCGCCCTCCACCAAGATGTAGCGGTGGAGGTCCTACCCACTAAAACCCCCGGGGGCGACATCGCCTGGGCGCTGAGTGCCGGCGCAACGGTAAGCGGGCCGCATATCCGCTACGCCGGCGGCGATTTCTCCAGACCTGACGCCATCAAAAAACTTACAATAATGTAATTTTCTTATACAGTATGTTTCAAATTTAATTATGTTTAATACGAATGAATCACGCTGTATTTTTAAGTCCCAAAACAAACATATTACACTGTCCCGTTCATACTCAAAGGCTTGACCGCGCGCGACAGGGACGCGATGACTGTGACGTGCGACATCACTTTGAGCGACATTCACAGACACTATACGTGTGTAAAATGTCTATGTGTTGCTCGCATAGAGATAGTACACATAGAGCAGGGAAGGCATACGGCTGCCTGTAAGTGGAAACGTCCTATGCTTAGAAAGAGAGAGAAGAACGCGGGGTGCGCCAAAGTTCACCTAAAATTTCAACTCCGATAATTGGAAATCCGAAAATTTTCTTCCTAACATTTTTTATCCTAACAATCGCAACTCCTAAAATCTTTGTCACAAATGTTATAATTCCGAAACATTCAACTGCATAAAGTCAGTAGCAATAAACATCTTTTACACTTTTATTTGTTTTCCTATATTTTCTCAACATAACCATCGTTCATACTATTATTCAAAGTCATATCTTTTTTGTTTAGATTTATTTTTATTTATTATAATCAATATTATATACATAAATTTTTCGTAACTTTGTTTTTACATAACATGTAGGTATAACATATAACGCATGAGCCGAGCGAGCAAAACCAGAGTCCTGCTCCAATCATTCAGTCAAGTTCCAGTAACGAATCGGTCCTATTCCTAATTATTGGTTTAGGTTATGTTAGAACTGTGACCCCAACGCACGAGCTGAGCGAGCGTGCCGCGGCAGCGGCCGGCGAAGTGCCAGAACCGAATTGGTCCTTTAGTTATTGGTTGAGTTATGGTTATGGTAAACTCCCAGGCCATAATCATAACCGTAAACGAGTCGTATAATAATCATTAAAACTATAAATATCATCTTTTACCCACATATATTTTTTATTACACTTGGTAAATGTTTCTTTCTGAGCATGAGTGAAAATATTATGGTAAGTATGTTTAGGGATAAAAGCGTTATGATAAAAAACAGTAGGAGTTTAAATATGTTTACATTAATGATGTTAGTAATTAAAATTTTCGGACACATCAGTGTTATGAGCATCGTCGGTAGCACTACAAATAGTATGAATTAAAACTTTAGGATGAAAATTTTTAGGAAGAATGATCATTCGGACTACAAATAGTTAGGAAAAACATTTTCGGGTAAAGAACTTTAGGTGAGCCAATATGGACCCAAGAACGCGGTACTCTAACTGTCTCTCTACTGACGTATGATATAAAGGCTTAGAGGTGACTGAAGGTGACGCGTCTGCTGCATGAAGTTACTGTAAATAAGGTCAAAATATGATTTACTAGCTGTGCCCCGTGGAACCTTATCCTGTGGGAATTTGGGGATAAAAAGTATCCTATGTGTTATTCCTAGTTATAAGGAACATCTACCGAATTTCATTAAAATCCATTCAGTTTTTGCGTGAAAGAGGAACAAACATCCACACTCACAAACATTCGGTTTTATAATATTATGTATGAAAAAAACATGATTTTCAAAGGATATATAAATTTATTCATTGATACAATAATTCAGTACAAGTAGTGTTTGCGTTAAGGAGTGAGTCGTTTGGGGTCCCGCGGGAACATAGAGGTCTTCCGGATGTTGTCCAGACCGAGGTACAGCATCACCACGCGCTCTAGGCCAATGCCTCCACCTGGAGAAATATATGGTCAAAATATTATTAGTTCAGTCATTTGGTCGAATAAATAGAGGTTACCTGGAAAGTTTTCCGGAAGTTTTGAAAATTGACAATTTTATAGATTTTGATATGCTCTTTCCAAATTTCAACTTTGCCACCTCGTATGTTTGCCGCTCGCATCGCCATATTGAACAATGTAGGAAATTTCCTCTACTCGTATTTTATGTAGATATGTTTTTCTTGTAAAATGCTTCGGAAAGGAAAAAACTGCTTTTGGGCGCCATTTTTTCAATATGGCGGTGCGAGCGGCAAACATACGAGGTGGCAAAGTTGAAATTTGGAAAGAGCATATCAAAATCTATAAAATTGTCAATTTTCAAAACTCCCGAAAAACTTACCAAGTAAAAATACTAAATGACTGTACTATATGGGAAATATGGTCAAAAATATTTCAAAAAGTTATAAAAAAAAAATGAATAAGACGAGTACAGTCAAACATTTTATATTTCTAAGCATACTTTAATATGAGAATTAGTTTTTCAAGTTTGATAAAATATTCTAAAAACAGTAGTAATTTCCACACATCTATGGTTCCAAGTTCAAATCCCGGTTACGGGAACATATGTAGTATAAAAATATGCCACACGTAGCACGATCTTAGGTAAATCCCTGCTAAGGTGAAAATTGGAAATGTACATATTTTCTGAGTGTATAAAAGGTACATATTTACCTGCATGAGGTGGGCATCCCAGTCTGAAGGATTCTATATACGCGGCAATCTTGCTTATGTCTGAAACAATAAATAATTTAAACTTGAAATTTGGTTGTGACGTAGCTTATAGTCCGGGGAGGACCTAGGCTATTTTATCCCGAAATTCGTAAGTGTTCACGCATCTACTGCGTGATGACCTGTCGACCGGTTGGCGGACGGGAGGGGCGCGGACGGCCGCCCGACACACCTTCACTTCGGACCGAGGCATCGCCGGGAACGACTCACGCGTTTTACCTTTATCTTAAGTATATCCCCCGTAACGGCGTCTTGTTATATCCAAAAATACATTAATTATTATACAGTCCACTCTATTATTTAAAGTCCCAATTAGGACCCTTAACATTGGTCCTTCGAGCCGTCAAAAGGCACCACGTATCTTTCGAAGAAATCGTCGTTAACGGACTTTGAACACGCGGTCACCACGTGCGCCGCGCCGTGACATCGCCTGGCAAGCAGTTTGAAGTCGACTATTTCAGGGAGTCTTCAAGATTAAGCCCACGCAAACATCGACACAGGATTTGGGAAGTCTTCCATATGACCGCAGTGCAATTTCGACGAGAATAGTGTCGAAATACACCGAGTCCTCACTTCGCCATCTTGATGTTCACTAGTGGTTTGCGTTACAACATTTTGTGAGTTTGTTCCAATTTTATTACTTCATTTTCCTTTTCAAATATTGCATTTTGCATCTTCACATAAAATAATTACATACCTAAAATCGTTCTATTGCCTTCTATTGCCCTTATTTAGTGAGACATTCAGACATTTTACAAGCACGCTAAATACAATTCAATAAAATAAATACTTCATAATATAAACAAATCTCTTATCTCTAAATAGCACTGTTGCATTCAAGTTCTAGGTTGCCTATTGTGTTTAAACCAGTTCAACGCATTCTATGCACGGCTAATTACTCACAGCTGTTTTTACGTTATACCTTTTTCTTAATTACATAACATGGCAAACGAAGAAATTTTAATTCGAAAACGCAGTGCTATGAAAGCAAAGCTTACAAATTTTTCTAATTATATCAGCATACTGCTTAGCTGTGAATCCCTTTCCGACCTTCAGCGCTTAGAATTGGAAGGACGCTTAAGTAAATTTGATGCTTTATATGAGGATTTTGACGCGTTACAGCTGGAGATCGAGGTCCTCATGGACAAGCCAACAGAAGCATACGAAGAACGGGCCAAGTTTGAGGAGCGTTATCATTCGTTGGCTGCGCAAAGCCGCCGGCTGCTGCTTGTGGCTAGCAATGAGACCGCGTCCCGTCATCACAACGAGTCCGTAGCGGGTTCAATCGCTGGTTCGCGCAGACACTCAGGTGCATCGTTCCATCATAATTTTGTTCGCTTACCAAAAATTGATTTACCTAACTTTGATGGTAGTTATCAGTGCTGGCTCGAGTATAGGGACACATTTTTATCATTAATACACAATAGTGAGAGTATAGATAACATAAGTAAATTTCATTACCTTCGCGCTTCACTTAAAGGACGCGCGCAACAAATAATTAAAAACTTAGATTTCAAAAGTGAAAATTACCAGTTAGCTTGGAATTTATTGTGTGAGCGTTACGATAATAGCCGACTTTTGATTTACAATCACGTACAGGCGTTGTTCGACGTCGAACACGTAACCAAAGAGTCGAGCACTTGTTTACGCCGTTTAATTGATGTCATCAATAAAAATATTCGTGCATTAAAAGCTTTAAATGAGCCCACGGAGCACTGGGACACTATAATAGTTTTTATGATGGCTAGTAAACTAGACCAACTAACTAGTAGGAATTGGGAGGAATATCGCAATACATTGCCCAAATCTCCATCTCTTTCTCAATTTTGTACATTTATAAGTAATAAAGCTGATTTATTGGAAACTTTAGAGCACAGCTATCATATAAACAAACAAACAAAATTGGAAACTAAACCTAAAAGTTTTATGGTCGCAACAAATAATCAAGATAATTTAAAATCTAATTTTAAACAAAACACAAAAATTAAATGTCCCTTATGTTCTAGTGATCACCTTTTATTAGCCGATCCTAAATTTAATATTCCATCAGTAATAGATATTTTAGTTGGCGCTGATCTTTTCTGGAGCGTTCTAGGTTCCGCATCAATAAATCTGGGTAAACACCAGCCTAAATTACGTGACACTAAATTAGGATGGATAGTGTCAGGCCCTGTAGCTCTTCCATCACATCTGTCCTCTTCAAAACAGTCACATTTTTGCAATTTTTCATTGAGTGACCTCAACACAAATATTAGTCAGTTTTGGGAACTAGATTCGGTTTCTTCTACGCATTGTCAATCCCAAGAAGAGAGGTCGTGTGAAGAGAATTTTCACCACAATACATACCGCAATAAAAATGGTCAATTTGTTGTTACCATTCCTCTTAAAAGGGAACCTAGTGTTTTAGGTCAGTCGTTTGAGATGGCTAAACGCCGTTTCCTATCATTAGAGCGCCGCTTTCAACGTGATCCTGCCTTCAAAGACAGATACGTCGCCTTCATATAGGAGTACGAGAGTCTTGGCCACATGACTGAAAACACTCATTTAATTAAGCCTCATACAGGTAACGAAATTGAATATTTTATACCTCATCACGGAGTCATCAGAGAGTCGAGTTCAACCACAAAGCTCCGGGCCGTCTTCGATGCTTCAGCTGCATCTACGTCGGGACTGTCATTTAATGACATCCAGATGGTTGGGCCCACAGTCCAGGATGATCTTTATTCGATTCTTCTACGTTTTCGTCAACACAAATATGTGATTTCTAGTGACGTTGAGAAAATGTATAGAGCAATATTAGTCACACCTCATCAACGCCATTTACAGCAAATTATTTTTCGTTCAGATACTAGCTTGCCATTAAAAACATATAGTCTGAACACCATCACGTATGGAATGGCATCAGCTCCTTATTTAGCCACCAAGTGTCTTGTCAGTCTAGCCAATACTACATCTAACAAAATGGTAAGGTCAGCTATACAACGTGACTTCTATGTTGATGATTTTTTAAGTGGTTGTGACTCCATTGCAGATGCTGTAGAGTTATGTAAAGGTGTGCAGTCAATTCTGGCTTCTGCTCATTTTCATCTTCGCAAATGGCAGTCTAATAGCTCATTGATCTTAGCAAATATTACCGATTCTTCTAACAGCCCCATCAGTCTCAACTTATCTGACAACAAAACTATTTCTTCTAAGACATTAGGCCTTCATTGGTTGTGTGATTCAGACACACTGGCGTTCTCAATCAGCATTAACGCTAACACACCAACAAAGCGTCACATTTTGTCCATTATCAGTCAAATTTTTGACCCTCTTGGCCTCGTGGGCCCCTGCGTGATAGAGGCGAAAATTATAATGCAGAAATTGTGGTTAGCTAAATTAGATTGGGACTCGACAGTACCTAAAGACATATTTACACTTTGGAGCTCCTTTGTAACTAGTTTGCCCTTTTTAAATAAATTAAAAATACCACGTTGGGTTTTAAGTTCTACTCCTAATTCAAAATATGAACTTCACATTTTTTCAGACGCGTCAGAAAATGCTTATGGCGCCTGTGTTTATGTCAGGTCCATCGATAATCACGGGTCAGTAACCATTCATCTTTTGACATCAAAAAATCGTATAGCACCAATTAAGCCGACTACGATTCCGCGACTAGAACTCTGCGGAGCCCTTTTAGGCGCTAGATTGTGTACCAAGGTGCTTAAGTCTCTTACCTTGTCTATTAGCAGAGTGGTTCATTGGTGCGATTCAACGATTGTGTTGAGTTGGTTGGCCGTCAATCCCAGTCAGCTCAAACCGTTTGTTCGCAGTCGTATCAATGAGTTACAAGAAAGCACCGCTGAGCACTCGTGGAGTTACGTGCCGTCAAAGGAAAATCCGGCGGATCTTGTTTCTCGGGGCCTGAAAGCCGACCTTATCGGCGATTGTTCTTTGTGGTGGTCAGGTCCCCAGTTCCTACTTAAAAATGAAAAATTTTGGCCCCAAATGCCCAACAAAACTGTGAAACAAGATATACCTGAAATTGCTTCATCTCATATTCAAAAATCATCATCCATGCAATCGAATCATCATAATCTTTCATTTCATACTAATACTAACAATTCACAAATTCATTCGCTTATTAAATCATTATTACATAAATTTTCTAACTTTGATAAATTACATAAGGTCGTGGCTTACCTACATCGATTCATAAACAATATAAGACCAAAAAATAAAAATAAAACTATTGGTCATCTTTCATGCGAAGAGCTTAAAATGTCATTTAATTTCATTATTAAACATGCACAAATTGACATGTTCTACGACGAATATAAATTATTTATTCAGGGAAAGCCATTACCTCGAAAAAATAGATTAATTTCTTTGACTCCTTTTTTAGATCATGATGGCATCATGCGCGTGGGCGGGAGGTTAGACAATTCCCCCTACGACTACAATATCAAGCACCCTATTCTGCTGTGTGGTAAACATCACATTACTAAATTATTATTTATTAAATATCATCTTAATTTTTTACACGCTGGCCCCCAGTTACTCTTAGCAAACATTCGTCAAATGTTTTGGCCAATAGGTGGTACAAATTTATCAAAAACCACAGTAAAACAATGTATAAAATGTTTCAAATACAAATGTCAAACTATTCAACCAATTATGGGTCAATTACCTACTTCACGAACACTATTAGAATTTCCCTTTTTACATTGTAGTGTAGACTATGCTGGGCCAGTATTTATATCTAACCAAAAGGGGCGAGGGTGTAAGCTAATAAAATCTTATTTGTGCATTTTTGTGTGTCTTGCAGTGAAGGCTGTTCACATTGAACTTGTTACGGACCTCACTAAAGAAGGGTACATGGCCGCCCTAAATCGCTTCATAGCTCGCCGTGGCAAGCCTCAAAGTATCTTATCAGATAACGGTACCAACTTCGTCGGTACTTGTAATGAATTACATCACTTTTTACAATCTGATGCATCAAAAGAGGTTGCTCATCAAGGCATCGAATTTGCTTTTGCTCCACCTTATTCTCCCCATTTCAACGTTATTGCAGAGGCTGCCGTTCGTTCTACAAAACATCATTTAAAGAGGCTCTTACAATTAACACACTTCACATATGAGGAAATGACTACTTGTCTTACTCAGATAGAGGCAGTATTAAATTCTCGTCCTTTAACACCTCTATCCTCTGATCCCACGGACTTTACCGCCCTTACTCCATCACACCTTCTAATTGGACGACCACTTATGTTTGTTCCGCATCCACAGGTGTCCGACATCAACATCAGCCGCTTAGAACGTTTTTGAAAGAGTAGAGCACATCAAACAGCATTTTTGGCAAAGATTTCATCTTGAATATGTGTCTCTACTCCAGCAGAAGACAAAATGGCCAACCTCTACTGGACAGCTGACGGCCGGGACTCTGGTCCTTTTCAAGGAAAAGGGACAGTCTCCTTTATTATGGATGCTGGGCCGCGTCATAAAGGCGTTTCCAGGGAGCGATGGGGCGACCCGAGTGGCTGAGCTGAAGACAAGGAAAGGTATTCTAGTTCGAGCCTTCAATAACATATGCCCTCTTCCTCTCAGTTGAACGTCGAAATCGCCTCAACGTTTCAACCCGGGGAGGATGTTCACGCATCTACTGCGTGATGACCTGTCGACCGGTTGGCGGACGGGAGGGGCGCGGACGGCCGCCCGACACACCTTCACTTCGGACCGAGGCATCGCCGGGAACGACTCACGCGTTTTACCTTTATCTTATATCCCCCGTAACGGCGTCTTGTTATATCCAAAAATACATTAATTATTATACAGTCCACTCTATTATTTAAAGTCCCAATTAGGACCCTTAACAGTAAGGGATCAGGAACTATGCAGGTAAAATCGCAGGGCACAGCTAGTAGGCTGTATAACATTACTCTGAGTGTGGAGATAATGCGGGTAAGACACAGCTAGATTATAATATCAGCTGTAGTACGTACCAATCCCATGATGTTTGGCCCGCTCGGTGAGGAACTCGGGGTCGTGTATCCTCTGCGCGCCGCTCAGTATCTCCTCGCCGCGCATGAACATGTCGTACGAGTTACTCGCTTTCTGCAAATACAATATTAAATAGTTTGTTATAAATAGTTAATAAGTTTAATCACATTTTTTATAAGTAACAAGTGGCCCGTCCCGGCTTCGCACGGGTCCAAGTTACCCGTTTGCATTTCCAGTTTTTTTTTTACATAAGATCCTTCTCCTAATAATAACAAATACAACAAAAAAAGAATTAGTGAAATCGGTCCAGCCATTCACGCGTGATGCCGTGACCAAGGAAAACGGGTTTCATTTTTAGATTTTAATAATTTAATTTATTCGTGTGAATTCAATAAAGATGTTCAAGTAAGAAATCAAATCAGTGGGGTCCATCGGGGGAGTGGGGTCTCTGGGGGAGTGGGTCCATCGAGGGAGTGGGGTCACTGGGGGAGTGGGGTCACTGGGGGAGTGGGGTCTCTGGCGGAGTGGGTCCATCGGGGGAGTGGGGGCTCTGGGGGGAGTGGGGCCTCTGGCGGAGTGGGTCCATCGGGGGAGTGGGGTCTCTGGGGGGAGTGGGTCCATCGGGAGAGTGGGGTCTCTGGGGGGAGTGGGTCCATCGGGGGAGTGGGTCCATCGGGGGAGTGGGTCCATCGGGGGAGTGGGGTCTCTGGGGGAGTGGGTCCATCGGGGGAGTGGGGTCTCTGGGGGGATTGGGTCCATCGGGGGAGTGGGGTCTCTGGGGGAGTGGGGTCTCTAGGGGAGTGGGGTCTCTAGGGGAGTGGGGTCTCTGGGGGAGTGGGTCCATCGGGGGAGTGGGGTTTCTGGGTGGTTGGGCCAATAGGGGGAGTGGGGTCACAAAGGGAGTGGGTCCATCGGGGAAGTGGGGTCACTGGGGTAGGGAGCGGGTCACTGGGGGAGTGGCTTCATTGGGGAAGTGGGTCTATCGGGGGAGTGGGGTCTCTGGGGGGAGTGGGTCCATCGGGGGAGTGGGGTCAATGGGTCCATCGGGGGAGTGGGGTCTCTGGGGGAGTGGGGTCTCTGGGGGAGTGGGGTCTCTGGGGGGAGTGGGTCCATCGGGGGAGTGGGGTCAGTGGGGGAGTGGGTCCATCGGGGGAGGGGGTCTCTGGGGGTGGGTCCATCGGGGGAGTGGGGTCTCTGGGGGAGTGGATCCATCGGGGGAGTGGGGTCATCGGGGGAGTGGGGTCTCTGGGGGGAGTGGGTCCATCGGGGGAGTGGGGTCTCTGGGTGGTTGGGCCAATGGGGGGAGTGGGGTTACAAAGGGAGTGGGTCCATCGGGGAAGTGGGGCCACTGGGGTGGGGAGCGGGTCACTGGGGGAGTGAATCCATCGGGGGAGTGGGGTCACGGGGAGTGGGGTCAGTGGGGGAGTGGGGTCAGTAGGGGAGTGAGGTCACTGGGGGAGTGGGGTCACTGGGTGTTGTGGTTCTCACCTCATCGTGGGGATCGGGCATGGTGTAGAAGGGCCTCACGGCGAGCGGGTACTTGTCCAGGATGTAGAAGTCGGTGTCGTACTTAGCGCGCACCAGACGCCCGAGCAGCTTCTCGTCGGGCGTCGATAGGTCGTCTTCTGCGCCTACTGTTACACCTAGAGAAGGAAAAAAAGAAATGATTGGTGTGAAAAACAACCGTTTCTATTGACAGAAATACTGGAACAGTCTATGGCTATCGGCCGTTCTTAATATTCGATCTATCAATTAAATAATCTTGGTTGTCAATGGGTATAAAAACTTTAATTATGCTGTCTAAAAATGAACGTCATATAAATAAAACAAGTACGGTATACCGCAAGGAAGACTCCTTGGGCCTTTATTATTTTTAGTATATATAAATGTTTTTTAAGAAGAAAATAGCACTAAAGTGTATTATCTCTCAATATGTATGTAAAATCCGCTGGCCAAGTGCGGGTTGGGCGATTAAGAAGAAATTATTTGTTAATATAAATTACCTGCTTCCTTCAACATCTGTATGGCCTGTGGGAACTGCAGCAGTAGCGGGGGATCGAGGAATTTGAACGGTTCCACGTTGTACTGCTGACCAACGGCCGCTATTTCTGATGCATACCTTCATAAAGGAGAAAAAGAATATGTGAAAAGTTGAGAAGAGATTTTATTAGACTCCAAAACTACAGGGCTGATGCCAAACTAGCTACGCTCCGCGATTTTGCTCGCATAGTTCCCGATCCCGTGGTAATTTCGGGATAAAACATGCCTATGTCCTTCTCCGGATCAGAAGCCACCCCTATACTAACATAAATATTCGCGCTAATCTCAGGAACTACTGGTCCGATTTCAATAGTTCTTTCACCAATAGATAGCTACATTTTTTCTGTGCCGGCGGTCATAATCGGAAGTTACTATTGTCATTGTGACTCCAATGTCATTTGGATACATTTTCAATAAACTGACAACCAAATGATGCGATTACAGCGACGCTGGCACCGGTACAGACAAGATGGTGACTGTATATTCACTCACTGGTCCCGGAGCCCGCGGAACATCTCGGTGAACGTCTCCCCGATGGTGGTGACCACCTCGTGGTAGTGGCTCTTGAACGCCATCTCCAGGTCGAGCCCCACGAACTCCGTGAGGTGGCGGTGAGTGTTCGAGTCCTCGGCGCGGAATACTGCGCCTACTGTGAATACCTGCGAAGGAAGATATGTGCTTTATACTTGAAAGTAGGCAGCATTTCACAAGAATAGTTATTTATGGTACAAGCGAGGTAAGTTGGTGATTACATCCAAGGCGCTATTGAGGCCCGAGCCGTCAGGCGAGGGTCTGAAGATAGCCGAGGATAGTAATCATCAATACACGCGTGTACTATACAACGTTTTTCAACACATTTGCGAAGAAATTATCATTTTTCGCTAAAAAAATAATCAATTTTTCTATTCGCGCGCATCCAACACAACAATGGTGATCGGCCAAAGACTAAAAGAATAAACTTATTAAAAAAAATCGAATGAATGAATGAATGGAATCGACCATAGACCTACCAAAAGTAAGGCAACATAGTTGAAGTTTGTTTTTAAAATGTATGGACACAATTTTTTTGGTATAACGAAACTTTTTTAAAAACAAAGCAATTTAAAAAAACAATCTATAACTCACTAGTGAATCAAGCGTGTCATTATTCAACTATTTTTGTTCACAAATAAGAGCCCCTTTCTGAGCAAGTGTGTTGAAAAAATATTTTTTATTTTACGTAAATGACCATCATTATAATAAACAATATATTTAAAAAAAAAATTCTTTCTTTTCACAAATTCTCCTTAAAATTTGAATGAGTCAACCCCAGTAAGTTATATAAAATACTTGGGAGATTAAAATTAATTTTATTATTTAAAATTTATTAGGATTAAAAAGATTAAAATATAAACAATATTAATCCTCTAGAATTATAAATGATACAGTAACTCAATGTATTTGTATGTCACGTTATCACGCCAAAATTGCTGAACCGATTTAAATGTCTAATCGAGATAAACTAGAGCTTGGGAAAGGACATACGCTACATTTTATACTTTTCCCACATGATAAAATAACGCGCGGGTAAAATTGCAGAGCGACGCTAATTTAATCTAAATCAGCTCAGTAGTTTTGGCGTGAAAAAGTAACAAACAAACATCCATCCAAACTTTCTCGTTTATAAGTAGACTTTATTGAAAAAGTTGGCAAACAAATATAAACTTAATATCTAAGAAAATCGCCTCAACAGGAGCGGGCGTTGGGGCGGAGAATCCATACTTTTCATCTTACCTTATCAAAGTCGGCGGCGATGGCCATCTGCTTGTAGAGCTGCGGGCTCTGCGCGAGGTAGGCGGAGCCCTTGAAGTACGACACGCTGAACACGTTCGCTCCACCCTCCGACGCAGCGGATATTATCTTAGGGGTGTGGATTTCTACGAATCCTGCCATAAAACATATAGGTTCTTAGTTAAATAGGGCGAAAATTGATTTTTATCACTAACCTAGAAAAGCCCTAGGCCCCCAACAAACTTAGTGTCAATAGATAAATTAGCTCTTCTCTATTGGTCTTAACGTGATGATACAAAATATCATCGGTAGATGGAAGATTACAGAGTACTGTTACAGAAACAGAAATTAGTCGAAAATCTCGACCAAATTCGACCACTTTACCTCTTTAGTCAATATGTCTTTAAACAATCTAAAGACGATATTTTGTAAGACATACTTTCTTAAAGAGATAGAAATTCGTCGAAAATCTCGACCAAATTTGATCAAAATCACCTTTACTCGTCAGTATATCTCTAAACAGTAGACACACGCCGGCCTCTATCCTGAATATCGCCTGGTTTGCAGATGTACACAAGTCCAATATTTTGTTGTCCAGACAAAGTCAGAAATTCATCGTAAAACTCGACCAAATATAATGAAACTTACTTTTCTTAATCAATATATGACTAAAAAGCCTACACGTGATTTTTATAAGGCTAAAGGCCTATTTCACGACCTTCAAGTAAAGTTACTCACCAAGTAAAGTTAGTTTTGTCTCTTTCTTACTTTATGACAAGTGACAAAGACAAAACATGTTAGTACCTACTCGGAAGGTTACTTGAAGATGGTGAAATAGGCCCTTAATCTTTACCAGATACAGAAACTCGTCGAAAAACTCGACCAATTTCAATCAACATAAACTTGACGTACCTTTACTAGTCAATATGTCTCTAAAACAGTAGACACACGCCGGCCTCTATCCTGAATATCGCCTGGTTGGCGGGAGTGCGCAAGTCCAACATAATTATCCGGACATAGACAGAAATTCGTCGAAAAACTCACCCAAATTCGATAAATGTAAACTAAACTTTCTTTTCTTAGAAATTTATTTATATATTTTTTTCTTATTGTCCTACAATATTCTGTGAGAGATAGAAATTCGTCGAAAATCTCGACCAAATTCGATCAAACGTACCTTTACTAGTCAAAATGTCTCTAAACAGTCGACACACGCCGGCCTCTATCCTGAATATCGCCTGGTTGGCGGGAGTGCGCAGGTCCAACACCCTGTTATCGAGGCGAGTGTCTTGGTTCACACGGATTTTCAAGGCTTCTGGATCCTGTGGGAATAATTATAAGATTTTAGAATAAACTCACCACTATTTTTAAATTGACGACCTAGATGTTAGTGATCATCATGCCGGACTTCCACCCGTAAGGTTGCAGGTTCGCTTCGCGGGGTGAATATTTGTATGAACCACAAATGTTTTTCTCGGTCTGGGTGTGTGTGTGAATGAGTGTGCGTAGTTTCTGATACCCTAGATACAAGTTACGGACTTAGTTAGGGGTTTAACTGATTACTGTAATGAGATGATAGAGTGAATGATTATGTTATGTTAATATAGATAACTAGCAGCGCCCCACAGTTTCACTCGCGTAGTTCCCATTCCCGTGAGAATACAGGGATAAACTAAAGCCTATGTCACTCGCTGACAATATAGCTTCCCATTAGTGATTTTTTGAAATCGGTCCAGTAGATCCCGAGATTACCCCTTACAATTTAACAAACACACAAACTTTTTTATGATATTAGTATAGAAAAAGAGTAACTCACATCGCTGTGCTGTGGGCGGGCGGCGTCCTCCACCTGTAGCGGGAGCTGCGCGCGCGCCGCCGACACCGTCCACACTTGCAGCCCGACTAATTCCACCGCGCCCACGGAGCACGCCTCGATCGGGGCCGACGTCTTCACCACACGCCCGAACACGTCCACTATCGACTCTTTGGTGATGCTACAAGGAATAATATCGACGTTAGAGAATTATACACCCCTATTTTGAGGTCGAGATACTTAATCACACAGCTAATGTAAACGACAGGTAACAATATAATAGTGAAGTTAGTTTTTATATTTTGCTTTTATTTAAAAAGTTATGATAAGTCAAAGTTTTTCAAAATCCCGCCGAATTTTATTGTTATTCTACACCGAACGCTGCGATACACAGCTGAGCGCGGTCATCGACCCGAGCCGTCACAGAATACTTGATAGCTACTGTGCCGTCTGGTAATACGACATGTATTTAGTATTTTTTAAAGATAATTGACTATAATTTTTGATATTTTTATTGGATATATGGATTCAGCTACTGCTACAGATATTCTGATTTTGATTAGTCCCGTCATTTCAAAATAGGGGTGTATATGTATATAGATAGATAGATAAGTAGCGTTTTACTCCTAGAATAAAATGTATTCCTGTTTGGTGGAATCTGCCCTAAGTAAATGAATACCAGTACGTACTTGCCAGTAAACTTGACCATTTGCTTGCTGACTTTCCGCTCGTCGCTGACGCTGACCAACAGCTGGACAGTGCTGGAGCTCTGACGTAGCACCGCGAAGCACTGCTTGCCTTTAGCACGGGATGTTTGGAGACGGGCTATGGGAACAAGAAACTAATTAAACAAAGACACTAACGGCCAATTTTTCCAATGCCAGATAACTTTTATTCGACGAATAAAATTGACGTTTGACAGTTTTTGTATGAAATAAGTGTCAAAAATTCAAAATTATGCCTCGAACATAGTTATCTGGCCACGGAAAAATCGGCCTTAATGCAAATAGTAAGTAAAATGTTTATTAGTTTAAAATTCAATTTGGAACATATTAAATCTTAAATTGATGGTTTCTTTGCATTGAATCCGAAACTATTGGACCGATTTCAACAATTCTTTCACCATGAGAAAGCTACATTCACCCTGAGTAACATAGGCATATATTTTAACCCGTATTCCCACGGGATCACCTGATCCCGTGGGAACCCGCTTGGCACCTGCCAAGCGGGTGAAAAAACGGGGCTCTGCTAGTGTTGAAACAAACTTAAATTAACTGGTTTTTTTTCGCGCTTTTAATTTGTTTATGCATTTCTGACGTTTCCGCCAAAGTAGTTTTATTTCAATATGAAGTGTAATATAGTAAACTAGCTGTACCCCGCGTATATCATAATCCCGTGGGAATCCTTTCTTAGCGGATACCTACGTCATAACATCTACCTGCATGCCAAATTTCAGCCCGATCCGTCCAGTGGTTTGGTCTATGCGTTGATAGATCACTATGTCAGTTAGTCACCTTTGAGTTATATATATTTAGATTATTAATATACCAACCTCTAACCCAAACCTCCTTCCCATCCATGTTAACCCCCAAATCCTTAACGTCAGTGTAGACCCTGTCTCTGTTCTCGCCCGTCGACCGGATCAGTTTGAGGGTGCCGTACAGACCCTCGGATATGTCCGGCTCTGCGTCGCCTTGCGGCTGGGCTGAGGCTGACTGGAAGATAGAGTAAAGGTTGAAGATTTTAAAAATCCTACCTTGAAATGCTTTGACGCATCCCCTTGCCGAAGCAGCGGGGTATGTGGGACTCACCCTCCACCAAGATGGAGCGGTGGAGGTCCTACCCACTAAAACCCCCGGGGGCGACATCGCCTGGGCGCTGAGTGCCGGCGCAACGGTAAGCCGGCCGCACATCCGCTACGCCGACGGAACTAGCTGCGCCCTGCGGTTTTACCCGCGTGAATCCCAATCCCATGAGAAATTCGGGATAAAAAGTATCCTATGTGTTATTCCCAGTTATAAGGAACATCTGTTGAACACCTTTAATCTAAATCGATATAGTAGTATTTGCGTGAAAGAGTAACAAACATCCAAACTCACAAACATACAAACTTTCACATTTATAATATTAGTAGTATTCTATAGGGCCAAAACGTCTGTGTTACCTATGATACATATTAGTATAACACTTGTCTAATGTTGTGTCAAACCCAGCTACTTTTGTACAATACATTGCGGTGATCTCAATCTCAAAGCCAACCCATGTTTTGAAATGGTATACATGCTTAATTATCAAACAAAACATATGATGTAGGTATGTTAGGTAGACATTTGAATTGTTTTGTACAGATTAAGTGTACATACTTTAAAACTTTGTATTTGTTCGTGTGTATTCTGTATCTATATGTGAAAGCATGTAATTAGTTTATAGTTACTCATTTATTCCTACTTATTTTGTTAAGACAACTGTTTGCTTTCCTAGTAAATAAAAAATAAAATACCGATTTTAATCTAAACCCTCGATTATTTTTAAGTTTCATACCTTATGTTCAGCCTTCTTCTGTTGTTTCTCAGCAGCTTTCGCGGCTTTCTTGGCGGCCTTCTTGGAGGCGGTGTCGCCCTCCACCGCCTGCTGGGGCTCCTCGGATACTACCATTGTGGCCTGGAGAAAAAACTATTATTAGTGGGTGAATATAAATGAAATGTGTTTTACTTGGTGATAAGGTTTTTTAGTGAATTAATCCATAAATTTTCTCCTTTTTTAACCCCCTAAAAGTTTATTTCTTTGTTTAATTTTCAGGTTTGCTTCTAATATGTGCACCCTTGTACATTTCTACTCTTACAAAAAATAAGTTAAAATAAGTTTAAGTTACAGTAATTATTAATTATAAGTTTTGTAATTGATTTTTTATTTAATATTCACATAGGTAGGAAGATACACTAAAATAATAAATTTAAAGTTAATTTAATATTTTTTAAGATATATACATTAACAGCCTTACCAATAAAAAATACCCACTGTGTATATTCTTGATATAACGAATTATTAATATGCTTCACACTCGTTATATCAAGAATATACACACACAGTGGGTATTTTTTATTGGTAAGGCTGTTAGTGTTAAATTGCTTGATATTTATTATGAAACAATGTAAAAGAAGCACGGACTATTTACAAATTAAAAAGATAAAATCTATATAAATATGTACAAACATAAGTAATATTTATACAAGACAAGAAGATAAGGCCAGTGTGTTATGAAAACACCTTCAATTTTTAAAAAATAAAATAAAATAATTAATCATCTTTGCTCTTCTGAACATGCTTTATATATTTTGTTTTAAACAATAAGAAATAAATAAATAAATAATGGTACTTACTTATATTAAACTAAAAAAATAGATATAACTAGTCAATTTATCAAAATATTTTTTTATAAGTAAATAAAGAAGTGACAATAAGAACTCAGCATAACAAGTTAGAAATGTCTCAACACTGAGTTTCAATAGGCTTAACTACAAACACAAAATTAAATAAATTAATAAACCATTAAGTACTTAGTTTTTATTTTTATAGCCGGAGGAAACATGCAAAGCAAATGATATATTATGAAATAACTATGAAATGCACAAACACATACTTAATAAGATAATTGTTAAACGCAACAGGTGACTCACTCAATTAACTCGGTCAACAATAATTTATGATAATTCTGTTACAGGTACTTATAATTAGAATACTATTCAAATACCTATTCTAAAATAGATACTTAAAAGAATAAAAAACTACTGATGTTAACCGGAAAAATGCAGTTTTAGCTTCGCCAATACCTAATAAATATACCATTACACAATAAAAAGTAAAAATAACTTCTTTGTCGTATAAAATTAATAATAAAAGTAAATAAAAATTAAAGTAAGTTCACGACATTGCATCATTTCAATGTTTATAAGTTAAATAAATGTATTTTACTTACGTGGATGGGTAGCGGTTAGTTACAGTTATATTGGTTTAATGTTTTACAGATAAGAATATCCACTTGCACTGATAAAAACGCAAAAATAAAATAATGTTTATTTTCCGAATTGATATTAATTTTTAGGTTAGGAAATGACCGAAACGAAGTACCTAACCTATATTGACAACTGATATTACAGACGTTGACACTTGACAGCCAAGCAAGACATACCCCAGAGTAAAAAGGTTTTTTTTTACTATTTTTAAATTAGTTTACGCGGTGAATTTAAACTTTTCATTTTTTATTTCATTTCTTAGAAATGTGATATTACTTGAAACTTTTACTAAAATATCACCTTGAAAAATTTCTTTGCTTAAGTAACGAGTAAAATCCAAGGAGGATTACTTAAATTAAGAACAGAGAGAATAAAAATTAAAAACTAATGATTATATGTCACTAACACTAACACATGTCAGAACTCAATCAATTAAACAAACACAAATATTGTACAAATAACTTATTAAAAAATAATCAAATGTTTAAATTATTTGTTCAAAATGTCCAAATATACTTCCAGCCCATATAAAGAAATCAGTAGGGCGGATTTTATTACATTTAGTTTAGTTGACTTGAAAAAATGCCTGTTTTTACAGCGAACATACCTAGTTTACTAAAAATAGGCGATAGAATTGAAATAGGTGGTAAAATCAAGGAAAATGCAAGAAAGTGAGTCTGAACACTTATTTTTTTCTTTATTTTGTAAGATAATAGATAGTTGGGTTACTTTCAAATTGTAGGTGTATCTCCAATCTACGCTCGGCTTATAATAATCCAATGAGTCAATTCAGCTTGATGATACCGTCGTCATTATATCCCTCATCTAGGTATTAAAAATAAAAAAAAAACCTTGACAGTGTTACGAAAAAATAATCACTAAAACTAAGTAAGTACTTGAGTTCGGTTTTATAATACTCGAGAAGCGCTGGAATGTGTTGAAAAGATTTAAAATTCCACTATGAGCTGAGTTCCAATAATACCTACCTACTTACTTGAATTTAGATGGCTAGATAGGGCATAGAATATTCCAAACTAGTCGAGGATTTCGACTTTAATAAGTACGTATGAACATCCCGTTTGTTAAATAATTATATACGATAACGTACGTTTCGTTTAATAATAAAATAGAATATTCCAGTCACAATTCAATAGTATTGTAAATGCTTATGCTAAAATAGGCCTTTGATGAGCGAAATTTATGCTGTAGATGTAAGCTGCCTATCAGACAAGATGTAGCTCAGTTTTAAATGATTACAAAGATCAGTGTCCGCCAAAAGTCCCTTAAACATCTCCCTTGAAAATATAGACTAAACGGCCAAATAAGACTCTCTTTTGCTTCGGGGATAAAAATAGGGGTCAAAAGGTCCATTTTTAGTGTTACGTACCCAAAGGGTAAAAACGGGACCCTATTACTGAGACTTCACTGTCCGTCCGTCTGTCACCAGGCTGTATCTCAAGAACGGTGATAGCTAGACAGTTGTTTTTTTATTTTTAACCCCCAACGCAAAAAGAGGGGTGTTATAAGTTTGACGTGTGTGTGTATCTGTCTGTCTGTGGCATCATAGTTCCCGAACGGATGAACCGATTTCAATTGTGTTGTTTTTTCTTTAAATGTTTAATTTAATTGTTATTGCATTGTAGAATGTCAGTCAATCTTTGCGCTCAAGAGGGCGAAGAACCGAAAGACGTAGTCCTACATTTTGACGTAAGGTTCCACAGAGACAATATCATTTCCTTGTCGAGGAAGAATGGAGTTTGGATCGGAAGCGGAAATTACGACACCAATTACAACATGTTTGTTCCTGGTTTGTGTTTTCTTTATTTTCTTTTTTTTAGTGTTTTTTTTTTCAGGCGTAGTGATTAAGTAAGTACGTCTTTCTTTTCCTCATTGTACATACCTAAATTGTTAGTGAGAAAGAGGCCTTGAATAATCCTTTTTTTAAGGCATTGACCAATGAGGGTTGAATGAGGCCACTGATATTTGGGATGTTGGCACGACCCAGCTTTCCTCGCGTAGCCAAAGTTTTGATTTCGTTAAAATAGAGGTTTCGCTAAGTTTACACTCTCTCACTTGTACTTACATAGTCATATCAAAGTTGTACAATAAGTAAAAATCCGTTACAATTTAAATTCCAAAGTTCACTTCGACCCCATTTCGCGGCAAAGCAAATTGAGCCTAAGCTACAACTGACGTAAGTTTTATATCTGCTAGCAATCTGCCTTTTAATTTATATTTGACCCTTCCAGGCACCATATTCCGAATAATATTCGAAGTTAAAGACACGGATGTCATCACGATTTATTGCCAGGGGAAGTTCCACTCCAACTTTTTGCCAAAAATACCGTTGTCTATGGCCAGGTATATCGTCGCCTGGGCGGATGTTGAGAGAGTGACGCATTGCTATTTCCATTTCGGAAAAGTTAGTATTTTTTAATTTTATTAATATCATTTACTTACTTAATGCTATTCTATGGGCTTTATGGGCAGAGTGTGGAACCTAATATAGAAACACGCTTGTACAATATGACTACACACAGAAAGCAGAGCCAATAGAAATATCTATTCTTAGACAGCACACCATACGCAATGATGATATAAGCTGATGTGATGATGATTTCTTTTCCATTCACGGGACTATTAAGGAGTCCTGGTCTTTTGGAAGGCTAGTATTGGGCCAAAGCCAAAACACGGAAGCCCTTTAATCTTGTGTAAAAGATGCACAATCCGGCTGATGATGATTATTATTATGTAATTATTTGCACTAACTTTTTGTAGCCAACGAGCGGTGATGAAGCCTGTCCTCAAGGCCCTTTCTCGCCCCAGTCGCCGCATACTACCATGGTAGCTGGCGATATCAAGCGATGGTAAGAATAAAAATAATTTCTAATTAAAAGAACACTCATTTTATTGATCATTTTAAGCTGAAACCTTATTTTTTTTGTTTTGGCCAAGCTAAATAAGTTTACAGCGGAAGGAAAAACAATTGGCAAATTCATCGTTAAAGTAAATTTTGACCACTCTCGATTATTATCTCTATAAAATCTTTATCAAAATCGGTATAGCCAGTTCCGGAAACGTAGCTCTTTGGCTAGAATCGCAGCTTCAACAATGAAGCTATCCAAGTAACTACGATTCTAGCCATGTCTTTTGAAAACAGATTAACAGACTCTAAACTTATCACGTCATCCCTCGTTCACGGGTAGCAAAATGTATTTTTTGTCCGCCATTTTGTTTCAGTCAAAGACCGTACAAGAAATCCAGTCCCGGCTCTCCTCAACTTCACTCATCAAACGAAAGTTCCGACGAAGAAACGCAAAAACATCGTCAGAAAACGGATAATCGAGCGGATAGGTATTTTTATGAGACCCTAATGTGCGCTCCTGAAGCCAAATTTGCTGCTGAACAAAAAGGTAGGCGGGAAACATCTGTAGCTAGAAGTAAATTGAATTACAACGCTAAATACAGGGAGGAATCGGAGACTGACAAAAATGACAGCGATGATTACTCCGAGGAGCTCGCTTCGAAGAACATGGATTCGTCAATTGTTGATTCCGAGGTACTACACGATCTGGCCACAAAGAATAGAAGTAGGCGCGGCAAATTCGCGCCATTTGCTCAAGTTGTAAATTTTATGGGGAAAACGACGAGAAAAAATTAGCTTTGTGTTATAATGGTGAACTATTTTATATGTGGTGATTTATTTATTTATTTTTGTATATGTGTACTTTAATACTTACAATTTGTTGTGTAACTTAGTTAAGATATTGCGTTCGTTTTCTGTGTCAGTTATTTGTTATAATTTTAAACTTCTGAATAAATTTTATGGATTTGTTACTTTTAGTTGTTTTCCAAAAGGATTTTGGCGAGTTTTATTTGATTTACAACTATACTAACCTAACCTAACCTTAAGTGGCCGGCGCACGGCGGCCTAAATATGCCGGCGGCATACTCGCGCGGCAATAACGCGCCGGCATACCCTTGTCATATTGCATAGACGCTCCGCGTCATTCATTACGACGAGCTCGATGGTAGAGTGATCACCATGTCGGACTGCCATCCGTAAGGTTGCAGGTTCGATTCTGGGGTGTATATTCGTTTGGACCACAAATGTTTGTCTCGGTCTAAGTGTGTGTGTGACTGTGTGTCCGTAGTTTCTTAGTTAGGGGTCAGTTACTATAATGAGATGATGGAGTGAATGATTATGTTTTGTTAATATAAGTGTACATGAACAAGTCAAAGAAATAAAACCAAATTTGAAATTAATATTGTTTTATTCGAGAGTTTAACATAATTTTAATTTATTCATGTCCGGACAGACATACAACTCATTGTGTTATGATAATTACAACTTTCAACACATTTTATATAAATTTTGTACCAGCAACGAGAATTTTTATACAAAATGACAATATTTATATACTTATTTAGAACATAATATTTTAACATGTTGTTTAGTTTCGTGCAATAGAGGGCGCTGTTTGTATTTATAAGATTTATTTACTCAATAATGTTTATCTCTTTGTTGTCTGTGTGTATGTGTGTGCCCGTAGTTTGCGATACCCTAGATACAGGTAATGAACATAGTTAGGGGTCAGTTACTGTAATTAGGTAATAAAATGACCCTAAAATTCAATTAAAAAACAAACAGAGCCCTCATCCCCTATAAATGCTTTTATTTACCTAAAATCTACCTTAACACCTAAAATTTCTAGCCAATTTCTCCGTAAGTACAAAACAAAAAATATACAGGATAATGTACTTTATTCCCAAACCGTTTAGAACTATTTTCCTATATCGGTAAAAAACAATTTTGAGCAAAATAAAATTGCAATTTGAACTTTATTATATATAACATAAGGTATAGTTTCAAATATATTTTTTGCTACATAAAACTAAATCTTATGACCAAGAACATAAAGACCATATTCATAAAACTTATTGTAAAATTTCGCGCGTTTAGCAGTCGAAAGCATGCGATTATGAACTGTAAACGTTTATAATAAGGTTTCCTTTTGTATACAGTTAAAAATTTAGAATAGCTGCAGTGCTACAAACATATCTGTGCCGGTGACAGCGTCGCTGTAATCGAATGTTTAACCCCCGACGCAAAAAGAGGGGTGTTATAAGTTTGACGTGTCTGTGTGTGTGTATCTGTCTGTCTGTCGCATCATAGCTCCCGAACGGATGAACCGATTTCAATTTAGTTTTTTTTTGTATTAAAGGGGACTTACGTGCGAGTGTTCTTAGACATGTTGATGAAAATCGGTTGACCCGTTTAAAAGTTATGGGGGTTTGAAAGTAATTGTGTTGGGAGTTTTTTAAATTTTTAATTAATTTTAGGTTGAAAGTCTATTAATTTAGTAAATGACAATGACATATTGAATTGAATACTTAAAAAGTCAGACCATGTAACTTAGGTTACATAAGACGTTCTTTGACGGAAAAAACATCCATTAATGACAGTTTTAGTTCCAATTTTGACCACCGCGTCAGATAAGTTTGTGGCACTTTATGACATTGCACTTAATTTAATACAAATATAATATTGCTCAATACAAATAATTTATAGTTCGAAAAAAAAATATTTAAGAAATACAATTGGACCGCTTTACATGCAATTTAGAAATAAAATAATTATTATAATTATACAATTTGTGTTTTTAAACCCTATCCTATCATAAAGGATGGATAAGTGTCACAATCCTTTCTGTGCCGGCGGCCAAAATTGGAAGCTGTCTGTCATTGTGACTCCAATGTCATTTGGATACATTTTCAATAAACTGACAACCAAAAGATGCGATTACAGCGACGCTGGCACCGGCACAGAAAAGATTGTGGCGCTATAGAAAAATGGCGATTCGACATTTTTAGTTAAACCGACTTATAAAATAAACCGACTTTACATCGTCCTTAAAGAATCGGACAGGGTCTATGTAATATTGTTTAAAAATAAAATAAGTTAAACAATTTCCAACCCTATTCATATGGTACACAAGTACACATTTCGCCGTAACGTCGAAAATAATAATTTCTAAATTCTTAATTTTGTCTCAGAAAAAAATGTTCTACATAACCTATATTTAGGAGCTATTTTAAATTACAAATCGCACCGAATTTTGCTTAATTAATACTATAGTACGCTTAACGAAAGTGCGTGACCTATCGCTATCTCCCTTTCTCACAAACATTAATACATCCATCTCACTCTTACATGACGTCAGCGCGACTTAACTATACTTAAATTTAGACATGAAAATTGAAAATAAAAGAAATTATTACATTTAAATTTTCCTAACGTACTTGTGCATTTAAACTATGCAGGTACCAGTTTTCTCATTTAAATATGAGATTATCTAATTATTTTTACGTCGAAATCTTTCACTAGTACTTTGGAGGGTAGATGTAAGAAGCACAATCTCTTACGGCCGTTCCCAATCACTACATAGTATAAAACAAAGTCGCTTTCTCTGTCCCTATGTTCCTATGTATGCTTAGATCTTTAAAACTAGGCAACGGATTTTGATGCGGTTTGTTTTAATAGATAGAGTGATTCAGTGGGAAGGTTTTTTAGCATAATTTTATCCCCATATTCCTACGGGAACGCTAGTATTCGATCTATCTATGATCTTGGTTATCAAAGGGTACAAAACTCACATTTTACCGTCAAAAATGACAGATATACACAGTTTTGTTTGGTTTTGTATCCGATTACAACCAAGATCACAGATAGATAGTATATTAATATTATAAATATTTTAATTTCATATTGTTTTAAGTAATTGCTTGCACCTACGATTATTAATTTTACTTGTGAACGCTGTGTACACCTGTAATTAGTTTGTACATCAGAATTTTGTTACATATAGACACTATATTTAAAAAAATGTTTATGTACTTTCTGTTGGTGTGCCTGTTTTAAAATAAATAAATATTGGGAACGGGGTTAAGGGACATAAGTGTGTGCGTGTGATGCGGTAAGCAGCACATTATAACTCTTTGTGTCCTCAATATATCGTTATCACAAGAATTACCTTAACGAGGCCGCATATCGAAGCAGCAAATGTTTCCAGGCATCAAATGTGAGCAACAAATATTGCCCCCATACATTAACCTACATGTACAGCACACCGAAGACATATTTGCTTCTCGACAAATGTATGGGTATTGTTGCTTGGGCACATTTGCTGTTTGAAAACATTTGTTGCTTTGATGTGCGGATTTGTGGGCGCCATCTTAATTATACGTTTTTCGACGGACACTTATTTAACATAGAGATTGTTTTCCTTACATCTACCCTCATTATTCAGTACTTTCCACGTTTAGGTGTCTAGTAGGCGCATGTAAATAATTACACCATAAGTGTAAGCCAATAGACACAATCGTAGAACAAAGTCGTATGTGCTCTCTTTTTTTCATTCGTAATAGTACAGTGAGGAGGAATAACCGTAATCACCACGCTTGGTGCGTGTTGGTGATCCCAAACACGAGTAGTATTTTTCTGTAAGAACATACTGTATCACAGTTGGCTATGGCATCATGGTGATCTTAAATCCCCATAATGTCGAGCAAATATGCATCGCTTGAGAAATTATCTTACTTTTGAAAAAATATTCATTTTTCAGATCAGACATTGTTCTACGATAAGTCTAATTAGATCAATTTGACCTTTTTGCAAACACATTACACAAATTTCGATTATGTGACACATACATAATATATAAAATACATAATTATTTATACATAAGCATAGAACACATTGATATCACTAAGATAAGGCTCACTAATGGCCGTTGCCAATATTCAATCTGTCTATCTTGCTCGACGGATACAAAACTCTGTATTGAGCCACGATCTTTTCTGTGCCGGCGGCCAAAATTGGCAGCTCCTATTATCATTTTGACTCCAATGTCATTTGGATACATCTATACTAATATTATAAAGAAGTAAAGTTTGTGTTTGTTAAATTGTTAGGGGTAATCTCGGGATCTACAGAACCGATTTCAAAAATTCTTTCACTCATGGAAAGCTAATTTATCAGTGCGTGACATAGGCTATATTTTATCCCTGTATTCACACGGGAACGGGAACTAAGCGGGTGAAACTGCGGGGCGCTGCTGGTTTTCAATAAACTGACAACCAAAAGATGCGATTACAGCGACGCTGTCACCGGCACAGAAAAGATTGTGACTCAATAATCTGTCATTTGACATACATTTATGACATATTATACAGAGTTTTGTATCCATCGATCATAGATAGATCGTATATTGGGAAGGGCCGTAAGTAAATAACACACAGGCACCGTTTGAGACACATATTTGATGATATCTATCAAAATCATTTGAAATTTTAAGTTTTTTAGATTACGGAGGGTAGGTAGAAAAAGTAAATATATTTAAGACCCCACTGCGGAACTAAGGCATCTCTGTTACTGATAATATCAATATAACGACCAGGATCACAGATTTGCTTTAATCAATTTTTCTAAAGCAGTGGTCCCACCCACTGCGGGCGAGTGAGCGATGAAATATCGGCAAGAGAAAAGGACAGTGAATGTACATTCAATGTAAACGAAAGAGATGCGTATATTAAATAGTTACTCGCCGGGCGAGTTGATCTCAACAAGAGTGATCTCAACTCAAATTATATTTTGTATGTATTAGTTAATACCTCTGCAGGATAAAGGCCACTCTCTGATTATTACTATTATATAGCGATCAAACCAACATTTGCTTGAATTATTTTTTCTAAGGAATGTTGGTGATCTCAGATTTGGGCTGTTTGGATGAGCCAGCATGCATTGCTCGACCCAAAAATGATAATTTCCGTATACCTACATATTTTTGGCAATTTAAATTACTTTTTCTAATGGATGTACAATTTTTATTTATATTTTTCTCCCATCTACCCTCCATAATAAACAATTAAAAGAAATATTCATGCAAATATCAATATAAGGCTATACATTGGCTAAAATATATCCGTCACTGTGACAAACGCGTTAAACTTTCGCTCATTTGTCACAATAGTTAGTTTCTAGCGATTTTTTGTGACAATATCTTTAATACGCTAGAATTAGCATATTAGAATAATTAGGGCCTATTTCACCATCTTCAAGTAACGTTCCGAGTAGCTACTCACATGTTTTGTCTTTGTCACTTGACATAAAGTAAGAAAGAGACAAAACTAACTTTACTTGGTGAGTAACTTTCCTTGAAGGTTGTGAAATAGGCCCTTAGTATTATTAGCTAGTTATAGTATTTGACACCGTGATAGATGACTTATACGCTAATACAACAGTTTTTATTTTATCACTTTGATTTTAGAATATCATTTCCTAATACGCTTCTATCACACGCTTTAGATTTTAGATTCTAGCGATATTTATTAAGACGCTAGATTTTAGGCTGGTTTTAACGTCGCGCTGCTAGACGCACGGTGGGCAGCGCACGGTGGGCTGAAATCCGCTGTCATAAATCATAAACTTAATTTGCATTACTAAGTGTATATACATAAAGTTGTTAACATAATATACAGGCACTTAAAACTTAGTAGCCCTTGTCAGGCATAACAAATTTAATGTTAACAATAAAAGCATGGGCTTCCATAAAAAAAGTCGGGCGGGGCTGTGCCGGGGCACACGGCCGTTGGTTTTAACGTGAAACGTCTATGTTAGCGAGCTTTTAAAGTAAAAGATTCAAATGAAAACAAGAAAATTCAATGTCATAACAGCGAGCTGACTATACTCGTATAAGTGAAATATTCACACCACATTTTTGTTTCTAAGACTAATAGTTTTTTAATTAAGGTACGATGATATAGACCTTTACGGTCCACTTTTTAAACCTGGTACCTGTATGGGGGAGACCTTTGCCCAGCAGTGGGACACTATAGGTTGACAAAAAAAACCTGTATGTTTTGGCGCGATTTTAAAGACGTTTCACTTCAAAATTCCTTTGTCTATGACTATTATTATGACAGTCGATTTTCAGCCCACCTTGCGGCGCTGCTGTCGCGCGCGACGCAAACGCATCTACTACCATCATACATCTCCAAACGCGCGCGTGAACCACGGCGCTGTCGAAACGCGTCACCCTTAAATTAGTTGACAATTAAGCGTATATATTATCACTTCGACAAATTAGCTCATGCGCTAAACTTTAGCTATTAGTGACGAATTCAATAACTAGCGCAATTGGCACTAGCTTCAATTGCAAATAATTTTAGCACCCTCTATTGCAAATTTTAGTGCGATGTGTTTAAAATATATTAAATTGAGCAAAAATAAACCATTTTGTACGGAGCACTAGATAATTTTATCTATAATGTTAATATTTATTTCAAATTAACGAAAATTCATTTCGCTCATATAAAAAACAATGTTACTTGTAATTTAATCATTATTTTACCATTATCCTATTTATTATTATGAACTTATCAATTTTTATCTAAATAATCTAGTTTTTATAAAGTCTAAATTTGGTAGATGAGTGTTTGACAAATAATATTACATTTGTCAAAACTTAGCGACTGTAATTACTATCGCTAGACAATAATTACATTAGCTAGACTCTAGCGACAATAGCAATAGGCGGACAATCGCTAGACAAATGACTCTAGCAACAAGAAGTTAAATTAAAAAGACCTGAATAATTTAAATAAATTATTACAGCTAGATTACTAGCTTGTTGAATAAAAATGTCAGACAATTAATAACCTCTCCATCACTAAATATTAGTAATTACTGTAGCTAGACCAGTAATTACTGTAGCTAGAACAATAATTACTGTAGCTAGAACAATAATTACTGTAGCTAGACCAATTACTGTAGCTAGAACAATAATTACTGTAGCTAGAGCAATAATTACTGTAGCTAGACCAATAATTACTGTCGCTAGACCAATTACTGTAGCTAGATCAGTAATTACTGTAGCTAGACCAATAATTACTGTAGCTAGACCAATTACTGTAGCTAGAACAATAATTACTGTAGCTAAAGCAATAATTACTGTAGCTAGACCAATAATTACTGTCGCTAGACCAATTACTGTAGCTAGATCAGTAATTACTGTAGCTAGACCAATAATTACTGTAGCTAGACCAATTACTGTAGCTAGATCAGTAATTAATGTAGCTAGACCAATAATTACTGTCGCTAGACCAATTACTGTAGCTAGACCAATTACTGTAGCTAGACCAATTACTGTAGCTAGACCAATTACTGTAGCTAGACCAATTACTGTAGCTAGAACAATAATTAAGATCGCTAGAATTTAGCTATTCGCCAACCCATCTACCTTCTACAACTATTATATAATTATAACTAACAACACTAACTATTATAGTCTTTGTCACACCTGTCATCGTGGTCCCAATATTTATGGTTTCTCGGGACGTCTGACACATGCCTCCTTGGTGGGGTCTTGCCGGAGCCACTCTCGTTGTCACCACTGCTTCTCCTGTTCATACGGTTACCGGGTCTCGGTTCTCTAGAAGCCCTAACCACTCTTTTCTCTTTATCTTCTTCGTTGACATTATCTTTGGATTTCTGTCTCGTCCAATTCTGTTTCTTAGCGTTGTCAATATCACTTTTCTCTTTCCTCCAATTTTCAATCGGCTTTCTAACACTCTTCTGTATTTCATTATTAATTCTCTCCGCAGCTTTATCTCTGTCCGGAATCACTGTCAGTTCAGGATGTTCATTCCGTTCGTTCTCGGAACGTTCTGCCCGTTCTTGGGTTCGTTCTCGTTCTGGAGTCTGGTAGTAATCGTAGTATTGGTTCTGTATGTAGGTGCCGTCTCCTTGTTGTAAGTAATTGTTGAACGTTTCTTGGTAGTTGAATTTGGGGGGTGGGAAGTCGGTGAAATTTGGTGGTAGCACAGTGGGATCGAAGACTGGTTCCTCAGCTTTCTCTTCCTCTGCTTGCCTCCAAGAGTTCAAGTCATATCTCTTCGTTAGACTTGTCTTTGGAGACGTCCACGTTTCAAAGCTATCCTGACTGACTGACAATGTTTGCTCCTGTCTTAAAAGGCCAGCACCAGCGCCTAAAATAGGCCTCAGTTTAGGCTTTGAATCATCATCATTATTCAGGCTAATATTAGACAAATTATGTCCAACTTTCTCCGTTAAATCTGTCTTCTCTTCTTTCTCTGGGCTTTTCTTCCACGATCCGTAGCTAACTTCACTATATGAGTCATTATCAGCTGTAAGTTTCAGATGTGATGCGTAGAACTGTTGTAGCATGATGGGTAGTGGTAGGAACTTGTTGAGGCACATGTCCGATGATAGGAGAAGCCATATGATGCCGCAGGGAGGCGGTGAGAGGATCCGCAGACGGATCGCTACGGTCAGGTCGTCTAGCTCTTGGGAGAGTATTGATAGGAGCTCGCGACCGTTTTGCATTAGCTGTGGAAGAAATTGTGATATTAATTTGTATGTTAGGGAAATGTTATTCCTTTTGTGTGAACTGTGAGTGTGTCTTTGCGGGTCTGCTTGTGAGTATATGTGTATTGTATGTATTTGTGTGTGGTTGGGTATGTGCGTATCTACATGTGTGTGTGCTTGTCTGTTTGTGCGTATGTGCGTATGTATGTGTATGTCTCTGCCTTTCTGTGTATGTGTGTATAACTGTGCGCCTCTGCTTTTGAGTTTATCTGTGCGTGTCTACATGTGTGTATCTATGTATGTCTGTCTCAGTGTGTGCGTATGTCTGTCTCAGAGTGTATGCCTGTCTGGTATAATTATCTTAGTGTGTCTGTCTGTCTGCCTACCTGCGTGGCGAGCGAGCGGTGCGCCCGTAGATCATCACACGCTAACAGCGAGCGCAGGTAGTGGAGCAGCGGGCCCGCCAGGATGTGTACTTTGTTGCCGTTACAGAGACGCGCCTCTGGAATACACACGGAATATATTATACTGGCTGTGACAAGCGGGTTTTTCCTTGGTGTGTAGCAGTGTTACCCTATACTTCTAGAAAAAAACATATGTTTACATGCACGGCCGCGTTACTTTCCAATGTTTCAAGGACATAGGTATTTTGTTAAATATAGAGGAATTAGCTGTGCACCGCGTAAATCCCAATCCCATTAAATGTTACGATAAAAATATACTTACTATGTGTTACTCCTAGTTATAAGGAACATCTGTACCAAATCTCTACTAATATTATAAATGCGAAAGTAACTCTGTCTGTCTGTTACCTTTTCACGGCTAAACTACTGAACCGATTGACTTGAAATTTGGTACAGGGGTAGCTTATGGTTCGGGAAAGAACATAGGCTATGTTTTATCCCCAAATTCCCACGGGATCGGGAACTACGAATAAATGGGTCAAGTAGTTTTTGCGCGAAAGAGTAACAAACATACATCTAGCCAAACCTTTCGCTTTTATAATATTGGTAGGATTGCTGATTTGAAGTTATAAAACCGACACAACATGTTCTTACCTGAAAAATAATCCCCCATGAGATTGGCAGCGTTGATCAGAAACATCGGGTTTGCTCTTTCTAACACTTCCAATTCTGAAACGAACAATGAGATTAAATTAAATCGAATTAGGTCGAATTCGTAGAGGAATTTTAGTAAGAGCCGTCTAGAAATTGACAGGAATGAGATGAAACTGCAATTGTTCGAATTTCGTCGAGAAATTGGGTATATCTCGTCAAGGTATGAATCTTGTAGAGGTATTTGGTGGGTGTAAGTCTAATTAATGAAATAATATGTGGATGAATTAATATGTGGATCTTGTCAAGAATGTGAATCTCAGAATCATGTCAATTACCAAATGGTTGGGTTCATTACATAATAAAATGTGAATTTAGTCAAGTTAGTCTCGTAGAAGAAAAATCAAAACTCATTGATGGCCAAGTAAACATTTAAAAATCATTAAGGAACTGTCAATTTTCAAAAAAATCGACCAAACTCTATCACCTATTGTTCTACTTACTAGAATTAGTACCTTGCATGATAAAATTAAGCTGGTTTTAAAATTATGTAAATATTTCCAAAGAACTGAAGGAACTCGTCAAAAAAAATCGACCAAATTCGGTTATCTATTCTACGAGTCAAAAAATATATTGAGTATATACACTTAGGGCCTATTTCACGACCTACAAGTAAAGTTACTCACCAAGTAAAGTTAGTTTTGTCTCTTTCTTACTTTATGTCAAGTGACAAAGACAAAACATGTGAGATGGTGAAATAGGCCCTGAGTATATTAAGGGGCTCTGAGATGCCAAATGCCCGTTTTCGGAAGACTGGTTATGATATTTCTACTATTAGTACAAAACTATTTTATGTATTATATGCAACTTTGGTTCTTTAACCAAACTTGACCCGCACCGAAACACGATAGCATTACATTTTTTCGATTCATTTTCATTTTGAAAATTGTGCTTTTAAAATTTGTTTTTGCGGTCTACGTAAAAAGTATAAGAGCTGGTACCACGACACTTCGAATACGGTTAGTAAAGATAAATAAATAAGTCTCACCCGAAAGATTTTTTAATCATTAAAGCTTTTCACTAATAATTATTGAATTTCATGTTTTTATCCAGTCTTATTTGAGCCGTTTCGAGGTTGTCATTGCGCTTCTCTTTCCTTTCAATGCAGTGCGACAGTGACCGCTGAGCGGTGGTGCTAGACGGACGTGTATCACTTCTCCTCGTGCTCAATGCTGTTTTTTTTACATTGCTAAACAACGGGATATGAATAAAACTAAGATTTTAATTGCCTGAACTACATTACTATAATATTTCGTGATGATCAGACAAGCGGTACTCTATATAACATTTTAATATTTCAGACAAAGATAAAAATATAAACACCGATTGCACAATCGTCAACGAATACGAATGAACTATAGATGTGGCACTTATTTTCTTTCCCTTTCGTCATGCGCCTTTGTCTTTTTCATACATATGTACGATTTACGCTATTTTTGAGAGTCGCGAATGTTGACACGGCACGTCTATAATATTTTTTTCGAGTCGTTGACAAACTTCCAGCAGATTTTTGACACTAGCTATGATAATATAAATATAGTAAAACTAAGTAGTTTGTCCAGTACAGGACAAAAAAAAATTGATGGTCCATTTCCATTTTTGACTTTATGAAGTTATGATGGGTACAAAAATTGACAAAGTACCTATGAAAAATGACACGGTTCGACCAAACTGTTCAAAGTTTAGTCCAATCAACTCGTTACTGGATTGATTTAAAAATACTTACTTCAGTAATGTAAAGTTTTACTTTCAGTTTTATTTTTGGATTAGGTATATAGCCTATCAGGTACTTGAAATCAGTAGTTCAATAAATTCATATAAATAAATAAATGTAATATCCTAATAGACTTTTAACAAAAGCCTAATAGAGTAGGCTCAAGCCCCTCGGTGAGGACATAATATGATGATGAAAAATATTGAGAATGTTTGTTTCTTATTAAATTATTAATTGTCTTTCGCGTATAAAATTCTTGGATACCTGGTAAATTGAACCTGAATTTTCAAATTTTATCGCATTAAAAAACAGAATGCACGTGGGTGAAACCGAGGGGCACGGCAAGTATAAATACTCAGTTATACTCTGACACATGATTATTGATTAGATAACCGTACAGAGACAAAGCTTCATACAACCTCACGAATCGGTTGCCCTGCTAAACAGGCACGTAGAGTGGTTTTTTTATTGATTTTCTTCTTTATTAAAATTTATCATTATGAGTATACAGATATTAGTTATTTATAGTACAAGTTTGTAAAGTTGGTGCTTACCACCGAGGAGCTATTGAGGAGGATAGCCGAGGATAGTAATCACCAATACACACGTGTATCATACAACGTTTTTTAACACACTTGCGAACACAATAATTATAAAATACAATTTTCGCTAATAAATAAACATTATTCCTATTCGCGCGCATCTAAAACAACAATGAGATCGGCCATAGACTAAAATAATATACTTATAAAAAAATGAACGAATGATTTGGTATCGAAACTTTTTTAAATATGTACAAAGCAACTTAAAAAAATCTATAACTCACTGGTGAGTAATAGGTGTCATTCTGTGCCTGATTGCAGAGAAATAAGAGCCACTTTATGAGCAAGTGTTTTGAAAACATATATTTATTAGGGCGAGCAAAGCGGAGTCCGCCTGGCGGAACAATCTATTCAGTTTTGTGGTCCATTTTACGTAAAAACTACAATACCTACTGATTTGATATTTGCCATAGTTATTAACATTTGTGTTTTTATATAATCGTTTAAATACTCATTTCAACACACTTGCTCATAAAGGGGCTCTTATTTGTGCAAAAACAGTTGAATAATGACACGCTTGATTCACTAGTGAGTCATAGACTTTTTTTAATTGTTAAGTTTTCAAAAAAGTTTCGATACCAAAAAAAATCGTGTCCATACATTTTAAAAACAAACTTCAACTATGTTGCCTTACTTTTGGTAGGTCTATGGCCGATTCCATTCATTTATTCATTCGATTTTTTTTAATGAGTATTATCTTTTGGCCGATCACCATTGTTGTGTTGGATGCGCGCGAATAGAAAAACTGTTTATTTATTAGCGAAAAATGATAATTTCTTCGCAAATGTGTTGAAAAACGTTGTATGGTAAACGCGTGTATTGATGATTACTATCCTCGGCTATCTTCAGACCCTTGCCTGACGGCTCGGGCCTCAATAGCGCCTCGGAAGTAATCACCAACTTACCTCGCTTGTACCATAAATAACTATTATCTTGTATTGAATTTCCATATTTTACATGCCGCGGGTTAAAGGCAGTCTTGGAGTGATTAAAATCCTTGCGAGACCCCACAGAGCATAGACAAAGTCACGTTTTTAACTACCTAGTTTTATTTTTAAGTATCGTTCATTAATTTTACATTTTTGTTTGCCAATCTCTGAAACTAAAATTGGTTTGATTGTTGTCATAGAGCACTTTTATTATTTGACAACCTTGCCAAAACAGGTAATAATTTTACACGTTCTTATGAATCTTTGTCTCTGTACTCTGTCACTCACAATGCGCTATACTGAAGCGCATTGTGAGTGACAGCAGGTGATAGTGATAAAAAGTCACGGCAACAAAACATCATAGTTAGCGGCGGGCCTTATAATTCAAAACATTCTGACAATAATCATTTTGAGATAAAGCAGTTTGTACAATTGCACAATCGCAGTCACGAGGCAGGGGGAAGTTAGACTAGATCCTCCGTCCGCCACCCGTCTGCTTCACCCCCTCAAAAACCGAAATTTGACTAGTAACCTCGCCTTAACACCGAGTGTTGCTCAACACTTACTAGAATAAGTCCCCTGCATGATGACGTTGAGCAGTGAAGTCCGCAGCAGCTGCTGGCGCTGCTGGCGCGTGAAGGACGCGCCCACCGCCGCCAGCTTGCGGCCCGTCGACGCCGACAGCAGCGCCGCCGCGCGGAACGTCGCGAACGCTGATCTATGAGGGAAAGGGGGGGGGGATTAATGGTGTGAACGTAATAATAATCTTCCTCATTCTCTTTAAATATTCTAGTAACGGAAGATTTTCTAGTTTGAAAATATTACCCTAAAAACTTTTTAGGAGGGAAAACTTTTCTGTGCGCATAAATATGAGCGTGGCTTATGTCCTTTAGCATTTAAAGTACCACAATGCCCCTTAATTATTAGCTTTAAGTAGTTGATGAATGTTACTTGTTTACCATCACTACATAGCATAAAACGAAGTCGCTTTCTCTGTCCCTATGTCCCTATGTATGCTTAGATATTTAAAACTACGCAACGGATTTTGATGCCGTTTTTTAATAGATAGAGTGATTAAATGGGAAGGTTCTTAGCATAATTTTATCCCCATATGGGAATAAAACTACGGGAACGGGAGTAGATAGAGTACTATCTATTAAAACAAACCGCATCAAAATCCGTTGCGTAGTTTTAAAGATCTAAGCATATATAGGGGCAGAGAAAGCGACTTTGTTTCATAGTGATTATACTAATAAAATGTATACTGACTGTAATCTGTTCTCATCTGGACACATATTCGTGATGGTTGTCTCAAAATGTCTGAGCTTCCTGTTGAACTGTATGCCATCTTCTGTCGGCGAGAACTGTTCTAACTGGAACACAAATAACAAAGGTTAGCATCAATTTATAGAATAACTAGCTGCGCCCCGCGGTTTCACACGCGTAGTTCCCGTTACCGTAGGAATTTCGGGATGAAAAATAGATGTTGGCCGATTCTCAGACCTGCTGAATATGCTCACAAAATTTCATGAGAATCGGTCAAGATGTTTCGGAGGAGTATGGCAACGAAAACTGTGACACGAGAATTTTATATATTAGATAGAAAAATAAAAGGTTGTAAGATACCCCTGTAGTGCAAGTCTTTTTCTTACTGATGATATTAGTACAGTGAGGTATAGTAATCACCATGTTTTATTATTAAACGAAACGTACGTCATTGTTTATAATTAATATCTTTTAACGGGATATTTTTATGTATGATATATGAGTGCGATGCGCCGTCGCGGGCGCGTCGCACTCATCCTCCTGATGATGGCCACCGGACGTGGTTGAAACTAGTCGAGGGTACCGACTTATAGGTACGTGTAAATATCCCGTAAAGAGATATTAGTCACCATGTTTGTCATTAAGTATGATGTTAAATCCGAGTATAAATATACTAGTATACTTGCAATAGTAGTACTCATTGATTAAGATATAATCGTAATCACCACGCTTGACGTAATAACCACAAGTCCAAACAAAACGAAGGAGCATTGTGGAATTTAAAAAATACTACGGTGGCAAAGTTTGTATCTGTGCGAACGCGATAGTAATATAATCACGCAGGGGAGTGACAGAGATAGGAAGTTATAGGTCAATGTACGAAATTCTTTCTGCTAGGCGTCTGTACTTTAGCCGAGCTGCGACGATAATCTAATATATAAAATTCTCGTGTCACAGTTTTCGTTGCCATACTCCTCCGAAACGGCTCGACCGATTCTCATGAAATTAGGTCTGAGAATCGGCCAACATCTATTTTTCATCCCGAAATTCCTACGGGAACGGGAACTACGTGTGTGAAACCGCGGGGCGCAGCTAGTTAGATATAGAAACATACTTTATTATCCTGTTCATTTAAAATCTTACTCACCAACAACAACAGCGGCTGGTACTGATCGTCTATAGTCAACAACTCTTTGAGCACCGCCTCATCTTCCAAAGTATCAGGGGTATTGTCATCCTTCTCACTCTCAATGTCGTGCATCTCCTTCTCTCGCGGCTCTGTGGACGGAATTACTGTCGGTTTGGTTGGTTATTAGTGTTGAATGAATTAGTGTTTTGGATGATATATTTAATATATTTAGAACTTTTCAATCAAGTTATAGTGATATGTATGTAAGTATGTATTAATATTATCATGTATCTTTAGCGTTAAGGGTAGCGCTAATTTTTACTATTTGTATGTAATATTATGTCTTTATAATTAAAACACTTTCGTGATTACGAATGTTATATATTTTACACACAAATTAATACGAAGGAGAAAAAGTACATAAAAACAGAGAGTAGACAGTCAGTATATAAGAAGAAGAACACAGTACACGATAGGAGATTGATTAACACTAATTACACGTAAATACGAAGCAGTTATAGCGATATAACGACGGGACAACCGGGCGTGCGTTCCGCGTCGTGGTCAAAATGCAGCTGCCCGTCGGGAGCATTTGACGGTGAGGCACCTACGTCCGGGGTGCGGGCGCGGCTGCGCGGGCGCACCGGTCCAGTACTGGTTTCACGATGCGCTTTGTCTATAGATATGTGTGTACATATGTACGGGCGCGCAAAGCAATGTACAATGATACATTTAAATACGTAAAATAAATAGTTAAATAGATAAATAGTGTTAATAAAATATGTATGTTATATTAAATAGTAATTAAGTAGTTTGTAAGTTAGTTTTTAATATTTTAGTGTAAATAATTAGTTGGTAAGTATTTGTAAATAGTAATAAATAAATATGTGTGTGTAATATAAAATAATGTAGGTGAGACGCCTACATCACTCCCCCCCAGAGACCGTCATGACGGTCGATAATAGTCAGGGAACCTAACACGACGACCACTACGAGTTCTTTGCTCACGACTGTCTGGTGGACATCCAGAAGGGGACGGGACTAGGATAGTGGTAGGGTTGGGGAGAGGGTTCGGGGTACGGATAAGAGGCGGTGTAGGATGAACGGGCGGGTCGGACAGTATGTAGGCTGGTTTCAGACGGTCTACTGTTACCGTGACGACTTTTCCCTTCACTAGAATTTTAAAGTTTTTATCACCTCTGTTTAGTACCTCATATGGTCCTTTGTACGGAGGTTGTAAGGACGCTCGGACGGTGTCGTCCCGCAGGAATACATGGCTAGAAGTAGCCAAATCCTTAAAAACAAAGTATTTACCAGCTCCGTGTCTTGATGCTGGTGTGGGCTTTAAGTTCTCAACTGAACGGTGTAGTCGAGTGGTGAAGTCCGTTATATCCGTACTACCGGGTTCTGCTGGTTCAAAAAATTGCCCAGGTAGACGCAACGGTTCACCATACACCAATTCAGCGGAGGAAGTGTTGAGGTCCTGCTTAAATGACGCTCGTATGCCCAGTAAAATTAACGGCAACGTTTCAACCCAGTTAGCGTCATTATGACACATTATGGCCGCTTTTAATTGCCGATGGAAACGTTCCACCATGCCGTTACATGCCGGGTGATACGCGGTCGTCTTACGATGTTTGAATCCTATCATTCTTCCAAGGTACTGGAAGAGTGCAGATTCAAACTGTCGACCGCGATCGGTGACTATATCTGTGGGACATCCAAACCTGGATACCCACGATATTATTGCCTTCCCGACAGTTTCGGCAGTTATATCGGTCATTGGTGTTACTTCGGGCCAGCGGGTGAAACGATCCACTATTGTAAGGCAGTAGCGGAAGCCTTGAGATGGTGGAAGGGGACCAATAATGTCCGTATGTATGAACGCAAACCTAGCGCGAGGTAAATCAAATGTGCCGAGGGGCGTCGACACGTGACGGTTCACTTTCGCGCGTTGGCAGTCGAGACACATTCGGGACCACTGTCGACAGTCTTTACGCATGCCAGGCCACACAAATCTCTCGGAGATTAGTTTAGTGGTGGCGTTGGCACTTGGGTGACTGAGGCCGTGCAGGCTGTCAAACAGTTGTTTCCGAAGGGGTTGTGTGACGAATGGTCTCGTGTGCGATGTGCTAAAGTCACAGTAAAGTTCTGTCTGCGAATCTGGCAACCTGAACTTTTGTAGCCGGAGTGAGAAGTCACCGGTTAGATATTGGGCCAGTTCGCTGTCAGAAGCCTGTGATTTAGCCAGTAGGTCTAGGTCTATCGGCACCTGCAGTTCATCCACTCTTGACAAAGTGTCAGCTACGACATTGTTTTTGCCAGCGATGTGTCTGATGTCTGTGGTGAACTGCGAGATGTAGTCTAGATACCTAAACTGACGAGGGGAACAGCTAGATTTCCTCTCGCAGAACGCGAAACTGAGCGGCTTATGATCTGTGTAGACCACGAAATGCCTTGCCTCCAGCATGTGCCGAAAGTATTTGATGCTTTCGTAAATGGCAAGCAGTTCGCGATCATACGGCGAATATTTTTGTTGAGCCGGGCTCAGTTTGCGTGAGAAGAACGCAAGTGGCTGCCAGTCGTCATCCTTAAACTGCTGCAAAACTGCACCCATTGCAAGGTCAGACGCATCTGTAACCAGAGCTAGTTTGGCCTTACAGTCCGGGTGTGCGAGTAATGCAGCGTTCGACAGGTTCACCTTGCTTTCTTCGAAGGCGGTGAGGGCTTCTCCTGTCAGGTTGACAGGTTGGGATGCCTTTATTGAACCGGTCAACAGCGCGTTAAGGGGTGCTTGAACTTTTGCGGCATTTGGTAAAAATCGCCTATAAAAGTTAAGCATCCCTAGATACCTACGGAGCTGTCTGACGGTTGTGGGCGCAGGGAAGTTAAGAATAGCTTCGACCTTGGCCTGAAGTGGTTTTGTTCCTGCTGCAGAAATAGTGAATCCTAAAAAAGTTACCTCATTCGCCCCAAAAACGCACTTACCAGTATTGATGAGGAGGCCGTATTCCGTCATTCGAGCAAAGAGCTGATTGAGGTGATCCTCATGGTCCTCTGGATTCCTGGAGAAGACCAGGAAGTCATCAAGGTAGCAGTAGCAGAAGTCAAGACCTCTGGTGACTTCATCCACGAACCTTTGAAATGTCTGACCAGCATTCCGCAAACCAAAGTTCATAAAGGGGAATTCAAAGAGGCCAAACGGGGTGGTGATGGCGGTCTTCTGGATATCCTCAGGGTGGACCGGTATTTGATTGTAGGCCTTCACCAGATCGATGGTGCTAAAAATAGTACAGCCTGAAATGGAGTGGGCGAAGTCATGTATATGCCTAATGGGATAACAATCTGGAATAGTCCGTGCATTAAGCAGTCGGTAGTCGCCACAAGGCCGCCAACCGCTGTCCTTTTTAGGCACCAAATGAAGTGGCGAAGCCCAAGGACTTTCAGACGGTCGAGCGGTTCCATTATCCAGCATAAGCTGGAACTCCTGTTTGGCTATCTTTAACTTATCAGGAGCCAGTCGTCTGGGGGTGCATGAGATAGGTGGACCGGGTGTAGTGCGAATGTGGTGTAGTGTAGAGTGTTTAGGTGAAACCGGTACTGTACCTGATGGTCGCGTGATGTCTGGGAAGCTATCCAGCAGACGGTGATAACGCGTGTCACCTGTCACTACTTTAACAGAAGAAACATTCACATTGGCTACACAAGCATTAGCAGTTAAGGTGGTAGTACTATCTATAAGGCGCTGATTGCGACAATCTACAATTAAATTAAAATAACATAAAAAATCTACGCCTATAATAGCTTTAGTTACGTCAGCTACAGTGAAGCGCCATGGAAAATTACGCCTTAAGCCTAAGTTTAATTTTAAATCTATGTAACCAAAAGTGTCTATCGGAGTCCCATTGGCCGCGCACAGTTGGTAGTCGCTCTTGGTCCGTCGCTCTCGAAGTGCAGCCCGAGGGTAGACGCACAGGTCACTGCCAGTGTCCACCAGGAACTGGGTTCTTAAGCTGCGGTCGGTGACGAAGAGGCGACCTGTAGAAGCGGGGCAGTCGTCGGTCGCCATTAGCGATTGCCCGTGAGGTTTTCCGCCTTCCCATAGTCGCAAGGCTTAATACAGGCTTTAGCTTTGACGCCGTGCTTCCAATGGTACCAGCATATTGGGTGCCTCTCGTAGCTCGAACGGGATCGGGTACGCGAGCGCGAAGACGAACGTTGGCGCTGCTGCGTGCGAGGGCGGTCGTAGTCGCGCCGTGAGGAACGCGTGTGCTCGTCCAGCTTCAGCGCGAGGTGCTCCACCATCCTCTTTAGTTCCGCGATTTCACTAGTATAGTGAGGCGGCGCGGGGTTGGCGGATGTTAACGCTACGGTGCCAGGCGACGTAATTTCCTGGATGCGGTCTGCCAGGTCTCCCAGCTGCTCCAGTGTTTGATTACGCTGCGACGCGAGTACTGCCTGCGTGCTCCTGGGCAGCCGGTCGCACCATAGGCTGCGGACGAAGTCGTCTGGTACCGTCGGTCCAGCTAGGTCCCGTAGGTGACGTAAGAACTGCGACGGCTTGCGGTCTCCCAGCTGTTCACGTGTCAGCAGCTGTTTAATCTTCTCGTCGTTAGACGCAGAGAGACGGCGGATGAGCTCGCCTTTAATCTTATTATATTTCTGCGTCGGCGGCGGGTTGACAACAACATCTTTCACTGCTTTCGCGTGCTGGACGTCCAGGTTCGAAATGACGGTTGCGAATTTCAGTGAGTCGTCGGTTATATTTAAAATCTCGAACTGACTTTCTACTAGCGCGAACCATATCTCTGGATCGTCCGGTGAGAAAACGGGTACCTTGGGTGTTGATTTCGCCGATGTTGAGAAGCCAGCGGGGCTCGCGAGTAAGCCACGCCGCTTGCGTCGCTTCGTGATGTTATCTCCATCAGCATCTTCCTTTATTGATTTTAGTGAAGCACTACTGTCACTCATTGTACTATTTATTCGTGTTACAGTTCGGGGTCACCACTTTAGCGTTAAGGGTAGCGCTAATTTTTACTATTTGTATGTAATATTATGTCTTTATAATTAAAACACTTTCGTGATTACGAATGTTATATATTTTACACACAAATTAATACGAAGGAGAAAAAGTACATAAAAACAGAGAGTAGACAGTCAGTATATAAGAAGAAGAACACAGTACACGATAGGAGATTGATTAACACTAATTACACGTAAATACGAAGCAGTTATAGCGATATAACGACGGGACAACCGGGCGTGCGTTCCGCGTCGTGGTCAAAATGCAGCTGCCCGTCGGGAGCATTTGACGGTGAGGCACCTACGTCCGGGGTGCGGGCGCGGCTGCGCGGGCGCACCGGTCCAGTACTGGTTTCACGATGCGCTTTGTCTATAGATATGTGTGTACATATGTACGGGCGCGCAAAGCAATGTACAATGATACATTTAAATACGTAAAATAAATAGTTAAATAGATAAATAGTGTTAATAAAATATGTATGTTATATTAAATAGTAATTAAGTAGTTTGTAAGTTAGTTTTTAATATTTTAGTGTAAATAATTAGTTGGTAAGTATTTGTAAATAGTAATAAATAAATATGTGTGTGTAATATAAAATAATGTAGGTGAGACGCCTACATATCCATAAACAGAGCTAATTATTCTAAATTATATTTAGTTATTAGAAAGATCTCGGTTGAAAGATCCTTTCAACAGGCAAGTGCATTGTAAATGAATTTTAATGAGAAGTATATATGTATTGTATGAGAAGAATTTATGTATTGTACGATGTGATTATTACCTGTAGCCCTAGGACTGAGGTCAGCGCGGGGCCGGGCGTCGTCATCGTCGCCCGGGCGCCGCGTGTGGTGCCGGCCCGTGTAGCCGCGCCCGCGGCCCGCGTTCGACATACTGTGGAACTGGAATGGACAGGAAATATGTTGGGTCAATTATACTGCAGCAGTAACTGATCTATTCTAATACCATAGGGGACACCTGCACCAAATCCCTACTAATAAATAAATAAATAAAAACCAGTTTATTAATAAAATCTCAAATACAGTGTATGAACGAAGACTTCCCAGTAAGTAATCAATGATACTTGTAATGGGAATCCCACTAAAAACATTTTGTAAAAAACTAGCCAAGTCTCGATGGAGCTGCTTGTTTATCTCTAAAAAGTAATGAAATCTAGAAAAGTCGTGTCAAGTGTAAGGTTCCTTACTGCGATTTCTTTACTATTATAGTTAATGTTGTGTGACTTGGCCGTTGAAGCATACACTGTACACAACTGTACACAAGGGTACAAAACTAGGTGCTCCATGACACTATTGCATCAATCTGTCGCCAGAACCACTCCCCATTGACGATAGAAAATTGCCACTTGAAAAACGTTGATTCAATATCCAGTCAATTGTAGGCTTGATAAAGCTGCGTATTTTAATAATGTTATAACATTACCTGTAAACAAAATTGACTTGTACCCACTACTAACGTTTTAAACAATGTTCAACGGCCAAGTCACACAACATTAACTATAATAGTAAAGAAATCGCAGTAAGGAACCTTACACTTGACACGACTTTTCTAGATTTCATTACTTTTTAGAGATAAACAAGCAGCTCCATCGAGACTTGGCTAGTTTTTTACAAAATGTTTTTAGTGGGATTTCATTTATTTTTGTTGAAACGTGTTTATATTGTATTTTTTTATTAGATTTTCTTATTTGACACATTTTTTTCTTTTTAGGAGTAGTATTTTATTACTAAGCGCCCCGCAGTTTCACCCGCGTAGTTCCTGTTCGCGTTTCCGTGGGAATTTCGGGATAAAAAGTATCCTATGTGCTTTTCCTGGTTCTAAGCTTCCTCCCCACCAATTTTCAGCCAAATCAATTCAGCTGTTCTTAAGCTATAAATTCCCGTTCCCAATCCCGTGGGAATTTCGGGATAAAAAGTATCCTATGTGCTTCTCCTGGTTCTAAGCTGCCTCTCCACCAATTTTCAGTCAAATCAGTTGAGCCGTTCTTGAGTTATAAAATTCCCGTTCCCAATCCCGTGGGAATTTCGGGATTAAAGGTATCCTACGTCCTTTTCCTGGTTCTAAGCTACCTCTCCACCAATTTTCAGCCAAATCAGTTGAGCCGTTCTTGAGTCATAAATTCCCGTTCCCAATCCCGTAGGAATTTCGGGATTAAAGGTATCTTACGTTCTTTTCCTGGTTCTAAACTACCACCCCACCAATTTTCAGCCAAATCAATTCAGCCTTTCTTGATTTTTAAATTCCCGTTCCCAATCCCGTGGGAATTTCGGGATTAAAGGTATCCTTTGTCCTTTTCCTGGTTCTAAGCTACCTCCCCACCAATTTCCAGCCAAATCAGTTCAGCCGTTCTTGAGTTACAATTCCCGTTCCCGTTCCTGTATAATTCCCGTTCCCGTTCGATTATCCCAGTTTTTATAGTTTTCCCTTTATGTGGCCATTAAACCCTAACTCTGTACCAAATTTCAGCTCTCTAGGTTTATGGGAAGTACTAGTTCTATTTTGATGATCATGAGTGAGTGAGTGAGTGAGTGAGTGAGTGAGTGTCTTTCATAAATACGAAACTTTGCATTCGCTTAACATCGGAACTAAATGACCTACAGACTTGAAATTTTATTTTAAGTATGTGATTGTATAGCTTACTAGATGACGAAAATTTCAGCGTTCTGGGCTTATCCAGAGGTCCTATAATAGGGGCCTGAAAATGCGGCGAAATGGTTCCTGTAAAGGATGGTACGGCAGTGTTTGCTTCGCGCTCGACTTGGCGGGGGGCACTGCCGTGCCCCCAGATGACTCGCAACTTCCCTAGTGGGTTACAAACAGATTTTATTCTAAATTATATAATTTCAATTCGAATTATATATATATATATATTTTTAATTAATTTTACATTATTACATATTATTACATTTCATAAATTTATTAATTACTAATCCCTACTATATTCATATTATAAATGCGAAAGTAAATCTGTCTGTTACCTTTTCACGGCTAAACTACTGAACCGATTGACGTGCATTTTGGAACAGGGGTAGCTTATGGTCCGAGAAAGAACATAGGCTACGTTTTATCCCGAAATTCTCACGGGATCGGGAATTACGCGGGTGAAACCGCTAGTTTCATATAACAGCCATATTTCAATGAACTTTGATTAATTAGATAATAGATAGTCTGTATTGAGGAAGTCTATAAGGTTATTACCATGCTATCCAAGGTAGCGGAACAGTGAAGTGAAAGTATGGGGCACAGCTATATTGTATCCTTACTAATATTATATATGCGTAACTCTGTCTGTCTGTTACCTTTTCACTGAACTACTGAACCGATTGACTTGAAATTTGATACAGGGGTAGCTTATGGTCCGGGAAAGGATATAGGGATTAACTATGCAGGTAAAACCGCAGGGCACAGCTAGTAGACAATACTAATCTCAGGAGCTAGTGGCTTATTATTATTTATTATTATTTGAATGCACTAACCAATGAATTGTATGTCTTTTTTTGACTCCTTACTATGTTCATTACCTGTATCTAGGGTATCAAACTATGGATACACATATTCATACACACAGAGTGAGATAAACATTTGTGGATCCCTCTATCACCTCATTACACAGACTGACCCCTAACTATGTTCATTACCTATATCTAGGGTATCACAAACTACGGACACACATTCATACACACAGACCGAGATAAACATTTGTGGATCCCTCTATCACCTCATTACACCAACTTACCCCTAACTATGTTCATTACCTGTATCTAGGGTATCAAACTATGGACACACACATTCATACACACAGACCGAGATAAACATTTGTGGTTCCCTCTATTACCTCATTACACCCACTGACCCCTAACTATGTTCATTACCTGTATCTAGGGTATCACAAACTACGGACACACATTCATACACACAGACCGAGATAAACATTTGTGGATCCCTCTAACACCTCATTACACACCTAACTATGTACATTACCTGTTTCTATGTATGATGCCAACCAACACATTGAAACATACACTTAAATAGAGATTGAATAGAATTAACCAGTTACAACAAATGTGTTAACAAAGTTTCATTGAAAACCAGTAAAAAACTTATTTAATTGCTATGTATGTACAATTTACACATAAACAATGCTATATTATAGTTCCTGAATCGCAAATAACCTTCAGTAATCTTGGATTAGTTCCTTGTTTCAGTATTATGTGCAAGAAAACTATGTATCACCATATTGTACTCAGTTATATCATTATATTTTACTGGGAAGTCTGTATGTGTACATTTGACGTATTTACGTACAGATACTACGTTAACAACGTAAATATACAATCTGTATACATATAAATAAATCTATGTTATCATATCGACGTGCTTGGCAACCAGAATGTATCAAGTAAATAAAGCTATATAACAATATATATCTCTATATACAATGAATCGTAAATAAAGACGTTCCTATCATTAATTATAAGAACAATAAACAATTTACAATAATTTAACATGTTGAAAACAATGAAACCTAATATTATAATGTCGTAATTTTTTTTATCGTAAAAATGCATTATTACGTACAAATCAGAGAAAAATATAAATTAGAAGTTATGAAGTGATGAAATTCAAGTTTATTTAGAACATAAGACGTGACATTTATATAAATATGCGCTTGAAATTGAGAAAAAAAAATGCTGTCGCCGGTAAATTTGTGTGACGAAATTTTACGTTTAACGATTTCGATCGTTGAAAATGTTTTCCTATCACTTAAATAACTTGAATCATATAGTTTTACTAATTAAGAAGTTAATTAATAATTATTTACTCACCGTAAATAGGTTTAAAACAAACTTTTGACTTTTATTTTTCTAGTTGTTTTGTAGCTGAACGGTTGTCATACGTTTCACTTCCATATTGGAGAGACTAGTGATTGAACGCGTTGGTTATTTTCGGAATTTAACGTTTTTTGCGATTATCGGTTATTAATCGATTGTATATTTATTCGATTTTTATTTTTAGCACTGTTGCCAGATGGGGGGATTTCCCCCCAAATTTGGGGGTATTTTAAGCCCTTGGGGGCAATTTTGGGGGACAAATCCTTTGGGGGATTATGCGGGGGGAACTAAAATGGGCTTGGGGGGAATGGGGGAATTTTGAAAAACAATGAAATATTGTTTTTTATAACTGAACGCGATTTAAAGTGTTTATTTTATCATATAATCAGCACATACGTACGCACAACGATGTGTTAGTGTGGTTTGAGTACAAATGAACATACGATTTATACAAAGATAAAAAAACGGCTATAATGTTGACATTACAATACATTTGAGTAGCATTAACTCAGCTTAATAGCTAAACAAGAGAATCGAGCCCCAAGATTATTTGTACCGCCAACTACTGTGTGTGCGCATAGATGCTGAAGAAATTCATTTAAAAAAAATATATGGCACCGATGAAGCATGTGGAGATACAGATGCAATAATGGAAGCAATTTCTGAAATATAAATTATTTACTTACGTATTGTTGTGTTTTTGTCATAATAATAGTTATTTATAGTACAAGCGAGGTAAGATAGTGATTACTTCCGAGGCGCTATTGAGGCCCGAGCCGTTAGGCGAGGGTCTGAAGATAGCCGAGGATAGTAATCATCAATACTCGCGTGTACCATACAACGTTTTTCAACACATTTGCGAGGGATAATTTCTACGCAAATGTGTTGAAAAACGTTTTTCGCTAATAAATAAACAGTTTTACTATTCGCGCGCATCCAACACAACAATGGTGATCGGCCATAGATTAAAAGAATATACTTATTAAAAAAAAATCAAACGAATGAATTAATGGAATCGACCATAGACCTACCAAAAGTAAGGCAACATAGTTGAAGTTTGTTTTTAAAATGTATGGACACGATTTTTTTTGGTATCGAAACTTTTTTAAAACTAAACAATTAAAAAAATAATCTATAACTCACTAGTGAATCAAGCGTGTCATTATTCAACTGTTTTTGCACAAATAAGAGTCCCTTTATGAGCAAGTGTGTTGAAAAAATATTTTCTTTAACATTGGGGGATTTTTCTTAAAGTATCCATATTTTGGGGGGATTTTGTAAAAGATTTGGAGGGAATTTATAATATTCATCTGGCAACACTGATTTTTAGTTAGTTGTTTGAATGGAAATGAATAAAAAATAATAAAATATATTCGATTCTGATCTGTAATAACATATTTTTTAAATATTTCTCACCGCAATATCTGGTAGAAACATCATTAGCATTGCTTGCCATAATAGAAAATGTTTGGAAAAGTTAGGATTTTTTCTAATCGATAGGATTGGATTAAGAAACACCTGAATTCGGATAACCGGTTTTCATTACATCCCTGCTGAAAAGTCGATCGAAAAATGACATTTCATTGGCGGGGTGAGACGAAGGGTTAGGGGTGGAAAATTCATTGCTTGTGTATAGCTGAACGAATTATATTTTTCCGTTCAATTCTTTAATTTTATTTGTTACAAATGCATCTCACGATAAGAAAGAAACAATAAAAACCATAACAAATTAACAAGGACCGTGAAATATGTACTCCACAAATCTAAATTTTCAGTAAATATCAATAGTGTAGCTGATTAGTGTTTGTATTATTGTGGACGTTTTTTTTCTGTTATTTTGTGACGTAATTTATCGATTTTTGAAATTAAAAAAAAAACTAAAATCGATAATTGCGAGTCGTCACTAGTGCGTTGTCCCGGGTAATTTAAAAGAAAAAGAATTGGAAAAATTAGGGATGTCGGATGGTCATGGGGAGCCGAATTCGCATTTATCTGGTCAGCCGAGGAAGGAAAGTATTGCTGCTGCTAATGTGCCGAGTGATAGCCCTGTGACGGACCCTGGGCAGGTCCGTGGAGGGAATACGGATGGTGTAGCGGCCGCGGCGGGCAAATTCGAGGGTCAGCGCGGGAAGTCAAGTGCCTTGAAGAAATCAGCTCGTTACAGAAGCAGGTCTTTATCAGCCTCGTCGGCGGATTCTTACAGCTCCACTTCGTATACTGGTGAGTACATTTATTATTTGAGTATATTAAAAAAAATACTCGGTGTTTTTGTTGTTTTTAGGTAGAAGTTTAAGGCTTTAAAGGATCTACATTAAAATAAATACATCAATAAATAATAATAAATACTTACTTAGTTTATTCAAATTATATAGAAAATACCAGAGTATCAACATTATAACCGTGACTATTAGTAGGTATTATGTACTTACCTAATAATATTTTTGTGAGCAAACAATAATAAATTTTTATTTAATAAAAAATATCTGTAAACTTAAAATATGCCCTTTCCTGTGACTCAAACCTATGGATTTTGAGATAACACCATGCGGGTACAATAAAAGATTAATGTTTATTTAATAAAAAGCTGCACCAAACATATCACAAAAAATAATACTTACTTATTATATCTATACTAATATTATAAAGAGGAAAGATTTGTTTGTTTGTAATGAATAGGCTCCGAAACTACTGGACCGATTTCAAAAATTCTTTCACTAATGGAAAGCTAATTTATCAGTGCGTGACATAGGCTATATTTTATCCCCGTAATCCTACGGGAACGGGAACTACGCGGGTGAAACCGCGGGGAGCTACTAGTATTTTATATTTTTATTTATATATATATTTTTTTAACTATATCAGGATGATCCTAAAGTCCTTAAAATGTGCCATCATCACTTAGAGTATTTACCGTTAAAATAAATAATAATACATTTATTATTCAAAAGCAAAAAATAAACTTAAATTCAAATACTTACATTATAATGATTGCATACCATTATTACAAAATAATATTAATAGAAGCATGGTCCTACCTAGCTGTTGGAAGCAAAGTAGCTCAGATAGACTGACCGAGGTATGATCATCACTAGTATTTTCAGCGATACCTCTTCCCTAATTGAATGGGATTAAAATTATATGTTTATAATAATAACATAACATAATCATTCACTACATCATCTCATTATAGTAACTGACCCCTAACTAAGTCCGTAACTTGTATCTAGGGTATCAGAAACTACGCACGCACTCATTCACACACACACCCAGACCGAGACAAAATTTGTGGTTCACACAAATATTCACCCCGCGCGGGAATGGAACCCGCAACCTTAGTCCGGCATGGTGACCACTCTGCCATCGAGGTCTCCAATAGGTTTAGTATTAGTTGATCCCATCATCATCATCATCAACTTGAGCTGTTGCTCTTGTCGATGTAACAGGTGCAACTCCCTCCATCTGCCCCTATCCAATGGAGCTTCCTTAGTTATTCCCATCACTACATATGTAGTATAAAACAAAGTCGCTTTCTCTGTCCCTATGTCCTTATGTATGCTTAGATCTTTAAAACTACGCAACGGATTTTGATGCGGTTTGTTTTAATAGATACAGTGATTCAGTGGGAAGGTTTTTAGCATAATTTTATCCCCATATTCATACGGGAAGAGGAACTACGCGGGTGAAACCGCGGGGCGCCGCTAGTTGAGTATAAAAAAATGTTTTAATTACCAAGATAAAAATGATTACAGAGAAAAATTAAACGTCATTGTTCATGTTAAAATACTGTGACCACTGACCGTTAATGTTGATTAATTTTTATGGAGTTCGTTGTATAGCGGATAGCTCTCCTCGATAAATATAGTAGTTTCTGACAATCCTACTAATATTATAAAGCCGAATGTTTGTGAGTGTGGATGTTTAGATGTGTGGATGTTTGTTCCTCTTTCATGCAAAAACAACTGAATCTTTTATCCCAAAATTTCTACGGGATACGGTTCCACGCGGGTAAAACCGAGTGGCACAGCTAGTAGTAAATTAAACCACACACTCTACACCTATAAAATATTACTTTTTATAAATTTTACTAGCAGCGCCCCGCGGTTTTACCCGCGTAGTACCCGCTCCCGTGAGAATGCGTAGCTCGTAGTATCATACACTCTCGGCACAATTCACCATCGTGTGTTTAAAAATTAAGTAACAGCGCCATCTATTGGTAGTATTTGTGACTACAAAGATACAATAAAACATACGATTACTTATACACAATCCCATGGGAATTTCGGGATAAAAAGTATCCTTTGTGTTATTCCTAGTTGGAACATCTGTACTGTACCAAATTAAATCAAAATCGATACAGTAGTTTTTGCGTGAAAGTGGAACAAACATCCAAACTCACAAACATCCAAACTCACAAACATCCAAACATACAAACTTTCGCATTTATAATATTAGTAGGATTGAGTGACCGAAATATATGATTGTAAAAAGCAAATATAGGACATTCAAATCACAGGATAAGCTGTGACCCGCAGTTTTTCCCATCGTAAATACCAATCCCGTGGGAATTTTGGGGTAAAAAGTATCCTTTATTAATGTTCCTTGTCATAACTGCAAAACCCTATTATAATGGCGCCATCATCACTATACTGAACATAGTTACTCAACCAAATTACTTGCCCTATTTATGAGAACAATATCATTTACATTCCAGGGTATGTTAAGCGGGTTGTTTACCCGCCGATATGTAAATTGTTTTGTGTATTAATATGAATAAGTATATTAGATTAAGGGTGCGTTTCCAATGACGCAGAGCTGAGCAGAGTAGACCGATGCCTTAGAGCTAGTTCAGACGCGTCGGAATCCTGGAGGGCTTAATAATAAGTATGGCATGTTACAAGAAACGAACACGTGGACAGTCCCAGATTAACCCTTAATTAAATGGGCACCAGAACACAAGGATAGGGGGGGGGGAGCAGGGTCGGAGCTATGCTTGAAATTACAAAAATGAAAAAACTTTTTTTTTTCGTTTCACTCTAGCTACAGCCCTGGGGGCACGAAGACTTGGATTGCTTAGGGCATCATGAAGTCTTAATCCGTCACTGCGCGTGGACTACGCATCTATGCAAAGATCTGCGCGGATTACGCCGTGTCTGAACTAGCTTCTCACTGCAAGTCCGACGTGCTTAGTAGCAATCCCACGGTATCCTGAGGCACCCTCGCGTAACGCGAACGGAAGTCACTGGGATTTAGTGGGTACACCTAGTTGAGAGTGGAGCATAAAGGCTCAAACCCACCGAAGTAAGTACACGCACACGCTACGCACGTGTACTCAGCTTCGCTTTCTATGGAAATGTATGAGGTAAAATCCACCGAATTACACGCACACGCTACGCACGAAAATGACGTCATTGATACATTCGTGGCTGATTCGGCTATAGCTCAACGGAGTTGAGCTGCATGGCCGTGGACCGTGGGCGTGGACATTTCGGAATCCTTCCTTCAGGAACAGGAATTACGTGACTCTACACATTTTCCTAACGGAATATAAAGAAGAGTCATCATCTTCCTGCCCTTGTCCCACTTAAGTGGGGTCGGCACAATATGTTTTTCTCTTCCACTCGCTTCTATCACTCGTCATACTCTCATTCACTCCTTTCATATTCATATCCCTTTTCACACACTCCATCCAACCCTTCTTTGGCCTCCCTCTTCCAAAGTTTCCTTTCACACACAGATCCATAGTTCTCCTAGCAATATGGTGTTCTGGCCTCCTCATCACATGCCCATACCATCCCAATCTAACGGAATATAAAGAAGAGTGGAACCAAGAAAAGCAGTTAAAAGTGGCAGTTGTTACCTTTCAAGCGGAATGGAACGAAGTCTAGTGGAGTAAGCTATACTATAGGTTTATATGTGTATGCTACCACCATACCACCATCATACGCCCCGCGGATTCACCCGCGTAGTTCCCGTTCCCGTAGGAATATGGGGATAAAATTATGCTAAAAACCTTCCCACTGAATCACTCTATCTATTAAAATAAACCGCATCGAAATCCGTTGCGTGGTTTTAAAGATCTAAGCATACATAGGGACAGAGAAAGCGACTTTGTTTTATACTATGTAGTGATTCAGCTTGACACCGTTGCCTATTCTACTCCGGTCTGTCAGGTTTGGGGTCGGGTGTTCGTTCATATATTTTAATTAAAAATCCGCTCCGCTTTTCTTACTATCCCGACTGCTACAAAGTGAAGATTTCGAGCGCTGTGATTGGTCCATTCGCTCCACTCAGGCCAGTATGGCGTCAGTGGAAACGCACCCTTATTGGGTCTGTATTAGCATAACTGAAAACATAATCAGTTATTCTGATATTTTATTTAAATAACAACTGACTTCTAAAAATCTTCTGTTTACCTGTTTCAAATATTTGGTTCTTAAATACATAGATACTTGGCACGAAATTCGAACTCGCAATTCATTTGACAGTCCAGTAACCACGATGCCACTTGGGTCTTTAATCCCGGTACCATGGGAATGTGGGAAATTCGATGTAATACATGTGGTAATCCAGGCAGTAAATTGTAAAGGCCAAACGAGCGTATTTTTTTTGAGTTTTGCGTTCCATAAAATGTGTCGCAAGTAAATTACATCTAAATCTGTACAGCGTTTTGAGCGAAAAGACTAGCAAACACACAGGTAAACAAACATAAGTATTCTATATAGAATCTTTCGCCTATATTAGTAAGATTATACAGGATATAGCATAGCCCCGCGGTTTCACCCGCGTAGTTCCCTCTCCCGTAAGATTACAGGGAAAAAATGAAGCTAAAAACCTTCCTTTAGAATCACTCTTTCTATTAAAAAAACCGTATCGGTTAGGTTTATATGTATACTAGCGGCGCCCCGCGGTTTCACCCGCGTAGTTCCCGTTCCCGTAGGAATATGGAGATAAAATTATGCTAAAAACCTTCCCCTTGAATCACTCTATCTATTAAAGAAACACCAAAATCCGTTGCGTAGTTTTAAATATGAAAGCATACACAGGGACAGAGCGAGAAGCGACTTTGTTTTATACTATGTTTGTTTTATACTATGTAGTGATTATAAACTTCCATATAAACTAGAATCTTTTCGCTTTTACCAATATAATTATGATTAGATTACTTAGGGCTGATTTTTCCATCGCCAGATAAGTTTATTCGACGAATAACTTTGAAATTTTGACAGTTATTCCATACAAAATCTGTCAAACGTCAATTTTACTCGTCGAATAAAAGTTATCTGGCGATGGAAAAATCGGCCCTTAATAGAATACTTTCTAGCCCCCAATACTCATACCCAAGTCTAACCCTGTCAATTATTTATAGGTCAGTCAGACGCAGTCCAGTGCTCGCTGGTATTTATATTGGATTCAATCCCACCAACACATTCTTGGAAGATATTACGTGGCCAGCCATTGGGCGAATGTTTGATCAAATGTCGAATGTTTTGGCTAAAGTTTTGGAGTATGGGATAAGACCCACTGATGATATTAGTTCAATGAGGAGGAATAGTTGTCACCACGCCTAACGAATGCGTGTTGGTGATCTGAATCTCCCGAGACATGTTCGGAAAATGGCAAACTTGTATTGCTGGATCCAAGAATTGAACCTTAGACCCCAGAATAGATCACCAAGGTTTTGGGTCGGGTCAGATCGGGTAATTTTACCGTCGAAAAATCAACTTGATCAATTTCCAAAAAATATATCGATTACACAAATTAATCCAAGCAAGAATCGTATCTTCTACCCAGCATGCCTAACACCTACACTACAATCCCCATGTCATCACCACATCACATGTCACCGGTCCCATGCCATGTATACCTAGCCATGTCTAAGTATCGACTGCCGCTTGACCGATCAATTTTATGCAAAACTCTATTGCAGTTATGGTCGGCAAGTATGGAAGCGGCTTTTTGGAATATTTTTAGGTAAAAGTTTGAAAGAATTTGTAGTTCGTTCAAATGGTACGGAATCAAATTTTTTTATAGTACTTATTCGGTTTGGATTACCCAGTAATAGCGCTCCGTGATTACCGCGTAAATCCCGTGGGAATTTGGGATAAAAAGTATATTTTTCCTGGATATAAGGAATAAGTATCTACCAGTTTTACCTAAATCGGTCTTGTCGTTTCGAAGCATGTATTGTACAATCCTAACTATATATTATTTAATATTATAAATGCGAAAGTAACTCTGTCTGTCTGTCTGTTACCTTTTCACGGCTAAACTACTGAACCGATTGACTTGAAATTTGGTACAGGGGTAGCTTATGGTCCGGGATCTTTCCCGGAGCATAAGCTTTATTTTTAATAAGCTTTATCTTTTTTTTATTTCGGGATAAAACGTAGCCTATGTTCTTACATAGGCTACGTTTTATCCCGAAATTCCCACGGGATCGGAACTACGCGGGTGAAACCGCGGGGCACAGCTAGTAAGTAATATTTACAAAGAAAAATGAAAAAAAAACTTTCTCTCTATTATATTAGTGTAGATAAAATTTGTCGTGACGGTGTTGAAAGGATAATAAAAATATGGCCTTCAAAGATTTATCACAAAATGCAAAAGTTACATTTTATCTTTTTTTTTAATATTGGAAAGTTAATTTGTTAACTTTGTTAGCTCTTATCATCATTAACAGCTCATATAATGTCCTCACCGAGGGGCTCCAGCCTACTACTTGACAAACACACGCAACTACACATAGTTAATACGCCATAAGAGACGGAGAGAGAGAATGATAAGACTCAAATATAGATTAAGTATAGTAATTCATATTATAATTTAAGTTACTTTGTTTTTTTATTACTTGTAATATTTTAATTTTGATTGTTTTTTTTTTAAATTATAATTGTTTTTTTCTTATATGTAATATTTTATGGACGTGGGCCCAGACCGTTCCTGTTTAATGTTGTAAGGAACGGGGGCGGCTGAAAACCAGCGCTGCTCGCAGTAACATACGCCGGGCAGCACAAGCTGAGCCGCCACCTTTTGTTTTTCTCACTTATTTGTTCTGATGTAACCTATTTTTGTACTAATCTGAAGAAAACAATAAACAAGAATTTTATTTTATTTTTACTAGAACCGTACATCGTAAGTAATCCATGGTTAGCACTGGGCTATAAGCTCTTCCAGTCATTAACTATGTGATGTCATATTTACTGAAACCCACAAACTCATACACACACACAACTACCGTTACGTAACGCACGTGAATGCGCGTACAAACGTTTACGGCTTTCCCAGTACTTCGGATTTAGGTCGGCTCTCGAAATGTTAAGATAAACTAAGGTTATTCAACTACTCGTGTAGTATGGTGTTTATCTGTATAGTGTTACTAGCTGCACCCCGCGGTTTCACACGCGTAGTTCCCGCTCCCGTTCCCGTAGGAATTTCGGGATGAAAAATAGATGTTGGCCGATTCTCAGACCTACTGAATATGCTCACAAAATTTCATGAGAATCGGTCAAGCCGTTTCGGAGGAGTATGGCAACGAAAACTGTGACACGAGAATTTTATATATAGTGTTATGAAGGTGAAAAGTTTGTTTGGAGTTGTTAATTTTTGGAAGCATTTAAAAAAAAAATCAAAATATCTTTATCCTAATCCTAACTAATATTATTAATGCGAAAGTAACTCTGCCTGTCTGTCTGTTACCTTTTCACGGCTAAACTACTGAATCCATTGACTTGAAATTTGGTACAGGGGTAGCTTATGGTCCGGGGAAGGACATAGGCTATGTTTTATCCCCAAATTCCCACGGGATCGGGAACTATGCGGGTGAAACCGCGGGGCTAGTATTAAATAAATACAAGTAAGTACTCAGACCATTTTCAACCTCTTATTAACCAAGAAAAGTATCAAAAATAAAATTATTCTTGTAAATAACTTTATTTACCGCGTTACTTATCTTTTATTATCATTATTGTCAACACTTCAGACATCTATATTATCTCTTCATCATTTTTAATATTTTTAAGGCTTAGCGTACACTTTGGGTTTTTAAAGTAAAAAATGGCCGCTTTTAATATACAATTAGCTGCGCCTCGCGGTTTCACCCGCGTAGTTCCCGTTCACGTGAGAATTTCGGGATAAAAAGTATCCTATGTTCTTTACCGGACCATAAGCTCCCCCTGTACCAATTTCAAGTCAATCGGTTCAGTAGTTTAGCCGTGAAAAGGTAACAGACAGACAGACAGATAGACAGACAGACAGAGTTACTTTCGCATTTATGATATTAGTAGGGAAGTAGGGATAAGTAGGGATGTATGATCGCGATGTCAACTAATATTATTTACTAGAAGTGCTTCGAGGCTTTGCCCACGTAAATACTACTGATATTTTGGGATAAAAAGTATCTGTTTCATGAGCTATCATACATATCTCACACTGTAGTATTTTTCAATTTAGGCCCATATTTTCAAAGATCCGGGTTTCCGGGTTGTAAGGAACATCTGCACCAAATTTGACATTTATCAGTCCAATAGTTTCAGAGCCTTTTCAATACAAATAAACGAAAAACCTAAACTTAACTTTTTCCTTTATAATATTAGTCTAGGTCTAGAATAACTGTGAAAACTTTATTATGTTAGTATTTTGATAACTTTCCAATCTAATCCAACAAGAGATAGTTGTTAGTAATATTCCTAAGATAACAAATAGATTTCGCATGGAATAATATTAGTAAGTATACAAATAACTTATCGGATTATATTAAACATGACTCAGGTTTGTCTGGGTAAACAGATACTTATTGGACCTTGAAATCGAAAGTTTTGCGATTGAAAAACTGGTAACTGCTAAAAATATACTCAAGATAGACATGGATCATACAAATACTTACCTATGGAAATTCCTTATTTAACTGATAAGCAATGCTAGATTGTCAGTCATAGTCATAATGCTGATTTGCCGGGCCCAAATATACAGAAATTAAATTTACAAACAACCATAAAATACTTAGATTCTACCTGTCCATTTCATCTACAGCATCAGCGTTAGCGAAGGCGTGCTGAGACGCAGGTGACGTAGGCCGCGCAGGGCAGAGCAGGCACGTGCGACGCAGACATATCTGCTCTCTGTCGCGACGTTCCATGCAACACAAAACCTGCTCTGCTCTGCCCTGCGCGGCCTGCGTCGCCTGTGTGTCAGCTACGCCTTCGCTTAGTTCCTTTCATCAGCTCATTTCGCATGCGATCCGAAATATTATTTTTCTATCAGCGCTCTTAAGTTTAACCCGCGTTAGCTTCTATTGGTCTTAGCGTGATGACTGATGATATACGCCCAATATTAATATACAATCCTTAATATTGGGCGATAGACTATAGTCGTCCACGAAAAATGGCTATCTAAGGCCGTGGCCCCATGTCCACGGTGTTACATAGATATACATAAAATGGCAGACTTTTAGATACATTTAAAATGGCAGACTTTTAGATACATATAAAATGGCAGACTTTTAGATTTCCCTGGTGGAAGCACGCCTCGTTCTCTGGGACAAGTCAGAGGAGGACTATAGGGATAAAAATTCAAAATGCTGGTGGACACCGGTCGTGACGCCGCCCACGGTGTGCCATGGCCACGACCTAACACTGAAAGTATTTTTCAAATCGGACCAGTAGTGTCTGAGAATAGCTCGTTCAAACAAACTCTTCAGCTTTATAAATTAAGCTAGTTCAGTCTCCCCCGAATCCATAGTCTGCGCCATACTTTATCTGTACGTTGACCTTACTCAAATATAAATGCTAATATTTATCCACTCAGTTTAGTTGACTTTATTTAACTTAATACTTATTTTTCTGCCACATTATTGTGACAATAAATTATCGTCCATTTTGTTTTGGTCTATTAGATTTGAGATTATTCAGAATTTTTTGAAGGTGCCTTCTGTAATATTATTTACTAGCTGTGCCCCGCGGTTTTACCCGCGTGAAACCTTATCCCGTGGGAATTTTGGGATAACAAATTATCCTATGTGTTATTCCTAGGTATGAGGAACATCTGTACCAAATTTCATTAAAATCCATTCAGTAGTTTTTGCGTGAAAGAGTAACAAACATCCATACATACAAACTTTCGCATTTATAATATTAGTAGGATTTATTTTCTTCTTCTTTGCGTATCGACTCAAATTGTTGAGGACCAAATCTCGATATAGCGCTGTCAGTGGCCTTGTAAAGGTCCTCGCGTGTGCAGGTGTAGGGACACGCATGGCAAGTCAAAAGATGGGCCATTGTTTTTATTTTTATTTATAGTTTAAATTCTAAGGTATTATGCCAAAGAAGTTTTTCAGCTTTATTGGCCAATAAGCCCTGTATTCATTATCATCAGCTCATATATGTCTCCACTGAGCTCGAGCCTGAATTAGAGTTATCAGGGTTTAGTCAACCACAAGCCGAGTGGGTTGGTCGACTTCACACACAACCTTAGAATTTCTTCGCAGGTGTGTGCAGGTTTCCTCACGACGTTTTCCTTCACCATAAAAGCGTCGAAAAAACGTACTTAAGGATAAGTATCCGGGAATTCATGAATAAAAAAATGTACATACATAAATATCATTTGTGAGCAGTGACAATCCTGTGAGAATTTTGGGATAAAAGTGTGTTTGGTTCCTGGTTATGAGGAACATTTGTGTCGAAATAGGTCCAATAGTTTCGTAACCTATTCATTATTTTTTTACTCCTTTTTATCTCCTAAGTTCTTTTCTATTCATTACAATTTTGTCTCCTCTTTGTAACATTAGTTTAGTGTAATATTTTACATAAGAATGCCACTTTGTGATATTGTCAATAGGCGAAATAAAGACGTTTTCCGGTAATTTTTCACAGCTTAGATTACATAATTGAAAATTTGGTTATGAATACCTAATTGTTTATTAAAAAACAATAAAAAATTTCATTGCCATGACCAAATTGATAAAAAAATACAAAAAAGATAAAATTACTTTATTCCTAGTTATAAGGAACCTCTATACCAAACTTAATCTAAATCGATACAGTAGTTTTTGCGTGAAAGAGTAACTAACATCCAAACTCACAAACATACAAACTTTCGCATTAGTTGACTAAAAATGTAATTAGTCCGTCTTGTAGATTCCCAAAAAAACATTGGACACGTATTTTTTTATTTTCCATGTAAACAAATAATTAAGACGATACAATGCATCGAAAACTCGTGAAACGTCACAGGTTGCTGCAATTTTAAGCAACAGTTGACGTCACAAGGCCCCACTCCTAAACTTTATTGCGTTATAACTAAGTCAGTTTTATTAATTTGATGAAACAAAAAAATCCGTGTCTAATATTTTACGACTAATTAGAATTTAATTTTGCTTAGCCAGGAAACTACCCTTTTATAATATTAGTAGGATACGCCTCTGATCATCGTCATTAGTGTTGTCTAAGAACCACTTGACCCTCACCCCATATTTCGTTCCTACCTTCATATTTTATATTCCACCTAAAAATATTTCTCGTACATTTTAAAACTTGTGAAAAGGCAGAGGCTCTTTCCTGAAGTGCTCTTTGACTATAAAGTAAGGAGTAAGATTATTGAAATTCATGATTTTTGAGGTTTTTAAGATAGAATTTGCTGTTTGCGATAAGGCAGGTATTTTACTGGTTTTAAGATTTTTTTACTATCTATAAAATGGGATTTGCCCTTTGAAATTTGAAGTTAAAATTATAGTATAAATAAATATCCAGACACATTTCATATCAAAAATGTCCACCTAGTCCAAACTAAACAAAACCTGTCCTATGGATACTAGACAAAGGATCAAAATAAAGTACCTATATTCTTTGTAAATACATAATTAGGATCTATGGAAAACACCCACCCAGACTAAGATCATAAGACATATTCATGAACACAAATGTTTATCTTTCCCTGTATGTAACCTTTCGCATAGCAGGCAAAATCACTCTTTTTTGTCAACCTGTAGTGTCCCACAGCTGGGCAAAGGTCTCCCCCAAACATTTCCAACCATCCCTATCCTTCGCAGTCTCCCACTAGCTACTGTCGAACCATTAAGTTGTTATGTTGGCCCACCTCTCAGGTGTCATCCGACTCACATGTCATTCACTCACTATTACCAAATATTATATTGTACTAAGTATGATGGAGGCAAGATCTTGAGAGGTTGGATAGAGATTGGAAGGAGCTGGTTAGAGACAGAGACTGATGGAGAGATTTGGGGGAGACCTTTGCCCAGGAGTGGGACAATACAGGTTGATTAAAAAAAAAGTATAGGCTGAAAATATGTAAATATTTGTGTATGAAATCTTTGGAACATCATTTCGGCTGTATTCAAGCGGCGATCAATGAAATCTTAAAATATCTATTCTTGGCAGTGCAAACGTAAATATTTATCTTTATTTCAATAATGGTTGTGTGTGTACTCGATTTCTTGTGATATTTACTTGAAAAGTATGGTATGTAGTAACCTAGGAAACGTGGCCTAAACGCCCTATTTCAGGGTAGCCTCGAGCCCCTCGGTGGGACATAATATGAGCTGATGATGAATATATTTACGACGTCGTCTCTGCTCACAGGACAGTGATAGTTTTTTTTACTAAAACTCTCTAAAACGTTGGTGATGTTGATGTACCCACGACCCTTCTTGTGTTTTTATTTGTTTATTTAAGTATTTATTAAGGCACATCAACAGGATAACATATTTAACATTTACAGAATTAGAAAAAAAAATACAGTATTATTTATTTAAATGTACCCTCTATTAAATTGTTATCCATCTAAATTGACGTTTCTTTTTCAACCTGTTGGCCTTCCGCTGAGGGAGCGCGACAAGATATGTGCCAAATGTCATCAAAATCCGTTGAACTGGTTTCGCGTGATGAATTAATATAAATCTTCTAATATATAAAATTCTCGTGTCACAGTTTTCGTTGCCATACTCCTCCGAAACGGCTTGACCGATTCTCATGAAATTTTGTGAGCATATTCAGTAGGTCTGAGAATCGGCCAACATCTATTTTTCATCCCGAAATTCCTACGGGAACGGGAACGGGAACTACGCGTGTGAAACCGCGGGGCGCAGCTAGTACTTATCTAAATATAGAAACTATCTTAATATCTAAAGTACTCTTCAAACCGAATTCAAATAGTTTGAAATTAGATATCCTTCATTTTAATTTTATTGTAAGTACAATTTCTTGTAAATGATACAAACCACAACATAATTATTAAAAGGTCAAAAAAACAATACTAGCACAAAATAATATACCATTTAATGAATATAACATATCAAATACTATGTAATTAATATAAATACCATATCAGAAGTCACCTTGCATTTTATTCGTACTAATTAAACAATAACAATCCGTCTCCATACTTTCCAGCTTCGACACGGTTTGTCGTATCAAACCTTATTGGTCACAGTTTTGGCGCGCTTTACCACAGGCTATAACGTATTTTAAATAACGAACGTCCAATAAATTAAAAAATAAAATACTTGTGTACGGTTCGCGCGCGTTCGGAATTCAAATAATATTTTTTTCTTTTGTGCCAGTGTGCGTAGTGATGTGTCCGATAAAAGAATCGATTCTTTCGTAGAAATGGGTTATTTTTGACATTTAATTTTCTGAGAACTGTCATAGTTTATTAAGATATAAATCTAATCGATTTCTTTTTAATTGATTGAGTTATTTGGTGATAGTTGTTAAGTGATATTTTTGTGTTGAACTTCGTTTTTTGCGATTAATTTCTAGTAAGATGTTCTATTGATGTTTTTGTGTTAATGACTTTTGTAATCTTATATTTTTGGTCCTTTAATCCTTTTTATAGACAAGTCTTTTTGGAGGGAAAAATATTATAATATGAGCCCTAAACCTTAGTCCCATATCTAATAAGGCCTTATAGTTTAACCAGAATATGCGGAATGTCAGTATTGTACGTGGAGCGACTGCCATCAGACCTCCACAACACTATACTAAACGAAATTTTTGGTTAAACCAAATTTCAGACTTTTGAGTGCTCCAACTACCCGTAACAACTGTCGATGATGTTAGTACGACAACCGGGACCCTCTTAACATTAAAAATGCCTTCCAAGGTACGGCAATGGTCATGAAACTAAAATCCACTTTGATAACGGCCACCCATCATTATTAAGACGGTGCCAGACGTTGCTTAACTTTGTACTAGCACCGAGCGATGAGGAAGTCTTACTATGGCCATACATGATAAGCATTGCACATTATAAATTGCCATAGAATGTTATTAAAGAATGTTATACCGGAAAACAAAACCCAAGTTCAAATATTGATTTCCTACTAGCGAACTCACATACACATATTACCTACTTATTTTTACATATAGACGTTCCAATAATATGGAATTAGATCACCTAGGTGACTTCAGGAAACAAGTAAAGTCAATTTAAGCCATGTGGAAATTGATCACCCAGGTGATTTGGCAGCAGGTGATTTCAATCCACAAAAATGTGGAATTTGATTACCTGGGTGATATCACCTAGGTGATCAAAGTGGAATAAACCAAACTTTGCAGTTTTTATATATTTTTGATTCTTTTCATAATTGGTGATTTTAAACCCGAAACATTTCAAAACAAGGTTTCAGTTTGACCCCGGCAAGGGTTGAGAAAACTATTTCTAAAATATTTTTTCTCTATTAGGTACCTCGGAAACGGTAAAAGTTCAACAAAAACAGTCTAAGGGCCTATTTCACGACCTTCAAGTAAAGTTACTCACCAAGTATAGTTAGTTTTGTCTCTTTCTTACTTTATATCAAGTGAAATATATAAATAGTTCCGTTATAAATAGTATAATAAAATAGTTCCGGCTTACGCGAGACAGGCTCAGCCTAGTGTGTAAGCCACCGACGATCTGTACTTAGTTTTAATTTTCTTTTATTAATAAATTATTCTTATTCTTAGAATAAAAGACAAAGCTTGTGAGTACTCGGAACGTTACTTGAAGATGGTGAAATAGGCCGTAAGTCACAATTTTTGAACCTAAACTAAAATTAACCAAGTTAAGGACTATAAATAGAATACAACGATGAATAAGACTTCATAAAAACTCTCAACAAATCAAATCAAATACCAATAACCTTTAAAAGTTCAACAAACACGTAAACACGAATACCAAGTTCAGGAAACGTGAACGTACTATGAAGTAATTTTATTACAGTACTTAATAGAGGATACTCAGGTTCAAGGTCGCACCAAAAATATAATATTACATAATTATTCACTACATCATCTCATTATAGTAACTGACCCCTAAGTTCGTAACTTAACAGAAATTACGCACACACTCATTCACACACACCCAGACGGAGACAAACATTTGTGGTTCACACAAATATTCACCTCGCTAAGGGTATCGGACCTGCAACCTTACGGATGGCAGTCCAGCATGGTGACCACTTTGTTATCGAGGTCGTCATAACATAATCATTCACTGCATCATCTCATTATAGTAACTGACCCCCTAAGTTCGTAACTTGTATCTAGGGTAGGGTATCAGAAACTATACACTCATTCACACAAACACCCAGACCGAGACAAACATTTGTGGTTCACACACATAATCACTTCGCTAAGGGAATCGTATTCGAAACCTTAACAATGGTCCCGAGTCAGTTGAACTGATCAGTCCAGACATAAAACTGTGCGTCACTCCAAAAGCTTTACGCCAATTTAATTCCCCACTGGAATCTAGAATCGCTCCGGTGATTGACGACCATTTTTAGATGGACGCCAATTCAACTGATCAGTTAAACCGGCTCGTCAATGGCCACCTTTAAACAGATAAATACATTATTATTACATTTAAAAGTTTAATAAACACAGGAAATGTGAACGTACTATGAAGTAATTATATTGAAGTACTTAATCGAGGAAACTCAGGGTCGAGGCCAAATATGTGCTCGTAATATTTTTAGTGTCGTAACTTGTATTATAGTTTGCTAGCTGTGCCTAGCAGTTTCACACGCGGTTGAAACTGTTTTTGTGGGGGACACCGGGGATAAAATATCATCATTATCAGCTTATACTAGAAGTTTTCAATTTACCCGCCTTTTCTCCGCCTAGGGGGCGAATTTCCAAAAATCCTCTCTTAGTGGTAGCCTACTCCCCCCAACAATCACACGTGCCGAATTTCAGCTCTCTACGACCAGTAGTTTCGGCTGTGCGTTGTCTGTCAGTCGGTACATCATTCAGTAACGGAAGAGTTTTATATATATAGATTAAGTCCCCACGAGGGGCTCGAGCCTATCCTGAATTAGGGTAATTATATTAGGCCTTAGTCAACCACGCTGTCAAGTGCGGGTTGGTCGACTTCACACACGTTTGAATTTCTTCACAGTTGTGTGCAGGTTTCTTCACAGTGTTTTCCTTCACCGTTAGAGCGTCGAATAAACGTAAATATGAATTCGAAGATTGAAAACACATTGGTACGTGGAGGGGTTCGAACAAGGCACCTTCCGATCAGAAGTCAAAGGCCTTAAACCCTACGCTACCGACGCTCTTTTTAAAATAACCTGCGTGCCTAGCATGACTGTGCGTGATAAAATATATAGACACCACGAAATAATATCGATTTCGCGAGCACGACCTAATGAATATGGCGTGGTACGATTTGATAAAATTAAATATGGCGGCTATATTTATTATATTTTGACAGTTGGATGTCGATAAATAGCTATATCGATTTCGCGAGCATGACCAAATGTCATATTAAATATGGTGGATATTTTCATCATATTTTGACAGTTGGATGTTGATAAATTGCTATATCTATCACGTATTCGAAGTCATGCTAGCCCGGCTGGATCAAAAGGATTACATGCCTGATATAAGTATTGTATTACATAGTTTACTTTTCACATCATTAAATTATGCTAACATAGCAACAAAACAATTTATCAGTCGCTCTCGCGGCGAAAGTAAATAATGTATCAAAATGTTTGTACAATAATTATTTAAACATATATGTGACCTTTCTGCCACTCCGGGCTCTTGATAAATATTAAAGAAACTAACTGCGCCCCGCGGTTTTACCCGCGTGAATCCCAATCCCAGGGGAATTTCAGGATAAAAAGTATCCTATGTATTATTCCTAGTTGTAACGAACATCTGTACCAAATTTGATTTAAATCGATACAGTAGTTTTTGCGTGAAAGAGTAACAAACATCCAAACTCACAATTATACAAACTTTCGCATTTATAATATTAGTAGGATTGTTTACATGTTACAGAAACTCATTAGGGTGAGTCTTGGGGCTGCGTTTGACGCATTTTCCTTCTTTGATTGATTGTTAATTTTCAGCTTAATTACATCCACTTGAATGATGGTTAATTTTCGATCGCTCGTGGTTTATTTTTTTTAACGTAGCATTTAACGGCATAACCCTGGAGTCTTAAAAGTCAGGAAACTCTCAAAAGTGAGGATCTCTGCGCCAGAAGAGCGAGGCATACCCACTAAAACCCCAGGGATTAGTATAGTTACTAAGGGCGTGCGAGTGGTATCACGATCCTACATCATCCAACTTAAAGAATAATCTCTGGGGTTTTAGTGGGTATGCCTCGCTCTTCTGGCGCAGAGATCCTCACTTTTGAGTTCACAAGTAAGATTCTCCTACAGGGGAATTGACGTAATTACCACGCTTGCCTAATATTATGTTGGTGATCTTTAACCTTAGCCATGAGACATGGCTAAGGTTAAACCTTTTCATAATTATCCAATTATGCGACCAAAGCAACTTCCAAGTATTTATACCTAGTATTTGCACAAATAAACGCAAGTATTCACTGCACTACAACATTCGAAGTGTGTTGACCTATAAACGTCATGCAACACGGTTCCATATTGAAATGGAACGTTTCATTGTATAAGTGGGTATAGAACGTAGAATTTTAACGTTCCTTTACTCTTGCTAAGTCTTGTACAGTTATATTGCTTTTTCTCTGCAGTTGTTGCTTTTAATTTTAATGTTTCTTTCCATTTTTCGTAACAACGGTATAGTTAAATATTATTGCTTTTGGTTTGCAGTTGTGTAGTTATACGGTGTTTGTGTAGTGATTTTAAGAAACCCAAGGCAAAATAGGGGTTTTATAGTGGTTATATCCCTGATAACTATAAAAATCGGGTGGGGCTGTGCCGGGGCACACGGCCGTTGGTTTTAACGTGAAACGTCTATGTTAGCGAATCGCTTTTAAAGTAAAAGATTAAAATGAAAACAAGAAAATTCAATGTCATAACAGCGAGCTGACTATATAAGTGAAATATTCACTCAACATTTTTGTTTCTAAGAATAATAGTTTTGTAATTATTAAGGTACGATGATATAGACCTTTTCGTTACGGTCCACATTTTAAACATGTTTCCCGTCTGTTTCGGCGTGATTTTAAAAACGTTTCACGTCAAAATTATGGTGTTGTGTGCTTATATCTAGGTAAGGTATAAACAATATACACCCTTATTTTGAAATGATGGGACTTATTAAAATCAGAATATCTGTAGCAGTAACTGAATCCATATATCCAATAAAAATATCAAAAATGATAGTCGATTACTTATCTTTAAAAAATACTAAATAAATGTCGTATTACCAGACGGCACACTAGCTATCAAGTATTGTGTGACGGCTCGGGTCGATGACCGCGCTCAGCTGTGTATCGCAGCGTTCGCCGATTGTTCGGTGTAGAATAACAATAAAATTCGGCGGGATTTTGAAAAACTTTGACTTATCATAACTTTTTAAATAAAAGCAAAAGAAAAAAACTAACTTCACTATTATATTGTCACCCGTCGTTTACATTAGCTGTGTGATTAAGTATCTCGAATTCAAAATAAGGGTGTATATAGTGTTGTATTGTATTTGCAAATAGTCAGGTTTCCGCGGTTAGGTAGATCTCACAGTTTGACTCCCTTTTGTGTTCTGCCATACAACGGTTTTTGAGACTGCATATCTTGAAAAATATAAATTGTGAGAGCTTTTTCCTGTTTTAGACCTCTCCAGTTTGGATCGCTAGTGGTGTATGTGCTGCTGCAGTGTCTTTTGGTTAAACCACTGTTGTCTGTGGTAATCATGGAATATATTGACCGATTTAATTTCAATTTTTGCTTTAATAAAGCGATATAATAAACAGTATTCTAGGCTACTAGAATATATTTGGAGGCGGATGTTTATTGAGCTTACTTTTGGTTTTCGTTTTTCTTTACTTTCATTCATTCATTCATTCATTCTAAATTCAACATGAAACTTAAGCTTTCACGACACGACTACATTTACTTACATTCTTTTTCTTAAAGCAACCGCATAGCTGCACCGGACTATTAAAAAAAATACGTTACAGTAAGATTTCGAACTTTGGCTATCACTATCACTTCATAGTATAAAACAAAGTCGCTTTCTCTGTCCCTATGTATGCTTAGATCTTTAAAACTACGCAACGGATTTTGATGCGGTTTGTTTAATAGTTTTATCCCCATATTCCTACGGGAACGGGAAATACGCGGATGAAACTGCGGGGCGCCGCTTGTTAAAAAATAAACTATGATTGAAAAATAAAAGTCCAATTTAGAACCTCTTCCTTTTTCGAAAAGAAGGAAAGAAAGTCTCTCTCTCTCTCTCAATAAAAGATAGTAAAGGATAGCAACAATAAACCAATTTACTTATGTCCCCACAATTGTGGACGCTCTCATACTTGTAATACAGTTAGTAGCTCTCCAATTAGTTCAATTAGCGATTCGTTGTAAACGATCGAAATAGGGTAGTGTAGAGGTGCTGGAGTTGTAGAGTAAATATAGGAAACGGTGCACAGTAGCATTAGTGTGAACGTTATATTGTTTCGGTTATTGTTGTGCGTAACTCAAAACATTAATATCCCGACACATATAACATATCGTCATTTAGTCTTAAACTATGCAGAATTTGTACGTATACTAGTTAAACGGATTAGCATATTTAACACTTTGGTAATTGTAATAGATAGAAAAAATGCAGACCAAGACAAACATATTATGTGCACTGGAATGTTTGTTTTGAGTGGAACGGGTATTGAACCTGTAGCATTTGGGATAACACGCAAGATCATTACCAACTATACTTCATTTTATTTGAATCATGCATCGATTTTATTTATAAATTAAAAACTGTCTTCGTGCGGCGGTTTCACTCTTCCTAATTTCTACTTACGAGTTACTAAGAATTCCACCCAAAACCGCACTCTATACTTCAACAACGTTATTATACTCAACAATGACGTAACAGAGTAATAAATATGTAACTCAAACAAACATACAAAACGAGGCCAAATCTCCAGAAATAATGCTATAAAACCAAGGTCCTTACGCAAATCCCGGCCATTTTGCAATAGACGAGTGATGATTAAACGAGCTTGTACGATTCCATTGTTGGGATGAAGTGTAGCCTATGTTTTCACCCAAGCTCTAGTTTAGCTCGGTATCAAATTTCAGTAGCTTTGGCGTGAAATCGCGTCAGATAGACAGAGTTACTTTCGCATTTATAATATTACTAGTAACATCCCGCGGTTTCACTCCCGTAGTTTCCGCTCCCGTGAAGATACAGGCATAAAAATATGCTAAAAACCTTCCTCTTGATATCTCTCTATCTGTTAAATAAAACCACATCAAAATCAGTCGCATAGTTTTAAAGATCTAAGCATACATAGGGACAGACAGCGGGAAGCGATTTTGTTTTATACTATGTAGTGATTTAGTTTCGAGCTTAGTTAGGGGTCAGTTACTATAATGAGATGATGTAGTGAATGATTATGTTATGTTATTTATCCTTCCAGCAATAATATAATAAAAAAATCCAAGATCCCTTTATCCCGCCATTTTCCAGTGAAGAATGATTAATCGATTCAGCGTGTAATCGATTACGATTTGATTGTGACTAATCGATTTCATATGTGTACTTATTGTTCCTATAATTAAGGATTATATTGCAATTTGTATGAAATGTGATTTATTAGCTATTGTTTGGTGGAGGAATTTTTATAGCTTTATTTGTAAGTTATTTTTAACGCTTTGATAATGTAGTGGCCTATGTGTACATTGGGCATGGCAAGTCAGAGGTGCCAGGTTGAAATCCTGGCATTGTTAATCTTGAAACATGTCTCGGGTTTGCGGTTCACTGACACGTATAAGTCAAACAAACATACTTAGGGCCAATTTTTCCATCGCCAGATAACTTTATTCGACGAATAACTTTGAAACTTTGACATTTATTTCATACAAAATCTGTCAAACGTCAATTTTATTTGTCGAATAAAAGTTATCTGGCGATGGAAAAATCGGCCCTTAGTGGTTTTTGAATTCATGAACGTGTTCGTACTTCGAAAGGCGCGTTAAGCCGTCAGCTCCGGTTGTAGTACAAACATCATCGACAGTCGTTACGGGTACTTTTTTTTTTTACAAATGAGTTTAATCTTGACTATGTTCTAAATAAAAACAAGTAACACAGTCATTTAAGTGTTAAGGTCGCTACTACAAATGTGCGAAAATTATTGAAGTTGAAGTCCTCAAATGTCTAACAGTTGGTTAAATAAAATAATATCGCAGCTCGTTGAAAGGACCCAAAATTAGAAGGGTCTAATTGCGAAAACTTACCCACTTATAAATAGTTAAAAATATAGTTAGTAAAAATAACATAAATAAAATGTTGGGAATACTAAAGAAGAAAGACACGATGACTGAAATCACTGAGGTGCCTGAAAGTCCTGTACAACTGAAAGTGAAGAAACGACATTCAGTCATATCTGGGCGGAGTGATTTTTGTAAGTCTCTGGTGATATGTAAAAGTTAGGGTGTTCTTTTACTTCATGATTGGGTTTTTTTGAAGTCGTACTAGCTAAAAGAACTATTTCTTTCTCTTGTTTTTTTCTAATTCATGCTAGTTGCTCCGGGCAACGTAATTAATTCATATTTTTTACATAAGTTGGCATTTGAATCCAAAATGGTCCCGAATCTCTAAAAGTCTAAACCATTGAGCTAGGCCATATCACAGCTGTTAAAAATATTGACTGTTTTTAAAGCAGCAGCAGATACGTTCTAGTCTAAATCGTTTCATTGTCTTATCCAAATCCTTTCAAAGTTTTATATAGTACCTGTATCAATCACTTAAAACCCCCTTAATCCCCAGGGTCATCATCAGATGAAGAAGAAGGCGTCCAACCCCATGAGAAATGCATAGCAGCAGGCCAGCCCAACCCTCCATACTGCGTCAGAAATATAGAACAACATGCCTTTGGGAGAAGAGAGATCGAAATAGCAGAGCAGGAGATGCCAGGGATCATGGCTTTGAGGGCCAGAGCTAAGGAGGATAAACCTTTGAAGGAGGCTAAGGTAAGTGTTTTATTATGCCACTAACTTATCTGACCTATAGTATGCCAGAAAATTATCTAACCAGGTGATATTGTGCCAGAAACTTATCTGAGCCGGTGGTGTAGTGCAATAAACTTATCTGACTGCGAGGTATAGTCGCATTTTTGGTTGTCAAAGACATGTCTGTCTACTAACATTGTCAAAAATGACATTTTAAACTCGATGACAATATTAGATGAAATTTTTTCCGCCATGTCAAAGCTACTTTTAATTCTAAAATCTACACATAATCACAATTTTGCCAAAAAAAACGAGAGAGCTTTTTAAACGCACTTTAATCCCAGAATTGGATCACTTTTTTCCACATAAATTCGAGTGATCTACCTTCTTATTTATAAAGATATTTTGTCAGTAGATGTCCAGCTTTTCATCCTATATCTTCTCCACTTCCAGATAGTAGGCTGCACCCACATAAACGCCCAAACGGCCGTGCTCATAGAGACGCTAGCGGCGCTGGGCGCGACCGTCCACTGGGCTGCTTGCAACATATACAGCACGCAGAATGAGGTCGCCGCTGCTTTGGCACATGCTGGTGAGTTTGTGGGCAAAAATATGAATTTAGTTAGTGAAAGTCTTAAAAGTTTGGTTTTTACTTGTAATATAGAAATTTAGCTAATGGAAGACTTGTCTTAAGTACCTAATAGGTTTTAAGAAAGTCGTAATTTATTTTTTCAGTTAGCGTCAGTTAAAAGGTTCCTTGGTTTACAATACCAAAGTGAGTATTACCAAGGAAAGGGTGGGTGGGTACCACTCATAAACTTGACCACGCGTGAAAGAGAAACAGACATGTTATGATACGTATGTCCTGTGACGTCACGTAGCGCGATATTTACAGATACTATAACAGTATAACGTGTCCATAAATTTAATGTGATAGCTTTCTATATTACATGTATATTTTCAACCCCCAGGCTATGCGATATTCGCATGGCGAGGCGAAAGCGAAGAGGCGTTCTGGTGGTGTATCGACCAGTGCTGTACTCCAACTGCCAACTGGCAGCCCAACGTGATACTGGACGACGGGGGAGACGCCACACATCTCATGCTCAAGAAACATCCGCACGCTTTCAAACATATTAAAGGTAAATTAGTGTTATTGGTCACATTTAAATATATGTACTTAGCTTATTTCAGACTAGTATCGTGTCGACTAGTCACGCTGTGGCAAAGTCCCAAAGACTTTTTCATAACGTGGCAATGTTTGCCATGCTGTGGCAATGTTTGTCATGCTGTGGCAATGGCTATTCAGATGGTGTCATACTATGCCAGCATTTGATTTAAAAGGTTGTCACATTATGGCAATGTTAGTTAGATATAATCGCACACTGGTAATATCTCATTTAATTACACCATCTCATTTTGTCACGATTCACAAATAACAATCTATATTATGATGACCACATCATTAGAATGTCCATAATTCGTGTCATCATAATTAATAATTATTTAATCAATAACTATACCCCTATTCTGTGACCATTCTCAGTATGACAATCTACACATGACCACACCATATACAACTGTCATAATATCATAGACATCTGTGACCATCTCATATACAACTCCCATATACGATATACCCATGACCAAACCAACAGGTATAGTGGAGGAGAGCGTGACGGGCGTCCACAGGCTGTACCAGCTCAGTAAGGCGGGCAAGTTGTGTGTGCCCGCCATGAACGTGAACGACTCCGTCACCAAGACCAAGTTCGATAATCTGTATTCTTGTCGGTGAGTTTGTTTGTTTATATGTATTGAAAAGTAGAAGACAAAGAAAATATTACTTACTAATATTACGAGTCCTATGACTGATGCTACGAGCCCCATGACTGATGCTACAAGTCCCATGACTGATGCTACGAGTCCCATGACTGATGCTACGAGCCCCATGACTGATGCTACAAGTCCCATGACTGATGCTACAAGTCCCATGACTGATGCTACGAGTCCCATGACTGATGCTACGAGTCCCATGACTGATGCTACGAGCCCCATGACTGATGCTACAAGTCCCATGACTGATGCTACGAGTCCCATGACTGATGCTACGAGTCCCATGACTGATGCTACGAGCCCCATGACTGATGCTACAAGTCCCATGACTGATGCTACGAGTCCCATGACTGATGCTACGAGTCCCATGACTGATGCTACGAGTCCCATGACTGATGCTACGAGTCCCATGACTGATGCTACGAGTCCCATGACTGATGCTACGAGCCCCATGACTGATGCTACAAGTCCCATGACTGATGCTACGAGTCCCATGACTGATACTACGAGTCCCATGACTGATGCTACGAGTCCCATGACTGATGCTACAAGTCCCATGACTGATGCTACGAGTCCCATGACTGATGCTACGAGTCCCATGACTGATGCTACGAGCCCCATGACTGATGCTACAAGTCCCATGACTGATGCTACAAGTCCCATGACTGATGCTACGAGTCCCATGACTGATGCTACGAGTCCCATGACTGATGCTACGAGTCCCATGACTGATGCTACGAGCCCCATGACTGATGCTACAAGTCCCATGACTGATGCTACGAGTCCCATGACTGATGCTACGAGTCCCATGACTGATGCTACGAGCCCCATGACTGATGCTACGAGCCCCATGACTGATGCTACAAGTCCCATGACTCATGCTACGAGTCCCATGACTGTCAATACGAGTATCATGACTGACGCTACGAACCCCTTGGCATTGATGTAGCATCAGTCATGGGACTTGTAGCATCAGTTAATCTCGTAGCCTTTATCGCGATACTCGTAACTTTAATTGCGGGATTCGTAGCAACAGTCTTAGGGCCTATTTCCGACCTTCAAGGAAAGTTACTCACCAAGTAAAGTTAGTATTGTCTCTTATTTACTTTATATCAAGTGACAAAGACAAAACATGTGAGCTACTCAGAACGTTACTTGAAGATGGTGAAATAGATCCTTATTATGTAAGCTCTACTTGTAAGGTTTAATAATTTTGAATTGATAAATGCAGTAATTAATCATTTTGAATTAATTTATACCAATGACTGATTTTTCCATCGCCAGATAATTTTAACGAGGAATAATTTTGAAATTTTGACAGTTATTTCGTCCAAAACTGTCAAACGTCAATTTGTTCCTTGAATAAAAGGGCGATGGAATTATCCTACTTCCTACTAATATTATAAAGGCGAAAGTTTGTAAGTATGGATGTATGGATGTTTGTTACTCTTTCACGCAAAAACTACTGAATGGATTTTAATGAAACTTTACAATAATCTTGCTTATACATCAGAATAACACATAGGATACTTTTTATCCCAAAATTCCCACGGGAACGGGAACTACGCGGGTGAAGCCGCGGGGCGCTGCTAGTATATTATAAAGCCGAATGTTTGTGAGTGTGGATGTTTGGATGTGTGGATGTTTGTTCCTCTTTCACGCAAAAACTACTGAATGGATTTTAATGAAACTTTACAATCATTTAGCTTATACATCAGAATAACATATAGGATACTTTTTATCCCGAAATTCCCACGGGAACTACGTGGGTGAAACCGCGGGGCGCTGCTAGTCAGCCATAAATCTGCCATTTTCTCTTTCAGTGAGAGTATAATAGATGCTCTAAAGCGCAGTACAGATCTGATGTTCGGTGGCAAACAGTCCGTTGTCTGCGGGTATGGGGAAGTTGGCAAGGGATGCTGTCAAGCTTTGAAGGCGCTGGGGTGTGTGGTTAGTATATAAATATAGATTTTTAAATCATTCACTCCATCATCTCATTACAGTAACTGACCCCTAACTAAGTCCGTACTTGTATCAAGGGTATCAGAAACTACGCACACACACATTCACACACATCCCTCCAGCTCATTTCGACATGTTACGCTAATACTGTTTGTTTTCTAAAATGCACTCAACATTTTCGCACACATATGGGCTGAAAATCGGTTTTATAAAATCATCCTTCAAGTAAAAAAGTTGACGGAGTATACAAGGTGGCCCAAATTGAACGGTCAGTGGAGGGAAGTATAAAACTATGATGACATGGTTCCTAATAACAGATCTTTGTATATCTCATAGTTTCCGACTTCCCCCCACTGACTGTTCTATTTGGACCACCCTGTATAATAATGTATGTATTATTTTCCAGGTATACGTGACTGAAATAGACCCAATATGCGCGTTACAGGCCGCCATGGATGGCTTTAGAGTTGTCAAATTAAATGAGGTAATTATACACATTATAGAGACATACGTTAATAGTACGACAGCCGTTGATAGTGCGACATCCGTTGATAGTACGACAGTCGTTGATAGTACGACAGCCGTTGATAGTACGACAGTCGTTGATAGTTCGACAGTCGTTGATAGTTCGACAGTCGTTGATAGTAGTACGACAGTCGTTGATAGTATGACATCTGTTGATAGTACGACATCCGTTGATAGTACGACAGTCATTGATAGTACGACATCCGTTGATAGTACGACATCCGTTGATAGTACGACATCCGTTGATAGTACGACATCTTTTGGTAGTACGACATCCCTTGATACTACGACATCCGTTGATACTACGACAGCCGTTGATAGTACGACAGTCGTTGATAGTACGACATCCGTTGATAGTACGACATCCGTTGATAGTACGACATCCGTTGATAGTACGACATCCGTTGATATAACGACATCCGTTGATAGTACGACAGTGGTTGATAGTACGACAGGCGTTAATAGTACGACAGGCGTCGATAGTACGACATCTCTTGATAGTACGACAGTCAGTGATAGTACGACATTCGTTGATAGTACGACAGTGGTTGATAGTACGACATCCGTTGATAGTACGACAGTGGTTGATAGTACGACATCCGTTGATAGTACGACAGTGGTTGATAGTACGACAACAGTTGATAGTACGACAGGCGTTGATAGTACGACAGTCGTTGATAGTACGACAGTCGTTGATAGTACGACAGGCGTTTATAGTATGACATCCGTTGATAGTACGACATCCGTTGATAGTACGACATCTTTTGGTAGTACGACATCCCTTGATACTACGACATCCGTTGATACTACGACAGCCGTTGATAGTACGACAGTCGTTGATAGTACGACAGTCGTTGATAGTACGACATCCGTTGATACTACGACATCCGTTGATACTACGACAGCCGTTGATACTACGACAGCCGTTGATAGTACGACAGTCGTTGATAGTACGACAGTCGTTGATAGTACGACAGTCGTTGATAGTACGACAGGCGTTTATAGTATGACATCCGTTGATAGTACGACATCCGTTGATAGTACGACATCTTTTGGTAGTACGACATCCCTTGATACTACGACATCCGTTGATACTACGACAGCCGTTGATAGTACGACAGTCGTTGATAGTACGACAGTCGTTGATAGTACGACATCCGTTGATAGTACGACATCCGTTGATACTACGACATCCGTTGATACTACGACAGCCGTTGATAGTACGACAGTCGTTGATAGTACGACAGTCGTTGATAGTACGACATCCGTTGATAGTACACAGTCGTTGTCAGTTGTGCAACATTTATTGATAGTAGAACGATTGATTTATTACAATTTAGATTAGAAACATTTTGAGTGATATTTTTTGTTTTATGTGTCACACCAATCTTCTTCTTATATCTTGTCAGTGGTTTTGTTCGGCCAATTACCAATGACCAACCTAAAAGCTATGACCAACACCCATGAGCAACATAAAAGCTAAAATCTGTGACCAATCATTTCAGGTAATAAGACAAGTAGACATAGTTATAACAGCAACGGGAAATAAAGGCGTAGTCACAAGAGAGCACATGGAGAGGATGAAGAATGGGTGCTGTGTGTGCAACATGGGGCACAGCAACACTGAGATAGACGTACACTCGCTGAGGACGCCCGATTTATTGTGGGAGAGAGTCAGGAGTCAGGTGAGAGAGAGACAAATATATCCTTATTATCATCTTTTCACACATCTCCAACCACATCTGCTCATAGTTTAAGAACTGATTGTATGATATTAATTAAAAAAAAAAAAAATATCATCTTTTATATAAAACTCTTCCGTTACTGAGTGACGTACTGACTGACAGACAACGCACAGCCGAAACTACTGGTCGTAGAGAGCTGAAATTTGGCACGTGTGATTGTTGGGGGGAGTAGGCTACCACTAAGAGAGGATTTTTGGAAATTGAATCAAATTGGGAGACGGTTATGAGTTCAGTGAGAGAGACAAATAGTAACAGACAGACAGAGTTATGGCATTGTATGAGAGTGTTTATGGAGAAGCTGTTTACACGCGTTTGAGCGTTCGTTGTGGTGGGGCCATAGAGTTAACACACATAGAGAAGGGAAGGCATACGGCTGCCTGTAAGCGGAAACGTCCTATGGTTAGAAAGAGAGAGAAGATCGCAGTCCCCTATTATTGTACAAACATTTGAGTCGCAAATAGAATAACCACGTTCGTCTCTCTCTTTCTAACTGAGGGACAACTGGACACTTGGCTCCCCTGCTCTATGTATAATACCTCTATGGGTGGGGCCCGCAGCGGTAATTCTCGAAAAAACGATGCCCGCGCTAATCTAAAACTAGTCACTCGGGCAACGCGACGGGCAACGCTTCACGCGCCGCCTCTCCGTAAATACGCCCCGCTACACGCGCCGCGCAACGCCCCGCGTCTTCGTAAACGTGGCCTTGCCCGTATTAAATTTTTAATATGTATAAGCAAGTACTTTAAACGTACTGTTTAAATTTAATTTAGTAATTGACCATAAACCAACTAACTAAATAGTACCTTAAGGTTTGATTAATAAAATAAATAAATGGAATAATTCGTTTGCTAAATATATATATATATATATATATTTCATACCTGTTTCTTAAATCAGTATCACTGAGGGTGTTACTTTTACTTTTATAATATACTCATGGTAATATGGTATAGAATATAATATATAATTAGTAAATAAAATAATAAACTGTTGCCAAATCAAATAATTTAATATATTCTTTTTTTAATAACAATTATATAATTTTCTTTGTACATTTACAGTATATAAACAAAATAATAATAAAATAACTACTTAACTCTGAGTTCAGCAACACCTTTCACGATACTAACTGTTTCTTGGGAGATCCGCTCTGCTTCGAAGTCCGACAACGACTGTGCCTCTTCTCCAACGTATCTTCCTTTTATAGTATCGCTACTCGTAAACAAGATGGCGTGATCACAGCCGGTTGATAACAAAAATACCAAATAACTAATATATTTAACAGATATCACAAAGAACATACTATCTCAGTTATATTAACACTAAGTATTACTCGTAAATACTAGTGTTACAATTTTTCAAATAAGATTGAGGTTAGTTTCCATGCGTTTCAATGTTTACTCAGTTGATAATACATATATTAGCTTAAAATGAACTATTATGTCATATTTTGGATGTTTACTGAATAAATATTAATAAAAATTGTGTAAAATATGTAAATAATCTATCACGGCCATACTGAACAGTACTTCGTTCTCGAAGTACACAAGTCTCAACACGAATTTAACGTTTATGGTATATATACTTATTTCAGTTGTCTATGTGCCCTCTGTCTTGTTGCTTATTAGATTAAATCTAACACCAGGTCAACATTGACCAACAACAATATATAAGTAGCCCCTGACCTCAGACATATCAGTCCTCTCACCTGCTGCACGTGAGATCTGGAAAGATACCAGGCCAGTGACCGACCAGCAGAAAAGTATAAGTAGCCCCTGACCTCAGACATATCAGTCCTCTCACCTGCTGCACGTGAGATCTGGAAAGATACCAGGCCAGTGACCGACCAGCAGTACATATATTTTACTTGAATAAACAAGCTAATATTATCTAACCTCTTTTTTTTTTACCTCTACACATCGTTTGTAATCATATTTCATATTAAATAAAATAGAAGTTCATTGATAACAATTGTTTTAATTCATAAACATACATAAATCATTTTATAATAATAATCATAAAAAAAAAAATATCAAAAGCCTATATCAATTAACATCTAGATTTAACTAATTAATTAATAATAAAAATCAATACATATCACATCAATAATGGCATATAATCATTATGACACAGATTAATTATGTGTAATACCTGTCTTAAAATAAATATATAAATCTATCACGGACCATTTTGTTACACTGATTCTTCAAAAGAAACGTTTTGTTCTATCCATTCACCAGGCCACAAGCGTAGTTTTTCTTTAGAGACAATAACATTCCTCAAGTTACCTTGACCTCTTAAAGAAAACCTATCATTTGGTAGTATTTCGATAATCTCGTATGGGCCTTTAAATTTAGGCCCTAACTTATCATGGCGCCTGTGTTCTTGACTAATGTAAACACAGTCTCCGAGACTATAAGTTTTATTGGTTCGTCTGGTAGCATCAAAACGCTCCTTGAATTTATTTGCAACATTAGCAAGACGTTGTTGTGCTAGGGCACGATCAGCTTGTACATCAATGATTGACTCTGTTAGTTCATCTACAACATCAGTTAGTCGAGCCTGTATAGAGGGGAGATAGCCTTCTCTACCTATTAGTAATCTGGTAGGGGAAAATCCAGTGCTTTTTTGAGTTGTAGTATTAAGTGATTGTTGTACTTTCCAAAGTACGTTTGGCCATTCTGGCAAATCAATAACGGTGGTGGCTAACATATTTATTATAGTAGCTACGTACCTCTCTACCTGACCATTACTGCGGGGAGTACCCGTAGCTATAACATGATGTTCAACGTGCATTTCATGAAATAATGATTGGACTTGATTAGAAGTAAAGTTTGTACCTCTATCAGTGACCACTAGACTTGGTGTACCAAATAATGTAATGTTTTCTCTCAGAACAAATATTAATTCATGACTAGTTAAACTTTTTAGTGGTCTAAGTATACAAAATTTAGTAAAACCATCTATTATTAGCAAAACATGCTTAAAACCTTCAGCGGATTCCCTAAATGGTCCAGTGCAATCCAGATGCAAAGTGTGGAATGGGATTGATTTTTCGATTGGATGTAATTGGCCTTGTTTGGGCCCGGAGTGCCCCTTACGTGACGTACAAGTTAGGCAGTGTTTTAAATATTTTTTTGTAAATGATGCCATACTGGGAAACCAAAAGTTGTCTTTTATCTTATTAAGTGTCTTTTCATATCCCACGTGACAGTTTTCATCGTGGTAAAGGCGTAGCAAACTGAGTCTGTAGCCTCGCGGAATATATAGCTTTGGTGTAGAATCAGGACTGACTTTATAATGAAGTAAATTATTAATTATTATATATTGATTGGGATCAATCTCACCTATTCTTACTTTTTCCATTAAATTTTGAGTTTCGTTATCGTTTCGTTGAGCAACCTCTAACCAAGATGGTGGATTTTCATTATTCATTAAGTTTATCACTAACGGGGCTATTTCTCTTAATTTACAAGGGTTGCGACTAAGGTAGTCCACATGTCCCACAAACTTTCCCTTTTTATATACTATTTCAAACTGAAAATCCTGCATAAATGTCCACCATCTTGCTACGCGGGGTGACAAATCTCTTTTATTCATAGTAGGTTTGATAGAATTGCAATCAGTAATAATAGTAAACTGGATACCCAATAAATACACCCTAAAATGTCGTAATGCATTATAAATGGCTAGAGTTTCTAAATCATATGAACTATATCTCGATTCCGTAGGAGAGGTACGTTTACTAAAATATGCTACAACTTTATTTAGACCGTCCACTTTTTGCATCAGAATGGCACCGTACCCCAAAGAACTTGCATCTGTATGTAATTCGGTTGTTAATTCCGGGTCAAATATAGTTAACAAAGGTTTTGAAATTAAATGTTGTATTACATAATTCCTAGCTTGTTCCTGTTCCTTGCCCCACTCCCATTTCTGATTATTTTTAGTAAGTTTAGTTATAGCAGAAGTACGTGAAGCGAACTCTGGGATAAATCTTCGGAAATAACTTGCTAGTCCCATAAATTGACGTACTTCCCTTACAGTGGTAGGAGTAGGGGAATCTGTAAGAGCCGATACCTTATTATCGCTAGGCCTAACACCCGCTTCCGATATGTGTCTACCGAGATACTCTATTTCTTTGACAAAGAATTTACATTTCTTTAAATTTATTGTAAATCCTGCATTACTAAGAGCCTGTAAGGTCTGTTCTAAATACTGCAATCCTACCTCCTCAGTTTGAAATGGAATCAATAAGTCATCTATATAAACTAATAGGAATTTTAAATGCTGTACCGCTTTACTTATGGCTCTTTGGAAGATGGACGGACCATTACAAATTCCAAATGGCATTTTTAAGAATTCATAATGCCCGTCCGGCGTCACAAAAGCAGTATACTTAATAGAGTCTTGAGCTACTGGAATTTGATGAAAACCATTTTTCATATCAATAGATATATAATATTTAGAATTTCCTAGCTTATCTATTTGATCCTCGATAAGAGGAAGAGGGTACCTTTCTTTTTCTATAATTTTATTTAACGCTCTAAAGTCTACGCATAATCTGTCACTTCCATCTTTCTTTTTTACGAGTAAAACAGGGCTTGCAAAGGACGAATCACTTTCCCTTATTATATTTTTCCTTAACAGATCATCAATTATTTCTTTTACCTTTTCTCTTTCAACGGGAGCTAATCTATATGGGCGGTAATATATAGTTTCATCTTTTTTAAGACGTAAACACATTTCACCAGTTTTTACTGTGCTACTATTATTAGGTAGTGACAATACGGAAGAAAAATTTTCAAATATTATCTTTATTTTAATTTGTAAATGGTAATCTTAATGACTTATTGATTTATTCAACTGTAACATTTCACAATCAAGACTATTTGAGATATAGTTAACACTGTCTATAGATTTAGGTGAGCAAGTGCGTGTAAGTTTACAACCGGAAGAATTCAAAACTACTGCAATATCCGGGTACTGAACAGCATTTCTACCAATTACACAATCGTAATAAAAATCTCTATCTCGGGCTACATAAAATTCGATTTCTATACAAATATCTTCGAATTTTACTGGAGCAACTACTTTAGCAAATATATTTAATTTACCATTACCTATTCCTTCAAGCACGGCTGAATATAGAACAAAGTTGCAACCCGATTTGCTCGCGATGGATTCTTTAATAACGCTACAGCTAGCACCTGTATCTATAAGGGCCTTGATAGTTATATCTTTAATATAAACTTCTGTTAGCGCAAGATTAGTTTTTGTGAGGCAATTAACATCATTATTTTTAGGAGTTGATCTATCGATAGCTCGTTGCTTAAAGAAACACACTGACTCATCGTGACCTAGTTTCTTGCAATATGAACATTGAGATGGTTTCGCAAATGTCGACGAGGAGGATTGAAAGTTATCCCTTGAAACCCCAGCTGTCTTGGTTACATGGGAACCGGTTTCTACATTTCTTATTCTAAAGCATTGGGATTTAACATGGCCAGTCTTGTTACAGAAGTAACAACGTTTTTCACGGGGTTCATCATATCTAGGATGTTTGCTTGGTACTTCATGCCTATCAGTCGATTTATTACCGGTATCTGCAGGGCGTTTCCTAGTTATTTTTACATATGTTGTAAAAAGAGAAATAAGTTCAGCAGTAGTTTTGACACAACTATTGTGAGATGCCATTTTAACATTCAGGTCGTGTATTCCTCCACAAACAAGCTCAACTAACTGTTCTTCGGTAAAACAAATCTTAGTATTCTTAAGTAACCTAAGCTTTTCCCTAGCATATTCACAGTATGAATCAGCAGACTCGGAAGTAAGTAGTACAGCCTTAGTTAGTTTTTCACTTAAGTTTCTTTTTTCCGGATACAAATCTTTAATGGTGGTTCGAAAATTTTCCCAAGATCTTCCATCATCGGGATCCCAAGTTTCATACCATAATAAAGCAGAGCCTTTTAAGGCCTTACCTGCCTTCGCCACCGTTGTGATACTACTCCATCCAAGATCTCTTGCGATTAGGTCGATAGCAGTGCACCAACTATCCGCGCCGTTATCATTCTTCGCTGGATCAAATGGTGGAAGCACGACATCATCTCCTCGTTGTTTCACCGACACAGCATCGCTAATGGCTTTCAAAAAGCCCTCTAATGTCGCTGGATCCATTGAAACCCACGCGCACACACAACCTAAAAACAGAATATTATTAATACGAGGGTATGTTAAGTTCGTATCCCACTTCTGATATTAAATTTTTAATATGTATAAGCAAGTACTTTAAACGTACTGTTTAAATTTAATTTAGTAATTGACCATAAACCAACTAACTAAATAGTACCTTAAGGTTTGATTAATAAAATAAATAAATGGAATAATTCGTTTGCTAAATATATATATATATATATATATTTCATACCTGTTTCTTAAATCAGTATCACTGAGGGTGTTACTTTTACTTTTATAATATACTCATGGTAATATGGTATAGAATATAATATATAATTAGTAAATAAAATAATAAACTGTTGCCAAATCAAATAATTTAATATATTCTTTTTTTAATAACAATTATATAATTTTCTTTGTACATTTACAGTATATAAACAAAATAATAATAAAATAACTACTTAACTCTGAGTTCAGCAACACCTTTCACGATACTAACTGTTTCTTGGGAGATCCGCTCTGCTTCGAAGTCCGACAACGACTGTGCCTCTTCTCCAACGTATCTTCCTTTTATAGTATCGCTACTCGTAAACAAGATGGCGTGATCACAGCCGGTTGATAACAAAAATACCAAATAACTAATATATTTAACAGATATCACAAAGAACATACTATCTCAGTTATATTAACACTAAGTATTACTCGTAAATACTAGTGTTACAATTTTTCAAATAAGATTGAGGTTAGTTTCCATGCGTTTCAATGTTTACTCAGTTAATAATACATATATTAGCTTAAAATGAACTATTATGTCATATTTTGGATGTTTACTGAATAAATATTAATAAAAATTGTGTAAAATATGTAAATAATCTATCACCCGCGTCGAATGAATGGTCCGAATCTGTAAGAACTCAAGAATCCAAGACGAATTTGTATAACGTCTTCAGTTTCGTGCGTTTGACTCGGTTAAGTGTGCGTTCACTATAACCTTAGGTATACACGAACACTACACATTGAAATAAAACACCCGTGATCACAGAAGACATCTCTGGTCTTCTGTGATCACGGGTTCTGTAAAGAATCCGAAACGTCAAAAAATGTAAAACAAAATACAATCACGACAAAAATCCGTTTAAGTGTTTTATTTCAACATAACCTTAGGTAGTTTTACGTAGTGTTTCCATTCCGCAGGTGGACCACATAATCTGGCCGTCGGGCAAGCGCGTGGTGCTGCTGGCGGAGGGCCGGCTGGCCAACCTGTGCTGCTCGTCGCTGCCGTCGTTCGTGGTGTCGGTGACGGCCGCCACGCAGGCGCTCGCGCTCATCGAGCTCTACAACGCGCCGCACCACCGGTACAAGGTACGTACAGACACACAGATACACCTCAGATCAATATGATATACACGTAGACACATGCTCAAAACGACACATACACTAGTTACTGGACGGGGGAGTTACTAAACGCGGGAGTTACTAAATGCGGAAGTTACTGGAGAGAGTAATTGGATGGGGAATTACTGGACCGGGCAATTACTGAACTAGGGAGTAATTAGGCGGGGGAGTTACTGGACGGGGTAGTACCCGGACGGGGAAGTTACTGGACAGGGGAGTTACTGGACGGAGGAGTTACTGGACTGGGGAGTTACTGCACGGGGGAGCTACTTGGATGGAGAAGTTAGTGCATGGGGGAGCTACTGGATGGGAAAGTTACTGCACGGGGGAGTTACTGCACGGGGGAGTACCGGGATAGGAGTTACTGGACGGGGGACTTACTGGATGGGGGAGTTACTGGACGGGGGAGTTACTGGACGGTGGTGTAACTGGACTTCCCTTTCCCTCTCACTCACACACAAACAAACACACACACTAACTCTCAAAACTGTCCGCCATTTCAAACCTCTAATATTCACGTATCCACCCAGGCGGACGTATATCTATTGCCAAAGAAGATGGACGAGTATGTGGCGTCGCTGCACTTGCCGACGTTCGACGCGCATCTCACCGAGCTTACTGACGAGCAAGCCAAGTATCTGGGCCTCAACAAAGTGGGACCTTTCAAGCCCAATTATTACAGATATTAGGAGCAGATACGTGGAGATATAGCTGCTTTTTGGATAGGTTTTGAAACTTATAAATATCAGTATTTTTACAGATAAATATAATAGGGTAGTTGACTAAAAAAAAATTAGACCGTCTTATTTCCAAAAAATATTAAACACGTATTTTTTAAATTTTTCATGTAAACGAATAATTAAGACGATACAGGGCGTCGAAAACTCAACGGCACAGGTTGCTGCACTTTTAAGCAACAGTTGACGTCACAAGCCCCCACTCCTAAACTTTAATGCGTTGTAACTTAGTTTTATTAATTTGATGAAATAAAAAAATACGTGTCTAATATTATTTCGAAATCTATCTGACGGACTAATTAGAATTTCATTTTGTTTATCCAGGAAACTACCCTGTTGAAATGTCTACATAATAACTTGCGAATATCATCTGTGAATTATGTAAACACTAAATTCTGATCGCGAATGTTTAATGTGAGCAGAAATTATACAAAAAGCAGTTATTTTTCAGTATTTTTTCTGTTGATAACTGTTGTTATTGCTAAGTGGTATTGAAAAACATAATCACAAAAATATACATGAGTCTTGGGTTCATATCTCAGTTGAGGACATTTTTATGTGTATTTTTTCAGAAATTACACAAAATTTTAAGTAAAAGAAACATGTTACCAATGTGCCCATACGTATATTGTTCATTAAAAAATGGATTATCAAAATCGGCTTAGTCCTAACTACAGTTATAAACAGAATAATAAAATAGAATATATTTGTATAAAGTTTTAAAAAATCACTAAAACACGCTAATGCAATTTGTTGCGTGCAATAATATGTATAAATAATTAAAAATCTTTCTCACTGATGATGATACCTTTTATCTGACGCTGACAGTGAGGATGAATAGCCGTAATAAAAAAAGTATTATTCAAATTAACAATAAACATAATATTCCATTCCCTTTCCCATAACCCAGTCGTAGTTTTCCATATATTTGCAATAGTCCCAGTAGAACCGGGGACTGTCCTTGGATGCATTGCAGTGTTATACAGGGATAGTCGCCGGATTGTGCATCCTTTACACAAGATTAAATATGCCAAAGGGCTTGTGTTGGCTTTGGCCCCATCCTAGCCTTCCAAAAGACCGGGACTCCTAATAGTCCCGTGAATGGTAAAAACATAATATTATATGTACATATTATTGCACAAAACTAATGTACAATGTAAATTATTTTATTATGCTAAAAAATTGACAAGAATGAATGTAAAAAGTGAGTAAAGGTGCGTTCATATCGGATGAAAATTAGATCACTGACAGGTGACAGGTGTCACTATAATGACAGGTAACCTAAGAAACTTAAAGCAAAGGTCAAACTGATTATTCTGCTCGGATAATTAGGACTTACAATTTCTTATTTTACGGATCCATTTTCATTCTTATTTATTTATTTTAAAACAGGCACACCAACAGAAAGTACATAAAAAATTTTCTTAAAAATATACGGTCTTACCACAAAACGAAGTCTAAATTTGAAACACAGTTTAAAATGATTTTTACCAAAAATTGTACCACAAATCGATGTCTACCTCTAAAATTGGTTTAGGCAGTGTCTGAAATGACGGTCTACCTAAAAACTCTGATGCCCTTGTCAAAAGCTATGGGGATGGGAGGAATCCCCATTGAAAAGGGAGAATCCTCCGACCAGACGGGTGTTATGTCTGGTGGGAGCTGCCCGACGGTTGTAGTCGGGCTCTCGTATACATAGTCAATTGCGCTGTAAATTTCGCTTGCGCGATTCAGGACTCTTCAGTTTTTTCCCACAGTTGCCGATAGATGGCGCTGTTAGTACTTAGTTCCTATGTGGTGTGTGTAGATGTCGCCACAAAGCTATTTCTAAAATGGCTGCCTGAATTTGTATCAGCTGTTTTGAAACGTCAACGTGATTTTATATCGATTATGATATTATGACCTCTTTAGATAGATATCTATCTATTATGACCTCTTTAGTTTGTTATTCAACCTCTTTGCTATATTGTTACTACAAGGTGCCGCTTGATAGCGCTAGTGCACAAACTCCAAAACGGCGGGAATATGAAAAGATGTATTTCAAATTGAAGCTTATATGAATTGCATCTTTTGATGAATTTTATTATTATTTCCATATCATTGTCAAAAAGCGAAGTTATATTATACGAAATGTAGTCCTTTTTAACTCCTTATGGCCGAGGGATTTGACTTAAATCTGTGTGTACACATAATCCGTATAAAACATTGTGAACGGTGTGTTGACGTGTCCGACATGTGGCAGAACATTTGCTACTAAAATCGGGTACGCAAGTCACCATCGAGCACACCTGCGACGAGCTGAACAACCAAGCTCGAACTGATATTACAGTAACCAATAAACAGTCGCTGAGGCCGAAATCGGCTAAGAAGGATATATATATACACCCTTATTTTGAAATTGCGATACCTTATCTCACAGCTAATGTAAACGACGGGTGACAATATAATAGTGAAGTTAGTTTTTTTCTTTTGCTTTTATTTAAAAAGTTATGATAAGTCAAAGATTTTCAAAATCCCGCCGAATTTTATTGTTATTCTACACCGAACGCTGCGATACACAGCTGAGCGCGGTCATCGACCCGAGCCGTCACAGAATACTTGATAGCTAGTGTGCCGTCTGGTAATACGACATTTATTTTGTATTTTTTAAAGATAAGTAATCGACTATCATTTTTGATATTTTTATTGGATATATGGATTCAGTTACTGCTACAGATATTCTGATTTTAATAAGTCCCATATTTTCAAAATAGGGGTGTATATATAAAACACTTAAAAAGCAAAGCTATCACCAATATGAACGCATCCTTACAAACTATCACTATAAAAGATTGTACGTAGACACAGTGCGGACAAAGCACTGCAATTGGAAAGTGTTCGCATCAATTCTAGCTTGTTGCTAGCAACTACTACGGTGGGAAACGCCTTTAATGCAATTTAGGGGAGGGATGTAATCAGGGTATAAGTGGGGGGTTTAATATGATAATATTTTTATTATCATGAAAAAAGTTTCGGTCACATTAAACTAAAATTAATAATGACAGTTGACACACATAAATTAAAATTTCGATCGGTTCAGTAGTTTAGCCGTGAAAAGGTAACAGACAGACAGTAGGGATTACCCGAACTTTCACCCCCAAATTCCCACCCTGATTACACCCCTGTAAAACTAAGTAATGTACAAAGATATAGCGAAATAAATGTGTTAGATTGTGTTTAGACTAATGTAAACAATTGTAACGAATTTTATTGCAAAATTAAATGTTCATTTTTGATTTTATTTTTCTTTGTTTAATATCGCTACAAGTAAATAATAGATTTTCCCTCATATAAAAGCTCGCCAATACTATTCCGCGATTATCCCGGGATTCTGGGATTTATTTTCTGCAATCCCAAAAAACCGGAATGATAACAATATTCCGGGATTCTCCCTATTTAAATAGTCAATAATACCTTAATCCCGGGGTTATCACGGGATTATCCTGGTATAGATTTTCCATAGTTCCAAACACAATAGTTTCAATACGATCGAAATTGCTTGACAAGCTTGCTTGATAAGGCTTGACCCGACATCAAGCATGCTTGTCAAACAATTTTGATGGTCTATATCTATACCATAAAAATAAGTATATCTCCCTCATAACATATCTTCAAGTTACGCAAGTCAAGTAAAACCAAATATTAATTATGATGACACCAAAAACTTGCCATTAAGCTAACACACTGCAATTTATGCGCGTTGTTGCGCAAAAAGACGCAAAGGCGTTCGACCGCGCAACTGGCAAAAAGACGCAAACGCGTTCGATCACGCAACTCACAAAAAGACGCAAACGCGTTCGATTGCGCTACTTAGCGTTCGTTTACGCAAAAAAATGTTAGCAGTCTTAGAAAAAAATCTAGAATATAGCGTTATTTTAGTTGTGTATATAATTGTTTGAGTTACAAAGAGCTAGTTACAATTTTGTGTGCTTTTTAAGATGTAGATATTTACTAGGTAGCGCCTCTTAGCGTCATTCTGTGACGTCACACGTATGAAGAAATGTAACAAAAAACGAAAATTATGTTCATTAAATTATCCTAAGATATGTGAAATTTAATTTATAGTGCCACAATCTTTCCTGTGCCGGTGACAGCGTCGCTGCTATCGCATCTTTTGGTTGTCAGTTTGTTGATAAAATAACAATTAAATTAAAAATTTAAAAAACCCCCAACACAATTACTTTCAAACCCCCATAACTTTTAAACGGGTCAACAGATTTTCATCAAACATGTCTAAGAACACTCGCACGTAAGTCCCTATTAATACAAAAACAAACTAAATTGAAATCGGTTCATCCGTTCGGAAGCTATGATGCCACAGACAGACAGATACACACACACGTCAAACTTATAACACCCCTCTTTTTGCGTCGGGGGCGTTAAAAATGTATCCAAATGACATTAGAGCCACAATGACAATAGTAGCTTCCACTTTTGGCCGCCGGCACAGACAAGATTGTGGCTCAATACATAGTTTTTCCATTTCGCTTTTCAAGAACTTTCTAATTATTATTGTATTCTAAGGGCCTATTTAAACATCTTCAAGTAACATTCCGAGTACGTACTCACATGTTTTGTCTTTGTCACTTGATATAAAGTAAGAAAGAGACAAAACTAACTTTACTTGGTGAGTAACTTTACTTTATGGTCGTGAAATAGGCCCTAAATGTCATTATTTTAAAAAAGTTCGTTATTTTAAATTGTATGTAAATTAGTTCCTAATTTGTTCACCAGAGGCGCTACAGATGCTAGTACTTCACGAAATTAATGAAATGCCTAAGCGGTCGTAATTGATAGAGAAAATAATTGTTAAAATGTTTTAATAAATGAATATTTAGACATTTTGTGGTTTTATTTTATGTTCTAATATTAGTATTTAAGAAATGACTCCATCTGTCCCTGTCGCTAGCCAGGATGTACGGATGTACGGATCCTTGTATCGTGCAAGCTCCCCACCTCACCCCGACCGAAATTCAGTTGATATTATGCCTGTGAGTCGGCAGACAACTCATTTTGCGTCGCCTTGTGAATCAAATAGGACTTTTCTATGAAACTGAATGCAGCAGAATTTCTGCGAACGAAATTCTGCGACTCACGACTCACAAAATTACGCTCGTTTGGCCTCACACTAAGTTAACCACATAAAAATTTCATGAAAATCAGTCTAGCCATTTAAGAGAAGTGAACTATTTGAATTACACAAAAGAATACTTTAAAATGCCTTAAGGAAAGGGCTTTGTAGAACAAATAATTCTTAAAATCATATAGTATTACTGTCCGTTTTTAGTCCTGAGCTTATTAAGACGGAACATGTATGAATGAGTGTGTGCGTAGTTTCTGATACCCTAGATACAAGTTACGGACTTAGTTAGGGGTCAGTTACTATAATGAGATGATGGAGTGAATGACTATAGATATCACTATCAGACTCACAGATAGCAAAGCGCAGGCCACACTGCCAGCGAGCTAGGCGGGCTAGGTTTACCTCTTTACATACTTTGGTTCACACTGCCAGCTACCGGTTAAACTACGTCGATGCGAGCGAAGCTAAAAAATATCCAACGATTCCAGCGAAGCTGCTCGTCTATCTACGCGCCCGCTTCGCTCGACCGTCCGTAGTTGTCGCTATAGTTCAGCACGCCAATATTCCGCATAGTTCCTTCGCTCGCCTCGCTCGCCCGCCTAGCTCGCGTTGCCGACGATTTGGCCTGCGCGCGCTCTTTTTAATTAATGTAATGTAATTTATTGTATTTTATTTAAGTACTTAGGACAATGTAAATTTTATTTTTTGTACTTATAATGTGTAATATGTTTAATTTTAATTTTGTAATGTTTTTATGTAAGTACTTATGGTTTTTATAATGAAATGGATCCTTGATATCTGAATAAACAAATAAATTATTAGTATTATAAATGGCTTCCATGAAAGAAAAGGAAACAACCTACTGAAATGCGAGGCTGTGGCAGAGAGATTTTCCGAACGTTTGTCCCATGTACTGATATAGGTAATTTATAATAGGTATAAGTATTTGATATAAGTAGGTTTTAAGTTTTAGGTAAGTACTTACCTGATTTTGGTTACATTACCGCAGATTGATTTAGAGCTGATTTTTCCATAGCCGGACAACTTTATTCGAGGAATAACTTTGAAATTTTGACAGTTATTTCATATAAAATCTGTCAAACGTCAATCTTATTCGTCGAATAAAAGTTATCCGGCGATGGAAAAATCAGCCCTTAGTGATTTAAGGAAGTATTATATTTCAAATTAAAGATTATCCGAAACCCAAGAAAAGTCATACAACCAGCTAGTTTCAAATGAATTAAAATTATGCAAAATTTGACTTAGGGCCGATTTTTCAATCGTCAGATAAAAGGCCGAATAACTATTCGAGGAATAAAGTTATTAGACTGTTTATCAGAGGAATAATTATTTTGAATTTTTCATTTAAAAATTATCTAGCGAATAGTTATCTATGATTATTTTGTTGCTGACTTCACACTAGCTAGTGCGAGCGAGATACATATATGCAATCTTATGTGCGTTAGACAAAGACAGAATTTAGTTTGATATTTTGACAATCTCAAAACTTTGACTTTGACAATCTCAAAATTCTTTCAATTGATTGAATTGAATTTTTCGTTTATTTGTTTTATTTTATCATTAATCAATGAAAGTAAATAATCTACGGTTTCCTTTTTTAATCGAAATCTCCTCCAAAATTCACTTTCATCCCATTTGCTAAAGTGATCGGGCCTCTCTTGTAAAACGCGGGTTTTCCGCTCAAGGTTTAAATAATAAAGAATTTCTCGTTCCTCTTCGATAGCCAAGTCGTCAATGGTTTCAAACACACCATCATGAAAAATCACTACCCAAACTTAAAATAAGTCGTCTTGCGTACGTTTCAGTTCAAAACTAATGAAAACTATGAATGAAAATCCTAGTATTCGTAGTGTTCGCCGTCGATAACTGACAGATAAACCTCTATCTGGCCCACAAAGTAGCAGATAAGTTTATTCCTCAGATAGAGGCTTTATTCGTCAGTTAACTACTATCTGACTATTGAAAAATCAAGAATCCTGTTATCCATCGAATAAACGCTATCTGGTTGTTTATCTGACGATTGAAAAACCGGCCCTTAGCATATTAGTTATTTGTACACTAATTATACAATAAAAAGAGTTAGTTAATATATTCAATTGTTTTTTTCAATGTCTTCTCTCAAAATACCGGTTTAATGCAGATTACGAAATAGTTTTTAAATATTTTCTGGAAATAAAATGTGTGAATTTACTAGACTAGACACACTAAAAGTTATTAAAAATAATAAGAAAAATATTACAAGTTAAAAATATGGTGTAATGTGTGTTGAAAATAATCGGAAAAATACTAAAAAAAACACAAAATTAATTCTAAATATTACGCTAATTCATTGTTTATTATAATACCCAGGTCTAAATCTCGTAAAACCCGTAATCCTAAATTATAAATCCATTTTATTGTAAAGAATACGCAAATCTTTTAGGTTCGAGTAAACACAAAGGTTTCATTCTATTTCTACTTATAATTTTATTTCATAACTAGCGGCACCCCGCGGTTTTACCCGCGTAGTTCCCGTTCCCGTAAGAATATGGGGATAAAATTATTCTAAAAACCTTTCCACTGAATCACTCTATCTATTAAAACAAACCGCATCAAAATCCGTTGCGTAGTTTTAAAGATCTGCATACATAGGGACACGGGGACAGAGAAAGCGACTTTGTTTTACAAATGTAGTGATTTATTTACTTATTCAGCGCTACCCTTGATAGGTCTTGACCTCTTCCACAATGGCGACGATCCCTGGCTGCCTTTCTCCAGTTGGTTAATCGCTTCACGAGAAAAATACATCATTAAAAATACCACATATTTTAGTACTTACCCAAAAATTACATGATGCATTAATTAAACACACAACTAATCTTTGCAATCCGCAATCGGATAAGATAAAATAAAACGTCAATTTCGTAAAATAATCTTAATGACGAATATATTTTCTTTGGTAATTAGCAAAATGCAATCAGTAGCCATATTATTGTTTAATTAGATGTAGATATTGTACGTTATCACTTGTAACCAATATTTGTGTGTGATCGAATCATTTAATCGTAATAATTTAATTAAAAAAGTGTAATTTACATGTGTTTTTGTGTAAACACTTTGGTGAAATCTGGAGGATTTTAAGGTAAGTTACTTTAAGTAAAGTTTCGTTAAGTACCTACTATGTATAATTAATTAATTAAGTAGTTATCTTTCGTACATTATAATATCCATCAGGGTCTTTAATTGGATATTACTTTTATATTTAAACATATCTGTGTCTCAAACCTTATGAATTTATGAATCTTCTTATTCCAAACCTATATCCCATATCTAATTGAGGTCGATTTTCAGTTGCACTGCCATTAGACCTTCTCAACACAAACACGCAGAGGGAGAGATAGAGAGATGACATAGAGATGGTTAAGTTTTATTTAAATACTTATTCCTTTTGGAATTTCGAGATAAAACAGCCTATGTCCGTTCCCAGACCATAAGCTACCCCTGTACCAAATTTCAAGTCAATCGGTTCAGTAGTTTAGCCGTGAATAGGTAACAGACAGACGGAGTAACTTTCGCATTTATAGTATTAGTAAGGACTAGTAAGGATTTGTGATAGTACTTACCCACGAAGTTAGGACCTCCTTAAAAGTGTTACAGTTTAACCAAAAATGTATTTTTTGTGTTGTGGTGGTCTGATGGCAATCGCATAAAATTTAACTAACTATCAACTCCTTTTTAACCCCCGACGCAAAAAGAGGGGTGTTATAAGTTTGATATGTCTGTGTGTATCTATCTGTCCGTGGCATCATAGCTCCCGAACGGATGAACCGATTTCAATTTATTTTATTTTTGTATTAAAGGGAACTTACGTGCGAGTGTTCTTAAACATGTTTGATGAAAATCGGTTGACCCGTTTAAAAGTTATGGGGGTTTGAAAGTAGAGGGCACGTAAAGCCGTCGGTCCCGGTTGTCGTACTAACATCATCGACAGTCTTTACGGGTAGTTAGAGCCCTCAAAAGTCTAACATTTGGTTTAACCAAAAAATGTCGTATAGCCCTCTGGGTTGTGAAGGTCTGATGGCAGTCGCTTCACGTAAAATACTGACATTCCGCCAAATCTGGTTTAACTGAAAACCGACCCCAAATAGACATGGGATAAAGGTTCGGAGAAGAGAGACTTAGTACCCTAATTGAATTGGCCAACATCCTTTGATCACTAGCTGTAGCTGTGCTTTGCTTTTTCACCAGCGTAAATCTTGATCCCGTTGGAACATTGGGATAAAATGTTATTCCCGGTTAGGTTTAACGAACATCTGAAGTGTAAAAGCAAACAGACATACATTCAAACGGAAATAACATCTATGCGAGTAAAACAAGGGCGTAAACCAAGTTTTATTTACTTTTCTAATGATTAAGACAATATTTTGATTATAATCTCTAATTCTGATTAGAAAACTACGCGCCTTTGATAAAATATATAAGTAGTCAATAATAGATATGCAAGCGTATGTATTCACCGATATATAAGGAACTGTGATTTAGGTACAGACGGAGTCAATAGTGTTTTGAAAGAATAGTATAAGTACCTAATATAAAACATAAACATTCAATAATAGTTATTTATGGTACAAGCGAGGTAAGTTGGTGATTACTTCCGAGGCGCTATTGAGGCCCGAGCCGCCAGGCGAGGGTCGGAAGATAGCCGAGGATAGTAATCATCAATACTCGCGTGTACCATACAACGTTTTTCAACACATTTGCGAAGAAATTATCATTTTTCGCATCCAACACAACAATGGTGATCGCCAAAGACTAAAAGAATATACTTATTAAAAAAAAATTCGAATGAATGAATGAATGGAATCGACCATAGACCTACCAAAAGTAAGGCAACATAGTTGAAGTTTGTTTTTAAAATGTATGGACACCATTTTTTTGGTGTCGAAACTTTTTTAAAAACAAAGCAATTTAAAAAACAATCTATAACTCACTAGTGAATAAAACGTGTCATTATTTAACTGTTTTTGCACAAATAAGAGCCCCTTTATGAGCAAGTGTGTTGAAAAAAATTTAAAAAACCCCCTATATCGTAAATTTGCCCATTTCATGAAATGGTTGATAATTTCATGAAGTGGTCGCATTTCATGAAATGTCTCACTGTCTATTGGCCACATCATGATGTGGTTAGGGCAGATCAATGATAAGAAAGCGACCATTTCATGAAATAGGCAAATTTGCGATATGGCCACGAGATACATGACGTGGCAAATGTTTGTCTTATTCGAACCAGTAGTTCCTGAAATTAACGCGTTCAACCAAACATACCCTTTATCACCATCATTTACTCATCATCAGATTTACGGCGACCTCTCTCTTTGATATAAGTATAATTATAATCAAAATTAGCTAACACTTTTGTACAAAACAGTACATTTAGAATGATTAATTGTCAAAAATCACGGCAATTTTTTATCTGTGTCTTTATCGCGATGATTAAAGCTAAGTATTGATTATAATTTTGTTAGATATTAGGCCGGTGGCGCCAAAACTAAGGTCATATTTATAATAAACTAGCGGCGCCCCGCGGTTTCTCCCGCGTAGTTCCCGTTCCCGTAGGAATATGGGGATAAAATTATGCTAAAAACCTTCCCACTGAATCACTCTTTCTATTAAAACAACCCACATCAAAATCCGCGGCGTAGTTTTAAAGATCTAAGCATACATAGGGACATAGGGACAGAGAAAGCGACTTTGTTTTATGCTATGTAGTGATAAGTATGTAATTAATCTTAGTATTATTGATTACTTGCTGTCTATTATCATCAGAGAGAGGTTTTATATACTGAAGTAACTTTTTTCGATGTTTTAACATTTTTTTTGTTAAGTCTACAAGTAATTTGCTTAAATATTCTGGTTGCGTTCTTTACATTTATGTAAAACAAAAATGCATAATACTGTGACGAAAATCCGTTTAAGAGGGGTGTACAAACGTATTCCCGTGTTTCCTCCCTGGATAATGGCATCTAAAGCAACCATTTTTGTATATCTAGTAAAAAATAGAGGCACATGGCTATAGCAGGCCAACTTTCTTTTTCTTTTTCCGAACCTTTATCCCATGTCTATTTGGGGTCGGTTTTCAGTTTAACCAGATTTGGCGGAATGTCAGTATTTCACGTGAAGCGACTGCCATCAGACCTTCACAACCCAGAGGGCTATACGACATTTTTTGGTTAAACCAAATGCAAGACTTTTGATGGCTCTAACTACCCGTAACGACTGTCGATGATGTTAGTACGACAACCGGGACCGACGGCTTTACTTGCTCTCCGAAGCACGGAAACGCTCATGAAATTAAAAGTCATTTTGAGTAACGACCCATCACAGTCATGACGGTGGCAGACGTTGCTTAACCGCACAGATCACAAGTGATCCGCGGGTAGCACTGGGCCATAAGCGTTTCTGGCTATAGCAGGCCAAAACTATATGAAAAAAATGTTTACTCTAGAAGCATTATCCAGGGAGGTAACACGGGATACGTTTGTTTGGAAAGCTGCTGTTCGACTCCCCGACTCGACTATAGTCCTTTAGGACGATACCTACTCTACTTTAAACTCGTGTTTGAGATCACCAACACGCTCCAAGCGTGGTGATTACGGCTATTCCTCCTCACTGTACTAATATCATCAGTGAGAGATCTTACAGGACGATACTACTACTATATACTCGTGTTTGAGATCACCAACACGCTCCAAGCGTGGTGATTACGGCTATTCCTCCTCACTGTACTAATATCATCAGTGAGAGATCTTACAGGACGATACTACTACTATATACTCGTGTTTGAGATCACCAACACGCTCCAAGCGTGGTGATTACGGCTATTCCTCCTCACTGTACCGATGTTATCAGACAGGGACTTTTACCTTCGATTGATTGCGATATTATATTGTTTCCGCATTATCATTTTTAAATTTTGATTAACAGGGTTATTCGTAACCTTGGTGTGACGTGGTGGTCATGTTAAGAGTTAAGAATCATTTTTTGAAGACGTCGATGGCATAGTGGCCATCATGCTGGATCCCTAAGGTTGCGGGTTCGATTCCCGTGCGGGGTGAATATTTGTGCGAACCACAAATGTTTGTCTCGGTCTAGGTGTGAGTGAATGAATGTGTGCGTAGTTTCTGATACCCTAGATACAAGTTCCGAATTTACTTAGAGGTAATACATAAAGTACAACTGTAATACATAAAGTACAAAGTACAACTGTGAGATGATGGAGTGAATGATTATGTATGTTATTTCTACACCAAAATCCTACGGGATCCTACGACACCCCCACGTAACGCGGGTTGAAGTCGTTGGGGATTAGACTTCGCCATTCAGTCACAGAAGGTATGCGCTCCAATACACATGTTCCCATCCCGACGTAAAAAAAGGGGTTATTCCTAACTGATCACAAGATCCCAATGGATCAGTTGTAACCAAACCAATCTTCAATCAGCTGACCGTCCTCATTCAGCGTTAGGCCGAGTGCGGGTTGGTTCTTTCACACATAACATAATCATTCACTCCATCATCTCATTACAGTAACTGACCCCTAACTAAGTCCGTAACTTGTATCTAGGGTATCAGATTCTACGCACACACTCATTCACATACGCACCCAGACCGAGACAAACATTGTGTTTCACACAAATATTCACCCCGCACAGGAATCGAACTCGCAACCCCCAGTCCGGCACAGACCACTCTGCCATTGAGGTCGTCGTTCTACACACAACTCTTAAGTAAGAGAGTCGAAATAAACGTTCATAAATTTGAATTCGAAAATACATTGGGACGGGATTAAACCAATTTTAATAATTTTATTTTACTCCCGCGTAAATACCAATTCCAAAAGAATTTCTATAATCATCTAATCTTATATATAAAATTCTCGTGTCACAGTTTTCGTTGCCATACTCCTCCGAAACGGCTTGACCGATTCTCATGAAATTTTGTGAGCATATTCAGTAGGTCTGAGAATTGGCCAACATCTATTTTTCATCCCGAAATTCCCACGGGAACGGGAAGTACGCGTGTGAAACCGCGGGGCACAGCTTATTATAATAATAACATTTCCTTTAGTACATAGGTTCGTGAAAGAGTAACAAACATCCGTCCATCCCCACAAACCTTTCACATTTATAATATTAGTAGGACTTTTCCCTAATTTTATATATTCGTCGGTATCGTATTCTTTGATGTAAATTAACTTATCGCCATGTTCATTTAATTAACAATATCAGTTGTCATTAATATTTAAAGATAACTAAGTGTTTCCATTTAAGTTAAGCTTGTTAAATAGATAATATCTTGAGATGCGTATAATTTTGATTGTGACATAATGAAACAAAGGAAATATTGGTTTGCTGCGCGGGGCACAGCTAGTAAAGGTCAAAATCATAATCCGCCTTTTGCTTCGTTGTAGTCGGGTAAAATTGGCTATTAGTGCCTGACTGACTGATCTATCAACACATATGTACTCGTATAACTCAAACTACTGAATACTTAGATTGCGCTGCAATTTGGCACGCAGAGTTTCACACACACACCCAGACCGAGACAAACATGATGCTTTAGTTATATAATAATGTATACTATTATTATATAACTAAAGCATCCACCCCCTGTGGAAAGAAAAAACGCGAGTAGAGCTGCGGGACACAGCTAATGTTGAATATTCAGGGTGACCACGATAATCTTCTTCTGAACTTGTATCCAATATGACGACCTCGATGGCAGAGTGGGCATCCATGCCGGACTGCCATACGTAAGGTTGCGGGTTCGATTCCCGTGCGGGGTGAATATTTGTGTGAACCACAAATGTTCGTCTCGGTCTGGGTGTGTGTGTGAATGAGTGTGTGCGTAGTTTCTGATACCCTAGATACAAGTTTTGAGCTTAGTTAAGAGGTCAGTTACTATAATGAGATGATGGAGTGAATGATTATGTTATGTTATGTTATATCTAATTGAAATCGGTTTTTAGTTTAACCACATTGGAAACCAGCAACTACTTCAACTTATTTGTGAAAACTCGGGTTTTGTTTGATATTTGAAAAAAGAACAAAAAATACAAAGAAAGCAATATGAAAAAGAAGTCCGTCTGGAACAAAAGAAGTTGAATTAAAATATACTTACCTACTGGTAGATTTGTCAAGTAGTTTAGCTCTTGTCTTGTAGAGAAAAAGAGCGTCGGTGGCGCAGGGGATAAGGCCGTTGACTTCCGATCGGAATCGGATCATAAGTACGTTAATTTCGACGCTCTTACGGTGAAGGAAAACATCGTGAGGAAACCTACACATACCTGGGAAGAAATTCTAAGGTTGTGTGTGAAGTCGACCAACCCACACTTGGCCAGCGTGGTTGACTAAGGCCTAATCACCCTAACTCAGGGTAGGCTCGTGCCCCTCGGTGGGGGCATTATATGAGCTGATGATGATTGTAGAGAAAACATTTTGAAAAAATCACGGAAAACCCGTGCAAACCCTGGGTCGCTAATCTAGTACATTCTAAAGTACACAAATTCACTTTTGTAATTTAATCGCAAAATCATGTTAAAACGATACACAGCAATTTATTTTTCCCAATTCTAATAATTTTAATAAATATATTATTTTTCATAATAACTAATTGTGAATGTACAAAACTAGTTAATAATAAACTTTACCTGCCAACAAGTGTTTTCCAATAATTCAAACACTCACAACACACAATTTGGGACTTCAGTCAAAATGGACTCAACACTACACACTACTATGTCTCAAATGTCTGCGGGTTTCTATGAGACAATGGCTGCATTTGAGGCTGAGTTACAACAGAGGTCAGTTTCTTCCCCAAGTGTTGCATCTCTTGCTTCTGAGTTTGCCTCGTTCAAGTCCTTTATGATAAAGGTAGTGCAAGCATTGAAGGACCAGATCGCACTTGTCACACACTCTGTGGATCAACTTGAAATGAACAGTAGACGCAAGATCCTGTTGCTTCATGGTGTTCAGGAAGAGAAGTCTGAGGAGCTACCGGCAGTGATTACTCGATTCGTTACAGAAAAACTTAAGATAACGAATTTTAAAATTGATGACATTAGCCGCTGCCAGAGAATGGGTCGAGTCACTTCCAATAGGCCGAGGCCTCTTCTGTTCAAGCTTAAGAGCTTAGCCACTCGTGACCATATTTGGCAGGAGAAATCCAAACTGAAGGGCACTGGTCATACTCTTTCGGAGTTCTTAACTAAGTCGAGGCATGACCTCTTCATGCGAGCCAGGGAGAAGTTTGGAGTGACAAAGGTTTGGACCCAACACGGCTATGTATTTGTTAATGCACCAGACGGTAACAGGCACCGTATCAGCCGCCTTGAAGATATTAATGCCGCCGAGATCACCCAGTCCCAGCCTTCGGTATCCACGGCTAAATTATCAACAAAGGAGGCAGCTGTACCCAAGACTCGACGAGCACAGACAACAAGGAGATAATTTCAGTGTTAGTTATTCGTCTTGGAACAAATATTAACGTAGGTAATCTTTATATTGCTCCAAACTTTTTGTTGTTTACAATATTCTATAGTTATGGCCACTGCAAACTTGTTTGATTTCTGTTTTTCTTTGCAACTGACATTGACAGATTTGACAGTGATAGATTATTTTATAAGTCCCTTTTTCTTTTTTTCCGTTTCTTTTTATCACGTTCCATTTTAGCATAATTTAAAACAGTTTCATTTCTTTGTATAATTTTATGTTTTATTCATTTTTTTTTTTTTTTTTCTTTTAATACATGTTTGTGAATAAAATTGGAATTTCAGTTGCAAATTGTGAGCTTGTATTTCTTTTTTGTAATCTTTAAGGCACACTGGCAGGTGAATTCACACATTTTAATTTTAATATAACTAGGTGTTAATTGCCTGTATTGTTTAATTATTATTTTATTTTTATTATATTTATTTGTATTTCAACTTACATTTATTTTGTTGCTATTGTATTATTATATAAGTACTTCAATATTCTATTTGCCATGTCAGATTTATCGGATGTTAATGATGATTTTGCTTCTTGCTCGTCTGATGAGAGCTTTTTAAGTATTCCTTGCCTATCTGAATCTATAGAGTCTCAGTTCTCCGACGCTTCGAAATGCTTTAATGTAGTACACATTAATGCGCAGAGCATACCCGCTCACCATACAGACATGTTGGCGTCTTTTGACAGCAAGAACCTTCATGCTATTTTAATTTCCGAATCATGGCTAAAACCATGTCTAGCATCAACATCTTATTCTCTTCCGGGATTTATACTAGTGCGTAACGACCGTATTCATGGCAGGGGTGGTGGTGTAGCTATGTATATTCGTTCGCATATACCTTTTGCGATTTTAAGCTCTTCTTCCCAACCACCACCGTCTGATGCCGGTGAACATCTACTGGTTGAGGTTACGCTTTCACACACCAAAATCCTTCTCGGAGTCTACTATAGTCCTTCTCTTCGTGTTAACTTCTTCTCCTCTTTTGAATCCCTTCTGGAACTTTTTCTTCCCTCATATAAGCACGCCGTTATTATGGGCGACTTCAACACGTGTTTGCTTAAACGTGACTTTAGATCTCATTCTCTGGAATCAACGATTGAAGCTTGTAACATGTCAATCCTACCTCTTAATGCTACTCATTTCTTTCCTAATACTGTCCCTTCTCTTCTTGACCTTATCCTAGTATCTTCTCCTAATCATGTTTCTAAGTTTGGACAGCTCACTGCAGACGCATTCTCATACCACGATTTGATCTTCCTCTCCTATAAAATTCGACCTCCAAAAGCTAAACCAAAAATCCTTCTTCAGCGCAACTTTAGTGACATGAACTTAGAAAACTTACGTTTGGATGCACAAAAAATTGATTGGTCAGGGCTAGTTAATGCTGAGTCTGTAGATGATAAAGTTCACTTGTTCAATCTTGCTATCACTACTCTCTTTGATAAGCATGCACCTATCCGGCAAATCAAACTAAAGCATCTTCCTTGTCCGTGGCTTACTGACGATATTAAACATTTGATTCATTCGAAAAATGTTGCGAAGTCAAAGTTGAAATGCCGCTCCACAGAGGAAAATAAACAAAAATACCAAGAACGTAGAAATCGCTGCAATAGAGCGTGTAGGGATGTTCAGCGCCGACACATTCACAAATCTGTAGGAAATAGTGATCCATCCAAAGTATGGAAATTTCTTAAGTCGTTAGGAGTTGGTAAATCAAGTGATGTTGCTGTCCCAAAAGATTTAAATTTAGACTTGTTGAATCAACATTTTACATCTGTCTCTAATCTTGATGATGAAACAAAGAGTAACACCCTAATAAATCTTTCAAATTTATCAACTCCAGACTATCTCCCTTTTCATTTCAATCTGTTATCCGATGGGGATGTTAGGAAGAGCATTGAATACATTTCTTCGAACTCTGTAGGTAGTGATTGCATTAGCCGTAACATGATTGTGCCCATTATTGACGAAATCACTGCTATTATCACCCATATCCTCAATTTTTCCATCTCATGTAGTATATTTCCATCAGCGTGGAAAGATGCACAAGTTGTTCCTTTACCAAAAAAACCTAATCCCAAATCATTCTCTGAATACAGGCCCATTTCCATTCTTCCTTTCCTTTCTAAAGTTATGGAACGGCTTGTTTACAAACAATTATCCCATTTCTTAGTCCAGCATTCCCTTATCAACCCTTTCCAGTCAGGATTTCGTCCGGGGCACAGTACTGTTACGGCTCTTGTCAACATAACCGATGACATAAGATGGGGTATGGAGAATGGCAAGTTGACCGTTTTATCATTGCTTGATTTTAGCAATGCTTTCAATAACGTTAATTTCGATATATTGCTTGGAATTCTTCGCTCTCTTAACCTATCTTCAAAAGTTATCGAATGGTTTCAAAGTTACCTGTATGGACGCCGGCAGCGTATACGCGTGGATGATACATACTCATCATGGTGTCCTGTGTCGGCCGGTGTTCCTCAGGGCGGCGTTCTCTCTCCTCTTCTATTTTCTGTTTTTATTAGCTCCATTTCACAACAACTTTCTACTTCCTATCACCTCTATGCAGACGATTTACAAATTTATACTCAAGTTGCTGTCGACAATATTAATGAAGGAATCAGTGTTATTAATTTTAATCACAATGTCATTAATAACTGGAGTAAGTCTTTTGGTATAAATGTAAATCCAAACAAATCACAAATTTTGATTGTCGGCAGCTCTAAAATGATGGGAAAAATGCAATGGGACAATGTTGACAAAGTTACTTTTAACGGCACACATATTGCAGTAACTTCGGTAGTCAAAAATCTCGGGGTAACAATCGACAGCAAGTTATCTTGGGGTCCCCATCTGAATGAAATCAGCCGTAAAGTATTCGCTGCTACTGGATCACTTAGGAGACTCCGTAACTTTCTACCAACTGCCACTAAAGTTGCGCTAGCTCAGTCTCTTATTCTACCTTTCCTGGACTATGCTGACTCCTGCTATCTGGACCTTACACAAGAGCAATTAAATAAGCTAGAACGCCTTCAGAACGTGTGTATTAGGTTCATATTTGGCATTCGTAAATATGACCACGTATCCGAATATCGAAAAATGCTCAAATGGTTACCCATCCGTCTTCGTCGGAACTCACATACTCTCTTTTTACTTTATGGTATCCTTTTCAATCCTTCTACTCCACTTTATCTCAAAAACCGTTTTGAATTCCTTCATAATTCCAATTCCCGTTTCCTACGATCGTCTCATTCCCTTCAACTCAAAACTCCTATCCACTCCTCTTCTTTCTACAGTAAATCCTTCACTGTTACTGCTATCAAACTCTGGAATGCTCTCCCCAATGAAATCAGACAAGCAAAATCCCTGGCATCTTTTAAAACCTTGGTAACTGACCATTATCTGGCAAGTGTAAATACGTAGTAAAGTATTATGATGTATGTATTTAATGTTTTTAGTGTGTATTTAAGTAATTATTATTTTTTATTATTTAGTATTTTATTTTATTTTTAACATAACATAATCATTCACTACATTATCATTTTTTTTTTTTATTACTTCTATATTTATTATAAGTACTTCTATTTGCTAATTATTAAGAAATTGTACATATTCTTACGCTACCTATCTTAACCTTCATACTGTGTTTTCCATCCAAAGGTTGCCTGGAAGAAATTGCTTTCAGCAATAAGGCCGCCCATTGTACAACTTTATAGAATAAGTAGATTTAAGGTTTATGTTATATTGTAATTTGATGTTGTACAATAAAGAATTCTATCTATCTATCTATCTATCTATCAATTTACTCGTCAAAGATTATTATAACGATTATTTTGGCGAATTTCTTGTTAGCATGTACAAATTAATTATAAAAATGATACACATCTGCAAATCTTAGATTAAATTTCACGATTAAACGACTTTTGTGTGTACGTAACTTATATAAAATGAAGTGAACGAAATTTTATTTATTATTTCGTTATAATAGAAAGCAGCAATAGGTATATTACCAACTAGTTATGCCCCGCGGTTTTACCCAACCTTATCCTGTGGGAATTTTGGGATAAAAAGTATCGTATGTGTTATTCCTAGGTATGAGAAACATCTGTACCAAATTTCATTAAAAACCATTCAGTAGTTTTTGCGTGAAAGAGGAACAAACATCAACACATCCACACTCACAAACATTCGGCTTTATAATATTAGTAGGATAATAAAATATACTACAATAATATAAATTCCACACAACTGCGAAGATATTCTAAGGTTGTGTGTGAAGTCGACCAACCCGCACTCGGCCTGTGGTTGACTAAGGCCTACTCACCCTAATTCAGGGTAGGGAGAGCCCCTCGGTAGGGACATTATATGAGCTGACGATGATGATGAATATAATTTCCGCAAAACATTAGCACCTAGCCTTATATAATATAGCCCCCTACCCTAATATGATACGGATATACTTAGCCCTCTGTGTTGTGAATGTTTGATGGCAGTCGCTTCATGTAAAATACTAACATTACACATTCACTAAATCTGGTTAAACTAAAAACAGACCTAGCATATTTCGGGTCAGACCCAAAGTTATTTTTATGAATGGAAAACTATAACATAACATAATCATTCCCTCCATCACCTCATTATAGTAACTGACCCCTAACTAAGCTCGTAACTTGTATCTAGGGTATCAGAAACTACGCACACACTCATTTACACACACACCCAGACCGAGATAATTACTTACAAACAAACAATAGAATTTTATTGAGTTGTGTAAATAAAACATGATATCTATAAATGTATCCAAATTTTATCAATTTCTAAGAAATTCTTAATACTGTAGTCATTGCTTGTTATTTTCTAGTACTTAGGTATATTTATATATTATCAACAATTTAGCATATTATACAGATTTATGTTGATTTGTTGATTAAATAAAACAATCACAATTTTTATTGTTTATTTATTATGAATTTGATTACCCAATCTATAGTACGAGTATAACTGCGCTGTTTTTCACTTCGCCGCGTGGTTTTACCCGCGTAGTTCCCGTTCCCGTAGGAATATGGGGATAAAATTATGCTAAAAACCTTCCCACTGAATCAATCTATCTATTAAAATAAACCGTATCAAAATCCGTTGCGTAGTTATAAAGATATAAGCATACATAGGGACAGACAGCGGGAAGCGTTTTTATTTTTTTGTTTTTGTTCTCAAAGATTTATGTACTAGCGGCGGCCCGCGGTTTCACACGCGTAGTTCCCGTTCCCGTAGGAATATGGGGATAAATTATGTTAAAAACCTTCCCACTGAAACACTCTATCTATTAAAACAAACCGCATCAAAATCCGTTGCGTAGTTTTAAAGATCTAAGCATACATAGGGACATAGGGACAGAGAAAGCGACTTTGTTTTATACTATGTAGTGAAGTACACACAATTACGTCTTTATATATCTCCGTTATCAAGTTCAGAATATTAATTACTAATCCATTTTTAATATATCATCTTTATATTGACTTTACTGGTATTCCCTCATAATTGTACCAGTCTAGTAGTTCTTAAAACTTTGGCACTACCACGGTCTAGTTGTCTAGTAGTTCTACTGTGGTAGTACCTACAGAACTTTTAACTTATAAACATACTTTACCTACTAGTAGGTCTGTTGCACGACTCCGTCTGAGTGGGTACTACCGCATCGTCAGATATTCTGTTGCCAACAGTAGTGCGAAAACATTACTGTGTTCCAGTTTGAAGGGCAATGTAGTCAGTGACATGACTTGGCACACGAGACTCACCAACTGATCTCTAGATTAGGTTACCTGATCTAATCTACCTTGATTAAGAGCTTCAGCAGTCCCGGATTAACCCTTAATCAAATTAAGCAATTGCCTAGGGCACCACGTCTGGGGGGCACCAGAAAACACCAGTAAGGGCACTAGAAAACTTCTTAGATGACATAAGGATAGGGAGGCCGTAGCTATGCTTGAAATGACAAATGCCCTACCTTGAACATAGCGAGGAGTGTTAGCTGACCTTTTATTATTTTTTCCGTCCTCAAATTCCACTCTTACAGCCCCCCCCGTGGGGCCCCCCAAAGGCTTGGATTGCTTAGGGCATTGTGTAGTTTTAATCCGTCACTGATTAGGTACATATTTTTCTACACACTTGCTCATAAAGGGGCTCTTTTTCATTTGTGCAAAAACAGTTGGATAATGACACGTTTTATTCACTAGTGAGTAATAGATTGTTTTTTTAAATTGCTTTGTTTTTAAAACAGTTTCGATACCAAAAAAATTGGGTCCGTACATTTTAAAAACAAACTTCAACTATGTTGCCTTACTTTTAGTAGGTCTATGGTCGATTCCATTCATTCATTCATTCGAATTTTTCTTTACTAAGTATATTCTTTTAGTCTTTGGTCGATCACCATTGTTGTGTTGGATGCGCGCGAATAGAAAAACTGTTTATTTATTTGCGAAAAATGATATTTTATTTAAACGGATTTTTGTCGTGGTTATATTTTGTTTTACATTTTCGACGTTTCGGATTCTTTACAGAACCCGTGATCACAGAAGACTAAGTGTTTTATTTCAATGTGTAGTGTTCGTGTAAATCAAAGATATCAATATGATATTTTATTATGAATTTCTTCGCGTGTTGAAAAACGTTGTATGGTACGCGCGTGTATTGATGATTACTATCCTCGGCTATCTTCAGACCCTCGCCTGACGGCTCGGGCCTCAATAGCGCCTCGGAAGTAATCACCAACTTTACTCGCTTGTACCATAAATAACTATTAAGTGCTACCTTGAGAGAAAAAAAAATAATTCTACGCAAATACAGCCGGCGGCAAAAGTGTATCAGCATTAAGCAATAATTATCTAATCCTATAACTTTAAGCAATTTTGATTGATAATTTTATTCTTTGTATGTAACAAATACTTAGATCTAACTTTCTATCAAAAGTAACAATCTTTCAAAATATCTTATCACTACATAGTATAAAACAAAGTCGCTTTCTCTGTCCCTATATCCCTATGTATGCTTACATCTTTAAAACTACGCAACGGATTTTGATGCGGTTTGTTTTAATAGATACAGTGATTCAGTGGGAAGGTTTTTAGCATTTTTAGCAATTTTATCCCCATATTCCCCGTTCCCGGAGGAATATGGGGATAAAATTGCTAAAACGCGGGTGAAACCGCGGGGCGCCGCTGGTTAAGATATAATTTTGATTTATACCTTTATCTTACAAAGTGTCTTTTCCGAAAAATGCGATTAAATAAAACTGACTAATTTTATTGCGAAACATTTTTAATTAGTCATGTCTTGAAATCACTACATAGTATAAAACAAAGTCTCTTCCCGCTGTCTGTCCCTATGTATGCTTACATCTTTAAAACTACGCAACGGATTATGATGCGGTTTCTTTTTAACCCCCGACGCAAAAAGAGGGGTGTTATAAGTTTGACGTGTCTGTGTGTGTGTATCTGTCTGTCTGTGGCATCATAGCTCCCGAACGGATGAACCGATTTTAATTTAGTTTTTATTGTATTAAAGGGCTTGGACTTGCGTGCGAGTGTTCTTAGACATGTTTGATGAAAATCGGTTGACCCGTTTAAAAGTTATGGGAGTTTGAAAGGGGGTTTTTAAATTTTTTATTTATAATAGATAGAGTGATTCAGTGGGAAGGTTTTTAGCATAATTATTTCCCTGCATTCACACGGGAGTGGAAACTACGCGGGTGAAACCGCGGGGCGCTAGTGTAGAAATAATATCAAAAAATGTTAATCGCATTAATTTTAGATTTTATCTGTAGCGATTTGATCTTTATTTCTATCTAGTTATTTAGATTGTAGCCAATAGCAATAAACACTTTGATTTAGTGCCTATTTCACGACCTTCAAGTAAAGTTACTCACCAAGTAAAGTTAGTTTTGTCTCTTTCTTACTTTATGTCATGTGACAAAGACAAAACATGTGAGTACTTGGAACGTTACTTGAAGATGGTGAAATAGTCCCTAAGTCATAAATAAAATAACACTTTTTAAATACAGGAGTGACTGAAAAACAGCGCTGGCCGAATCGTATGTGGTTCAGTCAGCATCAAGCTGAGTCATTTCCTTTTGTTTTTTTTATTGATTTTCTCTGTATTTTTTTTCTTGTAGTTTTAAGCGAAAAAGCAATAAAGATTATTTTTATTTTTATTTTATTTTATTTTTAAATGTTTGCGAAATTAATTAATAAGTCGGGTTTTCCTTCCTGACGCTATAATTTGAGAACGGCTAGACCGATTTGGCTATTTTTTTCTTTTGTAGTTTTCTAATATTATGTAAAAAATCTGGAAAATCAATGGGAAAATTGGACTCGTGCCGTGGCGAGCCGCTAGTCGCGTATAAAACCGACGCCCGCGCAGGCCATATCGTAGCTGTTGAAAATCTTGATTGTTAGACAGTAATATCGGTTACCGAATTAAAGGTATCTAATAGAAACTTCATCACTCTATAACCCCCTAGTTGGGTCTAAGAAATTATTAGTACTTACATCTTCTAATATATAAAATTCTCGTGTCACAGTTTTCGTTGCCATACTCCTCCGAAACGGCTTGACCGATTCTCATGAAATTTTGTGAGCATATTCAGTAGGTCTGAGAATCGGCCAACATCTATTTTTAATCCCGAAATTCCCACGGGAACGGGAACTACGCGTGTGAAACCGCGGGGCGCAGCTAGTACCTACTTATAAAAAAATCACGCCGAAAAAGTGGTGAAATGTTACAAATCTTTAAGTAGAATACGACCCGTATATACACACGGCGTATTTTAAACGCGCAGACGACGCGCGTTTCAGGAACGCTCCTCTTCGGCGCGCCGTAGACGCTGATCGTTGCGTTTGCATTGATGATACAAGCGCGCGCCTGAAGCGTGTATACGCGCGTAATCTGCGCGTCGTCTGCGCGTTTAAAACGCCGTGTGCGCTGTGCGTGTGTATGGCTCTTAGGTTTGTATGATGTTACACAACTTTCCAATTTTTACTAACTTCTTGAATTTTTTTTCTGTAAAATATTACAAAATCTTTGCGAAAAGAGTTAATAATATGACTCGTATTTAGATAAAGTTAACTTTATCGAAACTCGCTGTTTTACGAGAGTGCCCAGACACGCACTTGCCTAGTTTTTTTAGTTCCGGTTCTTGCATACAATTATGAAAGTAAAAAACTTAAAAAATAGCAACAAAATGAATAAATAAACAATTCGTAGAAGACAATCTGATACGACGTGACAAGAACATACGTAATTCAATTTATTGATTACAATCGAACAAATTATTTAATTAATAATGTTTCAACAATTTATTTCCGTTGTCTGGAATCTTTCTTTTAATCTTATGTTTCGTAGTTTTTATTTAAGTATATTTTTTTATATATTTACATATTACTTATCACGGAAGAAAAAACTTTCAGGTTGCGGGTTCAATTCCCGTGCGGGGTGAATATTTGTGTTAACCGCAAATGTTTGTCTCGGTCTGGGTGTGTGTGAATGAGTGTGTGCGTAGTTTCTGATACCCTAGATACAAGTTACGAACTTAGTTAGGGGTCAGTTACTGTATAATGAGATGATGGAGTGAATGATTAATGTTATTCTATTTTGTACTTATAAAACCAAGTTGTTACGCTGTTTTTGTCTATGCGTAGAATTATTCAGAGCATTTTAATGTAGTAATGCAGTTCCAGCAATAGATTGAATGAAAAAGCAACAAAAGATACTGTTATTTATATTATTTAAATGGCTTTTCAGAGGATAGTTGTAATTATATGTAACGCAGGTGAAACCGCGGTGCATGGTTACTTATAATTATGCATCTTTATACACGAATTTGTTTTAATTTGCTTAGTTTTGCGACATTAATTGGTGCGTTTGAGCATTGCTATGCAGAATTGTGGTAATCACCTGCTTTTTATGATGCCACTTCAAAGTACGGTAAACGCATCTATAGTTAATTATATAATCAGTGGCTAAAACAGTTTTAATCACACGTTTGTAGTGTATGAATACTTGTGAAATGACTTAGAACAAATCAACCATAGTACCTACCTGTGGTTGTATACTCAATGACAGAATAACGTTGAATTTTTTAATATTTTTTTGTGTTCGTAGAGTTTTAATAACGGTGTTAGTAGCAACTTTCATTCGTACATACACAACATTTTGAATTAAAAATATAGTTGGAAAGACAAAGGATGCAAAATAGAGGTCTGATTGCGGAAAACTGACCAGGGCCCTGATTCTCTAAAACTATTAAGCTGTGATAATGCTACTCAGATGTATTTTGATATCAACATAATGGCCGTTTTTTTGTCATTTTGGTATTCTCTTAGTGAAAACTACTCCGCTAACTCAATGGCTCCATAAAACATAGATGGTTGTCATGGAAACAGTATTCAGACGTTTATTTGACAAAAAAAAAATGAATTTTGATATGCAACAAAGACCACTGAGGACGATTTTTATTTGAATTTTGATATGCAACAAAGAGAGACACCATGGCCATAGGAATAAATTTTAGCAGAATACCAAATTTCTGACACTCTCGTTATGGTGCCTCAATATCAACATAATGTCTGATCAATAATGTCAAATTGCAGACTTAGGCCCCAGTAATATGTATAGCTGAAGAATTTGTTTGTTTGGTTGGACGCGTCATAAACTTAGGAACTACTGGTTCGAATTGAAACAATCTTTTAGTGTTGGATAGTCCATTTATTGAGGAAAGTTATCAAAGATCCAATGAGAGCGAAGCCAACGCAAGTAAAACTGCGGGGTACAGCTAGTAAATACAAATGTATGAAGGCTTCATAACACTTTTGTTAAAGACTGTACTTTAAAACGACAGTTTTAATTTTAAACTCGCTAATACATTTAGTAATCAACCTTTACTTTAAGCAAATAAGACATGAACTTAAAGTTAAAGTGTAAAAAAACAGTGTTTTTATTAGAAATATTTGTACAAGATATATTTTAAATTAAAAAAACTGATGGTGTATACTAATAAGTGGAATAGTTAATTATATTTATAATGAAATATATAAAAATAGTAATTTTCAACACACTTGCTCATAAAGGGACTCTTATTTGTGCAAAAACAGTTGAATAATGACACGCTTGATTCACTAGTGAGTTATAGATTTTTTTTAAATTGTTTCGTTTTAAAAAAGTTTCGATACGAAAAAAAATCGTGTCCATACATTTTAAAAACAAACTTCAACTATGTTGCCTTACTTTTGGTAGGTCTATGGTCGATTCCATTCATTCATTCATTCGTTTTTTTATAGCTATGGCCGATCACCATTGTTGTGTTGGATGCGCGCGAATAGAAAAGCTGTTTATTTATTAGCGAAAAATTATGGCACAAGCGAGTAAAGTTGATGAATATTTCCGAGGCGCTATCGAGCCGTCAGGCGAGGGTCTGAATATAGACGAGGATAGTAATCATCAATACACGCGTGTACCATACAACGTTTTTCAACACACTTGCGAAGAAATTAATAATACAATATCATTTTTCGTTAATAAATAAGCAGTTTTTCTATTCGCGCGCATCCAACACAACATTGGTGATCGGCCAAAGACTAAAAGAATATACTTATTAAAAAAATCGAATGAAAGAATGAATGGAATCGACCATAGACCTACCAAAAGTAAGGCAACATAGTTGAAGTTTGTTTTTAAAATGTATGGATACATTTTTTTTGGTACCTAAACTTTTTTAAAAACAAAGCAATTTAAAAAACTATCTATAACTCACTAGTGAATAAAACGTGTCATTATTCAACTGTTTTTGCACAAATAAGAGCCCCTTTATGAGCAAGTGTGTTGAAAAATATTATTTTTAATAAATATTCATAATATTAAATAAATATTTGACTTTTATCGTTGCAGATGTGATCTTAATGAAATGTGAATATGTTAAATTTTTAGTGTTAAATGGGTACTATCATAATACTTAGTACCTAGTCCTGTATCGCAAGATATTTTATTGTATTCTTATAAATACTTAACTGTTTAATTACTTACTTGAATAAATAGAAAAAACCTTATATTATGAAGTGATGTGACCATTAGCTTAAAATTAAAAAGGTATGTAATTTTTTGGATCATTGGATGATCAGGTTTCAATGTCCAGGTTATGTGTGTGTGTGAATGAGTGTGTGCGTAGTTTCTGATACCCTAGATACAAGTTACGGACTTAGTTAGGGGTCAGTTACTGTAATGAGATGATGGAGTGAATGATTAATATGTTATTTAGCCAGCTTATAGCGGCAGGTGTGATCCCATGGACTTCCGATATCCCGCCGGGGAAACAGCGAAGCGGGCATTCGTTTACCACATGGGACAGGGTCTGATCAAGTGCTCCGCAATCCCACTGTAGTGACTCCCTTAAACCCCATTTGTGGAGGTGGTGGTTGGTTTTTCTGGTGGACTGAATCACGTGAAAGTTATTTATTGTATCATTAATTGTTTACGCGATAAACAGATACTGCAAAAACGTTTCAAAAAACCTTGAAATTCCTTGAAAATCAATGTTTAGTCTAAAACTTCCGCGATTAAAGATTAATTTACAAATTAATCGCGAAATTAGAGTCACTAACACGCTTGCTAAAATCATTATTGTGTATCAGATTAAAATCTACAAGATTATGTTCAATTTAGATTATTTTATAGATCTTTGTTAGTTTATATAATGTACTGTAAATATTGTGATACCTCGAGTCTGTTGTTAGTTATTGGATATAGTGAAAGTGATAAATTTGAACTTGAATACTTATTGATAGTGAAATCACCGAGTGCTGGGGGTTGGTTAAGGGAGTTATTGTTTAAAGATACAGGTACGTTGACTAAACTTAGTTAGGAGTGAATGAACACTTTAGGGAAAACAATAGGCTCTCCCTGCATTATCCAGGGGGGAAACACGGGATTACAGTTGTATGGAATGCTACTGCTCGACACTTGTTTTATTAGGGTAGTTTCTGGGTAAACAAATTGCAATTCTAATTAGTCCGTTAGATAGATTTCGAAAAAATATTAGACACGTATTTTTTGTTTTATCAAATTAATAAAACTGACGTTATAACGCATTAAAGTTTAGGAGTGGGGGCTTGTGACGTCAACTGTTGCTTAAAATTGTAGCAACCTGTGACGTTTCACGAGTTTTCAAATATCCCGTTAATCATAATAATTTGAGTGCTAACAACCACGATAACTATAAAAAAAATTAAAAACCCCCCAACTCAATTACTTTCAAACCTCCACAACTTTTAAACGGGTCAACCGATTTTCATCAAACATGTCTAAGAACATTCGCACGTAAGTCCCCTTTAATACAAAAAATAACTAAATTAAAATCGGTTCATCCGTTCGGGAGCTATGATGCCACAGACAGACAGATACACACACACATATACACACACACAGACACGTCAAACTTATAACAACCCTCTTTTTGCGTCGGGGGTTAAAAACTATGTTCTTTCTCGTTCCAGATATGTACAAAGCGATAATCCTCCTGTTCATAGCGACCTCGTCTGCCCAGTACCTGCCCAACGGGTGCCCCTCTGACTTCCACGTACACCAGCTGTTGCCGCACGAGACAGACTGCCAGAAGTATTACGAATGTAGCAATGGGGAGAAGGTTGTTGGAGAGTGCGGGATTGGGCGGAAGTTTGATAGTGAATTACAGGTATTATTATAAGACGCTCGATTAAAGATTTGGAAGGAGAGATACCCATTAGACTCGTTTATTGAGCAATCGGAGCGACTCCCCCCTGGACATGATCTACCTTGGGCAACTTGGAAGTCCTTAAATAGACTGCGGACTCAAGTAGGCTGAAGCAAGGAGAACATGCACAGGTGGGGCTACAGCTCTGATAGTGCATCTCTGTGTAGCTTTTCTCCCCAAACAATGGTCCATCTTCTAACTTGCCGTGCGTGTCCCTATACCTGCACACGCGAGGACCTTTACAAGGCCACTGATAGTGCCATATCGGTGGCCGAGTTTTGGTCCTCAAAAATATAAGTCGTCATGCTAAGAAGAAGAAGAATTATAAAGCTAAAGAGTTTATTTATTTATACGCGCTAATAAGTATAGTTATTGTTATTAATTAGTTATTTTTTTTCATGGATCGGATAGAGTGATTGATAAAATTGAAGAGTTTTGTTTGGTTGAACCAGCTTATCTTAGGATCATAGGGCACAGCTTCTTATTTTCCGACCCTTTATCCCATGTCTATTTGGGGTCGGTTTTCAGTTTAACCAGATTCGCCGGAATGTCAGTATTGTACGTGAAGCGACTGCCATCAGACCTTCACAACCCAAATGTTAGACTTTGAGGGCTCTAACTACCCGTAACGACTGTCGATGATGTTAGTACGACAGCCGGGACCGACGGCTGTGCGTGCCCTCCGAAGCACGGAAATGCTCATGAAATTAAATGTCATTTTTAGTAATGACCCTTTACAGTCATGACGGTGCCAGACGATGCTTCGATCATAAGTGGTCCGCGGGTAGCACTATTGGGCCATGAGCGCCAATAAACTATTATAATTAGTTAGGGCGAGCGAAGCGAAGCCCTCCTAATTCAACAGTTTTTACAGTTTTGTGGTACATATTACGGAAAAACTAGAGCACCTACAGATTTGATATTTAACAGAGTTATTTCAATTCATGTCTAGATGTGCAGAAAATGGTTTTTATATCATTTTGTATATGAAATAAAGAAAAAGGTTTTAACAATTTTGCAAACAAATTTTAAATTTCGAGAAAAAAATGGATGCGTATTACAACACGTCTATAAATAATGTACATTGATTACATATAAACATATTAACAAAAACTACTTCTCAAATTAGCCGGGTTATAGGGGTTAAAATGACATTTAAATGTCAAACGATTACGACTTAGTGTCATACGGCACACAATAGATGGCGTTGATATCCAGTTTCGAGCATGAAGGTTTCATGTTTCTAATGCCGTAAAAAAATCGAAATAAAAAGAAATGGATTTGTACATTGTGAAATCAATTCTGTTTACAATTTCATCGGTTTAAAAAAATGTGTCATCAAAGGAGGCCGAGAGAAAAAAGAAAAACGGGGGGTTGGGGGGGCGGAGCCCCCCCGTTAAAAAAAAACAAACATCTGTATGATAGAAATTAAAAGAAAGTTTGAACACTGATTTCGAAATGATAATAGTTGTTATAGTAAAATGCCGTAAAAACGCACGTTACGCGAAATTAATCGTTCTTTGATGGACGATGTAAGGGAAAGTCAGAGAAGCTGTAGTAATTGTGTTTGTGGCACAATGCTCACTTAGTGGCAAAAATATGTCAAAAATAAGAGAGCGAAAAGAAAAACGGGGGGTTGGGGGGACGGAGCCCCCCCGTTAAAAAAAAACAAACATCTCTATGATAGAAATAAAAAGATAGTTTAATACAATGAATAAAATTAACACTGATTTCGAAATGATAATAGTTGTTATAGTAAAATGCCACAAAAACGCACGTTAACTAGCCTCCTCTTCTCTTTTCCGAACCTTTATCCCATGTCTATTTGGGGTCGGTTTTCAGTTTAACCAGATTAGGCGGAATGTCAGTAAATTACGTGAAGCGACTGCCATCAGACCTTCACAACCCAGAGGGTTATACGACATTTTTTTGGTTAAACCAAAAGTTAAACTTTTGATGACTCTAACTACCCGTAACGACTATCGAAGATGTTAGTACGACAGCGGGTACCGACGGCTTTACGTGCCCTCCGAAGCACGGAAACGCTCATGAAATTAAAAGTATTTTTGGTAATGACCCATCACAGTCATGACGGTGCCAGACGATGCTTAACCGCACAGATCACAAGAGATCCGCGGGTAACACTGGGCCACGAGCGGGCAACTAGCCTCCTAGAACCAACGCGAAATTAACCGTTCTCTAATGGACGATGTAAGAAAAAGTCAGGGAAGACCTTGAGATGTAGAATATAATTGTGTTCGTGGCACAATGCTTACCTTGTGGCAAAACTATGTCAGAAGTTAGAGAGAAAAAGAAAAACGGGGGGTTGGGGGGGCAGAGCCCCTCGTTAAAAAAAAACAAACATCTCTATGATAAAAATTAAAGGAAAGTTTAATAAGATTAAGAGATTAGTGTAATCGTTATAATAAAGTGCCACAAAAACGCACGTTAACTGGCCTCCTCGGACACGAAATTAATCATTCTTTGATGGTCGATGTAAAGGAAAGCCAGAGAAGACCTCGAGATGTACCTAGAATCTAATTGTGTTCGTGGTAATTCATGTCATCTTCTTTGGATTGATTTGCACATCGAAAACAACGGACTTTGTATAGACAATAGTATGATTCCAGAACCACAAACTAACGTTTTAAAGAAATTAAAATTCGTAGAAGAGCAATTAATAGCGCAAGTTCACCCAGTTATTACAGTGTACCTACTCAAATTGGACATCGTGGCCAAGAGATCAACTTCCATCAAGATATCACTTTGTTGGGCTGGTGTAAACTTGCGATTTTAAATACGATGATCATCATACAGTTTTTACAAAGTAAATATATTTTTTTAAGGGTTATCCATATGTCCGTACAAGTTACGTACCCATCCGATTTTAGTCCAATCCCTCAACTATTTATCAATGAAGGCCTTACGTGTGGCTAAAACTAGAGTATACACAGATCCATGGAATCAGTTTTGAGTGGTAAGGGTGACCTTAGAAATATAAAGCGCGGTCAGAATTATAAAAACATTACAAACGCTACGAACAGTGCACACGCGTGAACCAAAATTGATATGTGCGCTAATGCGCTATGTGCGCTGTTTGCGCGCTATCTAATCGGACCAGGATTATGTGCGTACGTGTGTGCAAAAATATCAAAATTAGAGTCACGTACTTCGGCATTTCGAATTGAAATTAGAAAACAGTTGTTGTAATTAGTAATTGATGAGAATGTAATATTTAACCATTGTAAACATAAATGTTTAATAAAAAAACTAAAATACTTAAATCAAATTCTGAAACGTCAAATTTTGAGTTTGACTTTTGTGCACACACTGCACAACCTATTTTCCATGAGCAGCGTTTGCGCACCTTAATGACGTCACTGATGACGTCCCATTACTTTCGTTGGTGCAAATACGTTCAATTCGATCACTTCACTCCGTAAGCCCGAAAAAGCGCAATTGACCGCACGGATAGTCAACATGACAATAGGATCTTCCAATTATGACCGCCGCCGGCACATAAAACTTGATGACTCTAAACTAAACAAGACTTTCAAAACTTTGTGATAGTGAATATTGATGTATAAAGATGGCAGTTTTGGTTTTTATTGTTTCTTTTTTTTAAACGAATATATTTTTTATGGAAACTTTTTTCGAGAAATATTTCAGAATGACATATCATAGAATCAGTTAATCCGCCCTAGCAGTTCCCTGCATGAGATAAAGACTTCAGCATATACAAGAAGTTGTACTCATCGAGACCTTTCAAATGATGTTTGGTCACAAAATGTTACAACATGACAGGACGACACCTCATGGGGTCAGTTAATCCACCCTAGCCTAGCGGTTTTCCTGCACGACATACAGACTGAAGAACCCATACAAGAAGTTGTAGTACTCATTTAGAGCTTTCAAATGACGTAGGGCACAAAGTGTTATAGGACAACATATAGGACGGATCGCCCATTCTCCTTTGGGTTGAAAATGGATTTTTCCTCCCGATTAAATGCCACGCACTCACGAGTGATAATGGTTCGATATGAAAATTATTCTCATACAACGTATGACAATAATGGTAGAGTCCGATACCACCCATAACTAAATATTGGAAAAGTGGAAATACATAAAGAAATTTCTGTTGGCCTTACATAGGTACCTCTGTGGTATGTCGCGATTTCAAGAATTAAAGCATTTTCTTTCTTTCTTACTATAAAACATAGAATTACTAAGAAAAACCTCGCGAGCCCACACAAAGCCACGCTTTTAGCTAGTTATAAATCATGATGGATTAACAAAGCAAAATCCGAGTAAGGCTGTATACATCTCACGTTACGAGTGCAAAGAATCGGTGGGGCATAGTGCTGCTATGAAATAAAACTTATCCCAATAAATATTCGTCCACCTTCTAATATTATAGACGTGAAAGTTTTTTTTTAAGAATGGATGTATGTTTGTAACTCTTTCACGCAAGAACTACTGGACCGATTTTGATGAAATTTAATTCGTTATAAGTAACTAGGAATAACACATAGGATAAGATTTTATATTCCAAAATTGATTCAGAACAATTCTGTTTTATTAACGCGGGAAAGACCGCGGGGAACAGCTAGTATTCCTTTCATCATCATCAACTTAAGAGCTGTTGCTTGTCGGTATAACAGGTGCAATTCCCTCCACCTGCCAATCTTTATGAAACTTAATACTTTGAAATAAGTACGATATCTAACTTGTAATTATTTTTTCAGGCTTGCAACTGGTTCTGGTTCGTAACATGCAAAGAACCACCAGAACCACAAAATGAAGTCAAACCTCGGTCGAAACGGGAAGCGATTAGCCTGAAGACACAGTTCCTGCCCAACGGCTGCCCGACTGACTTCAATCTCATTTACTTACTGCCCCATGAAAGTGATTGCTCCAAGTTCTATAGCTGTAGTAACGGGGAAAAAGTTCTCATGAATTGTGGAGTTCTTACTTGGTTCGATTTTGAAAAGCAGGTACTTATATTTATTTATTACTTGACGGTCTCGATGGCAGAGTGGTCACCATGCCGAACTGCCAACCGTAAGGTTGCGGGTTCGATTCCCGTGCGGGGTGAGTTTTTGTGTGGACCACAAATGTTTATCTCGGTCTGTGTGTGTGTGTGTGTGTGTGTGAATGAGTGTGTCCGTAGTTTCTGATACCCTAGATACAAGTTACGACCTTAGTTAGGGGTCAGTTACTGTAATGAGATGATGGAGGGAATGATTATGTTATGTTATTTATTTATTCAGACACTTCAACAACATTTTCACATAAAATACAAATAATAAAACTTAATCTAAGTAACATTTCCGTGTACAACATTTTTTACATATATGTTGTTATACTTTTGGATTGTAGTATTAAAGAATTGTTCTGCTCTTTTAAAGAAATTGATTAAAAAATTATGTTGTGAAGTGATCCTTTCGAAATATATTAAAATTCACATTTATAATAGCGCCTTGCGGTTTCACCCGCGTAGTTCCCGTTCCCGTGGAAATATTATATATTATATAGTGTAAATGATCTTTGAATTCTATTTTGATAAAATGTTGTAACAATAGAATATAGACTAAACCTTGGAAAAGGACATAGGATTTTATCATGAACTAGCAGCGCTCCGCGGTTTCACCCGCGTAGTTCCCGTGGGAATTTCGGGATAAAAAGTATCCCATGTTCTTTCCCGGACCATAAGCTACTCCTGTAAATTTCAAGTCAATCGGTTCGCATTTATAATATTAGTTACGATTTCTCACGAGATAAGTTTCAGTAAACTAATGGAACAACAAGTAAAAATAATTTAAATCTCATCGATCAAATTTTCAATTCCAGTACTGCGATTGGCCAGACCAAGTGACATGTACATTAGCTTCAACTACAACCCAATCCACTACAACAACTCAATCGACTTCAACAACACAATCCACTTCAACAACTGCCCAAATTGAAGTCTTCCTGCCCAACGGCTGCCCGGCTGACTTCACTAAAGATCTTCTGCTGCCCCATGAGACTGATTGCAGTAAATTCTATAGCTGCAGTAATGGAGAGAAAGTTCTCATGAATTGTGGTTTTGGCACTAACTTTGATTTTGAAACTCAGGTAAGATTTTATTCTTGATTATGACCTTTTTCGTAACGTTTCTGTACGTCTCCCGCGATTTAATTTTTTTATATGTACCTACTTATATCATTTTTTTATATAACTACAAGCTGCGCCCCGCGGTTTCACACGCGTAGTTCCCATTCCCGTTCCCGTTAGAATTTTGGGATGAAAAATAGATGTTGGCCGATTCTCAGACCTACTGAATATGCTCACAAAATTTCATGAGAATTGGTCAAGCCGTTTCGGAGGAGTATGGCAACGAAAACTGTGACACGAGAATTTTATATATTAGAAAGAAGTTTTGAGGTTTCAATAAGAAAAAGTAGGAATCTTGCACGATTCTGCATTGTAGGATATTCTGCTGCTAGACACATAACTGTGTTCCAGTTTGAAGGGCAATGTATTTGTAATACGAAAAAAAGCGTACATTGCAGTTACTTTCTTCAATTAATTATGATATTCAAGTAAATGGATATTTTGTTATATTTTACAAAATATGGAAGATTTATACATAAACTATTTTCAGATTTGCAACTGGCCCGATTTAGTTGAGTGTACATACTTAACTACAACTACAACTGAGCGGCCTTCAACTACACTGCCCGAACAACTCCTGCCCAACGGCTGCCCGGCCAACTTCAGTGTACATCACTTGCTACCACATGAGACAGAATGCTCTCAGTTCTACAGCTGCAGCAATGGAAATAAAATATTAATGCACTGCGCTCCGGGAACACATTTTGATTTTGACAAACAAGTAAGAAAGTTTTATAAAGTGTATATTAATAAGAATGGCTTAAAAACTAACTAATATGGAATTAAAATCTGTTTTAAGTCAAATAAATAGCAAAATTTTAACATAAGTCATGTCAAAAATATTAAAAAAATGAAATGATTAATGAGTGAATGAACGTGTGAATGAAAAACTCTGACATTTCTTTTTAAACCAAATAATAGAATAAGTACTAATTCGTAAATAAATAAATATTTTTCCACAGATATGTAACTGGCCGAATTTAGTAGAATGTACATCATCTTCAACTTCATCAACACCCGCTTCAACTACAACTTCGCAATCGACTACATCCCAGTCGACTTCAACAATGCCTGAAGTTTTATTGCCCAACGGCTGCCCGGCCAACTTCAGTATACATCATTTACTGCCCCATGAGAGTGATTGCTCTCAATTCTACAGCTGCAGCAATGGAAATAAAATATTAATGCACTGCGCTCCGGGCACGCATTTCGATTTTGATAAACAAGTATGTTAGAATGTAGTTTATTAATAAATATGTCTTAAAGACTAACTAAATGGAATTAAAATCTGTTTTCAGCCAAATTTTACCATGTCATAAATCTGCCTTAAATACCTTATCAATAAATTAGGCATTTGTTTTAAGCCAAATCATAAAAGTAGGCACTAAATATAGTTTTTATAACTTTCTCTACAGATATGTAACTGGCCGCATTTAGTAGAATGTACATCATCTTCGACTTCATCAACACCCGCTTCAACTACAACTTCGCAATCAAGTACATCCCAGTCGACTTCAACTATGCCCGACGTTTTATTGCCCAACGGCTGCCCGGCCAACTTCAGTATACATCACTTACTGCCCCATGAGACAGATTGCTCGAAGTTTTATAGTTGTAGTAATGGAGAAAAAATATTAATGGACTGCGCTCCGGGCACGCATTTTGATTTTGAAATACAAGTAAGTTATAATCGGTGCAGTAACAATGTAATTCTCAAAATGGCTGACTAAAATTGGATTACAATTAGATTATTAATTATAGTACTCAACTTAACTTTAATCATCAGCTGTATATGTCCCCACCGAGGGGCTCGAGCCTACCCTGAATTAGGGTGATTAGGCCTTAGTCAACGACGCTGGCCAGTGCGGGTTGATCGACTTCACACACATACTTAAAATTTCTTCCCAGGTGTGTGCAGGTTTCCTCACGAATTTTTCCTTCACCGTAAGAGCGTCGAAATTAACGTACCTATGCATTCGTAACTTAAAAACACATTGGTACGTGGCGGGTCTGGTGGGGTTCGAACAAGGCACCCTCAGATCGCAAGTCAACGGCCTTAACCCCTGCGCCACGGACGCTCTCAACTTACCTTTAATAACAAAATAAAATAAATGTTTCTAAAGGCCCAAAATAAGTAATTATGAATCTAAAATAACTTACTAAAGAAGCGTCTATTAATAATAAAAAAACATAAATTATTAAAAAAAGTGCTATCTTAAAAGCCTTATCAATAAATAAAGTGTATATGTCAAGAGTAATGTTTAATCTTGCAAACAAATAAAAAATTACTTTACAGGTATGTAATTGGCCACATTTAGTCGATTGCACATCATCTACAATTTCATCAACAACCGCTTCAACTACAACTACACTATCGACTACATCCCAGTCGACTGTAGTCACAACTACGACCACAGAAGCCGAGCCTACGACTACAGAGGCTCAGACTACAACTACTGAAGTCACAACTACCACAACCGAAGCCGAGCCTACGACTACAGAGGTTCAGACCACAACTACTGAAGTCACAACTACAACAACAGAAGCCGAGCCTACGACTACACAGGCTCAGACTACAACTACTGAAGTCACAACTACAACCATAGAAGCCGAGCCTACGACTACAGAGGCTCAGACCACAACTACTGAAGTCACAACTACAACCATAGAAGCCGAGCCTACGACTACAGAGGCTCAGACTACAACTACTGAAGTCACAACTACAACAGCAGAAGCCGCGCCTACGACTACAGAGGCTCAGACTACAACTACTGAAGTCACAACTACAACAACAGAAGCCGAGCCCACAACTACAGAGACCCAAACTACCACGACAGAGGGTCAGACCACAACGACAGAGGGTCAGACCACCACCACTGAAGTTGACACTACGACAACAGAGGCACAAACAACTACCACCGAAGCCGTAGCTACAACTACAGAGGCCCAAACTACCACAACAGAGGGTCAAACTACCACGACAGAAGGTCAGACCACCACCACTGAAGTTGATACTACGACAACAGAGACACAAACAACTACAACCGAAGCCGTAGCTACAACTACAGAGGTGCAAACTACCACGACAGAGGCCCAAACTACCACGACAGAGGGTCAGACCACCACGACAGAGGGTCAGACCACCACCACTGAAGTTGACACTACGACAACAGAGGCACAAACAACTACAACCGAAGCCGTAGCTACAACTACAGAGGCCCAAACTACCACGACAGAGGGTCAGACCACCACCACTGAAGTTGACACTACGACAACAGAGGCACAAACAACTACAACGGAAGCCGTAGCTACAACTACAGAGGCCCAAACTACCACGACAGAGGGCCAGACCACCACCACTGAAGTTGACACTACGACAACAGAGGCACAAACAACTACAACGGAAGCCGTAGCTACAACTACAGAGGTGCAAACTACCACGACAGAGGGTCAGACCACCACGACAGAGGGTCAGACCACCACCACTGAAGTTGACACTACGACAACAGAGGCACAAACAACTACAACGGAAGCCGTAGCTACAACTACAGAGGCCCAAACTACAACGACAGAGGGTCAGACCACCACGACAGAGGGTCAGACCACCACCACTGAAGTTGACACTACGACAACAGAGGCACAAACAACTACAACCGAAGCCGTAGCTACAACTACAGAGGCCCAAACTACAACGACAGAGGGTCAGACCACCACCACTGAAGTTGACACTACGACAACAGAGGCACAAACAACTACAACCGAAGCCGTAGCTACAACTACAGAGGCCCAAACTACCACGACAGAGGGTCAGACCACCACCACTGAAGTTGACACTACGACAACAGAGGCACAAACAACTACAACGGAAGCCGTAGCTACAACTACAGAGGCCCAAACTACAACGACAGAGGGTCAGACCACCACGACAGAGGGTCAGACCACCACGACAGAGGGTCAGACCACCACCACTGAAGTTGACACTACGACAACAGAGGCACAAACAACTACAACCGAAGCCGTAGCTACAACTACAGAGGCCCAAACTACCACGACAGAGGGTCAGACCACCACCGCTGAAGTTGATACTACGACAACAGAGGCACAAACAACTACAACCGAAGCCGTAGCTACAACTACAGAGGCCCAAACTACTACGACAGAGGGTCAAACAACCACGACAGAAGGTCAGACCACCACCACTGAAGTTGATACTACGACAACAGAGGCACAAACAACTACAACCGAAGCCGTAGCTACAACAACAGAGGGTCAGACCACCACGACAGAAGGTCAGACCACCACCACTGAAGTTGATACTACGACAACAGAGGCACAAACAACTACAACCGAAGCCGTAGCTACGACTACAGAGGGTCACACTACCACGACAGAGGGTCAAACAACCACGACAGAAGGTCAGACCACCACCACTGAAGTTGATACTACGACAACAGAGGCACAAACAACTACAACCGAAGCCGTAGCTACAACTACAGAGGCCCAAACTACCACAACAGAGGGTCAGACCACCACGACAGAAGGTCAGACCACCACCACTGAAGTTGATACTACGACAACAGAGGCACAAACAACTACAACCGAAGCCGTAGCTACAACTACAGAGGTGCAAACTACCACGACAGAGGGTCAGACCACCACGACAGAGGGTCAGACCACCACCACTGAAGTTGACACTACGACAACAGAGGCACAAACAACTACAACCGAAGCCGTAGCTACAACTACAGAGGCCCAAACTACCACGACAGAGGGTCAGACCACCACGACAGAAGGTCAGACCACCACCACTGAAGTTGATACTACGACAACAGAGGCACAAACAACTACAACCGAAGCCGTAGCTACAACTACAGAGGGTCAAACTACAACGACAGAGGGTCAAACTACCACGACAGAGGGTCAGACCACCACGACAGAAGGTCAGACCACCACCACTGAAGTTGATACTACGACAACAGAGGCCCAAACAACTACAACGGAAGCCGTAGCTACAACTACAGAGGGTCAAACTACCACGACAGAGGGTCAGACCACCACGACAGAAGGTCAGACCACCACGACAGAGGCTCAGACCACCACGACAGAGGCTCAGACAACCACGACAGAGGCTCAGACCACCACGACAGAGGCTCAGACAACCACGACAGAGGCTCAGACCACCACGACAGAGGCTCAGACCACCACGACTGAAGTTGATACTACGACAACAGAGGCACAAACAACTACAACCGAAGCCGTAGCTACAACTACAGAGGTGCAAACTACCACGACAGAGGCCCAAACTACCACGACAGAGGGTCAGACCACCACGACAGAAGGTCAGACCATCACCACTGAAGTTGATACTACGACAACAGAGGCACAAACAACTACAACGGAAGCCGTAGCTACAACTACAGAGGCCCAAACTACAACGACAGAGGGTCAGACCACCACGACAGAAGGTCCGACCACCACCATTGAAGTTGATACTACGACAACAGAGGCACAAACAACTACAACCGAAGCCGTAGCTACAACTACAGAGGGTCAAACTACCACGACAGAGGGTCAGACCACCACGATTGAAGTTGATACTACGACAACAGAGGCACAAACAACTACAACCGAAGCCGTAGCTACAACTACAGAGGGTCAAACTACAACGACAGAGGGTCAGACCACCACGACAGAAGGTCCGACCACCACCACTGAAGTTGATACTACGACAACAGAGGCACAAACAACTACAACCGAAGCCGTAGCTACAACTACAGAGGGTCAAACTACCACGACAGAGGGTCAGACCACCACGACAGAGGGTCAGACCACCACGACAGAGGCTCAGACCACCACAACAGAGGCTCAGACCACCACGACTGAAGGTCAGACCACCACCACTGAAGTTGATACTACGACAACAGAGGCACAAACAACTACAACTGAAGCCGTAGCTACAACTACAGAGGGTCAAACTACCACGACAGAGGGTCAGACCACCACGACAGAAGGTCAGACCCCCACCACTGAAGTTGATACTACGACAACAGAGGCACAAACAACTACAACCGAAGCCGTAGCTACAACTACAGAGGGTCAAACTACAACGACAGAGGGTCAAACTACCACGACAGAGGGTCAGACCACCACGACAGAAGGTCAGACCACCACCACTGAAGTTGATACTACGACAACAGAGGCACAAACAACTACAACGGAAGCCGTAGCTACAACTACAGAGGGTCAAACTACCACGACAGAGGGTCAGACCACCACGACAGAAGGTCAGACCACCACCACTGAAGTTGATACTACGACAACAGAGGCACAAACAACTACAACCGAAGCCGTAGCTACAACTACAGAGGCCCAAACTACCACGACAGAGGGTCAGACCACCACGACAGAGGGTCAGACCACCACGACAGAGGGTCAGACCACCACGACAGAGGCTCAGACCACCACGACAGAGGCTGAGACAACCACGACAGAGGCTCAGACCACCACGACAGAGGCTCAGACCACCACGACTGAAGTTGATACTACGACAACAGAGGCACAAACAACTACAACCGAAGCCGTAGCTACAACTACAGAGGTGCAAACTACCACGACAGAGGCCCAAACTACCACGACAGAGGGTCAGACCACCACGACAGAAGGTCAGACCATCACCACTGAAGTTGATACTACGACAACAGAGGCACAAACAACTACAACCGAAGCCGTAGCTACAACTACAGAGGGTCAAACTACCACGACAGAGGGTCAGACCACCACGACAGAAGGTCCGACCACCACCATTGAAGTTGATACTACGACAACAGAGGCACAAACAACTACAACCGAAGCCGTAGCTACAACTACAGAGGGTCAAACTACCACGACAGAGGGTCAGACCACCACGATTGAAGTTGATACTACGACAACAGAGGCACAAACAACTACAACCGAAGCCGTAGCTACAACTACAGAGGGTCAAACTACCACGACAGAGGGTCAAACTACCACGACAGAAGGTCCGACCACCACCACTGAAGTTGATACTACGACAACAGAGGCACAAACAACTACAACCGAAGCCGTAGCTACAACTACAGAGGGTCAAACTACCACGACAGAGGGTCAGACCACCACGACAGAGGGTCAGACCACCACGACAGAGGCTCAGACCACCACAACAGAGGCTCAGACCACCACGACTGAAGTTGATACTACGACAACAGAGGCACAAACAACTACAACCGAAGCCGTAGCTACAACTACAGAGGCCCAAACTACCACAACAGAGGGTCAGACCACCACGACAGAAGGTCAGACCACCACGACAGAGGCTCAGACCACCACGACAGAGGGTCAGACCACCACGACAGAAGGTCAGACCACCACCACTGAAGTTGATACTACGACAACAGAGGCACAAACAACTACAACCGAAGCCGTAGCTACAACTACAGAGGTGCAAACTACCACGACAGAGGGTCAGACCACCACCACTGAAGTTGATACTACGACAACAGAGGCACAAACAACTACAACCGAAGCCGTAGCTACAACTACAGAGGCCCAAACTACCACGACAGAGGGTCAGACCACCACGACAGAGGGTCAGACCACCACGACAGAGGCTCAGACCACCACAACAGAGGCTCAGACCACCACGACTGAAGTTGATACTTCGACAACAGAGGCACAAACAACTACAACCGAAGCCGTAGCTACAACTACAGAGGCCCAAACTACCACGACAGAGGGTCAGACCACCACCACTGAAGTTGATACTACGACAACAGAGGCACAAACAACTACAACCGAAGCCGTAGCTACAACTACAGAGGGTCAAACTACCACGACAGAGGGTCAGACCACCACGACAGAAGGTCCGACCACCACCACTGAAGTTGATACTACGACAACAGAGGCACAAACAACTACAACCGAAGCCGTAGCTACAACTACAGAGGGTCAAACTACCACGACAGAGGGTCAGACCACCACGACAGAGGGTCAGACCACCACGACAGAGGCTCAGACCACCACAACAGAGGCTCAGACCACCACGACTGAAGTTGATACTACGACAACAGAGGCACAAACAACTACAACCGAAGCCGTAGCTACAACTACAGAGGCCCAAACTACCACAACAGAGGGTCAGACCACCACGACAGAAGGTCAGACCACCACGACAGAGGCTCAGACCACCACGACAGAGGGTCAGACCACCACGACAGAGGGTCAGACCACCACCACTGAAGTTGATACTACGACAACAGAGGCACAAACAACTACAACCGAAGCCGTAGCTACAACTACAGAGGCCCAAACTACCACGACAGAGGGTCAGACCACCACGACAGAGGGTCAGACCACCACGACAGAGGCTCAGACCACCACAACAGAGGCTCAGACCACCACGACTGAAGTTGATACTTCGACAACAGAGGCACAAACAACTACAACCGAAGCCGTAGCTACAACTACAGAGGCCCAAACTACCACGACAGAGGGTCAGACCACCACCACTGAAGTTGATACTACGACAACAGAGGCACAAACAACTACAACCGAAGCCGTAGCTACAACTACAGAGGGTCAAACTACCACGACAGAGGGTCAGACCACCACGACAGAAGGTCCGACCACCACCACTGAAGTTGATACTACGACAACAGAGGCACAAACAACTACAACCGAAGCCGTAGCTACAACTACAGAGGGTCAAACTACCACGACAGAGGGTCAGACCACCACGACAGAGGGTCAGACCACCACGACAGAGGCTCAGACCACCACAACAGAGGCTCAGACCACCACGACTGAAGTTGATACTACGACAACAGAGGCACAAACAACTACAACCGAAGCCGTAGCTACAACTACAGAGGCCCAAACTACCACAACAGAGGGTCAGACCACCACGACAGAAGGTCAGACCACCACGACAGAGGCTCAGACCACCACGACAGAGGGTCAGACCACCACGACAGAAGGTCAGACCACCACCACTGAAGTTGATACTACGACAACAGAGGCACAAACAACTACAACCGAAGCCGTAGCTACAACTACAGAGGTGCAAACTACCACGACAGAGGGTCAGACCACCACCACTGAAGTTGATACTACGACAACAGAGGCACAAACAACTACAACCGAAGCCGTAGCTACAACTACAGAGGCCCAAACTACCACGACAGAGGGTCAGACCACCACGACAGAGGGTCAGACCACCACGACAGAGGCTCAGACCACCACCACTGAAGTTGATACTACGACAACAGAGGCACAAATAACTACAACCGAAGCCGTAGCTACAACCACAGAGGGTCAGACTACCACGACAGAGGGTCAGACCACCACCACTGAAGTTGATACTACGACAACAGAGGCACAAACAACTACAACCGAAGCCGTAGCTACAACCACAGAGGGTCAGACTACCACGACAGAGGCTCAGACCATCACCACTGAAGTTGATACTACGACAACAGAGGCACAAACAACTACAACCGAAGCCGTAGCTACAACTACAGAGGCCCAAACTACAACGACAGAGGGTCAGACCACCACCACTGAAGTTGATACTACGACAACAGAGGCACAAACAACTACCACCGAAGCCGTAGCTACAACTACAGAGGCCCAAACTACCACGACAGAGGGTCAGACCACCACGACAGAGGCTCAGACCACCACCGCTGAAGTTGATACTACGACAACAGAGGCACAAACAACTACAACCGAAGCCGTAGCTACAACTACAGAGGCCCAAACTACCACAACAGAGGGTCAAACTACCACGACAGAGGGTCAGACCACCACGACAGAGGCTCAGACCACCACCACTGAAGTTGATACTACGACAACAGAGGCACAAATAACTACAACCGAAGCCGTAGCTACAACCTCAGAGGGTCAGACTACCACGACAGAGGGTCAGACCACCACCACTGAAGTTGATACTACGACAACAGAGGCACAAACAACTACAACCGAAGCCGTAGCTACAACCACAGAGGGTCAGACTACCACGACAGAGGCTCAGACCACCACCACTGAAGTTGATACTACGACAACAGAGGCACAAACAACTACAACCGAAGCCGTAGCTACAACTACAGAGGCCCAAACTACAACGACAGAGGGTCAGACCACCACTACTGAAGTTGATACTACGACAACAGAGGCACAAACAACTACAACCGAAGCCGTAGCTACAACTACAGAGGCCCAAACTACCACAACAGAGGGTCAGACCACCACGACAGAAGGTCAGACCACCACCACTGAAGTTGATACTACGACAACAGAGGCACAAACAACTACCACCGAAGCCGTAGCTACAACTACAGAGGCCCAAACTACCACGACAGAGGGTCAGACCACCACGACAGAGGCTCAGACCACCACCGCTGAAGTTGATACTACGACAACAGAGGCACAAACAACTACAACCGAAGCCGTAGCTACAACTACAGAGGCCCAAACTACCACAACAGAGGGTCAAACTACCACGACAGAGGGTCAGACCACCACCACTGAAGTTGATACTACGACAACAGAGGCACAAACAACTACAACCGAAGCCGTAGCTACAACTACAGAGGCCCAAACTACCACGACAGAGGGTCAGACCACCACGACAGAGGGTCAGACCACCACGACAGAAGGTCAGACCACCACCACTGAAGTTGATACTACGACAACAGAGGCACAAACAACTACAACCGGAGCCGTAGCTACAACTACAGAGGCCCAAGCTACAACGACAGAGGGTCAGACCACCACGACAGAGGCTCAGACCATCACCACTGAAGTTGATACTACGACAACAGAGGCACAAACAACTACAACCGAAGCCGTAGCTACAACTACAGAGGCCCAAACTACAACGACAGAGGGTCAGACCACCACCACTGAAGTTGATACTACGACAACAGAGGCACAAACAACTACAACCGAAGCCGTAGCTACAACCACAGAGGGTCAGACTACCACGACAGAGGCTCAGACCATCACCACTGAAGTTGATACTACGACAACAGAGGCACAAACAACTACAACCGAAGCCGTAGCTACAACTACAGAGGCCCAAACTACAACGACAGAGGGTCAGACCACCACCACTGAAGTTGATACTACGACAACAGAGGCACAAACAACTACCACCGAAGCCGTAGCTACAACTACAGAGGCCCAAACTACCACGACAGAGGGTCAGACCACCACGACAGAGGCTCAGACCACCACCGCTGAAGTTGATACTACGACAACAGAGGCACAAACAACTACAACCGAAGCCGTAGCTACAACTACAGAGGCCCAAACTACCACAACAGAGGGTCAAACTACCACGACAGAGGGTCAGACCACCACGACAGAGGCTCAGACCACCACCACTGAAGTTGATACTACGACAACAGAGGCACAAATAACTACAACCGAAGCCGTAGCTACAACCTCAGAGGGTCAGACTACCACGACAGAGGGTCAGACCACCACCACTGAAGTTGATACTACGACAACAGAGGCACAAACAACTACAACCGAAGCCGTAGCTACAACCACAGAGGGTCAGACTACCACGACAGAGGCTCAGACCACCACCACTGAAGTTGATACTACGACAACAGAGGCACAAACAACTACAACCGAAGCCGTAGCTACAACTACAGAGGCCCAAACTACAACGACAGAGGGTCAGACCACCACTACTGAAGTTGATACTACGACAACAGAGGCACAAACAACTACAACCGAAGCCGTAGCTACAACTACAGAGGCCCAAACTACCACAACAGAGGGTCAGACCACCACGACAGAAGGTCAGACCACCACCACTGAAGTTGATACTACGACAACAGAGGCACAAACAACTACCACCGAAGCCGTAGCTACAACTACAGAGGCCCAAACTACCACGACAGAGGGTCAGACCACCACGACAGAGGCTCAGACCACCACCGCTGAAGTTGATACTACGACAACAGAGGCACAAACAACTACAACCGAAGCCGTAGCTACAACTACAGAGGCCCAAACTACCACAACAGAGGGTCAAACTACCACGACAGAGGGTCAGACCACCACCACTGAAGTTGATACTACGACAACAGAGGCACAAACAACTACAACCGAAGCCGTAGCTACAACTACAGAGGCCCAAACTACCACGACAGAGGGTCAGACCACCACGACAGAGGGTCAGACCACCACGACAGAAGGTCAGACCACCACCACTGAAGTTGATACTACGACAACAGAGGCACAAACAACTACAACCGGAGCCGTAGCTACAACTACAGAGGCCCAAGCTACAACGACAGAGGGTCAGACCACCACGACAGAGGCTCAGACCACCACGACAGAGGCTCAGACCACCACAACAGAGGGTCAGACCACCACGACAGAAGGTCAGACCACCACCACTGAAGGTGATACTTCGACAACAGAGGCACAAACAACTACAACCGAAGCCGTGGCTACAACTACAGAGGTGCAAACTACCACGACAGAGGGTCAGACCACCACCACTGAAGTTGATACTACGACAACAGAGGCACAAACAACTACAACCGAAGCCGTAGCTACAACTACAGAGGCCCAAACTACCACAACAGAGGCCCAAACTACCACGACAGAGGGTCAGACCACCACGACAGAGGGTCAGACCACCACGACAGAGGGTCAGACCACCACAACAGTGGGTCAGACCACCACCACTGAAGTTGACACTACAATTACAGAGGTACAAACTACACCTACTGATGGTCTGACTACTTCGACTGGAGCCTTTACTACACCTGAAGTTGAAACTACAACATCTGACGTTATGACTACAACAACGGCAGAGGTACAAACAAGTACAACAGAGGCTCAAACTACTACAACAGATGCTCAAATTACAACTGATAGTCCAGCCACAACAGAAGCTCAAACAACAACAGAAGCTCAAACAACAACAGAAGCCGTAGCTACGACCACTGATGGTCAAGCCATAACTGATGGTCAAGCCACAACTGATGGTCAAACCACAACTGATGGTCAAACCACAACTGATGGTCTAATCACAACTGACAGTCAAACCACAACAGATGCCGTAGCTACGACCACTGAAAGTCAAACCACAACTGATGGTCAAACCACAACTGATGGCCAAACCATAACTGACAGTCAAACCACAACAGAAGCCGTAGCTTCGACCACTGAAAGTCAAACCACAACTGATGACCAAACCACAACTGATGGTCAAACCACAACTGATGGTCAAACCACAACTGATGGTCAAACCACAACTGATGGCCAAACCACAACAGAAGCCGTAGCTTCGACCACTGAAAGTCAAACCACAACTGATGACCAAACCACAACTGATGGTCAAACTACAACTGATGGTCAAACCACAACTGATGACCAAACCACAACTGATGGTCAAACTACAACTGATGGTCAAACCACAACAGAAGCCGTAGCTACGACCACTGAAAGTCAAACCACAACTGATGGTCAAACCACAACAGAAGCCGTAGCTACGACCACTGAAGGTCAAACCACAACTGATGGTCAAACCACAACAGAAGCCGTAGCTATGACCACTGAAAGTCAAACCACAACTGATGGTCAAACCACAACTGATGGTCAAACCACAACAGATGCTCAAACCACAACAGAAGCCGTAGCTACGACTACTGAAAGTCAAAGCACAACTGATGGTCAAACCACAACTGATGGTCAAACCACAACAGAAGCTCAAACAACAACAGAAGCCGTAGCTACGACCACTGAAGGTCAAACCACAACTGATGGTCAAACCACAACTGATGGTCAAACCACAACTGATGGTCAAACCACAACTGACAGTCAAACCACAACAGAAGCCGTAGCTACGACCACTGAAAGTCAAACCACAACTGATGGTCAAACCACAACTGATGGTCAAACCACAACAGAAGCTCAAACAACAACAGAAGCCGTAGCTACGACCACTGATAGTCAAACCACAACTGATGGTCAAACCACAACAGAAGCTCAAACAACAACAGAAGCCGTAGCTACGACCACTGATGGTCAAACCACAACTGATGGTCAAACCACAACTAATGGTCAGACCACAACAGAAGGTCAAACCACAACTGAAGCCGTAGCTACGACCACTGAAGGTCAAACCACAATAGAAGCTCAAACTACAACAGAGGCCCAAACCACAACATCTGAAGTTGACACTACGACAACAGATGCTCTAACTACAACAGATGCTCAAACTACAACAGAGGCTGAAACTACAACAGATGCTCAAACTACAACAGAGGCTGAAACTACAACAGATGCTCAAACTACAACCGACTCTCAAACTACAACTGACGCTATGACGTCAACTACTGTAGTTGATCCTTCAACAACAGAAGCTACAACTACGACAACAGAGGCACAAACTACGACCACAGAGGTTCAAACTACAACAACTGACGCTCTGACCACCACAACTGACGCTACAACAGAGAGTCAAACTACAGCAGCTGACACTTCAACAATGCAATCCACAACAGTTGAAATAGAAACTACTACAGAATACGAACCACTTATAGAGTGTCCGCCAGGATCGTTTGAAAATATACCTCATCCTGACAGATGTGACTCGTTCTATATGTGCATGGCCGGTGAGCCTGTACAGCTGTTCTGTCGCGATGGTCAAGAATTCAGCTACGAAGAACAGGTAAATAATTTGGATAACTGCTAGATTAGATTTCTTATGCCAAGGGCCTATTTCACGACCTTCAAGTATCGTTACTCACCAAGTAAAGTTAGTTGTGTCTCTTTCTTGCTTTATATCAAGTGACAAAGACAACACTTGTGAGTACTTACTCGAAACGTTACTTGAAGATGGTGAAATAGGCGCTTATTGTAGAATCAAAATGGTTTCTTAGATTTTATTGGTAGATGACGTAAAGCAGGTCATTTAAGATTATTTACAGCTGAGACCCACGGTGTTACACTGTCTTTGGTTTAAATTCCAGCTGAGGAGAAATTTCTGCATGTGAATTATTCAAAGTACTATTTAGGGTTTCGTAACCAAAGGGTAAAAACGAGACCTTCGCTGTCCGTTCGTCTGTCACCGAGCTGTATCTTAAGAACGGTGATGGCTAGATAATTTAAATTTACACAGATGATGTATTTCTATTGCCGCTATAACAACAAATACTAAAAACAAAATAAAATAAATATTTAAGGGGGACTCCCATACAACAAACATGATTTTTGTCCTTTTTGGTACGGAGCTCTTCGTGCGCGAGACCGACTGGCACTTTTATTTTACCTATTGTGTCCCACTGCTGGGCAAAGGTCACCCAGAATAGTTTCCATGTGTTCTTTGGCCTTATCCCACCTTCTAAATATATCATAGAAGTACTTCAAGACTTTAAAATTTAATGCTAATATTCACATCAATTTTGAGTCAACGGTATGATAATTAATGAAAATTTACAGCGTTGCATCGCAATTCAAGAGGGTGGATGCACATTAGGATCAAATACTGGTACAGAACAATACACTTCAACGACAGTATCCAGTCCTATAGACATAACTACAGTTACGGAAACTGCATCAACAACAGTTCCAATAACTACAACAGATAGTACAACTGTAGCAGCTACAACTACTGAAGCAGTGAATCCGTGTATCGGATTCGAGAACCAGAACGTAGCTGCGCCAGACAGCTGTACCAAATACGTGTGGTGTATTGGAAGTCTGCCGACAGAGCAGGAGTGCGGCGCGGGATTGGAGTTCATTCCTGAGATAGGCGTGAGTTACCTGACCTATTCATTACAAACGAAATGAAATTGAATTGATCTCTGGATATTTGGCCGAGCGAGCGAAGCGAACGAAACCGAGTGTAGTTTCGCTCGCTGGGCCAAATATCCAGAAAAAAATATGTTCTTTTGTATGTTTCTTTATATTGATTATTGAATTGGCTCCGAAACTACTGGACCGATGCAAATGCAATTTGGTAGTAATATTGCTATTAGAAATTTTTGCTATTCCGGTTCCACTTTTCCGATTTCCAAAGGCGTTAAACAGGGTGACCCGCTGTCTCCCAAACTATTTACAAGCACCCTTGAAGAGGTTTTTCAGACACTTGCAGCAACGTGGGATAGAAAGGGCATAAGTATTGGTACCAAACTTTTATCCAACCTTAGGTTTGCAGATGACATTGTCCTTTTTGCCTCATCAGCGTCTGAATTGCAACACATGCTCCAAGACCTGAGCAAAGCGAGCCTCGAGGTGGGTCTTCTGATGAATTGGTCCAAAACACAACTCATGACTAATAGCAGGAAACGTAGGGTCGAGGTAGATGGGCAAGCAGTGAACTACGTCAATGAGTACATATACTTGGGCCAGCTAGTTTCATTCGACAACAGGCAGGACAAAGAGATCAATCGACGAATTGATAATGCCTGGAAAAGCTTCTGGTCCATGAAACCGCTAATGAAGGGTGATCTACCAACTTCCCTGAAGCGAAGACTCATTGACATGTGCATCTTGCCCATCCTAACCTACGGTGCTCAAACATGGTCACTCACCAAGGCACAGAGGACCCGGCTCAAGGTTTGCCAAAGAGCCATGGAACGCAGCATTCTCGGCATTAAGAGAATAGACCGCGTTAGGAACACCACGCTACGTTCAATAACCGGTATCACGGACGTGGCAATTAAAGCTGCAAAGTTAAAATGGGATTGGGCAGGTCACGTTTGCAGGATGGACTCAAATAGGTGGGCAAGGCTAACCACGGAGTGGGAGATCAACGAACGTAGACGTCCAGGTCGCCCTCCCACACGCTGGAGGAGAGACTTAGATGTTTTTGACGGAGATTGGAGAGAGCTGGCTCACGATAGAGACAGATGGAGGAATTTGGGGGAGACCTTTGCCCAGAAGTGGGACGATTCAGGTTATTAAAAAAAAAAAAAAAATTGCTATTAGGCAAGAATCTATAATATATAAAACACTTCCGTTACTGAGTGATGTACTGACTGATACACAACACAACGCATGGCCGAAACTACTGGTCGTAGAGAGCTGAAATTTGGCACGTGTGTTTGTTGGGGGAAGTAGGCTGTCATTAAGAGAGGATTTTTCATAATTCCCCCCTAGGCGGAGAAAAGGGGGAAAAACCCAAATTCTACCGGAAGACATTATTCCACGCGGACCAAGTCGCGGGAAAAAGCTAGTGAAACCTCTAAAACTTTTTTCCTGCAATTTTTATAATATTTGGAATTAAAATGGCTTACCGCGAGGCTCTGCTAATCTGGTTGTAATAAAATGTTTGTGTTCATAGGGATGTGGACCCATCGTAGAAGGTGGTTGCACACTGGGCACTTTTACTACTACAGACAACATTCAATCAACAACTGAACAAGGAACAGACGCTACTGGCATTACTACAGAAGATTCAGCAACTACTGACCCAATAGTAGCCACTACAACAGACGCAGAATCAGAAACTACGACTGCAGCAGCTACAACTACTGAAGCAGTGAATCCGTGTATCGGATTCGAGAACCAGAACGTAGCTGTGCCAGACAGCTGTACCAAATACGTGTGGTGTATTGGCAGTCTGCCGACAGAGCAGGAGTGCGGCGCGGGATTGGAGTTCATTCCTGAGATAGGCGTGAGTTACCTGACTTATTCCTTACAAACGAAATGAAATTGAAGCGAGCGAAACGACACTCGGTTTTGCTCGCTTCGCTCGCTCGGTCAAACCATCAGAGAAAAATGTGTCCTTTTGTATGTTTCTTTATATTGTATTGGCTCCGAATCTACTGGACCAATTTTGATGAAATTGGTACTTAAATTTCTTTTTCATCCCACTAGCTCGGAAAGTATGTTTTTAATCCCTGATACCTGGGGGTAAAAGTCGATTTTAATATTAAGAGTGGAAAGTATCGGGGTCGCTGTAGGCAGCCCCTGCGGGACCCAAGGCATTTTTGCTAACTGGGAGTAAAAGTGGTTTTTGCGCTCTAGAGGTTAAAGTAAATTTGAATTTAGAACATCGTGTGCACTAAGTGTGATGATATTTTGAATTCACAAACCATCATACAACTTTTTTTTTATTTAGAATTCAAACTCGGAACCTTCTTGGTGTACTTACTTTTATTTTTAATTTGCTTTGAGCGTGATATTTTCTTTTCACTTAATATGTATTGTGATTGTTTTGTTACCATTTAGTAATTTCCTCGCTGAGGGGGGATGAAAAATAATGTGTTGCACTCGAGTGTAAACAATTTTTAACCTTGTGCTCCTTTGAGTCCCTCGCTAACGCTCAGGATTCTTATTTTGAATCCCTCGCTGCGCTCGTGATTCAATTTTAGAATCCTTCGCTGGCTCGGTCCTCAACTGGAGCCCCGGTTAAAAAGCAACTTTGCACTCTTGTATAACAAATATCTGCCACTAAGAGAGGATTTTTCATAATTTCCTCCTAGGCGGAGAAAAGGGGGAAAAACCCAAATTCTACCGGAAGACATTATTCCATGCGGACGAAATCGCGGGCAAAAGCTAGTGAAACATCTTAAACTTTTTTCCTGCAATTTTTATAACATCTGGAATTACAATGGCTTACCGCGAGGCTCTGCTAATCTGGTTGTAATAAAACGTTTGTGTTCATAGGGATGTGGACCCATCGTAGAAGGTGGTTGCACACTGGGCACTTCTACTACTACAGAAAACATTCAATTAACAACTGAACAAGGAACAGAAGCTACTGGCATTACTACAGAAGATTCAGCAACTACTGACCCAATAGTAGCCACTACAACAGACGCAGAATCAGAAACTACTGTAGCAGAAACTACGACTGCAGCAGCTACAACTACTGAAGCAGTAAATCCGTGTATCGGATTCGAGAACCAGAACGTAGCTGTGCCAGACAGCTGTACCAAATATGTGTGGTGTATTGGCAGTCTGCCGACAGAGCAGGAGTGCGGCGCGGGATTGGAGTTCATTCCTGAGATAAGCGTGAGTTACCTGACTTATTCCTTACCAACGAAATTAAATTGAAGTGAGCGAAACGACACTCGGTTTCGCTCGCTTCGCTCGCTCGGTCAAATATCCAGAGAAACATGTGTACTTTTGTATGTTTCTTTTTATAGAATTGGCTCCAAATTTACAGAACCGATTTTGATGAAATTTGGTACTAATATTTCTCATAACCAGGAATTAAACATAATATACTTTAATCCTGAAATAATTAAAGTATTTGAAGTTACAAAGGCAAAATTGTGGGGCTCTCCGGGTTTCATTATAATCACATAATGATTTTGTTCACAGGAATGCGGACCCATAGTTGAAGGAGGTTGTACTCTATCGTCTCAATCTACAACAACGGGTAACGATCTTGTGACACAAGCTACTGCTGCACCAGACGACTCACCACAAACTACAACAGCTGACGACATAGCTACAACAGACGCGACAGACTCAGAAGCTACTGTAGCAGATAGTACGACTCCAAGTGTAGCAGCTACAACAGACGCAGAATCACAAACTACTGTAGCAGAAACTACCACTGCAGCAGCTACAACTACTGAAGCAGTGAATCCGTGTATCGGATTCGAGAACCAGAACGTAGCTGCGCCAGACAGCTGTACCAAATACGTGTGGTGTATTGGAAGTCTGCCGACAGAGCAGGAGTGCGGCGCGGGATTGGAGTTCATTCCTGAGATAGGCGTGAGTTACCTGACTTAGTTCTAACGAAATGAAATAGTCTTTAAGTCTATTGCTCACTACCAATAGAGTCAAACGAGCGAAGCGAGCAAACACTCGAGCGAAGCAACACTCGGTTTCGTTCGCTTCGCTCGCTTGGTCAAATATCCAGAGAAAAATGAGTCCTTTTGTATGTTTATTTATATTAGGTGGCTCCGAATCTACTGGACCGATAAAGATGAAAATTGGTAGTAATATTTTACTTAGCCAAAAATAAAACATAGAATACTTTTTTCCTGCAATTTTTATAACATCTGGAATTACAATGGCTTATCGCGAGCATCCGCTAATCTGGTTGTAATAAAATGTTTGTGTTCATAGGGATGTGGACCCATCGTAGAAGGTGGTTGCACACTGGGCACTTCTACTACTACAGACAACATTCAATCAACAACTGAACAAGGAACAGAAGCTACTGGCATTACAACAGAAGATTCAGCAACTACTGACCCAATAGTAGCAACTACAACAGACGCAGAATCACAAACTACTGTAGCAGAAACTACGACTGCAGCAGCTACAACTACTGAAGCAGTGAATCCGTGTATCGGATTCGAGAACCAGAACGTAGCTGTGCCAGACAGCTGTACCAAATACGTGTGGTGTATTGGCAGTCTGCCGACAGAGCAGGAGTGCGGCGCGGGATTGGAGTTCATTCCTGAGATAAGCGTGAGTTACTTGACGTAGTCCTAACAAACGAAATAAATTGTTTTTGACTCTATTGGTCACTACCAATAGAGTCAAACGAGCGAAGTGAGTGAAACGACACTCTGTTTTGCTCGCTCGGTCAACAATACAGAGAAAAATGTCTTTATGTATGACCGATTTTGATGGGTACTGAAATTTCTCATAACCAGGAATAAAACATAACATAATCATTCACTCCATCATCTCATTACAGTAACTGACCCCTAACTAAGCTCTAAGGTATCTAAGGTGATACCTTAGATACAAGCTTCGAAACTACGCACACACTCATTCACCCACACACCCAGACCCATATAAACATTTGTGGTTACACAAATATTCACCCCACATAGGAATCGAACCCGCAACCTTACGGATAGCAGTCCTGCATGATGACCATTCTGCCATCGTGGTCTTCAAATACAAAAAAGTATACCTATAATACTTTAATCCTGTAATAATTAAAACATTTAAAGTAACAAAGGCAAAATTGTGGGGCTCTCCGGATTTCATTAAAATCACATAATGATTTTGTTCACAGGAATGCGGACCCATAGTTGAAGGAGGTTGTACTCTATCGTCCCAATCTACCACAACGGGGGACGATCTTGTGACACAAGCTACTGCTGCACCAGACGACTCACCACAAACTACAACAGCTGACGACATAGCTACAACAGACGCGACAGACTCAGAAACTACTGTAGCAGATAGTACGACTCCAAGTGTAGCAGCTACAACAGACGCAGAATCAGAAACTACTGTAGCAGAAACTACCACTGCAGCAGCTACAACTACTGAAGCAGTGAATCCGTGTATTGGATTCGAGAACCAGAACGTAGCTGCGCCAGACAGCTGCACCAAATACGTGTGGTGTATTGGAAGTCTGCCGACAGAGCAGGAGTGCGGCGCGGGATTGGAGTTCATTCCTGAGATAGGCGTGAGTTACCTGAATTAGTCCTAACAAACGAAATGAAATTGTCTTTGACTTTATTGGTCACTACCAATAGAATCAAACGAGCAAAACGACGATCGGTTTCGCTCGCGTCGCTCGCTCGGTCAATATCCAGAGAAAAATGTGTCCTTTTGTACGTTTCTTTATATTAGATGACTCCGAATCTACAGGACCGATTTACATTTTGGTACTAGTATTTATCATAAACAGGAATAAAACATAGAATACTTTTTTCCTGCAATTTTCATAACATCTGGAATTACAATGGCTTACCGCGATGCTCTGCTAATCTGGTTGTAATAAAATGTTTGTGTTCATAGGGATGTGGGCCCATCGTAGAAGGTGGTTGCACACTGGGCACTTCTACTACTACAGACAACATTCAATCAACAACTGAACAAGGAACGGAAGCTACTGGCATTACTACAGAAGATTCAGCAACTACTGACCCAATAGTAGCAACTACAACAGACGCAGAATCAGAAACTACTGTAGCAGAAACTACGACTGCAGCAGCTACAACTACTGAAGCAGTGAATCCGTGTATCGGATTCGAGTACCAGAACGTAGCTGCGACAGACAGCTGTACCAAATACGTGTGGTGTATTGGAAGTCTGCCGACAGAGCAGGAGTGCGGCGCGGGATTGGAGTTCATTCCTGAGATAGGCGTGAGTTACCTGACTTATTCCTTACAAACGAAATAAATTGTTTTTGACTCTATTGGTCACTACCAATAGAGTCAAACGAGTGAAGTGAGTGAAACGACACTCTGTTTTGCTCGCTCGGTCAACAATACAGAGAAAAATGTCTTTATGTATGACCGATTTTGATGGGTTCTGAAATTTCTCATAATCAGGAATAAAACATAACATAATCATTCACTCCATCATCTCATTACAGTAACTGACCCCTAACTAAGCTCGAAGCTTGTATCTAAGGTGATATCTGAGATACATGCTTCGAAACTACGCACACACTCATTCACCCACACACCCAGACCCATATAAACATTTGTGGTTACACAAATATTCACCCCATATGGGAATCGAACCCGCAACCTTACGGATAGCAGTACTGCATGATGACCACTCTGCCATCGAGGTGTTCAAGTATAAAAAAGTATACCTATAATACTTTAATCCTATAATAATTAAAACATTTAAAGTAACAAAGGCAAAATTATGGGGCTCTGCTGGTTTCATAATAATCACTTAATGATTTTGTTCACAGGAATGCGGACCCATAGTTGAAGGAGGTTGTACTCTGTCGTCCCAATCTACCACAACGGGTGACGATCTTGTGACGCAAGCTACTGCTGTACCAGACGACTCACCACAAACTACAACAGCTGACGACATAGCTACAACAGACGCGACAGACTCAGAAACTACTGTAGCAGATAGTACGACTCCAAGTGTAGCAGCTACAACAGATGCAGAATCAGAAACTACGACTGCAGCAGTTACAACTACTGAAGCAGCTACAACTACAGAAGCAGTGAATCCGTGTATCGGATTCGAGAACCAGAACGTAGCTGTGCCAGACAGCTGTACCAAATACGTGTGGTGTATTGGAAGTCTGCCGACAGAGCAGGAGTGCGGCGCGGGATTGGAGTTCATTCCTGAGATAAGCGTGAGTGAACTGCAGTTCCGTCCTATTTTTCTATTCTTCCTTAGTAGCTAGCCCACGGGAAATAAAATTTCATATACCTAAGACTTTCGAAAGGGCCGCTACGCTCGCTTTGCTCGCTCGGTCAAATATAAATAAAGAGGAAATATTCAATTTTAGTATGTTTTTCTAAATTAGTTTTAAAAACGATGAATTGAGATGAAATTTGGAATAATTTTGTTTACAGGAATGTGGACCTATAGTAGAAGGAGGTTGTACTCTATCGTCCCAAACTACAACAGCTGACGATACAGCTACAACAATTTCGGAAGTAGCTTCAACTACAGCTGCTGAACCTATAACATCAAGTCCTACAGTAGGTTATGCAGCTACAACAACTTCGGACGAAGCTGTAGCTACAGCTGCTGAAACTACAACTTCAACTCCATCTGTAACTCTACCAGAAGCTATTCTCATGCCTCAATTATGTCCTGCGGGTGTATTTGGGAATGTAGCTAACCCTTACCGGTGTGATACGTATTACATGTGCATGGGAACATCATATATACTCCTGTACTGCCCAGATGGGTTCGAATATGATGCTGTCGCTGAAGTAAGTACTTTTGAGTTTGATTTAACTTAAAAATTATAAAATATACCACCATCTTCTTCTATAAATATATTACTCAAAGGTGACTGACTGACTGACATAGTGATCTATCAACGCACAGCCCAAACCACTGAACGGATCGGGCTGAAATTTGGCATGCAAGTAGATGTTATGACGTAGGCATCCGCTAAGATAGGCTTTCCACGATATTTAGACATACGCTGGTGAAACCGCGGGGCACAGTTAATTTGTTTTGCAGTTGTATTTAGAATTTAAATAAATAAATTTATATTGTTTCAGGGCTGTGTGCCAATAGCTGCAGGTGGGTGCACATTAGGTCCAGCTACAGAAACTACAGAACAAACTGTAACTACAGTTTCACAAGATACAACTACAGTATCAGCTACAACAGTTTCTCAAGATTTGGACACAACTGTTCATGTAGATACGACAACTGAACGAAACATAGAAACAACGGGTCCTAATGTAGACACTACAACAACTTCAGCTACAGAAGCTACTACCACTCCAGCTACAGAAGCGACTACATCTTCATCAGCAGCAACTACAACTTCATCGACTACTATAGAAGTTACTACGGAAGTGAATCCATGTATCGGATTTGAGAACCAAAACGTACCTTACACTGATACCACTAAATGTAACGCATACTACATGTGCCTTGGCAGTTATCCGCTGTACCAAGAGTGTGGACCGGGGTTGGAGTTCAATTCTGTTGCACGGGTTAGTTATTATTAGGTTACTTTCTAATTTAACATAATCATTCCCCCCATCATCTCATTATAGTAACTGACCCCTAACTAAATTTGAAACGTGTATATAGGGGTATCAGAAACTACGCACACACTCATTCACACACACGCCCAGACCGAGACTAACATTTGTGGTTCACACAAATATTCACCCCGCACGGGAATAATTCCCGTGCGGGGCAATTATTGCACCCGCAACCTTACGGATGGCAGTCCGGCTCTGCCATCTAGGTCGTCGATATATTTAATTTAGGTGATTCAAAGAGCGTCGATGGCATTAAATGTGTAGTTTTTAATACCCTAGATACAGTTAATGAACAAGGGGGTTGCTTGCTAAAAAAATGATAGTGTGAATTATGTTAATTTATTTTTCTGTATTTTAAAATGTTGCTTGACTGTGTAATGAAATACAATTTTCGATTTTACAGGAGTGCGAGACAATTAAGGAAGGAGGATGTACTCTCGGCGCGGGCACAGACAGTCAAACCACATCTCGAGACTCAGAACTAACTACTGCAAGTGGTATTGATTTAGCAACAGCACAAGCAACTACAGAAGTTGAGGGAACTACAACTACAGAAGCTGTTGTAGTGAATCCGTGTATTGGGTTCGAGAACCAGAACGTAGCTGTCCCAGACAGCTGTACCAAATACGTGTGGTGTATTGGCAGTCTGCCGACAGAGCAGGAGTGCGGCGCGGGATTGGAGTTTGATAGAGAACTTAAGGTAATCTATAATCCTACTAATATTATAAATGCAAAAGTTTGTATGTTTGGATGTTTGTTCTACTTTCACGCAAATACTACTGTATCGATTTTGATTAAATTTGGTACAGATGTTCCTTATAACTAGGAATAACACATAGGATACTTTTTATCCCGAAATTCCCATGGGATTGTGTATAAGTAATCGTATGTTTTATTATAACTTTTTGTAGTCGCAAATCGTACCAATAGATGGCGCTGTTACTTAATTTTTTAACCCACGATGGTGAATTGTGCCGGGATTGTATGATACTACGAGCTACGCATGCTCACGGGAGCGAATACTACGCGGGTAAAACCGCGGGGCGCTGCTAGTAATATCATAAATCTAGAATCACGAACGTTTAAACAGTAATATTTTAAAGTTGAAGAGGCTGTTTGAGGCTAATCTCCTGTACGTATTGGACCGATTAGCAAAGGGCGTGGCTTAAAGCAGTGCTACGGATCAATATGATTTTGTGTTCAAATTTTCTACTAACCATTTACACACAGCCAGCTATTATTATATACTCTAATCATTATCATCAGCATTAGATGTGAAATGACTCTAGGATAACATCACACTAGCACCAAGAGTGTCTATATCTTGTGCAAACACTAATATATCATCTAGTAAGGTGGATTGGCATAGATCTACAGACATGACATTGGTTAGATCTACAGCAACGCCAGCCGCCTAAGCATGGGTTGCTAAGCCCAAACCCCATATAAAAAGATAATTTTGAATGTAAATAACTATTTTACGTCATCAAAATACAAACATGTATTATATAAAACTTTGTAATTACGCAGCAATGCCAGCCAGTAGTAGAAGGACGTTGCACACTCGAGGAAGTTGATCCAGAAAGTTCTACGAAGCTTCAAGCGACGCTTCCTGACGGGATAGAAGCTACAACTATTACCAAGCTGTGTCCTGAAGGAGAGATTGAGCATATGGAGGACCAGGAGAAGTGTGATTCTTTCTACGTTTGTATAAGGGGACGGGCAGTCCAGATGAAGTGCGATGCAGGATTCGCTTTCAATAGAAATACTAAGGTGAATAAGGGTTGAATCCTAATCCTAACTAATATTATAAATGCGAAAGTAACTCTGTCTGTCTGTCTGTTACCTTTTCACGGCTAAACTACTAAACCGATTGACTTGAAATTTGGTACAGTGGTAGCTTATGGTCCGAGAAAGAACATAAAATACTTTTTATCCCGAAATTCCCACGGGAACGGGAACTACGCAGGTGAAACCACATTATCCACCACATATCTATTGGTAAAAGCCACATTAAACTGTTGAGTCGTTCTAAAGTTTTGACGGCGGGAAGTGATTCTGTTTTACACTACTACGTAAGTCTTATTATAGTCTCTACTGGTTGTCGCTTTAACTTTTATTTGATCTTCACAGACGTGCGTCCGCGCTAACGGCTGCACACCAATTGACACTGAAGTGGTACCAGAAATCGTTGAACTACCCTCAACTACAAACCGTTTAGAAACTACAAGTATTGAAGTTTCTGGAGTTATAACGAGTACTGAACGCATTTGTAATGAAAATGGAGCTTATGTAGCACACCCTGAAAGGTGTGATTGGTACTACTACTGTATGAACTCCACACCTGTACTACTGTTCTGCGGGGATGGACAGGAGTTCAGTCCTACTAGCTCGACGGTAAGTGTACTTTGACTATTTATTTACGCTCACAATAAGAAAGCCTTCGTCATCAATGAGTGTGTGCGTAGTGTCTCATACCCTAGATACAAGTCACGAACTTAGGTCAGTTACTGTAATGAGATGATGGAGTGAATGATTATGTTACGTTATATTACTTTTCAAAATTACTTTGCATCTCTTAGTACCTTTTGAAACACTAAGCAGGCTGCACATAAGATAATACTGACACAGTATCACAATTAGGTTCAAAATAGTGTGATACATTTGAACTATGATTAGTGACGCAATATGTCATATTCTATCGTTAAAACAGATTTAATAGATTGTTTTTTAAATTGCTTTCATAAAAAAAAAACAATTTATAACTCACTAGTGAATAAAACGTGTCATTATTCAACTGTTTTTGCACAAATAAGAGCCCCTTTATGAGCAAGTGTGTTGAAAATAACTATTATTTATCATACAGCAAACGAAAATAGATCTTAACGATTATTTTTTTAATTTCAGCCTTGCCAACCGATTTCGGCCAACGGATGTACGGCTTCAAGAAATAAATAAGAAAAAAACAGACATACTGCTAGTCAATGGATGGATTTTATAAACCCGTGAAGTGCCATTAAAAAAAAGAAGTGCCACAAACTTATTTGACTTGGCGCGCAAAATTTAAACTAATACTGTCAATGTCATTTTGGTTAGATTTAAAAGAGACTGATAACCGAAAATGTTATTATTGAGCTGCAATCTTTTATGTTCCGGCGGCCAAAATTGGAAGCTACTATTGTCATTTTGACTATAATATCATTTGGATACATCTTCATTACACTGACAATCATCTGACAACCAAAAGATGCGATTACAGCGACGCTGTCACCGACACAGAAAAGATTGTGGCACAATACAGCGATTAAGCCGGATCAGATAAGTTTGTGGCTCTTATACTTATTGAATTTTGTCTTTGCTAGTTGCTACCCAAAGAATTATGAGCCAAAGATATGTGATTCAAGTTATTTAATTTATTTATTAATGATCAACCAACAGTATTGTATTATAGTATTTTTAAGAATAATATAAAAATGTGTTTGGTCATCGCGGGATTTTAATTAAGTAAATAATATTTTCTTTATTTGAAGTGTGTTATTTATACCTTTAGTTATATTTAAATACTAGTTTGATTTACAAACACACACACTGACATCCACACACTCGATTATGGAATATAATATTAATACCTATAAGTACAGACATACATTAAATGAGGTAAGGAAGGTTCATATCTGATGGAACTTGCGTCGCGTATTATCGGTCGCGTAACGCTAGAACAGACGAATGTATAGAAAAACACTTGACCGTTCACACTCAACCGATTATACGTTAGTGCGTTGAGTGTAATACGCGACGCATGTTCCGTCAGATATGAACCTTCCCTTAATAATTTCCACTTAATTTAATCTAATAATTAAAAAGTGGTTTAACATATACGAAAAAAACTAAAATGAATAATTACATGCTATTTTTGAACAAATATTTGTTCTAGCAAGGAATCAAACAAAATCAGTTGAGCCACATCGCTATTCGTAGCATCTGTCGCTTTTCGTAATAACTTTCACTGACTAATGTTACGAATCAAGTTACTGATGCTTTAAATTTTGTGGTTGATACTAAAAAACAAGTGACCCCTGTGGCAAATGTTCTCGATGGGTTATCGCATCCTGAGGTCCCGAAGTGTCCCGGTATGCTGCCATAAGGCATTAAAAATGCTATAATTATGTGCCTATATATTTTTTACTCCTTGTTCTATACTGCGTGTGAATCTGTGGTGTGAATACGACTTTCACTAACGTCAACGAAAAATTGTTGTTTTACGTCAACTGTCATTGTAGTTTATGACATAATGACGTCATGTATGTAATGTCTAGGGATGCGCAACTGACAAAATATATCGACATTTATATCGATGTTTTTCCAAACTATCGAATTTTACCTGTGAATAGTTTATCGATATTTCAATTACACCGATTTAAATATTTTTTTACTTTCAAAATATTAGTGTATTGAAAAATAAGTACATATACTAGTAGTTATATATAATATATTTTAGGCGAAAGAAACCGAGTCGATTTACTCATTCATTTCTTCCTCTCTATTGTAATAGAGAATAATACAAAAAATCATAAAATCATCTCACGTAGATGTTTTTTATATTCAAAGTAACGTACAATATATCCGAAATACATTTCGATATTGATAACTATATCGAAATAAAAATATCGATAATAAAACATTGTCGATTATTTTTGGAATATAATCGATATTTTAACATATCGATATTTTTGTACCCAACCCTACTTTTTCTTGTTTGTGTTGGTTGGTTGGCTAATTTAATCCGAAATCCGAAAATAGTTTTCAAAACTTATTTTTAATATTATAGTAATATAATTTTCATACGCATTAATAACCTACACATAATACTATTATCTAAGTTACCCTAGGATAAGTCTAAATATCGAAATTAATCATAAATTACCAACAAAATGTCTGACGCTGAAGTAGAAATTCCTTCTACATTTAAAAAGCGTAATATTAGGAACAGAGGTGGTAGAAAACGTAAAACTTCTAGTTCTGAAGGTAAGTTATGATGTTATTCTACTCTGAGATCGTTTTCAAGTGTTTTTACGTAAATATATAAGTTTGTAAGAGGTTATGTTTTTCTTTTGAAAATTTCCTCAATATTACCGACCATCGGCATTCTTACCCATCATCTTCAAAATTTATGTGTATTAACAGCGAAATACTTGAAGGAGTTGTGGCTTGACGCCTTCAGAAGCCACAATACAAGAATTGAATTGAAATAATTTTTACGCAGCGAAATAGGACTAATATAAAATAATAAAAGTACAAGAACTAGTTGTATCTCACAGTTACCAGTCCCTAGATATTTCCTATTAGAAATTTGAAAAGTTTTTATGAGTGAGAAAGTCCGGTCGTAATTCACAGAGAATTTTGTACGTAGACCTGTAGCTATCTGTCTCTGTCGCACCTGCGTTATAATGCGTCCCACTCACACGGATTGTTACAGCGGCAATAGAAATACATCATCTGTGAAAATTTCAACTGTTTAGCTATCACCGTTCTTGAGATACAGCCTGGTGACAGACAAACGGACAGAGAAGTCTCAGTAATAGGGGCCTGTTTTTACCCTTTGGGTACGGAACCCTAAAAATCAATTCTCGTTTCAGAGAAGAACAGTTCAGATTCTGACGAGCAAACAGTAGTGTTACCGACCAAGCGACCACAGAAAGTGAATCCAAACATACAGTCGACAGACGGTCTGAAGAAACAGAAAACAGTGTTAAACGTGGAGGAATCAGGGAGTGATGATGAAGAGAAGGTATGATATTATATTCACTACTAGATCCTCCATATTAATGGCTTATCCTAACTAATATTATAAATGCGAAAGTAACTCTGTCTGTCAGTCTGTGTGTTACCTTTTCACGGCTAAACTACTGAACTGATTGACTTGAAATTTGGAACAGGGGTAGCTTATGATCCGGGAAAGAACATAGGCTATGTTTTATCCCGAAATTCCCACGGGAACGGGAACTACGCGGGTGAAACCGCGGGGCATAGCTAGTAAAAAATAAAATCAACATTTTCACCTTACTTGTTACTTGTTGACAGGCTCTTCTCCGCAATTAGACGGCTCAGTTGCGTCCATTTTCACCTTAATTGGGACTTGAACCCGGGACCAGCAATAAATGATTATCTTGGTCTCTGAGTATAGTATGGGCTATACTATCTATACTAATAATAAAACAGTAGAACCACCGTGTCTGTACATTAAATAAATTTACCTAAAACTGATAGGGGGGGATTAAAGAAGGTCAAAGGAACACAAAAAAACAATTTTCGACTTTCTTTCCTGTCTGTCTGTCTGTCTGTTCGCGATAATCTCAGAAAGTACTGAACGGATTTTCATGGCGTTTCCACATATGGATTAAGCTTAATTTGGCGCAATATATAGGCTCTGTTTCATCTCATTTGGATAACGAAAAGAAAAGTTATCAATAAAAATCTATTTTGTTGTTTTGAATTTAATAAACAATACTCCGCCCACGACATCGCTTGGGTAATATCCGTTTATATCGCGCAACTTACCACCTTAGTTAGTTCCAAGTTATTGAGAAATTCTTTAAAATTTGGGAGGAATCGTAGTCTTTGTTGTTCTTCGGTCCTCTGATTTCAATAAAAAATATATTTATCAACACTTCGCTTCCTTTTGACGAGAAAACATTGCAGACAAAAATACTACATTTTGGATTTTGTATAATAATATTTCATAGATATCAAATTTGACAGAATGTAGAATACTTCAATATCGAATGCTTAAAGGGCATATGCACATAGCGGATTTTCAGGCGTCAAAAAAATATATAGACGTAATATTAAAGTGCAGTGTACGTAAGTACTATGTTAAAGAAACATCAACTGAGTGTCTTTCTCTTAATAAAAAACAATAAGAAAACTGCTGATGGATGCATTATTAACATAAATATTTTATTAAATAGTTTAAGTTAAATTAAAATAACTTATTAGCCTTTTAGAAAAATGCATTCAAAATTGTCGCCACAGCCAGGACTTGAACCCGGAACCATGCTGAATCGTAGCACCGCTCTATCCAATTGAGCTACCGAGGAGATTAGATCGTAATATACTGAAGTTCTCAAAATGGTGCATCAGACATAAAAACAATATCTACAGCACCGTCAAGGTATCAATTCAATAAACAAAATAGTTTTTGGCTACTGCTGCCATAACTACGCAATTCTGCTAATGTCAAAGTAGGTAAACGTAAAACAACACGATGGAGATTGGTCATTAAATTTTTGTATCGAGTATAATCCGTTACGGTATCTACGTGAGAGTGAAAAATAGGCAGTGTGCAAAGGTCCTAAAATGTATGATATTCTTTACACAAAGGTTGGCAGTATTGAGTTTTAAATATATAGGTGCATTCAACCTTCTTTTTGTTAAATCAAGCAAAAATCGTTATATCTATCTATAAATACTTTTAGGACAAAAAAAAATGCTTTTAAATTTTTGTTCACTGTCTTTGTGTGCTTGCATCATGTACAAAACTTTGTTATATGATGGATCATATTCAAAGAATTTCTCTATAAACTATATTGATGGTTTTGCCTTCTGGGGCTAACATAAATAAATAAATTACTGACCCGTGAGCACGTTGGCCATGCTAAAAACAATTAGACCTTAGGTCGACACCAGCGGCCTTTAGTGTCTAACCCTGGGATTTATTTATCGTCATAGCAAAGCACGCCACGACTGGGAATTGGGTGCGCTTGAATTGGAATGGAAAATTGTTAGGGATGAGTGGTATTCTTGGTATCAAGACGGTTTCCTCGACACCACAACCGGTTAAAATTTCTGCTTCAATTATGTTACGTTGTAGATTTATGACCTTTAATCGAGAACCATTGCACAGTTTAGGACTTAAATTACGAATAAGAATTATAGAAACACCGATTTTTAAATTTATTGTATGTGAGGGGTGTCCAGGAACATTTAATGAATTCAGAAATTCTATCGGATAATTTGTGGATTCTTCTTGATCCATCATTATATTGATAGAGATATACTCTCGACTTCCTCCTTGAATACGCGACAGTATTTCATTATTTATTGCACATGCTTGATCATTTCGAGGAGTTAAAACAGACATTTTACATAACCAAGTATTGTTCTGATATTTTTTATTATAGAAAAATAATTGTTTTCTTCGTAATGATTACATATGATTAAAATAATTTCAACATCCGGTATAGAATTTGTTTGATAACTTTGAAAAAGTCAACTAGGTACGTAAAATAAATAAACCAATTTCCACGCGGACGAAGTCGCTGGCATCAGCTAGTTTGTAATAAGTTTTAAATTTTATCAACTAAGGATATTATTATAATATAATTTGCTATAAAAAAATGAATTGGTAATGTATACTAATTATAACTTAATTTGTACGCACAATTCCAGTTATCTTTACACATATTATCTCACTACCCCTGTATTACAGCAAACAAAACCATAGTAATTGCTCAAATCTAAACCACTACTGAACTATAATTTAACAAACTGCAATAATATAAATACTGTCTATATATTTCAGTTAAACCAAAAAACGACCCTGTCAGTCCAACAGCAGAGGGAGAACGCGACGGCCACATATGAGCTAGACACGGAGAGAGACAGGGACGCACAGGCCATATTCGAGAAGGCGCAGCAGATCAACAAGGAGTTAGAAGGGCAGGCTGACGACAAGGTGGGTGGGACATTAATTTTATATATGGTTAGGGACTGTTGAATTCTTCCGGAGAGGTCCTCTCAAGGAGGGGGTGCCTTAGTGTGGGCCCGGCGTTGGGATGTCGTGGTAGAAATCCCCCTCGGGATCCTACGGCACCGCAATGTACCGCGGACGGAACGAGCTGCGGGTAGGGGGTAGGCTCAGCCCTTCTGGGAGAGCCCTACATGCCCCGGGGGTCTCTCTCGGGGAATTAATAGTTTAGGAGCCTATTCATTACAAATAAACAAATAAAATTTTCCTCTTTATAATCTTATATAAAAAATCTTGTGTCACAATGTTGATTATAAAAAAAAAATACTTGAAAAACTTATAACTAGAAAACTTGTTTAAATATATTTTCACCCATCACAGCTATACAGAGGTCTGAACAACTACGCGCAGTACTACAAGAAGAAGGACACCGCCGCCGGCAACGCCAGCTCGGGCCTCGTCCGCCAGGGGCCCATCCGCGCGCCCGCCAACCTCCGCGCCACGGTCCGCTGGGACTACCAACCTGACATATGTAAAGATTATAAGGAAACGGGATTCTGTGGGTTTGGAGGTAAGTCTCATATCCTACTAATATTAATTAAACATTATAGTGTGGTATTTCACGATATCTAATACAAAGTTCTACTAGGCTAGCATGACTTCGAAAACGCGATAGATAAAGCAATTTATCAACATCCAACTGTCAAAATATGATGAAAATACCCGCCATATTTAATTTTATCATATCGTACCACGCCATAATTCCTTTGGTTAAGTTGATGATGGTGTACTATTTTTGTTTAAGAGCCGTGATCTGGCGCGCGACAACTCAAATTTCACTCACACAGACGCGCACGCGTGTCCGCATGCACACTGTCTATGTGGTGACGGCGCGCTCGCTCTGAATACTCCGGCCGAACGGTTTTGATCCATTGGAAATTATAAATTGTGTAAAAGTGATTGACAAAAGTATGAGTATATATAAAATCAAGTCTAAAGTATAAAATACATACTTATGTAAAAAAATCGTTGCGTAAGATATGATTAGATATAATTTACATTATACGTTTCGTTTCGGTATTTCATTATTGTATACAGAGTGTCCGGACTTCGATGTCGAATACTTTAGGAGGGTAAAATATGATGCATTTTTTATCGACAAATCACGATTCCAAATTTCTCTAGTCACTTCTACAAAATGGTATGGTAAAATATATACAGGGTGTCCGGGCATCGATGTCGGATACTTTAAGGGGGTAAAATATGGTATTTTTTATCGACAAATCACGATTCTAATTTTCTCTAGCTACCTCCATTACAAAATGGCAGCCATTTTGATTTTTTCAACTCGACGCGCGGGTGCTTGTACTGATTTAGTCATTGCTATCCATGTAAACGTCTTAGGAAGATGAAAGATGTCTCATTTGAAAGTCAATAATGTAGGGTATTATTGAATGTAAGATTTTATTCCATATCTTAATAATAAAATAACAAAAAATCATTACAAAAATAAAATTCAATATTTTTGTACAGATTATTTCTGCATATTTTTAATTTTTGCTAAAATTTGACCCATTAACCTACCTTTTTTATCTTGTTTTTTGATGGTACAGAATATTTACTTTAAAAGAATCATACATCTTATAGCCTTATGTATGATAGTTCTAAAGTTACGATGGTTTGAATATGATCCTTAGCCAAGAAAATCGTCTCGTATTGCGAGGAGTGCTCGACGTGCTCGCCCATGGGACTGCGTTATTGGGATTATCTGACTTGGATTATTATTTAGTCCGTCTAAGTGAAGGTAATTGATAAAAAAATGCTACATTTTATTCCATATCTTTATCAAAAAATAACAAAAGAGGATGATAAAAACAAAAACCACTATGTGTTTTCGTATATTTTTTAGATTATTTGTCTTTTTCTTAAAAGCGTCGAGTTGAAAAAACAAAATGGCTGCCATTTTGTAATGGAGGTAGCTAGAGAAAATTCGAATCGTGATTTGTCGATAAAAAATACCATATTTTACCCCCTTAAAGTATCCGACATCGATGCCCGGACACCCTGTATAATGGTATTAATAAAGTATTTATTTAAGAAAGATACATTTACCCCAAAACGGGGTAAATGCGTCAAAAAAGACAATTAAAAAGAAACAGTGAATTTAATATATTTTTAAAACTCCGGCAAAAAAACATCCCTGGTACTTTATACAAAAAAGCCATAGTATGGACTACAGTTTAAAAAAGTGCATAGTGTCATAATTTTGCTCATAATAGGTATGATGTTAATTTAGAGTGATTGAAAAATGGTACGCAACAGCCCCGGTTGACCTTATCTATTTTTAAATAGCACGAAAATTATAACAAATCAGAACACCATTTGCAAATATCAGTTCATTAAACTGTATCATAATTAGAGTATAATATAAATTTTCGGTACCAACCTTTTAGCTCTTGCTAAAGCCAGACTTTCTAAATTACATCCTATCCTTTTTTTGTTTAAAAATAATTTTGTTTTTCTACCCATTCTGTCTGAAATATTTACAATCATCAATATTAATATTTAAAAAAAAAACAACAAATAATATAACAAAAAAAATATATACGTACCAAGTATCAAAATGTGTTTATGAGTTACTTGCATAAAATTCGTACGCGCCGCGAAGGTGAAACGCTGAGTACAAGCGAGACGTCCTCTCTCTAAAAAGCCTCGCGGCAGACTGATTTGAATTGTTTCGTGCGTCCGATTTTATAGTAGTTTTATGATGATTTTAAAATATTTATAGAAAAAAAGAAAAATTGATTTAGAGATTTTTTTTTAGTATAATCGTTGTAGAAAATGTTCTTTTATTATATGAGGTAATTTTAATAACGTTTTGAGCATCATTTATCAACGTAAATTACGATTTTCTTGAGTGTGATTTTTACAAATTCTAACTTTATATTTTTTTCGATTTCAATAATAATTATAATAACAATTAAATTTTCCTCAGAGTATTTCCTTAATAAGGATCAGGACTTTAAGTTTGTTTAATTTTTAGTGCTAAATTGGTCGAATTACTAGAATTGGAAGGCATGGAAGTTAATGCTAAACGTGAAATTCAGAAAACATATGTTCAGTTTTCTTGATATATTTTTTAAGTTTTCTGTATAATATTGTTTTTCTCAGAGTATTTCTTAGATGACAATATTTCCTTTAATTATTACCTAAAAGCATGTTTATAAAATACGCTTTTCATATAATATGACTAGATCAAAAAGTACAAAAACCGTCAATTATCGAGTGTAAAGTCTTAAATGCGTATTCACTACATACTCGTAGTATAAAACAAAGTCGCTTTCTCTGTCCCTATGTATGCTTAGATCTTTAATACTACGCAACGGATTTTGAAGCGGTTTGTTTTAATAGATAGACTGATTCAAGGGGAAGGTTTTTAGCATAATTTTATCCCCATATTCCTACGGGAACGGGAACTACGCGGGTGAAAACGCGGGGCGCTGCTATTTATGTACAATTTTTTTTGCCCTTTCCCAGATTCCTGCAAATTCCTGCACGACCGGTCCGACTACAAGCACGGCTGGCAGCTCGAAAAGGAAGAGACGGCTGCGGGCGACGGCTCCGACTCCGACTTCGAGATACACGCGGACGAGGAGCTGCCATTCAAGTGCTTCATATGTAGGAACGAGTTCACCAGCCCCGTCGTTACTAAGTATGTACATACATATAATCATTCCCTCCATCATTACAGTAACTGACCCCTAAGTTCGTGACTTGTATCTATCTAGGGTATCAGAAACTACGCACACACTCATTCACACACACACACCCAGAAAGAGACAAACATTTGTGGTTCACATAAATATTCAAAATTCACAGTAAAATATTTCATTATTAGTGTATATTATTATTTATTGTAACAGCGATTTTTATGAGAATAAATGATTATGAAATTATGAAATGAAATTCACCCCGCACGGGAATGAAACCCAGAAAATGGCAGTCCGGCATAGTGAATTCTCTGCCATCGAGGTCGTCATTATTGGTCGTAGCGTGATGTTATACACTCTAAACATACTAACCGTGCCTGTGTTTTACCAGCGTAGTTCCCGATCCCGTGGGAATTTCAGGATAAAAAGAAATATCCTATGTGTTTTTCCTAGTTATAAGGGACATCTGTACCAAATTTCATCTAAATCGATACAGTAGTTTTTTCGTGAATGAGTAACAAACATACACACTCACACTTTCGCCTATAAGATATTAGTGTGATAATAACAATTAAATTAAAAATTTAAAACACCCCCAACACAATTACTTTCAAACCCCCATAACTTATAAACGGGTCAACCGATTTTCATTAAACATGTCTAAGAACACTCGCACGTAAGTCCCCTATCATACAAAATACTGAAATCTTTCGGTTCATCCGTTCGGGAGCTATGATGCCACAGACAGACAGATACACACACACGTCAACTAAAATCTACCCTCTTTTTCCCAATTAAAACTAAAATCTACCCTCTTTTCAGATGCAAACACTACTTCTGCGAGAAATGCGCGTTAGAGCAGTACAAGAGGTCGACGCGGTGCTACATATGTAACAGTCAGACGAGCGGCGTGTTCAACCCGGCGAGGGAGCTGGAGGGGCGCAGGGGGGTGGGGGGTGATGATGTTTGTGATGATGATGATGACTGATGATGGACGTAGGACGTATTATAGGTGGATGTTTGTATGAAGTAACAAGACGACAAATGTAGGTTAATAGGTCAAATTTTAACAAAAAACTAGCTGCGCCCCGCGGTTTCACACGCCTAGTTCCCGTTCTCGTGGAAATTTCGGGATGAAAAATAGATGTTGGCCGATTCTCAGACCTACTGAAAATGCTCACAAAATTTCATGAGAATCGGTCAAGCCGTTTCGGAGGAGTATGGCAACGAAAACTGTGACACGAGAATTTTATATATAAGATGTTAAGAAGCGCTCATAGCCCAGTGCTACCCGCGAATCACCAGTGATCTATGCGGTTAAGCAACGTCTGGCACCGTCATGACTGTGATGGGTCATTACTAAAAATGACTTTTAATTTCATGACCGTTTCCGTGCTTCGGAGGGCACGTAAAGCCGTCGGTCCCGGTTGTCGTACTAACATCATCGACAGTCGTTACGGGTAGTTAGAGCCCTCAAAAGTCTAACATTTGGTTTAACCAAAAAATGTCGTATAGCCCTCTGGGTTGTGAAGGTCTGATGGCAGTCGCTTCACGTAAAATACTGACATTCCGCCAAATGTGGTTGAACTGAAAACCGACCCCAAATAGACATGGGATAAAGGTTCGGGAAAGAGAATGTTAATATGTGTGTGCGTAGTTTCTGATGCCCTAGATACAAGTTACGGACTTAGTTAGGGGTCAGTTACTGTAATGAGATGATGGAGTGAATGATTATGTTAGATTAATTTTAGGTTTAAAGAAATGTTTGTCTGTAAATAGTTATCTTAATTTTATGTAAGTTATGTATGTAAGACAAAAATAAAATATTTTTTAAGTTAATTTGTTGTGTTATTCTTTCATATACTGCTTAGGTACCTACTTACTAATACAACATTAAATTAAAAATTTAAAAAACCCCCAACACAATTACTTTCAAATCCCCATAACTTTTAAACGGGTCAACCGATTTTCAAACATGTCTAAGAACTCGCACGTAAGTCCCCTTTAATATAAAAAAAAAACTTAACTGAAATCGGTTCATCCGTTTGGGAGCTATGATGCCACACACACAGACACGTCAGACTTATAACACCCCTCTTTTCGCGTCGGGGGTTAAAAAGCAGGCTTAATCACCTTATTACCTGAGTACTTATATTATTGTGAGTGAAGTGTAATAGGTTCAAACCTAGGTAAGGTAATTTTTTGAATGTAAGTACTTATACTTACACACATCAAAAGTGTCTAGGGATCAAGCATTTTTATGCGGATTTCTTGAGATTGAGATGTGGCTTTGTAATAAATTTATGATTTTATAAATTTATATGGATCCTTTTTGGTGCATTTCATAATTTGAATCAGGAACTGTGAATCAAATTCGAGTAAAAGATGAAAATCAGCTGTCAATATTTTCCCTATAAAAACATACAACGCATTGAAGACATTATTAGTGCTACTGTTTCCCTACTACTGATTAAAACCAACGTTATTATGGAGCGGCGACGTCATTTAAGCAGGGAAGAAATGCTCAGAGCCGTGGGAATGATAGAAGCTGGTTCCCGGCAACGTACTGTGGCTTTAGCTCTGAATACAAGTCAGAGTGTTATCAGTCGACTTTGGACACGTTACCGAAGCACTGGTACCGTGGCTGAGCGCCATGGAGGACGGTATCGCTGCACCACACGGAGACAAGACCGATACATTCAAATCTTAACTCGAAGAGCTCCAACAATAACCGCCATGATGTTAGCCGTGCGGCTTCATCACTCTTCAGGGAACTTAATTAGCGACCAAACAGTCAGAAACCGCTTGCATGAAGTGAACCTTCATTCCCGAAGACCGCTACGGGTACCACCTATAGCAATGCACAATCGTAGGATTCGATATCAATGGGCTCTTGAACACAGAAATTGGGCAGAAGAACAATGGCGTTTCGTGTGCTTTTCTGATGAGTCTCGTTTTGGTATGAGACCGGATACAAGACGTATACGACACTGGAGAACCCCTGGACGCCAACAGCGATTAAAATCCTGCCAGGAAGTCCATCCTTATAGTGGTGGAACCATCATGGTATGGGCGGGTATTTGGATCGGCGGAAGAACTGAGTTGATTTGGATCAGAGGCAACCTCAACGCTCAAATTTATGCTGAGACGATTGTATCAGACGTCATCGTTCCTCTACAAGTGCAAATCGGTCCCTTATTTCAGTTAATGCATGATAATGCACGACCGCACACCGCAAGAGTTGTAAGACAGACTCTCGCCGCAGCTAACATCAATGTCCTGCCCTGGCCTGCTCAGTCGCCAGACTTGAACCCGATTGAGCATGCATGGGATATGCTACAGAGAAGAGCTCTGCCGAATATGGAGGGTATCCAGTCGCAAGAAGACCTTTTTTTGTTGTTGCAACGAACATGGGCGGCCATTCCACAGCGTGATTTGGATGAACTCATTTTGAGTATGCCAAACCGATGTTCTTGTGTTGTTAGTGTTCGCGGTAGAAACACGGATTATTAATTGTTTAAGTTACCCAATAAAATTTTAAAGAAAACTGTTATTTCAGTCTTTTTTTCGAACTTTAATGTTAGTGGTTCAAATGTCAAAAATCCCTTTATTAGGAAAATGGCAAATTTCTTTATTAATGCAAAGGTGACTTGGTTTATCGTTACTGTGACAAACGAAAACACTTTATTTGATGAATCCTTAAAGAAAATTTTAATTAATATCAATCAGGAGAAAAGTTATTGCAAAAATATATGTTGATCCCTAGACACTTTTGATGTGTGTATTTCGAAATACTTAAGTGTTTGAAATTATAAAAAAACATTTTAAAATAAGTACTGGAAATAAGTCTGGATATCGGAATTGAACCGGTGAACCCGCGTGAATCCCAATCCCATGGGAATTAAGGGATAAAGTATCCTATGTATTATTCCTAGTTATAAGGAACATCTGTACCAAATCCTTACTTAATATTATAAATGCGAAAGTAACTCTGTCTGTTACCTTTTCACGGCTAAACTAATGAACCGATTGACTTGAAATTTGGAACAGGGGTAGCTTATGTTCCGGGGAAGGACATAGGCTATGTTTTATCCCGAAATTCCCACGGGATTGGGATTTACGCAGATAGAACCGCGGGGCGCATTTAATATAAATTGATACAGTAGTTTTTGCTTGAAAGAGGAACAAACATCCACACTCACAAACATACAAAGTTTCGCATTTATAATATTAGTACATAACATAACATACTAATCATTCCCTCCATCATCTCATTACAGTAACTGACCCCTAACTAAGTTCGTATTGTATCTAGGGTATCAGAATCTACGCACACTCATTCACACACACACAGACCGAGACAAACATTTGTGGTTCACACAAATATTCACCCCGCACGGGAATCGAACCTACCTTACGCATGGCAGTCCGGCATGGTGACTACTCTGCCATCGAGGTCGTCAGTTTGATGTTATAACCATTAGGTCATGACTAGGTACAAGTATTTAGTACTAAGGACTAATAAGATCTATATTCTATGACCTTAGAATACTTAGCACAGCTGGTAGGCATTTGTCGTAGGATATACAAAAAGTTTAGACGGAACAATTGTTTTATGAGTAATCCTGAGCCTCGGCGGTTATTTTAATTTGTCAGGAATTAAACCTGGTACTTCAGGCTTGGTAGGCATGACATGATTGCCATTCATTGACGGGAATTTGGAACAAAAATAAAAATTGACCTTGAATATATAATAAAGTAAATATAAAAATATTTTTGGAATAGGTATATGTAATTGGTACCTGTAAAAAAATAACCACTTGTTAAAAAGGATGTTTTCAATTCGGTTGCATGTTTTATGTGCATAGGTAATTGGTCGCTAATAAAACTCAATAATTTATGAATCAACTCAAATTTTCATTATAGTACCTATTCGTAATTTTCTAACTACTGGTAGGTAAGAAATTTAAAAAACTACATCAAAAATTCCAACAATTAAAAACACCGTCTATATTTTTTGCTTATTCTATGTTGTTTACAAGTGAAGTAAGCAATACTAATTCGATACAACGAACGCCTTATAAGTATACAATTATTCAATAGCTGTCGCAAAAAAACGTATTTCACCTATATTGGATCACGCGAACAGAATAATTGTACCGCATTTATTTCCTATTTTAAACAAAAATGTCTTAAAAACCCATACATTGTGGGCGCTTACGCCCTTTTAAAAACGAATAGCAATAAATAGTATACTACTTTTGCGAGGATTGCTATTAATTTTGAATAGGCGTAAGCGACAATTTGTTGTGGCGTTTTGTCCGTAAAGTCTTTTAATTTAGCGTTTATTTTTGTTGGTTTTTTAACTGAAAATTGATGATTTAGGTTCAGTTTTTAACTTGTATTGAATATTTAGGGCTTTTATAAGGTATTTTGTATGAAAATTACGAAAAATAGTGATGTGTTTGGTAAGAAATATAAGATTAAAATTCAGTTTCAAGTAAAGTGAATTTTGGGACAAACCGTAAAAGGATAAGTCTTTTTAAACAAAAGAGGTCATTGGTCGCGTTTTTTAAATGGTATACCACTTTTACAAATATCTGTACGTTTTAAAATGTCGTAAGTGTTGTGTTTTAGAGCGTAAATTTTGACCTATTGGAGTTTTAGACGATTAAAGGAAAGCAAAACATTATTACGGAAGTAAGTTTTACAAATAATTCTAAAGGACTTTCGCCAAACTTTGGTTGAATTTTAATAAGGACGTAGGACTTTCTTAATCCCTTTTCTATACTAATATTATAAAGAGGAAAGATTTGTTTGTTTGTTTGTATGTAATGAATAGGCTCCGAAACTACTGGACCGATTTCAAAAATTCTTTCACCATTAGAAAGCTACATTCACCCTGAGTAACATAGGCTATATTTTATCCCCGTATTCCTACGGGAACGGGAACCACACGGGTGAAACCGTGGGGCGTTGCTAGTATTTTATAAACGAGTAGGTATCTTATTTTCTTCGTCTTTAATAAATATATAAGACAAGCTGTGCCCCGCGGTTTTAACCTTATCCCGTAGGAATTTTGGGATAAAAAGTATCCTATGTGTTATTCCTAGTTATAAGGAACATCTGTACCAAATTTCATTAAAATCCATTCAGTAGTTTTGCGTGAAAGAGGGACAAACATCCACACATCGACACTCACAAACATTCGGCTTTATAATATTACTAGCAGTGTCCCGCGGTTTCACCCGCATAGTTCTCGATCCCGTGAGAATACAGGAATAAAATTATGCTCAACCCTTCCTCTTGAATCGTTCTAGCTATTAAAACAAACCGCATCAAAATCCGTTGCGTAGTTTTAAAGATCTATAATGTATTCATTTGGCCGTGAGACAAAATGTAAACAAACCATGAAAAAGGTTATTTTGCATGTCATGTTTTATCAATAATACATAGACTACTCCCTACTGACTACTTGATATTTAATTAATCTTTGAAATATAGAATATATAACATACTAGCTTTAGCCCTCAACTTCGTTCGCGTGTAATAATTATTTTAACACGCGACTTCATTTATGTAGAAGGTGAAAAAATTGTTATTCTGTGCCGCCGTGCACTAGCCGGGTCGCTTTGTCGTAGTAACTATTTAGTAATATGTGGCCTTAATCATAATTTTGCTGTAATGTTATTTTAAAACTAAGATCTCTTCTAAGATCCTTATTGAAATCAAATCATGTAAAAGGCAAATGTCTTTTAGATTAAATACTTTTGCAATGTAAGCGCAAAAAATGTGTTTTTTACGACATCACATTAGAAATCCCTAGATTTATCGGTGTTTCTCTACAATATCATGCATGTACTATACATATAAACTTTCCTCTGGTATCACTCTATTAAAAAAACCGCTTCATAATCCGTTGCGTAGTTTTAAAGATTTAAGCATACATAGGGACGGACAGACAGCGACAGCGACTTTGTTTTATAAGTACTATTTTGTAACCATAGATGAAAGATTGGTTGATACCGCGATACCTGATGAGATACATATATTATTAATAGTTACTCGCATGTTCACACTGCCAGCGAGTAACTATTATAATCACGGATGAACAGTTCAGTTCATCCGTGATCATGGCGCTTGCAACAGCGTAGCAATATTGGAAACTCGAAATCACTACCTTTGAGCAATTGGTAGGGAATAATACACTTTGGCCATAAAATACCTGGAAATTTAATGAAATACCGATAATGCGTCTCGGAGATTTTTTGTCGAAGCATATACAACAGCCCGAATCAAATGATTGACATACGTTACGCGCGTTTTTTAAAATATGCAGAATTAAATGTATTTTTTTATAATCTAACTGAGATATTTTCTTAATTTGTTTGCAGAGTCTTAGAAAACTACAATAGAAAAAGCCAAATCGGTCTAGCCGTTCGCAAGTTATGACGTGATAACACGTGGCAAACGGGTTTCATTTTTATATAATATAGACTAGCGGTGCCCTGCGGTTTCACCCGCGTAGTTCTCGTTCCCGTAAGAATATGGGGATAAAATATGCTAAAGACCTTCCCACTGAATCACTCTATCTATTAAAATAAACCGCATCAAAATCCGTTGCGTAGTTATAAAGATCTAAGCATACATAGGGACATCAGGACATAGGGACATAGAAAGCTACTTTTTTGTATATTGTTTTTGATGATTACACGAAATTTGTTTCTTGAAGTATTATTTTTACACAGTTTCACCACGCAAACTGACATTTTACTACGTATTATGTTCAAATTTTAATAAAACATTTGGAACATACGCCTCACAGACAGCTTGCAGTGTGACTGGCTTGGATACGCCGAGTGTAGTATTTGTTGCCTCATTTGACTACGTCGGCGATACCTACCAAACACAGCGAAACCAATTCTTCATCTAAGGTAGTAATAGTAATGACGATGATAATTGACATTACTAAAACCTAAAAATGCTGTGAATCTCAAACTATGGATACATTTTAATACTTCTAAATGAAGGTGAACAGTCATTTTAAGTAATGAAAGTAAAATTAATAGTTTTCGTATTTAGCCGGATTGTACCCGTCATTTTTACTCTTGATCAACTTGTTGACGTGAGTGTTTTCTTCCCGATTATATAGTAAAGTATATTGTAAATTTTTGTTATTTTTTTTGTTTAAAGTAATGATTGTATTATGTTTTATATTCAGTTATCGTTAAATTTATGTTATCTGAACGTTGATTTTGATGAAAATAAGTGAACCTGGTTCAAACAGCGCTTGCACTTTTACTTCACCGAAGATCCAAACAGACACCAAGGTGTTATTAATATATTTAAATACGTAGAAGAGACTTGGCCAAAGATTCGTATCCCTACAAAAAATAAAATTGTATATAACGACTTCACGAGCCTCCGTTTACCGATTTGTAAAAGAAAAAAAAGGAAAATCCATGTTGGAGCTCTTCTTCTTCTGAGGATCACCAATAAATAGTTGTTTATTTATTTTGTAGTAAAACAATTCAGGTGCTTACATGAATTGTTTTTACTTGTACTCAACTCATCCTGTTTATTACCTTTTTATTGATTTTTACACTAAACTAAATTACTTATAGACGACTTATCAAAGATGCCTACTTAGTCTTATTTTACTTTCATATTTATAACTCTAAAAAAACAATATATTTTTCGCCTAAAAGAGCTAAAAGTTTGACAACCAGTATTTCTTTGTTTACATTTTGTCTCACGGCCAAATGAATGAACTAGGACATAGGGACAGAGAAAGTGACTTTGTTTTATACTATGTAGTGAAGTAGGATAGGATATTGAGAGGAAAGACGGAGGGAAAATTACTGGTTTTTTATAACAATAACAATTACTTATCTGTTACATATAAATCATTGAGAATAATGACGTATTATATTATTAAACAATTGTGATAAACTTGTTTATATAGCATTATTTTGCGATTTGAACTTTGCATCATTGTCTGTTGTTACGGGGAGTTAGAGCACTCAAAAGATATTTAGTTTAACTGCGTTACCTAAAAATCTCTCAAAAGTTTAATCAGTTGGTTTAACCAAAAATATCATAGCATGCACAAAAGACCCAATTTTGGGGTCTTTTCTCAAAAATTGCCCTCTTACAAGTAAATTAAGGTGTAAGGGCTTTGAATTTAAATTTTTTGAATTTATGTCCGTTCCCGGACCATAAGCTACCGCTGTCCCAAATTTCAAGTCAATCGGTTCAGTAGTTTAGCCGTGAAAATGTAACAGACAGACAGACAGAGTTACTTTCGCATTTATAATATTTGTAAGGAAATAAAAACTAGTAAGTAAATAAGGATAGTAGAGATAGGGATAAAGCTTATTTCCTTTCAATATTACCTGCATACTTTTAAAATACCTAAGGCTGGGAAAAACCTTATATAAATATGATTTTCTTAGTACTTAATTAATTATATGACAAATAATATCCTAATCCTAACTAATACATATTATACATGCGAAAGTAACTCTGTCTGTCTGTCTGTTACCTTTTCACGGCTAAACTACTGAACCGATTGACTTGAAATTTGGTACAGTGGTAGCTTATGATCCGGGAAAGGACATAGGCTATGTTTTATCCTAACTAATATTATAAATGCGAAAGTAACTCTGTCTGTCTATCTGTATGTCTGTCTGTTACCTTTTCACGGCTAAACTACTGAACCGATTGACTTGAAATTTGGTACAGGGGTAGCTTATGGTCCGGGAAAGGAAATAGACTATGTTTCATCCCGAAATTACCACGGGATCGGGAACTACGCGGGTGAAACCGCGGGGCACAGCCAGTTAACTATAAGACAAATAATATAATTATCTAAGTACTAGTAGCTCCCCGCGGTTTCACCCGCGTAGTTCCCGTTCCCGTGGGATTACGGGAATAAAATATAGCCTATGTCACGCACTGATAAATTAGCTTTCCATTAGTGAAAGAATTTTTGAAATCGGTCCACTAGTTTCGGAGCCTATTCATTACAAACAAACAAACAAATCTTTCCTCTTTATAATATTATTATTAGTATAGATGACGTCAGACTGTGATCTTTTATATCTAAGTGATAAAGACTTATGTAGTGACTAGTGTAGTTGGTAATGCCCCTGCCTGCAATGCCAAAGGTTACGGGTTCTTTTCCCGCTAAAGACAAAGGCTAGGCGTATGCTGACACGCAGGCGACGCAGGTCCACGCACTAAATGAATAAACTTATTTAAAAAAAAACGAATGAATGGAATCGACCATAAACCTACCAAAAGTAAGGAAACATAGTGAAGTTTGTTTTTAAAATGTATGGACACAATTTTTTTGGTATTGAAACTTTTTTTAAATGAAAGCAATTTAAAAAACAATCTATAACTCACTAGTGAATCAAGCGTGTCATTAATCAACTGTTTTTGCACAAATAAGAGCCCCTTTATGAGCAAGTGTGTTGAAAAATAATTAAAAGCTTGTTATGTGCTAAATTCTGTTTTCAATGATATCAAGTTTATTTTGACAAATAATCATATTAAATCTTTGACGTAATCATTTACGTAATAAACAATTCGTACGTCATTAGCTATAAGATAATTATGCCCCGCGGTTTAACTCGCGTAAGCTCCTCTCCTATAGGCCGTAGCCTAATGTTATACCGGGTGTTTGGTAGAGGGTTGACCAAACGGGATGGGCGTGTTCCTGGGCCAATTTGGGAGATACTATTTGGCTAAAAATTTCCTAGTGGATAAAATAAAAAATATATCGACAAAATTGTATTTTTTTATTTTTTTCCGAAATTGCGACTATTTATCCCTATAACTTTTTTTTGAGCTGGTTTCCAGTAAAAATTTTTGATTGATTATGTTCTCCGATATCACCTGGTCTGCTCACAGCATTTTCAGACCCCTACAAGATCTAAATAATTTATAATAGGGAAATGCAAAATAGAAATCTTATAGGGGATCTTTAAACTCAAATAAAAAGAAAACTAATTGTAACCGAGAATTTAAAACTCGTTTAAAAACTTTTCTGTTTATCCCTTATTTTAACGGTATACTACAAGTTTTACAAAAGCCAAAAAACTTGTTAAAAATTTAGGTGCAAAGTGGAAATGGAAGAAAAAATAATAAGATATTTTTAAAAACAAATTCCAAGTTTCGTTTAAATACGTCACAGTATGAATAAATTTGGATTTATCTGAGGTCTTCTGAAGATACTGAGATGCTGTAGTGACTTTCTTAGAAAATAATTAGTCTTAAAACAAGTAAAATGGACTATCTCAATTACAGGAAGATATTGCCTCCAAATCAAGATTTCCCGTCTCTGGCAACCGATTAAAGGGATTAAAATACGTCAAGAGTTGTGGAACACGCGTCTAGTGGGATGCTATTCCATTTACAGCCTACTTTGTTGCCGAAATATTCTATCTCCAATTCTCCATTACATACTAAAAGAGATTCGTGAATGATATGTTTATTTGATGATTCTAAATCATTCTGCAGCAAGGGGGTCTGTAAATGGAAAAGCATCCCACCAGACGCGTGTGCCATACCACTGGACGTATTTTAATCCCTTTAATCGGTTGCCAGAGACGGGAAATCTTGATTTGGAAGCAATATCTTCCTGTAATTGAGATAGTCCATTTTACTTGTTTTAAGACTAATTATTTTCTAAGAAAGTCACTACAGCATCTCAGTATCTTCAGAAGACCTCAGATAAATCCAAATTTATTCATACTGTGACGTATTTAAACGAAACTTGGAATTTGTTTTTAAAAATTATCTTATTATTTTTTCTTCCATTTCCACTTTGCACCTAAATTTTTAACAAGTTTTTTGGCTTTTGTAAAACTTGTAGTATACCGTTAAAATAAGGGATAAACAGAAAAGTTTTTAAACGAGTTTTAAATTCTCGGTTACAATTAGTTTTCTTTTTATTTGAGTTTAAAGATCCCCTATAAGATTTCTATTTTGCATTTCCCTAGCGTTAAGTGGTCATAACAAATTATTTAGATCTTGTAGGGGTCTGAAAATGCTGTGAGCAGACCAGGTGATATCGGAGAACATAATCAATCAAAATTTTTTACTGAAAACAAGCTCAAAAAAAAGTTATAGGGATAAATAGTCGCAATTTCGGAAAAAAATAAAAAAATACAATTTTGTCGATATTTTTTTTATTTTAACCACTAGGAAATTTTTAGCCAAATAGTATCTCCCAAATTGGCCCAGGAACACGCCCATCCCGTTTGGTCAACCCTCTACCAAACACCCGGTATAGCCTATAGCCTTCCTCGATAAATAGGCTATCCAACACTGAAAGTTTTTTTCAAATCGGACCAGTAGTTCCTGAGATTATTGCGATCAAACAAACTTTTCAGCTTTATAATCACTACATAGTAGAAAACAAAGTCATATCTGTTGTGTATGCTTATATCTTTAAAACTACGCAACGGATTTTGATGCGGTTTTCTTTAACAGTTAGAGTGATTCAAGAGGAAGGTTTTAAGTGCAAGGTATAATGTTATCCCCGCATTTTCTCTGGATCGGGAACTACGCGAGTAAAACCGCGGGCGCTGCTAGTATTAGTATAGATAAGTATATATTGATAAGAACATTATTTGTTATCAAGAGTATTTACTAATTATTCTATTTACCAGTTAAAGGGGCGTGGTTGACTTATCATTCATGTTGTGAATTAAACTACTGTTACGTAAAACAGTACTTAATACTTTTTGATCAAGTATTTATTAGAGAAAAATATTCCGCTAATGTTTATAATGGATATTATTGTAATAGAGAAGTTAGATTTTGTTTTATCTTTATCTAGCAGCGCGGTTTACCCGCGTAGTTCCCGCTCCCGTGAGAATGCGGGGATAAAATCATGATAAAAATACATAAGTATACTTAAGTACTTATACATATACTTAAGTACTTATACATAAGTAAATTGTAACTAATTCTGGTATTTTATTTAAAATTCCTTATTTTATTCCAGGAATAATATATAAGATACTCAGTCTTATGTAACATTAGCTGTGCCCCGCGGTTTCACCCGCGTAGTTCCCGTTCCCGTAGGAATATGGGGATAAAATTATGCTAAGAACCTTCTCCTTGAATCACTCTATCTATTAAAACAAACCGCATCAAAATCCGTTGCGTAGTTTTAAAGATCTAAACATACATAGGGACAGAGAAAGCGACTTTGTTTTATACGGGCCTATTTCACCATCTTCAAGTAACGTTCCGAGTAAGTACTCACATGTTTTGTCTTTGTCACTTGATATAAAGTAAGAAAGAGACAAATCTAACTTTACTTGGTGAGTAAGGTTGCTTGAAGATCGTGAAATAGGCCTTAAGTAAAATTGGATTTTAATGTAGTTTGTATCAATAGATAGAAATTCAAGAGCAAAAAATATTAGCAAAAACATATTAGTAAAAATACTTCCCTCGATCGAGGAATCAAACCCAGCTAGGCTAGCATAACTTCGAAAACACGATAGATACAGCGATTTATTGACATCCAACTGTCAAAATTTGATAAAAATGCCCGCCATATTTAATTTTACCACATGATTAATTTTATGACATTTGGTCATGCTCGCGAAATCGATATACTTAGCTATTTATTGTGTGCAGTGTTAGCAGGTTGAGTCCTAGTATTGTATAATCTATGTCAGACCACAGATAGTACTTAAGGTCTAGATTACTTTCAGAACTGGTCTAGTATTTATAATAGTACTTGTTTTAACGCCAGGGATGTATTTAGATACAAGTTACGAACTTAGTTAGGCGTCAGTTACTGTAATGAGATGATGGAGGGAATGATTATGTTATGTTATCACTACATAGTATAAAACAAAGTCGCTTTCTCTGTCCCTATGTCCCTATGTATGCATGTGTCCTAATTATCTTTTAAACTACGCAACGGATTTTGATGCGGTTTCTTTTAGTAGATAGAGTTATTCAGTTAATTTTATCCCCATATTCCTACGGGAACGGGAACTACGCGGGAGAAACCGCGGGGCGCCGCTAGTTTATGGATAAAATAATATAGTAATTATATTACGACCTAGATGGCAGAGTGGTCACCATGCCGGACTGCCATCCGTAAAGTTGGTTTGATTTCCGTGCGGGGTAAATATTTGTGTGAACCACAAATGTTTGTCTCGGTCTGGGTGTGTGTGTGAATGAGTGTGTGCGTAGTTTCTGATACCCTAGATACAAGTTACGAACTTAGTTAGGGGTCAGTTACTGTAATGAGATGATGGATTGAATGATTTAAGTATGTTATGTTAATTAATTAATATGATATATTATTTTCTATTATTTGAAGTTTGTAAACATATTGACGTAATTAATGTTATCACGTCGCCATGTCAACTTTGATCTTTTTATATCTGATAAAATTCGCAGTATTATTGTAATTTTGAACAAAACATTTGGGAAAAATAAGGAAAAACATCTTATCAATTTATTGGGATTTCCTGAATCTACATAACTAATACAAATCACTACATAGTATAAAACAAAGTCGCTTTCTCTGTCCCCATGTCCCTATGTATGCTTAGATCTTTAAAACTACGCAACAGATTTTGAAGCGGTTTGTTTTAATAGATACAGTGATTCAGTGGGAAGGTTTCTAGCATAATTTTATCCCCATATTCCTACGGGAACGGGAACTACGCAGGTGAAACTGTTAGCTAGTAAATAAATAAAGTTGAAGTGTTTATCTGTAATATGAAAGTACGGTTATAGGTTGCGCGCAAAAAAAAAACTAATCTCTCTGTTTGTTCAGGCTTATCACTGAAACGACTGGACCGATTTTAACGGGACTTTTACTCCTTGAAAGCTATGTTCTAAGGAGCTAATTTTTATGGTTAAGTGATTGAAACGAGTGTGTTGGTCACCTGTTCCAGCCGTTTCAAAGATTAGCTGGAACATTTTTTTTTTTATAATTAACCATTACCTATTTTTAACCCCCGACGCAAAAAGAGGGGTGTTATAAGTTTGACGTGTCCGTGTGTGTATCTGTCTGTCTGTAGCATCATAGCTCCCGAACGGATGAACCGATTTTAATTTATTAGTTTGTTTTATATTAAAGGGGACTTACGTGCGAGTGTTCTTAGACATGTTTGATGAAAATCGGTTGACCCGTTTAAAAGGGTTTGAAAGTAATTGTGTTGGGGGTTTTTAAATTTTCAATTGAATATTATTATAATGTAAGTATTTATTTTATGAAAAGCTGTTCAAATTATGATATGTGGAAATTATTCTTCAATTTTAACAAGGAAGTGTAGTTTAGCGAAGATATTCTAACGCAAAAACTTATAAGTACAGTTTTGTGGTACATTTTACGGAAAAACTGCAACACACACAGATTTGATATTTAACATAAGTAATTATTTCTATTCATGTCTAAATGTGCACAAAACCATTAAAATATTATTTTGTATTGATATCTTTGATTTACACGAACACTACACATTGAAATAAAACACTTAAAAGGATTTTTGTCGTGGTTGTATTTTGTTTTACATTTTCTGACGTTTAAAAACAAAATACAACCACGACTAAAATCCGTTTTTCAATATTATTTTGTACTTAAATGAAATAAAAAAGAGGTTTTATATTTAGCTGGCAAAAAGCAGTAAGTAGGTTAAAATCTTTCGAGCCGTCATAGTCACGATTTTAGCTACCTAGAGCATCTAGTTTATTTGTTTAGATAAGAAAGCAATCCAAGTCCTCCCCTGTAATAGATAATTGCACGGACAATAACCCTTCCCTACGTAGAGTCGATTACAAACTCAATCGCATACAACCTCCGTACTGCGTTCGCGAAAAGTTCACAACTGTCAAAATATAAGACGCGGGAACCGAACTGTCATTCCATCTTGGAAGACGATCAAAGGCGGTTGTTTAAAAAAAGAATTGACGTTTTTGTCTTTGGATTTTTACGTATTTTGTTTTTTTTATTTATTTTTTATTGTTAAAAGTTGTTTTTTTATTTTGTTGAAAAAGTTTTCGAAAGTGTTTTTTTTTTAGAATAACGTTTTTTAAATAAATAGTTAAGTGAAAAGTTGTTAAATCGTGAACTTTCTAGTGATTTCTCGAGTTGAAAACATCGATACTCGAAGTTAAATATTTAAGAGTAAGTATTTGTTATCTCGTTTAAGTATAATGGGTATTATTCTAAAATATTTCATTATATTATCTTGCCTATGTCAATAGGTCGAGAGACACTTGATATGACTGTTTCAATTCAAAATACATACACTAGCATCGGTCCACAGTTTTACCCTCGTAAAATACAATACCTTTTGAAGATTGTGGTAAAATGTATCCTATGTTTTAGCCCTGTTTATAAGGATCATCTAAACCAAATTTCATGTAAATCGGTCCATTAATATCGGAGTTAACAATGTGTTTTTTATTAGATGAAAGATTTTCTTGACTACTTTACAGATAAAATACATGTTTTCATACAGAAAAAACACATAATTATCTATTTATATACTCACAAATAATATTGCTTTATATTGGTAAAAGAATTTCCAAATATGGTTCAGTATATCAAGAGATTTGATAGATAAACCTAAAATTGTTACGCATGCTATTAAGTATATAATATATTGTGTAGTTATTAGTAATATGTATTAATTAAATACTTTTCTACCGCAAATTAGCTCCAAACTGTAACTAAGGCTATTCTTTCTTTGGAACAATAAACGTATTTGTATTTAGAATAGAATAGAAAAAGAAAACATTTTTTTATTTGTATTTATCGGTATGTGTAGTAAGTACCATGACGTGAATACTGGGCGGATCTTTTTTCCACTTGAGTGTACCGTCTTCACTGTCAGACTATTTGGAATATTTTTGTCCAAGTAGTTAGATGATCGAACTGCTAGTCGGACAGATTGGAATAAGCCCCTTTTTCACGCTGGGTAGAAATTTAATCCCACGAAGAGATGCCTAGTTCTCTTTTCCATGGATTACCCCAACTTCTATAATCCACGAATTATACATCTTTATACAAAACTAGCTGTGCCCCGCAGGTTCGCCCGCGTAGTTACCGTTCCCGTAAGATAGCCTATGTTCTTTCCCGGATCATAAGCTACCCCTGTACAAAATTTCAAGTCAATCGGTTCAGTAGTCGTGAAAAGGTAACAAACAGACAGAGTTAGTTTCGCATTTATAATATTAGTAGGGATGTATTTAAATAAATAATTTGAGAAATAACCGTAAATAAATAAATTACATAAATATGCAAATAGAAGCCATTTTTTATCTAAATTCGCACGTGATAAAAATTATAACACGATAAAAATGATGGCGCACAAAATGATTGATGTATTTGATAAATTATGCAAACATTTGAAGTATTTTTTATTTTGTACTAGCAGCGCCCCGCGGTTTCACCCGCGTAGTTCCCGTTCTCGTAGGAATTTCGGGATAAAACATAGCCTTTGTTCTTTCCCGGATCATAAACTACCCCTGTTCTAAATTTCAAGTCAATCGGTTCAGTAGTTTAGCCGTGAAAAGGTAACAGGCAGAGTTACTTTCGCATTTATAATATTAGTAGGATTTTTAGTATTTTCGATTCCGAGCGTATTCAATATAGGTTTAGTATTTTTTAAGTTAAATTCGTCACAAACAATTAATCAAATCTTTCCTTTTTAAAACAGATACACGGGATCTGTGCACGTACCTCATTAAGTCGAATTTATTAGTTAACCTCTGTAATCTGGCTAATCAGGACAATACACATGAATTATATTTAACTAGCAACGCCCCGCGGTTTCACCCGCGGGGCGATCCCGTAGGAATATAGGGATAAAATTAAGTAAAAACCTTCCCACTGAATCACTCTATCTACTAAAACAATCCGCATCAAAATCCGTTGCGTAGTTTTAAAGATCTAAGCATACATAGGGACAGAGAAAGCGACTTTGTTTTTTAGGGGACTTACGTGCGAGTGTTCTTATGGAGTAAGAGCCCGCGAGTGCCTGACCTTCGTTATTTTATAACAGCTGAAAGTTTGTCTACGTGTGTCCCTAGTATAGGTAAGAATGATCCCCACCTATGAAGCTGAGGCAGCGGTGGCTTTGGCAGATAACAGGTAACAAAGGTGTATGAAATTCCATCTCAATTTCGTCATAGTATAAAACTCTATTTTTTGATATTTGATGCATAATGATATCAAAACTCACGTTGCTCAATGCCGGACAGCTAGTATGGTTCCAACCCTCTGCCGGACACCCTTAAACTATTATGGATGATGCCAGAAAATGTTTGGACTCTGGTACCCCTTCCAATAACTATGTGTAATATATCGTTAGGTAGCTGTAGTTGAGCGGATCAAAAGTTACTAAGGAGTCAAGGTCCAAATTTTAGTCCAATCAGAGTTATGCAGTACTAAATATATCAGTTTATCATAATTATCATCCACGTAGATTGTTAAAACAAAACAGTGTAATGGTATAAGGTTATTTTAGGTTGTTTATTATTATGAAAATAATGGAGTGGGATGGTATTTGATTTACAGCCTACTTTGCTGGCGAAATGTTCTATCTCCATTACATACTAAAAAAAATTCGTGAATGATTTGTTTATTTGATGATTTTAAATCATTCTGCAGCAAGGGGGTCTGTAAATGAAATAGCATCCCACTAAGCGCGTGTGCCACAACTCTGGATGTATTTTAATCCCTTAAAGCGGTTGCCAGAGACGGGAAATCTTGATTAGGAAGCAATATCTTCCTGTAATTGAGATAGTCCATTTTACTTATTTTAAGACTAATTACTTTCTAATAAAGTCACTACAGCATCTCAGTATCTTCAGAAGACCTCAGATAATTCCAAATTAATTCATACTGTGACGTATTTAAGCCAAACTTAGAATTTGGTTTTAAAAATATCTTATTATATTTTCTTCCATTTCCACTTTGCACCTAAATTTTTAACAAGTTGTTTGGCTTTTGTAAAACTTGTAGTATACCGTTGAAATAAGGGATAAACAGTGAAGTTTTCAAAAGAGTTTTAAATTCTCGGGTTCAATTAGTTTTATTTTTAATTGAGTTGAAAGATCCCTTATAAGATTTCTATTTTTCATTTCCCTAGCGTTAAGTGGTCATAACAAATTATTTAGACCTTGTAGGGGTCTGAAATTGCTGTGAGCAGACCAAGTGATATTTGAGACCATAATCGATCAAAAAATTTGACTGGAAACCAGCTCAATAAAAAGTTATAGGGATAAATAGTCGCAATTTCGGAAAAAAATAAAAAAAAATATTTTGGCGATATTTTATTTATTTTAACAACTAGGAATTTTTTATCCAAATTGTATCTCCCAAATAGGCCCAGGAACATGCCCATCACGTTTGGTCAACCCTCTACCAAACACCCGGTATTCATAGGCCTTTACATCTACATAAGATGATTTAGGTGGCGTCAGGTGATTGAACAATTTGTGATAGAACATTTCTGTTCATGACTGAAGAGTCCTATGCGGGAGTGACAGCTGCGACCACATTTTCCACAAATGAAGGACCCCGGGGTTGTTACGGGGACTGTGGCACGTTGATGACGTCTAGTCCAGTGTGAGAGTGTCCAGTGTTTGCTAAGTCATCGAGCCAAGCAACGTCGTGAGCGATGACTCCCTCGGCCAAGATTTTCCTCCATGCATCACGGTCCTCAGCTTCGTTCTCCCAATTGCAGAAGTTGATTTGGAACGTAGCCATGTCGCGTTTCACGCTGTCTTTGAAACGCAACATTGGTCGGCCGACAGGTCTTTTGGCATCAGCTATTTCTGCTAGGAGAGTTTGTCTTGGCAGACGAGAAGAGTCCATGCGGTGAACATGCCCAAGCCAACGCAAGCGCCTCTGTTTTAGTAAGGCCGTGATGCTTGGTTGTTTAGCAATCTCCAAAACTTTCTCGTTAGTGATTCTGTCTTGCCATGTAAAGCCCAATATTCTACGAAGGCAGCGCATATGAAAGTTATTGAGCCTTCGTTCCTGTTTGGCGTACGATGTCCAGGTCTCAGCTCCATACAAAAGTATGCTCAAGATGCATGTTTGATAAACTAGTATCTTCGTCCGATTTGTCAGGTGTTTATTATGCCATACTCTTGTACTTAGTTTTCCAAACATCGTAGAGGCTTTGCCAATGTGGGTACCAATCTCTGCATCAATCGAGAGATTTGTTGACACTGTGGAACCGAGATAACAAAAGGTGTCCACGACCTCCAAAGGTGCACCGTCAAGCAGGATGATGGGCTTTTCGGTGACACCTTGCGCCATTATGACAGTTTTTTTCCCATTTATGGACATAGAAAATGATTTACACGCAGCTGAAAATTTGTCCAGTATATTTTGAAGTTCTATGGAGGTTGGTGCGACAAAAGCGGCATCATCGGCAAACAAAAGATTGTCAATAAATAAGTCGTTTCGGTGACGTTTGGACTTTAGTAGAGCAATGTTGTATAGTTTGCCATCAATTCTTGTATGCAGATGGATGCCTTGCTGTGTATCACCAAATGCAGTTCTTATCTTATCTTAATAAACAACCTAAAATAACCTTATACCATTACACTGTTTTGTTTTAACAATCTACGTGGATGATATTATGATAAATTGATAGGTTTGGTACTGCATAACTCTGTTAGGACTAAGATTTGGACATTGACTCCTTAGTAACTTTTGTTCAGCTCAACTATGGCTATCCAACGACATATTACACATAGCTATTGGAGGGGGTACCAGAGTCCAAACATTTTCTGGCATCATCCATAATAGTTTAAGGGTGTCCGGCAGAGGGTTGGAACCATACTAGCTGTCCGGCATTGAGCAACGTGAGTTTTGATATCATTATGCATCAAATATCAAAAAATAGAGTTTTATACTATGACGAAATTGAGATGGAATTTCATGCACCTTTGTTACCTGTTATCTGCCAAAGCCACCGCTGCCTCAGCTTCATGGGTGGGGATCATTCTTACCTGTACTAGGGACACACGTAGACAAACTTTCAGCTTTTATAAAATAACGAAGGTCAGGCACTCGCGGGCTCTTGGTCCATTAGACATGTTTGATGAAAATCGGTTGACCCGTTTAAAAGTTATGGGGGTTTGAAAGTAATTGTGTTGGGGGTTTTTTAAATTTTAAATTTTCCTAGATCTGAAATAATAAAACCTTATTTACTATCAGTATTTAATGCAAAAATGATATAAAATTAAGAACTGCAGCGAATTAGCTATAACCTTCACCTACTGCGTCGGATTCAGACATTCATTTATGTATGTGACGAATTGACTTTCAATGTATGGAGTTATTTTTAACAAATTAACTTTAGCAAAAGTACAATAACTTATTTAATTATAATAATAATAACATAATAATTCACTACATCATTTAGTGTTCCATATATTTGCATTAGTCCCAGCAGAACCGGGGACTGTCCTTGGATGTATTTTATAGTGTTATACAGGGATAGTCGCCGGATTGTGCATCCTTTACACAAGATTAAATATGTCAAAGGGCTTCCGTGTGTTGGCTTTGGCCCCATACTAGCCTTCCAAAAGACCGGGACTCCTTAATAGTCCCGTGAAAGGAAAAGACATAATCATTGCCTCCATCATCTCATTACAGTGACTGACTCCTACGTTCGTAACTTGTATCTAGGGTATCAGAAACTACGCACACACCTAGACGGAGATCCCTGACATAGACCAGTTGAGCGGGATGCGACTTTGTTTTATACTACGTGTAGGTAGTGTTTTTTTCTCTATCATCTTTAAAAACATAACTTTGATAAACTAAAAATAAATAATACAATCAAATCCAGACAAACAGAGCGTTAACCTTTGCCGGTCAGTCAGCTTGTTTTTAAAAAAACAAATAATTATCATATGTTACGACTTTTTAGGGTTCCTTATTCAAAAAAACGGGACCCACAAATGTTTGTCTCGGTCTGGGTGTGTGTGTGAATGCGTGTGTGCGTAGTTTCTGATACCCAAGTTACGGACTCAGTTAGGGGTCAGTTACTGGAATGAGATGATGGAGTGAATGATTGTTATGTTAATTTTGTTATGTTGTTATGTTATGAAAGCCATTTAAGCGAAAGCCATTTGATCGACGCCAAATGATCGAAGTGCCATATGAACGAAACGCCATTGACGACTCACCGCTCATCACCCTGTGGCGACATCTACACACCACATAAGCAACTACTTACTAACAGCGCCATCTATCGGCATCTGAGGGAAATAACTGAAGAGTCCTGAATCGCGCAAGCGAAATTTACAGCGCAATTGACTATGTATACGAGAGCCCGACTACAACCGTCGGGCAGCTCCCACCAGACATAACACCCGTCTGGTCGGAGGATCCTCCCTTTTCAATGGGGATTCCTTCATCCCCATAACCCCAAGACATCATTTAATGTCACGGGGTGATGAGCAAGTACAGTGTTGAAATTTTACTTCGAAAGTGGTATCTTAGTACGCGAATCCGACTCGCACTTAGCCATTTATTTATCAAAACCTGTATACTGCACTGCGCTCATCACACAGCAAAAAACAAACAATTTGAGAATTCGCTAAGATTGGACCACAAAAATGCAATAATTAACGCTAAGGTATTTTTGCAGGACAAACTCGTTCACACCTACATTATGAGTAAAAAATATTTGCTATACTTATCTAATACTAGCTGTGCCCCGCGGTTTCACCCGCGTGGTTCCCGTTCCCGTGGGAATACGGGGATAAAATATAGCCTATGTTATTCAGGGTGAATGTAGCTTTCTAATGGTGAAAGAATTATTGAAATCGGTTCAGTAGTTTCGGAGCCTATTCGTTACATACAAACAAACAAACAAACAAATCTTTCCTCTTTATAATATTAGTATAGATATAAAATTCTCGTGTCACAGTTTTCGTTGCCATACTCCTTCGAAACAGCTTGACCGATTCTCATGAAATTTTGTGAGCATATTCAGTAGGTCTGAGAATCGGCCAACATCTATTTTACATTCCGAAATTCCCACGGGAACGGGAACGGGAACTACGCGTGTGCAACCGCGGGGCACAGCTAGTATTATATATACTGCGCTTGCTCCTCTCCTATTGGATAATTATAGACTACCTCAATAAATGGGCTATCTAACACCGAAAGTATTTTTCTAATCGGACCAGTAGTTCCTGAGATTAGCGTGTTCAAACAAACACATAAATTAACTCTTTATCTTTATTATGGTTAATAAAAGTTAATTCAATAATGCGTAAATATACACACATCAAAAGTGTCTAGGGATCAAGCATTTTTATGCGGATTTCTTGAGATTGAGATGTGGCTTTGTAATAAATTTATGATTTTATAAATTTATATGGATCCTTTTTGGTGCATTTCATAATTTGAATCAGGAACTGTGAATCAAATTCGAGTAAAAGATGAAAATCAGCTGTCAATATTTTCCCTATAAAAACATACAACGCATTGAAGACATTATTAGTGCTACTGTTTCCCTACTACTGATTAAAACCAACGTTATTATGGAGCGGCGACGTCATTTAAGCAGGGAAGAAATGCTCAGAGCCGTGGGAATGATAGAAGCTGGTTCCCGGCAACGTACTGTGGCTTTAGCTCTGAATACAAGTCAGAGTGTTATCAGTCGACTTTGGACACGTTACCGAAGCACTGGTACCGTGGCTGAGCGCCATGGAGGACGGTATCGCTGCACCACACGGAGACAAGACCGATACATTCAAATCTTAACTCGAAGAGCTCCAACAATAACCGCCATGATGTTAGCCGTGCGGCTTCATCACTCTTCAGGGAACTTAATTAGCGACCAAACAGTCAGAAACCGCTTGCATGAAGTGAACCTTCATTCCCGAAGACCGCTACGGGTACCACCTATAGCAATGCACAATCGTAGGATTCGATATCAATGGGCTCTTGAACACAGAAATTGGGCAGAAGAACAATGGCGTTTCGTGTGCTTTTCTGATGAGTCTCGTTTTGGTATGAGACCGGATACAAGACGTATACGACACTGGAGAACCCCTGGACGCCAACAGCGATTAAAATCCTGCCAGGAATTCCATCCTTATAGTGGTGGAACCATCATGGTATGGGCGGGTATTTGGATCGGCGGAAGAACTGAGTTGATTTGGATCAGAGGCAACCTCAACGCTCAAATTTATGCTGAGACGATTGTATCAGACGTCATCGTTCCTCTACAAGTGCAAATCGGTCCCTTATTTCAGTTAATGCATGATAATGCACGACCGCACACCGCAAGAGTTGTAAGACAGACTCTCGCCGCAGCTAACATCAATGTCCTGCCCTGGCCTGCTCAGTCGCCAGACTTGAACCCGATTGAGCATGCATGGGATATGCTACAGAGAAGAGCTCTGCCGAATATGGAGGGTATCCAGTCGCAAGAAAACCTTTTTTTGTTGTTGCAACGAACATGGGCGGCCATTCCACAGCGTGATTTGGATGAACTCATTTTGAGTATGCCAAACCGATGTTCTTGTGTTGTTAGTGTTCGCGGTAGAAACACGGATTATTAATTGTTTAAGTTACCCAATAAAATTTTAAAGAAAACTGTTATTTCAGTCTTTTTTTCGAACTTTAATGTTAGTGGTTCAAATGTCAAAAATCCCTTTATTAGGAAAATGGCAAATTTCTTTATTAATGCAAAGGTGACTTGGTTTATCGTTACTGTGACAAACGAAAACACTTTATTTGATGAATCCTTAAAGAAAATTTTAATTAATATCAATCAGGAGAAAAGTTATTGCAAAAATATATGTTGATCCCTAGACACTTTTGATGTGTGTATTATATACATATTTGGCTGTTAATCTGGTGGCCCCCCTCGGATAATCTCCACCGGAAAAGTGCCAATACTTATCGCTAGCACTTACCAATAATTCTTTGTTATTTTATTGTTTACAGATAAGCAAAAATGGACGTAGAAAACGCGAATTGCAAGATTAACGTATCTAAATGCGTTGACATGGAAATTCTCGCCATTGAAAGGCCGTTGAAGATAGATATGTATGTACTCTCGTATTTTTATCGTCTCATATACTACATACGTCCCTATCGAGAGGCTCAAGTCTACTTTAAAGCTAAAGCTATAATTCATACAGTTTTGTGGTAAATTTTACGGAAAAACTGCAACACTTACAGATTTGTTTGACACAGTTATTTCAATTCACATCTTGAGCTGGCTTTCTGTGCCGGCGGCCAAAATTGGAAGCTCCTATTGTCTTTGTGACTCTGGACTCTAATGTCATTTGGATACATTTTCAATAAACTGACAACCAACTACGCTGTCGCCGGCACAGACAAGATTGTGGCTCTATAAATGTGCAGAAAATAGTTGAAATATTAATTTATAAATTAATTTATTTTTATAATCATTCACTACATCATCTCATTATAGTAACTGACCCCTAAGTTCGTTGAATGATATAAAAAAGAAGTTTTTAAATAAACCGAGTGACTGTCTATTTTACTTTCAGAGAAATCACAGGCCTAGAAAAGTTAGTATCAGAACTACACAGGGTGTTCTCACATGACCATGTCGATGTACAGTGTGTTCAAAAACTGATGGCTGGATACAAATCAGACCCTAAAGACTGGAAGAAATACGCCAAGTTTGATAGATTTAGGTGAGTAATCATAACATAACATAATCATTCCCTCCATAATCTCATTACAGTAACTGACCCCTAAGTTCGTAACTTGTATCTAGGGTATCAGAAACTACGCACACACTCATTCACAAACTAATCATTTGTACTTATACTTAATTCAATAAAACTTTTGAACAAATAACAATAATTAAAACTTCAAATCCTGTTTGTCAATCTAATTAAAAAAACAGAAGATTATTAAAAGTATTCTTATGTTTTTTAATAAGGATTATTTCAATAACCCTTATTAAAAAAAAAAGAAGAATATTGAAAAAAAAACGACTTCAATTTATAAATCTATGGAAAGTAAGGCAGTTAAGGCAAATTATCATCATCATCATCAGCTCATATAATGTCCCCACCGAGGGGCTCTCCCTACCCTGCATGAGGGCGATAATGCCTTGGTCGACCACGCTGGCGATGTGCGGGGTGGTCGACTTCTCTGCTCGAGTTTCTGAATCGGTAGTAGAATCAATCTTTGACGTTCATAAGTGTCTCATTGAGGCCTTAACTGAATAAATATTTTTTCAACACACTTGCTCATAAAGGGGCTCTTATTTGTGCAAAAACAGTTGAATAATGACACGCTTGATTCACTAGTGAGTTATAGATTTTTTTTAAATTGTTTAATTTTAAAAAAGTTTCGATACCAAAAAAAATCGTGTCCATACATTTTAAAAACAAACTTCAACTATGTTGTCTTACTTTTGGCAAGTCTATGGTCGATCACCATTGTTGTGTTGGATGCGCGCGAATAGAAAAACTGTTTATTTATTAGCGAAAATTATATTTTATTATGAATTTCTTCGCAAGTGTGTTGAAAAACGTTGTATGGTTCACGCGTGTATTCTTCTTCTTCTTCTTAGCGTGTCGACTCATATTTTTGAGGACCAGAACTCGGCCACCGATATGGCACTATCAGTGGCCTTGTAAAGGTCCTCGCGTGTGCAGGTGTAGGGACACGCACGGTAAGTTAGAAGGTGGGCCATTGTTTGGGAAGACATGCCACATAGACATGCACTATCGGAGCTGTAGCCCCACCTGTGTATGTTCTCCTTGCTTCGGCCTACTTGAGTCCGCAGTCTGTTTAAGGACTTCCAAGTTGCCCAAGGTAGATCATGTCCAGGGGGGAGTCGCTCCGATTGCTGAATAACTATCCTCGGCTATCTTCAGACCCTCGCCTGACGGCTCGGGCCTCAATAGCGCCTCGGAAGTAATCACCAACTTACCTCGCTTGTACCACAAATAACTATTTGACTTTTACTTGTAAACTACCAAAATATAATAATGAGTGAAAAACGAAAATTCACATGAGTAAAACGTGAAGTTAGCTAAAAATATTGTTATTTTTATGTCTATCTTTATTTTATCTTATATCTTTTGTTACTACGTAGCAACATACTTAGTGCGACCGTACTTGCTTCGTACCGAGTAAAAATATGACGAAAGGTTGTTTACGAGATGTCAAAACTTGATGTGATAATAATACCGAATACGGATATTTATTTAATACCGCACTTGTTTTGACTGACTTATCTATAACTTGCTTATTATAATAATAGCTTTTGCCCGCGATTTCGCGTGGAATAATGACTTCCGGCAGAATTTGGGTTTTTCCCCCTTTTCTCTGCCTCGGGGGGGAGGGGGGGGGGGGATTTCCAAAAATCTTCTCTTAATGGTAGCCTACTCCCCCCAACAAACACACGTGTCAAATTTCAGGTGTCTACGACCAGTAGTTTCGGCTGTGCGTTGTCTGTCAGTCAGTACGTCACTCAGTAACGGAAGAGTTTTATATATGTAAAATAATAATATAGATAGATTGTTTTTGGAAAAACCTTTGTTTGTGATCTTGAAATTTCTAAATCTATATATATAAAGGTGAATAGATTATGTAACTGATTAGATAACATAACATAAACAATTAAACATCACTCCATCATCTCATTATAGTAACTGACCCCTAACTAAGTCCGAAACTTGTATCTAGGGTGTCACAAACTACGCACACACATTCACACACACCCAGACCGAGACAAACATTTGTGGATCACACGAATATTCACCCCGCACGGGAATCGAACCCGCAACCTTACGGATGGCAGTCCGGCATCGTCGACTGTTACATAATATTTAATTTAAAGTTATTACTTATCATGTTTAAAATAATGTAAACGTGTGTGAATGTGATCACTTTTAGTAAAATATAGGTACTCAATATGTTTAAAAAGTTCATTTCATTTCAATAGTTAGGTTTTATTTGTTATTATAATAAATATAGAATGTACGAAATCAAAAAACCCCTTATCACCTGACTCTTGTTACCAAGCCATATATAAAAACTCGTCAAAACAAAAATTGAATGATAGTGGTACAAGCAAAGATTAAATCCGCTGCTGGTTCGATTCCCACCGATGGGTTTTATAATTTCGAAATCGTGTGTACATTTATTTGAGTAAAATATACTCAATATGTTTAAAAAGTGATCACATTCCGACAATTTCCTAATTTCTAATATAGAGCCTAATTGTGAGTTACGCAGATTTATTTACTTTTGTCCAATTTCCAAAATGGTGCAAGTTTTAAATGTGTACACTAATACACACCCATTTTCTCGAATGTAGCAAAAAACATAGATATTTTTGTATGCTCAGCGATATCTCCATAAACAGCTAAACGCCAGACAAACAACTGAACTCTACTTAATACAAAAGTATGAATTAATTCTCTACTATAATTAATATAAGACCAGTTTTTAATCTCATTCGTCAAAGTAATGAAATCAACCCTAGATACGTAAACCTTTAATGAAACGAAAAAAATACGAAATTCCTAATTATAAAAATTACGGTAAAAGCTACAGATTAACATTTTTATTTTTGGTCTAGATCTGCCGACAATCGTCAAAATATTATTTTGCAATTAAGGGTGAGGCCAAACGAGCGTAATTTTGTGAGTCGTGAGTCGCAGAATTTCGTTCGCAGAAATTCTGCTGCATTCAGTTTCATAGAAAAGTCCTATTTGATTCACACGGCGACGCAAAATGAGTTGTCTGCCGACTCACACGCATAATATCAACTGAATTTCGGTCGGGGTGAGGTGGTTATCTTGCACGATACAAGGATCCGTACAAATGTTTCGGATTACAGCTGATAATACGTCCGTCCGTGTGGCAGTCTAACCGAATTTCAGTTGAACGTAAATTTCGCGACTCATTTTACGCGACTCACAACTCACAAAATTACGCACGTTTGGCCTCACCCTAAAATAAAATTAATCCAAAATTACACGCCACGCCGCGGCCAAAAGCAGTGTTTAAAAAACTTGCGAGCCTCTAAACTATAGCTATAATAGAAAGAACAACGCTTTTGCTACCTAGTTTTTAATACATCTCCATTATTTCCCAGATACACCCGCAACTTGGTAGACGCGGGTAACGGCGCGTTCAACATAATGATCCTGTGTTGGGGAGCGGGTCACGCGTCGGCCATACACGATCACGCCGACTCGCACTGCTTCATGAAGATACTCAGCGGGAACCTCGAGGAAATCAGGTAAGGGGTGGACTTAATAATACTTCAATAATTTAGTCATTCATTCATTCATTTATTCATTCATTCGTTCGTTCTCCCATTCATTCATTCACTTCACTCTATCATCTCAGTAACTGACCCCTAAGTTCGTAACTTGTATCTAGTGTATCAGAAACTAGGCACACACACATTCACACACACACCCAGACCAAACCTATCTAATAAAGTAGCAGCGTCCCGCGGTTTCTTCGCGTAGTTCCCGTTCTCGTGGGAATATGGGGATACTAGACTAGTAATAATACGCGTTTAACATAATGATTCTGTGTTGGGGAGCGGGTCACGCGTCGGCCATACACGATCACGCCGACTCGCACTGCTTTATGAAGATACTCAGCGGGAACCTCGAGGAAATCAGGTAAGGTGGAAATTGGAAGGACTTATGGCCACCTTTTGAAAGAACCATTTATTCAGGCACTTGATAGAAATAATGAAGAAATTTAGAGAGGCACCAAATAAGTACTGATTTGTCCTTATTACCGAATACTATTCTGTTAAATCTATAGAGAAACGGACATCCTAACTAATATTATAAATGCTAAAGTAACTCTGTCTGTCTGTAACCTTTTCACGGCTAAACTACTGAACCGATTGACTTGAAATTTGGTACAGGGGCAACTTACGGGATAAAACATAGGCTACGTTTTATCCCAAAATTCCCACGGGATCGGGAACTACGCGGGTGAAACCGCGGGACTCTGCTAGTTGAAAATAAATTGAGAACAGTGTACGCACTGCTATCGCAAGAACTAAAACCATATATGTATCAAAACATCATCATCAGCTCATATGTAGAAATATGTCTCCATTGAAGGGCTCTCCCTACCCTGCATGAGGGCGATTAGGCCTGAGACCACACTGGTCAAGTGCGGGTTGGTTACGGGAGGTCAGGGGCCTAAGTCTGCAATTTGACATTATTGATCAGACAATATGTTGATATTGAGGTACCATAACGAGAGTGTCAGAAATTTGGTATTCTGCTAACATTTATTCATATGGTTATGGTGTCTCAGTGGTCTTTGTTGCATATAAAAATTCATTTATTTTTTTGTCAAATAAAAGTCAGAATACTGTTTCCATGACAACCATCTAAGTTTTATGGAACCATTGAGTCAGCGGAGTAGTTTTCACTAAGAGAATACCAAAATGACAACAAATGACAAAAAAACGGCCATAATGGTGATATTAAAATACATTTGAGTTGCATTATCATAGCTTAATAGTTTAGAGAATCAGGGCCCTGGTTTCTGAACGATGTTTCCCTGCACTGTATCATCGATCGTTGTATAAAAGTAATTACACACGATTTTGAAATTAAAAAAAATAAAATTTAAAAAACCCCCAACACAATTACTTTCAAACCCCTATAACTTTGAAACGGGTCAACCGATTTTCATCAAACATGTCTAAGAACACTCGCACGTAAGTCCCATTTAATATAAAAAAAACTAAATTGAAGTCGGTTCATCCGTTCGGGAGCTATGATGCCACAGACAGACAGATACACACACATACACACACACAGACACGTCAAACTTAAACCACCACTCTTTTTGCGTCGGGGGTAAAAACGGGTGCGCCAAAGTTCACCTAAAATTTCAACTCCGATAATTGGAAATCCGAAAATTTTCTTCCTAACATTTTTTATCCTAACAATCGCAACTCCTAAAATCTTTGTCACTAATGTTTTAATTCCGAAACATTTGTTTTCCTATATTTTCTCAACATAACCATCGTTCATACTATTATTCAAAGTCATATCTTTTTTATTTAGATTTATTTTTATTTATTATAATCAGTATTATATACATAAATTTTTCGTAACTTTGTTTTTACATAACATGTAGGTATAACATATAACACACGAGCCGAGCGAGCAAAACCAGAGTCCTGCTCCAATCATTCAGTCAAGTTCCAGTAACGAATTGGTCCTATTCCTATTATTGGTTTAGGTTATGTTAGAACTGTGACCCCAGCGCACGAGCCGAGCGAGCGTAGCGAGCGTGCCGCAGCAGCGGCCGGCGAAGTGCCAGAACCGAATTGCTCCTTTAGTTATGGTTATGGTAAACTCCCAGGCCATAAGCATAACCGTAAACGAGTCGTATAATAATCATTAAAACTATAAATATCATCTTCTACCCGTATATATTTTTTATTACACTTGGTAAATGTTTCTTTCTGAGCATGAGTGAAAACATTATGGTAAGTATGTTTAGGGATAAAAGCGTTATGATAAAAAACAGTAGGAGTTTAAATATATTTACATTAATGATGTTAGTAATTAAAATTTTCGGGCACATCAGTGTTATGAGCATCGTCGGTAGCACTACAAATAGTATGAATTAAAACTTTAGGATGAAAATTTTTAGGAAGAATGATCATTCGGACTACAAATAGTTAGGAAAAACATTTTCGGGTAAAGAACTTTAGGTGAGCCAATATGGACCCTTCCATTGACGGGAATCGAACAAGCAGCGATTACTCTTTCATTCGGTTTCATATACTTAAATTGTTATGACGAATCCAATTTATTTAGCTTGGTAACAAGAGTCATGCGATAAGAGGGTTTTTTTATTTCTTAAAATAATTATAACAATAACAAATAAACCCAAGTCTTGATAAAAGCAATGTTATTTTCAAAACATCTAGGTTTTCCCAAGCGAACTTATTTATCAGCAAAAGTAACTTACCCACGTTAAGTTTCTGTACTGATATTCTCCATAGTGCTGGGGCCTAAGTCTGCAATTTGTCAAAATGTTGATATTGAGGCACCATAACGAGTGTGTCAGAAATTTGGTATTCTTCTAAAATTTATTCATATGGCTATGGTGTCTCAGTGGTCTTTGTTGCATATCAAAATTCAAATAAAAATCGTCAGAATACTGTTTCCATGACAACCATCTAAGTTTTATGGAGCCATTGAGTCAGCGGAGTAGTTTTCACTAAGAGAATACCAAAATGTCAACAAATGCCAAAAAAACGGCCATAATGTTGATATTAAAATACAACTGAGTAGCATTATCACAGCTTAATAGTTTAGAGACTGATGTTCTGTAGCCTACAGCCTTCCTCGATAAAATGTTCTATCCACAACTAAAATAATTTGTTAAATCAAACCAGTAGTTTCTGAGATTACCGCGTTCAAACAATCAAAATCTTCAGCTTTTTATATTAGTATATAGATAAAATTAAATTAATAGTTATTTATGGTACAAGCGAGGTAAGTTGGTGATTACTTCCGAGGCGCTATTGAGGCCCGAGCCGTCAGGCGAGGGTCTGAAGATAGCCGAGGATAGTAATCATCAATACACGCGTGTACCATACAACGCTTTTCAACACATTTGCGAAGAAATTATCATTTTTCACTAATAAATAAACAATTTTTCTTTTCGCGCGCATCCAACACAACAATGGTGATCGACCAAAGACTAAAAGAACATACTTATTAAAAAAAAATCGAATGAATGAATGAATGGAATCGACCATAGACCTACCCAAAGTAAGGAAACATAGTTGAAGTTTGTTTATAAAATGTATGGACACATTTTTTTTTTGTATCGAAACTTTTTTAAAATGAAAGCAATTAAATAAACAATCTATAACTCACTAGTGAATAAAACGTGTCATTATTCAACTGTTTTTGCACAAATAAGAGCCCCTTTATGAGCAAATGTGTTGAAAAAACTATTATAAAAGTGTTTAGATTATAAAAACACTTTATTTTTATTTTTTTTACATAATTTTTCTTTACATAATATTACTAGCTGTGCCCTGCGGTTTCACACGCGTAGTTCCCGTTCCCGTGGAAATTTCGGGATGGAAATAGATGGCCGATTCTCAGACCTACTGAATATGCTCACAAAATTTCATGAGAATCGGTCAAGCCGTTTCGGAGGAGTACGGGAACGAACATTGTGACACGAGAATTTTATATATAAGATTAAATGTAGGTACTTAATTACATTAAAATAGTAATAGACAGATAACCACTTACCAAAACTTTAACAAGATAAGTCATAATTATCAATTACTACTAATTATAACCAGTTTCATTCAGTAAAACACTCATTTATATTAGATATTGATTATAATAAACATTATTGAACTTGTGAACTTATAATGTCGGTGTCAGTCACGTTTTAATAAATATTTTTCACTATTTTAGCGTTACTTACATCATTCTTCGCTTGCGTGGTGATAGTGTTTATATAATTATGAAAATTACTTGTATGGGATTGTTTTCCGCAATTAAATCTCTATAATTTGGGTCCTTAGTGCGTTTTATAACATTTGTTACAAAAAAGAATATAATAATAATAACAAAAGGAAGATAATGTTGCGACTCGAGCGACTTGTTTGGGGGGCCCAGTTATAAAGCTGGCAGGTCTCCATCCGCCACTTAGTACGTGTTAATAACATTGTATCGGCGGGTGCCATAGTCCCCATAGTTCCCCAATATCCAGTCCATTAAACATCCCATTCCCATAACCCAGTCGTAGTTTCCCATATATTTGCAATAGTCCCAGCAGAACCGGGGACTGTCCTTGGATGAATTTTATAGTGTTATGCTTAAAAACATTCCTTTACAAGAACATTCCCCTGGGATTTAACGCAAGGCGATACTATACACCCCTATTTTGAATTCGAGATACTTAATCACACAGCTAATGTAAACGACGGGTGACAATATAATAGTGAAGTTAGTTTGTATCTTTTGCTTTTATTTAAATAAGGCGAACGCTGCGATACACAACTAAGTAATAATAATAAATATATAAATGGTACTAAGTATTTTACAATAAAAATTTTATCTGGGGGCACGGCAGTGCCCCCCGCCAAGTCGAGCGCGAAGCAAACACTGCCGTACCATCCTTTACAGGAACCCTTTCGCCGCATTTTCAGGCCCCTATTTGAGAACCTCTGGATAAGCCCAGAACGCTGAAATTTTCGTCATCCAGTAAGCTATACAACCACATACTTAAAATAAAATTTCAAGTCTGTAGGTCATTTAGTTCCGAAGTTATGCGAAAGCAAAGTTTCGTATTTATGACAGACACTCACTCACTCACTCACTCACTCACTCACTCACTCACTCACTCATGATCATCAAAATAGAACTAGTACTTCCCATAAACTTAGAGAGCTGAAATTTGGAACAGAGTTAGGGTTTAATGGCCACATAAAGGGAAAACTATAAAAACTAGGATAATCGAACGGGAACGGGAGTTATACGGGATCGGGAACGGGAATTGTAACTCAAGAACGGCTAAACTGATTAGGCTGAAAATTGGTGGGGAGGTAGCTTAGAACCAGGAAAAGAACATAAGATACCTTTAATCCCAAAATTCCCACGGGATTGGGAACGGGAATTTAAAAATCAAGAATGGCTAAACTGATTTGGCTGAAAATTGGTGGGGAGGTAGCTTAGAACCAGGAGAGAGACATAAGATACTTGTAATCCCGTAATTCCCACGGGAATGGGAACAGGAATTTATAACTCAAGAACGGCTGAACTGATTTGGCTGAAAATTGGTGGGGAGGTAGCTTAAAACCAGGAGAAGAACATAGAATACTTTTAATCCCGAAATTCCCACGGGATTGGGAACAGGAATTTATAACTCAAGAACGGCTGAATTGATTTGGCTGAAAATTGGTGGGGAGGTAGCTTAGAGCCAGGAGAATAATATAGGATACTTTTTATCCCGAAATTCCCACGGAAACGCGAACGGGAACTACGCGGATGAAACCGCGGGGCGCTTAATAATAAAATACTACTCCTAAAAAGAAAAAATGTGTCAAATAAGAAAATCTAATAAAATAAATCAATATAAACACGTTTCAACAAAAATAAATGAAATCCCACCAAAAACATTCTGTAAAAAACTAGCCAAGTCTCGATGGAGCTGCTTGTTTATCTCTAAAAAGTAATGAAATCTAGACAAAGTCGTGCCAAGACTAAGGTTCCTTACTGCGATTTCTTTATTATTATAGTTAATGTTGTGTGACTTGGCCGTTGAACATTGTTTAAAACGTTAGTAGTGGGTACAAGTCCATTATTTTTACACGTAATGTTATAACATTATTGAAATACGCAGCTTTATCAAGCCTACAATGGACTGGATATTGAATCAACGTTATTTAAGTGGCAATTTTCTATCGTCAATGGGTAGCGGTTCTGGCGACAGATTGGTGCAATAGTTTCATGGAGCACCTAGTTTTGTACCCTTGTGTACATGTGTACCCTTGAACGGCCAAGTCACACAACATTAACTATAATAATAAAGAAATCGCAGTAAGGAACCTTAGTCTTGGCACGACTTTGTCTAGATTTCATTACTTTTTAGAGATAAACAAGCAGCTCCATCGAGACTTGGCTAGTTTTTTACAGAATGTTTTTGGTGGGATAATGTTTTACACACTAAGGTACCTATATTGCACGGTCTTGGTTTCAGGTCTTGATTAAAGTAAATGTTTTAAATGTATTTTCGGCTTATGTGGCTACTCACCTACTAAAAACTCACCTACTGGTGAGTAGCCACCTTGTGATTTTCTTAGTGGTCATCTCACCCAGTACTTTAGCCGAATGTGGGTGAGCCAACTACTCCAAATTTTGGACGTCGTCCTCTCACCCACTTTATTAAATTTAACCTAAGAGACCGTACATAAAAGGTATTAGTTAGAGACAATAACATCCTACGAATAATCAATTAAATGAAAACAAGCTGACGCAATATATCTTATCGCTTGTAGTGGACATTCTGTGATATACAGACAAATATTTACATTAAAGTTTATCTTATATTAAACACTGCACTCACGGACAATGCGTATGTAATCTATATTTAAGGACTTGACGAGAAATTCTACGATATTTTTGTTTCTTTTTTTTGTAGGAATTATTAGTATCTACGTTCTATGTAATCATTTGTTATCTATAAGTATTATTTTAAGAAGACGGAATGCGCAATTCTGGGACGTACTTATTTGTTTTTTTTTTATACTTGTATTGAGACACAATGTTTTCTGTGCCGGTGACAGCGTCGCTGTAATCGCATCATTAGTACATCTATATATATAAAAATGAAACCCGTTTTCCTTGGTCACGGCATCACGCGTGAATGGCTGTACCGATTTCACTAATTCTTTTTTTGTTGTATTTGTTATTATTAGGAGAAGGTTCTTATGTAAAAAAATCTGGAAAATCAACGGGAAAATTGGACCCGTGCGAAGCCGGGGCGGGTCAAAATTATTACGTACTAGCACGTAATAATTTTGAATAAATACATTGAACACAAAACAGAGAGGTGAAACGGAAGCCCTAAGGTGACTCCTTGATTTGTGGTTATGAACATAACTGTAATTAACCTCGTTAATATGAAAATAAAATCATTGTTATCTACAAATCATCACTACATAGTATAAAACAAAGAGGCTTCCCGCTGTCTGTCTGTCCTTGTGCGGTTTATTTTAATAGATAGAGTGATTCAAGGGGAAGGTTTTTAGATTAATTTTATTTGAGCATTTTCACGGGAGCGAGAACTACTGGCTAGTAAGTACTGGCTAGTAAAGTAAAAAAAAAATCTTTACATAGCATAAGATGAAGTCGCTTTCGCTATCTGTTCGCTTATATCTTTTAAACTACTCAACGGATTTGAATGCAGTTTTCAGCAATAAATATAGTGATTCAAGAGGAAGGTTTATATGTAATGTTTCAACGGGATTTTACGCGGGTATTATCCGTGGAGCGCCGCTAGTTAAATGTCTTCTTTTGTAAGCATTTTGACAATCATGATGTGCTATACTTTCACAATCTTTTCTGTGCCGGTGGCCAAAATTGAAAACTACTATTGTCACTATTATACATTTTCATTACACTGACAATCATCAACATCAAATACTGAATCCTATTTTTCTTTTTACAGATACGACTGGCCAGAAAACGTCCAACCCGAAGTAAACAAAATATTAAAACAAACCAAGCCCGTACGCCGTTGTTGCTCCGAGAGCGAAGACGTTGACAGTGACATCTGTCACAATAAGACCTGTCACAATTACCGCGTCAAAGATGACAGCTGTCAGAACGGAGATGATGATGATGGACATTACGAGTCGAATGAAATGGTTGAAATTGGACGAACGAGATTAGAAGTTAATGATGTTTGTTATATTAATGGTAAGTTTCTTAAGTATTTGAAAGAATCTACTATAGAAGGTATAGGGTAGGCTAAAGGTTGCACACTGGTGATGTTAGTACAGTGAGGAGTAATCATTGTCAGTTCATTATGTCCCCACCGAGAGGCAACCTACCTTGAATTTAGGTGATTAGACCTTAGTCAACCACGCTGGCCAAGTGCGGGTTGGTCGACTTTACACATACCTTAGAATTTCTCCTAAAGGTTTCCTCAAGATGTTTTCCTTCACCGTAAGAGCGCGGAATAAACGTATATGAATTCGAAAATTGAAAGCACATTGGTATGAGACAGGGTTCGAACCAGGCACCTTCCGATCGGATGTCAAAGGCCTTAACCTCGACGCCACCGATGCTCTCATACGCCACCGACGAGTGAGGAGTAATAACTGTGATATCAATGCTTGTACAATGCGTGATAAGAAACGCGTTACTAATAGTAGTAATGACGTACTGTAATGACTTACAAATCAAAGGCTTAGAGAGGCTTTTGACTGATAAAATTGATATAAATCATGATCGCATCACTCGATCCACGTGCAAATAATACTAGGCCGTACCAGGCGTTTTTTTATTTATTAGTTACTAGCTCCACCCCGCGGTCTTAACCGCATAGTTTCCGATCTCGTGGGAAGTAGTTTAGCCGTAAAAAGGTAACAGACAGACAGAGTTACTTTCGCATTTTTAGTACGGATGACTGCGTAATATCAACTGTCTATCAGTGAAAGACATACCAATTATTATGTAGATTAATAATCCAACTATTTTAAAAAATACATGGAATGTTAGTTCAACTTTCTGCTAGATCAGCAGCAATTAAGTCGAGCAACCAATCAGCTACCATTTTAAAATATTCGTATTATTATTCTAATTTCCAGACGCTCTCGGCCTGCACCGTATGGAGAACCCGTCTCACACCGACTCGGCTATCTCGCTCCACCTGTACTCGCCCCCGTTTGACAGCTGTCGTGTGTTTGACGCGCGCACCGGCAAGCCGACGAGTGTCAAAGTGACGTTTACGTCAATGTACGGCAAGAAAGTTCAGCGGGTGAGTTGACGTTTTAGTTTTATTTTTATTGAGTCACAATATTTTCTGTGCCGGTGACAGCGTCGCTGTAATCGCATCTTTTGGTTGTCTGTTTATTGAAAATTTATTCAAATGTCAAAGTGACAATAGTAGCTAACAATTTTGGCCGCCGGCACAGAAAAGATTGTGACTCAGTAATAGTAGTTTTAGGGCCGATTTTTCCATCGCCAGATAACTTTATTCGACGAATAACTTTGAAATTTTGACAGTTATTCCATATAAAATCTGACAAATGTCAATTTTATTCGTCGAATAAAAGTTATCTGGCGGTGGAAAAATCGGCCCTTATAGAATGAAACCAATTTGGCTAAATTGTGTAAGGTATAGGAGTTCTTAATCATTTTTAAACAGGATTTTTTAAATTGTATTGACCTTTTATTAATGTAGGGTGATTTTTTCGTTAGATTTATTAATCGCATTACATTTTTATGGTATAGATAGGGGGAACGTATCATTGAATTGTTTTTTAATTTATTTGACCTTTTAGTTATTTAGGGTGATTTTCATTTTAGTGGGTGTAAGGATATTTTTTTCTAGTGGATCTTTTTAAGCATAATTTTGGTAATTTTAATGAAACTGAAAAAATAATTTAAGGACCAAAACTGCACTATAGGATTTTTTAAAGATAATTATTTAACTATGTTGAGAAGGTACATTTTGAAAAATATACATAATCATACCACCTGACACTAAAAGTCAGTTAAGATTACATAGCAAAACATGTGTGAATTATAATTATTACAAGTTTCGAGCTTAGTTAGGGGTCAGTTACTGTAATGAGATGATGGAGTGAATGATTACGTTGTTATAATCTAAACCCACTATAATAAGGATTAAAAATAATGATGATTAATGAGTTATTATCTATTTGTATTCATTAACTTAGATAACTTTTCGCATTTATTAATGGTATCTACCACACCCACTTAAACAAAATATATCGTGAACTTTGGAATTTTGAGATAAAAAATATTTTAAGTATGTGATAATTTAGTCAATGTATGTGTATCTTTCTTTCATAAAACTTATTTTTGTTGTACATTACAAACATACAAACATTCGCTTTTATAGACAACCTAGAGAGCAGGGTGGTCACCATGCATATAAGTTTCCGGGTTCGATTCCCGTGTGGGGTGAATATTTGTGTGAACCACGAATGTTTGTCTCGGTCTGGGTGTGTGTGTGAGAATGAGTGTGTGCGTAGTTTTTGATACCCTAGATATACGAACTTAGTTAGGGGTCAGTTACTGTAATGAGATGATGGAGTGAATGATTATGTTATGTTATAAATAACTAACTATGCCCCCACGGTTTCACCAACGCATCTCGTTGGAATTTTGGGATCAATAGTATCCTATGTATCATTTCTGGTTATAAGTAACATCTGTACCAAATTTCACCTAAGTAAATCGGTTCAGTGTTATAATACGTGAATAATATTTAATTAGTAAAGATATTAAAATATAAATAATTAATTATGTTTTATTATTTTTCAGGTCATTGAAGCCAATCAAGTAGCTGATAGTCAATAAATAATAATTTTAAGTAAATATAAATACTTATATTAAAGTGTAAAAGACCAAAAAACTCAGTCCGATTATTTATTATAATTTTAAATCCTAACTAATATTATAAATGCGAAAGTAACTCTGTCTGTATGTCTGTTACCTTTTCACGGCTAAACTACTGAACCGATTGACTTGAAATTTGGTACAGGGGTAGCTTATGATCCGGGAAAGAACACAGGCTATGTTTTATCCCGAAATTCTTGCGGGAACGGGAACTACGCGGGTGAAACCGCGGGGCGCTGCTAGTAATAAAAAATCTTCTTTCAAACACATTCTGACTCGTTTGCAAATCATCTAGCCAGGCGGAAAAAATAAAACTACTATAGTGCCTATAGTGCCTCAAATAAATCTGCCCTAGCGGCCAAAATTTGAACTAATACTGTCAATGTCATTTTGTATAGATATTTAATAAACTGACAACCAAAAATGCGATTACAGCGACGCTGTCACCATGAAGTTGTAGGTAAAAATGGAGTCCACACTTCGAATACCTACTTGAAGCATAACCTATGTATCACTATCGCGCTCTCTGTGGGCAGGCTCTCTCTTTCTAACTAAGGTAAACTCTAGAAAGAGAGAGTCCGCGCTAAAAAGGGAGATCGGCCCACAGAGACTTAGGTACTTGCCTCAAGCTGTTGTTCTAAGTGTGGGCTCCATTTTTACCTACAACTTCATGGCTGTCATCGGGTCAGATATGTTTGTGGCAGGCATATTTCGTGGACCAATTATTATGAATATCGGACTGAGTTTTCTAATTTAAGGATATTATTGTATAAAATATATTAATAATTACTAAATATAATAGCTATTCAGGGGTGTAGCTATGTATACTTATAGTAAGAATTAAAATTATATATTTTTTGTAATTAATTTAATATATTTTCTGTAAATAAATGTCAGATCATTATTTGCAATACATATTTTATTTATACATCATTGTGATGATTTTAATGTAATGTTTTTACATTTGATTAAATATTTTCATATAAAAAGCGAGCTGTTTCATTTTAAAAATCTTGACAGATGTCATACTTCTATTAAAAAATGAAATTTAAAACGGAAAATTGCACTTAACACTAATAAAATTAAAAACAGTAAAAAATCTTATAAAAAAATAACAATTAACAACCTAAATAATACTATTTCATTGCTATATGGCTTGAATAATTGTCTGACGACAATCATTTTTTGTAAAATTGACAGCTGTCAAAAGAAATGTCATTATAACATATGTCACATAAGTGTCACTTTGGTTTCCGACAGCAGTCAATAAATTGATTATTGTCATCTTGACACGTCACATTTTTTTGACAGTCAGTGTTATGTAATATGACAGATGTCAAAATAGATTTAAAAATAGTATTATTGGTGGTCTTTGCGGTTTGCGGATATTTGGTACAGTTTCAATATGCCGTCGTCGACTGTGTCCCACGGCAGGAACAATTTGATACCATCGCGGACTACTGTGGACTGCACTGTGGTTCTGACGCAGTCAACATTACACATGAAGTCACATGTAGCTGTATCAGGGTTGAAGAACAGACCTTCGGAGCAAGATTGTACGACTGCAATCTGACCTTCGCATCGCCAGTACTTGTCACAGCTAGTGTCGTGAGCCCATGGCAAGACGTGGCAAGCGTCGATGCATTTCTGGTTGGGGTCTACTACTCCTGTTTCGGGGCAAGGGGTGGTTCCGTTTTCGCCGTCAGGGCATTCACAGTTGTCACCATCCCCTCCGTTGCCAGAGTCCCCATCACCACCATTGCCGGAATCTCCGTCCCCACCGTCACCGTTGCCGTCTCCGTCACCGTCTCCATCACCACCGCCTGGGCAGCTTCCGTCACAGTTGTCTCCATCTCCGTCACCGCCTCCGAGTTGGCAGTTGGCAATTTCTGGCCATTCGCAACGCTGGAATAGAAATCAATGGGTTATTGAAATTGTTCAAGAATTCAGAGATTTTTAGGGTTAGCGCAGCTGTACATTGAATTCAATTGAATTGAGGGTGGTTCATTAGTGCCATGAATTGGCGTTGTGAACTCTGTGAGAACATACGTGAACTTTGTAAAAACTACCAACTCTCACACTCGCAACTTCGTGGAGCTTCACGGCATTAATAGATAGCCAATAAGTAATTATATTGTGTTATTTATATTCTTACCTGATGTTCAAAGCTGAAGTGAGTTCCCGCAGCACAAGGCATGGTGACTAAGTTTCCGTGCGTGCACTGGTAGAATTTGTCGCAATCAGTTGAGTGTGGTAGGAGCAATTCGATAGTCCAGTCTACTGGGCAGCCGTTAGGGTGAGTCTCGTAGCCACCGTCACCGTTTCCACCACCAGTGCCAGAGTCACCGTCCCCATCGCCGTCCCCGCCTCCAGTGCAGTTTCCACTGCAGCTGCCACCGTCCCCATCACCACCACCGGTTCCGGAATCACCATCGCCGTCACCGTCTCCATCACCGCCTCCTGGGCAGCTTCCGTCACAGTTGCCTCCATCTCCACCACCTCCGAGTTGGCAGTTGGCAACTTCGGGCCATTCGCAACGCTGGAATAGGAGAAAAAATATTATAAGCAAAATAACAATGTAGGTTTCGAACAAAGAAAGATACGAGAGAGCCAGCGAGGCCGAAATCTTGAGGTTGAAATAACGAAGGCCAGATGGGCCGGAGGGACGTGAACCATACGAGCCAGAAGGATGACGTGGGCAGTCCGGAAAGAGAGGAGTAGTGGCCAAGAGGGACAATCGAAGCCGGAGGGGGAATTTATCCTAAATTAAAGAGTCATTCTTACCTGATGTTCAAAGCTGAAGTGTGTACCCGCAGCGCAGGGCATGGTGACTAAGTTTCCGTGCGTGCACTGGTAGAATTTATCGCAATCAGTAGAGTGGGGCAGGAGTAGTTCAATAGTCCAGTCTACTGGGCAACCGTTGGGGTGAGTTTCGTAACCACCATTTTCGCCATCTCCACCGCCTGGGCAGCTTCCGTCACAGTTTCCGCCGTTGCCAGAGTCACCGTCTCCGTCACCACCCCCAGTGCCAGAGTCACCGTCTCCATCACCACCTCCAGAACAGCTGCCAGATCCGTCACAGTTTCCACCACTGCCAGAGTCTCCATCTCCGTCGCCTCCTCCGAGTTGGCAGTTGGCAACATCGGGCCATTCACATCGCTAGAATAGATGAATGAAATTTTTAGTTTTTGATTAAGTGTTTATGCAGGAGCAAATATTATTATATATTTGTTCCTCCTCTGTTCTTACTCTTGCGTAAATATGTTTAATATTTCTACTGTCGGTAAGTACACACATCAAAAGTGTCTAGGGATCAAGCATTTTTATGCGGATTTCTTGAGATTGAGATGTGGCTTTGTAATAAATTTATGATTTTATAAATTTATATGGATCCTTTTTGGTGCATTTCATAATTTGAATCAGGAACTGTGAATCAAATTCGAGTAAAAGATGAAAATCAGCTGTCAATATTTTCCCTATAAAAACATACAACGCATTGAAGACATTATTAGTGCTACTGTTTCCCTACTACTGATTAAAACCAACGTTATTATGGAGCGGCGACGTCATTTAAGCAGGGAAGAAATGCTCAGAGCCGTGGGAATGATAGAAGCTGGTTCCCGGCAACGTACTGTGGCTTTAGCTCTGAATACAAGTCAGAGTGTTATCAGTCGACTTTGGACACGTTACCGAAGCACTGGTACCGTGGCTGAGCGCCATGGAGGACGGTATCGCTGCACCACACGGAGACAAGACCGATACATTCAAATCTTAACTCGAAGAGCTCCAACAATAACCGCCATGATGTTAGCCGTGCGGCTTCATCACTCTTCAGGGAACTTAATTAGCGACCAAACAGTCAGAAACCGCTTGCATGAAGTGAACCTTCATTCCCGAAGACCGCTACGGGTACCACCTATAGCAATGCACAATCGTAGGATTCGATATCAATGGGCTCTTGAACACAGAAATTGGGCAGAAGAACAATGGCGTTTCGTGTGCTTTTCTGATGAGTCTCGTTTTGGTATGAGACCGGATACAAGACGTATACGACACTGGAGAACCCCTGGACGCCAACAGCGATTAAAATCCTGCCAGGAAGTCCATCCTTATAGTGGTGGAACCATCATGGTATGGGCGGGTATTTGGATCGGCGGAAGAACTGAGTTGATTTGGATCAGAGGCAACCTCAACGCTCAAATTTATGCTGAGACGATTGTATCAGACGTCATCGTTCCTCTACAAGTGCAAATCGGTCCCTTATTTCAGTTAATGCATGATAATGCACGACCGCACACCGCAAGAGTTGTAAGACAGACTCTCGCCGCAGCTAACATCAATGTCCTGCCCTGGCCTGCTCAGTCGCCAGACTTGAACCCGATTGAGCATGCATGGGATATGCTACAGAGAAGAGCTCTGCCGAATATGGAGGGTATCCAGTCGCAAGAAGACCTTTTTTTGTTGTTGCAACGAACATGGGCGGCCATTCCACAGCGTGATTTGGATGAACTCATTTTGAGTATGCCAAACCGATGTTCTTGTGTTGTTAGTGTTCGCGGTAGAAACACGGATTATTAATTGTTTAAGTTACCCAATAAAATTTTAAAGAAAACTGTTATTTCAGTCTTTTTTTCGAACTTTAATGTTAGTGGTTCAAATGTCAAAAATCCCTTTATTAGGAAAATGGCAAATTTCTTTATTAATGCAAAGGTGACTTGGTTTATCGTTACTGTGACAAACGAAAACACTTTATTTGATGAATCCTTAAAGAAAATTTTAATTAATATCAATCAGGAGAAAAGTTATTGCAAAAATATATGTTGATCCCTAGACACTTTTGATGTGTGTATGATAATTCTTATTCTGATACAATACTTTCGTCTACAATAAACTTTGCGTAAAAGTAATGTTTTTACCTGGTGTTCATAACTGAAATGAGTTCCCGCAGCACATGGCATGGTGACTAAGCTTCCGTGCACGCACTGGTAGAATTTGTCACAGTCAGTGGAATGAGGCAGAAGCAACTCAATAGTCCAGTCTACTGGGCAACCGTTAGGGTGGGTTTCATATCCGTCACCACCATTGCCAGAGTCGCCGTCCCCATCACCACCACCGGGGCAGCTTCCGTCACAGTTTCCACCGTTTCCAGAGTCACCGTCTCCGTTTCCGTCTCCGTCACCGCCGCTACCACCTTCGAGGGTGCAGTTAGCAATGTGGGGCCATTCGCAACGCTAAAAAGACAAGTAATGTGTTTATTTTGGTAAGCTTTTGGACAGTCATCATTACTATTATTTATTTTTAATTAAAGTTTTTAGACAGGAGTCAAACTATTACATTAGTCAGACATTTATTTGGATTGTTTCTTATTCAAATGTAAGTAATTATGCTAGCTTTACCTGATGTTCAAAGCTAAAGTGAGTTCCCGCAGCGCAGGGCATGGTGACTAAGGCTCCGTGCGTGCACTGGTAGAACTTGTCACAATCGGTGGAGTGAGGCAGAAGCAATTCAATATTCCAGTCAACTGGGCAGCCGTTAGGGTGAGTCTCGTATTCACCGTCTCCGCCACCGTTTCCACCGTCACCGCCTCCTGGGCAGCTTCCGTCACAGTTTCCACCATTGCCAGAGTCACCGTTTCCGTCGCCGTCACCGTTTCCATCTCCGTCACCACCGTTTCCGGAATCGCCGTCACCGCTGCCATCTCCGTCACCGCCTCCTGGGCAGCTTCCGTCACAGTTTCCACCGGTGCCAGAGTCACCGTTTCCGTCACCGTCACCGCTGTCGCCACCGGCGCCTTGGCAGTTGGCTAATTCAGGGTAGGTACAGTTCTAGAATGAAAAAGAATAATTTAAATTTTGAAAGTACGTTTGATGATAGAATGAATGTGTATGTATCTGTGTGTGTTTGTTACTTTTTCACGCCTAAACAGACAAAATTTGGTATGAAAATAGAATCTCGTAGACGATAAAAGGATATCAGTTGCATTATCTGGGTGTGTGTATGACACTACTACTATAACTTGAATGTAACCATACCTGAAGTTCATAGCTGAAATGCGTGTACAGCGCACAAGGCCTCTCCACCGGGTTTCCATGTGTGCACTGGTAGTATTTGTCGCAGTCGTTGTGGGCTAGGAGCAGCTCGATCGTGTAGTCCACAGGACAGCCATTAGCGTTCACCTCGAAGCCGAGGTTTTTAGCTGACTCTTCCTGGGGCCGGCCCTGAGCGAGCGCCAACACTGACAGGAGTATAATCTTTCCTGGAATTGAGAGGGAAATCTTTATTAATAATTTATACAAATATTGTAAAGAGGGGATAATCTTCGGATATCCTGAACCGATTTCGAAAATTCTTTTACCAATAGAAAGCTACATTATTTGTGAGTAAGTATACACATTTTATCCCCATAAGGTGAGTAGAACGGCGGGACGTTAACAGTTTACTTATAAAACTGAAGCTTGTTTGTTAAATTCGCTAATTTATATTACTATAGTTCTTTAACGCGCTTAAAATTAAGGGGCACAGCTACAGAAGTTTGTATGTAATGTACATAGGAATATTAGGATGAGAAAAAAACAATAAAACTACAGCTCATTCCTAGGAAACAATTTTCAATATTCACCCAACAAAAATTCGTGAAATCTAAAAACGCAATACAGTAGCAAAATTAATAATAAAAACATTATTCACACCCAATAAAATGATAAATAAATTCCACGCCAATTACTGATAACTGATATTGATAACATCCTAACAATTTAATCGAAATGAGCTTAGTAAATTGAGTTAATACACTCGACTAATCTCTGGAGTATTTTCAAAGTATGTTTTTCCCCTTAGTGACTAGCTGCGTCCCGTTGTTTTACTCGCGTGAATCCCAATCCCATTGAAATTTTGGGATCTTCTTCTTCTCAGCGTGTCGACTCCAAACAGATAATAACATTTAAATAAAAAATTTAAAAATCCCCCAACACAATTACTTTCAAACCCTCATAACCTTCAAACGGGTCAACCGATTTTCATAAAACATGTCTAAGAACACTCGCACGTAAGTCTTCTTTAATAAAAAAAAAACAAATTGAAATCGGTTCATCCGTTCGTGAGCTATGATGCCACAGACAGACAGATACACACACACAGACACGTCAAACTTATAATACCCCTCTTTTTGCGTCGGGGGTTAAAAAATAAAGGAAATAATGACATTGCTTGTAATTTCGGTATAAAAAGTATCCCATATGTTATTCCTAATTATAAGGAACATGTGTACCAAATTTAATCTAAATCGATACAGTAGTTTTTGCGTGAAAGTGGAAGAAACATCCAAACTCACAAACATACAAACTTTCGCATTTATAATAAATAATAGTAGGATTTGAAGATGTGTTTTATCTGTGATAACTGCAAGACAGTTAATCCTTCCTGTTTTGCTATCTAGATAGCTAGAAGCGTGACTTTGTCTATGCTTGGTGGGGGCTCGTAAGATTTTCAAACACTGCTTTTTTATCTTAGGGCCTAGGATCTTCAAGTAAAGTTCCGAGTAACTCACAAGTTTTGTCTTTGTCACTTGATATAAAGTAAGAAAGAGACAAAATAACTTTACTTGCCGAGTAACTTGAAGATCGAAGAAAATCCTCTTTTTTTAATAGACATGAATTGCAATAACTCTCCTTCCCGAACCTTTATCCCATGTCTATTTGGGGTCGGTTTTCAGTTTAACCAGATTTGGCGGAATGTCAGTATTTTACGTGAAGCGACTGCCATCAGACCTTCACAACCCAGAGGGCTATACGACATTTTTTGGTTAAACCAAATGTTAGACTATTGAGGGCTCTAACTACCCGTAACGACTGTCGATGATGTTAGTACGACAACCGGGACCGACGTCTTTACGTGCCCTCCGAAGCACGGAAACGCTCATGAAATTAAAAGTCATTTTTAGTAATGACCCATCACAGTCATGACGATGCCAGACGTTGCTTAACCGCACAGATCACAAGTGATCCGTGGGTAGCACTGGGCCATGAGCGCTTCCTGAACATGAATTGCAATAACTACTTATGTTAAATATCAAATCTGTAGGTGCTGTAGTTTTTCCGTAAAATGTACCACAAAACTGTATACATGTATTTTAGAAGCGTTAGAAGGGCTTCGCTTCGCTCGCACTAATAACTAGTAGAGTTACCCGGCTTTTCTCGCTTTGATTTTAGCATATATAATTCCTTAATAAAAGTGTTATCTACTGCAAAAAGTTATTTGTTTTTCCTATCTAATTATAGGTAAGTTTTTAGATTAGATAAACCACAACTCTGAATGAATTTGTTGATTAATAAGGCGAGCGAATAGAAGCCCTCCCATCGAAACAATAGGGATGTCGACTGGGTAAACAAAATGAAATTCTAATTAGTCCGTCAGATAGATTTCAAAAAAATATTAGACACGTATTTTTTTGTTTTATCAAATTAATAAAACTGACTTAGTTATAACGCATTAAAGTTCAGGAGTGGGGGTTTCTGACGATGATTATCGGTAAAAATGTACGTAGATGTGACGTCACAGGAGTTTTCTATGCACTATATCGTCTTCATTATTTGTTTGTTTAAAAAAAGAGAAAATACTTGTCCAATATTTTCGCGAAATCTATCTGACGGACTAATTAGATTTTTTTAGTCGACATCCCTATTATTACATTTGAGTTTGTTGCTTTTATTAAAGAAAAAGTATCTTGTTTCATTTTAAGGAGTCTAGATTATGACAAAACTTATAATATAACATTGTTATTGTGTTGAATGAGTGTGTGCGTAGTTTCTGATACCCTAGATACAAGTTACGAACTTAGGGGTCAGTACTGTAATGAGATGATGGAGTGAATGATTATGTTGTGTTATATAATAGAGACGAGTTATATAACATAAGTTCTGTAACTTGTTACATAATGTAGATTCAACTTTAAATCGAAATTCAAAAAGGTAAAATGTGTGGGACTAAAAAATAATTTGAAAATTAAGATTTAAATAAAGTCTTTTAAGTCTTTATGCAATTTCAAATTACTAATATTATTTTCAGCGAAAAGCTAAAATATGAGTAGACACTCAAAGAAGTAGAAGCGAAAAGCTGTCTGTATATTTATTTTAAGCGCTCACGGTAATTTCGTAAAATCAATGCCTTCACTACCAACTTCAAATATTTAAAGACTATTTAATACAAATTAGTTTGCACGTTAATTAAATTAAGTTTTGTTTCATTCAGTCTACTGTTTATGCAAAAATAGTTATTTATGGTACAAGCGAGGTAAGTTGGTGATTACTTCCGAGGCGCTATTGAGGCCCGAGCCGTCAGGCGAGGGGTCTGGAGATAGCCGATGATAGTAATCATCAATACACGCGTGTACCATACAACGTTTTTCAACACATTTGCGAAGAAATTATCATTTTTCGCTAATAAATAAACAGTTTTTCTATTCGCACGAATCCAACACAACAATGGTGATCGGCCAAAGACTAAAAGAATATACTTATTAAAAAAAAACGAATGAATGAATGAATGGAATTGACCATAGACCTTTCAAAAGTAAGGAAACATAGTTGAAATTTGTTTTTAAAATGTAATGACACAATTTTTTTGTTATCGAAACTTTTTAAAAATGAAAGCAATTTAAAAAAACAATCTATAACTCACTAGTGAATAAAATGTGTCATTATTCAACTGTTTTTGCACAAATAAGAGCCCTTTATGAGCAAGTGTGTTGAAAAGTAAGCTTTATTTTTATTAAGCTTTGTATCACTCAGTCTACTGTTTTTTAATATGTTTTATTTAATTATTTACTTATTTAAATCCTGCTTACTTAATATCATCACTTCAGACCAAAGGTCAATTTCGCACAGATGATTTTAGTAAAAAAAAATAATTGCGTAAAAATTAAACACGCGTTTTTTGACACCGGAATTAATTTAAATAAACTATTAAATATTTGCTTTTGTTTCGTAGTTATTAATTTAAATCTTTAATTTATATTTATATGTTTAGTTATGTACATACATATAATCATTCACTCCATCATCTCATTACAGTAACTGACCCCTAACTAAGTTCGTAACTTGTATCTAGGGTATCAGAAACTACGCACACACACACACCCAGACCGAGACGAACATTTGTAGTTCACACAAATATTCACCGCGCACGGGAATCGAGCCCGCAACCTTACGGATGGCAGTCCGGCATGGTGACTACTCTGCCATCGAGGTCGTCAAATCGGTCGGTTTTGTTTTTTAGTTTTAAATAAATATTTTTTACGTTTCAAATTTTGATTTTTAATATCCAAATCAAAAACTCACCTAACATTTTATTAAGCGTCAATTGAAGACGCCTTTTCAAAATTTCCGAAAAAATATCACACACTGTCTTACAACCTTGCTCAGCACTAATTATGTTCGAAATGACAACTGATTTCATTTATATACAATAGTTTAAAAGATACAACACACGATAAGATTGATTTCAATTAATTTGATTAAGACAAAGTGTGTTTAATACCGTTTTAGGAACTCATTTTGTTTGGTGAAAACCTTTTTGATTACGTTAATCCTATCTTTACGTGGTACAAAATAAAGCCACTCCCACTATTTGTATAAATAACTTAAAATAATCATTCCCTCCATCATCTCATTATAGTAACTTACCCTTAAGTTCGTAACTTGTATCTAGGGTATTAGAAACTACGCACACACTCATTCACACACACACCCAGACTGAGACAAACATTTGTGGTTCACACAAATATTCACTCCGCACGGGAATCGCAATCATTACACATTTTAAACTACGAAAACTCAATTTCTTCTCATACTCAATTCAAGGCCAAAGTCTTTATGATATGTATGTATAAGTCCTTCAGACTTAATCTACATATGTGGCGCTAAGAGTAGTTCTAGACTACCCCTAAGCCACAAACATTAATATTTTATAGGGAAATATAGCTATCCCTAGTAAAGGAATTGAGTAGATAGAAATGCCTGTCTAATTATTGTTCGTGCTTTCGCGATATTCCTACAATTACCGCGAAAATTGTTCGAAGTTATACTATAAATATTTGAAAATATTTAAATTCTATTCGTTCGTTTTTTTTAATAAGTACATATATTCTTTTAGTCTATGGCCGATCACCATTGTTGTGTTGGATGCGCGCGAATAGAAAAACTGTTTATTTACTCTTATTAGCGAAAAATTATATTTAATTATCATTTTCTTCGCAAGTGTATTGAAAAACGTTGTATGGTACACGCGTGTATTGATGATTACTATCCTCGGCTATCTTCAGACCCTCGCCTGACGGCTCGGGCCTCAATAGCGCCTCGGAAGTAATCACCAACTTACCTCGCTTGTACCTTAAATAACTATTATGGTACAAGCGAGTGAAGTTGGCGAATACTCACGAGGCGAGGGTCTGAAGATAGCCGAGGATAGTAATCATCAATAGACGCGTGTACCATACAACGTTTTTCAACACATTTGCGAAGAAATTATCATTTTTCGCTAATAAATAAACAGTTTTTCTATTCGCGCGCATCCAACACAATAATGGTGATCGGCCATAGACTAAAAGAATAATTATACCTACTTATTAATAAAAAAATCGAATGAATGGAATCGACCATAGACCTACCAAAAGTAAGGCAACATAGTTGAAGTTTGTTTTTAAAATGTATGGACACATGTTATTTTTTGGTATCGAAACTTTTTTAAAACTAAACAATTTAAAAAAAAAAACTATAACTCACTAGTGAATCAAGTGTGTCATTATTCAACTGTTTTTGCACAAATAAGAGCCCCTTTATGAGCAAGTGTGTTGAAAATAAATATTATTATAAGGAACCAAATAACTAATAGATAATCATATATTTTTGCGATATTTACGGTAAGCTAGTTATTATCACCAATGATAAGACACCGTTCAAAGAAAGAAAATGTATATTTTATAATGATAGTTATCTTTTATTATTTGCACTTAGAATATTAATTGATATAAGTATCTACACGAAATTATTTTTAAAATTATACTTAGTAAATAGTTATTTTTAAATTTTTATCTTTATTAAGAATTCAGGACTGACACGTGGGATTAAACACGTTTTGAATAATAAATAAAATACCGAGAATTGAGTATTAAAATGAACAGCAAGTGTGGAACTCCTTGCCAGCTTCTCTGTTCCCTGAAACATACAATCTGAGTCTCTTTCATATATTAAAACCTCTTTGAAAGAGACCCAGATTGCAATCTTAATAAAAAAGAAGATATGTCATATTTTCTAAACTAATATTATGAAGAGGAAAGATTTGATTGTTTGTTTGTAACGAATAGGCTCCTCAAACTACTGAACCGATTTTAAAAATTATTTTACTAATGGAAAGCTAATTTATCAGTGCGTGCCATAGGCTGTATTTTATCCCCGTATTCCCACGGGAACGGGAACTACGCGGGTGAAACCACGGAGCGCTAATAGACTTTTTATATGGAGAGAAGAAAATATGACACATTTTTCTCACATATCCTAAGTACTAATATCATAAAGCCGAATGTTTGTGAGTATGGATGTTTAGATGTGTGGATGTTTGTTCCTCTTTCACGCAAAAACTACTGAATGGATTTTAATGAAATACGGTACAGATGTTCCTTATACCAAGGAATAACACATAGGATACTTTTTATCCCAAAACTACCACGGTATAAGGTTCTACGCGGGTAAAGCTGCGGGGCACAGCTAGTTTATTATAATTTTTTTAGAAACATAACAGTGCTTTTATTGTATTGTATCTACATTAGAAATAAGAAAAGGTAATTCTAAGATAAAATGGACAGATTGTGTATCTTCCTAACCATTGGATAGGTTCTAGGAAAAAAACCTAATAAAACTAGGAATTAAACGGGAAAAATCGTTAGGTAGAGGTAGTTTTCTCTAGTAGCCTCTATTTTACTTTCTTTATTATTTGTGTGATCCACAAATGGGATTGGGCGGGGCACGTTGTCCGCATGCACCCCGACAGATGGGCAAAGTTAGCAACTCAATGGACTCCAGAAGACGGACGCCGGTACCGAGGCCGTCCCAAAAAAAGATGGCGAGACGAGTTGGACGCGTACAGAAGCGATTGGCCTACGGTGGCAGAAGATAGACAGGAGCAGTGGGATAATATAGGTTAATATAATAAAACAAATGTTTATCTCGGTCTGTGCGTATGAATGTGTGTCCGTAGTTTGTGATACCCTAGATACAGGTAATGAACATAGTTAGGGGTCAGTCGGTGTAATGAGGTGATAGAGGGATCCACAAATGTTTATCTCGGTCTGTGTGTATGAATTTGTGTGTCCGTAATTTGTGATACCCTAGATACAGGTAATGAACATAGTTAGGGGTCAGTCGGTGTAATGAGGTGATAGAGGGATCCACAAATGTTTATCTCGGTCTGTGTGTATGAATGTGTGTCCGTAGTTTGTGATACCCTAGATACAGATGATGAACATAGTTAGGGGTCAGTCGGTGTAATGAGGTGATAGAGGGATCCACAAAAGTTTATCTCGGTCTGTGTGTATGAATTTGTGTGTCCGTAATTTGTGATACCCTAGATACAGGTAATGAACATAGTTAGGGGTCAGTCGGTGTAATGAGGTGATAGAGGGATCCACAAATGTTTGTCTCGGTCTGTGTGTATGAATGTGTGTCCGTAGTTTGTGATACCCTAGATACAGGTAATGAACATAGTTAGGGGTCAGTCGGTGTAATGAGGTGATAGAGGGATCCACAAATGTTTATCTCGGTCTGTGTGTATGAATATGTGTGTTCGTAGTTTGTGATACCCTAGATACAGATGATGAACATAGTTAGGGGTCAGTCGGTGTAATGAGGTGATAGAGGGATCCACAAAAGTTTATCTCGGTCTGTGTGTATGAATTTGTGTGTCCGTAATTTGTGATACCCTAGATACAGGTAATGAACATAGTTAGGGGTCAGTCGGTGTAATGAGGTGATAGAGGGATCCACAAATGTTTATCTCGGTCTGTGTGTATGAATGTGTGTCCGTAGTTTGTGTGGGTTCAGTTGCTATGATAGAGTAATAACTAAATATGATCTTATAATTGTTTGATTACAAGAAATATATTTAATTGGTTTCAACATGAAGTGACGGGGAATTAACGTGAAGTTAAATTAGGCGTGTGATTGATCAAATCATCAAACTTTTAATTTCATGAGCATTTCCGTTCTTCGGAGGGCACGTAAAGCCGTCGGTCCCGGCTGTCGTACTAACATCATCGACAGTCGTTACGGGTAGTTAGAGCCCTCAAAAGTCGAACATTTGGTTAAACCAAAAAATGTCGTATAGCCCTCTGGGTTGTGAAGGTCTGATGGCAGTCGCTTCACGTAAAATACTGACATTCCGCCAAATCTGGTTAAACTGAAAACCGACCCCAAATAGACATGGGATAAAGGTTCGGAAAGGAAGATAAACCTTTTTTTACACGCTTTTTTATAATTCACAATTTAATGAACCACGCCCACAAGAAAATATCACTTTCTTATTAATTCATTCAAAGTCATTCTTTATTTTATCTTTATCATTAAAGCTACTGCGTTTTATTTAAATCGGTACTTCCCGTGAATGTGTTACAAGAGTATAAACAATACGTTTATAATCCTTTCCAGCATTTACTAGATTATACTATATAAGTTATTATATTATTAAATATTATACATATACATAATCACTACATAGTATAAAACAAAGTCGCTTTCTCTGTCCCTATGTATGCTTTTAGATCTTTAAAACTACGCAACGGATTTTGATGCGGTTTATTTTAATAGATAGAGTGATTTAGTGGCTTTTATCCCCATATTCTTACGGGAACGGGAACTACGCGGGTGAAACCGCGGGGCGCCGCTAGTATATCTATATATATAAAAGAAAGTCGTGTTAGTTACACTATTAATAACTTAAGAACGGCTGAACTGATTTGGCTGAAAGTGTGATTGGTAGGGAGGTAGCTTAGAACCAGGAAAAGAACATAGGATTTTTATCCCAAAAATTACACGGGAACGGGTACTACGCGAGCGAAACCGCAGGCTAGTAATAATATTATTATGAGATTTTTTTTTGTTTCTTTGCAACGAATAGGCTCCGAAACTACTGAACCGATTTCAAAAATTCTTTCACCATTAGAAAGCTACATTCACTCTGAGTAACATAGATTATTTTATCCCAGTGTTTCCACTGGTATGGGAACCACGCGAGTGAAACCGTCAGACGCCGCTAGTATTAAAATTGAATTTACTTTTATAGTATATTGAATTAATGCATTTAAAATTTTCGCCACAGCCAGGACTTGAACCCGGAACTATGCTAGACCGGAGCACCGCTCGTTCCAATTGAGCTACCGTGGCTTCAACGCGACTGTCATTTTTCAAAATATTTATACAAAAATATCTTTTCAACACACTTGCTCATAAAGGGGCTCTTATTTGTGCAAATCAGTTGAATAATGACATGTTTTATTCACAAGTGAGTTATAGATTTGTTTTTAAAAAAGTTTCGATACCAAGAAAAATCGTGTACTTACGTATTTTAAAAACAAACTTCAACTATGTTGCCTTACTTTTGGTAGGTCTATGGCCGATCATCATTGTTGTGTTGGATGCACGCGAATAGAATAACTGTTTATTTATTAGCGAAAAATGATATTTTGTTATTATTTTCTTCGCAAGTGTGTTGAAAAACGTTGTATGGTACACGCGTGTATTGATGATTACTATCCTCGGCTATCTTCAGACCCTCGCCTGACGGCTCGGGCCTCAATAGCGCCTCGGAAGTAATCACCAACTATACTCGCTTGTATTGTACCATAAATAACTATTAATAAATATGTGTATTCGTTGTATAAAGTCCATAGTACAAACTGCTTAGTTTAGGCCTAATGACTAAGTACTTGTGTTTTTAGTGGATATATTATCTACAAGATCAATCAAGAATATGTTAGATACAGACCTATGTTCATCAATATATTTAGTTTTACTTATATTCATACTTATTTATATCGGATTTTATGATAATGAGCTGATAGATAGCCTACTCAGAGAAGCCTCAAAATAATGATTGAATAATACCATGCCGGACTGCCATCCGTAAGGTTGCGGTGTGTGTGTGAATGAGTGTGTAAGCTTCGAGCTTAGTTAGGGGTCAGTTACTATAATGAGATGATGTAGTGAATGATTTATTTTTATTTATAACTAGCGGCCCACCCCGGCTTCGCACGGGTCCAATTTTCCCATTGATTTCCCATATTTTTTTTTACATAAGAACCTTCTCCTGATCATAAAAAATACAACAAAAAAAGAATTAGCGAAATTGGTCCAGGCGTTGTTGAGTTATGCGCTTACCAACACATTTTGCGATTCATTTTTATATTATAGATTTATATTATAGATTATTCACTCCATCATCTCATTACATCAAATTTTGAGTTTTGAGTAACCTTACTTGAAGGTCGTGAAATAGATCTTAAGTCTTCACTTTATATAAAGTAAGAAAAAGACAAAACCAACTTTACTTGGTGAGTAACGTTACTTGGAGGTCGTGAAATAGACCCTAAGTCTTCACTTGATATAAAGTAAGAAAGAGACAAAACCAACTTTACTTGGTGAGTAACGTTACTTGGAGGTCGTGAAATAGATCCTAAGTCTTCACTTGATATAAAGTAAGAAAAAGACAAAACCAACTTTACTTGGTGAGTAACGTTACTTGGAGGTCGTGAAATAGGCCCCAAGTCTTCACTTGATATAAAGTAAGAAAGAGACAAAACTAACTTTAATTGGTGAGTACTTGAAGGCCCGTGAAATAGGCCCTAAGTCAAAATTCAGGTAGATAATTAGGTAATTAAAATAACAATTATCTTGTCTTTAATAGATTTTAACGATAATAAGTACATGATACCATAATTGATTGAATTACGTATCTCTAAGATTAGAATCACATCATTTTAAAATTTGTTACATTACTAGTTCCCTGCGACTTCATTTTCGTAAATTTTAATAATTTTGGGAAATAAAATACATTTTACTAGGGCCGCCCCGCAGTTTCACCCGCGTAGTTCCCGTTCCCGTAGGAATATGGGGATAAAATTATGCTAAAAACCTTCCCACTGAATCACTCTATCTATTAAAACAAACCGCATCAAAATCCGTTGCGTAGTTCTAAAGATCTAAGCATACATAGGGACAGAGAAAGCGACTTTGTTTTATACTATCCGAATAGAGCATTTTTTCTTCTGGCCGCCACTTTTGATTTTGGGCCAAAAATGTATGAAAGGCGGAGGATGTCCTTTGGTGGAGATTTTATTATGGCCAGGAACAACACATCATAGGATTATTTTTAATCCAAAACTCCATTGATCACAAACAATACATACATACTCAAATTATTATAATTAACGGGATATTTACCATGTATATTATTTTAGAGTTTCCAGTCCAACAGTTCATCCGTGCTCATGGCGCTTGTAACAGCGTCGAAATATCGGAAACTCGAAACAAATATACCATGATAACTATAAAAAAAATTCAAATTCAAATGTATTTATTGCGAATAAGGGTTACAATATGGTGTTACAGCTAATACTTAAATTAGGAATCTCTTTATTCTACCTTACATGAGGCATGCAATATGTTTTAGGTACTTATATAAATATTTATATCCTTAAGTATGCAACTAAAACAATATTAATGAATACAAAAGTAACAAAATTCATACAATCTTAATAAACAAAACAAATAACAACAATAAAAAAAAAACATACATATCAATTAATTAGATTTATTAATTTGTTGACACAATTCTTAGATTTCGACAGAAGTATTAAGATTAAACAATAATTTCTTTGAATCACACAATTTAATTGGGATTAATGTCAAATCAAATATTTATCAATATTTGAAATACACAAAATGCTCTGTTCTCGGAATAAAGGAAATGATTATTATTTATTGATAATTTAAATCCCAAATAATTAATTTAATTCGTACCAACATCATCGACAGTCGTTACGGGTAGTTAGAGCCCTCAAAAGTCTAACATTTGGTTTAACCAAAAATGTCGTATAGCCCTCTGGGTTGTGAAGGTCTGATGGCAGTCGCTTCACGTAAAATACTGACATTCCGCCAAATGTGGTTAAACTGAAAACCGACCCCAAATAGACATGGGATAAAGGTTCGGGAAAGAAGAACTATATCCTAAATAATAAGTACTTACTTAGACCAAATACTTAGAAAACCTTAAATTAACATAACATAACATAATCATTCACTCCATCATCTCATTACAGTAACTGATCCCTAACTAAGTCCGTAACTTGTATCTAGGGTATCAGAAACTACGCACACACTCATTCACACACACCCAGACTGAGCAAACATTTGTGGTTCACAAAAATATTCACCCCGCGCGGGAATCGAATCCGTGTAAATCCTAATCCCGTGGGAATTTTGGGATAAAAAGTATTCTATATGTTATTCCTAGTTATAAGGAACATCTGTACTAAATTTCATTTAAATCGGTTCAGAAGTTTTTGCGTGAAAGAGTAACAAACATACTTACTTACTTCATATATTTATAACTAGCGGCGTCTCGCGGTTTCACCCGCGTGGTTCCCGTTCCCGTGGGAATACGGGGATAAAATATAGCCTTTGTTACTCAGGGTGAATGTAGCTTTCTAATGATAAAATAATTATTAAAATCGGTCCAGTACTTTTTCTGCCTTATTTGCGTTGCATTTTTAGTCTGGTTTAGCACTAAACCAAGTTTTACAATCTTGAATACTGTCAAAGTGACAGATTTGACTGACAAGGTGTCAAATGCTTCCCAGGTTTTGTTAAACCATTTCTGCCTTATTTGCGTTGAATTTTTAGTCCGGTTTAGCACTAAACCAGGGTTTACAATCAATTTTGAATACTGTCAAAGTGACAGATTTGATTGACAAGGTGTCAAATGCTTACCAGGTTTTGTTAAACCATTTCTGCCTTATTTGCGTTGAATTTTTAGTCCGGTTTAGCACTAAACCAGGGTTTACAATCAATTTTGAATACTGTCAAAGTGACAGATTTGATTGACAAGGTGTCAAATGCTTACCAGGTTTTGTTGGACCGGACTAAAAATGCAACGCAAATAAGGCAGTTAGAGTTTATTCGTTACATACAAAAATACAAATCTTTCCTCTTTATAATATTAGTGTAGAAGTGTAGATAATTCTACTTACTTAATATATTTAGTAAGATATCATTTTTTTTATTAGAAATAGTTTTGAAAAGCACTCAGTGATAATTTTAATGTATACATAAAAAGATAATTTATTGTTTATTTCCTATTTTGCTAATCACGCTAATATTGTCACGGCGAAAGTTTGTGAGTTTGTATGTTTGTTACTTCTTCACGTCTGGGAAGGTTCATATCTGACGGAACATGCGTCGCGTATTATCGGTCGCGTAACGCCAGAACAGACAAATGTATAGAAAAACACTTGTATTGACCGTTCACACTTAACGCACTAACGTATAATCGGTTGAGTGTCTTCTGGCGTTACGCGACCGATAATACGCGACCAGGGCGACCTCCCACAGCGCCTGTGTGCAAAACCTATGAAGCGCCTCTTTTTTCACGAATCTTCACAGTCACGGTCCGGGGGGGGGGGGGGGGGGGGGTTTGATACATGGTTACGAAAACGCTACTCAGCGAGCTAACTAGGCAGCACCTCATGCGATGTACTTGGCTTGGGCGTCGCTGGGGCCTGAGTGTAGGCTATATTTTATCCCGGTATACCCACGGGAAAGAGAACTACGCGGTGAAACGCTGGTGTAACAAAAATAATTTGGATGGCGGCCATGAATGTCAGATATGAACCTTCCCTAAACGTTTGGAGCGATTTATATGAAATTTGGTACAGATGTCCCTTATAACTAGGAATAACACATAGGATACTTTTTATCCCAAAATTCTCACGGGATAAGGTTCCACACGGGTAAAACCGCGGGTCACAGCTACTCATTTCATACAATTTTTTTAGCTAATAGTAGGAATTTGTCATAGTGTACAAATACTATTTAATTAATTTTTAATAAAAGATCTTGATAATATTTAAAAGCTTGCCGATAACTTTAAGAACATTATTAGTGTGATTGATAGATTCAGATAAGTTATTTTTTTATATGATTTTTATCTTGAGATAGAACAAATCTGAGAAAACGTAGTACTATTTTTTATTATTAAACGAAATGTACGTCATTGTTCATAATTAATATCTTATTACGGGATATATTTACACGTACCTATAAGTCGAATCCCTCGACTAGTTTCAGCCACGTCCGGTGGCCATCATCAGGAGGATGAGTGCGTCTCGAGCGACGGCGTCTCGCTCTGCACTCTTCGTCTGGTCGAGGGATTCGACTTATAGGTACGTGTAAATATCCCGTAAAAAGATATTAATTATAAATTCTTAGAAGGTCTTACAGCCCATTGTTGACCGCGGATTCCTTGCGATCTTTAGGGTTAAGCAACTTTTGGTATGGTCATAAGTGATAGGTGGCCGTTACCGAAGTCGCTTATACTAAACTAGCTATTGCCCGCGTGGAATAATGACTTCCGGCAGAATTTGGGTTTTCCCCTTTTTCTCCCACTAGGGGGGCAATTTCCAATAATCCTCTCTAAGTGGTAGCCTACTCCCCCCAACACGTGCCATTCAGCGCTCTACGACCAGTAGTTTCGGCTGTGCGTTGTCTGTCAGTCGGTAACGAAAGAGTTTGATGCAGCAGAATCCCGCGGGATTTCTACCACGACACTTGTTTGCCCCCTGTAATGTTGAATGTATTGCTCTTAGGAGCCTTCTTCGATATAATCTTTCATATTATTTGCGGTCAGCCTGCGTTATGAAAATCTTATAAGGTGTAAAAACGGGGATTATTTTCTCAATATGTTAGTCTTTTTCGCCCCCAGAGTTAAATGTCAAAATACGCCTAAATATATTCACTCGCGACTTGAAAAGACCCAGATTGTATGTTTCAGGGAACAGAGAGGCTGGCAGGGAGTTCCACACTCTTGCTATTCGCATTATAAAGGTGGTCGCGAAACGCTTAGTGCGAGCTTGTGGAACATCTTCCATGTATGGGTGACGTTTAACCGTATATCTCAAATGAAGATGCTTTCATTTACCCTCTTTTTTAACCCCCGACGCAAAAAGAGGGGTGTTATAATAAGTTTGACGTGTGTGTGTGTGTGTGTGTGTGTATCTGTCTGTCTGTGGCATCATAGCTCCCGAACGCATGAACCGATTTCAATTTAGTTTTTTTTTGTATTACAGGGGACTTACGTGCGAGTGTTCTGAGACATGTTTGATGAAAATCGGTTAACCCGTTTAAAAGTTATGGGAGTTTGAAAGTAATTGTGTTGGGGGTTTTTTAAAAATTTAATTTAATATGCTACACTACAATATATCCTAGTGATCCATTGAAAAGTTACATTTGGGGTTGCGTTTCTTAGAGGACGCAATTTTATTTTTTTGATGTGTAAGGGGGGTAAGTGTAAAGCTAAAATCAAGTTTGTGGGGTCGCCACCCTTGTCCCACGGCCGCCATCTTGAAAATAGGGGTTGAAACGGTTTTTACGATATATCTCTTAAACTATTTATCTGATAAAAAAATTTTTTTAACGTTTTTTGTTGCAAATTAAATTCTCTATAACTTTGGTCCAGTAATTTATAAATAAAAAAGTTATAAGTGAAAATGTTCAGAAATTCGAGAAAAAAAATATATTTTTCGATATAACTTTTTTTTATCATTTTACGAAAAAACGATATCAGACCATTTTTGCAGATCGTTTTTTCGACAACTTTTATATGCAACATTTTTTCATTAAGCCAATAGCTAAGGTTTTACAGCGCTCCGAAGTGAGTACTATTTTTCAGTACTCTTAACTATACATATTTTATACGTGGGTACTAATAATGTGTCATCAGTTTTTATTTTTTTTATTTTGTTATTATAATTCTTTTAATTAGTAATTTTGCAATGTTATTATTAATTAATTATTGACTCTTTTCCTCACCACCCACGAGGTAGAGTCTGGAGGCAATGTCACAATGACATTTGTTACGAGGATACCGCTGCAGCACACTCAGGCACGGTAGAAAGAGTGGGAGATACTAGTTCCTCTCCCTTCCCCTCGATCTTACGCTTTTTCGATCAGCATCACGTGACCCTGACGCGAGTTTGAAAGTTTTTACCCATACAAAAAAAAGTGCTCAGCGCCGCTAAAGAAGTTTTCACTTCAAAAAAAGAATAGTACAGTAAGAGAGGTTAGAAATAATGATAATAATAATAGCAGCTTTTCTTTTGTTCCCTAATGGTCGCTTGGGTATTTTCTACCTGGACAGCATTCTCGGTAATTTTTTTCTCGAATTTCTGTACATTTTCACTTGTAACTTTTTTATTTATAGTTTTACGACAAAAAATTACTGGACAAAAGTTATAGAGAATTTAATTTGCAACAAAAAACGTTAAATTTTTTTTTATCAGATAAATAGTTTAAGAGATATATCGTAAAAACCGTTTCAACCCCTATTTTCAAGATGGCGGCCGTGGGACAAGGGTGGCGACCCCACAAACTTGATTTTAGCTTTACACTTACCCCCCCTACACGTCAAAAAAATAAAATTGCGTCCTCTAAGAAACGCAAGGTAAGGCCTAAAAAATGTAACATTTCAATGGATCATAGGGAATAAACTCTTTGTGTGCCGGACGGAGCTGACAAAAACATTTTCAAGTCTGCATTTTCTTCGAAACTTGTCACAATAAAAAACAGATTTAGAAATACGGTGAAACCGTAAAGGTACCACTTTATCTACGCATTAAAGGATTTGCCTGAACGATTGCATTCGTTATCTTAACATTTTAATGTTTACTCATACATTATTGTAAATGATAACGAAATAAATAAACATCCGGACACATATCACACGTCGACATCTAGCACCTACCTACTTAACTAAACATAGCTTATATAACATAACATAGCTTATATTGTCATTTCTTTTCCATTCACAGGACTATTAAGGAGTCCCGGTCTTTTGGAAGGCTAGTATGGGGCCAAAGCCAACACATGGAAGCCCATTGACATATTTAATCTTGTGTAAAGGATGCACAATCCGGCGACTATCCCTGTATAACACTATAAAATGCATTCAAGGACAGTCCCCGGTTCTGCTGGGACTATTGCAAATATATGGAAAACTACGACTGGGTTATGGGAATGGGATGTTTAATGGACTGGATATTGGGGAACTATGGGGACTATGACACCCGCCGATACAATGCTATAAACATGTACGAAGTGGCGGATGGATACTTGCCAGCTCTATAACTGGGCCCCCAAACAAGTCGCTCGAGTCGCAACAAGGGGGCAACAAGAAACGATATATATTATTATAATCAGCGTCAGATAAAAGGCAGGTACCCCCTTGCTGCAGGGAGGCGACGAAGGGCCTTCCAGGCCCATCAGCCGCCCTAATCGAGGCCTGCGGCGGTGCGCCTTCACCGGCCCACTGCACGCACGTATAGGCCTCGAGGTTGAAAGCGTGCAAAATGCACGCTAAGCCGGGATGGAGTTCATTCGTCCAGGGACATACTGTCCCGGAGGAGAAGCTCTGTAGAGAGCTCAGCGCCGCCGGCGTAGCGGATGTGCGGCCCGCTTACCGCTGCACCGGCACTCAGCGCCCAGGCGATGTCGCCCCCGGGGGTTTTAGTGGGTAGGACCTCCACCCCTCCATCTTGGTGGAAGGGGAGTCCCACATACCCCGCTGCTGCGGCGCGGGGATGCGTCAACGCATTTCCCCCGGGTCAGAAAAAAGGTACCTCCTTGGTAATGCGCAGTTTGGTATTGCCAACCAAGTGACGGTACCATTTATCTGACGCTGACCGTACTATGGGTGCTAGAAAACATTTAGAGGCCTCTTCTTCTTATACTAAACCTTTATCCCATGTCTATTTGGGGTCGGTTTTCAGTTTAACCAGAATTGTCTGAATGTCAGTATTGTACGTGAAGCGACTGCCATCATGTCACAGTTTTCGTTGCCACACTCCTCCGAAACGGCTTGACCGATTCTCATGAAATTTTGTGACCATATTCAGTAGGTCTGAGAATCGGCCAACATCTATTTTTCATCCCGAAATTCCCACGGGAACGGGAACTACGCGTGTGAAACCGCGGGGCGCAGCTAGTAATACATAAAATAGTTTTGTACTAATAGTGGAAATATCATAACCAGTCTTCCGAAAACGGGCATTTTGCATCTCAGAGCCCCTGCCTGATGGCATTTTCTGCCAGTCGATCTTAGGGTGATGAAGGGATAAAATGTGGTAGATGCACAACGATAATACGTAATCACAACGCTTGGTGATTTGAGATCAACCTTAGACAGACACACAAACATTCTCAATTCACAAGAGGTTAAAAACTAAAGTGCGTGCTGGTATTTTCCTATAATTAATCAAAAATCATCATTAACGATATTATCAATAATTAATTGATACAAACAATAATGTAGTAGCTTAATCAGCGAGTGATTATCATTTTTATCTTTTCTATAAAAGATGGTTATCGTTCAGTTAGTAATAAGTTTATTTTTAATTTTCCGTTGAACTAAGAAAACAAACAAAAATAAACTGACTTTCTTATTCAAAAAAGAATTGAGAAAAATTGAGACTTGGAATTCTTATTTGGAAGCCGAATATAATGAAAGCTATACTTTTTATAGTTATCACGGTTATTAGCACTCAAATTATTATGATTAACGGGATATTTACCATGTATATTATTTCTTTCGAGTTTCCGATATTTCGACGCTGTGATGAACTCAGTGAGGAGTTCATCCGTGATCATGGCGCTTGCAACAGCGTCAAAATATCGGAAACTCGAAAGAAATAATATACATGGTAAATATATTTAGGGGTCAGTTACTATAATGAAATGATATAGTGAATGATTATGTTATGTTGTTATGTTATATACTTTCAGATTAAAAACTTAATAAATTGTTTAGTTAAAGAGTAGAAAGAAAGAAAAAACTAAAGTACTATCTGTGTCATGCGATTTGAAATGCGTAGATACCATGGGAATTTCGGGATTAAAAGTTCTCATAAAAGATCCTATGGGATTTGTAGGGATAGTGAGATAGGACGCATCAAAATGAAAAACATAACCGAATAGAAAATTTTATTCGGTTTTGAAGTCAGGATAAAATGTGTTTTATTAAACTTGCAAGGAAGTTGTTAATTGTTTTGATGTTTGTTTTTGATAACAGCGCCATCTATCAAAACTCAGTAGAACTAAAACACGAAACGCCAGTAACAACATGCAATTAAGTTAGTTCGTCAAATCTTAACTAGGTGGCGTTAGTAGTATCAAAACCAGAGAAGTTTAAGTAAATTTCAATATAAACTACTACTCTATAAAATACTACTATTCATATAAAATTTAAAAATAAATGTGTATTACATAATTAACATATTTTACACAAAAAAATGTATTAAAAACATAATTCTAAAGAATTATTTTTTCCGAATTTCTGCTACTCACCGCTAGATGGCGTTACTCGCTCCAAAAGTTCGCAACCTATAAACTTTTGCGCGGTTTAAGACGAAGACGAATTATAAATACAATAATATTTTGAGGGGACAAAACAATAAGATTTGCGATTCAGTATGCGCTCCTGTGTAGTCTGCCGAGCGGAATAATATTATAATCCGATAGCTAAACAGATGTTTACTCCGCAAATCTTATTATAACCAGAGGGTGATTTGGGAATTATTTTAAAAAATAACAAAAGAGTTTTTAGTAAGATTTGTGTTAGACAAGATTGTTTTGTTTAATTATTGGACATTGTTGATAATTTATCTATTAATTTTGATTTATTTACTTTAATGGTCTATGTAAGTAAGTAATAATACAATTGATTCAAAAATTTCAATTAAAATTCTATATACTTACTAACAGCGCCCCGCGATTTTACTCACGTAGTTCCCATCCCCGTGGAAATACATGGCTAAATATATCCTATGTCACTCGCTGATAATATGGCTTTCCATCAGTGAAAGATTTTTTAAATCGGTTCAGTAGTTTCGGAGCCTATTCGTTACAAACAAGTCTTTTTCTTTACAATATTAGTATAGACTAGCAGCGCCCCGCGGTTTTACCCGCGTAGTTTCCGTTCCCGTGGGAATACGGGGATAAAATGTAGCCTATGTTACTCAGGGTGAATGTAGCTGTTCTAATGGTGAAAGAATTATTGAAATCGGTTCAGTAGTTTCGGAGCCTATTCGTTACAAACAAACAAAAAAACAAACAAACAAATCTTTCCTCTTTACAATATTAGTATAGATAACTTATTCTGCCTTATTATTTAATCATTTTTGAGGTAACACTGTGTTTTTTTCCATGTCTAACAAATGATTTGCCAAAATGTGTAGTTTCTGATACCCTAGCTAGATACAAGTTACGAACTTAGTTAGGGGTAAGTTACTGTAATGAGATGATGGAGTGAATGATTATAAAAAAAAACGTACGCACGCCCTGTAAAACGACTTCACTAATTTGGTTAATTCATGAGGAAATAAATAAATTCTTGTATAGTAAGCTGTAAACAATACTTAATCTGCCTACAAATTATAGATACTTAAGTACATCTTGATTCTCTCCATTGAACTAACATCCCCATAAAGAGAAAGGCACGGGGTAGAGTGGTTTATTAACTAAACAAAAACAAATTATCAAAATTGTTTATTCGTAATTGTTTACTGCATCTTTTTGTCATATCTATAATATTCTATCTAATATATAAAATTCTCGTGTCACAGTTTTCGTTGCCATACTCCTCCGAAACGGCTTGACCGATTCTCATGAAATTTTGTGAGCATATTCAGTAGGTCTGAGAATCGGCCAACATCTATTTTTCATCCCGAAATTCCCACGGGATAGGGAACGGGAACTACGCGTGTGAAACCGCGGGGCGCAGCTAGTACATATATAAAAATCAATTGCTGTTCGTTAGTCTCACTAAAACTCGAGAACGGCTGAACGGATTTATCTTATCTTGGTTTTGAAATGTTCGTGGAGGTATAGGGAAGGTTTAAAAGGTGAGAAAAAATCTAATATAGAGATGTCGACTGGGTAAACAAAATTAAATTCTAATTAGTCCGTCAGATAGATTTCGAAAAAATATTAGACACGTATTTTTTTTGTTTTATCAAATTAATATAACTGACTTAGTTATAACGCATTAAAGTTCAGGAGTGGGGGCTTGTGACGATAATTCTTGGTAAAAAATGTATGTAGCTGTGACGTCACTCGAGTTTTTATGCTCTATATCGTCTTAATTATTTGTTTGTATGAAAAAAGAGAAAATACGTGTCCAATATTTTTGCGAAATCTATCTGACGGACTAATTAGATTTTTTTGTCAACATCCCTATTGCCGGGAACACGGGAACAGGTACTACGCGGGTGAAACCGCGGGGCACAGCTTTTTGTTGTGTTCATAATAATCGGGGTCGTCTTCTTTGCGTGTCGACTCATATTTTCGAGGACCAGAACTCGGCCACCGATATGGAACTATCAGTGGCCTTGTAAAGGTCCTCGCGTGTGCAGGTGTAGGGACACGCACTGCAAGTTATTGGCCGTTGAGTCGTGGTGGAAGGATCGGCTAGTCTGGGGTTTTATGTCCTGCAGTGGAGTGCAGTAGGTTGATGATGATAATTGCACGGATAATTTGACATGGTTTATGTGAATGAAAATTTTTGAAAACACGACTACCATCAGACCTTAACAATGCTGAAAGCGATACGTCATTTTTTGGTTAAACCAAACCTTAACTCTGAATGCGTAGATACGACATTTTTGGTTAAACTAAATATTTGACATTTGAAGGCTCAAAACCTTAACATGCCAGCAAGCAACAAATATGTATATTAAACTTTTGAAAACCCAAACTATATATTTATTTATCCTTTAAAACCGTAAAAGAAAAACTTTAAAACCAACAAAATGGCGAAACACGTTGTAAATTGTTTTCATTCGTACTTATAACAATAAGTGAAATTTAAAAGCTTTGAGTTAACGCCACAGGACGAAGTTATGCACAAACAAACACACATTCATTTTTTTATTATTATAAACGTTAAAATAAATCTAAATTCAGACAATTAATATTAAAATTAAATGTTAAAAAAACATGTGGCACTCGGGGACTGCCGCGGTAAAGCTATTATACAATTTTATCAAATAATTGTTTTTTTTTTTTGTATTGCAATCCTAACCTTAGAAATTTTGATGTCGTACTTGGGACTTCATACAATAAAAACTTTGTCTACATTACTATAAAAACTTTTTGGAAAATTTACAAAAAAAAAGATTTCGATAAAAAAATAATAAAAACGTGAGGTTTTTTTTCGTTACGGAATTTCTGGATTCGGTCCCCGCGCTCAAGGCCCTCGATAGAAGCTATGCAATAGCTTAACAAATGCATTTTCACACTTTCTTCACCTTTAGCAAAGGTAACAGGGGTAAACTCGTTCCCACTGATTGTACCCCAATTGAACTATAAAAGAAGTCATTTTGGCTGAAAGCGATGATCTCAACAACTACTCGTCCGAATTTAACATTATTTTTGTGTCGAATCACCTATTTATTAATATACTAGCGGCCCGCCCCGGCTTCGCACGGGTCCAATTTTCCCGTTGATTTTCCAGATTTTTTTACATAAGAACCTTCTCCTAATAATAACAAATACAACAAAAAAAGAATTAGTGAAATCGGTCCAGCCATTCACGCGTGATGCCGTGACCAAGGAAAACGGGTTTCATTTTTATATACACCCCTATTTTGAATTCGAGATACCTAATCACACAGCTAATGTAAACGACGGGTGACAATATAATAGTGAAGTTAGTTTTTTTCTTTTGCTTTTATTTAAAAAGTTATGATAAGTCAAAGTTTTTCAAAATCCCGCCGAATTTTATTGTTATTCTACACCGAACAACAGGCGAACGCTGCGATACACAGCTGAGCGCGGTCATCGACCCGAGCCGTCACAGAATACTTGATAGCTAGTGTGCCGTCTGGTAATACGACATTTATTTAGTATTTTTTAAAGATAAGTAATTGACTATCATTTTTGATATTTTTATTGGATATATGGATTCAGTTACTGCTACAGATATTCTGATTTTAATAAGTCCCATCATTTCAAAATAGGGGTGTATATAGATATACAACACTTTTCTCAAAGTTTCGCCAGGGATTAGATTTACACGAAAAACCTTAAATATAAATGTACAATTAATTAAAGGTTTAATATTTTTCAACACACTTGCTCATAAAGGGGCTCTTATTTGTGCAAAAACAGTTGAATAATGACACGTTTCATTCACTATTGAGTTATAGATTGTTTTTTTAAATTGCTTTCATTTTAAAAAAGTTTCGATACCAAAAAAATTGTGTCCATACATTTTAAAAACAAACTTCAACTATGTTTCCTTACTTTTGGTAGGTCTATGGTCGATTCCATTCATTCATTCATTCGATTTTTTTTTAATAAGTAAGTATATTCTTTTAGTGTTTGGCCGATCACCATTGTTGTGTTGGATGCGCGCGAATAGAAAAACTGTTTATTTATTAGCGAAAAATGATAATTTCTTCGCAAATGTGTTGAAAAACGTTGTATGGTACACGCGGTGTATTGATGATTACTACCTCGGCTATCTTCTGACCCTCGCCTGACGGCTCGGGCCTCAATAGCGCCTCGGAAGTAATCACCAACTTACCTCGCTTGTACCATAAATAACTATTATATCTTTAAAAATATTATTCTCTCCCTGCCTCCCTCTCGCGTACCACCGTTGTGGTATCCCTTTACAATTACTCTGTGCGCGAGGGGTGTAATACATCCGCACCCCCGGGACGAACAGGCAGACGGAACACTCATAGATTTCATAACAACAACCGTGACACATCAGAACTATAGGAAAACTATAAATTATTAGAAAACTACAAGAAAAGAATCATATATGTATTATAAAACTCTAGCTGGCCTTTTTTATACGTACACTAGCTGTGCCCTGCGGTTTCTCACGCATGGTTCCCGTTCCCGTGGGAATTTCGGGATAAAAAGTATCCTATGTCCTTCTCCTGGTTCTTAGCTACCTCTCCACCAATTTTCAGCCAAATCAGATCAGCCGTTCTTGAGTTATAAATAGTGTAACTAACACGACTTTCTTTTATATGTATAGATTGATAGAGCTTGCACTTGTGGTAATATCTGTGTTTATCCCGATCCCGTAGGAATTTTGGAATAAAAAGTTTCCTATGCGTTTAAAGTGGTTAAAAAGAACTGCTGTACCAAATTTTATTGAAATCAGTTCAGTAATTTTAAGTAAGTACAGTCACGGAATGAAAAGGTTCGTCACCTTAGAGTCGGTTTTCACTTGCACTAGTATTGCAAGAAACAATTATACCAACATACTAGTGTAAGAAACAGTGATGCTAACATTTAAATAAATAGAATGACGTTTGCTATCGAATAAGGTTTTGTTTGATTTTTCTTTCCTTTTTTTAAACACTGCCTTGTGCGCGCGGCATATAAAAACCTCTTTGATATTTTGCAATGATGACATTTACCGATTGACAATAGTTTTAACAGAAATAATAATGGCAGGTTGAACCAACAAGAAGGTTTTAGTTTATCAAAAATCTTGTTGACAAGATATTTATCCTGTCAAACAACACTGATCTGAATAATTTTAAACTTTATTATCAAGCAGTAGAACATTATTTTCCCTAGCTCGAGTCTATTCTGTACCATAGTTTCAAAAGGTAATATGTTTTCGCGACACATTATACGAATCAATTTAAAAATTGACGAACCTTTTCATTCCGAGACTGTACATGAGAGAGGAAAAACATTCTTATGTATTGTATTGTAGTAAAGGTATAATTTCTCATGATTTTAGTGATAAGCTGAATTGGAAACACACAATTTCAATTTTAATTATTAGTTTAGATAAAATATATACGAATATACTTAGGTATATATCACTACATAGTATAAAACAATGTCGCTTTCTCTGTCCCTCTGTATGCTTACATCTTTAAAACTACGCAACGGATTTTGATGCGGTTTATTTTAATAGATAGAGTGATTCAGTGGAAAGGTTTTTAGCATAATTGTATCCCTATATTCCCACAGGAACCAGAACTACGCGGATGAAACCACGGGGCGCCGCTAGTTTTAAATATTTTGAAGTACAAATTACTATATAAAAAAAAACTTGAATAGCAAAATTCGTTCCAGAAAAAAATAAAGGGACCACGAAAACTCCTTACATATTTTCCAAAAATCTTAATAATAATATAGGAACGTGTATAGGTGTGTATTATGGAGGCTAAGCTACCCGACTGTTACGTAAAAATGTGTACATCGTAAACTTTTGTGTCGTGTTGTCTGTAGGTACATAATGGATAGGTGAAGTCGGGTGCAAGGTATGAGCGGAAGCGATAGCGATTTTAATAAGGATTTCTACTGCAAAAATCGCTTTATTTTTTGATAAATTCGTTTTCGGATAGTTTTGTAACTTAAAATAAACACACATAGAATGGTATATATTTATATTGAGGAAAAATTTCATTGTTTGTTACGATTTAACTCAAAAACTTCTCGATCGATTTCAAAGTTCTATCACCCATAAAACTGATCTTCACCGATTAACATATATAGGTTATCCTATCCCTGTATTTTCACAGAAACGGGAACAGCGTGCCTACAAGAATTATTAAGTATTCTCACTACTTGACCTCTGTCTACATTCAGTGAGAGCGTGGTCCTTGGCTAAATATGTAGTTATTTATGTAAAATAGGTATATACTAGCAGCACCCCGCGGTTTTACCCGCGTAGTACCCGCTTCCGTGCGCATGCCTAGCTCGTAGTATCATACAATCTCGGCACAATTCACCATCGTGTGTTAAAAAATTAAGTAACAGCGCCATCTATTGGTACGCTTTGCGACTACAAAAAGTTACAATAATACATACGATTACTTATACACAATCCCATGGGAATTTCGGGATAAAAAGTATCCTATGTGTTATTCCTAGTTATAAGGAACATCTGTACCAAATTTAATCAAAATCGATACAGTAGTTTTTGCGTGAAAGTGGAACAAACATCCAAACTCACAAACATCCAAACATACAAACTTTCGCATTTATAATATTAGTAGGATTGTCACTACTTGACGTCTACATTCAGTGAGGGCGTGGTACTTCCTCGTCACTAAATATGTAGTTATTTATGTAAAATAGATTTATATTTACCTTTTTGTACAAGAAATGTCTAAGGAGCGGTGCTCTTGTGTGTGTACCAAATGAAAATCCCTCCACCTGCTTCTGTAACAGCCTCTATAAACAAATGACACGACAATTATATTTTTGTGAGAAATAAAACTATAAAATAAAAAAAAACATGTATGATTTTTAAAACTTTAATTAAACGCTACCATCCCCGCTACCTCTTATAATCCACACTCAACGTAAACCTATAAACCGGCTATTTTACGAGTGTGTGTATATCCGTGTTATTCCACAGAGGTATTGTACGTTGATCATTGGCCGGATTTGCTTGTAATTGAATCGGTTTTATTGGATGGTGTTTATTATTTGTCTGATAATGTGAGGATTTTGGGTTAGAGGGAGATGAAAGATATTTGGGTGAAGAAAGGAAATGGAAAATTTTATTTTTCGTTATGGCCAGAAGTATTGATAACTTGTAGAGATGATGTAAAAAATGGACAGAATTTGTTTGTAATTTTTAGAAATAAGTACTTTAAACAATTAAAAAAGAGAAAGCGTAAGAAAGACCATTTATTGAGGGCTTATTCCCAGTTTACTTTGAAAGTACTCAAACTACATAATAATTACAAAAAAATATCGAAATACTTATAATAGAAAAATAAATTTAAAAAAAAACACTCTATGAATACTGGGAATAACTCGATATTTTACATAACTTATTAATCGCACATTCAGAATTCTGACTTTTATGTTTACAGATTTTAAAATCGTATTTATAACAGAATGCTCATATTTTTAATATTTTCTCTAAAAACCGTTTTGACTAACAAATTACAACTGAAAATTAAAATTGGTAAGTATTCCAATTGAGCCCGCAAGAAAATACCTGAAGACATCCACAGAAGCAACTTCATTCTGGCGAACAAGTTTCGATCCCGACCGAAGGTATGTTTCTTTCTGATTAATATGTGTAAAGGTACTTTTAAACGTCTATATAAGGGCGGCGCACACTGCATGCGAATGTTACTCGTTGATAAATAAAGAAACGGCTTAACCTGAGGTGAGGCCCAGTCGTTTTTAGGGGTGGCACGTATGAGAAAAAGAATTTATTTTTTGCAATTTTTTGATATTATTTTCTTGGTAAATTGTGTAAATAATTATGAAAGATACAAAAAAAAACAAACTCTTCAGTTTGTTATATTTGTATAGAGAGTTATTGTTTATATGAAGTCGTTAATCGCAGTATTTCTGAACGAATATTTTTAGTGTTGGATAGACCATTTAATGTTATTAAAGAAGGCTCTAAGCTAGGTTGTATATCGATACTCTAAAACCTATAGACCAATAGCTAACGTGAGCCAAACCATGAGACATAGATAGTTAAAAATAAAAGCAATAAAAAAAAAGGTAGCACTCCGGGAGTGCCGGCAGAAGTGAAAACTTCAATATTAACGTTGTGTTTAATTATAAGTATAAAAGTACTATCATTTATGAGGTAGAATACAATGTTTGTTTCTTACTTCAGTTATCATAAACGTCACGTGATGCTGATCTTACGCTTTTTCGATCAGCATCACGTGACCCTGACGCGAGTTTGAAAGTTTTTACCCATACAAAAAAAGTGCTCAGCGCCGCTAAAGAAGTTTTCACTTCAAAAATTAGGGCCTATTTACGTTCTTTAAGTAAAGTTACTCACCAAGTACAGTTAGTGTTATCTCTTTCTTACTTTATATCAAGTGACAAAGACAAAACTTGTGAGTACTCGGAACTTTACTTGAAGATCGTGAAATAGGCCCTTTCGAAACTAGCGGTAACTAGCGATATTATTTTTTTCATTCAGTCAGTAACAGTATCTTTAAACAAATAGTTTTCTTATAAATAGACTAGGTTTCACACGCGTAGTTCCCGTTCCCGTGGGAATTTCGGGATGAAAAATAGATGTTGGCCGATTCTCAGACCTACTGAATATGCTCACAAAATTCCATGAGAATCGGTCAAGCCGTTTCGGAGGAGTATGGCAACGAAAACTGTGACACGAAAATTTTATATATTAGATGTAGATATATCTATATAGTACCATCACCTGTGTACTGACAGCCCTAGCAGCTAATATGTGAGTGACGTTTGGCCATAAATTACAGACGTCACCCGCGAGGCCTCAAGGGTTGTGCCAACCTACCACTCGGTAGGGGTCCGCTGGTAACGTGGAATTGAAAAACGAAGGGTAGTTGGATAGTGGGTTTGATGATAGAAAGAAAAAAAAAATTTGCTCGCAGTACTTGCACGGGCCATAAAAAAAAAATGATTTTTAAAACTTATTAAACCAATTGGCTCCATACATATGTATAAATAGACAATGTCTTCGTTAAAAGAAAAAAAAAATAAATTTAATAGTCATAGGATAAGAACATAGAAAATTAAAACGTTTTCGTTATTTGTTATGGTTTTTGTACTTTATACATATGTATATCTTTATATCTTTGCCCAACTGTGGGACAGCTATGGCTAATATAATAACATATATCTACAGATACGGAAACTGCAAAAAAATTATTGAAATTTGACGTATCTTAAAATTGCACAATAAATTTATTAAATAAAAGATTTTTAAATAAATTTACATTGAAATTATATCATATAGCTGCGCCCCGCGGTTTCACTCGCGTAGTTCCCATTCCCGTGGGAATACAGGGATAAACTATATAGCTTCCCATGAGTGAAAGAATTTTTGAAATCGGTTCAGTAGATCCCGAGATTACCCCTTACAGTTTAACAAAGACAAACTTTACTTCTTTATAATATTAGTATAGATAGATATATGTATAGTCATAGGATTAAAAGAAAATATACTACAAAAAAATACAATAACATACGGAACCACCGCCCTACAAGCCCGACTCGCACATCAACTACACCGGCACTAAAGTAAGGCAAACAGTTTTATGAAGGCCCGGAGACCATAGGGTGGGGTTTAAGGCCCGCTGGGGTGCGCTAAACGTCTCATCTCGGAGTTAATAACAATAGATCCGATATAAATAGATTTGTGGTGCCGTGTCGCCGAGAGGTACGTCGAAAGGAATTTGGTTTTTTTTAGGTATAAATAAATATAAATACGTTTATTGCCAATAACATAAAAAAACAGGATAGTGGTTGGCTTAACTTAATAGTTATTTATGGTACAAGCGAGGTAAGTTGGTGATTACTTCCGAGGCGCTATTGAGGCCCGAGCCGTCAGGCGAGGGTCTGAAGATAGCCCAGGATAGTAATCATCAATACACGCGTGTACCATACAACGTTTTTCAACACATTTGCGAAGAAATTATCATTTTTCGCTAATAAATAAACAATTTTTCTATTCGCGCGTATCCAACACAACAATAGTGATCGGCCAAAGACTAAAAGAATATACTTATTAAAAAAAATCGAATGAATGTATCATTGGAATCGACCATAGACCTACCGAAAGTAAGGCAACATAGTTGAAGTTTGTTTTTAAAATGTATGGACACAATTTTTTTGGTATCGAAACTTTTTTAAAATGAAAGCAATTTAAAAAAACAATCTATAACTCACTAGTGAATAAAACGTGTCATTATTCAACGGTTTTTGCACAAATAAGATCCCCTTTATGAGCAAGTGTGTTGAAAAATAATTTAAATACCAACTGCTTTATTTGCGTTGCATTTTTAGTCTGGTTTAACAAAACCTGGTAAGCATTTGACACCTTGTCAGTCAAATCTGTCAATTTGACAGTATGCAAAATTAAAGAAACCTGGTTTATTGCTAAACCCTTAGATAATCTATGTAAGGGATAGAATCTATGCTATCAACCGCGTGTCCATTTTATGTAAAGTGTCAGTGTCTACAACTGCTACTAGGGAAGTGCTTAGTAATATAGAGCATATCGATAAAAACTTGCTCATAACTATATAAATGAGAACTTTTTAATAATAAAAAATAATTTATGATTAAATTATATGCTTTATTGAAGATGGACATAAGTATATAATATTTTTAATGAAGTATATTAATGATCTTTCGAAAAAAAAAAACAAAAAATCAAAACAACAGTGAAAATAAATCCAACGAACAAAATGGCTCGAAAAACTTGGAAATTAATAAAATCAAAACAAAAATGCAATTCTAATCTTACAAAATATTGACTTAGGGCCTATTTCACGATCTTCAAGTAAACCAAGTAAAGTCAATCTTGTCTCTTTCTTACTTTATACAGGGTTACTGGTTAAGTCGACCTATTCCCGTCAAGGGCGTGTAGTGTACATCGTTTCTGACTGATTTCCCCATGAAACACCCTACACTAAACCTTACCGTTTTCGAGATATTTCAATTTATTTGTTTTTATATAAATCACCGGATCTTCGGCTATAAGCTTAGATATTTTCAAATGCGTATGTCTTATTATTACTATTACTTGATTTTAACGTTTAAAATAAGGTGCTTTGTGACCCCAATAACAAATATTGTACCTAAAATGAATAAATAAGTAGTTGTAGACGATTAAAACTTATAAAAAATAATACAAATCAGAAAGTTTATTTCTCGTTCAAGGATATCTAGAAAAAAAAATATGGCACCTGTTTGGCAGATATACCTAAAAATATCTACGTTTCATCAGCTATCCATCGAGGTATAACAATCTAGGGTTTTATCGAAATTTTGTACAAAACATGTAGTTTTATAGGCTACTGGGGAGGATAAATAAAACAATAGGTCAGCATACAGAGCATGATACTAAACTTATTTAACTTTTAAGTTCTACACACACCATTTTTGAGTCTAAATTTCATGTTCGACATGTCCGCCCCTGCGTTGCACACATCTTCGCATTATTTTGCGAAGACCAGTTTTCACTACTCCAGTAGTTAATTTTGTTCTTATTTCATTGGCCGCACTAATGATTCTGTCTATCAGTACTTCAATCGATGAAATTGGGGTAGGTATACTTCAAGTAGGTATTCGAAGTGTGGACTCCATTTTCACCTTTAACTTCATGGATTTGACGACATAATCTGTGATCTATGGCAATATTTGTCAAAATTGCTTGATTTTTCACGTATTTCCATAGGATTTTATTTTTGTCGTAATTAATTAATAATGCATTTCTTTACACTAAAAACAGTTTATATGGGTTATAATGAGCTCCTAAAACACCCCCAAATAAACAGCATCATTAAATTCAGGTACCGGAGATCTATAGTCTTACGATGTTCAAAGTATCGACCATATTTATCGACACATTTGTTGTACATCACTAACTGCTTGGTATAAAACAATACATTAAATATAACTAAATTAAACCTTTGAAATCACAACTATGTACCACCGGTTGAAAGTGATTTGATGAAAAGTGTTTATTCTACAAGAGAAATGGATATTTTGCTTTAAAATGAGTTATTTCAGATAAAAAATGCCAACAAAGACTAACATGTGAAAAGATAATACTGGATTCTTTACTCCTCCTATAGTTGTTCTGGATTTGCAAAACACAGCACAACACGACATAGTTTTAGTTTCTCACAAGATTATTAGGCTTTACGATGATATTTTATAACAATTTTATTTTCAAGTATCATACGTCGCAATGTTGTGGCCGGCTAACATGTGAAAATTGGTGTTGACGCAGCGTTGACAAGTTTACATTAGCCTTCTCGTTTGCTCTATATGACGATCCGTGTAATAGAAAGAGAAGCTCGATAATGTTGACAGATTAACGTCAGCTCTAAGGCGGCTTCTTCAGAGACCAGAGAGAATCCTGGTCGTGATCCTTATTCTATGGCTAAACCAGACTAAAAATGCAACGCAAATAAGGCAGTCAAAGACTAAAGTGACAGATTTGACTGACAAGTGTCAAATGCTTAAACCAGGTTTTGTGAAACTAGACTATAAATGCAACGCAAATAAGGCCGTATACGATTTATTAAAGGTTTAGTGGTTAAAAGTTTGAAGTCAAATTAAGTAGTTAGGGTTCGATATTGTTAAATGCAATTTGCAATGGTTGAAATTCGCATGGTGATCGAGAGATAGTGAATTCGATTCCCACCGACAGCAATGTTGACATGAATCCACTCCAGATAAAATGGTTGGATTAATTAAGAAAGCAGCAATATGACTGGAGATTGACAGGTTGTGAATTCGATTCCCACTCATAGCACTTAATGAACTCACTCTTAACACAAAAATCACACCATAATCACCACGTCTGTCTACATGTTGGTGATCTCAAGTCCAACCCATGTTCCTAAACAAACATTTGAGTCAGCAATTGAAAACTTTCTTTTCCGAACCTTTTATCCCATGTCTATTTGGGGTTGGTTTTCAGTTTAACCAGATTTGACGGAATGTCAGTATTGTACGTGAAGCGACTGCCATCAGACCTTCACAACCCAGAGGGCTATACGACAGTTTTGGTTAAACCAAATGTTAGACTTTTGACTCTAACTACCCGTAACGACTGTCGATGATGTTAGTACGACAGCCGGGACCGACGGCTTTACGTGCCCTCCGAAGCACGTACCCAGCAATTGAAAACTCAGGTAAATTTAACCTATAACCCATAATTCGTTCAAACTTGAAGCAATATGCGTAAAAAATGCAAAAGATACGTTTACACCGCTCATAACTCAAACATGTTGTATGTTTTACATAAAAATACAGGTAATATATGTACGGACATATATTTTTATAACCCTCTTTCAGTTATTGGCGAATTACTCATATTATTGAGATGTGGCCGACTATAAAATCTACCCTTACATTAAGGGATGATGGCGTTGTATTAAATAATGTATATAAAATAATAAATTGTAAAATGTATGATATAATACATAAGTGCATACTTGAAACACACCCAGATGGGCAAACAGGCATGTTCATTGTACCAGAATCCAAATAAGTATTTGTCTTGAGCGGAGGTGAGCGGGAATCGCACGTAATAACCTTTGTCACACCCAGTGTAGCAGTTTTACTCATAGCGACTAACATTAGACTTCCATAACACAGAGAATGCAACATTTTTTAAATTTATTTAATAGTTACAACAACAGTCAAAACATTCTTCATCACTACATAGTATAAAATTTAAAATTTAAAAAACCCCCAACACAATTACTTTCAAACCTCCATAACTTTTAAACGTGTCAACCGATTTTCATCAAACATGTCTAAGAACACTCGCACGTAAGTCCCCTTTAACACAAAAAAACTAAATTTAAATCGGTTCATCCGTTCGGGAGCTATATGATGCCACAGACAGACAGATACACACACGCACACACAGACACGTCAAACTTATAACACCCCTCTTTTTGCGTCGGGGGTTAAAAACAAAGTCGCTTTCTCTGTCCCTGTGTCCCTATGTATGCTTAGATCTTTAAAACTACGCAACGGATTTTGACGCGGTTTGTTTAAATAGATAGAGTGATTCAGTGGGAAGGTTTTTAGCATAATTTTATCCCCATATTCCTACGGGAACGGGAACTACGCGGGTGAAACCGCGGGGCGCCGCTAATATAAAATAATAGTACAATTTTGTTTACTATTGAGTGCTCTAACTCCCCTGTCCGACTGTCGATGATGTTAGTACGACAACCGGGACCGACTTAACGAGCACGAAGCACGGAAACGGGAATTACATTAAAAACAACTTACTGTGATGGCGCAAGTCGTTTTTTAGCCGCATAGATCATAACATAAGTGATCTACGGTTAGGTTATGACTGGGTAACAAAAACATAATATTAATAAGTCTTATTAATATTATGTTTTTGTTACCCAATTGAGTATGGAGTGAATGTTATGTGAAGTACCATTCACATAACATTCACTCCATCATCTCATTACAGTAACTGACCCCTAACTAAGTCCGTAACTTGTATCAAGGGTATCAGAAACTACGAACAATCATTCACACACACACCGAGACAAACATTTGTGGTTCACACAAATATTCACCCCGCACGGGACTCAAACCAACCTTACGGATGGCAGTCCGGCATGGTGACCACTCTGCCATCGAGGTCGTCACTTGGCACTAGAATATGAAATCATCTTAAATAAATAAGACATGATATGAATAGAGTTACAATTTACAGAGAGGAGGAGAAATAAAAACCAATTTCTTTATTACTTACCACTTTTTTTGAGTTCTCATGTCTGGAATCGAACCCTCTCCTTCCAGCACAGCCACGCAAAGTTATACTACATCCATAGAGGTCGCAAACAAGAGTTCTCATAATTATTCTGTACGCCAACCTCTTTAGTGTAAATGTCAAAATAAAAATAATATCCCTAAGTGTCTAACAAGAAAATCTATTATGGGATTAAGTCACAAAAGGTAAGAATAACAAGAACTATTTTATTTTATTATTTAATAGGGAGTGTGTGTGAATGTGTGTGTGCGTAGTTTCTGATACCCTAGATACAAGTTACGGACTTAGTTAGAGGTCAGTTACTGTAATGAGATGATGGAGTGAATGATTGTGTTATGTTATTAATAGACCAAGTGGTGTAGTTGGTAGTGACTGCCTGCTATGCCGAAGGTTACGGGTCCGATTCCCGCTCGAGACAAACATTTGTGTGAATGTCCATGTCGGACTGCCATGCGTAAGATTGCGGGTTCGATTCCCGTGCGGGGTGAATATTTGTGTGAACCACAAATGTTTGTCTCGGTCTGGGTGTGTGTGTGTAAGTGTGTGTGTAGTTTCTGATACCCTAGATACAAGTTACGAACTTAGTTAGGGGTCAGTTACTGTAATGAGATGACGGAGTGTGTGATTATTATATTCTTGATAATAAAATATTGTTTTATATTAATCATTGTAATGATAATTTCAGCCATGGAAAAAAGTCTGATAAAGAAACACAGTCACCTGTTTTGAAAATATTTAAAGATATAATGTACCCACAATTTGCACGGTAAGTAGACTATACTTCATCATCTTTGGCCTATACATCTATATAAGATGATTTAGGTGGCGTCAGGTGATTGAAATCTTGACCGAGGGAGTCATCGCTCACGACGTTGCTTGGCTCGATGATTTAGCAAGTAAACGGAATAGACGTCATCACCCCCGGGGTCCTTCGTTTGTGGAAAATGTGGTCGCGGATGTCACGCCTGCATAGGACTCTTTAGCCATAAACAGAAATGTTCTATCACGAATTTTTCAAACACCTGACTGTACTGTAAACTTACTAACATTATAAAGCTGAAGCGTTTGTTTGGTTGAACATAAATCTCAGGAACTACTGGTTTGAACTGAAATATTTTAAATGTTGGATAGCCTATTTATCAAGGCTATATTATATACCATGCAAACCAGCCGGGCAAGCATGACGCGTGTCAAAATATGATAAAAATACCCGCCATATTTAATTTTATCATATCATAGCACGCCATAATTCATTTGGTCATGCTCGCGAAATCGATATTATATCGTGGTGTCGATATATTTTATCACGCACAGTCATGCTAGGGGGGCAGGGTTATACCGTGGAACACAGTTACTTATTAATAGTATTTTATGATCCGTGTTAATTTTTACACTAGTTTCACACGACGAGACGTTTTTAATTACTTACATCGGCTGCGTAGCCAGAGAATGCTGAGTTTTCGGCAGTTATTTTTAAACAAAACACACGCAGAAATTAGATTTCTTTGCAATAAGCCGAAACCGAAACCAAACCTAGGACCGTTCATTAGTTATAGAGCCTATTTCACAACCTTATACGGACGTACGAAATAAAGTTACTCACCAAGTAAAGTTAGTGTTGTCTCTTTCTTACTTTATACCAAGTGACAAAGACAAAACATGTGAGTAACGACTCGGAACGTTACTTGAAGATGGTGAAATAGGCCCTTAATGTATTAATATGTTTCAGTGATTCCGAAAAAACTAATTTACTCCATCCGAAGCATTCCGAGAAGAAACGAAAGCATTATGTCTCGCTGCGAGCGAAAGATAAGGTAAACATGTTTCCATATTTGGCATTTATAATAACACTAGTGGCGCCCCGCGGTTTCACCCGCGTAGTTCCCGTTCTCGTAGGAATGTGGGGATAAAATTATGCTAAAAACCTTCCCACTGAATCACTCTATCTATTAAAACAAACCGCATCAAAATCCGTTGCGTAGTTTTAAAGATCTAAGCATACATAGGGACAGAGAAAGCGACTTTGTTTTACACTATGTAGTGATAATATAATCATTCCCTCCATCATCTCGTTATAGTCCCCCTAGATAAGTTTGTCACTTGTACTATAAACTTACATACATTTTTCGCTATGGATACGTCTGAGCTGACCAACGTCTAGCGCAGACATATTAAACCGTGATTCAAGTGAAAATTTGACCACACGATTAAATAGAAATAATTGACACTAAATACGAGTATAAAGGTGCTCTTTCACCGGGAGCATTCGCGTGTAATGTAACGTTACAGAGCATTACATCGGTGAAGGAGGAGACCGAGCATTACAATGCGCACCTTGTAATTTATTGATTGTAATCTGTAATTATTACACGCGAATGCTCGTTAGTCAGGGCGGTATTATTGTAATGTTCAAAGACGAATCTGTAACGTTACATTACACGCGAATGCTCCCGGTGAAGGAGCACCTTTATACACGAAAGAACTCAGCTCTCTATTTCTTTCTCTCTATCTATGTGAAAAAAGTGTCAATACAAAACATTTACATCTTTTTATTACCTACAACTTTGCTATTTGACTTTTTTCCATATGACTTTTAGTTTTGCTGGAAATCGAGAAAACCCGTTTTTTACCCTTAAAACTCACCCCATCCCCTTCCCAACTTCAGATCGCCCGTAAATTATTTTTCCTTTAATTTTTATAATATTCTCCTCCTATTCTAATGGGTTTCATCCTACTATTATTTTATTTTGTTTCAAAAATTATCGACCCTGGTCTAACTATAAAATGTTATAAACTAAATTTTCTTCTACAGAAAACTTTCGATTCAAGCGAGTCGGAGAAAGTCCAACGACCTTTGATAATGAAAAGCACAGAAGTAATAGGAGAATACGATCAGGGAAGGACGCAGAGTCTGGTGAGTGTTGTTTTACACTATAACATAACATAATGATCATTCACTCCATCATCTCATTATAGTAACTGACCCCTAACTAAGTACGAAACTTGTTTAAAGATTTTATTGTTTACTAGCTGCGCCCCGCGTTTTCACACGCGTAGTTCCCGTTCCCGTGGGAATTTCGGGATGAAAAATAGATGTTGGCCGATTCTCAGACCTACTGAATATGCTCACAAAATTTCATGAGAATCGGTCAAGCCGTTTCGGAGGAGTATGGCAACGAAAACTGTGACACGAGAATTTTATATATTAGATTTGTTTGTAACGAACAGGCTCCGAAACTACGAGTGTGTTTTGAAAAATTCCTTCATTATTAGATAGTTTTATTTATTTATTTATTCATTGCCAACAACACACACAAATAAAAATTACAAAAATATTACTCATGGTCTATGTTCTGGTGTGTGTGTCAAGTACAGGCATGCACAACACTCTTACAATAAAATAATGAGACAGACAACTTAAAATATAGTTCACTTTCATCCCGGTATGCAAACGGGAAAGAGAACTATTGCAGGTGTAATTATAAAAGGCAAAGTAATTTCAAAAGGCCATTTGCTATATACTTAAAGATAATAGAGTTATTGATTAAACTATGTCCCTGTGCCCTGCGGTTTCACCCGCGTATATCACAATCCCATGGGAATCCTTTGTTAACGGATGCCTACGTCATAACATCTACCTGCATGCCAAATTTCAGCCCGATCCGTCCAGTGGTTTGGGCTGTGCGTTGATAGATCACTATGTCAGTCAGTCACCTTTGAGTTATATTATAAGAAGAAATTCATACATCATAATTTTCATATTAGATTTCATTATTTTTTTCTGGGTAAAGATAGGTTAGGAATCAAATAATTGGAAGGTTGAAACTATATTATAGCAGATAGATTGATTCAAAATAAAAAAACAGGCCATGCAAGTTGGAAACGCACGAAAAGTTCTGTAAAAAACTAATAAAATTAGCTTTCGCATTTATAATATTCGTAATTGACTGAGAATTCATGTTGCAGCCTCTTCCTGAGAAGAAAGAAAGCTCCGGGGTTTGGGTATGTGACACTATTACTTACATTATAAATGCGAGAGTTTATTTGTTACTCTTTCATATTTTAAACACATAGAACTATTGTTATAAGTATTATAGGGAAGGTTCATATCTGACGGAACATGCGTGGCGTGTTATCGGTCGCGTAACGCCAGAACAGACAAATGTATAGAAAAATACTTGACCGTTCACACTCAACGCACTAACGTATAATCAGTTGAGTGTGAACGGCCAAGTGTTTTTCTATACATTTGTCTGTTCTTGTGTTACGCGACCGATAAATACGCGACGCATGTTCCGTCAGATATGAACCTACCCATAAACCTTCCTCTTGAATCACTCTATCTATTAATGAAGACCGCATGAAAATTCGTTGCAGAGTCTATATATAAAAAAAAACTCTGAATGTGCTGCTAAGCGCAAATGTCGAGCGAATAGCAGAATTTATTTCGCTAATTATTTATTATTATTATCGCTAGAATATTTTTTGGATTATGAGGATGGTTCTTATGCAGAGAACATTCTCAAAAATATGTCAGGCGGTACTTAGCATTCAGAATAATAAACAAGGTTTTTAATCTTTTGCAGGGCGACAACCAACCTCACGCAAAACCATCGGAGGACACGTTTTCCTGCGTTTCTTGCGCGTAAGTATTTTGCTTAAACTGTGACTTGAATTTATAAACACACACACACATATAACTATCCAGTAAAACATAATGTCACCTGCGGTGCGAGTATTTCCATAAATACCAGGAAAGAACTAGTTTCGTAGATATTACTACGAAATTTGTTTCGTAGAAAAAAGTCTTACTATAAATTGTTGCTATTTTGCACACACGTAGGACAAAACTAATGCGTCACATCGCACGGAATTAAATCATAAATCTTTATTGCTTCATGTGTGACAAAAAAAATGGTACAAATAAATTATAGTACAACATGAACCCTTATTAGATGTTTCACAGCTAAATTCGCGTATCATCATTTCGAATCGCTTTACAATCGTGTTCAATCACGCAAGACGTCACATAACCAGTAATAGAATACGCGCATCATTGATTCGGAACAACCTGCTAACTTGTCCTTCCAAGTATGATACAACTCACTGCGTACCCCTCTTTGCGTAGGAGATTCAGTACGTCGGCCAGCCTCCCGTCCCGTATCGCAGGCCAGTCCGATATCCATGCTCCCATGTCCCGGTCCCAGAGCGAGCACATAGACACAGATATACGGTAAGCAATCTGGGAACGGAACTGTGGGAGAGAATATAGGAGTGAAATAGGCCGACTACTAAACCAATACTTTGTAGCTAGTTACGTGGGAAGGACTACGAAATTGGTTTCGTAGATTTTAATACGAAAATAGTTTGGTAAAAAAAAGTCTTACTAGAAATGATTACGATTCCGCACGTGAGATCAAATATTAAATTAGGTTCGTAGAAAGAACAGTTGTACTACGAACTTAGTTTTGTAGAAAGATAAACGCGGTTTATCATATACGTTAATATCAAATCAAATAATTTTATTTAACTGGTAACTTAACAATGGTTTCGTAGACACAAAAAACGTCTACAAATATCATATCGACACACTAACTCAAACACAACAAACATCTAATAACATCATCTTTAACGGCCGGTCTTAATATTCGATCTATCCATAATCTTGCTTGTCGACGGATGTAAAACCATGGAAACTTTGAATAATCTGTCATTTTACATACATAAAATTATATTAATTTATTTATACATTTATGACAGACTAACGGCGCCCCGCGGTTTCACCCGCATAGTTCCCGTTCCCGTAAGAATATGGGGATAAAATTATGCTAAAAGCCTTCCCACTGAATCACTCTATCAATTAAAATAAACCGCATTAAAATCCGTTGCGTAGTTTTAAAGATCTAAGCATACATAGGGACAGAGAAAGCGACTTTGTTTTATACTATGTAGTGATCTACAGTTTGTATCCGTTGACAAGCAAGATCAAACATAGATTGAATATTAGCAATGGCCTTAAAAGTAAAACTATTAACAATTAATCCTATCTTTCATTACAGATTAAAGAGAATAGTCAGCAGTGACTACGCCTGCATGGCGTGCCTCGTCATATTGTTCATTATATCCGTTTTCGTCGCGTGCGCACTTGTCTATCGAAGCATTCCATGTTTGAACGAGAGTAACGTTAACAATAACAATATGAGAGTTGACAATGACAGGCTGAAGAGGAAGATTGAAAGCATTAATGGCGGGAAATGGAAGTATGATACTAGGAATATGGAGCCGAAGTTGTTGTCTAATACAAGGTTAGTGATGTTACTACACTGTGATTGAATTAGTGTGTGACGGAATTTATGTGTGACTGAAATGTTAAGTGACGAAATTGATTTTTAAATTAATTGTTGTGTAACGATATAATTATGTGAGTCCCATATTCTGAGACTAGGATGTAGTATGACTGAAATATTTTGTGACTAGAATGTCGTGTGACTAAAATGTTTTTGTGACTAGAGTGATTTTGTTCTGACTGATGGATGAGTCATTTATTTAGTCATATACTGTAAAATGTTTTTTATGTTTCAGGCCTAAATATATGGATCAAGTATCAAACCCCAAGTACGATAATGCAGAAGATGAATTCGTTAGTATTTTTATTATTTTATACTTAGAAAACATTTTGTATATAAATTAACTTATATTTAAAAAGTTATTATACTTGACTTGCTTTGCCATCAAAGGAGAATTATGATTTTGACCGTTTTATGTTCGTCCTTTTGTTCACTTAAAAAATCAATATTTTTTTAAATACACTCAAAAAATTTAAGGACATGTTTTTTTACACTTGTTAAAGACGCGAATATCACACATAAAAGTCTGCAGAAAGAAATATTTCTTTTAATTTGGGTTTTACTAAACACAAATCTATTGATTTCACCTGTATTAATAGTTAATTTTTTAGACATTAATTGATTTTAAACATAAGAAAAACAATTATCCCAAATCTTAAGGAAAAACAACATCAGTATAAAACGATTTAAATGTATGACTGTTAATATATGAAGTTGCTTCTAAATTTGTGTTCCGTCTCGCTCTAACCCGTGTTGCGAGAACGAGAGGGGCAATGATTTAACCGACGTGAGACGTCACATGTTTGTAATTGGTGGATAATTTTCTCGGCCCGATTTAAGGGGAGGTGGGGACGGACAAAATTGTTTAATTTATTTATCCTAACTAATATTATAAATGCGAAAGTAACTGTCTGTATGTGTTATGTTACCTTTTCACGGCTAAACTAGTGAACCGGTTGACTTGAAATTTGGTACAGGAGTAGCTTATGGTCCGGGGAAGAACATAGGATACTTTTTATCCCGAAATTCCCACGGGAACGGGAACTATGCGGGTGAAACTGCGGGGCACAGCTAGAATTAAATATATTTTTTGAAGTTTTATGCCTTTACACTTATTAATATGTTTTATAATAAGGTTGAAAAATAAACATATAAAGTTCCAATTAGTAGTACTAGTTGGTCCCGTGGTTTTACCCGCATAAATCTTGAGTGCGTGTTTGTAATTTGGTTAATAAATGAGTTTTTACTTATACATATATTGTGAAACGCTATGTAAATACAATTAATTTAGGTTTTTTCATCAGGCGAGTTGCAGTCAACTTGCAAACTTATTTAATACTAGCAGCGCCCTGCGGTTTTATCCGCGTAGTACCCGCTCCCGTGTGCATGCGTAGCTCGTAGCATACAATCTTGGCACAATTCACCATCGTGTGTTAAAAAAATTAAGTAACAGCGCCATCTATTGGTACTATTTGCGACTACAAAAAGTTACAATAAAACATACGATTACTTATACACAATCCCATGGGAATTTCGGGATAAAAGTATCCTATGTGTTATTCCTAGTTATAAGGAACATCTTTACTAAATTTAATAAAAATCTATACAGTAGTTTTTGCGTGAAAGTGGAACAAACATCCAAACTTTCGCATTTATAATATTAATAGGATACAAAATAAACAATATAATCGTTTAATGTTTTTAAAGAAGAAAGCAATCAGATATTTGCGTAAAGCGATTTTTTTTACCCTAAATATTAACTTAATATACTTAATTAAATGCGTCCCACTCTCCCCTTAACAAAACAACGTCTGTATGAGTTCCTCGCATTGTAATATACTAAGTTTTAATATGTCAAGTTTCAGGTCACTTTGGGCCAACTTTGACACCATTAATACAGCGATTAATTCGAGTGTGTATTGATTTTAAGGTTTCAAGCGTAATATTTGATATGTGAACTTTGCATTCAATATTTGACTCTGTGTTTCGTATTTTCTGTACACTAATTTTTCGACTAAATAAGTAAGCTTGTTTTTTTAGATTTCTATACCCACAAGGTAATAACATTAAATTAAAAGTTTAAAAAACTCCCAACACAATTACCTTCAAACCCCCATAACTTTAAAACTTGTTAACCGATTTTCATCAAACATGTCTAAGAACACTCGCACGTAAGTCCCCTGTAATACAAAAAAAATCTAAATTAAAATCGGTTCATCCGTTCGGGAGCTATGATGCCACAGACAGACAGATACACACACACACACAGACACGTCAAACTTATATCAAACTAACACCCCACTTTTTGCGTCGGGGGTTAAAAACGGGACCCGATTACTAACGTCCGTTCTCAATATTCAATCTATCTATAATCTTCCTTGTCAACATAGTTTTTATAGTTATAATGGTTATTAGCACTCAAATTATTATAATTAACGGGATATTTACCATTTTTTATTTTTTTATTTTTTTCAATTATAACGGTAAAACCACTTACAATAATTGAAAAACTAAGAAAAAAACAAAAACTAATTACAATATAAAATTAAAAAGAAATATAATAATAAAATTAATAACAAAGATAATGAAACATAATATGAATAAATTAAATGTATATTTTATTTCGAGTTTCCGATATTTCGACGCTGTTGCAAGCGCCATGATCACGGATGAACTGTTCATCCGTGATCATAATTATAATAGTTTGAGTTCCTTGTCAACGGTTACAAAACTCTGTATATCTGTCATTTTATCGTCCCTATAACCTTATCAATGGTATGGTCTTGTCTTGTGATTGTGTGACATTGATATGGTTATTGAGATGGTAAAATGACAGATATACAGAGTTTTGTAAACGTCTGGACAATCAAGATTTTGGATATTGTTGCCGCTATAACAATTTATGATGATTTTAATGATATTTGTCTCAGTAATTTGATACTTAATTAATAATTTATCATCAGATAATAATCATTATTTATTATCAAATTACTTAGACAATTTATCAATTGGTCGACAGTCTTTTCAAATATTTAGAGCCCTCAAAAGTCTAACAGTTGGTTCAAAAAACATCACAGCACTAATACCTTTGTACATTCGTATATATACATAAATGGTTGACAAAGCTGTCCGTTTGTCTGTCCAGAACAATGGCGTCCCTGCGGCTAGAGTAAGATTAAAATCACCCCCAGCCAACCCCCTACCCTTTAAAATGAGAGAGAATATTAAAAAAACATACTAAATTTCTACTTAGAGTTTACCTATAGAGGTTGCCGACTTGGGAAATGGGTAGTTTTGTGTTTTTGTTATATTCGTGGTAAAATTAATATTATTCTTAACTAGCAAACCGGCGAACTCCATTTCGCCACCAGATGGCTTCGTTTTATGTAACACTAGCCGTGCCCCGCGATTTCTCTCGCGTGGTTCCCGTTCCCGTGGGAATTTTGGGATGAAAAGTATCCTATGTCCTTCTCCTGGTTCTTAGCTACCTCCCCACCAATTTTCAGCCAAATAAGTTTAGCCGTTCTTGAGTTATAAATAGTGTAACTAACACGACTTTCTTTTATATATATAGATTTTAGATGGCGCTGTATGTGAAAAAAGATTTTCCCGCTTTTCTGTTGAAATTTTTCCTGAATTTGCTATAAACCTCACGGAGCCGGAGACCTTTCCAACGAATGCAAAACCGTGGAAATCGGTTTTTGCGTTCTGGAGTTATAGCGTCAGGAAGAAAACCCGACTTAGTTTTATATAGTAGATTAGTGTGGTATTTAATAAAATAATATTGGAAATAAAATATAATGATGGGTATTTAGGATCTTATTGGAGACAAAAAGACTCTTTCTCGCTGATGGTATAAAATAACATAACATAATCATTCACTCCATCATCTCATTATAGTAACTAACCCCTAACTAAGCTCGGAGCTTGTATCTAGGGTATCAGAAACTACGCACACACTCATTCACACACACACCCAGACCGAGACAAACATTTGTGGTTCACACAAATATTCACCCCGCACGTGAATCGAACCCGCAACCTTACGGATGGCAGTCCGGCATGGTGACCACTCTGCCATATTTGTACAGGAGAACTTGAGCTTGTTTTGTATTCGTGATAACAAACTCGAGTGGTATTTATTATAGTCCTGTAAGTCTTGCAGACTAAAACATATTCTTGATATCTTTGATTTACACGAACACTACACATTGAAAAAAAAAAAAAAAAAACAGACCGAGTTTCTTTCAGATTCTTCTCGGCTGATGTATTTCCGAATCTGTGGTAAATTCACAATCATCACGGATCACGGGTTCTGTAAAGAATCCGAAACGTCAGAAAATGTTAAACAAAATATAACCACGACAAAAATCCGTTTAAGTGTTTTAAAACATATTCTCTTTCTCACCGAAGATATTATTAACTTAGGAGGAGTAGTCGTAATCACCATAATTTAAAACACATTTATTTATTTATTGACACACCAACAGTATACACATAAAACATTAACACAATTTCGTTTACACATATTTTCTTATTCTAGTGTGTATGCATGTTAGTGATCTCAAATAAGAGTTACGTTTGGATAATATGCAATGTGCATTACGAAAGTTATAGGAAGACACAACACTCCCGAAACCCTACATCTATTACAAAACATTCCCACCGGCTAACCTCACAAAATAAAATAACAAGAAGGCCATAAATTTTAAAACTAAATAAAATATAGCCTCCAAAAAGATCGTATAGGTGTCTCAATAGACAAACATACAAATCACTTAGAAGCTTAGACTGTGTCTTGTCGTCTTGAAGCCAGGGGCGCCGCGGGACTTGTATGATTTGTGGCTGGGCACAGCCCTTAGACGGATGTACAGGGTGTTTGCGAATGTGTCAGTGTGGTTTTGTAATGGGTTTTGTTGGTATTTATAGTAGACTAGCAGCGCCCCGCGGTTTCACACGCGTAGTTCCCTTTCCCGTAGGAATTTCGGGATAAAAAATAGATGTTGGCCGATTCTCAGACCTACTGAATATGCTCACAAAATTTCATGAGAATCGGTCAAGCCGTTTCGGAGGAGTATGGCAACGAAAACAGTGACACGAGAATTTTATATATTAGATTTGGAACATATTTTAAAGTCGTTACAGATAGAGCTGTCAAAAGTGTAATCAAAAATTATTGTAGCACGAACTGAACTATCACTAAGAACCTGGGATTAGAATTAGGGATAGGTCTAAACGGGGAGTAATAATTATCCACTTAAGAGTTTTGCGTGGGGCATAAAATAGATATTTATTGTCAGTGAAAAATTTAGGCTAATCTTTTTTCTCTAATAATTTCGATTATTTACAGTCTATCTATGCTGTATTCGATCTTTCTCATTTTACCGCTCTATCCATTAGAGAAAACCGTATCGAAATCAGGTCAGCCATTTAAAAAACGTTAAAGAAGAAACAAACAGCGAAAAAATAAGAAAGACTTTAGTAACGGAGAGACTACAATATTTTTAGAATCCATTCATTAATTGAAAAAAAAAATTGAAAATATTTGAACACCATGTATACCACGGTGGCACTCACCAATTGACTTACATTACAATATAATACAACATAAACCTTTAATCCTTACACAATAAGGTTCATATTACTGTAAACTTTAAATAAAATTTATGGGAAAAAATACAAATTGAATTTTACTATTCATCAAAATTTATTTAGACTTTATTTCAATGAACTTAAGAGTGATTTTCGTGTGAATTTTGTTGAAGTGAATGTTTCTTTAAATTGGTAAGAAAAGAGTTATTGATTGTGTATTTTATTTTTAATTTAATTAGTTTTGTTTATTGTTTAATAGATGGCGCTATGTTAATGAGGTATTGTTTACGATATTGTTGTTAAGCTACGGTCTGCCTTTTTACATGGATTGGTCATTTTTTATTAAACTAGTAGCGCCGAGCAGTTTCACCCGCGTAGTTCCCGCTCCCGTAAGAATGCGGGGATAAAATTATACCAAAAACCTTCCTTTTGAATCACTCTATCTATTAAAACAAACCGCATCAAAATTCGTTGTTTTAATGATCTAAGCATACATAGGGACAGACAGACAAGGACGACGACTTTGTTTTATACTATGTAGTGATAGTGATTTATTTTTTACTAGTTGTGCCTCGTGGTTTTACCCACTTTTATTCAAATCTATTAGAAATTTAAAACGTTATAACCACGCTTGACGCGTGTTGGTGATCTCAAAATGAATCCATTAAGTAAGACAAATAAAATATTAATGGAATTTAATTGAGAAATTCTACAGTTAGGGGAAAGATGTATGTGGAGTCGTAAATTCGATTCCCGTTTCGCACTAGTAGTGATTTAATGACGTTTTACGACTAAATTAAGTTTCGCGTTTGAAATGTATGTAATGTAATATGTATGTCTGTTTATCACGTCTACGCTACGACTGACTACGAAATGCTACGTCACTACGAGAAAATTCGTAGTAAGAGTTTTTATTTCTTACTAGCTTAAACTTTTCTTGGAAATTTTTAATTTTGGGATAAAAAGTATTCTATATTATTTTCTGTACCTTTGATAATGTGTGTACAGAATTATATAATGGTCAATTGAGTTTGTAAACCAATTAGTTTATTTTTCATGACAATTCACAAATGTGTTGAAGTTGATGATAACTCTTTTTTTAATATTTTTTTGTAATTAACTATAAAATATAGCCTAACCCTTGTTTTATATGTACATACTATGTAAAGTTTGGAAAAAATTTACAGCACAACGTACACAACAGACATACCATAAAAAAAAACAATGTCTCTTACAAAACGATAATTTATAAGCGTCTAAGTTTTCTTGTACAAGGCCCATAAATTGTGTGGATTTTAAGTTACTAGTCCCCCGAGGGGGGGTGGTCTGACGTCACAGGAGTGGTAAGGGAATCATTTTTATCAATCCAGGGCTTGTCGCGGGGAAAATATCGTGTTTTATGGCTTGGTTGGTTGGTTGTTGTGTGTCCGTGGTATTGCTATCCTTTCTTTTAAAAGATTGAAGATATTAGTTCTATTTATGTGTTTTTTTTTCTATTTTGTTCTATTTTATTATTATTTATGTGCGTTCTGAATTTAATTAAAATCAATTTAAAAATATCTCCTAAATTAACATTTCTATCATGTGTATATCTACAAACTCTCGTCGTTTTCTTAAAATAATTAAACTACTAAACAGATTTTGGTTCAATCTAACAAAGAGATACAGTGGTGGTCACATAATTAAGAACGATTTGAAATTCGAGATATTTTTTGTTTAAATAATTTCTTGTGTAGTTATTTATTGCTTTTGGAAGTAACTATTTATGTTTTGAGATAGCTACGTGACTGGGGCAAATGGGATTAGGAATATAGAATTTAAAGGTCAATTTTTTTTTACAAATTTCATTAGTTCTCTATTGTAACGAATTTAATGTACCAATGAAGCTGGACAAATAATTAAGAACGATTTATTAAACTATTCAAAAGTTATTTTATATAAAACTAAAATTAAATTAATTATATTATTGTGAAAGTAAAATATCAATTTATTGTATTTTAACTGAAATTACTAGTTGGCAACATGTTTACGAGTTTTAATTACTGATTTACCTATACCGGGCGACGACGCATTGAGTCAATCAATTTTTGTCATTTTGTAAGAGAAACAGAGTTCCATTCTTTTGAGAAAACATCATTAGAGCTCTCTTTAAATTGCCATATTGTCCATTTAAAACTATTCTCTTGACTTCGCACCAAGAATACACGATTGGGTTTAGCTCTAGGCTGTTAGCTGGCCAATTTTAGACAGAAAATAATTGTAATATGAGATATTCTTTAACGGTGCGCGCATTGTGTTTTGGGTCATTGTTGTGCTGGAATGTTCAAATTGACCAAAAACCTAAAGGAACGTTTTGAGCTTGAAGGAACATAGTTTTTCCATTCTATTCTTTGTCTTAGAATTGATCCATGTTTTCTTGTGTCAGCTTCACAGCTTCAACGCCGTATTCAAAGTAGCATCCAAAAATGACATATTTCTTTAACATGCTTTAATGTCACTTTTGTGTATTTAAGGTCGAATGATTTACTCGGAAGATGTTGTAAATTATGTTTTTCACCAGAAAACACTCTAATTTATATTTGTCTCGTCAGAAAAAATATTCATTTTTCCACTGACTTACTATGCAATTGTCACACCTTCTTGTAAGTGCCAGCCGGTATTGCCTATGGCATCGTTGCATGATGGGTACCTTCCTTGTTATTCTTCCGTGCAGCTTTCCTTGTACCAAAAACCTTCATATAGTCTGTGCCGAGATTGTTGGAAGAGTTATTTCTCCCAAAATATTCGTTTCTCAGCACATTAGACCCTTTTAAATTATTTTCTTTTCCCAAACGTATGTTTTCAATCATCTCGACGTGATGACTTTCTAGGTACTCAACACACTAACTATTTGAAGTAAGTCTGATATGTGGCAAAATGCTTCACGGCGTGAAAAAATATAGTTTTTGAGCATTGTAAAGTGTTAAATATCTTTTTGTTCGACCAAATTCTTCTCAAGAAGATTTTTTATCATCTACCTTGTAGACTTGTCATAACTTTTATTTTTCTCCATATGAATTCATATGAAACGATCACTTTTAAGACCTTTACAGTACTAAATGGGATCTAAATTTTACGAATAGTGACTTACAACCACAAAGCTATGGAGTGTTCTTAAAGATTCTTAAAGTGAAAAGTTAACTCTTCAGCGTTCTTAATTATATGACCAGCCAGTTCGTATCAATATTAGGTTTAGATCTAATGTATAAAGTTGATTTTTTTATTTATTAGCCAATCGTGTGTATCAACTGATGTATCGATACTATGGAAATATTTGAAGGTATCAAAATAAATACATGCAATTAGTTATACATGCTATTTTGAAAAAATCGTTACGTTAAATAAGCGTTCTTAATTATATGACCACCACTGTATATAAGTAATAGGGTAGTTGACTAAAAAGTAGTTAGTCCGTCTTTTAGATTTCCAAAAAAAAAAATTGGACACGTATTTTTTTATTGTTCATGTAAGCAAATAATTAAGACGATACAGTGCGTCGAAAACATGTGATGCGTCACAGATTGCTACAATTTTCACCAACAGTTGACGTCACAAGCCCCCACTCCTAAACTTTAATGCGTTATAACTAAGTTAGTTAAAATTTGATGAAACAAAAAAATACGTGTCTAATATTTTTTCGCAATAAATCTGACGGACTAGTTAGAATTTCATTTTGTTTATCCAGGAAACTACCCTATTGTACCAGAGATAATTTTATGGTGAAAGTGATATATTTTACTCCAAAGAAAGATATAGTCTAATTTTTATCCCCAAAAATCCAAAAAGTCCCTTTAATATCCCGACTTAACTGAATTCCAAACGCGAGCTAGTTAGTGTATGAGTAGTCAACCGTAGCACAATGGCGACCAATTACACAGATTGGACGCGAGTCTGCTGAGGATTAAACTTACGTTAGTCATTTGTTAATCTTCGCTTAAAATTAGTCGGGTGAAAGATTAAAAAGTATTTTGTTCTCACCAAGTGATCACAGACGTTGACTAGCTACATAAGCATGACTATTTTTGTTAAGACGACCTCGATAGCAGAGTGGTCACCATGCCGGACTGTCATCCGTAAGGTTGCGGGTTCGATTCCCATGCGGGGTGAACCACAAATGTTTATCTCGGTCTGGGTGTGTGTGTGTGTGAATGAGTATGTGCGTAGTTTCTGATACCCTAGATACAAGTTACGGACTTAGAGGTCAATTACTGTAATGAGATGATGGAGTGAATGATTATGTTTGGTAACCGAAAGTTTCTTCTAAAAGTTAAAAAATAACGAATGTGGTTGTTAGAATAATTGTAGCAATAACAATAATTTTAGTCTACACTACACTAATAATCTAAACTAATATTATAAAGAGGAATTATTTGATTGTTTGTTTGTAACGAATAGTCTCCGAAACTACTGAACCGATTTCAAAAATTGTTTCACTAATGGAAAGCTATATTGTCAGCGAGTGACATAGGCTATATTTTATCCCCGTATTCCCACGGGAACTAGAACTATACGGGTGAAACGTCGGGGCGCTACTAGTACTATTATAAATCTAGCTTAACGCAGGATTAAATTTACTCCAACAACAACAGAATTGAGGCCGTTTTTCTTTTTTTTACAAAAAGCATCACACTGTTTGTTTTGTCTGTCATCAACTCATCAGCACAAAGGAGTTTGCGGTTATAGACAATACTCCATAGAGCACGGCTTTTGAAATTATACTTTATGCTTTGTAAGGGAACAGAGGCTGGAATTAGTTCTGTTTTTTTACAAAAACAATAATGGAGGTATTTTGGAAAGTTTACAACTCGATATTTTGGGACAAAATGTTTTTTAAACATTGTAGTTTTAGTATGGGTTCCGTAGAACATTTTTTCTAATCTATGTATATAAAAGTCTTCCGTTACTGAGTGATGTACTGACTGACAGACAATGCACTGACTGACAAAACGGCCATAATGTTGATATTAAAATACATTTGAGTAGCATTATCGGGGCCCTGTTAATATCCACTAAATATCATAAACACTAAACAGTGGCCATTTTGTCGCTGAAATAAAATGTCGTCTGTTGCAAACGAGTATTATATATTGTAATATAAGGTGAGGTTCGGGTCTAGACCGCTTTACAAATGAAACGTTTACAGACCGGTCTGGTTTGGGTTTTTTTGTCGGTTTCATCATAATGTTGTAGGCTGAGAGACTGTGGATGGTTTTGAGGGCGGATTTGTTTTAGAGTTTTTTTTTGGAAAATTAGTTGGCACGTTCTTTATTTCATGGTTAGCTAAGAGATAACATAATCATTCACTACATCGTCTTATTACAGTAACTGACCCCTAACTAAACTCCAAGTTTGTGTCTAGCTAGGGTATCAGAAACTACGCACACACTCATTCACACACACACACCCAGACGTTATTTTTATTCTAATATGGCAATCTTCTCAAGATGGGTGATAGTTTTATTATCCATCAAATTGGCCACCGACCGAAGTGTATCAAATTGTTAAAAGATTTTGTAAATTATGAGGTTTTTGTTAAGCCAAGACCAGCTTTGTTATACAATCTAATGTTTCGAATTTTGAATTCCTCAGTACAAGGTTTCATTGCTCTAAATTGTAGTGAATTGTAAGTACTGAAAAAGAAATAGAAAGAAAGAATAGTTATTTATGGTACAAGCGAGGTAAGTTGGTGATTACTCCCGAGGCGCTATTGAGGCCCGAGCCGTCAGGCGAGGGTCTGAAGATAGCCGAGGATAGTAATCATCAATACTCACGTGTACCATACAACGTTTTTCAACACATTTGCGAAGAAATTTTCATTTTTCGCTAATAAATAAACAGTTTTTCTATTCGCGCGCATCTAACACAACAATGGTGATCGGCCATAGATTAAAAGAATATACTTATTAAAAAAAAATCGAATGAATGAATGAATGGAATCGACCATAGACCTACCAAAAGTAAGGCAACATAGTTAAAGCTTGTTTTTAAAATGTACGGACACGATTTTTTTTGGCATCGAAACTTTTTTAAAACTAAACAATTAAAAACGACGACTTTTTAATTGTTTATTTGAACTTACTTTTTTTGACGACCTCGATGGTAGAGTGGTCACCATGCCGGACTGCCATCCTTAAGGTTGCGGGTTCGATTCCCGTGCGGGGTGAATATTTGTGTGAACCACAAATGTTTGTCTCGGTCTGGGTGTGTGTGTGAATGAGTGTGTGCGTAGTTTCTGATACCCTAGATACAAGTTTCGAACTTAGTTAGGGGTCAGTTACTATAATGAGATGATGTAGTGAATGATTATGTTAAAAAAAAAAAAAAAACAATCTATAACTCACTAGTGAATCAAGCGTGTCATTATTCAACTTGTTTTGCACAAATAAGAGCCCCTTTATGAGCAAGTGTGTTGAAAAAAGTATTTATTTTGACTGAACTGATGTTGATGATCAATTTACCTATACATATGTGCTGTCAATATACTTGTTTGAGTAGACATATCTTGCTGTTGTCTCTCGGACTATTCTAACTGATTGTTCTCCGTAACAAACACGGTGGTCGAGCTACAATGGCGGGCCTTATTCTGGTAACAATCGTAGTAGAATATAGTCAGAGTGGTGTTACAGTTGTTTCATAATTGTGCCTTCAAGATTATCTTTATTTTTTCTTTCTCTCCAACTAAGCTAAATATACTTGGGTCTGGAGTGGACTCCCTTCAATAGTGCAATTGATGGGCATTGAAGTCACGACTCTTAGATCGCCAGGTAGACGCCGTAACCATTGGTCTTTTTCTTTTTCAACTAGGTCTATTTTTAGTACATAATAGTAAACAATATGTGCAGTAACACAATTACTTCAGTTATTCTCCTTTACTTACTATCAAGCGACCTATCTTATCATTTGCCACCAAAATCATTGACAAACACATGCACATCCTTTCTCTAACACTCCTCAAATACAATTCTCACACAACAGCAACACAACCGTACCACAATCGCACCATAATCGTACCACAATCGCACCACAATCGTTTCACAATCGCACCACAATAGCTCCCTACCAATGAATACTTTTACGGTCCTTGGTCCATTACCGGTCCTTTGTAAGAGCTGTAATGATACCCGAGGTGGGGCTGAATGTTTGTAAGACATTTGTAGATAGTTTTAGGTGAATTTAAAAAAAGAATACATAGAAAAATGTCTGTTTGGAAATAAATACTTACATTTTATAATAATAATCATTCCCTCCATCATCTCATTACAGTAACTGACCCCTAACTAAGTGAGTCACTTGTATCTAGGGTATCAGAAACTACGCACACACTCATTCACACACACAAACCGAGACAAACATTTGTGGTTCACACAAAAAATATATAAAAAACCTGCCAGATTTTGATCTCGTTTCTTTTCGGCTGATTTCGGAATCGGTACACCTTTGATTAGGCGAAAATATTATGAGAGTTTTTGTGCTTTGGATATTTCAAGTATTTAGCCATTCCAATTTTCATTTTTAAAATCCATGTTAATAGATACAAAATAACTTAAAAATAGAATCAAACCCAACAACCCCATCAAAGCATTATCCATCGCCAACTATACTAATTATTATATTAAACTCAAAATGTAACTACCAACTAAGAGTATCCTAAGCTTACTAATCGTCCTAGGCCACAAAAAATGAAAGAAACCGTACTTACTTACCATCAGAGCCCCGATTCTCTAAACTATTAAGCTGTGATAATGCTACTCAAATGTATTTTAATATCAACATTATGGCCGTTTTTTTGACATTTGTTGTCTTCTCTTAGTGAAAACTACTCCGCTGACTAAATGGCTCCATAAAACTTAGATGGTTGTCGTGGAAACAGTATTCTGACGTTTATTTGACAAAAAATTTATATATGCAACAAAGACCACTGAGACACCATAGCCGTATGAATAAATTTTAGCAGAATACCAAATTTCTGACACTCTCGTTATGGTGCCTCAATATCGACATATTGTCTGATCAATAATGTCAAATTGCAGACTTACGCCCCTGACTTTATTAAAGAAAATACCTCCAAATTGCTACAGTAACTTGCCAACAATTACTCGGTACCATTAGCTTAAAAAGGGGTCGTTTGGACCCCCATTTAGTATATTAACCCTTCGCGAATTTAAAGTGCCCAGGTGTTTAAACGTCGTCGCGAAATATTATTCCGCGTTTACGTAAATGGTTCAGTAATGAATCTGTTAAGTTATTATGGTTTTTAAGCTGTGACATGTTTGTGGGTGTTTGTTTTGTAATTAACTTTATTTATTGTTTGTCGGTTGACTAGTTGCACCTGCCTGCGAAAGCTTTGGTCTCGGGTACAATTTCTTACATGATATTGGTTTTCTATCGCGAATAGGTCCTTCTAGGCGAGCCCGCTCCATCTTAGACTGTAGCATCAAGTTTCGAACTTAGTTAAGGGTCAGTTACTGTAATAAGATGATTTGGTGAATGATTATGTTATGTTATTATCGCTTTCAAGTTACAGTCAAGCCTAATTCTGAGTTAAAAAAAAAGATCATGAACATTCATTGGCCAAGCAGTATGGTGTTACACATACCTCTGTGATCTTTTACTTTTTAAATATTCTCAAAAAATATTGAAAATGATAATCGTTAATTTATGAAAATGACCTTTTGAAGCAATTTTCATAAACATAACATAATCATTCACTACATCATCTCATTATAGTAACTGACCCCTAAGTTCGTAACTTGTGTCTAGGGTATCAGAAACTACGCACACACTCATTCACGCACACACCCAGACCGAGACAAACATTTGTGGTTTACACAAAAATTCACCCCGCACGGGAATCGAACCCGAATGTTATAACAGAAATAAATTCGGCAAAAACAACCTTAATATTGTATCATATTAAATTGTAGCAAGTAAATAAAAAATAACATTGTTTGTTTCAGAACTTGGACTCCCAAAGTGACCTCTCAAGAATATTCAATCCGAACAAAATATCTGAAATACAAAAAAGTGATCGGTTAAGAGGTTTGTTACCCGATTACTAATAAAATAGCGTAGAAGTATTAACACAAAAGTATAAACAAAACCGTTTTCATTGAAGGACTTATTTTTACTATTGCTTAGTTAAAATGTATCTGCTTACATAATTTATGTACATAATTTACATATTTATCTTGTAGTATAAATTGAGCGGCAGGTTATTCCAGTCTTACGCTCAAAAGTTTCATATCTCTGCTATCCCAATTAACCACCATAATCGGGAATTTTTGAAAATCAAATGTTGGGCGTCTCATCAAAATGAAGCTACTCACTGAAAATTAGTTTGAAAGTAGTAAACTGAAAAAAAAAATCTACGGAACCTGTATTATAGCACTAAATTACATATCCACCTTCCAGAATTCTACAAAAAGCTAGTAGAAGCTGACAACTTACTACGAAACCTGAAGAAGGGTACCTCTGAAGCGTATGACGCTACAGCCGCCACGGACTCATACTATTCATATCAGTACCGGGATCGGGAGAAGAGGTCCATTAGGAACCATAGACCGGGAATTAGGAGGTAATATTTGGGATTTTTGCTGTAGAAATCATATTAAGGTATAAGTTTGTATCCAACTGCAGACAGCAGCAGTAGACCACATGTCGCCGCGCCACTACTGGTTTCTATGAAATTACATTCGTAGTGGGCGACAAGAAGCTAGCTTCGCGTCGCCGAGCAGGAGACTGCAGTGTCGTCCGACCGCAGATCAGTAGTGTCGCCGACGTATTGAATAAGTTGCCTTACTTGCTCTCCATTTAAGCAAAGAACGTGAGACATACGTCACTAATACTTTCACGGAGCACTCGGAACCAATGAATGTCATCTGCAGTTGTCGTCTGCAGTCTGCAGCGACACGAGGCTACGAAGTATCATGATGACGTTAGGCGGCGACGCGGACGTGTGGTCTGCTGCTGCTAACCTATACTATCAAATGCCACTAAGTAGAAATACCACATGAATCACCACTTTTTATGATTTGAATTTGAATCCCATAAGTAAATTATTTTCTAATTTTACCGTTTAGCCCCACCGCCAACAACATACATTCAAAAAGACTCCCAAGACACGACAAAACCAACCAAAACAAATCGCCAAACGCAACTGAAACAAAAGAACAGTCACAAAGCAAAAAAAACAACGAGGTCAAAAGAAATATTGATGACAAACAACCGTACAATCCTAACTTAAGTAGGAAAGTGCCCAAATGCTCCCACATGCCAAAAGAGTCAAAATCACATGAAAAACAATTGAAGCATCCGTTCTACAAAAACACACAACGATTAGACGAATTGCTCGACCAATTTGGGAAAAATACAGCCAAATCTGATAAAGGAGAACTTGATTTGATATTCGGAAAGGAAACTAAATGTAATCATGCTGGCAATGATGAGAAATTAGTTAAAAAAGTTCTAGAAAGACCGAATATTAGAACTATTGAAGATGAAACAGCTAATGAGCAGACATCTGTAAATGTGTTCGATAATTCAGCTAATACTAATGCCAATACTAACTCCTTGGATGTCGTTTACAGTATTGCTGCTGTTATGTGAGTTTTATTAATTATTTTTATTTATAATAAACATAATAATATGCCTGTTTAATTTACGTACACTCCAGTCAAAGACTCAATTAAATATTCAACTTTCCAACATAACCTGCAAAAGTCAAAAGTATTCTTTAAAAATGTCGTCTTTTAAATCTAATATATATCTTAAAGTAAAGATGGATAGATGACGGTCTAGTTTTATTTTAACCTGGTTTAAATAGAAGAAAAAATGATTTAAAAAGACAAAGAGAACATGATTTAAACGTTGTCTTACTCACATTTTTGACCGATTTGAATAAGGAGGGGTCGTCAGTAGTATTTTCTTAATTTCCTCATAACTCCCGTCATATAAGAACGTTACACATTTGTATTTGATTTTATTTAAAAAAAAATACCAGCCCGAGTTTCTTGCCGATTCTTCTCGGCTGATGTAATTCCGAATCGGTGGTAGATTCAGTGACGTTCATAAGTGCCTCATGATTTTTGATTTAATTTGATTGATTTGACCTATTTGTTTTTTTCTGATAGGACAACAAACGTTTCATCCTAACCCATAGATTCCTTATATTTATTCTCTTTTGTTCTTTATTTTAGAACGACAGACATAAACCAACCCACAACCCCAAAGACTGAGGTTCTCGAGCCCTTCCCCAAGATGAGGAAGTTACTCCAGTCCAGTATGGACGATGCTGAGACCATGAGCTATGATGACTTCAAGGAGGTCCTCACTGATGATAAAGAGGGGCATGATGATGATGATCACCATAAAGATAGGAAGAAGAGGAAATTTGTTAGTACAAGATTTGTTTTATACATTTCTTAAATATCAGTTGGTGAGTCACGTTTGCCCAGACTACATTGCTCTTCGAATTTGTACCGTTTGTTAGCAGAATATCTGGCAATGCGGTAGTACCCGCTTCTTTATTTATTTTGCAAACCTTCAACAGTTTAAGCAAATATGGTGGAGTATCAATATTTATACCAAATGTTGTAGGACCTTTTTATAGAAAACTAGCGGTGCTCCGCAGTTTCACCCGCGTAGTTCCCGTTCCCGTAGGAATATGGGGATAAAATTATGCTAAAAACCTTCCCCTCTGAATCATTCTATCTATTAAAATAAACCGCATCAAAATCCGTTGCGTAGTTTTAAAGATCTAAGCATACATAGGGACAGAGAAAGCGACTTTGTTTTATACTATGTAGTGAAGATTGCTCTATCTTCCTACCTGCTGGTCAAGTTCAAGACCTCGGCTCTGGAATAAATGTTTAATGTTTCCTATTTTACAAACATGGCTTAGGTTTGAGATCACCAACTTGCATCAGGCGTGGTGATGATATTACTATGCCTCTTCACTGTATTTATATCGTCTATGTGAGAAACCTCTTGGGTTATAGTCAGTATTAGTTTTATTTTCGAGTATTCGTATATTTGTAATTACCTCTATGTTTTCTTAGGTTTGTTATTGAAGAGATATTTTTGTATATGTATTTATTTCTATTTATTTGTATCTAGGTGGCGAACGATCAGACAAGTAAACTGTCTGTGAATGACTACCCTCGTCTGTGGACTGTCGGTGTTGAACAACCACGGGTTCGTTGCCTACTTTTATATTGTATTGTTTAAATTTATTAATAACTTCGAAACTAGAAGAAACATTTTCAACCACACCAACAAAATGATACAAATATATTGGCTAAAGCTCTGGTTTCTAAAGGCTCAAACCCACTGAAGTACACGCACACGTCATCGATACATTCGTGGCTGACTCAGCTATAGCTGCGTGGCCGTGGACCGTGGGCGTAGCGTGCGTGGCGGTGGGTTCGCGGCTTAATTCTAAGATAACGGTGCTGTCATATAACGGCCGTATGCAGCGATGAATGACGTCATTACTAAACTATTTTTTTCTATTAGTACCAGTAATTCCTGAGATTTGTGCAATAATATGGATTCAAAAACAGTTCCAATTTTACAGGATAACAAAGACCAAGTACAAATACAGAAATATAACCCAATATCTGTGAACAATCCGAACTGGAAAGGTCCTATGCCTCTTTACCCTGATGAGCTAAACTCCATGATAAAACAAGGAACAACCAACCGTAACAAAGACTTTCACAGCGACGCTGAAACGACCTCTGAAAAAGATCAGTTTGAACCTGAAGTTTCGGACGTGCAATACCTTGAGGATTATATACAAAACAAATATGGAAGTCTAGTCAAGATGGCGCAGGCGTATAGTGATTATGGCGTTTTGGAAGGTAGTCGTATTTTTAACTAGGCCATCTTTTTTTTGTCATGAGCTAGATTTTTCAATTTATTACTAATCCTTTAAATCTTCATCTATCTTTTTCACTCTGTCTTGATACTTTTACTTATCTGAATCTATCGTAATATCAATTTAAATAAAGATGTGACACAACAAGAACATAGTCTATTTAAAAATATTTAAAAAAAAACATTTGTCCAACCCTGTCCTTGGTCTTATCCCACCATCCCCCGACAAAACTCCAAATTAGACAAGACAATCTCTATCTTTGCGTGTCGACTCATATTTGTGAGGACCAGAACTCGGCCACCGATATGGCACTATCAGTGGCCTTGTAAAGGTCCTTGCGTGTGCAGGTGTGTATGTAAATCTTTATTCAACTAACACTTATCTATTATCTAAGATATTTATGGCAGAGTGGTCACCATGCCAGACTGCCATCCGTAAGGTTGCGGATTCGATTCCCGTGCGGGGTGAATATTTGTGTGAACCACAAATATTTGTCTTGGTCTGGGTGTGTGTGTGTGAATGAGTGTGTGCGTAGTTTCGGCTTGTTCCAATCTGTCCGACAATTAGTTCGATCATCGAACTACTTGGACAAAAATATTCCAAATAGTCCGACAGTGAATTTTACGGTACATTCAAGTGGGAAAAAGATTTGCCCAGTATTCACGTCATGGTACTTCACATACATATAAAAACCTATAATATTATTATCAATACTCTTTTAAGAACCACTTAAAATAAAAGATGGAAATGAAGTAATTATTTAAGATTTTTGCAATGAAAGTACCAGAGAAGCATCAAGGTGAAGGAGATATACTTAGAATTATATTAAATCCTATATGAATAATAAACATAAATACGTTTTTATTTAAAAATTTACGCTTTAGGTTATGCTCTCCTGGTACTTCTAATAATAATTCTCCACAGAAATACCAATAACTTTATTTAATTTTGTGAATTAATTTAACTTAGTTTATTTATTGAAAAGACCTCCTCTACATTTCTGTTCTCCTGGTATTTTAAAATAGATTATTGTTAAATTTCTTAATACATAATTTATTTTGAACAGAGCAACTTCGTTATTCCTTTTTTATTTGACTGTACTTCACTGCTGTCGGACTATTTGGAATATTTTTGTCCAAGTAGTTATATGATCGAACTACTTGTCGGACAGATTGGAATAAGCCGTAGTTTCTGATACCCTAGATACAAGTTTCGAACTTAGTTAGGGGTCAGTTACTATAATGAGATGATGTAGTGAATGATTATGTTATGTTATGTTATTTATTTGTGCAATACAGGTAATAAGAAATATTCAGTATCACGCAAACCTTCACCAGTACCAAAGATAGACGCTGAAAGAGAAGTGAGTCCAAAGTTAACAACGAGCAAGAGAAGTACTAATACTAAACAAAAAGGTAATTTACTAAAGATCGGTTTCTCAATCATTTGACAACTTAATTCGAGGATTTTTTTTTAAATTTACAATAATCATTGTGCCACAATCATTCTGTTCCGGTGGCCAAAATTGAAAGCTGCTATTGTCATTTTGACTTTAATGTCATTTCGATACATTTTCAATAAACTGACAACCAAAAGACACGATTACAGCGACGCTGTCACCGGCACAGAAAAGATTGTGGCACTATATTTCAGACAAAAACTATCAAACGTCAAATTTTGTTCCTTTAAAAATTATCTGGCGATAGAACAATCAGCCCTTAACAGGATACTTAAGTTGCAAGCGGGTAGATTTCCAAAATTAGGCCTCCATATTGATTTATCACACAGGATTTTGGAGACGAAAAATAAATTTAGCCGACCACACGTAGTGGGGAGGCGGGAACATTATTTCTTAAGACTTCTTCTCAAAAAGTATAAGGTGGAAAGTCTGTCTCTGTAACCATATTTATTTTAATGCTAGTTTTCTACTCGGCAGATTACAGTGAAGGTATCTCAATTGAGTTTGTACCTACAACGAAATCTCGAGACGATCATTTGAAAGAGGCATTCAAAACTTTGGCCGATCACGTTATAGTCGCGTCTCCAGATAAACTAACTACAAAAACTACGACTACGGCAACAACATCTAAAAAACCTTCCGTCACTTCGGCTTTATTCGAAACTGCAAACCCATTGTATAAACAACAAGGTTAAGAAATATAATCCTTTAGGCGGTCCCAGCGCCGGCGAGTGAACGATTAACTATCTCCTTCTCTCTCAAGATACATTCCGTGTAAACGAAAGAGATGCATATATTCATAGTTGCTCTTTGACTGTTCACACTGCGCCGGCAATTACTCTCTTTACAAGTGTTGTCGAAAGCAACAAGAGCTTTCAAAAGTAAACTCGCTCAACAATATTTGCTCGCTCGATCATTTCAAAACGACGAGTGGCGCAAGTAATTGCTCGCCACGCTCGCTTATAGCCCGGCGACTAACTATCGAAACTTCCCACTCGCTTCCCGCTGATCGCCAACTCGTTTATAGTTTCTAGTTTTAATAGTTTCTCGCTCATCGCTGGCGATGGGACCACTGTTTTAGACTCGTAAGATTTATGTTACTGTTTTTAGGCTAGAGTCCCTCTGTAGGGACTTATTGCAGTGGTCTCACCGCGGGCGAATAAGCGATGAAACTAGTGGCGATTTTCTCTCCCAAGAAAAAGACAGTGAATGTACATCCGTGTAAACGAAAGAGATGCGTATATTAATAGTCACTCGTTGACTGTTCACACTGCCAGCGAGTACTCGCTTTATTTATTAGAGCTAACGAGTTTTTTTTTTACTCACTCATCGATACTTGCCTGCTTCATCACTTGTTTTCATGATCTTTTCAAAACATCTCGGCGAGTGGCGCACTCACTCGCACACTCGCCCAGTGAGTACTCTCTTCTCGCCGATCGCCAACTCGTTTACTTGCTCATCACCCGCGATGGGACCACTGCCTATATGGGCTGATGATGTTGAAAAAAGCTGAAGACTGACTTGCAACTTATTCTTCGAAACCTTTATCCCATCTGTAATTAGGGTCGGTTTTCAGTTAAACCAGAATTGGCGGATTTTATTGGATGTCAGTATTTTATATGAAGCGACTGCCATCAAATCTTGAGAAACTATATCTATATATTTGATGATGCTTTCTTAACCGATTTTGGCCTCAGCGACTGTTTGTTGGTTTTTTCGATATTAACTATATTATCAACTCGAGCTTTGCTGTTCAGCTCGTTGCAGGTGTGCTCGATGGTGACTTGCATATCCAATATATACTTGCATCTATATTTATATTTATTTTAATGTTAGTTTTCTATTTCACAGATTACAGTGAAGGTATTACAATTGAGTTTGTACCCACAACGAAAGCTCGAGATGATAATTTCAAAGATGTATTCAAGGGTTTGGCCAATCATATTATAGTTGCATCTCCAGATAGTATTATGAGAAAAACTACGCCAACAACTACGGTAGCAGAAGCTAAAAAAGCTCCCGCCAATTCGGCTTTAATCGAAACTGCTGAGACTGGCGTTTACCCTTTCACTTCCAATATGGAATATATTGAAAATAAAGTACCCAAGCAATCAGAGATAGCCAACAAATATTTCAATTTCGAAATCATGAAGGATCCGAGGTATAGAAATATGTTTGCTTTGAAAAAATACGACGTAGCTAATTTTATTGATGATAATAACAATGTAGTGGATCATAACCTCATTAGTGCAGATCTGTTAAATAAAAATCGTCTAATGGAAGACAATTTGAGTGATAAACTGCAAGAATTAACTGAGAATTTAGAAAAAACTAAACAAAATCAAGCTAACAATAAAATTTTAGTGCTAAAACGTAAGCTTTTATCCTACGACGATTATTTACTAAAGTATGTAAATGATGAGACTGATGAAAACAATTTGACATTTGGTTATAAAAAAAGGTTGGCTAATGTTGCCACAGCTAAACCTTATGACAAAGATGATGATGACAAAATGATGACTCTTAAAATTTATGACGGTAATAACAAGTTTGATGATGATGACTACCAAAACAAAGTATCCGCAAATAATGATGATGATGAAGGCCGTATTGATGATGATTTCTTCAATAACATCACTCATTATGATCGGAAAAGACATAAAGAAGTTGGAAAAAACTTTTCAACGAACCTTAAATCTAAAAAAGGTTTCTGTGTTAATATAAAAATTATGAAAACTGAACCTGGTAGTGGTGATTACATTGAAGGAGGAATAGAGCATCATGTCAACAACAATGATACAGTTGTTTATGATGTATTAGAAACTCCTTCGCCAGAAGGCGAATATGGTATAAAGGGTAGTAAAATATATGAAGAATTACTAGAAAATATTGAAAAAGTACAAGCTAAGTCGCGTCGTAAAGCTGCTAATTTAGGGAAAGGTTATAATAAACGTAAACTTCTTTCGCATTTAGATGAAAGTACTAATAATAGTAGTTCTAATGCTGATGATCATATAGATATTCAAGATACAAACATTGAAAAAATAGACAAAGAAAATAGTCCAGATGTTAACATCACAAAAATTGATGCACATATTGTTAATAGTAACAAAAGTTTACACAATGCAAGCGATGATTTTGGACTGAGTGCGTTTTTTGGCATTTTATCGAAATGGTTTCTTGATTTAGAAGGAGTGAATTTAACAAAACAAAGTATTGAATTTAATAATACGAGGTAAGATAATATTGATAAATATACTAATGGCTTAGCATGAAGCTGGACCCTCGGGCTCAGTGAATCGCGGTTTAAAACCCAGGGCGTCTGCTCCACTCTCAAAGCCGCTCGTTTCTTGTTGCCCCCTTGTTGCGACTCGAGCGACTTGTTTGGGGGGCCCAGTTATAGAGCTGGCAAGTCTCCATCCGCCACTTCGTACGTGTTTATAGCATTGTATCGGCGGGTGCCATAGTCCCCATAGTTCCCCTATATCCAGTCCATTGAACATCCCATTCCCATAGCCCAGTCGTAGTTTTCCCATATATTTGCTATAGTCCCAGCAGAACCGGGGACTGTCCTTGGATGCATTTTATAGTGTTATACAGGGATAGTCGCCGGATTGTGCATCCTTTACACAAGATTAAATATGTCAAAGGGCTTCCGAGTGTTGGCTTTGGCCCCATACTAGCCTTCCAAAAGACCGGGACTCCTTAATAGTCCCGTGAATGGAAAAGACATGACAATAATAATAAAATACATACAATCAGTATACTATTTCAATTTTACCTAATGTGAGATTTGACCATTATCGTGCCACTTTTCACTTCGCTATCTAGCCCCAAACTGACATTCTGTGCCAAATTAACATTAGTTATAAGTGACATTTGTATTTTATTTTATTTAAAAAAAAAATACCAGCCCGAGTTTCTTGCCGATTCTTCTCGGCTGATGTAATTCTGAATCGGTGGTTGATTTATTACCATTAACAATTGAATAAATGATTTTTGAATTTTCGATACTAAGCAAAGCTTGTAGTGTTCATATTGGACAACGGCAATTGGCCTATTGACATTTAATTTTAAATCCAAAATGGCGGTCTCTAAAAGATGGTAGATTAGCTTTCTTTGCGCACCCACATTATAAAAGAAAAGAATAATTTACACACAGAAGTTTCAGATAGAAGAAATAACTATGATTAAATCTTGTTTTTAACCCCCGACGCAAAAAGAGGGGTGTTATAAGTTTGACGTGTCTGTGTGTGTGTGTGTGTGTATCTGTCTGTCTGTGGCATCATAGCTCCCGAACGGATGAACCGATTTCAATTTAGTTTTTTTATTAAAGGGGATTTACGTGCGAGTGTTCTTTGAATGTTTGATGAAAATCGGTTGACCCGTTTAAAAGTTATGGGGGTTTGAAAGTAATTGTGTTGGGGGATTTTTAAATTTTTAATATGTTATTTTATTTAATCAGTATATCTGTTTCAGTGCCAAACCTACTACCCCAATCAGTTCAACCTTAATCCCCGCTCAAAAAGACGACATAGTATATCCAATGTACGACTCAGATATGATTGAAAATATCGGCCATAGATCTAGAGTACTACTGTCAATTAATACTAACGATACGGAGAAAAGAAAACATGAAGTGGTTAAAGAAACTTCTAAATTACATAGTGGTAAGGAATTTGAAGAGATTCTAAATATATAGCTCTTTATATTGGTCTGTGAGATTGTTGTAGTATTTAAATGTCTAGCTAAGGTAAGGTTCATATCTGACGGAACATGCGTCGCGTATGATACCGTAACGCCAGAACTTGACCGAAATTGACCGTTCACACTCAACGCACTAACGTATAATCGGTTGAGTGTGAACGGTCAAGTGTTTTTCTATACATTTGTCTGTTCTGGCGTGAACTATGAACCTTCCCTTAGTTAGACAAGCATAGTGATTTCACCAATTCACTACTAACATCATCATTAAGCCGAAAATCGTAACAAGTAGAATCTCACAGACCACAATTTTAATCCAAATTAAATTCACAAACTCCAAAAATATATCAAAAACAATAACTTAATAAAAACAGTGCCTTGCAGAACCGCTGGCGAATCAGACGACCCCTGACATGAAGATCCACACAACAACCAAAATGCATACACAGAACACGACAAAAGCAAAGTCTCTGGTCAAAAGAAACGTAGATAATAAAAACTTAATACTCTGGAATGATATATACGATGAAGAATACGGTGTAGAGACAGACTCGGCTAATTATAAAGGGAAACAACGCAATGATTTCATCAAAAGATCAAACAATTGGATACACGATAAAGTTAAAATGATAGCTGATAATTTTTCTAAAACTAAAATTGGTGTCAAGAATGTTCATGAAAAGCCTAAGGAATATGAGTATGGGTTAGTTGATGACGTTTACTTACTTGAATTCTTCTTGATATCTTTGATTTACACGAACACTACACATTGAAATAAAACACTTAAACGGATTTTTGTCGTGGTTGTATTTTGTTTTACATTTTGTGACGTTTTGGATTCTTTACATGTCAGAAAAAGTAAAACAAAATACAACCACGACAAAAATCCGTTCAAGTGTTTTATTTCAATTGAATTCTTCTTCTTTGTCTATTTCTAATATGGGTTGGTTTCTAATTTCGGTTCTCTTAAACAAAATTCTGGTGGAATATATTATACGTGGAGCGATGGACATCAAAATTCTCTTTGGAATTCCTTCGCAAGTGCGTGCTGGTATCCTCAAGAAGTTTTCTTTCACCGTAAAAGTGTACGACGTGCGTCTTCTGCATAGAAGTCAAAAACCTTAACTAATACGCTACCGTCGCTCATACTGATCGAGCAAGCAAAGCGAGCGAAACGCCAAAATTTCGACATAATAGCTCGATTTTGCTGTCTATTTCATTTTATAAGTCAGTTATGGGCTTGAAATCATATTTTTTAACTGACCCTGGCAAAGTATAGCGAACATAATCCTTGTTTTTAAAAATTGAGTCGATTTCGATTGGAGAAAAAACAGAACCCAATACCGAAAAGCAAAATTGAGGACCCACTAGCAAAATAATCAACATAAAATAAACTTTAACACTGAGAAATAGAGTAGATTATTGTAATTGCAGGATTGAAAGTGATACACCGAGTAGATATAATTACACTTCTATGGTTCGAAAAACGAGAAACATTAATGAGGTACCTTTTTCCCATATTTAGATCTTACCCGCAGTTATGGCCGAGTAAATATCCACCTTATCCCATGGGAACACAGGTGAAATTAAATGTCCCATTATATCTGGTATGCTAATCACTTTCCGATTTTGGGACGTCCCATTTTTTGGACAACCGATGTTAGGACGTCCAATTTCGTCCTATAAATAAGACGTCCTGGTGCATTGACATGGAATTCGTCAAAAAATACGATATGTCATGACGGATGGACGTTCACATAGAATACGGAATCGTGTTTTTTCACGATTCGTCAGACGCGAGCGCAACAGCGGATTCGCATAATCATAAAACATTTTTAAAAGTCGTATCCATATTTTTGTACGATTCGTGAGCGTGTGAACATGAAAATTTAAAAAGCATTGCTCCCGTCAGTAAAATTATGTAATCGTAAAAAAAAACTATTCATAAAAAAATACGGTTCGTCATCGTGTGAATGACCCCTGAAGTCGGAAGGTCATTAGCGTACTTTACGTAAGCCAATATTACGTTAATTCAAAATTTTATGACTAATTTGATGATAAAAAGAGCTACTTAGAAGCCCTCACATGAAAGTATTGAAAATGCAAAGGCTTGAGAGATTCAGCAGCCAAAAGGTTTCGATTCCTTTGCGTGGTAAAATTTCCACATTATTTATTTCAAGTTGTATCTCAAGTTAAACCTAATTTGGTGTCAGTTGCAAAATGAAGTGATAATGTTTTTTTTTCAGAATTTGGAATTTAAGAAAAATGATTTTGCATATTTAACATCGAAAATGAAAGAAATATGTAAAAATACAGCACTCACTTTGCAGGAATCAAAGAATATGGTCGGTATGTATCATTAAGACTCATTCATTCTTATTCTTGGGTCCCATATTTCTTTCACTCGTAGTGTGGACTGATCGCATGATTTCCTAAACTGACTCTATTAAATACAGTACTAGCAGCTCCCCGCAGTTTTGTCCACTTAGTTCCAACTTTCGTGAGAGAAAATTACGTTAAAAACCTTCTTCTTGAATCACTTTATATTTTTAAATAAACCGCATCAAAATTCGATGCGTAGTTTTAATTAAAGATGTAAGCATACATAGGGACCGACAGCGGGAAGCAACTTTGTTTTATACTATCTAGTGATATTTGGAAACTAGAGGGCCGCCAGTAGCGAGGCAAGACCCGCACTACCGGTGGTTAGAACTGCAGAGAGAGGAACCTCCACACGATGCGTGCCGTGTCCAACACCACTGCCTTCTGTATCTGCCCCTTGACCACTTTGTTTGTTTGGTTGAATGTACTTATCTCAGGAACTACTGGTCCAAATTGAAAAATCCTTTAGTGTTTGATAGTCAATTTATTCAGGAAGCTTCAAGGCTATGAAATCAAATCACGCTACGACCAATAATAACAAAGCTACCGTGGGTTGAATCACAAGGCACAACATCTTCTGATTCTCCTTTATTGAAGGTAGCAGTTAGCAGTTGGTTTCTGGAGCCATTCTTTGTCCAAGGCCAGTCTCAGAGAACAATTAGTTTTTGAATGGATGATTGCAGTTCGTGAAAACGAAAAGGACGCAGATAGTATAGCGGCGACGAACCTGATGCAGCACTTGGTCGGCCTGATGAGCGAGCTGGTGGACTACCAGGTCCAGCATAAGACGTGCATGAGTAAGATATTTATTATGGCGTAGGCTTTTGACTTCCATTTCGAAGGCGTTGGTTGGATCCCCAAACGTACCAATATCTCTCTCTCTCTCTCTTTTCCGAACCTTTATCCCATGTCTATTTGGGGTCGGTTTTCAGTTTAACCAGATTTGGCGGAATGTCAGTATTTTACGTGAAGCGACTGCCATCAGACCTTCACAAACGTACCAATATGTTTTCCAAATTTTGAATTCTTACGTTTACTCGGAGCTCTTACGGAGAAGGAAAACGTCTTGAAGAAACCTGTGCATTCCTCTGACTAAAACAAACAGATATAACCATGCACACAAATGTTTGTATCGAACGGGAATCGGACCAGTAACCTTTGGCATAGCAGGCAGGGGCACTCCAACTACACCACTTAGTTGTCAAATGTTTTTGATGCCGACTGTTAACTTTGCAGCTTTACCGAAAGACCTTCAAGAGTTTCTGGAGTGGTTGGTCGATGGCAACGAGGAACCGGTGAAATCAAAATTTTATATGAAACAAAACGACGTTTATAAGGAACGTAAGTATACTGATATTCCATATTCCAACCTGTTTCTATTTTAAGGGCAAACCAAGGTAAGTAACTTCCATTGTCCATGGAAAACTGCAACTCAGAAGTCACAAGTTTGCCATCGGTCTTTAGTAGGCTCTGTGGCGACATCTGCACGCCACACAGGAACTAAGTACTAACAGCGACATCTATCCGCAACTGTGAGAAATAACTGAAGAGTCCTGAATCGCGCAAGCGAAATTTACAGCGCAATTGTCTATATATACGAGAGCCCGACTACAACCGTTGGGCAGCTGCCCACCAGACATAACACCCGTCTGGTCAGAGGATCCTCCCTTTTCAATGGGGAATCCCTCATCCCCATAGCTCCAAGCAGGCCCTACATGCCCCGGGAGTCCTCCCAATCTCAGCTCACGGTGGTATGCAGTTCTATGCGTTTTCACCGCGTAAAAAAAAGGCTCCAAGCAGGCAGGCTCCTTTCTATACTATTTTATCGGTCAAGTTTGGTTTTAGTGTGTATGATTGAAATAAAAATCTGTTGAAGTAGTTTTATTTCAATGTGTAGTGTTCGTGTAAATCAAAGAAATCAATAATGTGTATGATTTTTTATTGTCCTAATCTTAATCCTATAAATCTGATAATAATTTGTAAAGAGTACTTGAGACAATAGGAGTAGCCAACACAGTGTTTGTGTGTGTATCTGAGCGTGTGTATGCGTGAATCCACTCACAAATAAACACTAGGCTATGAGCTCTTCAAATGTTTCAATTCAATTCAATTCAATTTATTATATACTAGCAGCGCCCCGCGGTTTCACCCGCGTGGTTCCCGTTCCCGTAGGAATACGGGGATAAAATATAGCCTATGTTATTCAGGGTGAATGTAGCTTTCTAATGGTGAAAGAATTATTGAAATCGGTTCAGTAGTTTCGGAGCCTATTCGTTACATACAAACAAACAAACAAACAAATCTTTCCTCTTTATAATATTAGTATAGATAAATTTGACACAATACATTATATTTGGCGCAATTATCGAGACCTTACCTCCCGTGCTAGTTAAAAACTGTGTTACGGCAAGGTAAGGGCTCTCAAACCACGCGCACATATAAAATATCATACAAACTAATTACATAAATACCTTACAAACTAACATATATATAAATTATATAAATAAAATACATAGTTTAGGGAGTTTTCTTCTGGATCGCCTCCCTATAGCGGCGGTACACTACTCCTGTGGGCCAAAAGTCGGGATTGAGGAACATGTCCTTGTATTTCGCTGGCACTTGAAGTACGTAGGACTTGAAGGACGTGCCCCTCGTTGACTCGAGGCGCCTCAGGTTGAGCCGGATCGGTTCTTTGGTCCAAAAACAGACCCTCTGCTTAACATACCCCAGGACCTCTTCACCTGTAGTGTTGGGGTCCAACCTGGATATATACAAGGACACGGTGGGCTCCACAACACGGAGAGTGACCTCAGATGCTGTGGCGTCGGCGGTACCACGTCGGTTGCGAGACGGCTTCGGTCGACGTTTCTTCTCCACCAGTGTGAAGCCATCTACGTCGACTCTCTTCGCTGCATTGACGGGTTTCTTCGGAGCCACCACGCACTTAACCCCGGGTGGTGGGCGAGACACTTGCGCGTAGCTCTTCTGCTTTGGGACACGTGTTGCAGAAGAGGACGCAGATGGCACGGGTGTCGGTGCACACGCCGCGGCGATCGAGGTCATCGGGGCCGGGCGTTCATTAACCTGTGCAACGCTGTTGCCAGTCGCGCATGCATTAGTAAAAATGCTGACTGGTGAAGTATTCGCATTCCATGCACCGCGCCGCACACACACGTTATGTGCTGACCGCGGTGAAATCGACGTCACTGGCTTGCCACTGTTGCACAATGCCGCGAGCTCGGTCTTGAGTTCGGCAACTACGCGTTCTGATACCTCCAACTTAGTTTTCAAAACGGTAACTTCAGCCTTCAGCAAAGAGAAGTCTTGCAGCAGGGTCTTGATGTCAAATCCGCCCTGGTCCTCGGAGGAAGGAGTTTCAATTCGCTTTGCACTCGCCATTTTAATAGAAGTGCAAAAACGATGATTCGGTCATTGAGGCAGCCGTTGCGACACGACTACTCATGTTGACGGATCGTACGCGAATGTTTGATATTAGACACTGCCCTGATAACTTTGATTTAGCATTAATCCTACGTAGATCTGCCTGCCTAGCATGACTGTGTGTGATAAATGATATAGACACCACGAAATAATATCGAGCATGACCAAATGAATATGGCGTAGTACGATTTGATAAAATTAAATATGGCGGCTATATTTATTATATTTTGACAGTTGGATGCTATATCGATTTCGCGAGCATGACCAAATGTCACAAAATTAAATATGGCGGGCATTTTTATCAAATTTTGACAGTTGGATGTCAATGCATCGCTGTATCTATCGCGTTTTCGAAGTCATGCTAGCCTAGCTGATTTATCCAGATTATTATGTACTAATCATAATTTATTTTCAGCCCCCAAACTAAACCTCAACCAGGATATGAACTTGCCACTCCCGGGTATGGTAGACCGGTCACAGGACTCGAGGGCGGAGTGTCTGAGCATGTTGCAGACCTTAGAGACACTCACTAGCATGTACGAGAGTTTGTCTGAGGAGGAGAAGGTGAGAAATGGTTGATTTTTGTCTTTAAATTCATTAACCCCCGACGCAAAAAGAGGGGTGTTATAAGTTTGACGTGTCTGTGTGTGTGTGTGTGTGTGTGTATCTGTCTGTCTGTGGCATCATAGCTCCCGAACGGATGAACCGATTTCAATTTAGTTTTTTTTGTATTAAAGGGGACTTACGTGCGAATGTTCTTAGACATGTTTGATGAAATCGGTTGACCTGTTTAAAAGTTATGGGGGTTTGAAAGTAATTGTGTAGGGGGATTTTTAAATTTTTAATTTAATTACCTATTTTTGTTAAAGAAATTTTGTGATAAAAGGCTTCTGTGTTATCTGTTCTTCAAGTGAGCAAGTGGACAGTACAGACCTCATGGAAAACAATGGATACAAAAAAAACCTATTTTTATTTATTTTTTCCCGCTTTTTGCTAAAAATTTTCACCTAAATCAAAAATTGCTAAACTTCTAGATTCGTCGTGGTTCTCACATAAAAAGTGACACAGATATAAATTATTTATTAACACAAAAGCTATATCGGCCGTTCACACAAATGTTTGTCTTGAGCAGGAAAAAGTGGAACCTTCTGCATAGCAAGCAGGGTCACTATCACTTGGTCGTATGTTTCTAATATAATCGTTTTAAATCAACAGATGAGTATTGCTGGTGTCAAGGAGTATCTGGAACGTCAAATTGATTATTTACAGAAACGATTGACTCTTGAAGATTATAGTGTAAGTATATCATTCAAAAGTGTAACGTGTAACATGAGTGTAACATTCATTCATTCTGTGAGGTTCATTCATCCAACAACAAAACAACTAAAATATCGCAATTACAAAAGTCCCGCATCGATATTTTGCTATATGCTGCGTTTTTCATTTTATTCTACACCATAATGGCCGTGATTTTTGTACCTTTCTCGATTATTTCTAACGGAAGTTTGGCGATAATGGACTTGTTTTTAAGCCACAACAATAGCAAGGAAATCTAACCAGTGTACCTGGTGCGAATTTTATGATTTGTATGGGATCGAATCAGCGCCATCTTCCCGCTGCGTGTTCGATCCCATACAAATCTGCGTTGTCGTAAAGTTAACTTTTCGAAAATAAAACTCTCACTAGACACACAGATTGTTTGACTATAATCTATACTAATATTATAAAGAGGAAAGATTTGTTTGTTTGTTTGTAATGAATAGGCTCCGAAACTACTGGACCGATTTCAAAAATTCTTTCACTAATGGAAAGCTAATTTATCAGTGCGTGACATAGGCTATATTTTATCCCCGTAATCCCACGGGAACGGGAACTACGCGGGTGAAACCGCGGGGAGCTACTAGTATATTTATATTTTCCAGAAATTAATCGAAGACCTACCAAGAATAAAAAGAAATACTAACACAAACACCAAAAAGAGGCATCCATTTTTAAAATTACGTCACAAAAGGAAAAATATGCAGAAATTTCTAAAAAACTTCAGCAAGAAACACACCAGAACAACGCCAAACTTTTTCGACGGACCTACGTTTATACCTCACAAGAAAGAAAAGTTTAATAAAAAGCCAACTCAAATCAGCCGGCCCGTTTTCGATAAGTCTAACTCTAGAGATAGGCGGAATTTGAGAGACATATATTTCAAAGCTGTTGCAGAGTCGAAAAAAAGTGCAACAGGCAAGAAAAGCTCCGTTTTACACACGACGCATAAAGCTCAAATTCAGCAACAAAATAACTGAGCCATGATCCCCACGATGACTCAGTGCTGTATGTCACATGTCTTCGAACAGTTCTAGTACATGTCTGTTTACGGACGACGTTTTCTTTCTCCGTTCACCAGTGATACGTGTAATACACCGTCCTCCCCTCACCCTGAGAGTGACTGAGCCATGATCCCCCACGCTGACTCAGTGCTGTATGTCACATGTCTTCGAACATTTCTAGTACATGTCTGTTTACGGACGATGTTTTCCTTCACCGTTCACAAGTGATAAGTGTAATACACCGTCCTCCCCTCACCCTGAGAGTGACTGAGCCATGATCCCCCACGCTGACTCACTGCTGTATGTCACATGTCTTCGAACAGTTCTAGTACATGTCTGTTTACGGACGATGTTTTCCTTCACCGTTCACAAGTGATAAGTGTAATACACCGTCCTCCCCTCGCCCTGAGAGTGACTAAGCCATGATCCCCCACGCTGACTCAGTGCTGTATGTCTAACGTGACCGTCGATACGTCCCGCTTTGGGCGGGACAGTCCCGCTTTCAGGCAGTCTGTCCTGGTGTCCCCCGCGAGGCTGAAATTGTCCCGCTTTTGCAAACACACGAAACAATAATTTAAAATGTATTTTTCTCGCTCGAAATGATATTTTAAAACAAATTTGTTCAGCCGATAAATATAAAAATACAAACTAGAATTCACGTCAGTACTTATTTGCTTTGATTATTTTGAGTTATTCTATGTTCTATATTAAAGAAACTTGTACAACACTAATACCTAACTTTTTTATTACTTAATTCCGCAGATGTCCCGCTCTGACAAAAATAATAAATGGTCACGTTATGTATGTCACATGTCTTCGAACAGTTCTAGTACTTGCCTATCTATCTGTATGGGGATGTTTTCAGCAATTTCATGAGCGACTTTTTCAAGCTGTGATTACTGTTTAACTAAATAATTGGTGTAATATTTGTTAAAAGCGAAAATCTCCTATTGCACTGCGTTTTGCCTCATCTGTAGTACATTTTTCCCTAGTCCCTTCGCTATGGGCATCTGATTTTGTAAAATATTGGCTAGCCTCTGAAGTTTGGTCCCTTTTATTGAGTAATATTAAGGCGATGAAAACAATCTAACCTGTTATCGATAGAACAGTTTTTGAAGTTTTACTCGAGAAGTTTTTGTAAGAGTCTTACTAAATATTTTTTATGTATAAGATGGAATATTATCTATACAGGTGACTTGAGTGTTTAAGTTGATGGCTTAAAAATAAAAGTATAATCTCACAGATGTATTGTTAGTTTTCGTTTGATGGAAAAGTAAGATAATGGTTTCTATTCTAGCGAACTGCGATGAATGAATTTTAAATTCTAAGTATTTTTCTAATCTTTTCTCTATTTGAATTTGTAAAAGAATGGTTAACGTTATTATAAATAAAAGGTTTTGTATACGTTTTTTATTATTTTGGCAGCAATTTAGAACCCTTTTTTATTATCGGGAAGTATAAAAAAACTTGACTTACAATTTTAAGATTGTCTGCAATTTTATTAATTTTATTTCTTGTCTTTTTCACTAGACGATGTTAGCATTTTCATTCAGTTTGTTAAAGAATAGAAACCATTATCAACTTAAGGGGTAACAATGTATTATGTTTTACAGTTTTTCAGTCAATTCTTTACATGTTTGTGATGTTCTTCATTGACGCTGAAAAGTGCGGAGCAGGTGACCAATTATATTTGTTGTTCTATGACACAATTCGCAACTATTGAGCCACAATCTTTTCTGAACCGGCGGCCAAAATTGGAAGCTCCTATTGTCATTTTGACTCCAATGTCATTTGGATACATTTTCAATAAACTGACAACCAAAAGATGCGATTACAGCGACGCTGTCACCGGCACAGGAAAGATTGTGGCTCAATACACACATATTTATACCATGTTATTTATTTATAATATGGCCTGCCATTATAAATGTTTGTTATTTTTATTTGTTATATTGTTCGATAGGAAGTTTGTAGGAAGATGTTACAAGAATAGAATATTACAAATAAAATTATGGATAAAATAAAATAAGTTGTTTTATTTTACATAAATAATATTAGAGAGGTTAGTGTAAATAGTGGCAATAATAAAATCAAAACATCGAAACATCAAAATGTCTAAAAATCAAAATATTGAAAAGTCAAAACGTCGAAGATTATAATGTGGAACAATCAAAACGTCGAAAATCATAATGTCGAAAATTATAAAACCGATAATCATAATGTCAAATATCAAGACAAATGTCGAAAATCATAATTTCGAAAAATCAAAATATCGAAAAATCAAAACGTCGTAAATCATAATTTCGAAAAATCAAAATATCGAAAATCAAAATGTCGAATATCATAATGTCGAAAATCATAATTTCGAAAAATCAAAACGTCGAAAATCATAATTTCGAAAAATCAAAATATCGAAAATCAAAATGTCGAATATCATAATGTCGAAAATCAAAAATTCGAAAAATCTAAATGTCGAAAATCAAAACGTCGAAAATCATAATGTTGAAAAGTCAAAATATCGAAAAGTCAAAATTTCGAAAATCATAATGCCGAATATCATAATGTCGAAAATCATAATGTCGAAAGTCAAAATGTCGAAAAATTATAACGTCGAAATATCATAATATCGAATATCATAATGTCGAAAGTCAAAACGCCGATAATCAAAATGTCGAAAAAAAAAATTCGAAAATCTAAACGTCGAAAATCAAAACGTCGAAAATCATTATGTCGAAAACTCAAAATGTTGTAAATACACACATCAAAAGTGTCTAGGGATCAACATATATTTTTGCAATAACTTTTCTCCTGATTGATATTAATTAAAATTTTCTTTAAGGATTCATCCAATAAAGTGTTTTCGTTTGTCACAGTAACGATAAACCAAGTCACCTTTGCATTAATAAAGAAATTTGCCATTTTCCTAATAAAGGGATTTTTGACATTTGAACCACTAACATTAAAGTTCGAAAAAAAGACTGAAATAACAGTTTTCTTTAAAATTTTATTGGGTAACTTAAACAATTAATAATCCGTGTTTCTACCGCGAACACTAACAACACAAGAACATCGGTTTGGCATACTCAAAATGAGTTCATCCAAATCACGCTGTGGAATGGCCGCCCATGTTCGTTGCAACAACAAAAAAAGGTCTTCTTGCGACTGGATACCCTCCATATTCGGCAGAGCTCTTCTCTGTAGCATATCCCATGCATGCTCAATCGGGTTCAAGTCTGGCGACTGAGCAGGCCAGGGCAGGACATTGATGTTAGCTGCGGCGAGAGTCTGTCTTACAACTCTTGCGGTGTGCGGTCGTGCATTATCATGCATTAACTGAAATAAGGGACCGATTTGCACTTGTAGAGGAACGATGACGTCTGATACAATCGTCTCAGCATAAATTTGAGCGTTGAGGTTGCCTCTGATCCAAATCAACTCAGTTCTTCCGCCGATCCAAATACCCGCCCATACCATGATGGTTCCACCACTATAAGGATGGACTTCCTGGCAGGATTTTAATCGCTGTTGGCGTCCAGGGGTTCTCCAGTGTCGTATACGTCTTGTATCCGGTCTCATACCAAAACGAGACTCATCAGAAAAGCACACGAAACGCCATTGTTCTTCTGCCCAATTTCTGTGTTCAAGAGCCCATTGATATCGAATCCTACGATTGTGCATTGCTATAGGTGGTACCCGTAGCGGTCTTCGGGAATGAAGGTTCACTTCATGCAAGCGGTTTCTGACTGTTTGGTCGCTAATTAAGTTCCCTGAAGAGTGATGAAGCCGCACGGCTAACATCATGGCGGTTATTGTTGGAGCTCTTCGAGTTAAGATTTGAATGTATCGGTCTTGTCTCCGTGTGGTGCAGCGATACCGTCCTCCATGGCGCTCAGCCACGGTACCAGTGCTTCGGTAACGTGTCCAAAGTCGACTGATAACACTCTGACTTGTATTCAGAGCTAAAGCCACAGTACGTTGCCGGGAACCAGCTTCTATCATTCCCACGGCTCTGAGCATTTCTTCCCTGCTTAAATGACGTCGCCGCTCCATAATAACGTTGGTTTTAATCAGTAGTAGGGAAACAGTAGCACTAATAATGTCTTCAATGCGTTGTATGTTTTTATAGGGAAAATATTGACAGCTGATTTTCATCTTTTACTCGAATTTGATTCACAGTTCCTGATTCAAATTATGAAATGCACCAAAAAGGATCCATATAAATTTATAAAATCATAAATTTATTACAAAGCCACATCTCAATCTCAAGAAATCCGCATAAAAATGCTTGATCCCTAGACACTTTTGATGTGTGTAATAATGCCGAATATCATAATGTCGAAAATCAATAGGTCGAAAATCAAAATGTCGAATATCATAACGTCGAAAATCGTAATATCGAAAAATCAAAATATCGAAAAATCAAAACGTCGAAAATCATAATGTCGAAATCATAATGTTGAAAATCATAACGTCGAATATCATAATGTCGAAAGTCAAAAGGTCGAAAATCAAAATGTCGAATATCATAACGTCGAAAATCATAATGTCGAAAAATCAAAATATCGAAAAGCATAATGTCGAAATATCAGAATGTCGAAAAATCAAAATGTCGAAAAGCATAATGTCGAAAATCATTATATTGTTTGACTTTTGTCAAAATGTTGAAAATCATAATGTCGAAAGTCAAAACGTCGAAAGTGAATATTTGTGTAAAGCACAATGTTTATCTTAATCTGAATGTGTGTGTAGTTTCTGATAAGCCATCTCATAGTAACTGACCCCTAACTAAGTTCGTAACTTGTATCTAGGGGGTCAGTTACAATGAGATAGAGTGAATGATTATGTTATGTTATACGTGTACTTTACACCACTACAGCCACTAAGCAATAAAGTACGTTAGTATTACCTAGCTACTAACAGTAATATAATACCGGAGTGTTTCGTTGTAATTCCTAGGGGGCTCTAAAGTGCATGCTCCCTGTAAGCAATAACTTCCAGGATCTATAGTAATAAATGATAGGTTGTGTGTTTGTATATCATTCTACTATATTTATGGCTTGAGTAAGACTAGTTTAAATGGTATGGTAAAGATGTTTCTGTAATATAAGAAAAAAAACTATATTTTAAAGTACAGTATTACATAATATGTTGTATATATTGTACTTTTTGTAATACGTATTTTTCCATGATTTAATTAGTCCAGAATTATTCATTTGTTTGCATTTAGAAATTTAGGTTTTACCAAAATCTTTTTTTCGGACGATATACATTCTAAAATATCTAAGTAATATTTTTGCAAAATACATAAAAGTGTAGAAAAGATTTTTTCAACACACTTGCTCATAAAGGGGCTCTTATTTGTGCAAAAACAGTTGAATAATGACACGCTTGATTCACTAGTGAGTCATATACTTTTTTTTTAATTGTTTAGTTTTAAAAAAGTTTCGATACCAAAAAAAATCGTGTCCATACATTTTAAAAACAAACTTCAACTATGTTGCCTTACTTTTGGTAGGTCTATGGTCGATTCCATTCATTCATTCATTCGATTTTTTTTTAATAAGTATATTCTTTTAGTCTTTGGCTGATCACCATTGTTGTGTTGGATGCGCGCGAATAGAAAAACTGTTTATTAATTAGCGAAAAATGATAATTTCTTCGCAAATGTGTTGAAAAACGTTGTATGGTACACGCGTGTATTGATGATTACTATCCTCGGCTATCTTCAGACCCTCGCCTGACGGCTCGGGCCTCAATAGCGCCTCGGGAGTAATCACCAACTTACCTCGCTTGTACCATAAATAACTATTACCCAAAAAAATATTATCTAATTCATTATGTTTTATCATTCAAGTAGGTAATTAAATAGATATTATGGTAACACTAAAATTAATGAGATTATAAGTATAATATTATCTGTACTTATTTACTACAAAGCAGAACAGATATATCATCTCCTAATTATTATTAATTACTTGTAAAAACTTGTAGTTTTAACCCAAAAAATACAAAAAAGTTCCACAATTTCGCATCCACAATTCACTGACTGCAATACATCCCGTACATCAAGTAAAGTAGCGGTACGTACGTTGTATGTCTGTTAAATATTACATTCCATGTCTGCAGCAAGTAATAAAATGCAGGCAAACCCTGTATTATTAACTAGTTTCAGTCTCTTTATGGGAGCATTTGGAACAATTGAAATTGTTTTATTTTTATACTTGAGTAGTTTTATTTTATTTGAAATTATTTTGGAGTTTTATTTTAATGGTTTCTGCTTCGGTCTTAAAGTTTATAAGTGCTTGAGTTTAGATAAATTGATATTTTAGTTGGTTTTAGTTTTTTTTTATTCAAGTTATTATGAAATGAATTATTTGGATTTTCAGTCATTTTACAAGCTTTTATTTAGTGTCCCCTGTCCCGTTGTCTCTAATCAAATCTTGCAGCCATTTTTCGACCACTTCTGGTTATCCGATTGAGCTGTTTGGCATATTTATGTAAGTCCCATGACAATGCAATGAAATATAAAAAAAGTTTTTTTTAATTTATTCTTGTTTATATTTGGGATTATCGATACTTATATTATTTGATATAGGTATAGGTAGTATCGCCTGGTGATCTTATCAATATAATTCTTAATCCCGTGGGAATTTTGGGATAAAAGTAAGCGAGCTTTAAATCTGTTTAAGTATATGAAACATGCAAAAAATGTTATCTAAATCGATTTAGTAGGAGTTTGTTTATTGGTCACAATACTGGACATCTTTAAAATAATAATGTAGATTAGATTAGAAACCCAAGTCATATTAAAAAAAAAAATTAACACCATAACTCAACCCAGGAATCGAACCCGACACTTAACTAACAGATACACATACCAACAAACCGAAGCGTAAATAAATAATAGAATTAATTTATTAAGTACTCCAGACAATGTATTCAAAAAGGCTTAAGATATCTTATATTCAATAAGACATAATAACATAAGCCGTAATAGAATAGTGATGTGCATGTTTTTATCGATATCGAGCGGTAATTAGTGTTGTACATTATCAATGTTATGACGTCGGGACGGCACTCTACGCTGGCTATTAGAGTAGGGATGTGCTTGGTTTGTTTGTCTGTTTAGTTGTCGATAGTTTTACAATGACTACTATTTTTTGGTAGCACATGCGGTATGCCAAAATTTTACTAGCATAAATCCCAAACTTAAGGAAATTTTGAGTAAAACTAGTCTTTAATTTGAACTAAACTTACGGAGCCTATTCGTTACAAACTAACAAATAAAAAACAAATCTTTCCTCTTATAAAAGTGGGTGTGCACGGAAGGAGCCTCCCCGAGTGGCGCATATAACAAGCATGCGTCCGGCGCACCCTGGGCAATGGTCTGCGGACGGCAAGTCGGTAACGCAGACTAGCCGATCCTTCCACCACGACTCAACGGCAAATAACTTGCCGTGCGTGTCCCTACACCTGCACACGCGAGGACCTTTACAAGGCCACTGATAGTGCTATATCGGTGGCCGAGTTCTGGTCCTCAAAAATATGAGTCGACACGCTAAGAAGATAAAAGTAGTGTATCCATAACCACCAATGCATATTATAAAACCCTTTGAAAGTGAATCTGCTACATAGTTTGACCAGTTCAAATCTTAGTCTAAAATAATTAAAAAAACTATGTTGAAAAATGTATATTACACAATCTTAGACTTTATAATATAACTAGCGGTTTCACCCGTTCCCGTAGGAATATGGGGATAAAATTATGCTAAAAACCTTTCCACTGAATCACTCTATCTATTAAAACAAGCCGCATCAAAATCCGTTGCGTTGTTTTAATGATCTAAGCATACATAGGGACATAGGGACAGAGAAAGCGACTTTGTTTTATACTATGTAGTGATAGTGAAATGTATTGCTGAATGTGTTGCTAAGCGCAAATCTAGAGAACAGCTGAACCGATTTCGATAATTCTTTTATTGAAATATTCCTTAGTACGAGGATGGTTCTTACGCAGAAAAAAAAAACAAAAATTACCTAAAAAAATATCGTCTGTTAGGTGCTACGAAGTTCGTCGGGTCAGCTAGTTTATAATAAAACCAATATCAAGTAAGTAACACGTCTATCGATACCTAAATATTTAATCACTATCGATAACTCCGTCCCTATGCTGTGTCCCCTCCCTAAACTATCGCAATGCTATAATTTTCGTACAAAATACAGCACTTACTTCCCCGGATACTTTCGATACTGGCCCGCTCACAGCATTATGGTACAGGGTGTTCGGTTTTTGAACTAAATATAATATACTTATCACTATCACTACATAGTATAAAACAAAGTTGCTTTATCTATACCTTATGTAAAAAGCAAAGTTGCTTTATTTATACGTGACCTTATTGGAAAAAGGATACGATATCCCAGTAATGTTTCCAAACTGAAATTGACTTTGATTGAAGAGTAGCAGAATATACCCCATGGGACAATGCATGGCATCATTTGAAGTTTTAGTAAGCGCATACAGACACTTATTTGAGCACGAGGCAATACACGCTTTTGACCTTAAAAAAATCGTTAATTTCGGAAAATTCACTTACGAAGTAAAATATCAAAAATAAAGATTTCCTATGTCCCTATTTATGCTTAAATCTTTAAAACTACGCAACGGATTTAGAAGCGGTTTCTGGTTCAAGAGTCAAGTGGAAGGTTTTTAGTATAATTTTATCCCTGCAATTAATTCATTTTTTACAATAAACAGAAAATTAAATAGTTTAAGGTATTAAAGTTTAATATTTTCCTACTTATTATGATACATTTAATTACTCTTACGTTTAATTGAAACCAATTCATAGAATAAAACTATTTCTTCTTGTAATAATTATATATTAATAAATAACAAAATAGAAATCAATACTTTACTTCTAAATACTCACCGAAATATCGTTGTGCATCTACCATATTTTATCTCTGCATCACCCTAAGGTCGACTGGCAGAAAATGCCATCAGGCATTAAGTCCGCCTTTGTACACGCTATTGTACATTAAGCATTAAAAAAAATACTTATAATAGAATCTTATACAATTTAAATCCTTCTAAAATATCTCCAACAAAATCCGAAACACCCCGTACAACCAGTAATGAGAGCGCACGTACATTCGCGATGTATATTTAAATTTGATACTAAGTACTGAGCCACAATATATTTGTACCTGCAGACGGATACGCGGCACGGCTATATGTATGTACGTTACGGTTGTTACGGGATTCGGTGGAGACGTGACGGGAATTCTTAGTGGGATACTTTGGGGTGGGATTACATGATGGTAAGGTTTTCTAAGTAAAAAAAGGAATAATATGGTTTCATCTTTGACATTGTACTAGTTTTGAGGTAGGTTAAGTAAATTTAGTATTTTTTTTTTTTTAGTGCGTGACTTGGTAGTTCATGACTTGGCTTGGTAGTGCAAGACTTGGTAGAGGAAGATTTAGTAGTGCAAGACTTTGTAGTCTGAGACTTTGTAGTGCGAGAGTTGAAAGTTCAAGACTTGGAAGTGCAAGACTGATTTGGTAGTGCAAACATCTCTACTAAACATCTAATTTGGTTAAGTAGTTTTTAGAAAGAGTAACAAACATACATATTCACATATTTTTGAGACTTTCTCCACCAATGTTATAAATATTTTCTCCCATAGCACCAGCCATCATGTAAGCCAGTCCCCCGTTTTTTCACTTTAATTTGATACCAATACCTCACACGAGATGTATTACGGGATATGAATCCCGTTTCCCGTACTCCACGGGATTTATAACTGACTTGTGTATTTATTAAAGCATGCGGCTGCGTTCGTGTTTCACATTTTTCATATAAATCTTGAAATGCCTTATTGGGATTTTCCGATGCGTGTTTGCTAATGTAGTGTTGTCGATAGCGACCCTGCCTGCTATACCAATGATTGAACGGGAATTATAACATAACATAATCATTCCCTCCATCATCTCATTACAGTAACTGACCCCTAACTAAGTCCGTGACTTGTATCTAGGGTATCAGAAACTACGCACACACTCATTCACACACACACCCAGACCGAGACAAACATTTGTCGTTTTTACAAATATTCACCCCGCACGGGAATTGAACCCGCAACCTTACGGATGGCAGTCCGGCATAGTGACCACTCTGCCATCGAGGTTGTCAATCGAACACTAAAACTAATATCTCTTCTGTTTCAGGGTTCGATTCCCAAGACAATTAATTTGTGAAATATCACATTGATCACCCAGATGTGATCAAATTTTACATTATTTTAATGTTTTAAATTTTGCGTAAACATGTCTGTTTGTCTTGGTCTGGGTGTTTTCTATTTATTCTAAAGGCTTATTTCACCATCTTCAAGTAACGTTCCGAGTAATTACTCACAAGTTTTGTCTTTGTCACTTGACATAAAGTAAGAAAGACATAAAACTAATTTACTTGACGAGTAACTTTACTTGAAGGTCGTGAAATAGGCCCTAAGTATTAAAAAAGTATATTTATGTACTTACATATATATCCGTTGTCTAGTAGATCAACAATCTATAGTGAAAGATTTACTTAGTTTGGTCACATTGGCGACGAGTGATATTTAAATTTAAATCTTCAAGAAGAAAATAAAATATGGAACCAAATACTGTTTTAAACCACAACACACAAAAATAGGGATGTCGACTAAAAATATCTAATTAGTCCGTCAGATAGATTTCGCAAAAATATTGGACACGTATTTTCTGTTTTTTGATACAAACAAATATAATGAAGACGATATAGTGCATAGAAAACTCGTGTGACGTCACAGCCACATACATTTTTTTACCAAGAATTATCGTCACAAGCCCCCACTCCTGAACTTTAAAACGTTATAACTAAGTCAGTTTTATTAATGTAATAAAAACAAAAAAAATACGTGTCTGATATTTTTTCGAAATCTATCTGATGGACTAATTAGAATTTCATTTTGTTTACCCAGTCGACATCCCTATTCCAATAATAATTTCCTCAGAATTTTATATAATTAAAATAAAACCCCTAATTTGGTCCACGAAATCCGTAAAACAAAGTATTACTGGTATAAACTTATGAAATTTATAGACAAACTTCGGGACCCATGTGCTAGCGCTCGCAGTAACCGAACTGGTATAATAAAAATATAATTTTATAATCGTACCATTTTGTGGTTTAATCAAATGGAATGATGGTTTTTTTTTTGGTGGATATTGTTTAATTTGTTTTGGGATTTTAGTTAAATTAAATTAAAATATTGGTTTGTAATGCAAGCCAAAAGACTTCTCTCTTACTAGTTTTACCTATTAAAATTAATACGGTTCAAAGACCTAAGTATCATCTCACTTGTCTTAAACTTATTGATGATCGCAAACTCCGCTAATATTTGGACAGTTGCAAACATGCAACTCTTGACCTAAGAGTGACCACTAGTCATACCTCTCGACCTTATCTATACAATCACTAGCTGCGCCCCGCGGTTTCACACGCGTAGTTCCCGTTCCCGTGGGAATTTCGGGATGAAAAATAGATATTGGCCGATTCGCAGACCTACTGAATATGCTCACAAACTTTCATGAGAATCGGTCAAGCCGTTTCGGAGGAGTATGGCAACGAAAACTGTGAGAGAATTTTATATATTAGATTCACCCCATCGTCTCATTACAGTAACTGACCCCTAAGTTCGTAACTTGTATCTAGGGTATCAGAAACTACGCACACACACGTAAGTTTTAAGTATTTTCTTTTACTTAATTTTAAAGTACTACACACACCTACACCTTAAAACTACATCTCCAACAAAGACATTACTTATTCCCCCTGGTTCCCTCGCCCGGACCTACACTTTACGAGTGCGGGGCGCCGCGCATTAATATTGTATACCGCCATTGACTTTTAGTGTTCACAAATCGATCCAGTTTACTTGGAGTTTGTATTGGATTATCAAATGTGGTAGGTTCAATACCTGTTTTAAACGAAGTGTGTTTTATAGTTTTCAAACTTGAATCAAGAAAAAATAATTGCGAAACTACGTAACAAATGGTAGTATAGTCACTCCATAGAATAAAACAAAGTCGCTTTCTCTGTCCCTATGTATGCTTAGATCTTTAAAACTACGCAACGGATTTCGATGCGGTTTGTTTTAATAGATAGAGTGATTCAATGGGAAGGTTTTTAGCATAATTTTATCCCCATATTCTTACGGGAACGGGAACTACGAGGCGCCGCTGGCATTTAATAAAACAAAATCTCTTTCAGCCGTCGTCTCTCTGATTACGCTTAGATCTTTTAACGTACGCAACAGATTTTGATACAGTTTTAAGAAATAGATAGTGGTTTAAGAGACAGGTACGTGGGTACAAACGCGAGGCATAATCGCATTCTCTTTTCTTAGGAATTTGAATTAGAAAAAATATATAAAGCTCATACGATTTTGAAAGTTATAACGTGTTCATACGATGATGTAAACTTTGATATAAGTACTTAACATTAAATTAAAAATTTTAAAAACCCCCAACACAATTACTTTCAAACCCCCATAACTTTTAAACGGAATAACCGATTTTCATCAAACATGTCTAAGAACACTCGCACGTAAGTCCCCTTTAATACAAAAAACTAACTGAAATCGGTTCATCCGTTCGGGAGCTATGATGCCACAGACAGACAGATACACACACACACAGACACGTCAAGCTTATGACACCCCTCTTTTTGCGTCGGGGGTTAAAATAGATCTAGCTTAGTCATATTTCTGGGAAAATTAATTTCTCTCATTTAACTCGAGGAGGGCTCGAGTCACTTATCTGCTAGAGATAATCACAGGACTGAAGAATCATCATCATCATCAGGTCATAACTGTCTCCACCGAGGGGTCTAAAAATATTTTTTTTTCAATACACTTGCTCATAAACAGGCTCTTATATGTGCAAAATCAAACAAATAATGACAACTTTTATTCACAAGTGAGTAATAAAATTCTTCTTAGTAACATTGTTGCTTTGTTTTAAAAAAAGTTTCTATACCAAAAAAAATCGTGACCATACATTTTAAAAACAAAATTCAACTATGTTGCCCTAGGATTTTAGAGAGAATCCTGGTCGTGATCCTTATTCTATGATGTTGCCTTACTTTTGATACGTCTATGGTCGATTCCATTCATTTATTCGTCCAAAGTATATTCTTTTAGTCCTTGGCCGATCACGATTGTTGTGTTGGATGCGCGCGAATAGGAAAACTGTTTGTTTAATAAATCATATTTTATTACTATTTTCTTCGCAAGTGTGTTGAAAAACGTTGTATGGTACACGTTTGTATTGGTGATTGCTATCCTCGGCTATCTTTAAACCTTCGCCTGACGGCTTGGGCCTCAATAGCGCCTCGGCAGTAAGCACCAACTTTACACGCTTGTACCATAAATAACTACGAGTATTATTAATGAATTTCGTTAGTGGTTTTTCGCAACTAGACATCACTATAAGTATGCGTGTATTGTTTACCCAGCAATGCGTGTTGCACTATAATCTTGTTAAATAAATAAACCCTCCAACCAAGCTCAAGTATGCTTGTGTCTGAAGTGGGTTCACGTCAATAGTGCATTGAGATTGGTAAAATTCACATCCTCTCAATCGCCTAGAAGCCTTAGCTATTGATTATTGCCGCTTCAAAAGTTTGACAATATGGCATCGTTCTAATTAGCAATACTTCATCTAGGACAGAAATCCTAAGTTGACTCCCTGATCTTTGACTTCATCACTACATAGTATAAAACAAAGTCGCTTTCTCTGTCCCTATGTATGCTTACATCTTTAAAACTACGCAACGGATTTTGATGCGGATTGTTTTAATAGATAGAGTGATTCAAGAGGAATGTTTTTAGCATAACTTTATCCTCGCATTCTCACGGGAACGGGAACTGCTCGGCTGAAACTGCAGCGATGCTAGTTTAAGTATAAAATTAAGGCAAAAACTCAACCACAAAATGGCTTCAAAGTTCCAACTTCCACCTAACTATTACATACTTTATATGTATGTATGTACATGGAGATGGCTCGGAAGATAACATCACATATATAAGGGCACGCCCATTTGAGTGGGCGGGGCCAAGGCCGACGGAAAGTGAGGAACGGTAATGTTTGGATGTGGTGGTTTGGGAAGATGGGTTTAATTTTTTGGTTGGAATTTTTATTTTGGAGAGTGTTATTTACTGTCCTCTCCTGTTATCATGTTCTGTCTAATGTGTATAGTTTGAAATCACTAATGAGTATAAATGCGCACTAGACGCCATTATGTTTTGTAGAAATATTTGTTTTGTTAACGGACTCTGAAAACCAGTGCTGTGTCGCACCAGAGCGGCGCGGCGTCACAGCGGACACTGAGCCTGCTCCACTACATCTTAAATTGTTTTATATTATAACATTCTTTTGTAAATTTATATTTTGTATTAGATGTGGAAATAAATGGTTTAAATGCAGTACACGCGACCGCCAAGTCTTCGTGAAGTATTTTTTGACGAGCATCGACTAGAGCGTTCACTAGAATGCTCATAAAAATGTTCATATTCTATGGTTGTTCGTTGTTCAGTTCGACAATATAAAGCTGCATCTAAGCTAAGAGAGCCGAACACGAGCGGAGTACAAATTCGTTTAGTGTGGACGAACTTCCAAGCATGGAACGGACGCGCTTTTACATATGTGTGCTCGGCTCGACTCATGTTCGGCTTGTGCTTGCTCAAGTGAATGCTCAAGTCTATCAGCACCTTGTCATGTCAACTTGAACTTGAGGTCACTATCACTCATAAGATGAGCTTACGGTTATACCTCACTGTACTAATAACACCGCTAAGATTTTTTTACAGGACGATACTACTATTCAATATCCAAATCTAAACTAATATTATAAAGAGGAAAGATTTGATTGTTTGTAACAAATAGGCTCCGAAACTACTGGTCCGATTTCAAAAATTCTTTCACTAATGGAAAGTTAATTTATCAGTGCGTGCCATAGGTTATATTTTATCCCCGTATTCCCACGGGAACGGGAACTACGCAGGTGAAACCGCGGAGCGCTACAAGTTTAAACATAAGATCATGGGTTGGTTTTTAATTTAACCAGATTTGGCGGAATGTCAGTATTGTACGTGGAGCGACTGCCATCAGACTTTCACAACCCAGAGGGCGATAGTACATTTTTGAGTAAAATTGTTAAAATTTTGAGGACTGTAGAAATGTAAATGATAACATTAAAAGCATTAAAAATGCGTAAAAACCAATAACAAAAGAACTGAGACAAAAAGAAATGGCATAAAGGCTGAAGAAATAAGAAGAAAACCTTTGTAACCTAACCTATACGTTCTAATAATAAAACAATAAAATTAAAAAACATGAAATAATAAATAAAATATTACATACTAAACTTAAATCATGCTTTTCACAACGAGAAGCCTCTCTTAACGAGACAGTTATAGTAAAAACATAAATATCTACTATCTAGACCTCAACTAAACGAAAGAATACGTCCAAACCTCCAACAATCCAAAATACCGCATCAAAAATCAGACAACTGTGCTTTCAAAGCTAGTACATCCAAATTATCTCCCGGTAGGCGTTCAACCGCACTGCGATTGGCTGGAGACAGTAACCGCAAAATCAATACCCAAGCCTCCTGCAGATTTTATGAACGTTCGCAAAACATGCGTTTCAGGTTTTATTATACATTGACATGTTAGACGCTGAAATTGTGCACTGAAATACGCTATTTCATGAAACTTTTTGTTGGGTATTGTTTTGAAAAACCGACTGAAAAATAAAGGAAGGACGTTTCAGATATTATGGCTTTAACTGATTTCAAAATAAAAGGTTCTCTATTCAGTTTTTAATTATTGTTACCTTATAATATGCTAAGTAAATGACGAAACGACATTAAAAACATTCTTCCAAACCCTTATCCCATGTCTATTTGGGGTTGGTTTTCGGTTTAACTAGATTTAGCGTCAGTTTTTACGTGAAGCGATTGACATCAGGCCTTCAACAGGATCGAAAGGTTGCCTGAAAGATTATTTTCAATGATAAGGATGTTACTTCGAATACCTTTTTTATTTTGATAACGTTCGTTTTTTTATAACGGTCGTCGTCACATACTGCGACGCATTGTAATATACATGTAATGAGTTCTAGATTATAATTAAGTATATTTCATTATAACCAAATTAACATAAGGATGCAAATATCATCGGATATCACATTTTTAGAAATAGGTTTAACTGTGCATGTTCAACGTGCCCACTGAAACACGAAAACACTTATGAAATTAAAAGTCACTAAGGGCAAGGCACAGGCACAGTAGGGTAGTCATGCTAGTATGACAATACAAGGCTTTATTGAGTCACAATCTTTTCTGTGCCGGCGGCCAAAATTGGAATCTGCTATTGTAATTTTGATTCTAATGTCATTTGGATACATTATCAATAAACTGACAACCAAAAGATGCGATTACAGCGACGCTGGCACCGGCACAGAAAACTTGGTGACTCTATTTATTATAATATCTAGATAAATTTCAGTTCAGTGCTTTTTTGATAGATCAGTCAGTCAATAACGGTTGACTTCTGTCTGGTCCTCAGAAATCGCGGTTAACATTATGCTACTCGTAAAAACATTTCTAAATCAACTATTAAGCCTTCACCGGGAGCATTCGCGTGTAATGTAACGTTACAGATTCGTCTTTGAGCATTACATTATAATAATACCTCCCTGACTAACGAGCATTTGCGTGTAATAATTACAAATTACAATTAATACATTACAAGGTGTGCATTGTAATGCTCGGTTCTCCTCCTTCACTGATGTAATGCTCAAATCTGTAACGTTACATTACACGCGAATGCTCCCGGTGAAGGAGCACCTTTAAACTTTTCAGTGCCCTAACTCCCAGCTACTCTACTTTTTTATTTTTATTTTTTATTTACTACTATCAATGTTATTACTACAGTAATCGAGACTAACTGAAACTTAAAAGTAAAAACCTAATCAGTATGCGAACAAGCATTCAAGTATTATTTTATTTTATTGTTACGTCTGCTCGTGAAGTCGCGAGCACTCGAAGGAAAACTTAATTATTAATAAAAATATGAGGCTCAACGTCTGTGTTTACGTTTGGGCTCATAAAGTGGAGTATAATGTAGACATTTTAATTGTTAAGTGTAGTTTTATTAGTTAGGATTAAAGTTTTAAAGTTAGGTCTCACTGTAGAACAAATGTCATTGCCAGTCACGGATTAACCCTTAATCAAATTAAGCAATTGCCTAGGGCACCACATCTGGGGGGGGGGGGGGCACCAGAAAACACCAGAAAGGGTCACCAGAAAACTTCTTAGTTGACATAAGGATAGGGGGCCCCAGGGCCGTACTTAGCTATGAGCTACCTTGAACATAGCGAGGTCTAGAGAATGTCACTTGAACTTTTTTTTCTATTTTCGCTATCAAATTCCACTCTAGCTACAGCCCTGGGGGCCAAAGGCTTGGATTGCTTAGGGCATCATGTAGTCTTAATCCGTCACTGGACATTGCAGGTCATCGAATCAGCGCCATCTTCCCGCTGCGTGTTCGATCCCATACAAATCTGCGTTATCGTAAAGTTAACTTTTTAAAAATAAAACTGGCACTAGGCACACTGGTTCCCTTCCTATGTTAATTACATTTATCTAGGGTATCACAAACTACGGATATACACATTCATACACATATGTAGGAAGGAGGAGTAGAGTAGCGTATTGTCAGATATTCTACTGCAAACAGTAGTGCGAAAACATTACTGTGTTCTAGTTTGAAGGGCTATGCAGTGATTGAAATTACTGGGCACACCAATGTGTTAAACCTTATTTATACCTTTAATTAACATAACAGATGATGGAGGGAATGCTTATGTTATCATCATCTCATTATAGTAACTGACACCTAACTAAGCTTGGAGCTTGTATCTAGGGTATCAGAAACTACGCCCACACTCATTCACACACACCCAGACCGAGACAAACAGTTGTGGTTCACACAAATATTGACCCCGCACGGGAATCGAACCCGCAACCTTACGAATGGCAGTACGGCATGGTGACCACTCTGCCATCGAGGTCGTCAATTATGTTAATTATTTGTATCTAGGGTATAAAAAACTTCACTACATACGCAGACATTTATCCGCACACCCAGACCTAGAAAACCATTTATGATCACAAAAATATTATAATTAATGTATAAGTAAAAAAATAAATAAACAATATGAATCCTAATCCTAACTATTCCAAACTAATATTATAAATGCGAAAGTAACTCTGTCTGTTACCTTTTTACGGCTAAATTACTGAACCGATTGACTTGAAATTTGGTACAAGGGTAGCTTGTGGTCCGGGAAAGAACATAGGATACTTTTTATCCCGAAATTCCTACGGGAACGGGAACTACGCGGGTGAAGCGGGGCACTGCTAGTTATAAATAATATCTTCAATATGTTGATTGCAGTACAGTGTTGCACACAGTATCTGTTATGGGCAGGCGTGTTACAATCACCAGGCGACCACTTGAGAAACTCTCATCACTTAATCGCAATAACAAAAGCTATCATAACGTACATTTACACACACAAACATTCACACTCACAAAGCAAGAACAAAGGCACACGAATGACAACGAAAAACAATTCTAAAATAATCCCTTAATATCTTAAACTTACCCTATTTCGTATAAACTCCGAAACTCTGAACAATAGAAACATCCCAAGCAACAAGTATAAACGGTAGTTACAAATGAAATGCACAAATGTCTTTATTATCTACTAGCAGCGCCCCGCAGTTTCACCCGCGTAGTTCCCGTTCCCGTAGGAATATGGGAAAAAAATTATACCAAAAACCTTCCTCTTGAATCACTCTATGTATTAAAGAAAACCGCATCAAAATCCGTTGCGTTGTTTTAAAGATGTAAGCATACATAGGGACGGACAGACAACGACAGCGACTGTGTTTTATACTATGTAGTGATATAGAGAGATGTATGTACGTACAGATGTTTGTCTGTCTCGGAGTCTCATTTGAATAAATGCCCGTTTACTGGGCAAGAATGAAAATATTAGTGTTAGGATGTAGTGGATAAGAGCGAAATATATTTATATTTTTAACCCCCGACGCAAAAAGAGGGGTGTTATAAGTTTGATGTGTCTGTGTGTGTGTGTGTGTGTGTGTGTGTGTATCTGTCTGTCTGTGGCATCATAGCTCCCGAACGGATGAACCGATTTCAATTTAGTTTTTTTTGTATTAAAGGGGACTTACGTGCGAGTGTACATGTTTGATGAAAATCGGTTGACCCGTTTAAAAGTTATGGGGGTTTGAAAGTAATTGTGTTGGGGGTTTTTTAAATTTTTAATTTAATATTTGGACAAACTTCGCCGCCAATTTCTTAAGTTATATTCCTAAACAAACCTATAGTCGTATACTTTTTGTATATACTTAAAATAGATAGAAAATAATGAAATTCTGTCTGGAAACGGCAACTTTGTACACTTTTGTAAGACAATTTAGAATGTAGATTCACTAATATGCTTCATCTGATGAAGACCACCGTATGTGGCCGAAATTAGTCGATAGATTCAACTCGATGAATACGCATAACACGTATTATTTAATTAAAAACTCTAAAAGCACTTCTCACACACAAACGTATCCCCGTGTTTCTGCTCTAGATAATGAATGCCTCCAGCTGGACTCTAAGGTAATAGAGGTCTAGAGAGCTGAAATTTGGCACGTGTGTTTGTTGGGGGGAGTAGGGTACCACTAAGATTTTTAGAAATAAATAATATGAGCAAAATCTTAAAATCTGTCGGAAGTCATTATTCCACGTGGAGGAAGTCGCGGGCAAAAGCTAGTATGTCATATTTTGTTTAAAAATCTGGTCTTATCCACCCTACTCCCTCGCCCAGCTAGCAGGCAAGCGGCGCGCGCCCAAGATCCGTATAAAATACCAATTATCTTGTAAAACTGTATTTATTTACGATTGTTTGTCCTGAGACGTCACGCTCCCTACATTATTTTGCATATTTTTTAATTTTATATTTGTTTCGGACAAATGTTTCTTGTGTCATTTGCAATTTTAGTTCGAGATTCGAGATGGGAAATATGGATTGTTTTTAATTGAGTTTGGTTGAAGGGTGACAAATCTACATCGAGCTGTGCTGCGCTGTACTGGGTTGAGCTGTGCTATGTTTCTGAAGCTAGGTTATTTTAACAATCAACATCGAGCTATGCTGCGCTGTGCGTGCTGTGCTGTGTTTCTGAAGCTACTGTATAAACGTCAACCTCTTTTTTCTTTTTTATTTTGACTTTGTTTAATTTCTAAAAAAATCTTATACCTTTGTAATTGTAAAGAAGTTTTGTAATAAAATGATTTAAATAAAGTTAATTTAAAAAAATAAGAAACCGACTTCTGCACTAAAAATAAAAAATAATTTACAATAAACGAAATCTTCAATACATATTTACAATTTATAATTATAATTTTTTGTCTATCATTTTACAACAAAACTTTTTTAAAACCACAAAGGTATAAGAACTTTTTAGAAAATTAACTAAGTCAAAATAAATCTGTAAGAACGAGAAAAGAGACTGACGTTTATACTGTCTATAAAATATCTATACAAACTAATCTGGTGCAGTTTGTTTGTAATATCTAAATAACAAGTTTTTACTAAAAGTTTATGGAAACACACTGAAGATTATGTACAATAAGTATAATATAATAAGCACCAAAAATGATGTTTATTTTTTTGTCGGTACAGATTTATTTCTGTGTGTCTTGACAAATTAAAAAACTGGACCTTTTTATACTCTGAAACCCATGAATTGTGAACAGAATTCGATTTAAATACGAAGGTATACAGCCAAAAATTTTCATCCAGAAATTCTTATGGTATCAAGAATATAGCGAGCAAAATCGCGGGTCACGAGTTAGTTTTACTTTTAATAATGTCAATCGACACCCTAGTGCGAGTGAGATGGGAGTACGAGAGTGAAAGAGACGTGAGGACGTGTTCCATATTTGAAAAACCTAGCACTAGCACAGCTCGACCCAGCGTAGCATAGCAGAGCTCTATAAAAAACATAGCACAGCGCGTCTCGCTCGAGACTACTGCGTTTTGATCCATTGAAAAGTTACATTTGGGGTTGCGTTTCTTAGAGGACGCAATTTTATTTTTTTGATGTGTAGGGGGGGTAAGTGTAAAGCTAAAATCAAGTTTGTGGGGTCGCCACCCTTGTCCCACGGCCGCCATCTTGAAAATAGGGGTTGAAACGGTTTTTACGATATATCTCTTAAACTATTTATCTGATAAAAATTTTTTTTAACGTTTTTTGTTGCAAATTAAATTCTCTATAACTTTGGTCCAGTAATATAAAAAAGTTATAAGTGAAAATGTTCAGAAATTCGAGAAAAAAAATATATTTTTCGATATAACTTTTTTTTATCATTTTACGAAAAAACGATATCAGACCATTTTTGCAGATCGTTTTTTCGACAACTTTTATATGCAACATTTTTTCATTAAGTCAATAGCTAAGATTTTACAGCGCTCCGAAGTGAGTACTATTTTTCAGTACTCTTTACTATACATATTTTATACGTGGGTACTAATAATGTGTCATCAGTTATTATTATTTTATTTTTTTTGTTATTATAATTCTTTTAATTAGTAATTTTGCAATGTTATTAATAATTAATTATTGACTCTTCCACGAGGTAGAGTCTGGAGGCGCGTTTTTTTTTTACGTGGTATCCCCAATAGGCCTAATCCACGGTGATTTTATAAATTTGAACTACTCCGTCCTCGGTCTTTTCGATGGACCAGGCTGCGGCTCAGCATCTGATCGGTTTTCTGAATCAAATATCCGTGGGAGAACTGTAGAAGGAAGGGGTGTCAATGTCGGCGGTTCATCATCAAAGTCATTTTCATTTATTAATTCTGAGAGTTCCATTACGTTGCTGCAAGTCTCTCCAGAACAATGGAAGCACACTGCGGAACATTTTAGCCCTGCTTTTCGACATCCACACATCGCTCCACAGTGTCCTTTGCATTTGCAAAAGATCAATTTTAGAAGCTCAGGGGGTGCTGGAGGTTTAGAGCTCTGCACTGGCATCAATAATTTTCCACACTTTTTCCAGCCCCAGTCTTCAGGATCATTATTATTACCAAGCCACGACTGGACCTGATGGTAGACTCGGAAAGTATGAAAGCGAGCTGTGTTTTGTGTTGGAGGAAGTGAAGATAAGTTAAATGTATCTAGGGTATCAGAAACTACGTACACACTCATTCACACACACACCCAGATCGAGACAAACATTTATGGTTCACACAAATTCACCCCGCACGGGAATGGAACCCGCAACCTTACGGATGGCAGTCCGGCATGGTGACCACTCTGCCATCGAGGTCGTCAGAATAATAAGTATAATATGTACAATAAGTTTAATAATAATAAGTATTGAAAAGTATTTTTAATTTTTTTATTGGTTCGGGTTTATTTCTGTGTTTTGATTAATTTTAAAACTGGACCTTTTTACATCTAAAATCCATAAATTGTTAACAGAATTAAGTACGAAAGTATACAGCCAAAAATTTTCATCCAGAAATTCTTATGGTATCAAGAATATCGCGAGCAAAACCGCGGGTCACGATTAGTTTTACGCAATGTCACAATGACATTTGTTACGAGGATACCGCTGCAGCACACTCAGGCACGGTAGAAAGAGTGGGAGATACTAGTTCCTCTCCCTTCCCCTCGATCTTACGCTTTTTCGATCAGCATCACGTGACCCTGACGCGAGTTTGAAAGTTTTTACCCATACAAAAAAAAGTGCTCAGCGCCGCTAAAGAAGTTTTCACTTCAAAAAAAGAATAGTACAGTAAGAGAGGTTAGAAATAATGATAATAATAATAGCAGCTTTTCTTTTGTTCTCTAATGGTCGCTTGGGTATTTTCTACCTGGACAGCATTCTCGGTAATTTTTTTCTCGAATTTCTGTACATTTTCACTTATAACTTTTTTATTTATAGTTTTACGACAAAAAATTACTGGACCAAAGTTATAGAGAGTTTAATTTGCAACAAAAAACGTTAAATTTTTTTTATCAGATAAATATTTTAAGAGATATATCGTAAAAACCGTTTCAACCCCTATTTTCAAGATGGCGGCCGTGGGACAAGGGTGGCGACCCCACAAACTTGATTTTAGCTTTACACTTACCCCCCCTACACGTCAAAAAAATAAAATTGCGTCCTCTAAGAAACGCAAGGTAAGGCCTAAAAAATGTAACATTTCAATGGATCATTTTTAAACAGAGCGCAGCTTCACATAGCGCAGCACAGCATGCCTTGATTGTATCCTCATTGAAATATTAGGCGAGCGAGTTGACCAAACATAGCACAGCTCGATGTAGATTTGTCACCCGAAGTGAGTTACGACGTCACCAGTGCCGGCCCATCGCTGACGCAGCATTTCTACTTTGCAACTTCTGCATTTGCATTGTATTCATTTTATTCAACAATAGTATTATTTGTAATAATTAATTTTTAGTCTATAAGCACCATCGAATTAATAAAGACCTATAATTGTAATAAAAATATCTTTTTTTTAAAAGCTAGTTCCCGGAACGAGGAACATAACTGGCGCAGTCGGTAGGATCACAGCATCTCGTTAGAGTCGCGAATAAAACTCTTTGTGCTCTACGAAGTGACGATTTCCTAGTCGTGTTACTGTGATCTATGAACTTACGAAACTCGTGTCGGGATAAACGTGAGAATATTCGGGACATTGAACGTTCTCGCGAAGTGCTTCAGACTCGATAGGAGATGCAGAGGCTGATTAGGTGAGTACTCTCGCTATAATACTAAGTTCCTGCTCTATTTCCTATCTTAGTTTTAATATTTGTGTTGGGAGTGTTTAAGGCTATAATCGCTTTTAAACGTAAATAGTTTAGATAGTTATAATACCCGTTTAGAGCTAAAATCGCATAAACAAAAGTACACTTAAGTTAATTATAAAGAATTACATTTAAACAATAGACAATAGCGTAATCCGATCATGTCAATCAGTGAGTTCGACGCTAACGTCAAATTCCTCGCGGATTTGTTACCACGTTATGATGGTAACCCGAAACTACTTAATTATTTTATACGCGAAGTAGAAAACGTTTTACATTTATTAAATGAAACATCTAGGTTACACCCGGCTTTTATCTGCTTATTAAAAAGTAAACTAAGCGGAGCCGCGGTAGATGCCATTGCATACGAAGATTCCTTAACTACTTGGGAAGCTATTAAGAGCGCGTTAGTTAGACGTTTAGGAGAACCGCGGAACGAGATCCAAGTGATGCAGGAGCTCACAAGGACTCGCCGGAATAAGAATGAAGATGCCGAGGCTTTTGGAAAGCGACTTAGGGAGCTACTCGATACGTTATACTCAGTAGGGAGGCACGCAAATCGATCCTATTACGAAGAAATGGTTATCGAACAGTACGTAAATCAACTAGATTTCCATGTCTCCCTGGGAGTAAGGATATCTAGGCCAGGTACGTTAGAGTCAGCTATAGTGGCTGCGAGACAGGAAGAAGCGAGGCTTGCCTACAATAAACAAAATAACTATAATGTAGCATCAACATCCCATTTTAAGCAAAAGGAAGCCCCTAGAGGATTCCCGCAACCCGATTTCTCTATTAGGAATAGTACAGGTATGCAAACACACCCCCAAGCCTCACGAACACTGCCCCAGGCATTCCAACAGCCCCAGCCTCCTTTCGTGCCGCAACAAAATAACATGTCACCGCAGCAGAGGCAACAGCTGATACAATCTTTGTTACCTTGGAAAAATAGGTCAGGTAACTTCCGCGCAGGTAACTCCGGTAATGTCCGAAACAACAATTTTAGGCAGTTCAACGTGCCTCAACAACAGGTAAACCCACCGCAAAAGAGCTCTGACGTCACAATGAGATCTGTGACGAAACCCGAGCCCCCGCAGTTTGCGGTAGAGGAACTGTTCTACCAAAACCATCCCGAAGAACAAACGTACTACGACGGTGAGTATTATAATCAACAGGAGGGCGACTACCCTCAGGAACCAGCTCAGGACGCCGAGTACCACCAGGATTTTCCCAGTACCAGGGAACCACAGGACCAGAGTTAGTGAAAATTAACTTACAAGACCGTGACCACTTGCCCTATATAGTGCTACCAGAGTACGGAGGTAAGTTTTTAGTTGATACAGGCGCGAGCCGAAGCGTCATTGCCTCTGACGTCATATATAACACCATATTTGAGGTATGCATTGAACACGAGCCGTTTCAAATAGCTACCGCGCATAACATCTCGCGTCACGAACATGTTGTTAACCTCCCATTGCCACCGGCTTTCAACTCTAATTTAGTACACAAGTTCTTAATATTTGACTTCGATCCCAAATACAAAGGTCTGATAGGGTTTGATTTATTAAAACAGCTTAAAAGTAATATTGACCTTAATAGTAACATGTTACGCACAGTTACAGCAGACATACCAATACATCTTAACCGACCTCTAAATAAAATTAAAATAGAGCCCAATTGTGAAAAGTTAATAACTGTAAAGACACACTACATAGACGGACAATACATACAAGACAAACATTACTGGTCCGAGGGTTTAGAATCCCCTGCAGCATTAGTTACAGTTAAAAATGGTTCCTTCAGAACCTCTGTAATTAATTATAATAATAATAATAAGTTTGTACAAGAAAGGACCCCCATAGAACTTGAATCTTACACTGAATCTGAAAAACAATTAGTAAAATTAAATTCACTAAATGTAACTTCAGACATTGATAAAGAGCTCCGCGAAAATTTAAATAAAATAAGGACAAACCACATGAACGAGGAGGAGAAACGTGAAATAACTAAATTATGTTATCAATATCGTGAGATATTCTTTTCCGAGAATATACCTTTAACATTCACTCACGCAGTTAAACATCAACTTAGACTTACAAACGAGACACCCATCTATGTTCGTAATTATAGACAAGCCCCTCAACAACGTGCCGAAATTAAGAAACAAATAGACAACCTCTTAAATCAGGGTATTATTAGAGAAAGTATATCACCGTGGTCATGCCCAGTACATATTGTGCCCAAGAAACCAGACGCATCGGGTAAGGTAAAATGGAGACTTGTCATCGATTATAGACGACTCAATGATAGGATCGTAGAAGACAAGTACCCCCTTCCGAACATTCATGACATCTTAGATCGGTTAGGGCGCGCACAGTATTTTACAACCCTTGATCTCGCTAGTGGCTACCACCAAGTGGAAATGCACCCCGAAGATATTGAGAAAACGGCCTTCACCACCGAACGAGGTCATTACGAATTCTTACGCATGCCATTTGGTTTAAAAAACGCGCCAAGTACGTTCCAACGTTTAATGGATCATATTCTAAGAGGCCTTAATAACGTGTATACATACTTAGATGACGTCATAATAATATCTACGTCACTACAAGAACACATAGATAGGCTACGAGAAGTTTTCGAACGTTTCAAAAGTCACAATCTTAAAGTCCAGCTTGATAAATCTGAATTCCTCCAAAAACAAGTTAACTTTTTAGGTCATGAACTAACTGACGAAGGTCTTAAACCTAATAGAGACAAAATTAAAGCCGTCCTTGATTTCCCCTTACCTCAGAATCAAAAAGAAATAAAGTCATTCATAGGACTTGTCGGTTACTACCGTAAATTTATAAAAGATTTCGCAAAATTAACAAAGCCTATGACCGCATGCTTAAAGAAAGGTAGTAAAGTAATACATAGTGTAGAATTTTTAGAAGCTTTTAATAAATGTAAACAAATCTTAACAAACGATCCCATCTTACAATATCCAGATTTTGACGAACCGTTTATTTTAACTACAGACGCCTCAGACGTAGCATTAGGAGCAGTGTTATCGCAGGGAAAGGTAGGTTCAGATAAGCCCGTAGCTTATGCATCGCGGACATTATCGGACACTGAATCCCGTTACTCCACTATAGAAAAAGAGCTTTTGGCTATTGTGTGGGCGATCAAATATTTCAGGCCTTATCTTTACGGTCGTAAGTTTACTATTTATACAGATCATAGACCGCTAACATGGTTAATGTCACTAAAAGATCCAAATTCTAAACTCACGCGCTGGCGTTTAAAGTTGTCGGAATATGACTATAAAGTTGTTTATAAGAAAGGCCTACAAAATACAAATGCTGACGCATTGTCTAGGGCTAAGATTTACCACCACAGTATGGACTCGTTAGCAGTAAACTTTGAAGATAACGAAGATGACGAAATTATAAACCGAATTTTTAGTAACGTACGCCGGGAAAATCAAAACGAACCTAGTAATAACATGGACACGGGTTCAAATAGGGACGATAGGCAAATTGCTGGCCCCAGTAGACCTGTTGCTAACGCGGAGATAGAGTCAGTAAACATGGAAACCTTAACTATCTCACAGCCACCAATTGATGCTGAATCCGATAGTATGACGGTAGTGTCGAATAATGATGACCAACTAGTTAGTACTAATCATACACAGCCGGATAACGAAAATAGAGGTATACCTATCCTGTCAGATGCAATAGATAGACAACTCAAACAATTTCACATACGGTCTACCCCCGGTTCCACATATAGAGTCGAGAACAGGTCAACAAATTCAAGAACAGTTATCAAAGACGTATTTATCCCTATTAACAACACTGAACAGGAAATAATTAAGTTCCTAAAGGAACATACTATAGCGGACAGAGTCCTTCATTGCTATTTCCATAATGAAGAGTTATACTTAGCATTCTCACGAGTATATACTACCATATTTAATGACAGAGGCCCCAAACTTATTAGATGTACTACACGTGTAACCTTAGTTGAGAATAAATCAGAACAACTTGAACTAATTAAAAGATATCATGAAGGCAAGACATCTCACCGCGGAATACAAGAAACTCATAAACAACTACACCGAAATTATTATTGGCCCAATATGTTACTAACAGTACAAGGTTACATAAATAAATGTGATACATGTCTGAAAGCAAAGTACGAAAGAAACCCTCTTAAACCCCCTTTAGCTCTCACAGATACCCCGCGAAAACCCATGGAACATTTGTTCATGGACTTATACTCCACAGGAGGCGGTACATTCCTTACAATCATAGATAACTTTTCTAAATTTGCACAGGCAATCCCATTAAGCGCTTCTAGTAGCGTACATGTAGCGGAAGCTCTATTACAGGTGTTTTCAGTTCTAGGCCTCCCCCATAATATTACAACAGATTCAGATACTAAGTTCGAGAATGATGTCATAAAAGAGATATGTGCATTGCACGATATAAACATTCACTTTACTACGCCATATAACCCTAATTCAAATTCACCAATCGAACGACTTCATTCTACGTTAGCTGAAATAATTAGAATTCAACGAATGACAAACAAAGACGATCCTATTCAGTTAATAATGAAATACGCAATAATAGCATACAACAATTCTATACACTCTGCGACAGGTTACACACCCCACGAACTATTATTTGGTCACACTAAAGCGCGTAACCCCCTAGAATTGTATTTCCCTAAGGAGTTTTATCAAGATTACGTCCTTAAACATAAAACAAATGCGGAAGCTATACAGGAATGCGTAGCTGCACTAATGTCCAAAAATAAAGAACAGGTAATAGCCAAACTCAACCAAAACGCTCAGGAGATAACTTTCAAGGAAGGTGAGACTGTTTACAAACAGGTGGCGAAGACAGCGAGAAATGACAAAACCAAACCGGTATTTAAAGGTCCGTATAAGATCATCCATCTTCATCCTAATAACGTGGCTGAGATAATAGGCAACCACCCTAATTCAAAATCCATTAGAGTGCACTTTAAGCTTCTAAGAAGACCCCACCTTGTTCCAGGACCGTCCTCGCAGGAGCCATCGTGCTCAACGCAGCCGCAGACGTAACCTTTAATCCCGTAAACAATGATCAGGGAATCCTTTTGCTTAAACAAGGGCAAATTATCAAACAAATCGATAAATTTAATTTAGCATGTACGTATAATGTCACCTATTTACACGTAACAACCATAAAGTTAATGGTTTTGTTCGCAAGCACTAAAGCTTCCGAAACGTCTACCACTAAACCAGAAAACGTACAAAGTGCGTATAGAAATCAAATAGAACATAGTTTATCTTTAATATCTAAGAAAATTAGTTTTATTGTCCCACGGATAAGACGTAAACGTGGTTTAATTAATGGCCTTGGCTCAGTAGTAAAATCTATAACAGGTAATTTAGATTACGAAGATGCTCTTAAATTTGAATCAGAAATTACATCCATGAGAAATAATATTAACAATATTAAACTTTCTCAGAAAAGAACTTTAGCTATAGCAGAAAATACAGTAAAAGAATTTAGCAGTCAGTTAGACAAAATTAACCAAAATCAATTGAAAATAGCTTCATATATTCAAAATGTAACAAAGGCAAGTGACGCACTGAGCAATCACTTATATTATTTAGATATTTACGTTCAAATAGATTTTAGTTTGCAAATTATATTAGATAAGTTAATGATTTTAGAAGATGCTATGACATTTGCGCAATTAGGTATAATGCACCCTAGTATTATTAGTCCCCAAAATTTAATTTTAGAAATGTCAACATTAAAATCAAAATACAATTGGACACCCATAACAGAAATAAGTATAAATAATATCCGCGAAATAGAAACATCAATTAAAGTTAAAGCTTATAGTACAGAACACTCTTTAACATTCATATTAGAAATACCCTCTATCTCCCCCAGTACATTTGACCTAATACACCTTTATTCCATCCCCGATAAAAACCAATTTACCATAATTCCCAAGTCCAAATACCTTGTACTTGGTAGCGATGAGTACACATACCTAGATGATAGCTGCAAACAACTTACGGAGGAAACCCAGCTGTGCGAGACACTAGACACCGAGCCCATTAAGACCTCCGACGATTGTATCCTCGCACTGATACAGCACAGAAACACCAGCTGCACGCGCGCTAAGATGATCCTAGCGAAAGACAAGATCCAGAAGATACGGGACAACACATGGCTAGTAATACTGTCAAGACAAGAAGTTATACGAGTACAATGTAACAGCAAGACATCTTACAAACGACTGGCTGGTATTCACCTTATCGCAATTACAGATGACTGTCAGGCACGTATCTTAAACACAACACTGCAAACCCATACCAAAACTAAGACAATAGATGAAATTATACCATTACCCCAGTATTATGAAAATAAAGAACCCATCAAATTCCAAATCAAACTGGAAGATTTGGAACTAGACAATTTACACCATCTTTGGGACCGAGTGGAAAACATAGAAGAAGAAGACGTAACATATTGGCCCTCAGAGATGGCTACACCGAGCTGGACCACACTATTGCTGTACGCCCTCTTACTCGGAGCAACATCGTGGAAGCTGTACAGCCACTACAAAACACCCAAAACAACAAAAGGGGATGAAGCTCCCAGTGAGGACACTGGCGGAAGCTGTAAAATCAGCTTCTCTCTAAGGGATGGAGGAGTTACGACGTCACCAGTGCCGGCCCATCGCTGACGCAGCATTTCTACTTTGCAACTTCTGCATTTGCATTGTATTCATTTTATTCAACAATAGTATTATTTGTAATAATTAATTTTTAGTCTATAAGCACCATCGAATTAATAAAGACCTATAATTGTAATAAAAATATCTTTTTTTTAAAAGCTAGTTCCCGGAACGAGGAACATAACTAGTGGTTGGATATTTTGTTTTTTGGATGAATCAAATTTTTTTTGGATTGGATTTATGAATATATTCGCTAGAGAGAGAGAGAAGCGCTCATGGCCCAGTGATACCCATGGATCACTTGTGATCTGTGCGGTTAAGCAACGTCTGGCACCGTCATCACTGTGATGGGTCGTCACTAAAAATGACTTTTAATTTCATGAGCGTTTCCGTGCTTCGGAGGGCATGTAAAGCCGTCGGTCCTGGTTGTCGTACTAACATCATCGACGATCGTTACGGGTAGTTAGAGCCCTCAAAAATCTAACATTTGGTTTTACCAAAAAATGTCGTATAGCCCTATGAGTTGTGAAGGTCTGATGGCAGTCGCTTCACGTAAAATACTGACATTCCGCCAAATCTGGTTAAACTGAAAACCGACCCCAAATAGACATGGGATAAAGGTTCGGAAAAGATTTGCTAGTTGTGAAATAATTATTATCATGTATGTTATATTCTTAATAAACACTAACTCAGGGTAGGGGAGGGCCCCTCGGCAGGGACATCATATGAGCTGATGATGATGTTATTCTTTGTCGAAATTCTAATGACATTTTTACCAACTTCAACATAATTATTATTTCGTTTTGAGTGAAGCTTTCGAGTAAATAACATAACATAATCATTCACTCCATCATCACATTACAGTAACTGACCTCTAACTAAGGTATCAGAAAGTAATATCGATATGTAAGTATATCTGTATTTGTATGTACGCAAATTTTTCGAACTTTTTTTTGAGGCAGCTATATATTAATATCTATACATCACAATCAACTTATAGGCAAACCACTAACAAAGATACATTTAGTAGAAACAAGAAACAAAATAATAATAACATAGTGAAAATAAATTAAAGTTCCATTTATTAATATATTATGTATTTATTTATCATCACTACACTATACAACAAACAATTTAAAACCCCCATTCGCTTGACACTCAAAAGATCCCCGCCCGAAGTCAGCACAGGAAGCTAGTGTAATCTATGTGTGTCATCTAAAGACAAAGGTTTGAAGGGAGACGTCCCGTCACGTCACACTCGTCACGGAGACAGTATTGTGTGTAAAGAGGGGGGCCCTACTAAGTGTTAGGGATTCTCGATGTTAACTCGATTTAACAGGATCCATCCATAATCCTTATGATGGCGCTTAGTAAGTTACTCACCTTCCTATAGGTCATCATCATCAGCTCATTACATTGTCCCCACCGAGGGGCACGAGCCTACCCTGTATTAGGGTGATTAGGCCTTAGTCAACCACGCTGGCCAAGTGCGGGTTGGTCGACTTCACACATAACCTTAGAATTTCTTCCCAGGTGTGTGCAGGTTTCCTCACGATGTTTTCCTTCACCGTAAGAGCGTCGAAATTAACTTATGAATTCGTAAATTGAAAACACATTGGTACGTGACGGGGTTCGAACCAGGCACCTTCCGATTGGAAGTCAACGGCCTTAACCCCTGAGCCACCGACGCTCTCATAGGTCTCCTATAGGTCATAATATAAAATTTCTGATGATAATATAGTTAAAAGCTCTTTAAGCGAAGATATGTTATTGATATAAAAAAAAATTTTTTTAGTCTGTTTTCAAAGATTCATATTTTAAGTGAAAATAGTACGGTTAACGATCGCCGATCGACTTTCTGCGTTGCAGTTATAAGCCCTCAACGTCGTATGTTTCGAATAAATGCTTGTTTCTTTGTTCGAAATATTTTAATCTCTATATATATAACTAGTAGCTCCCCGCGGTTTCACCCGCGTAGTTCCCGTTCCCGTGGGATTACGGGGATAAAATATAGCCTATGTCACGCACTGATAAATTAGCTTTCCATTAGTGAAAGATTTTTTTAAATCGGTCCAGTAGTTTCGGAGCCTATTCATTACAAACAAACAAATCTTTCCTCTTTATAATATTAGTATAGAAAATCAATTGCTGTTCGTTAGTCTCGCTAAAACTCGAAAACGGCTGAACGGATTTATCTTATCTTGGTCTTGAAATGTTCATGGAGGTCTAGGGAAGGTTTAAAAGGTGAGAAAAATTCGAATAATTGCCGGGAACACGGGAACGGGTACTGTGTTTAAAAAAGGATAGAAAAATCAAGCAAAACCTTATTCGATATCAAACGTCATTCTATTTATTTGAATGTTAGCATCACTGTTTCTTACATTTGTATGTTGGCATAATTGTTTCATGCAATACTAGTGCAAGTGAAAACCAACTCTGAGGTGACGAACCTTTTCATTCCGTGACTGTACATCCAAACACTACATATACCAACTCATCCATATCCTTATGGAAACAATCTCACTCCTGTGCTATAAATTCCGATCGAGAATCAACAGTAATCATTAAAAACAAAAATTCACACGTCATGTTGGAGACGTTATCGAGTCGCAAACTGTACAGAGGTTGTTATCAAATCATTTAACAATTGTAAACGTATATTCTATATAATCACCCTATATTCTATAATATCACCGTATATATGTATAATATTTTTCATCCCACTAGCTCGGAAAGTATGTTTTTAATCCCCGATATCTGGGGGTAAAAGTCGATTTTAATCTCAAGAGTGGAAAGTATCGGGGTCGCTGTAGGCAGCCCCTGCAGGACCCAAGGCAATTTTGCTAACTGGGAGTAAAAGTCGTTTTTGCGCTCTAGAGGTTAAAGTAAATTTGAATTTAGAACATCGTGTGCACTAATGTGATGATGTTTTGGATTCACAAATTGTCATACAACTTTTTTTTTATTTCAAATTCAAACTCGGAACCTCCTTGGTGTACTTACTTATTTTTTATTTGCTTTGCGCGTGATATTTTTGCTTTTCACTTAATATTGTGATTGTTTTATGTTTTCATTTAGTAATTTCCTCGCTAAGGGGGATGAAAAATAGTGTGTTGCACTCGAGTGCAAACAATTTTTAACCTTGTGCTCCTTTGACTCCCTCGCTAACGCTCAGGATTCTTATTTTGATTTTAGAATCCTTCGCTGGCTCGGTCCTCAACTGGAGCCCCGGTTAAAAAGCAACTTTGCACTCTTTTATAACAAATAACTATTATCCGCATGAATCCCAATCCCATGGGAATTTCGGGATAAAAAGTATCCTATGTGTTATCTTAGTTATAAGCAACATCTGCACCAAATTTAATCTAAATCGTTACAGTAGTTTTTGCGTGAAAGAGTAACAAACATCCAAAGTCACAAATATACAAACTTTCGCATTTATAATATTAAGTTGGATGTTATGGTAGTATCATAACCTGTGAAAATCACTTTCGGCTACAATAATCAAGTAAAAGTGGTATTTTTCAATGCTAGTTTTTAACCCCCGACGCAAAAAGAGGGGTGTTATAAGTTTGACGTGTCTGTGTGTGTGTGTGTGTCTGTCTGTCTGTGGCATCATAGCTCCCGAACGGATGAACCGTTTTCAATTTAGTTTTTTTGTATTAAAGGGGACTTAGGTACGAGTGTTCTTAGACATGTTTGATGAAAATCAGTTGACCCGTTTAAAAGTTATGGGGGTTTGAAAGTAATTGTGTTGGGGTTTTTTAAAATTTTTAATTTAATGTTTACTGCAATAATCAGTCACAATCACAACTATGAGTTATTAACTGCTACGACGCGGCTACGGCATTGCTACGACCGTAGCATGATATCATTATAATACTCGTAGGTAGTTATACCTCGATATATTGTTTTGAATTCGAAACAGATAAGCACGTTTACAAACAAACAAAATAATTATGTATCCTGGTTATTCATTCATTCATCGTGTCCGGTTCACATCTCCTCATATTTTATCTCTCCAAAAAGTATAAAGTAAAGTATATCCAGCCTGCCAAGCATGACTGTGCGTGATAAATAATATAGATACCACGAAATAATATCGATTTCGCGAGCCTGACCAAATGAATATGGCGTAGTACGATTTGATAAAATTAAATATGACGGCTATATTTATTATATTTTGACAGTTGAATGTCAATAAATAGCTATATCGATTTCGCGAGCATGACCAAATGTCATACAATTTATCATGTGGTAAGATTAAATATGGCGGGTATTTTTATCAAATTTTGACAGCTGCATGTCAATAAATCGCTGTATCTATCGCGTTTTCGAAGTCATGCTAGCCTAGCTGGTTATTATAAAAACAAAGTATAGCTCAAACTCGTCAAGGCATAGTTATGAATTAAAAAGCTTAGCATTCTGTACACAACCAAAGCCTGAAAAAAAACCATTCAAAAAGCTTTACAAACTGCGTAAAACGAAACGCAACAACTGAACCCGGTAAAACGGAACGCAACAGGAAACCGACAGACGTCGCATTTCCGGTCAACGGTTACATTTGAATTTCGAACAGATAGCGCAGTCTGCCGGCGACTTTTGTTGAGGACGGTCGTGTCACCGGGCTTCGAGCGGAAATTGATTGAAGTTTGCCTTCGATACGCTCACCTGACACGCTGCGAATATATCCTAAGTTTGGCATGCATTTTGTAACAATATGGGTGTAGGCACGTTGGTTTGTATGTATGTTACTGGCAAGTTTATGTAGCTTTGTATGGATGTGATTTCCTTTTGAATATTCCAAAATTTTTCTAAAAATTACGATTTTTTTGGTATTATTAAAAATCTTTTAAAATAAAGATTTATTTTATTGATAACCCTCTCTTGAATCACGTAATTAAGAACTGCGTTTTATTTTCATACGCTTTCCGGACAAACAAGGGTAAAGCCGAAGGAAAGGGCTAGTATGTATTTTTTTTTCATTTATAATTGTACACAGAAATATAATTTTAAAATTTAGAAGATGAAAAGACATGTACAGAGCTGAGCTTAACCCTAAAAGAGTTTAATTTTAAAACGTGTAGAAAACACTAAGTTAGTAAACATATTTGTTTAATTATCTCACAACCAACCCCCCAATTTATCTTAAAAAATAAAATTTAAAACAAAGTTTAAAAAGACCCATCAATTTAAAAAAACAATTTTTAAAAGATCGGGTTATTTTCGTTCGCGCCAAATCGACCTGTCAAACTTGACATATGACAGCCGTTTGCGCGCGAAACGATTTTTAGAGATGGCTACCGCGTGCTTTATCTGTCAATCTGAGAGTCTACGATTTTACATTTTAATAATTTAAGTTTATTTATATTTTATTTGGATATTACATTAATAAATTCACATTTAAATTTTCTTAACTTATATTCGGATTTTCATACTCAACTTAAATAAGTGAATTCTTATCCCTTTCAAAGTTAAATGAAAATACTGATAAGTACAAAAACTTAAAATGTAGTAATAGATACATACTCAATTATTGATATTTCATTTTTTAGATTTTAAGATCACTCAAACATATTTATAGGAAAGTTATGATGGTTATATCTTATATATAAAATTCTCGTGTCACAGTTTTCGTTGCCATACTCCTCCGAAACGGCTTGACCGATTCTCATGAAATTTGTGAGCATATTCAGTAGGTCTGAGAATCAGCCACCATCTATTTTTCATACCGAAATTCCCACGGGAACTACGCGTGTGAAACCGCGGGGCACAGCACACTATAATTATATCATTGGTAAAAACTCAGCCTTTCTCCAGAATCTTAAAATTTTACTCTTAATATAAACTAATTAACAGTAAATAACGCGAGTAAAACAAGTAATAACTACTAGTCGCATCATCTTTAACTTAATAACTAAACTTATTTTAAACTTGGTAGACCGAGACAAAGTTAAATTCTATAGTGATCGTAACTTAAATCATTTTACGGCGCTCATTGTTTTCTGAAACCGATGTTTGTAACGACAAGTTCGGAGTTAAGTACAATTTTGTTCGTTGTGGGGTAAATTGAAATTTTGTTTGAATTCTTACTAATATTATGAATCTGAATAATTGTTTATTTGATTGAACGCGCTAATGTCAGAAAAACATAAATTATAAAATTACTCTGGACAATTTAACTGAAATCACTTTAACCGGACCGATTTCATGGAAATTGGATAAGGACATCGCCTACTTACATGAATTTTCGACAGTATAAGCATCAACGAACGACTCTCCATCTAAAGTTTGTCTGAAAGATATCGCTTTAACTACTAAGGCCGCCCATTATAGCACTTAGAGTAAGATTTTTTTTGTATTTAATTTCTGTAAATGCTGTGTACAACAAAAAGTTTATTTACCTTTTCAAAATATCTCAAATTAATAATTCAAAATTGTCCGCAGTTCAAACTCTTCGCAAACACAAGATAAAACTTAATTTCCTGACTGAGACCTGTGTATTATAACAATACACAACCCGCCTTTTGTTAGGTCGGTTCAGTAGCGCCTGTCATTTTGACAACTTCGTAAAATTCATTAATGGCGGCTCTGACGTCACATGTGTGACAGGTTATTCAAATTCGAGATAATGTGTGACGTTTTGGCAGCTTTTGTTTATGGTACCGTTCTATTTTATACTTTGGTCTGTTTGTATGTGTGTGAATGTAATTAAAAGGTGGTTGTATCTCTTTGTTTTACTTAGTAAATTTTTAAAAACAAGCTGTTTTAGGTTTTATTGCATTATCATGGGACGTACATAAGTATGCCTTTCAGCTCAATCGGATAACCAGAAGTGGTCGAAAAATGGCTGCAAGATTTGATTACAGACAACGGGACAGGTGAAACTAAATAAAAGCTTGTAATAAATATAGAAGAATTAAGCAGGTAAATATTAAAAGGAAATATCAGTGCAGCTGTTCTGAAAGTTTTTAAATGTGCCCCGTAATTCCCATTTATTTAATTCACAGTAAAAAAAAAACGAACTGTCAAATTGTTTTCATATTCTTAAGGATGACTATATGCATACAATATACTAACAGCGCCTCGCGGTTTCACCCGCGTAGTTCCCATTTCCGCGGGAATACAGGGATAAACTATAGCCTATGTCACTCGCGGACAATATAGCTTCCCATTAGTGAAAGAATTTTTGAAATCGGTTCAGTAGATCACGAGATTACCCCTTACAATTTAACAAACACACAAGCTTTCCTTCTTTATGATATTAGTATAGACCGGATCTGGAGTGGGTTCCTGTAAATAGTGCAATAGGTGGGAAACGAATTTACGACCTATCGATCGCTTGGCCGACCCTTAACCATTGGGCTATTGCCGCTTTTGATCCAAAACATTGAAACTTTTTTTTACACAGTTTGTTAAGATTAAATTATTTACTAAAAAGCACAAAATCACTACATAGTATAAAACAAAGTCGCTTTCTCTGTCCCTATGTTCCTATGCATGCTTAGATCAAAACTACGCAACGGATTTTGATGCGGTTTGTTTTAATAGATAGAGTGATTCAAGAGGAAGGTTTTTAGCATAATTTTATCCCCATATTCTTAAGGGAACGGGAACTACGCGGATGAAACCGCGAGGCGACGCTAGTTACTTATAATATCGAAGTCACAGCAAAGATGTATCTCCTTTTTCAAATGAAATACCCTAAACTACCCTGAAACCTATCTAAATATAAATAAAAAGCAATAAGTCTGTGTTCAGTTGCGCTCGTTGGCCGGACATGCAAATACAATAACGTTTAGCCGTTGTTTAGACTGACCTGTCAATATTGACAGATGACACCTGTCAGATGACATTGGCTTAAGATTTGGCGGTAAAATAAGTACCATCTATATTATTTTGTAGGTATTGTAGATTTTCTAAGATCGAAAATTTATAAAATAGCGGTTGTGATTGCGATTGATTTTCCTTTTTAATTAGTACTAAAGCGAAAGTAACTCCGTCTGTCTGTTACCTTTTCACGGCTAAACTACTGAACCGATTGACTTGAAATTTGGTACAGGGGTAGCTTATGGTCCGGGAAAGGACATAGGATATGTTTTATTCCGAAATTCCCACGGGATCGGGAAATACGGGGGCACAGCTAGTTAGTAATAACTCTATTTATTAATAAAGCCACATTAAAATCCGTTTAGAAACTTGAAGGATCTAAAGTGTATAGTCAGCATCACAAAATGTTCAGATATTTAAAGACTCCTGAAGCAATTAATGTAATACTTAGAACAAACTTTGCTTACTTCATCCGGGCTAGCTTGACTTCGAAAACGCGATAGATATAGCGATTTATCGACATCCAACTGTCAAAATATGATAAAAATACCCGCCATATTTAATTTAAGCATATCGTAGCACGCCCTAATTAATTTGGTCATGCTCGGAAAATCGATATTATATCGTGGTGTCGATATATTTTATCACGCACAGTCATGCTAGCGGGCTGGACTATATGGCACTTCTTCTTCTTCAACAGCATGTGTTAGCCCACTGCAGGGCATATGCCTCTCCAATTTCTCTCCACATCTCAGTCACTGGTCTTTCAGGGCCACGTTGTCCCGGCATGCACTCGTATGTCGTCGGACCATCTGGCTGGTGGTCTGCCCACACTCCTCCTTCCGAGTCTTGGTCTCCATTCATGAAGAGAGAACATCTTTGGTCCATGGCACTATGGCTATGTCTATACTAATATTATAAAGAGGAAAGATTTGTTTGTTTGTTTGTTTGTAATGAATAGGCTCCGAAACTACTGGACCGATTTCAAAAATTCTTTCACTAATGGAAAGCTAATTTATCAGTGCGTGACATAGGCTATATTTTATCCCCGTAATCCTACGGGAACGGGAACTACGCGGGTGAAACCGCGGGGAGCTACTAGTAATATATACACCCTTATTTTGAAATTGCGATACCTTATCTCACAGCTAATGTAAACGACGGGTGACAATATAATAGTGAAGTTAGTTTTTTTCTTTTGCTTTTATTTAAAAAGTTATGATAAGTCAAAGATTTTCAAAATCCCGCCGAATTTTATTGTTATTCTATACCGAACGCTGCGATACACAGCTGAGCGCGGTCATCGACCCGAGCCGTCACAGAATATACAAATACAAATACAAAAAATTTTATTTGTGACCAATATAACTTACAATTAAAAAAAAAAAAACAAAAAGTACATAAAATAGTGGCCACAAAACGGTAGCAACTCAGCATGATGCTGGACTATTTGCATAGACCAGCGCTGATCTTCCGCTGCAACCGGTTGATGGAGTCACGCTTCGGCAACAAACACAGTACATATAAACAAACATTTGATTGAGTGGATAAACTACCTATAAATAGCTGATTACTGATTTACATAGAATATAATTTATAAGATTAATAATATTGTTTATAATATGTATTAAGTATTTATTTCTTTTCAAATTTGAAATGGTGTTGAATTTGAATACTTGATAGCTAGTGTGCCGTCTGGTAATACGACATTTATTTGGTATTTTTTAAAGATAAGTAATCGACTATCATTTTTGATATTTTTATTGGATATATGGATTCAGTTACTGCTACAGATATTCTGATTTTAATAAGTCCCATATTTTCAAAATAGGGGTGTATATAGATGTTTGTTTATTAAGTTATTTTTCATACTAACTCTACCTTCCCGTATTTAACCGCTGTTTAACCATAAAAATAGTTCCAAACCGCACTCGCCGTAAAATCTGATATGTTTTAAAGAAATTGAATGTCGTCTGCAGTGTTTTGGCGGAATGCCAAAATATAATAACTTGTTAAGTTTACATTGTTACGGGATTCGATACCCGGTTTAGGTAGGGTTGGGGTATTTACATTTGTATACATAAATAGGTATATCATTCATGTTATTTACATTACCTAGTCAAAGGGTAGCGTATTTCAGATTTCAAGTATAATAACATAATCATTCCCTCCATCATCTCATTACAGTAACTGACCCCTAACTAAGTCCGTAACTTGTATCTAGGGTATCAGAAACTACGCACACACTCATTCACACAAACACTATCAGAAATGATAAGTACTTGTTTAAATGTATTAATGAATGTGTGTGTGAATAAGTGTGTGCGTAGTTTCTGATACCCTAGATACAAGTTACGGACTTAGTTAGGGGTCAGTTACTGTAATGAGATGATGTAGTGAATGATTATGTTATGTTTAGTTAAAAAATAAATAAAACAAAAATTAAATGAAACAATTTATTAAAAAAAGACAAAAAATATATCAAATTGCTAATCAAGAGTAATCATCATTATGTACAATAGTCATTCTGTAGTTGCAGACTGCAAAAAGTATAAATATCCATAGCAAGGCATAGACTAAATTGAAATAAAAAACAGCTAAGGCCGACTTAATATCATTCGTAGTCCGACCAGGCGTGTGATCAAAGCATTGCGTATCGATACCTATACATAATATTAAATAAAATATGGAAACAATAAACGAAGCTGCTAAATTAACAAATGTACATATAATATAGGCGTTTAATAGTTTAATTTTGTTCTGGGCGGCCGCGCAGAGAAGAACTATGCTTACAAAAAATATTAGCCACATGAAACAGATGACGAAAATTTGTATTAGCGCGTAGTAGATTTCGGATTGTAAACTGTCTGTTATGTCTGTGGCGAAACCTGGAAAATAAATAAATATTTTTAATAATTACACGATTTAATATTGTAGCGAAGGTACAATGATATGAATACAGGGTTGAAGCGCTCATGGCCCAGTGCTACCCGCGGATCACATGTGATCTGTGCTGTTAAGCAAAGTCTGGCACCGTCATGACTGTGATGGGTCGTTACTAAAAATGACTTTTAATTTCATGAGCGTTTCCGTGCTTCGGAGGGCACGTAAAGCCGTCGGTCCCGGTTGTCGTACTAACATCATCGACAGTCGTTACGGGTAGTTAGAGCCCTCATAAGTCTAACATTTGATTTAACCAAAAAATGTCGTATAGCCCTCTGGGTTGTGAAGGTCTGATGGCAGTCGCTTCACGTAAAATACTGACATTCCGCCAAATCTGGTTAAACTGAAAACCGACCCCAAATACACAGGGGAATTGGGATAAAGGTTCGGAAAAGAGAATATTGTAGCGAAGGTAACGGGTTCGATTCTCGCCTAACAAATTAGCTTATACTACTAAACTAGTTTTTTTAGTTGTTCCGATTAGTTTTGAGTGGTAGGTTGTATGGAAGGTATGAGGTTCGATTCTCGCTGAACGAATATGCTTAGTTTTAAACTAAGATACTTTACTGTCCTATGTATTGAGTGACTTTTTTTTAAGTGGGGTGGTAGACCGTATCCGAACTATAAGGAATAGCGAAAAGACTTCTAGCTAGGAATCGAACCAGTTGATTGAGAGGGAAAAATGGCAAACTAATAATAATGTTCAAATCAGATTACATACAACACTTATTGACTTTTATAAATATACTAGCTGCGCCCCACAGTTTTACCCGCGTGGGACCTTATCCCGTGGGAATTTTCGATAAAAACTATCCTATGTGTAATTCCTAGGCATGAGGAACATCTGTACCAAATTTCATTAAAATCCATTCAGTAGTTTTTGCGTGAAAGAGGAACAAACATCCACACATCTAAACATCCATACATCCACACTCACAAACATTCGGCTTTATAATATTAGTAGGTTTTATAATTTACCTGTAACATGAATAAAAGTGAGTAGAGGTCCATAAAAAAACGAAGTTATTGTGAAAATTAGCGCCACTACGAAACACGTCGATCGCCACAACCACAGTTTGCAAGAGCACATAGTTTTTTCACTAGCGGACGAGTATTTATACGAATTTAACTTTAAAAAATTATAATGTTTTTTCGGATATATTTTCAATAATCCTAGAAAGGTTTTTGGTATGTCATTGTACATTATTTTTGCAGTTTCTTAGTATATATTATATGCATTATTTTGCAGTGAAATTGTTTAAAGTTAGTAGGTATATTTGTAGTATTAATCTAAAAAAATTGTTTATCTTTAAAGTAGGTTTAAGAAAGTATTTCTTTTATGTATTGGTCTTGATAATTATGATGGTTTATCTTGTAATTTTTTATTAAATATAAGTATTTTATGTAATTTATTTGTTTTTTTGTATAACCAAACACAACACTTTATATTTTTAAATGTAAATATAAAATTATAATTCGTTGAAAGCACTTTAATTTTGATATTTTTTCTGTATTAACTTAGTTTTTAATACAATAAATTTCGCATGTAGTATAACTTTGTAAATAGTTACTTAATTACTGTATAATTTATTTAAAATATATGTTTTAAATCGGAAATACAATAATATTATTAAAATTTTGATTTGATACTTCTAAATGACAAATGTCAGTGTTTTTTTTTTATTAAGATTTGTATAGAATAAGTTATTTTTTCTGTCAAAGAATATAATATTGATGGCTATGGTAGTACGTACGTTTCATTTTTCTATCAGACAAGCGGCGTCGTCGTAGTTCCCGCTCCCGTGGGAATGCGGGGATAAAATGATACTTAAAATCTTCCTCTTGAATCACTCTATGTATTAAAACAAACCGCATCAAAATCCGTTGCGTAGTTTTAAAGATCTAAGCATACATAGGGACAGAGAGCGGGAAGCGACTTTGTTTTATAAGTTTGAGATCACCAACACGCTCCAAGCGTGGTGATTACGGCTATTCCTCCTCACTGTACTAATATCATCAGTGAGAGATCTTACAGGACGATACTACTACTATATACTCGTGTTTGAGATCACCAACACGCTCCAAGCGTGGTGATTACGGCTATTCCTCCTCACTGTACTAATATCATCAGTGAGAGATCTTACAGGACGATACTACTACTATATACTCGTGTTTGAGATCACCAACACGCTCCAAGCGTGGTGATTACGGCTATTCCTCCTCACTGTACTAATATCATCAGTGAGAGATCTTACAGGACGATACTACTACTATATACTCGTGTTTGAGATCACCAACACGCTCCAAGCGTGGTGATTACGGCTATTCCTCCTCACTGTACTAATATCATCAGTGAGAGATCTTACAGGACGATACTACTACTATATACTCGTGTTTGAGATCACCAACACGCTCCAAGCGTGGTGATTACGGCTATTCCTCCTCACTGTACTAATATCATCAGTGAGAGATCTTACAGGACGATACTACTACTATATACTCGTGTTTGAGATCACCAACACGCTCCAAGCGTGGTGATTACGGCTATTCCTCCTCATTGTACTAATATCATCAGTGAGAGATCTTACAGGACGATACTACTACTATATACTCGTGTTTGAGATCACCAACACGCACCAAGCGTGGTGATTACGGCTATTCCTCCTCACTGTACTAATATCATCAGTGAGAGATCTTACAGGACGATACTACTACTATATACTCGTGTTTGAGATCACCAACACGCTCCAAGCGTGGTGATTACGGCTATTCCTCCTCACTGTACTAATATCATTAGTGAGAGATCTTACAGGACGATACTACTACTATATACTCGTGTTTGAGATCACCAACACGCTCCAAGCGTGGTGATTACGGCTATTCCTCCTCATTGTACTAATATCATCAGTGAGAGATCTTACAGGACGATACTACTACTATATACTCGTGTTTGAGATCACCAACACGCACCAAGCGTGGTGATTACGGCTATTCCTCCTCACTGTACTAATATCATCAGTGAGAGATCTTACAGGACGATACTACTACTATAAACTCGTGTTTGAGATCACCAACACGCTCCAAGCGTGGTGATTACATTCCTCCTCACTGTACTAATATCATCAGTGAGAGAAAAGTCCGTACTCTTTAAAAAGACTTTTAAAAGTCTTTTTTTCTAACAACAAAAACATTTAAAATCAAATAAGAAAGTTAAAATGTAAACATGTTTGTTCTGTAATGTTGTCGAGTGTACAGGCATCGGTAATAATAGCGCGAGTCATTTAACACGGAGTAAACTCTTCATTATGAGGCACAGGCGGTGGGGATAGTGGAATGGGAGTTATTTTTAAAAATATTTGGCTATTATCTATATATTGCTAGCTGCGCCCCGCAGTTTTACCCGCGTGAATCCCAATCCCATGGGAATTTTGGGAATAAAAAGTATCCTATGTGTTATTCTTACTTATAAGGAACATCTGTATCTTTAATCTAAATCGATACAGTAGTTTTTGCGTATGAGTAACAAACATCCAAACTCACAAACATACAAACTTTGGCATTTATAATATTAGTAGGATTGTTTTTTAAAATCATTCTTACATATCTATCTAATCAATTTTTTTATACCTTAGATACAAGTTTCTAACTTAGTTAGGTTAGAGAAATAACACATATATCCGATGTGTTAGCAAAAATCCCATGGGATTTCGATTTACGCGAATAAAACCTGTGGAGCCCAGCTCCATAATATTAAGTAAATAATTTAATACTACTAGCAGCCTGCCCCAACTTACTCGAGTCTAATTTTCACGTCAAATTTCTAAAATGTTCTTTCATACAAACCTAGTTATAGCAAAAAAATACAAAATATAATATTCCAAAATCCATTACACCGTGCGCCTGTACGTTGAGGAATTTGCAAAAATGTTCATTAACGGTACTTCGTGTACGGTCAGACAAAAACAATAACTGCAACGAGTACCGACAGCAAACAAACACATACAGTTACCGATTTATTTTAAAGTTAGTAATTGAAATTAAATCTTTTTTGTTTACTAGCAAACTCGATGAACTTCGTACAAAAAAAACTTGTTTGAATTTCTCTAAATACATAAAACAACGTTAAGTTTTTAATTATACTTATTTTCTTAACTTCCAAACCTTTCTTGAACTTCTACAAATATTTCGAAACCAAATTTTTCTGAATCAGTCCAGCCGTCCTCGTATAAATTTGTGAGTATAACAAACGTAATTTCGTAATTTGAGTAGAGATAGACGACTAGAGATTGTGAAAAGAACATTGAAGACCTCGATAGCAGAGTGGTCACCATGCCGGACTGCCATCCGTAAGGTTGCGGGTTCGATTCCCGTACTTGTGTGAACCAAAAATGTTTGTCCCGGTCTGGGTGTGTGTGTGAATGAGTGTGTCCGTAGTTTCTGATACCCTAGATACAAGTGACGAACTCAGTTAGGGGTCAGTTACTATAATGAGATGATGGAGGGAATGATTATGTTATGTTATTACTATCCTTTCACAACCTCTAGTCCATGTATGTACCAAATTTTATTTAAATCGATTCAGTGGTTTAGGTGGGTTTGCGTAACACACAGACAGACAAAGTTATAGTACTAATACCATCATTGAGAGAGGCTTTTGGTCTCTAGTGGCATCTAACAGAACGTTATTTTGATATCATAATAATCTTTTAAAAAATGTTTAATCTCGAACTTCAGAGTATTTCTGCTGCAAACACAACCGCGGTATACACCTAGTAATGTTAATACTAATAATGATTTTTAAAAGAGCTTTTTATACCAACTCTTCACATGGAAACAGTGAAATAGCTTTCCACGTACGTGAACTAAGTTTTTTAATAACTGCCTACCTAGATATTTGTAAAGAAAAAAAAACGTACTCGCATTTTTGCGTAAGCTCGCCAAGCTTATTCTGGGTTTATTATTTCATATATGTGTATACTTTATCCGAGTTTAAAGAAGGAGGTTCTGTGTTTGTGTATATTCTCCGATAGCGCCGTTATTTTTTTTTTAAATTTATTTAACATTTAAACTATGACTTACATAAGGATGGTAGTTAGCACTTCCTAAAAACCACTGTAGCGGATGCTAAAGTTTACGTCTATCTACAAATTACTATTCGATTTGAAAATATTTTTTCTCTTGTCAGTAAGATTTGATGAGAAAATACCATGAAAATAAAAAAAACTTTACGTAAGAAGTCGGTTTTTAAAACATAACATAAGTTAAGCTTTTGCTTTAAGTACTACATACTAGAAAACGAAAAAACATACATTTATACCATTTGAAAATATATATAGCAAATACTCAGACCAACGCAAACATGTTCCTGCTTACAAATATTTGTCTTCAGCGGGAATCGAACCTTAGACATGCACGATTACTTGGTCTTCAAAAATCATTCATTTATATGAAACTAGCAGCGCCCTGTTCCCGTGGGAATTTCGGGATAAAAAGTCCTATGTTCTTTCCCGGACCATAAGCTACCCCTGTACCAAATTTTAAGTCAATCGGTTCAGTAGTTTAGCCGTGAAAAGGTAACAGACAGACAGAGTTACTTTCGCATTTATAATATTAGTTAGGACTAGTTAGGATTAGAATAAGCTTAAACTATATTTTTTCGAAGATTTTACATACATTATCACATTCCCATATCTCCAGAATACTGACCTCCCTAAGTACACACACCGGCGGTATGCTCGCTAATAGCGCTGTCCGTCTGTCTGTCCGAATACCTCCAGATATTAGTTTGAAACTGCAGTTTGAATGATTTTAACTGCTTCATTTAACTGTTGTTTAAAGGATGTGCAGTTGTTTTCAGGATTCAGGATATTGGTGGAATTTAGGGTATTTTTAAATAAGTTTTTTGGTTGAGGGAACTTATGGGTATCTTTTAAAAAATATGTACTGGTTACTAACATTTACTTTTATAAATATAGGCAGGAAGATCATTAATTAATAGATACCTAAATAAGTTCACGAAAAAAAAATTTAAAAATGAAAAAATTTAAAGCATACACCGAAATAACCTTTGTTTTTTAAACAAACAAAATCAAGTATTAATAAGCCCAATTTTCCACTAAATGAAATAAACAAACATTACAGGCTTTTTATTGCATTTATCCAGTAAAAGTTCTATAGTTTGAAGTGGTTGTATAACATAATAATATTTAAGAAAGGACTTCTAACTAGCGACATCTGGTGTCGAGTAGCAGTACTAAAAATATATTCTCTACAATATAAAAATAATTAATAATTAGGTTTTCGTTATTTAATTTCTTATTTTATATTAACAATTACAATAAATAAAAAAATTAATTGTAAAAGTAATGTTATAAATAGCCTTTATATTAGCGCCATCTACCGTCGAGTAGCAAACAAATAAAATATAATAAAATATTCATCAAGGCTAGGAAGTTATTCCGTTAAAATATTGATGCAACAGAAAACAAACCTTGTTTCCTAGAAAATAAAGTAGAAAATTGCCATTTAACTTCTTTATTGAGGAATAGAGCTTGCTAAAATATTTAAGAGCGGGTTGAAATAGAGATATTGTAACTGTATGAGGAAAAATTTTATTTGCTCACTTAATTATTTTATTTGGGGTTGTTATAGCCTTCCAGAAACGTATTCCCTAGCCACACAACGAAACAAAACATACATTTTTTTATATATAAGTAGATATTTCTCTAAAATACTAAGAAAAACCAATCAATAAATTAAAAAAACCACGTGTTTCAAAATTAGAAAGAGATACAAACATATTACAAGCAACGTGTAAAAGAGAGGGAAGTATATCGATAATTTTCAGACATAGGCTTGGTCTATCAACGATTTTGAGCTAAAATGGACGCTTTGTGAATAGCGCCATCTGTTGAGGAGGTTGGGAACTATTTTGTATGTGTGAGTGAGAGGGGTTATTTGATGTTGTATGCAATTTTAGGTTAGTGTGAGTTCGGAGGAGGGTGGAAGCGGACGCAGTGAGGGTACGGTCTGCAAAAAAGACGTTAATATTTTTTGTTCTTTGCTCTTAATATTTTGCATCTTTTTTAGAGTTGATCCCGGTTGCGCTACGAAAATCGTCGATAGACATTATATCTTAACCAAACATGTTAGTTTATCCTTTTGATTGTGGATGTCTGATAAAATATAGCAATTAATAAATCTATCATCTCCATATTGCAACTGATCCCTAACTAAAACGTAGGTATTACATAATAAATTCGAAATCGAAAACACATTGTTACGCGATGGGGATCGAACCAGGTACCTACCAATTGGAAGTCAAAAGACTTAATCACGATAATATCGACGAATAAATTAAGTATATTAAAAACAACAATATTGAAAATATGTAAGTATAACAATATTTTTCTACATGGACTGGGGCATAGATCCCCCACAGTTAAATCTATATACTTATATAAAAATGAAACCCGTTTCCCGTTGTCACGCCATAACTTGAGAACGGCTAGACCGATTTGGCTAATTCTTTTTTGCTGTGTTTGTAATTGTCAGGAGAAGGTTCTTATGTAAAAAAAACTGGAAAAGCAAACGGGAAACTTGGACCCGTGCGAAGCCGGGGCGGGCCACTAGTATGAAATAAAAAGACATATATTTGTGGTCATATACAAGATTACGTAAAATTATGTTCTTATTTCAATATGAAAAAGAAAATATTTCACAAAATGGCGCCCATCATGGTGCTAGCCCATGCATGATGTTTCAGTAATTAACTAGCTATTTAGTTAATGAAACATCATGCATGGTCTAGTACCATGATGGTATATCATGACGATAGAGTTATTCATGTCACAACACTTAAAAACTAGTGTGTATAATAGTGATGGATGATCACTATAGTGAAGTGACTTTTAATTTCATGAGTCCAGGTTGTCGTACTAACATCATCGACAGTCGAACAGAGTTAGAGCCCTCGAAGCAACATTTGGCTTAAAAATATTGCAGTACAAACAAAAAAATACACGTTATACATGTTAAAATGACGGAAAATGTATACTTAGAAGATTAATCTATGTAATGAATTTATGATCATTTAGACTGTTCTGTTTCCTGTCTAAACCTGTCTTATAATAGAAAAAGAACTTAATTAAATTAGCTCTAACTCAAAAATATGCCGATGACGCCTCAATATTAACAAAATGAACAAAAACGCGGAAAATATTTTCAAAAGAATACTTTTTCACAAAAAAATGGCGTCTCTAATTAGGTCAGTCTAATAAACAAATAAAACCTAATACGTTTGATAATCCGCTTGCAAATTATTAAATATTAATTAAAAACCAGAAATTTCATCTCGGTGCGTTTTTTTGTTGGCTGTACGACTAATCTTTACCACCCTCGCGTAATAGGCCATCTCCTGGTTACCATGGCAACCGGGAAAATGGCCGACTATCCCCCTACCCCTCCCTACCAGTATAAAAGCTCGCCCTCTCTCAACCTTCCTCAGAGCTCCAGTGCCTGTCGAAGAGAACGCACGTCCGTGCGTTTCAATTTAATTTAAATCGCAATTTAAATTTTTATTTCCGTAATAAAATACATTTTTACTCTTCCGCGTTTTGCCTGAATTTTTTTCTATCTTTTTTCGACTTTTTTCTTTAACTATCAGTGTTTGATCCTGCTTTTCCTGCCAGAGGTGAGTGCTAATACGTTTTTACAGGTTTTGCAGCAGAAAAACGGTTTCAAAACTGCTTTTTTTAGCAGAATTTTGTCGCGATCCTAACTCAATGTCCGTGAGACTTCGCTTATCGATCTTTGCAGATGAGCGGGCAAAAATAACTCAACTCTCACGTGTTGCAAGCAAATTTCATCTTTAAACGAGTCCCCTAAAGTTCAAAGTTGAATACACTTATCTCCCATTGCTACAGACGCAGGGCTTACCGTATAAATAATTTAAAATATATATTTCATATCGCTTCGACTTGCTTTTTGCGTTCATCAAAATGATTTTATTTACTTGAAACGAAAACCGAGCTGAGCAATTAAGATATTGAAACTACATTTTACTCGCTTGCGTTATATACAAAAAAAAATACTATGTTACTTAAAACGCATAATTTTGCGTTTTAATTCCAAAAAAACATAAAACATTTCAAAAATCTACTAAAATAATCAAAAAATGATCGCGAATCGTCAAATTATAACCTAAAAAAACAACGCGCCATTCGTAATAGACAAGAGACATTACTTTTTTAATGTCTTGACATTTGCTACGCCTTTCTGCGTAACGATGACGTATAGACAATATTTTACTCTGATCATTACATAGTATAAAACAAAGTCGCTTCCCGCTCTGTCCCTATGCACGCTTACATCTTTTTTAACTACGCAACGGATTTTGAAGCGGTTTTCTTTAATAGATAGAGTGATTCAAGAGGAAGGTTTATTTTTGTAATACAATTTAGCGCGGGTGAAAATACTGAGGCACGGCTAGTCTTCAGATCATAGACAATTGATATCTTTGATTTACACGAACACTACACATTGAAAATAAAACACTTAAACGGATTTTTGCCGTGGTTGTATTTTGTTTTACATTTTCTGACGTTTCGGACAAAATCCGGACAACCACGACAAAAATCCGTTTAAGTGTTTTGTTTTCATAGACAATTGTCTATAAAAGAGCTAAGCAGTGACATCGTACGATATTTGTATTGTTTTTTAGGGTTCCGTACCCAAAGGGTAAAAACGGGACCCTATGAGAGAGAGAGACTTCGCTGTCCGTCTGTCACCAGGCTGTATATCAAGAACGGTGATAGCTAGACAGTTGACATTTTCACAGATGATGTATTTCTATTGCCGCTATAACAACAACTAAAAACAAAATAAATATTTAAGGAGAGCACTCATACAACAAACGTCTTTTGTCGTTTTTGGTACGGAACTCTTTGTGCGCGAGCCCGACTCGCGCTTGGCCGGTTTTATTATCTTGTTCTAGATTTTCAACAGATGAGTTAAGGCCTCGTTATTCGGTTGGTTTAGAGTTTGCCATGGTTCGGCATGGTTCTGGGTTCAAGTCCCGACTGATGTTAAAATTATTTTGTACTAGCTTGTGCCCCGCGGTTTCACCCGCGTAGTGCCCGTTCCCGTGTTCCCGGCAATTATTCGATTTTTCTCACCTTTTAAACCTTCTCTAGACCTCCACGAACATTTCAAGACCAAGATAAGATAAATCCGTTCAGCCGTTCTCGAGTTTTAGAGAGACTAACGAACAGCAATTGATTTTTATATGTATAGATATTTTCAGTTACATCATTTGACACAATTTCATTCTCATTTCGAAAGGTTTATTATTTGTATTTATAGGTATTCAATTTATACTAATATATAAAGCTGAAGAGTTTGTTAGTTTGAACGCGCTAATCTCAGTAACTACTGGTCCGATTTGAAAAATTCTTTCGATGTTAGATAGCCCATTTATCAAGGAAGGCTATAGTCTATATGTTATCCCCATATTCCCACGGGAACGTTAACTACGGGGGTAAAACCACGGGCTGCTAGTTACTAATATTATACTTAAAGTACTTTCTTTAAACGATAAACTCAGGAATTATTAATTCGAATTTAAAAATATTTTAGAGCTAAACATTATTACAAGTCACGAGCTTAGTTAGGGGTCAGTTACTATAATGAGATGATGGAGTGAATGATTATGTTGTGTTATAATACGACTAGAGTGGGGTAGTAGTAATAATTAACGCTAGTTAAACCCCGGGGCAGAGCTAGTCAAGAGGTTGAGTCTGTTTTTTTTAAGCGCAGATTTAAAGAACTGCTAATCCGATTTTAAAACCTCTACATATTTACATTTTATATAATATATCACGGTATATAAATATTTCACTAATGGAAAGTTACATGAGTATTTATTGATATCTTTGATTTACACGAACACTACACATTGAAATAAAACACTTAAACGGATTTTTGTCGTGCTTGTATTTGTCTTCTGTGATCACGGGTTCTGTAAAGAATCCGAAACGTCAGAAAGTGTAAAACAAAATACAACCACGACAACAATCCGTTTAAGTGTTTTATTTCAATACATGAGTATTTCTTTGAGCAACTTAATTGATTTTTTACCGTATCCCACGGGTCACAGGTAAAAAATAGCTCATATACATACAACTCCGCCGAGTCGAGGGGCGTATTATTAATTATTTAAGAAGTTATCAAGCTTAAGTCAACCACACTGGCCAAATAATATGGCATTTGGAATTAAATATATCCAGTCTTAATTTTAATTGTCACCCTAATCTTTGTAATTAAATTATGCTTGATTTCATGCTCAAAGAAAAAGATTAGTTATTTATGGTACAAGCGAGTAAAGTTGATGAATACTTCCGAGGCGCTATTGAGGCCCGAGCCGTCAGGCGAGGGTCTGAAGATAGCCGAGGATAGTAATCATAAATACACGCGTGTACCATACAACGTTTTTCAACACACTTGCGAAGAAATTAATAATACAATATCATTTTTCGCTAATAAATAAAAAGTTTCTCTATTCGCGCGCATCCTACACAACAATGATGATCGGCCAAAGACTAAAAGAATATCTATAATATAAAAATGAATCGCAAAATGTGTTGGTAAGCGCATAACTCAACAACGCCTGGATCCATTTGGCCAATTCTTTTTTTTGTTGTGTTTGTTATTGTCAGGAGAAGGTTCTTATGTAAAAAAAATCTGGAAAATCAACGGGAAAATTGGACCCGTGCGAAGCCGGGGCGGACCGCTAGTATTTATTAAAAAAAGTTTGTTTTTAAAATGTATGGACACATTTTTTTGGTATCGAAACTTATTTAAAAACAAAGCAATTTAAAGAAAACAATTTATAACTCACAAGTGAATAAAATGTGTCATTATTCAACTGTTTTTCCACAAATAAGAGCCCCTTTATGAGCAAGTGTGTTGAAAAATAATATTTACTACTAATACTAAGCATCTAATAAGTACCTACTTTTTCTAGATGCTCAAAAGCACATGTTGATTCTAACACTTTATATTTATTCCAATTCAAATTTTCTTTACTTGATCACTTTAATAAATGCGATTGGTGCAGTTAAGCAACATCTCGCTCTGTCATAATAACGATGGATAGCCGATACCGTGGCTTTAAATGTCATTCCCGTTTCCGTGCTCCGTGCACGTTAAGCCGGTCCCGGTTGTCGTACTAACATCATCGACAGGGGAGTTAGAGCACTCGAAAGTCTTATTATTAACTGAAGTAGGCCTCCGATTATATTATTGTCATGTGACATGCATAAATAAATAAATAAATTTCAATATACATTTTATTATTAAACTCCGTAATAAAGGTCACAGGTTCAGTGACCGTGACAGTTCGACTGCCAAAGGTGCTAACTCCACAGAAGGGATGCTGGATCGATAACCGACGTCTGTACTGCGATAGGGATGGGACACGCTCGATAAATATATAAATTGTCGATAAAATAATTGTAAAAATTAAAGTAGTTTATGAGAATTGGGCTTCAAAAAAACACAATTTCAAAGAAAAATATCGCTTAAATGAGTATTAAAAATGTTTAGGTTTAAAAAATAAAATAAAAATCTATTTATTGCTTATACATACAATACAAAAGATATAATTCAGTTCGGGCTGCAAATTATAATTTCTAGAATGATATAAAAAAACTGAAAACAAGTTATTTTAAATTGTATATATGGCACATACACTAAACAGAAACATACACGTCTCTGAATAACAAGCCTGACACGAGAATTGATAACCAAACTGATTTATTTAAATATATCATTTTTGACGACCTCGATGGCAGAGTGGTCACCATGCCGGACTGCCATCCGTAAGATTGCGGGTTCGATTCCCGTGCGGGGTGAATATTTGTGTAATCCACAAATGTTTATCTCGGTCTGGGTGTGTGTGTGAATGAGTGTGTGCGTCGTTTCTGATACCCTAGATACAAGTTTCGAACTTAGTTAGGGGTCAGTTACTGTAATGAGATGATCGAGTAAATGATTATGTTATGTTATATACGAGTACATATTCTACTGTGCCATTAACTTTAACGGAACCGTATAGGTACGATAATTTCCTTATTGCGTTGACATCAAAAGTTACATAGTTACAGGTATATAAGTGTAGGTACTTATCTAAAACTAAAACTTAGTAACGGATGACTAAACACACTAAATATCAAGAAACTATCCAGGAGTTAGTCTTAAACACTAATTACCTATCCTCTCGCTTGGTTAGGTCATCCGATTTGCGAGATATCCTTCATTTTCTGCCTATTAAGCAAGTTGATTGGCTATATCTTAGACTCAGGTAATGGCCCTCAAATTTACTTTTATTTCGGGCTAGATTTTCGTAATATATACTGGTATTTATAAGTCTTTAAGGCTAGAAAGAATTACTTGGGGTGACAACCTGGTGATTTCTATTACAGGGCCCCGATTTTCCAAACTATTAAGCTGTGATAATGCTACTCAAATGTATTTTAATATCACCACTATGGCCGTTTTTTTTCATTTGTTGTCATTTTGGTATTCTCTTAGTGACAACTATTCCGCTGACTCAATGGATGGCTCCATAAAACTTAGATGGTTGTCATGGAAACAGTATTCTGACATTTATTTGTCAAAATTTTTATATGCAACAAAGACCACTGAGGCACTATAGCCATATGAAAAAATGTTAGCAGAATACCAAATTTCTGACAGTCTCGTTATGATGCCTCAATATCACCATATTGTCTGATCAATAATGTCAAATTGCCGACTTAGGGCCCAGGTTTATAACCTACCACGGACGCCAGTTTCTCACAATTTACAATGACACTAGTAGCTAGTTATAAGTCGAATTTTGTTGAATAGTATGTTAATTGTGAGAGAAAATAAATTATATTTTATTTACTTATTTTATTATAATGTTCTCTCTCTTTTCCGAACCCTTATTCCATGTCTATTTGGGGTCGGTTTTCAGTTTATTTTATTATAATGATAATGTCGATATTAAGAAGTTACAGAAGTTACAAAAATCAAACGTAATTTATTCATTTTGAGCATTAGAGAAGCGCTTTTGTCCATCAAAGAGATTACTAAAGAAGACATGAGATTTATTAATTAATAAATTATAAAAGAAATATAAATAAGATATGAAGAAGATGATCTAACCCAGTTATATCTAAATGAATAAAACTGGGTAATTAAACTCGGCCATTTTCTTTAAATTCGATTTGAATTCTTATTTTAATCATGGCTATTACTTTTTAAACCACAATTATATTAATGTCAACTGTTCAACTATACATATGTATAAGCAACAATAGTTTTTTTATTTATTTACATGAACACTAAATTCTTTTACAATTTTTTGACGCAGTTTTATTTTTTTTGTTTTTAATTGTAAACGTACGTTTAGTAGTTCAAAGCTTTTGATTATACGTCAAAAAAGCAATGTCAAAACTGACATACGTCAAAATCAAATCAAGAATTTGACATTTCAAACTTAAAGGAGTTTCTAAATCGTTCTTTTAGAGCGCAGATAACATCTTAAACTTCAACCCCTTCCTGCTCCTTTCCTCCCTCGTAAAAAGAGCCGTGCCAGGGTCCATCACTAGTTAATTATAATCAATTACCGTCACCCCTTCAAATTATAATTGATTCTGAAAAAGACGGAACGTTAACAAATTCTGTTACCTTACCCTCACTCAGAGTTAATGATTTAACGTTAAATTTTACATTATTTCACTTCATATCAAAGAGAATTATGTAATAATTTATATATCTATATATAAAATGCTTGTGATTGACTGTCAGATCAAATCACAGACCAAGGGGTAAAAACTTAAAATTACCCATACATATTCCTTTATGAGGAAGATATCCAATAAGGAAGTATTTTATAAAATTCAACTCTCAAGGGGATGAAATAAAATTTAATTTGGATAATTTCGCGGGGCACATCTGGTGTATCATATATTTTGTTAGTGCTTTAGTTAAGTTAAGTTGTTTCTTTAAACACGATTATTTATGCCCACAATTTTTTTATTCTTAGTGAATATACGTCATAATAAATATCCGTGCAATTTTATTGTACTCAAATAAAAGTTAAATAGAAAAAAAATCGACTATACAAAAGTACCTATGTCCGTTTTATCGATAACTTATTCCCTGCACTACTAACCCCTATATTGTAAGCACAAACCAACGCACACACAGTTTATCTATACGTATAATAAAATTGTAATAGGCCGATGTCTGTACATTATTGATATTGAAGAAAAACTAATATTAAGGTCTTTATTAGAGGAATAGAAGTCAAAACAAGAGGTTTTATCCTAATCCTAACTAATATTATAAATGCGAAAGTAACTCTATCTGTTACCTTTTCACGGCTAAACTACTGAACCGATTGACTTGAAATTTGGTACAGGGGTAGCTTATGATCCGAGAAAGAACATAGGCTACGTTTTATCCCGAAATTCCCACGAAATCAGGAACTACGCGGGTGAAACCGCGGGGCACAGCTAGTTGGCTATAAATACATTTTCCGTACCCGACATTAAGATTCAACTTAGAATCTACTGAATCGATTTAGATGAAATTTGGTACAGATATTCGTTATAACCAGAAATAACACTTAGATAATTAGACATAGGCTACTTTTTATCCAAAAATTCCAACGAAATTTTAATTAACACGGCTAAAACTGTGATGCGCTATTGGTATCCATATTTTACAATCTAGAATCGTAATATCCAATCTAGTATTTAACCTATTTCCATCTACGTTGTAGGCACAGATTGATCTGAGAGCTACAGAGGGTTGTTTCATCCCTCTGTTTGCGAGTACATCGCAGGGGTAGTACACCCCTCCGCTCGCCCTACGCTTACCTCAGAAATTGATTAAATCCCATGTTAGAGCTTTAGATATGAGATGTATGATTTCAGATTTTGATGACGTTTTATTTGTTAATGTGTTGGTCAGAAAAATATCGGTGTGTATTAAAATTAATTGTAAAAGTGTTAGTTTGTAATGTGCCTCAATCTTTTCTGTGCCGGCGGCCAAAATTGTAAGCTACTATTGTCATTGTGACTCTAATGTCATTTGGATACATTTTCATTACACAGATGCACCGGCCAATTTGAAATTGTCGCTTTAAAATCTTTTGATTGTCCGCCAATTTACTGTCAGTTTAAGGCATTATGTCAATGGTTTAAGGGCATTCGAGTTCGCGGAACTGATTCGCGATAGCACGAATTCTTTGGCCAGACGTCGCGACAACGCAAATGTTCGCGTTATCGCGATAGTGTGGCCGTAGCATGACAATCATGTGACAACCAAAAGATGCGATTACAGCGACGATGTCTTTAATTGTGGCACTGCGGTCTGATCTTACTGCAAACTAAAAGCTGCTAAAAAGTATTCTACATCCAAAAAAAGCTATTTTCCCCAAAATTTGACATATAAATGTCATTGATTTTTCAAAAATTACCCAAATTTATTACGGTGTTGACATTTTGTTAAATGTCAGACCGTTTCACGCTTGGCCGGCGAAAGGGGCGAAGAATACAAAAGACGTCAAATATATTAATGTATCCATTTAATCTCATATTTTCTCCCAATTAAAAAAACATAAGTTGAAAATAAATTATTCACTTTATCATTCTACTAGTAGCGCTCCGCGGTTTCACCCGCGTAGTTTCCGTTCCCGTGGGAATACGGGGATAAAATATAGCCTATGTCACGCACTGATAAATTAGCTTTTCATTAGTGAAAGAATTTTTTAAATCGGACCAGTAGTTTCGGAGCCTATTCGTTACAAACAAACATACAAAAAACTAAATCTTTCCTCTTTATAATATTAGTTTAGAAAAAGGCGCTTATGCATAAAGCAATGTGCGATGGAATCTTACAGGACGATACTACTACTATATACTCGTGTTTGAGATCACCAACACGCTCCAAGCGTGGTGATTACGGCTATTCCTCCTCACTGTACTAATATCATCAGTAAGAGATCTTACAGGACGATACTACTACTATATACTCGTGTTTGAGATCACCAACACGCTCCAAGCGTGGTGATTACGGCTATTCCTCCTCACTGTACTAATATCATCAGTGAGAGATCTTACAGGACGATACTACTTCTATATACTCGTGTTTGAGATCACCAACACGCTCCAAGCGTGGTGATTACGGCTATTCCTCCTCACTGTACTAATATCATCAGTGAGAGATCTTACAGGACGATACTTCTACTATATACTCGTGTTTGAGATCACCAACACGCTCCAAGCGTGGTGATTACGGCTATTCCTCCTCACTGTACCTGTGAGACAGAGGAAGATCTCTCACTGATGTTACTGTAGAAGAAGTACAGTGAGGAGGAATAGCTGTAATAACGCTTGAATAATGCGTGTTGGTGATCTCAAAATGTAAGTCTTGTAAGACCTTACTGCAGCTGATACCAGTACCGATATTTATCCAAATTCCCGTCCACAAAAGCATTTCAACCAAACAAGAAGTTATTCCGAAATAAATTCAATAAAATAACTAAAATAGTTATTTGGACCATAAATCTGACGTTCGAAGTATGCGGGGCACTCAATAGATGGCGCGCAAACTAAAATTCCAGCGCTCGAGAAGATGGCATAGTTTGTGTTCTAAACTTTGAATTTATGCCAAAATATAGACGTTTAGTATGAAAACTTTAGCTTGGCGGCTGTAGATTAAAGTTTAGGCAAGTTTCTGTTTAGTCTTGTGTTGTGCCGCGTCTGCATTCGTCTTTGATATCTAAACATTACAATGGCATGTCTGTGTGTATGTTTGCTAAGTTATAAGCAACGTTTTTGATATGTCAGTTCAGTTCATCCGTGATCATGGCGCCTGCAACAGCGTCGAAATATCGGAATCTCGAACTAAATAATAGACATGGTAAAGATCCCGTTAATTATAATAATTTGAGTTTATGATATGGATTTTGCTAATAAACAGCTCTTTCTAACAAATATCACCATTTTTAGAAAGGAGAAAGGAAAAGTTACGTATTTTTTATACGGTTTTTGCAAATATTAAAAATGCGGATTTTCTGCACCGTACTACTTCAGTTCGATTCCTGGCAAAGAGTTTCGATTGTTTTAAAAATCCAATGTACCTAGTTTTAGTTTTTATTTTTAAACTCCTTTCAGCATTTTTCGCTATTCCTTATAACAAATTATGTAGTTTGGGTTTTGGTCTACCAGGCACACTTGAAAAATTAGTCCTGTATACTCGAGTTTGAGATCACCAACACGCTCCAAGCGTGGTGATTACACCTATCCAACTCACTGTACTAATATCATCAGTGAGAGAGACACCTTTGGTTAACTATGGCAGTTTACAGAAATATACTTTTCAATAAAAAAAACAAAAATATTTATTTTACATTATTACATTTCAATAGATTCTAACATTTTATACAGATATTTTGTACAAAAATATAAAGAAATAAAAAACCTTATTACCGACATATGGTCCTAATGACATTTGAAACGTCAACTGTCAAATTTTCCCGCTAAAACAAACCGATATCGAGCTGTCAATCAGTTCTGGCGGGTAATCTAGTGGAACGAGTTTGTGAGGTTGAAATAAACTCTTTTTTTTACTTTTTTTCTCTCTTTAGCTATATTGCTATACATTCATGTGGTTTTTTGTAATGAAAAATTGATATTTGGGTATTTTCTGTGGGTAAATTTTACGAAAAAAAGTATTTATTGAAAATCATTATTTTTTAATTTGATAACTTTAAAAATAACATTAAAATAAAAGTTGATTTTACCAAAAATATTAAAAACATGCACAAAAGAGTCTAGTTGTAGAAGACTGTACTTTTAAAGGTTTTTTTTTTCTTTAAAATATGAGCTAAGTATATTATTTATTTTTAAATCGTACGTAGGTTTTTTCAAATTCATTTTCTTTAAAAATACACACGCTTTATTCAAAAAGATAAATAAATGTAAAAATCCTACAAAGAATAAAGAAACAAGATAAAAATATCAAAAATAAAAATCGCACATACACGTAGCGACATCTATCGTCGAGTAGCATTATCAATTCACACTTGGTTGCATCCGCGCTAAGAAGAGATAGCTCTGTGAGATTTTAAAATTATTCACATTTGAATAAATAATGATAGTTTGTCTCGTATTGTAGTGGGAATTTGTTTTATATTTCTATTTTTATAAAGATTAGATTGTTAGTGTTTGTAGAATTGTTCAGTAAGAGCCCAATGCAGACTAAAGAGTTTTCTCACTGATGATTTTGGTATCGTGAGGAAGAATAGGCGCTAATGAGAGCTGAATAATGTTTTCGTGATCTCAAAGGCGACTCATGTTTCGTAGGTAGTAGATAGTATTCGTAAGTGAGTACGTTTCTTAATTAGATCTTCTAATTGGGGTCCTTTGAGCGTGTTGCGAGAGGAATACTTGGAATACTTTGAGATAACAAAAATTTACTAACAATAGTAAAAATGAAATAAAAAATTTGGAGGCGCCGGGTATCGATCCCGGTACCTCTCGCATGCTAAGCGAGCGCTCTACCATCTGAGCTACGCCCCCGATATTTCGACAGTTGAAATTACGTATTATAAAACGCAGACTAATATTTATCATTAACTTCATTCAAATCTTGTATTTGAGGTTAGTTTTTTTATTACTGTTCCACGGCTCTAAATACCTACCCCCCGTAACTATTGTCGATAATTATACATATTACGACAACCGGGACCGACTAAAATATACCTAATAAGTAATGACTGATCGTCAATTCATCTTTTTTTAGAACAGAAATTACAAAAAGATTTCGCCCAACGTGGGGCTCGAACCCACGACCCTGAGATTAAGAGTCTCATGCTCTACCGACTGAGCTAGCCGGGCTGTACTAATGAGGTCGAAAATACGCAACGTATAATTATGACAAAAATAAGGGGCTCAAATTGGTTCTCAAACTTTTTTATCACATTGTTTATCGATAAAAACTTATTTTATAAACTTTTTTTGTTAATCCTGTTTGTAATCTCGGAAAAAAATCTAATATTTTCTTTTGTACAAAATATTTTAGCTACAATAATATACCTACTAAAATAGTATAAAATAAAAATTCTGATTTAAAAAATTTGAAATACACCTCATTAAATTCAAATAAGTATCACCGCGATTTTCACAAACTTTCGCAATAGTGTTAAAAAAACAAGTACAAATAACAAAAAAACAAAAATCAATTCACCAAACAACAAAAAACACACTTTCTTAACAGCTTAAAAACTTCTAGAAAAATCCAGACGACCTATTCACACAGACCTCGATCATTAAAAAGTTTACGAACTCTTTGAATCCCCTAATTGGTGACAAATACAAAATATTTTCGAAAAACCACCCCTAACTAGTTAAAACTCACCAATAGTTATTTTTAACCGGATTTTACCGGTTAAAACTGGACAATAGCTATTGTGTTGCGAATTTTGAACTGGAAACTTGGACTGGAAAGTTTTTAGATTTTTGTATATTTTTTTGCAATTTACTCTTGTTAATAAGTGGGGAATATTTGTAAATAATAACGGCGTAATTTATCGACCTTTCGTTCTTAGCAATAATTTTATTCAAAAGTTTACCTGGACTTCTAAGTAGACTTTGTTCATTTTATCATTTTAACTAGAGTGGGTAAGAGGCTTTTCCGAGGCGTTCCGTAGCCTTTGGTCCACTATCGTAACTGATCTTTCGTAACCAGCTACGAACATGGATTTTTTTTCTTCCTTTGATAACCAGCTACGAAAACAGAATTAATTTGTCGTTTTGGTAACCAAGTTTCGTAACCAGCTACGATACAAGATTTTTATTTCTTTTTCTGTAACTGGTTACTAATCGGGAATAATTATTCTAGGTTTGTAACCATGTAAGGAGGTAGGTAGGCATTTTGTCATTATTGGATAGTAGATACTTCATAGATAATTATATTCACTTATCTAGATGTCATGTAAATGTCATTTTGCTATGTTTATTTTCAATAAGTACTCAAGACTACTCATTTAGTTCAGTATTAAATTATCATTATTACTACCAATTTTGCTAGTAAATAATAAAAAACTGAACATGGACTGTGATGATTCAAATCCCATTCAATTTGTGTCGACAAAACGTGGAGGAAGGAAAATGCTGTTTAACGGTCGTCAATATTATAAAAGAAAAATTTACACCAACGGGAATACATTTTGGCAATGTTACAATAAAATTCAGTGTAAAGGAAACATAACATTAGACCCTAATAATATATTTTTAAAAGACAAACCTCATGACGAAGGCTGTATCCCGAATTTCTCCAAAAACATTATTTTGAAAAAAATTAACTGTTTAAAAATAAAAGTTGGAGAAAATCTCGATCCAATTCAGAAACAATTTGAAGAAACTATTTGTCAATTGCAAGATGATGGCGTGGATTTAATTGCTGAATTACCCAAATTTAACAACATTAAAAGTAGTCTTTACAACGAAAGACATAAAAAAATGGGCGTGACTAAGTTGCATTTTCAAAATCCTTTAGAAGTAACAATACCAGTAAAATATGAATATTTTTTATTGGCTGACTACAAATATGAAGAGACCAGAATTATGGTATTTTGCCCTCCTGACATTCATGAGCTTTTAAAGGACAATCAACATTTTTTACTTGATGGGACGTTTAAGTCATGTCCGCCACCTTTTAATCAAATTTATACCATTCATGGCTACAAAACAACAACAAAACAAGTAATTCCGTTAATATTTGCATTCCTGCACAATAAAAATCAAAAAACCTACGAAATATTATTTAACTTGCTCAAGAGTAGATTACGTACATGGAATCCAGTGAAAATTACTCTGGATTACGAAAAACCTGTAATGAATGCCATTGCAAAAGTTTTTCCTAAAACTGAAATTAAAGGTTGTTTTTATCATTTTTGCAACAGCTTACTAAAGAAGGCTAAAAAATTGGGTTTAAAGTCAAGAGTGCAAAGAAGACATGTATCAAGATGCATGGGTTTGGCTCGATTACCTCTAAAATATATCATGTCAGGGTATAAATACATAATGAAACGAGCACCAAAATGCCCACAAGTGGTGAAATTTAACTCGTATTTTAATCATTTTTGGTTAAATGACGTCCAATTTATTAAAAAATGGTGTTGCTTTGGTGAAGAGCTTAGAACAACAAACCATTTAGAGGGTTGGCACGCCCGACTAAATAGATATGTGGGCCGTAAAAATCCACCTCTGGCCAAAGTTCTTGAAATTTTGGTTAGAGAAACAAAGATTCGTACAAACACTAAGTCAAATAAAAGTAAACAATATCAAGAAATTGATTTTGAAATAAATTCTGCCGTTCAAGACTTAGAAAACAACACTATAAGTGTAGGTCACTGTTTAGAGATTATCGCACCTTTCTGCTTTTAATTTTAGCAAAATGATTATTACTTCATACTTATGTTTAATTTTATGTTATACTAATTTAGTACCTATTAGATATTTTTATTTTACTAAGTTTCATAGTAGTCGAGAAATCGAGAAGAGGATTCTTGTAATTTCACCATGTCGGTACATCTGTCTATTCAAAATTTAAAGATTATCGGTATGTTCTATTATAATGTAATTTAGCATAGTTAGTAGTTACGTATAGTTAATAAGTACCATTTGTGGCAAATAAAATCATAAAATATATTAATTTGTTGTAATAGTATATTACCCAGTGTATTTTTTACCCACTTACATGGTTACAAACCTAGAATAATTATTCCCGATTAGTAACCAGTTACAGAAAAAGAAATAAAAATCTTGTATCGTAGCTGGTTACGAAACTTGGTTACCAAAACGACAAATTAATTCTGTTTTCGTAGCTGGTTATCAAAGGAAGAAAAAAAATCCATGTTCGTAGCTGGTTACGAAAGATCAGTTACGATAGTGGACCAAAGGTTCCGTAGTGGGATCTTACAAGCCAACTTTACTTCGTTCATCATTTCTACTAAATATATGTACAATTAAGCAAAAAAAGCATAAAATAAGTGTACTTTTAACTAATAAAGCAAAAAAAGAATAAATACGTGCATAAGTGTACCTACGTATATCTAAAAGGTTTTTTTTTATTTAGCTGACAGACAATGAAAAAAAATAGTAATCATAAGCATACCAACGAGTATATTGACTAAAGATAACCACAGACAATACATATTCACAACTTAACATTTCAATAATCGACCTTTGAATTGAAACTTCAAAATATACCCCAAAACAACTCCCAAAATTTGGGGTAAAAAACTGAAAATCATGGCAAGGTTTACCACAATCGCTCTTGAGGTACTTAAAGTTTAGGTACTGTAAACACTGTTACATCAAAGGCCGATTTTAAGGCCTTCCGAACCTGGTTTTAAGCGGTTATTACAGGATTTCCCCCGGTTTAGGGCTGGCAAGTGCGGTTTGGTTTTGAAAAGGTGCTTTTTTGAGTGAATGACGGTTTTTTTATTTAAATAACGGATTTTTTGTACTTTTCTATATATTACATACAACGGATTTTGGTACTTTTTTTTACATAAATAACGATTTTTCAACTTTTTTTATGATTTTCGTGCGGTTTGTAAAAAAGGGTTTTATTTTATTTAAACAACGGAATTTTTACTTTTTTGTGCGGTTCGTTTTCCAAAAAGGTATACTTACCTACAATACGTACATACTTTTTTTATTTAAATAACGGAATTTCACGTTTTTTTTATTTGTTTTGTGTATTTGCTTAGGCGTTTTTAATTGTTTGGTGTCGTTAACTGCGGTTAATTTAGAAGGGTTTGGTCTGTAGTTGTAATTTGAATTAAATTGTTTATTTTATATGTTTAAGTAAGTATTTTAGTAGGATTATCGTTCTTTAAGATGCAAGCCAAGGGTTTTTAAGGTGAGGATGAGTCGTAGTCGACATGCACGTGTTGGTGATCTCAAACCCAATTCTAAACTAACATAATAACATCTTTAATTATCGGTTTGAAAAGAGAGAGCGTGAGAGTCTCACCAATAATATTATATTAAGAAGAATAGCCGTTTTCACCACGCTGGACGCATGTTGGTAATCTCAAAACCGAGTACATAATATCATACAGTAGGAATATCATCCTGTAACATCCCACTACATTACAGACCAAAACCCTCTCACAGATAATATTAGTTACTATAAACTAAAAGAGCAATCAACACCCTTAACACAAAAAACCATGTCAGTGATCCCAAACCACACTACAACTTTACATTTATCTAAAACTTAATAAAAACCCAAATTAAATTAAACGTGGCAGCCCTAAACCGGTTATAGCCGGTCCGGACCGCATTTACGGTGTGACCATGCGTTTTTATCTGGGTCGGGACATTCTCGTGTAAACGTAGCCTAAACACATAATGAAGATTAACTAATGAAATCGTGGTACTTTAACGATGTGTGCCCGGTTTTATGTGAGGGTCTGTGGTCTGTGGCGATCCACAGTTGGGATATGTGGTGGGGTAAATGAGTTCGGAAAAGTTTTGTTTTTGAGGTACGTTTGTACATCTTTTTATTGTTTGTGGATAGCTGGGCTTGTTTTATTTGAGAATAATGTACATAATTTACAAATAACACAAATACAAAAAAAAATATTTGTGACCAAGTTAACTTACAATGACTTACAATTAAAAAAGTGCATAAAATAGTGGCCACAAAACGGTAGCAACTCAGCATGATGCTGGACTATTTGCATATACCAGCGCTGATCTTCCGCTGCAACCGGTTGGTGGAGTCACGCTACGGCAACAAACACAGTACATATAAACAAGCACTTACTACACGTTTGAGTGGATAAACTACCTAGCTGATTACTGACATACCTACATAGAATAATTTATTGTTTCATATGTACTTAATAACATCTAGGTCTATCTTTACATAGCAAGCAGCGCCCCGCGGTTTCAGCCGCGTAGTTCTCATGAGAATCCGTTGATAATAATGTTTAATTCGGAGAAAATTAAAATTTCGGTCTAGTTTTGGATTTAACACATATTATTACATAATAATATACAACTTTAACCAAATATATTTCCAATAGAAGTTTAGAATTAGTTTTATTAGTCAAAATGATGGTCACTCTACAATGAAATTTCTGTTTCAGGTACGTTCCCGAGGGATTATCCGTTTGGTGAGTAACTTTGAATTTTTTATTATAATCATTATGTAATATGCTGAAAATATAATTAAAGGAGTATTTTGCAGGACTTGGGAATAATATATTTAACGTTATATCCGTGTAGATATTTATCCTGTAGTGGAATTGGGATGAAATATCGTTTACTAATTATTAGTGGTAAAATTAGAATAGAACATATCTAACAATACTGTAATTGCATTTTTCGTGTGAATGTATAAATAATAATTTCTTAGTATGAGTACAATTAATTTTCGATATGAAAAAATTATGAAAATTCCTAGTTCATAGAAAGACCTTTAGTTTCATTTGATGTATGATTATGTTGTGGAAAAGAACTTACAGTACTCCTATGTCTTGTAAGAAGCAACTGCAGGCCAAAAGTCTCCCCCCCCCCCCATTTTGGTATAGAGAGGAGGATTAGCTGTACTTTATATCACAATTAGTAACAAAAATTAAATTAAAATCCCACCAAAAACATTCTGTAAAAAACTAGCCAAGTCTCGATGGAGCTGCTTGTTTATCTCTAAAAAGTAATGAAATCTAGATAAAGTCGTGCCAAGTGTAAGGTTCCTTACTGCGATTTCTTTATTATTATAGTTAATGTTGTGTGACTTGGCCGTTAAAGGATACACTGTACACAAGTACACAACTGTACACAAGGGTACAAAACTAGGTGCTCCATGACACTATTGCACCAATCTGTCGCCAGAACCACTACCCATTGACGATAGAAAATTGCCACTTGAAAAACGTTGATTCAATATCCAGTCTTGATAAAGCTGCGTATTTTAATAATGTTACAACATTACGTGTAAACAAAATTGACTTATACCCACTACTAACGTTTTAAACAATGATCAACGGCCAAGTCACACAACATTAACTATAATAATAAAGAAATCGCAGTAAGGAACCTTACACTTGGCACGACTTTATCTAGATTTCATTACTTTTTAGAGATAAACAAGCAGCTCCATCGAGACTTGGCTAGTTTTTTACAGAATGTTTTTGGTGGGATTTCATTTATTTTTGTTGAAACGTGTTTATATTGTTTTTTTTTATTATATTTTCTTATTTGACACATTTTTTTCTTTTTAGGAGTAGTATTTTATTACTAAGCGCCCCGCAATTTCACCCGCGTAGTTCCTGTTCATGTTTCCGTGGGAATTTCGGAATAAAAAGTATCCTATGTGCTTCTCCTGGTTCTAAGCTACCAATTTTCAGCCAAATCAATTCAGCCGTTCTTGAGCTATAAATTCCCGTTCCCAATCCCGTGGGAATTTCGGGATTAAAAGTATTCTATGTTCTTCTCAAGGTTTTAAGCTACCTCCCCACCAATTTTCAGCCAAATTAGTTGAGCCGTTCTTGAGTAAATTCCCGTTCCCAATCCCGTAGGAATTTCGGGATTATACGTATCCTACGTCCTTTTCCTGGTTCTAAGCTACCACCCCACCAATTTTCAGCTAAATCAGTTGAGCCGTTCTTGAGTTATAAAGTCCCGTTCCCAATCCCGTGGGAATTTCGAGATTAAAGGTATCCTACGTCCTTTTCCTGGTTTTAAGCTACCTCCCCACCAATTTTCAGCCAAATTAGATGAGCCGTTCTTGAGTTATAAATTCCCGTTCCCAATCCCGTGGGAATTTCGGGATTATACGTATCCTAAGTCCTTTTCCTGGTTCTAAGCTACCACCCCACCAATTTTCAGCTAAATCAGTTGAGCCGTTCTTGAGTTATAAATTCCCGTTCCCAATCCCGTGGGAATTTCGGGATTTAAGGTATCCTGCGTCCTTTTCCTGGTTCTAAGCTACCACCCCACCAATTTTCAGCCAATGCAATTCAGCCGTTCTTGATTTTTAAATTCCCGTTCCCAATCCCGTGAGAATTTCGGGATTAAAGGTATCCTTTGTCCTTTTCCTGGTTCTAAGCTACCTCCCCACCAATTTCCAGCCAAATCAGTTCAGCCGTTCTTGAGTTACAATTCCCGTTCCCGTTCCTGTATAATTCTCGTTCCCGTTCGATTATCCTAGTTTTTATAGTTTTCCCTTTATGTGGCCATTAAACCCTAACTCTGTACCAAATTTCAGCTCTCTAGGTTTATGGGAAGTACTAGTTCTATTTTGATGATCATGAGTGAGTGAGTGAGTGAGTGAGTGAGTGAGTGAGTGTCTGTCATAAATACGAAACTTTGCATTCGCTTTACTTCGGAACTAAATGACCTACAGACTTGACATTTTATTTTAAGTATGTGATTGTATAGCTTACTGGATGACGAAAATTTCAGCGCTCTGGGCTTATCCAGAGGTTCTCAAATAGGGGCCTGAAAATGCGGCGAAAGGGTTCCTGTAAAGGATGGTACGGCAGTGTTTGCTTCGCGCTCGACTTGGCGGGGGGCACTGCCGTGCCCCCAGATTGTATCTAAATCTACTTTTAAAAGCTCCAAAAATACTACGCGTTCCATATTTTTTGTAAAATGCACTCAATTATAAAAGCCAAAAGACGCACTTTTCAAAAACGTATGTATGACGTTTCAAAATTAAATTTCGAACGCTAGGGTTACCACAGTACGTTGTAAAAGAGAGACATTTTTGCACATAAAAAAAACTCGGAATTTTTAAATACTTTTTGAAATATTTAAATGGTTAACTTGGAAAACGTAACAGGAATGAGATAAACGAAATTAACTCTTATTTTGTGCGCCCTAGGGACACATTTTAACTGGCAACTTTTTTATTTATTGTTCTTTTTTATTTTAAGTACTTATATTTTTTATAGTTAGTGTTGGAGATACAGAAACAATGATATGGATTTTTTTTCAATTTTAATGTTACGTAACTTAATATATCCGTCTAGTTACCTTTGCGCGTGCTGTTTTATTTATGGTTAAACCAAATGACAAGATTTTTGAGGGTTTTAACCACCCAACATACCAACAACCTATCTATGACCAGCAGATCGTCGTGATCTATCCATAGTTTTTGAAAGAATACGGAAATAAAATATCTCGGTAAAGATAATAAACACGGTTGACTAGGTTTTTAATATTTTTTTCCTCTTTATAATATAAGTATATATGTACTAATACTGACATTATCATACCCCCAAAGCAAGGAAACGTTTATTAAACAATAATCAAAGCTTTCAAAATTAAAATTAAAAAGTTACGTACAAAATACTCCAACATCCCTTACCTCAAGTTACAGGGCAGAAAATTAAACATTTGGTAACATCCGCCCCCTCCCCCCACCCTTCAATGGAGGGTTGCCGCGTTATCAACGTTTCCGTACCTACCCTAAAATAATGGTAATACCTGCTATATTTGTTGTTTTACCCGATAAAATAGGGTAATTTTGAATATGTTGCGTAACTTGGGTGTGGCAACTTTTTACCTGTTACAGCTTGGTTTTATTTAATTTTGGGAGGCCAATAGTTACGTAATTGTAAAGTAAAACAACGTCTGCTACAGCCTGGGTATTTTAGTGGCTACGAGGCAACTACTAAGTCCCGGGTTCAATTCCCTGGTCGAGCGATGCAAGTTTGCTATTTTCTAAATAAATGCACATTCATAAGAGCTTCTTGGACTTTGAAAAATGCATTCAAAATTTTCGCCACAGCCAGGACTTGAACCCGAAAACATGCTGAACCGTAGAACCGCTGTTTCCAATTGAACTTCTTGGACGCTTAAACTGAATAAATGATTTTGCCAAAAAAACGCCATGATTACTTCATCTTCACTGTATTAATAATAGCAGCAAAGCAATAGCCCAGTGATAAAGGCGTTGGTATAGCGATCAAGAAGTAGCGAGTTCGATCCCGTCCTATTGTACTAAATTGACGTGACTCCAGACAAGCCATTACCTTAGAGGTTAACTAAACTACTTATTCTAAAAAAGAAAATAGACTTTCATGCCAATACAATCCCCAATAAATATCACTTAAAAAACGTTTAAAGGTAATACCCTAGGTAGAAGATTTACCCGAAATCTAGGGTAAACCAGATGAAATATATTAAAAAGGCGTGGGGCAAATATAATTTCATTACTTTGCCTCTAATCTTATAATCTGCCCTTACCCCGCTTTCACTATATTAAAGATTCTTTTTTGTACGAAATTGAATTAAAATATAACAAATGAGCGCAATTTGGGGGTTAATAATATTTTTTTGGGGTTTCTAAATATTTTTTTTGAGTTTAACAATGATTTCCTTGGTTTAATAAGAGGTGGATTGCTGATTATTGGGTTCATTGAAGGATTAATTTAAGAATAAATTATTGTACATATTACATTTGGGGTTTCATTAAAAAGTTTAAACTTGTTTTTTTTTCTGAATTTATTTATTTATTTATTTAGTTAGACACTTCAACAATATCTTCACTTATAATACTAATAATAAAACTTATTCTATGAATTTGAATGATACTTACCAAAACTAAAGTTTTAATGACTTTCTTAATTGGGATAGGCGATTTATGTATAAATATTGCCTAAATAACATATATTATTAATATTGTGTCCACCAACCTTTGTATTAATCAATCCTAGTGATTACGTCAAATTCATTTGACATTGAAAACCTGTTTAGGGCTGAAATTTGGCACAGATAGTTATTATAACCCACGCATCCGCTAAGAACAAACCGTGCAGCACTACTTTTAGCAAAAAACACAAAATACAAAAACCGAGAACAGAACCCATCACCTCACTCTACATAACTACAAGCACAAAGGCTGTAATGCAGACACTGTGTTAGCGAGTTATGGGCGTATAATTGTGCTCCAGGGCGGGAACTGCGAACACTAACAACTGAACACATCTCTCATCATTATGGCGTTTGTGAAAGAGAAATTGTTTTTGTGTGTCATGCACGCAAATGGGTAAGAAATATGGACATACTAGTGTTCAAAGAAAACTATTTGTAGTAAAAAATCATAGAAAAACGGGTGGTGTAGTGTACTTGGTAGTGCTCCTGCCTGCTATGCCGAAGGTAACGGGTCCGATTCCCGCTCGAGACAAACATTTCGAAAATATCGAGAAAAACAAAACATCGTAACATATTAATCTGCGTTAATCTTGTAGCAACTTACTGATAAAAAAATGCAAATCGGTTCATAAGCTTCACAGTTACGAGGTGACAAACTAAAAAATACAACCAAATTGAAAACCATCCTTTTTTAAGTCTCAAAAAATTTAAAAATGTCTTAAACTGCATCAAACTTCGTACCCATTACTTGAAACCTCACAACATGACAAACTTGCTAACTTAACCGACTAAGTTCAGTACACGGAAATTCACTTAAACCTTTAAAAAGGACTTTTTATGGCGGCCATTTTGAAAAAAGATTAATGGTTAGTTTTTTTAGTCTATGGTATTTTTTTCTTTTATGGGCTTTTAATCAATATTATTTTTAAGATGGATGATTAATTATTTTAACTGTAATAGTTAGTAAATTAGTTAATTAAAAATGAATGAAATTATAATTTTAAAAATCTACATTATATGATTTGCCCCTGATTATTCTTTACTTTGTAAGTATTAGGTACCTCTGGTGGGCAGTAGCTGAACTAGAGTTACAATCTTAAAAAACGCAATCACGCCCAACTACTGAACCGATTTAAATAAAATCAAGTACAGGGACAGACTGTAGCTTAGAAAAGGGCATAGGCAACGTTTTATCCCCAATTTCCCGCAAAATACATTTCAGGGTAGTTTTATTACGGGTAGAACTGCGGAACGTTACTAGTTAAGATCGTTCAAAATAAGAATAATAAATCGCACCAAAACCCTCCTACCTCCATGTCTCTAAACTTGACAATAACCATGTATAAAATGTCAATAATTCCAGACATTCTCAACCTTACCGACTTACAAAGAGAGTACGCTAAGAAAATTTTATTGTCATCGCGTTCAAAGGGAAATTTTATGAAAAAACAAACTTTTAATGTTGCCAGTCTCTTGTGCGTTGTTCTCGAATATTCTGTGTGTTTAGGTTAAAATTCCTTTGGGTTTCATATTTTTTATTATTCCATACTTTTGTTATTAATATTTAAGTGTTCGTTAATTTGTTCTTGAACGGAACGGATGAAAAGCATCGTTTTATAAGCGTGGTGATTATGTAATGACTATTCTACTAGTATATTCATCAGTGAGAAAGAGATCTTTGGCCCACAGTGGGATACAGTTTATTTGATAAAACAGTCAATCCTTCTCTGCGGTTCAGTGTAACTACATTTTAAGCTTAATCAATATCGTTTAAGGCCCTTAAAAATTATTGAATAATGAGAACAATTTAAAATAAAAACACTTGAAATGATAATAGTTTCCAATATAAAACATAATTCCCATTTCAAACTAAAAAATAATTATTAATAAAATTAACTAAAAACTTTGACAGCCACAATCACCGCGTTCGTATTTCGAATACCGCGCCCCTATTGGTGCGTTGTCCGCAAGCCCATTTGCGAACCAATATCACCGCTCAGCACTATAAGCGCTTTACGATGTTAGCTGTTAATAATCATAAAATTATAGTTAAATGTTGTACGTGTTTTAAAAGGAACGTTTAATTTTGTATTAGGTACATTTTATTGGTATTCGAAGGTTATTTGGGATAGATTTTGGTAGTATTAGTTATTTTTGGGTAAAAATATTAAGTATTAAAATTGTTTTCCTATTTTTTTCTCACAGTTAAGTATCACTAATAGGTAAATAGGTTTTTTGTTTTTTTGGACTTTAAACATCTTCTTGCGAACTGGCATACAGGACTCAAGTACTTTAATTTATGTTTTAATTGTGTGTCTATAGCTAAGTGAAATTCGTTCTAAAACTATGTAAAATAATAAACTTAAAATACTAATAAAGGTAATAGTGTTACATCAATCCTCACTAATATTATAAATGCGAAAGTAACTTTGTCTGTCTGTCACCTTTTCACGAGTAAATTACCTAGTAACCTACTAAACCGATTGACTTGAAATTTGGTACAAGTAAAATGGGTAGTTTATGGTCCAGGGAAGGCCGAAGGACATAGGCTATGTATTATATATATTTATCCCGAAATTATCACGAGATCAGGAATTATGCGGGTAAAACCGCGGGCTAATATTTTTCTTCATATTTTACAATCGCTAAAGCGCTTGAAGCGCTACATCACACTATTGCTCCCTCCCTCGTCTATTTGTGAACTTATTCATGAACAATACTTCATTGAATTGAAATGAAAATCAGTTTGCTGTCAACTGTCGTACGAGACGGATGTGCGTGCAAAATTATTTAATAGTTACAAAAAAACTAAAAAACGTGTTCAAAGTTTTGTCAGTTAATACGGGACGCGAAGTGTTGATAATAATGGTTAAATTAATAGGAAATTCACGTTAAAAATGGCGGTTTAAGTGATTCTTTTCCCGCGTTTTGTTTACAAGGAAAATGGTGAGTAGAATTTGTGTTTAAAAATAGATTTTTTCAGTCGGGAACAGTTTGTAACCTTGGCTTGGCAGAATGCTAGTGGCCGTGGCCGATCAGTGTAATAAAAAAAAAGTTCAATTGACTAATCAATTAAAATGGCGCGGGTTTTGTTGGCATTTTTATTAAAACTTATTTGTATCTATAATGTTATTAAATAGGTAGTTTTAGATAAGGATAGTTTATTGGAAATGCCTTCATATTTAAGTATATCATATTTATTGGATTTGTCAGATTAAGACTAAAATTAGTAAAATAAAATTCTTCTAATATATAAAATTCTCGTGTCACAGTTTTCGTTGCCATAATCCTCCGAAACGGCTTGACCGATTCTCATGAAATTTTGTGAGCATATTCAGTAGGTCTGAGAATCGGCCAACATCTATTTTTCATCCCGAAATTCCTACGGGAACGGGAACTACGCGTGTGAAACCGCGGGGCACAGCTAGTAAAATATAAGTAAATAGGTAAGTAAGGTAGGACTTAGTAATTTTACGATTAAAGTGAATAATTTATTCCAAATCAGTCGTATGACGACTGAACTGATTTGGAATAATCGCCTTCATTTACCTATACCAAAATACCGATTACCTATAGTGATTATTTAGAAAGAAATAGGTAGGTACTTATTAAACTAAAGTTTGTAAATGATTAAAGGTCATTGACACAAGAGATAAACACTATTATTTATTGTTTACAATAATAATAACATTAACTTAGTACGATAATAAGTTTATCCTCCAAACATGACGTGTTTGAGATCACCAACACGCACCAAGCGTGATGATTACGGCTATTCCTCCTCACTGTACTAATATCATCAGTGAGAGATCTTACAGGACGATACTACTACTATATACTCGTGTTTGAGATCACCAACACGCACCAAGCGTGATGATTACGGCTATTCCTCCTCACTGTACTAATATCATCAGTGAGAGATCTTACAGGACGATACTACTACTATATAGGTACTCGTGTTTGAGATCACCAACACGCTCCAAGCGTGGTGATTACGGCTATTCCTCCTCACTGTACCTATTAATATCATTAATCAAATTATGCAAATATGTAAATACCTACCTACTTAATTAATAAAAAATAATTAACTTGCTTATTACTATAAAGTTTGACTAAAAATGTTACATTCATTGATAAGAGGCAGATAAAAATATAGAACATTGATAAATGTAGGTATTAATGATAAATGAATGATACCTACAACGTAATAAAATAAATAATATTCATTATTTTCAAGTTTCCAAAGTAATTTAACTGTTTTGATTTAATGGCCGACTTTAGGCGGTCAAAAAGACGAAAGGTCAGTTGATTGACGTCATTTATTTAATAAATATAAATAAATAATGATCCCAGTGCAGAGGAAAGGCATTTCTCTCACTGATGATATTAGTACAGTGAGGAGGAATAGCCGTAATCGCCACGCTTGGAGCGTGTTGGTGATCTCAAACACGAGTATATAGTAGTAGTATCGTCCTGTAAGATCTCTCACTGATGATATTAGTACAGTGAGGAGGAATAGCCGTAATCACCACGCTTGGAGCGTGTTGGTGATCTCAAACACGAGTATATAGTAGTAGTATCGTCCTGTAAGATCTCTCACTGATGATATTAGTACAGTGAGGAGGAATAGCCGTAATCACCACGCTTGGAGCGTGTTGGTGATCTCAAACACGAGTATATAGTAGTAGTATCGTCCTGTAAGATCTCTCACTGATGATGTTAGTACAGTGAGGAGGAATAGCCGTAATCACCACGCTTGGAGCGTGTTGGTGATCTCAAACACGAGTATATAGTAGTAGTATCGTCCTGTAAGATCTCTCACTGATGATATTAGTACAGTGAGGAGGAATAGCCGTAATCACCACGCTTGGAGCGTGTTGGTGATCTCAAACACGAGTATATAGTAGTAGTATCGTCCTGAGAGATCTCTCACTGATGATATTAGTACAGTGAGGAGGAATAGCCGTAATCGCCACGCTTGGAGCGTGTTGGTGATCTCAAACACGAGTATATAGTAGTAGTATCGTCCTGTAAGATCTCTCACTGATGATATTAGTACAGTGAGGAGGAATAGCCGTAATCGCCACGCTTGGAGCGTGTTGGTGATCTCAAACACGATTATATAGTAGTAGTATCGTCCTGTAAGATCTCTCACTGATGATATTAGTACAGTGAGGAGGAATAGCCGTAATCACCACGCTTGGAGCGTGTTGGTGATCTCAAATAGCCACATAACATAACATACAATGTAACTACATTCCAACAGTTCTGCTGAATCAACAGTACAATACCGAGAATGGATTCTCTATATGTTACACGATCTTTCTAGATAAGCTGAACTAAAACTAATTGTTTTTAATATAGGCATGAGTCATAATAAACTTTGCTACTGATATTATAAACGCAAAAGATTGTATGGATGTTTGTTACTCTTTCACGTAATAACTGGTGAATTTAGATTAGGTACAGATGTTTCTTATAACCAGCCCCCCTAGCATGACTGTGCGTGATAAAATATATCGACACCACGAAATAATATCGATTTCGCGAGCATCACCAAATGGATATGGCGTGGTACGATATGAAAAAATAAATATGGCGGCTATATTTATTATATTTTGACAGTTGGATGTCAATAAATAGCTATATCGATTACGCGAGCATGACCAAATGTCATAAAATTAATCACGTGGTAAAATTCAATATGGCGGGTATTTTTATCAAATTTTGACAGTAGAATGTCAATAAATCGCTGTATCTTTCGCGTTTTCGAAGTCATGCTAGCCTAGCTGGAATGGGATTTTGTATTCAGAAACCTCGGAATTGGGATGCGTGTAAAACATAGAGTTTGATAGTAATATAAAAGTTGTAAAACGCGCTAAAAGCAGTAACTTCTGATTAAATAGAATGAAAAATGTATTACTCGGTCCAAGAATCGACTCCGGCACAAAAAACTTGGCAATCAAATGCAAAAACACTAACCTGCCGAAGCTTTAAAAAAACTTTAAAAACCACCAAAACAGTCTAAAACATATCCCTAACTCATTAAACCCGAGAAAAAATATCTTGCTAAGCTCAAATTGGACTACTAGTAAGAAGATACAAGTTACGAAGGAGTCACTTACTATAATGAGATGATGGAGTGAATGATTGTTATGTTGTAAGACTAGTGCTCCGCGGTTTCACCCGCGTAGTTCCCGTTCCCGTAGGAATATGGGGATAAAATTATGCTAAAAACCTTCCCACTGAATCACTCTATCTATTAAAACAAACCGCTTCAAAATCCGTTGCGTAGTTTTAAAGATCTAAGCATACATAGGGACATAGGGACAGAGAAAGCGACTATCTTTTATACTATGTAGTGATAGGAACAGTTGAACCAAGCTTTCAGTTGGACCACTTGTACTACTATTGCAATCAGTTGGTCACAGCTGTTGGATGGGTCGGTAGCGTAAAAAACTCTCTAAAAATTAGAAACTCCATAAAAAATCTCAAAAATTTTCCAACAAGCTCGAACCGGGAAAGGAATCTGCGTTATGCCCCCTCCCTAAATACCCCCAAAGGGGTTTTCATCCCCACTTTACTCCCAGTTTTCAAATTAATACCCTCTGTTGCTACCTTCATAGTTCACGTTATATCAAAGGAGTGTACGAGTATGACAAGAATTCTTGTTGCCATGTACGGGGATGTTGGCAATTGATAATGGTATTAATTGTGAGGGTGTAGGGTTGAAATTTCATTGGTTTAGGGAGTTTTATTTTATAATTATTTAGGTTTTAGACTTTACCTTAATACTGACTTTAACTCTTCTTCTTCCGAACCTTTATCCCATGTCTATTTGGGGTCGGGTTTCAGTTTAACCACATTTGGCGGAATGTCAGTATTTTACGTGAAGCGACTGCCATCAGACCTTTACAACCCAGAGGGCTATACGAAATTTTTTGGTTAAACCAAATGTTAGACTTTTGAGGGGTCTAACTACCCGTAACGACTGTCGATGATGTTAGTACGACAGCCGGGACCGACAGCTTTACGTGCCCTGCGAAGCACGGAACCTTAAAAGTACCTACAAATCTTTAATAAATCAAAATCTAAGGGAACTTAGTTAGAACTTAGACTTTCACGGTCTTACCACAAAACGAAGTCTAAATTTAAAACACATTTTAAAACGATTTTTACAAAAAATTGTACCATAAATCGATGTCTACCTCTAAAATTGGTTTAGGCAGTGTTTGAAATGACAGTCTACCTAAAAACTCTGATGCCCTTGTTTAAAGCTATTTCTAAAATGGCCGCCTGAATTTGTATCAGCTGATTTGAAACGTCAACGTGATTTTATATCGATAATGATATTATGACCTCTTTAGTTTGTTATTCAACCTCTTTGCTATATTGTTACTACAAGGTGGCGCTTGATGGCGCTAGTGCACAAACTCCAAAACGGCGAGAATATGAAAAGATGTAAAAAAACTATTCGAAACGTATTAATGTAATTATATTCTAATGAAAGAACTGCATTGTGTCATTGAATTCAATTTATTTATTTAGACAATAAGTACATTATATTCTAAGAGAGACCCCTCTCGAGACCCTACCTCCCGTGCTAGTTACAAACTGTGTTACGGTAAGGTAAGGCCTCTCAAACCACGCGCACATATAAAATCATTCAAATATATGAGGAACATGTCCGTGTACTTCGTAGGTACTTGAAGTAAACGATACGGTGCAGGTAGGCTCCACAACACGTAAGGTGAACTCTGTTGCTGTAGCAGGGGCGATACCACGTCGGTTACGGGACGAATACGGTCGACGTTTCCTCTCCACCAGGGTGAAGCCATCCACGTCGCCTTTCTCTGCTGCACTGACTGCTGTTCGCTGTTTCTTCGGTGCAGCTACGCTCTTAACCTCAATAGTACGCACCAGATGAGGCTTGTTGGGTAGCTCACGTTACTCGCCTTTGTTGATAGTAGTGACAAAATGATTATTCTGCCGAACATTGAGGCAGTTGTTGCGGCACGACACGACTGCTCATGTTTTCGGTACAAACGCAATGCAACGGTACAAATCCATTAATTGCTACTCTGCAAGTTTTAACTATTTAAAATTGTACGAAAATATAAAATTAAACACAACGTCGATTGAATATAGGGTTCAGAACCGGGAAATCCCGGAACCGAAAATCCCGGGATTTCCCGGTTCTTTAATAGTAGTCAAAGAACCGGTTCTCAATGAATAAGAACCGGGATTTTCGGTATTTTCGGGAAATAACGAATCATGTTAACTATATAATCATTTGTTTGATTTTAATCTTCTATTAACAGCATTTATTCTTTTTATACAAAATATTCAAGCTAAAACCATATTCTCATTAAAATGTTGTATCTGTAGGTACGTGGTAGATCATTATTCCATCATAAGACAAAATGTGGTACTTAAAAAGCTTACCAACACCTTCTTAAAATTGCAACTACTAGCGTAGAGCCAGAAAGAAAATTCTCCTCAGCTGGCCTTTTTTGTAACAGAATTAGATCTCGAGTAGGTGATGCAACTATAGATGCATTGATCTTTTTGAAGACACATTACCAAGAGAACAAGAAAGTTTAATTATAAGGTCTTATGTGTACAACTTTATCAAAAGTGAATTTATAACTGTATTTTAATCATCAACAGCCTGTTTACGTCCACTACTGGACTTAGGCCTCTCCCAACTTGCGCCAATGTGCCCGTCGGCGGCACGTCACATCCACTCTCTCCCGGCTACCCTGCGCATCGTTCCATCTAGCCACAGGACGTCAAACATTACTTTTGCCGAGTCGCGGTGTCCACTCGAGAACTCTTCTGCTCCAACAACCATCGGTTCTCCTACAGATGTGGCCAGCCCACTGCCACTTTAGAGAGCTAATTCCTTGAGCTATGTCGGTGACTTTAGTTCTCTGTCTGATCACTTCATTGCGAATGCGATATTTCAGAGAAACTCCGAGCATAACCCTCTTCAAAACCCTTTGAGTGTATTTAAATTGGTGGTCCAGCCACGTGAGTGTCCAGTCCACGTCTCGGCACTGTAGGTCATCATTGGTAGGACGCACTGATTGAAAACTATTGTTTTTAGGCACTGTGAAATATGCGATGAGAAAACAAATTCGAAACCCGGCCTGATCGAGGGGCTGAAATTCGTCGAGTCTTCTTGATAGACGAATTGAGACAACCCTCGAGAACAGCTTGCAAACATGGCTCAAAAGCGAGATGGGTCTATAGCTCTTCAGCAGGGTTTTATCCCTTTTTTTGAAGTATAGCACCATCACGCTTCTGTTCCATGCTTTTGGAGTTCTCCCGGAGAGATGACATCGTAAAACAGCTTTTGCAGTTTCCGCAGCACTGGCCTGCCTCCTGCTTTAAGAGGCTCAGTCGTGATGCTATTTTAATGCGTTAAAGCAATCAATGCTTCTCTTGTCATACCAGAATGCGCAATATGTGTTATTTAATATACTTAAATAATATTTTTAGACTATATTTACCTCCAAAACTAAAGAGAAGAAAAAAATCCCGTAAGTACCGAAAATCCCGGGAAATCCCGGTTCTGATTAGTACTGGTACCGAAAATCCCGGTTCTGATATTTATACCGGTTCTCGATACCCTAATTGAATAGTCACACATGACATAAGTCAGTCAGACAACGTCGATCAACAGTCAATTCAAAAAACGTTCCTTTACGGATTAAACGATCTTTGAGAATGAAAATATCAAGTAATTAGTTCACTGTTTCTTCAATCAACAATTATATTTATAGACAATAATACTTTTAAAAATAAATTATATCAATTAATAACTCAATTCAATAATTATTATCAACATTTGAGATACATTTGTTTATGTTGTATTCAACTTGTCCTGCATATAACGTAACGCGTTTATGTATTGCCATACGTATTTTATTAAAACCAGAGAGAAACAGTATCGTGATCCTTATTCTATGAGTAAAACCATTTTTCTCGAGACAAGAGCAAAACAACGATTTGTGGTAAGAAAAATTCAAACACGGTCTAAAATGCCAAAATCGTGTTTGACTGAAGAGTGGTCTAAAGAGTGTTTAAACATCGATTTATGGTAAGACGGTCAAAGTCTATCTTAGCTATGTAATAAAAAATATCAGAGCAAGCACTGTAGGCTACATTAGGAAGGTCTAATTAGTAAATAATTTTAAATTCTTAGTTTGTGACGAAAAGTAGTCTACTACACGATAATATATCGTTCTCATCTCAGCCCCCCTAGCATGACTGTGCGTGATAAAATATATCGACACCACGATATAATATCGATTTCGCGAGCATGACCAAATTAATTAAGGCGTGCTACGATATGATAAAATTAAATATTAGGGTATTTTTATCATATTTGACAGTTGGGTGTCGATAAATCGCTGTATCATATCGCGTTTTCGATGTCATGCTAGCCCGGCATGGATACAAAATATCAAAAGAAGCCTTTATCTTTCTATTTTGTACTAGAACGGACAGATTTCCGAACAGACCAGTAACCTTTGTGCGTACTGTGATAGGTATATTTGATTTAGATTTTTGAGTGCTCTAACTCATTATAACGAAGATATTTGTATGACTATCGGGACAGTCACAACTCATTCTCCAAGGCACAGCTAGGCTAGCATGACATCGAAAACGCGATAGATACAGCGATTTATTGACATCCAACTTTCAAAATTTGATAAAAATACCCGCCATATTGAATTTTACCACATGATTAATTTTATGACATTTGGTCATGCTCGCGACATCGATATTATTTCGTGGTGTCTATATATTTTATAACGCAGTCATGATAGTGGGGCAGAAACGCTTATGAAGTTAAAATCTCCGCTAACTACCAGTCTACGTACTATAATAATATGAAACACAGAGTGGTACAGAGAATGGAATTCCGGCTGTATTGCCTATTGAGTCGCTCCCCGTTCCCATAGCGTAGCTTTGTGCACGTGCGGGGCAGATGTACGGAGTGTGGTGACCATTGGGCGGGACATTTTGGGATAAAATTTTATTATTTTTGTACTTAATGCTTCTACTTGGAAATACGGAAAAACAATTTGAAAATTTGAGCTTTGTTCTTATTTTTCTGTTAAATATTCGGACACCGGACTTATGGTCATAATGTAAAATGCACACAAGACCATTTAATAAAAAAAAAAAAGATTTTAGACAATAGATGAACTTGCTTTATACTATACTTCGCGATGAGACCTTTCTAAGGGTGCGATATTTTTGGTTAAACCAGGGATCATAAAATACAAACGTAGTTAAACTATAGCTCCCTGTAATAACTGTCGATAACCGGGATCAATATAATGAAGCACTAGTGAAACTAGCTGTATCCCGTGGTCCTATTACAAATTAAAAGTATTACGAGTTAAACACTAAAAAAAATGTCGTTTTGAATTTTAGCAAGACTGCCAAACAGCTATTCATTCATACACAGTTTAAATTACAGTAAAATAATGTCCCAATATATTTTTCCAAAAAACATGTCCCAATTATTCCCCTACAGATACCCACATTACAAATTCGTGAACACTCCATGTGTAGGGTAACATCCGGCCCCTGAAACGTATTTGGGACAAGGTCTGCTCTCAAAATGGTCGAGCTATACTGTTTTTGGTGTTACAATTGGCAGACATTTTGGTTCGTTTTTGCAAATCTAATACTACTAAAAATTAAAAATTTAAAAAACCCCCAACAAAATTACTTTTAAACCCCCATAACTTTTAAACAGGTCAACCGATTTTTATCAAACATGTCTAAGAACACTCGCACGTAAGTCCCCTTTAATACAAAAAAAACTAAATTAAAATCGGTTCATCCGTTCGGGAGCTATGATGCCACAGACAGACAGACACACACACACAGACACGTCAAACTTATAACACCCATATTTTTGCGTCGGGGGTTAATAATATAAAGCTGAAGAGTTTGTTTGGTTGAACGCGCTAATCTCAGGAATTATTGGTCTGATTTTCAAAATTCTTATAACCAATAGAAGGGCAAATTATTTATGAATATCATTCGCTATATTTCATCCCAGTATTCTCAATAGAACGGGAACTCCACGGGTTAAACCGCGAGATGTTGCTAGTATTATTAGTCAGATAATTATTCTTCTATAAATTTCTTAAATCACTACATAGTATAAAACAAAGTCGCTTCCCGCTGTTCCTATGTATGCCTTGATCTTTAAAACTACGCAACGGATTTTGATGCGGTTTTCTTTAATAGATAGAGTGATTCAAGAGGAAGGTTACTATTATATATATATGCCAGTATTATATAAAAGAATCCTTATACTTAGTATACACCCTCGAGTCCATCTTTCAAGCTGAAAAGCTTCTAATCCGTCGAAGTGTCACAAGTATCACAAAGATTCAAGATGGCCTCTTGTAACCAAAGACAAAGTGACGTCAGGCAATCTATATTCAAATAAATACATAAAGTGTTTGTCTGTGTAACTTGAGGCTTAATCGATTTCAAAAAAGGAACATTTTATGTCGAGTTTTTTCTTTAAAAAGTTGGTCTTTAGGCTTTTGTTTCAAAGTGCTTTAGCCCTCGTTAGCTCCGCTCATATTGGTTGTAGCATGATGTTATAGCCTATAGCCTTCCTCGATAAATGGGCTATCTAACACTGAAATATTTCTTCAAATCAGACCAGTATTTCCTGAGATTAGTGCTTTCAAACAAACAAACTCTTTAGCTTTATAATATTTTCAAAAATAACCTAGATTTTTAACCAAAAAATGGTATAAGTACTGAAGTTTTGCCAAATCTGGTTGAAAATAACATAATGAATCATTCTATCACCTCATTACACCAACTGACCCCTAACTATGTTCATTACCTGTATCTATAATATCTAGGGTACCTATCACAAACTACAGACATTTTATGTGTGTACTAGTTCCCGCCCCCGTGGGAATTTCGGGATAAAACATAGCCTATGTTCTTCCTCGGACCATAAGCTACCCCTGTACCAAATTTCAAGTCAATCGGTTCAGTAGTTTAGCCGTGAAAAGGTAACAGACAGAGTTACTTTCGCATTTATAATATTAAGTAGGATGATACACAGAGACTGTGTTATTTCAATGCTAGCGTAAATCAAACAAATCAATACACAGTCTTATAATAAATCTCTCTATCACCTCATTAAAATAACTGTCCCAGATTTCAATAAGTACATAAGACAAGAGTTGTTATTATATAACATAAGTTATGTTACATAACATAATTATTGAAATAAAATACTTAAACGGATTTTTGTCGTGGTTATAATTTGCTTTTACATATTCTGACGTTTCGGATTCTTGACTAAGAATCCGTTAAAGTGACTTAATTAAACTAAATTTTCTTTCGAGTAAATAAAAGTAATTAATATAGATACTTACATAGAATATAATCATTTACTACATCTCATTACAGTAACTGACCCCTAACTAAGTTAGTAACTTGTATCTATGGTATCAGAAACTACGCACACACTCATTTTACAGAAGAATTTATTTAAATACTAGCTGCGCTGAATCCCAATCCCATGGGAATTTCGGGATAAAAAGTATCCTATGTGTTATTCCTAGTTATAAGGAACATCCGTACAAAAAATCTAAATCAATACAGTAGTTTTTGCGTGAAAGAGTAACAAACATGCAAACTCACAAACATACAAACTTTCGCATTTATAAAATACTAGCGGTGCCCCGCGGTTTCACCCGCGTAGTTCCCAATCCCGTGGGAATTTTGGGATAAAACATTATTTTTAATAATTTAAATAAAACTTCCCCGGACCATAAGCAACCTATGTACCAAATTTCAAGTCAATCGATACAGTAGTTTTTGCGTGAAAGTGTAACAAACATCAAAACTCATAAACATACAAACTTTCGCATTTATAATATTAGTCTATATTAAAATATAAACAATAATTTGTAAATTACGTAATTTATAATTTATCTGTATGACTGATAATTTGTGGCCTTCGCCCACTGATATAAATGATAGCAATGTTGATAAAATAATACTATTTCGACTGTACTGTACTACTACATACATAGTTGCAACTACAATATAAATAAAACAACTGAAACTGAATACCCGTACTACTAAATAGGGATGTCGACTAAAAAAATCTAATCAGTCCGTCAGATAGATTTCGCAAAAATATTGGACACGTATTTTCTCTTTTTTGATACAAACAAATAATTAAGACGATATAGTGCACAGAAAACTCGTGTGACGTCACAGCTACATACATTTTTTACCAAGAATTATCGTCACAAGCCCCCACTCCTGAACTTTAATGCGTTATAACTAAGTCAGTTTTATTAATTTGATAAAATAAAAAAATACGTGTCTGATTTCTTTTCGAAATCTATCTGACGGACTAATTAGAATTTCATTTTGTTTACCCAGTCGACATCCCTATTATTTTGAGTTTCTGATACCCTAGAATCCCTAGATACAAGTTTCGAACTAATGAGATGATGTAATGAATAAATGTTTATTTAGGAAATTATACGTTCAAAGTCTAACACCATGCCGGACTACCTACCAAGCGGATCGCGGGTTCGATCCCCGTGTTAAAATATTTGTGAACAAATGTTTCAAATCCACAAATAATATAACTAATAGCTATTGTTAAGCCAATTTAGTACTTTCAACAATAAAAACTGGATTTAAGTAAATCCACATGAGAAACCTAGTTTTAGTCCACAAGTTGAATAACCTCAAAAACCTATGATAACTTTCTCACACAATCCAGATTCAAAATCATATCCATTCAATATATACCCCCCTTTAAAATGCTAAGCTATTTTAAAACCTAACTACAACAAAATAGGATCTATTTTCGTTTAACGCAAAAAGTCCCCTACCATTTGTTCGCTAACTCGAATGCGTTTGTTCGAACTCGAACGTAAGTCGCACAGATGTCAATAGCTATTGTGAAGTTCAGCTGCGTTCGAACAATGGTGGTACATACAAAAGTGCTATTTTTTCTGTTGTATTTCGTATAACAATAAAAATAACGGGCAGATTTCGGAAGTGGTTTCGCTAACATCTGTCTGTACGAATTATTATTAGATGTATTGATTTTTGTTTGGTGAAGTTGGTATTGATTGTTTTATTTATTACTCTACTAGCTGCGCTCCGCGGTTTTACCCGCGTGGAACCTTATCCCGTGGGCATTTTGGGATAAAAAGTATCCCATGTGTTATTCCTAGGTATTATGAGGAACGTCTGTACCAAATTTTTTTAAAATCCATTCAATAGTTTTTAAGTGAAAGAGGAACAAACATCCACACATCCACACTCACAAACATTCGGCTTTATAATATTAATAGGAAGTATAGTTCAAAATATTCCGTGCTTCGTGCGTGTAAAGTCGGTCCCGGTTGTCGTATTAACAACATCGACTGTTGTTACGGCTCTTAAAACTCGTATCATCATATCGTCAACTCATATAATGTCCCCACCGAGGGGCTCGAGCCTACCCTGAATTAGGGTGATTAGGCCTTAAAAGGTGCTAGAATAAATACTTTTTCTTTCTTTCAAAAGTCTAACCAAAAATATGACAGCACAAAGGACCCAGATTAGAGAGGTCTAAAATTGCGGAAATCTCCCTACTTACGAGTACATACATACATTTAATTGTGGTGTTTATGTTAAGTACATGTTTGGCAAGAGATTACGGTTTTTAAAGTACCTGTCTTTATTACACAGTATAAATCTTACTTCCTACTAATATTATAAAGCCGAATGTTTGTGAGTGAGGATGTGTGGATGTTTGTTCCTCTTTCACGCAAAAACTACTGAATGGATTTTAATGAAATTTGGTACAGATGTTCCTCATACCTAGGAATAACACATAGGACACTTTTTATCCAAAATTCCCACGGAATAAGGTTCCACGCGGGTAAAACCGCGGGGGGCACAGCTAGTAATATCTAAGTGTAAATTGTACAATTAGCGGGAGCAACTATGATTTATTAAATGTAAAAAAATCGTCGATCGAGTGGTGTAGTTGGTAGTGCCCCTGTCTGCTATGCCGAAGGTTACGGGTCCGATTCCCGCTCGAGAGAAACGTTTGTGTGTCTGTTTGTCGCGGTCTGGATGTTTTCTATCTATTCTAATTTCTAAGTATGTAATGTATAAAGAAGTATAAAAGTATGTGTATCCGTTGTCTAGTATCCATAGTACAAGCTTTGTTTAGGATTAGATGGCGATGGGTGATATGTGTCCGGGTATTAAAAAAAAAATATAGTACCAGTTAGCTATTCCTAACGTTTCAGTAAAAAAATATGCAAATATATCTCTATTCTATAAATCAAATAAAATCGATTCGTACAAAAATTCGGCAGAAATTGAGTTACCTAAAAATTGGATGCCTATTCCATATTCTAAACTAACGAAATTAGGTTTTCGTATAGGCTTTTTACCATTGGGGCGATAAAACAATTTTCTATTGAAATTAAATATAACGTTTTAAAGCCAGTTTTGGTATTTGAAACAGTAAAGATCTTTTTGTTTTTAATTTGAAGCCTCCGACTTTCCAATCAAAGTTTATCTAAATAAGTTTAGTGGTTCAACATGAAAAGGTACCAACAGATGCTCAGACCTCAGATGGAGTTACTTTCGCATTTATATATTTTTGGGAATCATACATAATGAAATACGATATAGATTAAATTACATAGCATTCAAACCATTGAAATTTCCACAGTTACAAATATTATTGTTACAAAAGTATAAGAAAATATTTACTTTATGACGTAAAATTATGCATAACAAAACACATACTTCTAATATTATTACGGCAGGATGTGTTAGGGTCAAATTCTTAACCTAAACGAAATTCATTGATATTTAAAGGAATCGACCGTCAAAAAGTAATAAAAATTAAATAGGTTTTAAATATTAATAAAAAAAACCAGCGTAGCAGCACCGAACAGGAAGTTGGACCGATAAGAGAGGACCGGCCGATAGGAAGGGCTGACCCGGCGATAACGACACAATATACATACAAATTGACACACCATTTTATATATTGTTATACTTTAATACCTTTTTTTGGTCGAGTTTTAATGTTGACTAGCAATCTGTACTAATATTGTAAAGCTGACAGTTTGAACTTGGTAATCTCAGTATGTAGGCTAAACATGTAACCAATGAGAATAAAATTGCCTTTAGTGGAACAGTTAAGGATATACCTAATGAGTATACGGATAAACCCGCTAGTAATACCAATAAAAATGCGGAAATATACTGTTTATGACGAAAAATTCAGTTTGCAGCTAACGCGCTAGTAACAATCACTTTTATATCATTCACAATCATTTTTATACTTGTATCTAGGGTAAAACGCATAAATATTATGCACACTTAGACCAAGATTTATTGATCACAATCTCAAAAATATTTACCTTGCACGCGAATCGAATTCAACCATTCGCTTGGCAGAGTGGCATATTGACTAGTCTGCTAAAAGAATTAATCTATCTAAAATAAAAATACAAAATCCACAATTCCAGTTGAGAAATCAATTTCCTCCCCCAATTTGTAAAGGATACTATCACCAGTTTGTATCTCAAATAGAACCAGATAGCCGCGTCATCTGCAGACAATGATTTTAGATAAAGATGTATCAAATTTGATAATGTTGCGCTGTGTTTGACAGCTGCTGTATCTTCTTCTTAGCCTTTGGGGTTTCTTTTGTTAATAGTTAGGAAAAATATAGTACATAGTCTGAAGTTAAAAGATTGTTTAATGTTAAAGAACAAAATATGGTAGCTTTAAGTTACAAAAGACTTCAAATATTTTGGAAAATTATTTGAAAAAATATAAAATATTTTGAAATTATTTGACATAACAGTTAAATATTACATAGGTCTAAATATCTATACTAATATTATAAAGCTAAATAGAGCTTGCACGCGCTTTATTTTGAAATTGATAGACATACTTTATTACAATGTAAATAATCATATATATTTAAAATAAAGGTAACCATTAATGACTGACTGATAATTTATCAAAACACAGCTCACCACAGAACGGATTTCAATTTGGCATGCAGATATTTTAATAAATATCTGCATCCGCTACGAATAAAATAGAAAAAAACACAGAGGCACAGCTAGTGTTATACATATAAAAATGTTTACATAGACATCTGACACTCCATTGACATCTCTCCCTACCCTACTTTTGTTATATTTACACAATAATGTTGTATTATACGAGCATTATAAAACGGATGGATGATTTGCGAGTTTCGATCGAGTTCCATTAGTAATTTATGTGAATTTTCTAAAAGTAATTGATGACAGTATTCTTTTGAAATCTTAGTAGGGGATGGAGGTATATATTTTTTTATATTATACGCCAGTAGATTGAAGATCTCTCTCTCACTGATGATATTAGTACAGTGAGGAGGAATAGCCGTAATCACCACGCTTGGGGCGTGTTAGTGATGTCAAACACGAGTATATAGTAGTAGTATCGTCCTGTAAGATCTCTCACTGATGATATTAGTACAGTGAGGAGGAATAGCCGTAATCACCACGCTTGGAGCGTGTTGGTGATCTCAAACACGAGTATATAGTAGTAGTATCGTCCTGTAAGATCTCTAACTGATGATATTTGTATATAGTGGCAATACAAAAATGGCTTTTAATTTCATGAGCTTTTCCATGCTTTGCGTATACCGGTTGTCGTACTAACATCATCGTCAGTCGTTACGGGGAATTAGAACACAAAAGTCTACAGAAAATATCGCAGCAGTCTAGTTTGCAAAAGTACTCATTATAGTCTGTAGAGGATATATTTCATCCTAATTCTCAGTCCAGGATATACAATACGCGTAAAACATAAGCAATGCTATGGCTGGCTATTACTTTGTGAAATATTTCCCCTGTATTACGAGTATGTCTGCGCTTTGCCATTAGCCCGCGAATTGGGGTCAATTGCCGTAGGTCATTTGTTCGTTTCAAGTCGCGGCCATATTTGAAATTATTTGGAAATGGAACGCGCGCCCGTTTCGGGCGGGAATATTGTTTGACATTTGTGTTGTTTTTTTTTATGAATTTGGATGTTTTGTTTCTGTGTTCTTTTTTTAAATTTGACATTGTTTTTTAAATGTGAAGATGTTTTGTATTTTCCATACACTTCTAGTGTATCCATAGCAATAAAAAAGTCATTTTTTTAATGTTTAAAAATCAAACAATGTGTAATATGTAAGTACTAAGTACTTATTTAATAAAATATTATTTTCTAAAAAATTTGATCAAAATCAGTTCAGCCATTATGGTTGTCATAGGAAACAAATCTACCTACCTACCTATTCACTTATTATTCTCATACACCAAGAATCAAAGAATTACGTATTTAAACTATACTAAAAATCAAAATAAATTATTCATAAGACCTTTTCAATACTCCAAATTAAAAAAAAACATAATCTTATCGAACATATTCAAATATAGGGCAAAGGAGGATGCCATAAAAAGTTTCTATTCATAATACAAAATCAAGATTATTCATTCACACTGGCACAATAGTCTGTGAAGTGACGTGTTTTTCAAATTTAAATTTCAAAATAAGAACGCAATTCGCCTCTATCCAGGGAGAAGTTTTATGCCGTGTACACAGTCAACTTTTTTAACGCTACAATAATATTACTACACTAGTTGTGCCCCGTGGTTTTACCCGCGTTAGCTCTGCTCTTATTTTTCGTAGCGTGATGTTTTGTAGCTTATACACATAGCTTCGTCAATAATTAAGCTATTCAACACTAAAATAAAATTTCGATTTGAATAGTAAGTTAGACTAGCTGAAGATTCGCGCGTTCAACCAAAAAACAATAACATAACATAACATAATCATTCACTACATCATCTCATTATAGTAACTGACCCCTAACTAAGCTCGAAGACACACAATGGGTAGACTAAGATGTTCTGCGATGTTATCTCTATAATCCTGTAGGAACTTCAAACAATTCCATTGCTTCATTTGTTGGTTTACGCTACAAATTGTCAGTCAGTATGTTACTATTTTACAACAGTCATCTAATTCTAATTACCACTAAGCAGATGACCTTTGATATATTGACTGTTTATCTGTTTATTCTCGTCCGTATCAAATAACGATTGTTTGTTCTGAGGTCCTGAGGTTTGTGTTACGAGCGTGTAGGAGTGAAGACAATTATGTGGAAATCTTGGAAGGGATTGTTATTATTAGTTAACCTTAAGGGTACATATTAGGGTATCGAGAACCGGTGCAAATAACAGAACCGGGATTTTCGGTACCAGTACTAATCGGAACCGGGATTTCCCGGGATTTTCGGTACTTTCGGGATTTTTTTTTCTTTTCGTTTTGGAGGTAAATATAGTCTAAAAAATATTATTTATATTAAATAACACATATTGCGCATTCTGGCATGACAAGATAAGCATTGATTGCTTTAACTCATTAAAATAGCATCACGACTGAGCCTCTTAAAGCAGGAGGCAGGCCAGTGCTGTGGAAACTGCAAAAGCTGTTTTACGATGTCATCTCTCCGGGAGAACTCCAAAAGCATGGAACAGAACCGTGATGGTGCTCTACTTCAAAAAAGGGTAAGGATAAAACCCTGCTGAAGAACTATAGACCCATCTCGCTTTTGAGCCAGGTTTACAAGCTGTTCTCGAGGGTTGTCTCAATTCGTCTATCAAGAAGACTCGACGAATTTCAGCCCCTCGAACAGGCCGGGTTTCGAAGCGGTTATGGCACCACAGACCACATCCACACATTGAGGCAAATTATACAGATGATCTAAGAGTATAATCAGCCTCTGTGTCTTGCATTTGTGGACTATGAGAAGGGCTGGTCTATTCTTGAATCTTTGCAGCGATGCCAGGTCGATACTCGTTATGTAGAGGTGTTGAGATGTCTATATGATGCCGCAGAAATGACCGTTCAAGTTCAGTGCCGACAGTTAAAGTCTATCCAACTGTCAGAGGTGTAAGACAGGGTGACGTTATATCCCCGAAACTCTTCACCAACGCGCTGGAAGACGTATTTAAGACTTTGCCTTATGCTGGATGGGGCATAAACCTAAATGACGAGTACATCTCACAATCCTCGGCGTGAACTTTGACATGACCAAGGTCATGGTTAGCCTTGTTATGCTGGAGCCGATCCTAGTAACCTAGGCCACATCTGTAGGAGAACCGATAGTTGTTGGAGCAGAAGAGTTCTCGAGTGGACACCGCGACTCGGCAAAAGTAGTGTTGGACGTCCTGTGGCTAGATGGAGCGATGATCTGCGCAGGGTAGCCGGGAGAGAGTGGATGCGACGTGCCGCCGACAGGGCACATTGGCGCAAGTTAGTCCGTAGTTAGGCCTAAGTCCAGTAGTGGACGCAAACAGGCTGGTGATTATTAAAATACAGTTATAAATTCACTTTTGACAAAGTTGCACATAACACATCAACGTATATCGTAGGCCGATTCTCCTTAATAGTATCTTCATTTTGGTCCTTATAATTAATCTTTCTTGTTCTCTTGGTAATGTGTCTTCTAAAAGATCATTGCATCTAAAGTTGCATCACCTAATCGAGATCTAATTTTGTTACAAAAAAGGCCAGCTGAGGAGAAAATTCTTTCTGGCTCCACGCTAGTAGTTGGAATTGTGAGAAGGTGTTCGTAAGCTTTTTAAGTACCACATTTTGTCTTATGATGGAATAATGATCTACCAGGTACCTACAGATACAACATTTTAATGAGAATATGGTTTTAGCTTGAATATTTTGTATAAAAAGAATAAATGCTGTTAATAGAAGATTAAAATCAAACAAATGATTATATAGTTAACATGATTCGTTATTTCCCGAAAATACCGAAAATCCCGGTTCTTATTCATTGAGAACCGGTTCTTTGACTACTATTAAAGAACCGGGAAATCCCGGGATTTTCGGTTCCGGGATTTCCCGGTTCTGAACCCTAGTACATATCTTTCCGTTATAAATCGACTTCAAAAAAGGAAGAGGTTTTATCTTTTATTATCCTTCTAATATTATAAATAAACGCGTGACTGTAAAAAAAATATAACATTTAGGGATTGGAAAGAAGTAAAAGTTCGATGTGCATCCAACAGTGTTACATTTTTTTAGGCAAACATTATTTATTAATTTAATCAGCGTTTAAAATAACGCTCCTCAAAAACGCTATGTTTGAACAGACCTGAATTCCTCAATTTTGTAATTCAAATATGGAATAAGTATTGTCCCGACACAGATTTTACCTTGAATTTAAATGTTCGAAATTCAAATTTTATTTATAGTTTTCAAGTTGCTACAGTTTTTTGTTGTTTTTTAAACATATTTAAAGAAACCTTTTAAATAAAGAACGTATTTAAATCTTTTTAGACAGATGTTACGTACATTTTAAATTTAGAATATGTTTTTAGGTTCATGTTTTGTCTTTTTCTGTTACGTAACATTATTGAAAGGAATGAAAGAGACAAAAACTTTAAATTTTTGAAAAAGTAATAAATGAGTTTCCTCAATTTTTCTAAACATGCTTTGGGATTGAGATCACCAACACGCGTCAAGCGTGATGATGAAAGCTATTCCTCCTCACTGTATTAATATCATCAGTTAGAGAAGTCTTTGGTTTTCAATGATATCTTACAGTACGATTTTACTTAGTAATTTAGGGATTATCGCACAAAATGTTTAACTCAAAATTATATCTAAACAATATTATTTATTAAACTAATGATATAATAATAAAACACATCATTACTCATCATAAAAACGACAATAATTTCAATAATTTTTCACAAATACATTCAATTTTCATATCGCCATTACAATTTTTTTTGAACAGTCATTAGCGAAAGAGGGCCACATAATTGTAAAGATGGTGGCATCCATCCATCTCGCTTTAACACACACGTTAGAGCAGGACAGACTGACAACAAAAGCGTTACCATTCACAGCTTTATTCCTTTGTAATAAGAGTCGAAGTAAAATACAATTGTGATTAATTTTGTTGCGCGATTTTGGACTTTATTTTGTTAGTGATAAGGTGTGGTGGTTATAGACGTTGTGAAAGGTCATTTAATACGCAAAATCGTTTTGGTTGTTAAAATATTGAACCTTTATGAGATTAGGTCTTTAATAGTTTCATTGTGAAGTGATTTTGAAGACCAATGTAGTTGGTTAGTGACCCTGCCTGCTTACCGAAGGTTACGGGGCCGATTCCCGCTCGAGACAAAAATTTTTGAAGTGAAAACTTCTTTAGCGGCGCTGAGCACTTTTTTTGTATGGGTAAAAACTTTCAAACTCGCGTCAGGGTCACGTGATGCTGATCGAAAAAGCGTAAGATCAGCATCACGTGACGTTTATGATAACTGAAGTAAGAAACAAACATTGTATTCTACCTCATAAATGATAGTACTTTTATACTTATAATTAAACACAACGTTAATATTGAAGTTTTCACTTCTGCCGGCACTCCCGGAGTGCTACCTTTTTTTTGTGTGTCTGTTTGTCTTGATCTGGGTAATTTCTATCTCTTCTAGTACAAAGTATGCGTAAAGATAATCATGTTTATCCGCCATTAATCCATGTTACCAACCTGGAAAAACAATCGTTGGGGGAACTACCTATACGTGATTACGTCACATTTAGGGATGCCATACCAATGTCTTTGACCGAGCGAGCGAAGCGAGCGTATTGACAAGATGGGCCGATTCCGCTTTTCTCTGTCGGCCGATTTTACTTTCGTCTCTCAACTTACCTATGTCAGTTCCGGGCTAGAAGCCGTACTTTTTATCAATGACATTTTTAAGCATGGTTTCATGGCGTTCCTTTATTCAAACGTTTTCTTTGACGAGAGATTTTCCGCGATCGAAAAACGATTGTTGGAAAAAATTAAGTTGAAAAACACGAGTGTGTGTGCGCATGCGTCCCTCACAGCGCAGGAACATTACCAATGTTTTTCTTTCATTTACAAATTTTCGTATGCATCTACTTACTATTTTTTCCTTTGGGTTGGCAACACAAATCTCGTCTATTTATCAACCCTATCTGAATTCTGACGTCACACGCGCGTGTGTGCGAGTGCGCATGCGTCACAGTGATGGCGGGCGCGGGAACGTCGCCGATTGGCTGCATCCTGTCACAAATTGAACGCGCCGCGGACGTCCGTCCTATAGGGCATCGACTTGGGAAATATTTTTTTTTTAGACATAGACATTGTTTTATTAAAAAAGAGGTTTTGTGGATAGTAGATCTTGTGTGGGCAATGGAAACAATGCTAACGTATAAATTATTTTTTATAATTTTCTTCCCCCTTTTAGACCCTACTTTTGCCCAATCGAAGAACTTCTCGACCAAAAAATCTTTGGTGCTATAGGATATGGGAATCCCCATTGGAAAAGGAAGGATCCTCCGACCAGACGGGTGTTATATCTGGTAGGCAGCTGCCCGACGGTTGTAGTCGGACTCTCGTATACATAGTCAATTGCGCTGTAAATTTCGCTTGCGCGATTCAGGACTCTTTAGTTTATTTCCCTCAGTTGCGGATAGATGTCGCTGTTAGTACTTAGTTCCTATGTGGCGTGCAGATGTCGCCACAGTGCCAAGTTTCGTCAGGATCGCTTAAAATGTGGCCTCTGGCCTAGAACTAACATACCTACGTAAAAAGTGATACCGACAGATCATAATTATAGACGATATCTAATTGAGACCCATCCTTCATAAATCGGTTAAAAGGCAAGCTCAAAATTGAGGAATGAAACCCATTTCCCGTTGTCACGCCATAACTTGAGAACGGCTAGACCGATTTGGCTAATTCTTTTTTGCTGTGTTTGTTATTGTCAGGAGAAGGTTCTTATGTAAAAATCTGGAAAAGCAAACGGGAAAGCCGGGGCGGGCCACTAGTTCACAATAAAAATAAAACAAACTAAACCTAGTTACATCCATGACAACCGAACCTTTCATCAAATACTAAATAAATACTGACATGGGGCGTCGCGAATGACGCAATCAATTTGGTTCACAAGATTTTTATAGGTCGGTACTATGTACTATAGTTATATATCTATATCACTACATAGTTTATAACAAAGTCGCTTTCTCTGTCCCTATGTCCCTATGTATGCTTAGATCTTTAAAACTACGCAACGGATACTGATGCGGACTAATATTATAAAGAAGAAAAGTTTGTGTGTTTGTTAAATTGTAGGGCGTAATCTCGGGATCTACTGAACCGATTTCAAAAACTCTTTCACTCATGGAAAGCTAATTTATCAGTGTGTGACATATATTTTATCCCTGTATTCACACGGGAACGGCAACTACGCGGGTGAAACCGCGGGGCGCTGCTAGTATTTAATAGGTAGAGTGATTCAAGAGGAAGGTTTACTTGAATACTTATGTATTTTCATCTTTTGTTGTAAATATTTAAAATATAGAATACATAAAAAAACACACAGACCAAGACAAACAGACACACAAAAATTTCTCCCGAACGTGAATCGAACCCGTTACCTTAAGCACAGCAGGCAGGGTTACACCACTCGTCAATCACTTTCAAGAATTAATAATTAAAGTTAATAATTCTTACAGTTTAATTACAAGGCGTCACCTGCTCGCTATAACAATTACTTAGTAGAAGACTTAATTATGCTCAAATTTTCAATCTAACAACTTTCTGTATAATTATTGAAATAAACAACTTTCTGACAGTTTAGGTTCGATTCTCTTTGAAGGTAAACGCTTTGGAAAGCTTTTTTGGCTTATTATTTTATTACAAGCTTTTATTTAGTATCACCTGTCCCGTTGTCTGTAATCAAATCTTGCAGCCATTCTTCGACCACTTCTGGTTATCCGATTGAGCTGTTTGGCATACTTATGTAAGTCCCATGACAATGCAATAAAAGCTAAAAAGCTTGTTTTTAAAAAGGTTTTTTATATATATTATTGTCTTTAGAGTACTAATCAGTATTTGAGATGCCACTACATATCAAACGTCCTCTCATCACTAAGTACATAGTATAAAACAAAGTCGCTTTCTCTGTCCCTATGTCCATATGTATGCTTAGATCTTTAAAACTACGCAACGGATTGTGATGCGGTTTGTTTTAATAGATAGAGTAATTCAGTGGGAAGGTATTTAGCATAATTTTATCCCCATATTCCTACGGGAACCGGGAACTAAGCGGGGCGCCGCTAGTTGATAAATAAAATCAAAAACCTTCTTCAAATTAATTAAATCAACCGCTTTTTAACCCAAAGAACCATACTTTAGTAATTAAGGGAAAAGTAAATAAAATTAAAGAAAAATATAGAATAATGGTACGCGACAAAGCAAGTCTACAAAATGGCCGCCTTTGTAATTAAAAACTCTAAATTTGTGAATGTTAACGATGTTGTTCAGACTTTTAGTAATGATATTTAATTTTCTTGTGAAAATGGCTGATATTTATTGTTATTTTTACAATTACAGATTTATTAAATAATTATAGTTAAGTACTTATGCCTTGTTTCTTCGGAATCTAAAGATGACGAGTTCGAATCCAGTCACGGTACATATTTGGTTGATTAATTTGCGACTAGCTGTGCCCCGCGGTTTCACCCGCGTAGTTCCCGATCCCGTGGGAATTCCGGGATAAAACCTAGCCTATGTCCTTCCCCGGACCATAAGCTCCCCTGTACCCAATTTCAAGTCAATCGGTTCAGTAGTTTAGCCGTGAATAGGTAACAGACAGAGTTACTTTCACATTTATAATATTATAGCAGCGCCCCGCGGTATCACCCGCCTAGTTCCCGTTCCCGTGGGAATACGGGGATAAAATATAGCCTATGTTATTCAGGGTGAATGTAGCTTTCTAATGGTGAAAGAATTATTGAAATCGGTTCAGTAGTTTCGGAGCCTATTCGTTACAAACAAACAAACAAACAAACAAACAAACAAATCTTTCCTCTTTATAATATTAGTATAGATAATAAGGATTAGTAAGGATTGACTAGCTGCGTATCACCCGCGTTCAATTTTATTGTACAGTCAGCGTCATATAAAAGGGATCCCGTTGGTAATGCGCACTTTGGTATCACAATCACGGGACGGTACTTTTTATCTGACGGTGAATGTACATATACGTTATCTAAAGCGTATTAGTGAGCCCAAACGCTAGCCATGTTTGTGGTATCAAATACGCATCGCCCTATACCTACTCAACTAGGTAGATTTCCAGTTTGAGTCCTTCTTCTTCTTGACGACCTCGATGGCAGAGTGGTCGCCATGCCGGACTGCCATCCGTAAGGTTGCGGGTTCGATTCCCGTGCGGGGTGAATATTTGTGTGATCCTCAAATGTTTGTCTCGGTCTGGATGTGTGCGTAGTTTCTGATACCCTAGATACAAGTTTCGAACTTAGGGGTCAGTTACTGTAATAAGATGATGTAGTACTGTGCTTATGAATGCTCATATATGTTATCTAAAGCGTGTTAGTGATCCCAAACGCTAGCCATGTTAGTGATATCAAACATGCAACACCATATACCTTCTCAACTAGATAGATTTCTGTTTGAATCCTTCTTTAAGTATTTACTAATGGTTATTTCTTTTGTTCACAGGTATGCACGTGTACTATTAGAAAAGACGAATTACTGGGAATAAAAGGAGTAAGAGATTTGGTGAGTAACATTACATAACATAATCATTCACTACGTCATTTCATTACAGTAACTGACCCCTAACTAAGTCCGTAACTTGTATCTAGGGTATCAGAAACTACGCACACACTCATTCACACACACCCAGACCGAGACAAACATTTGTGGTTCGCACAAATATACAGTAAATATTTAAGTACTATTATTTTATATCTAGATATCCTGCAGTTTTTCTGTTGGACGTGTCTCTGTGAGGTCTCACTTCCCAGGTTTGAATCCTGGGTCGTGATGCATGTTTGCTACAAAACATGTCACAAGTTTGAGATCACCAACACGCGTCAATCGTGGTGATTACGGCTATTCCTTCCTCATTAACATAATCATTTACTCCATCATCTCATTACAGTAACTGACCCCTAAGTTCGAGACTTGTATCTAGGGTATCAGAAACTACGCACACACTCATTGTATTAATATTATCAGTTAGAGAGATATTATAAGTACAAACCTTACTCCTTGCTTTAATATTATAAATACGAAAGTAACTCTGTCTGTTACCTTTCACGGCTAAACTACAGAGCCGATTGACTTGAAATTTGGTACAGAGGGGTGGCTTATAGTCCGGGGGTCGACACAGGCTAGGTTTTATCCCGAAATTCCCACAGGATCGGTGACTATGCGGGTGAAACTGCGGGGCACAGCTAATTATAAACACGAAAGCAACTCTGTCTGTCTGTTACCTTTTCACGGCTAAACTACAGAGCCGATTGACTTGAAATTTAGTACAGAGGTAGCTTATAGTCTGGGGAAGGACATAGGCTATGTTTTATCCCGAAATTCCCACAGGATCGGGAACTATGCGGATAAAAACGGGACACAGCATATACAACATACATACAGACTAAAACACCAAATAAATATCACCTCCCGACCGGATTCGATCATGACACCTCTAGATTCGGAAGCGGATGTCATAACCGTTGTGACAAGATACAGATTACCACTGACCCCAATTTAGCACACCCTACACCCTCCCCTAAGGTGTGGTGTATTAATGACACATTACTTAGAGACAAACATATTGTATTAAATAGGAAATATATTTATTAACTAGCTTTTGCCCGCGACTTAGTCCGCGTGGAATAAAGACCGGCAGAATTTGGGTTTTCCCCCTTTTCTCCGCCTAAGGGGGAAATTCCCAAAAATCCTCTCTTAGTGGTAGCCTACTCCCCCCAACAAACACACGTGCCAAATTTCAGCTCTCTACGACCAGTTTCGGCTGTGCGTTGTCTGTCAGTTAGTCAGTACATCACTCAGTAAGGGTCAATTTATATCAGCGCAGAGTCGAAGCGCATCGAAGCGAAGCGTCCAAAACTGAATATAACAAATTCAACCTTAACTCCACAGCATAACGCACATATTACTTCAATGTTTTAAAAGCTAATCAATCAGCGAAGTCGCGCGCAGACGCGTTAATTCGGAAGAATGCGCGTGTCTTATTAAAATCTCAGAAATAATGTGTGCGTTACGCTGTGGAGTTAAAGTTGAATTTGTTATGTTCAGTTTTGGAAACTCACTTCGATGCGCTTCGACTCTGCGCTAGTATGAATTGACCCTAACGGAAGAGTTTTATATAGATAGATAGAAGATTACTAGCGGCGTCTCGCGATTTCACCCACGTGGTTCTCGTTCCCGTGAGAATACGGGGATATGCCTATGTTACTCAGTGTGAATGTAGCATGTAGTTTTCTAATAATGAAAGAATTTTTGAAATCGGTTCAGTAGTTTCGGAGCCTATTCGTTACAAATAAACAATTATTTCCCTTTTATAATATTAGGGTAGATAAAAGTATATTAGTTGTGCCTAGCGGTTTTACCCGCATAGTTCCCGATCCTGTGGGAATTTCGGGATAAAACCTAGCCTGGATCGACCCCCGGACTATAAGCTACCCCTGTACCAAATTTCAAGTTAATCAGTTCAGTAGTTTAGCCGTGAAAAGGTAACAGACATATTTACTTTCGCATTTATAATATTAGTAAGGAGTAAGGATTGTACATATTGCAAATTTTTCGATGTTTTCTCTCTCACTAACTAACATTAGAAAACTACCCTTACATTTTTTTTAAAGCCCGCATGTATGAGTCACTATAATGTAAGTATTTAATTCAATATCCACCCTTATCTGACCATATGGCTCCCCTATAGATGAGCTACCCCTATACTCTGTTATGAGGGATGAGTTTGTAATCTGGGGTTTAATAGTTCAATTGCATCCCAGTGGTTTTAACTGTCTGGTTAAATTTCTAGATAATGTTTTAGCGGTTATATCTAACTGTCTAGCTTTAGATCATGGATTTGAATCCTGATTTAAGCGATCGTGGGTTATCACCACGCCCACGTGATAAAACAAACTCGCTTCCCGCTCTGTCCCTATGTATGCTTACATCTTTAAAACTACGCAACGGATTTTGATGCGGTTTGTTTTCATAGATAGAGTGATTCAGTGGGAAGGTTTTTAGCATAATTGTATCCCCGCATTCGTACGGGAGCGGGAACTGTGCGGGTAAAACCGCGGAGAGCTGCTTGTACTACTATAATACTCGTGTTTGAGATCACCAACACGCACCAAGCGTTATTCCTCCAGTGAAAGAGAAAGTCTCTGGTTTGCAGTTATTTGGTTACCTCTAAACCTCAAGGATCTCTAATTAAAGACCCGTTTTGACCGCAGTTTGGGTTCTGTATGTTTGTTTGTGCCTAATTGTTGGTTAAGTGTCTTGTAACACAAGAGATACAGTATACATATATAATTTTATTTCGGTCTGTGTGTGTGTGTGTGTGTGAATGAGTGTGTGCGTAGTTTCTGATACCCTAAATACAAGTTACGAACTTAGTTAGGGCCAGTTACTGTAATGAGATGACGGAGTGAATGATTATGTTATGTTATTTGTATTCTTAGCCTTTATTCTATATTTTTTATATGAAAATACATTCATAGAATTTATAGAAGGCACTCAAACACAGACAAAGAGACAAAACATAACATAATCATTTACTACATCATCTCATTATAGCTATAATAATGATACACAAATGTTTGTCTTGACCGGGAATCAAACCCGTAAGCTTTAGCATAATATGTATTTTTCCACACACATCAAGGAAACAAGATGCTTTTAATCCAGAAAATTTCACAAGAGACAAAACATAACATAACATAATCATTCACTACATCATCTCATTACAGTAACTGACCCCTAACTAAGTCCGTACTTGTATCTAGGGTATCAGAAACTACGCACACACTCATTCACACACACACACACACACACCCAGGCCGAGACAAACATTTGTGGTTCACACAAATTAAAACAATTGCTATTTACTTAAAGTCACTGCTTTTAAAGTTACCACAAAAATCATCATTTTAAAATTCAACGTTAACAATTCTAAAAACGCATAAATACTCCACGAAAATACGAGAAAACCTTTTTAAAATCGAAAGAGATTTCTCTATTGTCTGTTATCAAAATGAGGTCGTATACTTTTGTATTTTTTGTTTCCTATACCCATTTTCTACCTACTGTTTTTCACGAAACAGATAAGTAAGATACTCTGTATTTATCGCCACAACGATTTTAGCAAATGAGAGATATTTTTTCTCGCATTTCAGCACAATTTTTTGCTTTCTTTCAGTATATTTCAGCTGAAAACTCGAGACTTGTTATGGGTTTACTGGTAGCGCCGCGTAGCGGGGAGTAGCGGAAGCTTTTGTCTTTGCTTTTTGTTTTATTTGTTTCGTGCTATCCAATTAATGTAATTGATTTCGTTTATATTAATACTCTTATATTGTAGTACTAAGCTAATGGCGAGACGTTACAGACATTTAGAGCTCTCAAAAGTCTAACAATTTGACGTAAAATAGCATTTGGAGGCGTTTAATTATGTTAAACTTTCCACTTACTAATAAAACAATACAAATATAATATTTTTATTTGAATATTATTAAAAATAACACTATTTATCAGTAATTAAACTAAAACAATCGTAAAACAAGTTACCAAAACCAGAGTTGCCAAACCTCACCAAGAGATGGCGCTGTTACTAATCACAGCAACGTCAATACAACTCCATGCATACTTGATAAGCATAGAAGGGCATATCATAACACTCCCAGTGCGGGATATATCATCAAAATCCTATCTCTGTGGCCCGGAATGGCATCTAAAATATTCAGTGGCACGGTAACTGCCTTTGTTACAGAATAATGAACTATGGACCCTTACGTAGCGTTACTTCGCCATTTCTAGTTTTTATACGTCTATGGTATTATGTGTCGTTATGTTGGTAATAGTGTTAGCTAGGGACGGGGTGTGTCGATAGATTTTGTAAGATTTTTATCGATAGTTTTATGGGATTTCAATATTGATTGTTGATTAATTGTGTTTTACAAAATTACTGGGCTGTTTGTTATACTATTTTTATACAATACAATACAAAATGTTTTTATTTTCCCAATAATACAAATACATAATCAGTAAAATACAGTGTCGCAAAGACTAAGGACAGGAGTCCAAACTAAGTAAAACCTTGTATTATGGATCTCCTGGTCTCCTTCAATTATTAACAACAATTTTTGATTCCAATTGTAAATAATGAAGAATTTTTTTTCTTTGTCCACAGGTATGTCTGCACTTACGGGTGATGTCAAGCAATACTTGTAGCCTACTATGGACGGATCATCCATCACAACCAAGACTTAGATGCATTTATCATTAAAAAGTTAACCTGGTTTTGTAAGTATATAAGTTCCACGAAAGGTGAGTATAACATAACATAATCATTTACTCCATCTCATTACAGTAACTGACCCCTAACTAAGTCCGTAACTTGTATCTAGGGTATCAGAAACTACGGACACACATTCACACACAAACGTCAAAAACTGCACTAATTCTACCCTAAAATTAAGCAACATGCTGTTATGCATTCCCAAATACTCATAACAGAGGAACAATTAAACAGACAGACAGACGTAACATTCCGGCCCATTTATTGGTAACGAGCACTCAATTAAATTTGGTTATAGATAGCTGTGACCTGAATCTTGAATAACTTTAACTAACTGACAGACAAATAAAGTTAATTGATACGTTTAGAAGTACATATTAAATCATACTAACAATTGTTAGAAAGAAAGAAAATGAATTCGACACAAAACAACAACTTTACGAGTAGTTAAAGCTCTCAAAAATGTAAGGTTCGGGTTAACCAAAAATGTCGTATCGTCCTCTGTGTTGTGTATGTCTGATGGCAGTCGCTCCACGTACAATACTGACATTCCGCCAAACGTGGTTAAAGATGAAATTATTGAAATTCACTACATAGTATAAAACAAAGTCGCTTTTTCTGTCCCTATGTATGCTTAGATCTTTAAAACTATGCAACGGATTTTGATGCGGTTTGTTTTAATAGATAGAGTGATTCAGTGGAAAGGTTTTTAGCATAGCATAGGGAACGGGAACTACGCGGATGAAACCGCGGGGCGTTGCTAGTACATAATAAAAAGTACTTAGCTACCAAAAATATATTACAAAAATTAAATAAAATCACTTTTCAAATTAAATTACCTATTAATAAGTAAGTAAAAGGTTCAAAATTGATTTACGCTGTTTCTGGACCCCAATAAAGTATTGTAATAGCCATCTTCGGTCGTAACGCGGTCTAAATGACCTCTAACGACCTTTATGACGCCTATAAGTGTTCTTTCTAATTAATAGACGCCAATTAAAGAGTTTCTACTTATTATTTTTTGGTATTTTTCGGTCATAGGTTCGCCCCGCGGTTCTGTTAAGGGACTAAGCACATTTATTCAGCTCCATTCAGCGTTTAAGATTTTGTATTTACTTAATTATTTTCCATTTAGTTAGAGACGCTGAATGGACTTGAATAAGTTGGCTTAGTCCCTAACTCTGCTCGTATTCGTTGTAATGTAATGTTATGTAGTTTATACGAGTAGTCTTCTTGATAAACAGACTATCCAACATTAAATATTTTGATTTCCTTGACTTACGAACACTACATATTTAATTCGACTCAATAGTTCCTGAGATCACGAACAACTAATCAAACTAATAACGTGGTCGTTAAAAGTTGCATGCTGGCTCTATAATCTATATTATCTATACTAATATTATAAAGAGGAAAGATTTGTTTGTTTGTAATGAATAGGCTCCGAAACTACTGGACCGATTTCAAAATTTCTTTCACTAATGGAAAGCTAATTTATCAGTGCGTGACATAGGCTATATTTTATCCCCGTAATCCCACGGGAACGGGAACTACGCGGGTGAAACCGCGGGGAGCTACTAGTTTAAATATATTCTGTAACTAAGTAAAGATTTTTGAAAATACCTCTAAGGTGGCAATTTTTTTTAAACATTATCAAAATATTTTACGCAGTTTTCTTTTTTTTAAATCGCGCAAAGCTTCTGAAGGCTTTATATAGATAAAGAGTCGTACATAACCCCTCCCCTAAAGGAAAAAGACTAACGGATAGCTCAACCCTTGTCAGCGGGTGTCAGTTAATGAGAATTTTCGACATTTCAACATTAGTTATAGACAATAGTCAAACGTTTCTGTAGGTTTTCAGTTGAATATTAAAAGTTCTGTAAAATCTTTCTGCATTGTGCTCTCTCACTGATGATATTAGTACTGTGACGAGGAATAGGTATAGTCACTATGCTTGATGCATGTTGGTGATCACAAACTCAAGGATGTATCGTTCTGTAAGATCCCACTAAATTTCACGGATAATCTTACTATAGACAAAATGAATAAAAATTTAATCACAACTCTTGACGCGTGTTGGTGATCTGAAACCCGAGTACATACATTTGCAGTATCGTTCTGTAGCTTGTCAGTGCATTCCAAATACCTCTTTCAGTCATTATATTAGTGTAGAAGAATAAGTAAAGCTACTTTATCTGTAACTAGCGGCGTCCCGCGGTTCACCCGCGTAGTTCCCGTTCCCGTAGAAATATGGGGATAGAATTATGCTAAAAACCTTCCCACTGAATCACTCTATCTATTAAAACAAACCGCATCAAAATCCGTTGCGTAGTTTTAAAAATTTAAGCTTACATAAGAACATAGGAACAGAGAAAGCGACTTTGTTTTATACTATGTAGTGAAATAAACATTTTTCCCATAATTACAGCAAGTTTAGTCCAAAAAATATGAAAGAAAGTAAAAAAAAGCATTAATAATTTCATAGCGACCTCATAAAACTGTTTTATTCCTCGAATTCTCGTTAGAAAGTCGTAAAAATATTGTATTTAATGTTGATGGGATACCTTTTCAATAAATGATTAAGTTCAATCTTATTTTTAAAAGGTTTCTTCATCAAAATTAAGGTATATAAAGTATGTAATATCGTTTAGTAAGTCTTAAGCAGCTTCTCTCACTGATGATATTAGTGCATGTTGGTGATCTCAAACTCGAGTATAAGTATAGTAGTAGTATCGTCCTTTAAGATCCTATAGAGATAAGAAGGTATCCTATATGTTATTCCTAGGTATGAGGAACATCTGTACCAAATTTCAATGAAATCCATTCTGTAGTTTTTGCGTGAAAGAGGAACAAACATTCGGCTTTATAATATTAGTAGGATATATCTTAACTTATTATTTCGGCTCTAGGCAGTGTTAAAATAATAGCTAAGATTTGCTGTAAACATATTCAGTAAGTATTTTCTCTGTTTAACCAGAAATTCCTTCACGTTTCAAATTCTTAAAATTCAATTAAATCCTTTGATCCGTTTTTGAGCTTCCAAACGAAACTTCAAACGGAATAATTGTTATATTTATGATGATAATATAATTATAAAGTAAATATTTAACTAATTTATTATTTGCTAATTTATTCTTCGTACAATAAAGAGGAATAGGCGTAGTTACCACGTTTTCCCAAATATGTGATATGCATGTACTATTTATATCACTATCACTACATAGTATAAAAGAAAGTCGCTTTCTCTGTCCCTATGTATGCTTAGATCTTTAAAACTACGCAACGGATTTTGAAGCGGTTTGTTTTAATGGATAGAGTGATTCAGTGGGAAGGTTTTTAGCATAATTTTATCACCATTTTCCTACGGGAACGGGAACTACGCGGGTGAAACCGCAGGGTTAAGTATATATTAAAACCCAATTTATTTCAATGCGATTAATTTCAAGAAATACTAAACCGATTTTGAATAAAACTTGGAGCAATAGGTAGCCCGTTAATTTGTTAAAGAAATGATAGCAAATCAGTAATCAAATATTCTTACGGGAATTGAACTCGTAACATTATATTACAGTCCAACAATACTGTGCTTCTAAAATATTATTTGCCAATATCAAGTAATATTTTCAGTAAAAAATAAAAGAAAATGCTTTCCAATCTGGTCGATTGATCAATAGTTTATATGCGGTCAATTTGAGCGGTTTGCCTGACCTTTGGACGTATACAGACTTTATACTCTTGAAAATGGTTTTGATACATTTATTTACAGCTTTTTATGGAGGTAGGGAGTATTTATTTAGTCTATTAAGTCACAATCCTTTCTGTGCCGGTGACAGCGTCGCTGTAATCGCATCTTTTGGTTGTCAGTTTATTGAAAATGTATCCAAATGACAATAGAGTCACAATGACAATAGGAGCTTCCAATTTTGGTCGGCACAGACAAGATTGTGACTCAACACCTGAGTGTTTTAAGTGCTGACTGACTGATTTATCAACACAGCACAAATCACTGAAGTGATTGTGGTTTAATTTAAAAGATAAAAGTAGTTTTATGATTTTGTTATTATGGTTATAATGTATATGTCAGCTAAGGAAGGAAACACGCGAGTTTTTTTTCTTTAATAGGTAACTTATTCAACGAATGCGAGTTAAAAAATGATCTTTATATCAATTTCTCATTTTAAAAATCCAACAAAGCGACAATACTATTAAAAATTTACTGTAAATCTATCGAAAAATATACCGACATCACTAACTCCCAAAAAAAAACTATCGACAAATCCCTCTATCGATACTTTCCCATCACTAATCGGTCCAAAACAACGGTCAAACGACAACCGATGGTGCGTTACATGAAAAATGTCCGATTCACGAATCGTTACACATTTGTAACATGTTGTTATAAATCTGTGGTCTGTCACCGACATGGTAGTGGATTAACGGAGTTTGGACGACTTTATAGTTTATTCTCAGGCTTGAGATGAACATTTTCTTTCTAACCAGTCTTTGTTACGTACTAGTTGCCCTGTGGTTTTAGTCGCATTAAATATCATATTTTATTATTGCACACACACAGCGGTAGCGGCGCGGTTTCACCCGCGTAGTTCCCGCTCCGTAAGAATTAGGGAATACAATTATACCAAAAACCTTCCTCTTTAATCACTCTATCTATCAAAAGAAACCGCATCAAAATCCGTTGCGTAGTTTTAGAGATCTAAGCATACATAGAGACAGACAGCGGGAAGCGACTTTGTTTTATACTATGTAGTGACGATATTAGTTTAGATACCTATTCAATAAGTTATGGTCAAAGCCCCCACTAAACCGACCAGCAATAACAATCAACATTACTACAAAAAAACAAACTGACAGAACACAAAAGTATGAATAAAGATAAGTAAAATGAATTTTTTTGACAATTTTAATTAAGTCCCCAACAAAAGGAGCTGTCGGCCATCTTCTTTCTTTTATATTAATGTAATTGGTAATTTTTTAAGGTTTTGTTACAGCTGTTTTGTGGGAATGGAGATTTTTTTGTTTGGTTACTAGTTGTTTGTCGTGGTTTTGTCTGTATAACTGTTAAAAAGTATTACTTTCTAAAATATTCCTGATATGTTTTTTTTTATTTTAATAACTGATTGTCGCGGTTTTACTTAGAATTTTGGAATAATAAATATTATATCTTTTTTGTTTAACGCCTACAAAAAATGTAAAAGCAATACTTACTAATGTTGATGATGCTATGCAGTTTTCGTAAGGCACAAAGATCTTAACAATATGAAATAAAAGAATTATGAACCAATAATTCATTATTGTAAATATAAAATATGAAAATACTAACATATTTTTCTGTTACAGGTACTCAATACATCAAAACATATTTAATCCTGCATTTTATTTCGTGAAATACACAAAAATTCACTAATAGAATGCCGGATTAATAACAGCGCCATCTATCAAGAAACTAAAGCACCAAGTTCCGCTACTCACCAACAGATGTCGCTAGTAGTATGAAGAATATTGAAGTGGTTTTTATGAAGAATTTTGACGTGATTTTTTATGAAGATTTTTTTTGGATATTTTGAAGAAAATAATGTACATTATCGCTCCCTTGTCATTCTTCTGCCCTGTGTGCTTTATACTACTGGACGGAGAACTGATAAGGGCTTGATTTGTACGATAACGTCGAGACACGAAGAAAATACGCAGAAGAAAACTCTACTTAATTTCTAGTATCGATTTATTATTTATAATTATGTGTAAATAATATAATACTAATTATACATAATTGTGTGTAAAACGCTAGGCTACGTTGGATTTATATGTATGTACATCTGCTAAGTCGGAGTGCCCGGTTTTGATTCCTGGGCGTGTGAGATTGCCGAAAGATAGGTACTAGATTTAAATATAAACGTTACGATTACAATTATTAAACTATAAACGTTACTTTATAACGGCTATTATTCTTCACTGTACTTCTTCTTAGAGCCTATTTCACCATCTTCAAGTAACGTTGGTACTGTAGCGATACAACCTGTATCGCTAGTGATTGATTACAAACTTTTTGTGATCAAGAAAAAAAAATATAAAATAAAGAATATTTGAATTTGTAATTGTCGTTCTAAATTTGAAATAAAATATTAATAAAACGACATTTGTAGAAGCCGGCTTAGTTTAATCCTTAGGTTATATATCCCGGGCACGTCGTTCGACGTCATAGTACTCACAAGTTTTGTCTTTGTCACTTGATATAAAGTAAGAAAGAGACAAAACTAACTATACTTGGTGAGTAAGTTTACTTGAAGGTCGTGAAATAGGCCCTAATATCATCAGTAAGAGATTGTAATTGGTTGTATAAAATAAGCTAGTTAGAATTGCTGTAAGTCTCACATAAAATTGTTTTCTATACTAATACTAATAATATTATAAAGAGGAAAGATTTGTTTGTTTGTTTGTAATGAATAGGCTCCGAAACTACGCGGGTGAAACCGCAGGCTAGTTTATTATAAATTAAGCTAGTGTAATACAATGTAATAACCTACATTTTTATTTAATAAATCCTTATTAATCATGAATAAATACTTGTTAAGATAATTGTAACGAATGAGACATTATTTATTTAATAAAATATTTAAACAAATTCATTGTATGATTTTATTATTCCTCTGTACATTATAAGAAATACTATAATTATTCCTACAAAAGATACTTATGTATAATTAGAATGAAATTAAAAGTACTGTCGTATACATTATACTGTCTTAGTATTCCTACAAAACGGATCTTTATAAAGAAAATAAATTTATTGTCGTTATAACATCATCGACAGTCGTTACGGGAAGTTAAAACCCTCCCCTCAAAACTTTAACCAATCGTTAAACTACAGATCATGTAATACTAAAACAATAAGGGCCTATTTCACGACCTTCAAGTAAAGTTACTCACTAAGTAAAGTTAGTTTGGTCTCTTTCTAACTTTATATCAAGTGACAAAGACAAAATATGTGAGTAACTTGGAACGTTACTTGAAGATGGTGAAATAGGTCCTAAGTTTAACCAAAAATATAACTTAATTGGTTGAACTACAGATCATTTAATCAAAAATATATCGCTCTGTAAAACTGGAGACATGGGGTATGCCTAACGTGACCATTTTTTTTTGTCAGAGCGGGACATCTGCGGAATTAAGTAATAAAAAAAGTTAGGTTAGGTTGTACAAGTTTTTTTAATATAGAACATAGAATAACTTAAAATAATCAAAGCAAATAAGTAGTGACGTGAATTCTAGTTTGTATTTGTATATTTATCGGCTGAACAAATTTGTTTTAAAATATCATTTCGAGCGAGAAAAATACATTTTAAATTATTGTTTCGTGTTTTTGCAAAAGCGGGACAATTTCAGCCTCGCGGGGGACACCGGGACAGACTGCCTGAAAGCGGGACTGTCCCGCCCAAAGCGGGACGTATGGTCACGTTAGGTATGCGTTACAGCAGGAAAATGTCTCCTATGGTGACGTGAGTGGTACCAATAATAGGTGCTCGGTGAGCTGTAGATGTGCCGGTAGTCAAAACTATGTGCGTCTAGTTTTTGAAGAAACCTGAAAAATCATTTCCTGCTGGGCAGACCTTTGCTCAGCAGAGGGACAACGTTGGTACTGTAAATAAATATCGCTCTGTGTTATAAAAGTATGGCAGGTCGCCCTATATAAATAAATACTGCGTACCGACAATAGGGTAGTTTCCTGGGTAAACAAAATGAAATTCTAATTAGTCCGTCAGATAGATTTCGACAAAATATTAGACACGTATTTTTTTGTTTTATCAAATTAATAAAACTGACTTAGTTATAACGCATTAAAGTTCAGGAGTGGGGGCTTGTGACGATGATTCTTGGTAAAAAATGTATGTAGCTGTGACGTCACACGAGTTTTCTATGCACTATATCGTCTTAATTATTTGTTTGTATCAAAAAAGAAAAAAAATGTGTCTAATATTTTTGCGAAATCTATCTGACGGATTAATTAGTTTTTTTAGTCGACATCCCTTAAGTTTTACATCCCTTGAGTTTAACCATATTCTGGTTAAACTAAAAACAGACCATGGTCGACCCTATCGTAGCATATACACAGGACACAACTAGTTTATACTCTATAAAATAAATACTATCCTTCTAATATTATAAATGCGAAAGTTTGTATGTTTGTTACTCTTTCACACAAAAACTACTGTATCGATTTAGATTAAATTTAGTACAAATGTTCCTTATAACTAGGAATAGCACATGGAATACTTTTTATCCCGAAGTTCCCCTGGGATTGGGATTCACGCGGGTATAACGGCGCGGATACAATAACCTATTAATAATTCTTGACTGAACGCATAAAAAAACACATGCATGGTACATACAGACACATATTTTAATATTTTGCTCCATAATCTTGTAGCGGCTGGACCTATTTTGATGGCAGTAATATTAACTACCATAAAATTGTAGTATTACCAATGTATGGAAAGCAGCGCCCCTAGTGGGCAATAGCTGGAATGCAGCGCCCCTAGCGGGCAGTAGCTAAACTAAAACCACAAGCTTATAGATTAATTTCATACGAGATACCTGTGTGTTAAAGACATCGTCAATTTATAGTTCTAGAATATGGATTAGATGAACGTAAGTATTTCCACACATAATTGCCTTATTTAACTTTCCGAAATTAAGTTTGTAACGCTTTCCCGTCTGACTGAACTCTGAACTACTTAACCAATCACAATCATCATTCAATTCTGAGGGATATAAAAATGGATCATCATCATCAGCTCATATAATGTCCCCACCGAGGGGCTCGAGCCTACCCTAAATTAGGGTGATTAGGCCTTAGTCGACCACGCTGGCCAAGCGCGGGTTGGTCGACTTCACATCACACAACCTTAGAATTTCTTCCCAGGTTTCCTCACGATGTTTTCTTTCACCTTAAGACCGTCGAAATTAACGTACTTATGAATTCGTAAATTGAAATCACATCGGTACGTGGTGGTGGAGTCCGAACCAGGCACCTTCCGATCGAAAGTCAACGGACTTAATCCCTGCGCCACCGAAACTCGAAAAAAATGGATATAACATTTTATTTATCCAAAAAATCCAGCTCAGTAAAATAATGGGAAACAAAACTACGAGGCAGTCTTACATTCCCAAAGAAATGCTTCTTACATAAACGCGAAAATCTGTATGGATGGTGCGGATGTTTGTTAGTCTTTCACGTAAAAACTATTAAACCGATTTAGATAAAATTTGGTACAGGAACAGATGTTACGTAAATATAAAGAAATAAAAAAAATTTAAAAACCCCCAACACAATTACTTTCAAACCCCCATAACTTTTAAACGGGTCAACCGATTTTCATCAAACATGTCTAAGAACACTCGCACGTAAGTCCCCTTTAATACAAAAAACTAAATTGAAATCGGTTCATCCGTTCGGGAGCTATGATGCCACAGACAGACAGATACACACACACAGACACGTCAAACTTATAACACCCCCCTTTTTGCGTCGGAGGTTAAAAATAACTGGTAACTATCACACACACCCAAACAGAAAAGAAAAGACCCAGAAAGAATAACCTGGCACGGAACTCGAACCCACAACTCTAGCAGTCCAACATAGCCATATAGGTCGTCCTACAACATGTATGAACCCGCGTGATATTCCTATACTAATTATAAGTATAACCTGACCCAGTATAAATTGTCAAGCGCGTGTCGGCGCATAAATACGTGTGCAATCACACTTTGCCGTGTTCATATAAAGAACAACGTTTTTATAAGGAAACTAGCTGTTTATACGGTTTTACCTGCGTAGTTCCCGTTCCCGTGGGAATACGGGGTTAAAAAACCTATGTCATTCGCTGATAATATGGCTTTCCATTAGTGAAAGAATTTTTGAAATCGGTTCAGTAGTTTCGGAGCCTATTCGTTACAATCAAACAATCAAATCTTTCCTTTTTATAATATTAAATAAGTGTAGACTAGCTGGTCATACGGTTTTACTTGTGTTAATCCCAATCATGTGCGAATTTTGGGATGAAAAATAGATGTTGGCCGATTCTCAGACCTACTGAATATGCTCACAAAACTTCATGAGAATCGGTCAAGCCGTTTCGGAGGAGTATGGGAACGAAAACTGTGACACGAGAATTCAATTATAAGATAAAAGAAAGTCGTGTTAGTTACACTATTTATAACTCAAGAACAGCTGAATTGATTTGGCTGAAAATTGGTGGGGAGGTAGCTCAGAGCCAGGAAAAGGACATGGGATACTTTTTATCCCGAAATTCCCACGGGAACGGGAACTACGCGAGTGAAACCGCGAGGCGCAGCTAGTAGCTTATAAAATACACAGAATTCACTCAGTTACTAAGTAAGCCATTGTTAACTAAGTAGTATCTACTATATATATAATATATATATAAGACGGTACAAGAATCGGCCATTTATAATATAAAATAGGGACATTTGCCAAATAGACAAGTCACTCTGCCGCCATTACGGGACACCTGAGCCGACCGACTCTACAGTACGGATAAACGACGGTTGTTTTGGTTAAACGGACGTTAAAGTTACTACAAATTAAAAATAAGTTATTGGGTTCGAGCCTTAGAGCAGCAGTTAAGAATTGTCCGTCAGTGTGCTGCGAGTGTTACGTACGGCTATGACGTGACAAAGATGTCAGCGCACACTCACTAGATGCACATTCTTGTTGCTTGTTAAGCAAAATCTACCTCCATAAAAATATTAAAAATTGTTTAACGCTCATTTAAATAAGTTTTTATTTGTTCTTTTATATTTATATGTAAGTAAATGAAGTGCTTATCATTCAAAGACTTCATTTTTGGAAGTCGGTTTAAAATAATGTTGTTTTATTGCTCATTATTTCTAAAACATTATTTGTTATCATAAATGTTAATATTTTTTTTTAATAAATAATTCAAATTATAAAACAAAAATTATTATCGAGTATCAAAACATGTTGATGAGTTATCGCATAAAATTCGTACGCGCCGCAAAGGTCAAACGCTCGGTAGGAGCGATACGTCCTCTCTCTAAAAAGCCTCGCGGCAGACTGATTTGAATTGTTTCGTGCGTCCGATTTTATAGTAGTTTTATGATGATTTTAAAATATTTGTAGAAAAAAAGACAATTTGTTTTAGAGATTTTTTTTTAGTATAATTGTTGTAGAAAATATTCTTTTATTATTTGAGGTAATTTTAATAACGTTTTGAGCATCATTTATCAACGTAAATTACGATTTTCTTGAGTGTGATTTTTACAAATTCTAACTTTATATTTTTTTCGATTTCAATAATAATTATAATAACAATTAAATTTTCCTATGAGTATTTCCTTAATAAGGATCTGGACTTTAAGTTTGTTTAATTTTTAGTGCTAAATTGTTCGAATTACTAGAATCCGAAGGCATGGAAGTTAATGCTAAAAGTGAAATTCAGAAAACATATGTTCAGTTTTCTTGATATATTTTTTAAGTTTTCTGTTTAATATTGTTTTTCTCTGAGTATTTTTTAGATGACAATATTTCCTTTAATTATTACCTAAAAGCATGTTTATAAAATACGCTTTTCATATAATATGACTAGATCAAAAAGTACAAAAACCGTCAATTATCGAGTTTAGGGTCTTAATTTCTCATGTATTTATGATAATAATAGTTGATTTGTATCTAAAGTATATTAAAAGTTTTGTAAGTTATTTAAGTATAACATAAAACGATTGTATAAATTATTAATTTTGTAATTCTAGGATCTCAATGTACACTGGAATTGTATATTATTTGTAATCCTATTTAGCAATAAAGATCTTTTAAAATGAAAAAAAAAAGTTAAGAATGTGAGAAGAGCGTTCAATGAAATAAACAAACTACACTTTATTTATGGAAATACTTATTAAAATAACCCACTTTACAGGACAGGAATGTTCCATTTTTCGTACTTACTTCCTATATTATTATAATATTATATTTTTATAATATTTTGGTGGTTGCAATTAGTTAGCTGCTACAATTTACTCTTACAATATTATCTTAAAATTACGTTTATACACACTAAGAAATAGGTACTTAATTAACATTTTTTTATTTTGGTTCTTCAATTTAATAATAATATTAGTATAGAAAAATAAATAAACCTATTTGAAAAATAAACTTTCCAACACACTTGCTCATAAAGGGGCTCTTATTTGTTCAACAACAGTTGAATAATGACACGTTTTATTTACTAGTGAGTTATAGATTGTATTTTTACATTGGTTTGCTTTTAAAAAAGTTTTTATACCAATAAAATTGTGACCATACATTTCAAAAACAAAATTCATCTATGTTGCCTTACTTTCTATGGTCGATTCCATTCATTCATTCATTCTATTTTTTTTAATAAGTATATTCTTTTAGTCTTTGGCCAATCACCATTGTTATGTGGGATGCGCGCGAATAGAAAAACTGTTTATTTATTAGTGAAAAATGATATTTTATTATGAATTTCTTCGCAAGTGTGTTGAAATACCTTTTATTACCTTCTTCATACTTTGAATTTACACCTGTACATATAACATTATAAAGTAGGTATTAGTTTACGAAAGGAGGGTCGATTGTTTGTTGCTATGGCAACAGAAATATCAACAAAAATATAGGCGTTACTGTTTGTTTGACTTACCAATGATAGTTTAGCATTACCTAATTATACAGTAGAAAAATGGGAGTGCCCGATATGTGTGATTGGTTATAATATTGAAAGAATACCATATATTGAGAAAGTTATTTACATAAGGCTGAAAACCAAGTTATACACACATCAAAAGTGTCTAGGGATCAACATATATTTTTGCAATAACTTTTCTCCTGATTGATATTAATTAAAATTTTCTTTAAGGATTCATCAAATAAAGTGTTTTCGTTTGTCACAGTAACGATAAACCAAGTCACCTTTGCATTAATAAAGAAATTTGCCATTTTCCTAATAAAGGGATTTTTGACATTTGAACCACTAACATTAAAGTTCGAAAAAAAGACTGAAATAACAGTTTTCTTTAAAATTTTATTGGGTAACTTAAACAATTAATAATCCGTGTTTCTACCGCGAACACTAACAACACAAGAACATCGGTTTGGCATACTCAAAATGAGTTCATCCAAATCACGCTGTGGAATGGCCGCCCATGTTCGTTGCAACAACAAAAAAAGGTCTTCTTGCGACTGGATACCCTCCATATTCGGCAGAGCTCTTCTCTGTAGCATATCCCATGCATGCTCAATCGGGTTCAAGTCTGGCGACTGAGCAGGCCAGGGCAGGACATTGATGTTAGCTGCGGCGAGAGTCTGTCTTACAACTCTTGCGGTGTGCGGTCGTGCATTATCATGCATTAACTGAAATAAGGGACCGATTTGCACTTGTAGAGGAACGATGACGTCTGATACAATCGTCTCAGCATAAATTTGAGCGTTGAGGTTGCCTCTGATCCAAATCAACTCAGTTCTTCCGCCGATCCAAATACCCGCCCATACCATGATGGTTCCACCACTATAAGGATGGACTTCCTGGCAGGATTTTAATCGCTGTTGGCGTCCAGGGGTTCTCCAGTGTCGTATACGTCTTGTATCCGGTCTCATACCAAAACGAGACTCATCAGAAAAGCACACGAAACGCCATTGTTCTTCTGCCCAATTTCTGTGTTCAAGAGCCCAGTGATATCGAATCCTACGATTGTGAATTGCTATAGGTGGTACCCGTAGCGGTCTTCGGGAATGAAGGTTCACTTCATGCAAGCGGTTTCTGACTGTTTGGTCGCTAATTAAGTTCCCTGAAGAGTGATGAAGCCGCACGGCTAACATCATGGCGGTTATTGTTGGAGCTCTTCGAGTTAAGATTTGAATGTATCGGTCTTGTCTCCGTGTGGTGCAGCGATACCGTCCTCCATGGCGCTCAGCCACGGTACCAGTGCTTCGGTAACGTGTCCAAAGTCGACTGATAACACTCTGACTTGTATTCAGAGCTAAAGCCACAGTACGTTGCCGGGAACCAGCTTCTATCATTCCCACGGCTCTGAGCATTTCTTCCCTGCTTAAATGACGTCGCCGCTCCATAATAACGTTGGTTTTAATCAGTAGTAGGGAAACAGTAGCACTAATAATGTCTTCAATGCGTTGTATGTTTTTATAGGGAAAATATTGACAGCTGATTTTCATCTTTTACTCGAATTTGATTCACAGTTCCTGATTCAAATTATGAAATGCACCAAAAAGGATCCATATAAATTTATAAAATCATAAATTTATTACAAAGCCACATCTCAATCTCAAGAAATCCGCATAAAAATGCTTGATCCCTAGACACTTTTGATGTGTGTAGTTGGCTGGCAGTGAATCGTTTAAAAATAAACATAACATAACATAACATAATCATTCACTACATCATCTCACTATAGTAACTGATCCCTAACTAAGTTCGAAACTTGTATCTAGGGTATCAGAAACTACGCACACAATCATTCACACACACACCCAGACCGAGACAAACATTTGTGGTTCACACAAATATTCACCCCGCACGGGAATTGAACCCGCAACCTTACGGATGACAGTCCGGTATGGTGACCACTCTGCCATCTAGGTCGTCAAAATTAAATCACTCCAGCTGTTTGCATGCTTAGATTTATTAATCTAGTTGATCGGGATTTAAGTAGTTTAGTTTAAGTAAGTAGTTAGTAGTTTTACCAATAACGGGGCGCTGTAAGATAAATATAATTCTATAATACTTAATATTATAAGTACTAGCTGTGCCCCACGGTTTCAGACGCGTAGTTCCTGTTCCCGTTCCCGTGGGAATTTCGGGATGAAAAATACATGTTGGCCGATTCTCAGACCTACTGAATATGCTCACAAAACTTCATGAGAATCGGTCAAGCCGTTTCGGAGGAGTACGGGAACGAACAAGAATAAGAAGTTATAAATGCGAAAGTAACTCTGTCTGTCTGTTACCTTTTCACGGCTAAACTACTGAACCGATTGACTTGAAATTTGGTACAGGGGTATCTTATGGTCTGCGGAAGCATCAGGCTATGTGTTCTAACTTCTAATCGTATCCCGATTTCCACGGTATCGGGTATTATGCCGGTAAAACCGTGGGGCAGTCAGTACAAATGTATAACATTAAATAAAAAATTTAAAACACCCCCAACACAATTACTTTCAAACCCCCATAACTTTTAAACGGGTCAACCGATTTTCATCAAACATGTCTAAGAACACTCGCACATAAGTTCCCTTTAATACAAAAAACTAAATTGAAATCGGTTCATCCGTTCGGGAGCTATGATGCCACAGACAGACAGACACACACACACAGACACGTCAAACTTATAACACCCCTCTTTTTGCGTCAGGGGTTAAAAAGTAAGTTACGCGTACTAACGCCTGTTTAAGACGGTCAAATCAGCTTCCTAAATGACATTTTGGAGTAAAATGGAAAAAGTTTGAGTAAGTTTATATTTATATTTATTACTGAGTAACATTAATTAGATTTTAAATTACATTCATTGTAATTATAAATAGAAATAGCCAGTAATTTAACAAATAATTTAAGTACCTCTAGACTTAACTAATATTATAAAGAGAAAAGATTTGATTGTATGTTTGTAACGAATACGCTCCGAAACTACTGAACCGATTTCAAAAATTCTTTCTCTCATGGAAAGCTAATTTATCAGTGCGTGATATAGGCTATATTTTATCTCCGTATTCCCACGCGAACGGGGACTATGCGGGTGAAACCGCGAAGCGCTACTAGTTAAGAATAGAAAAATGAACAACTAAATAATAATCCACATTTCCTTTATTTCATTTCGTCCTGTAAGATCTTTAAAGTTTATTCTTTCAAATTCTAAACGCGATATTAGGTAAAAAGTAAGCACTTATAAGCGAACTCACGAGCGAAACTTTTTGTTTTGTTCCTGTTTTCCTTTTTTAATTATTATGCTATATTATGTATGTGTGCCATTATAATTTATCTATCTATATTATAAAACTCTTCCGTTACTGAGTGATGTACTGACTGACAACGCACAGCCGAAACTACTGGTCGTAGAGAGCTGAAATTTGGCACGTGTGTTTATTGGGGGGAGTAGGCTCCCACTAAGAGAGGATTTTTGGAAGTTCCTCTCCCTAGGGGGAGAAAAGGGGGAAAACCCAAATTCTGCCGGAAGTCATTATTCCACGTGGAGTCGCGGGCAAAAGCTATTCTAAAACACAGACAAACTCACAAGCAGACACCTACTTATAAACATTATATCTAAACAAAATAATCTATCCATAATTCATCACCATTACATAGTACTACATAGGGCTGGCAGTACGGTGCTTATCGACAATGGCTCGGCGAAACGGAACTCGCTAATTGGTACAGCCCTGGGCATTTTACACTCAACGGAAGTGCATTTTGTGGAACAGGGGTGCGATGGAGAGGGGATGGAGAATAATTTTAAATATTTTATTCATAAAATAAAAATGTATCTTCCCATGTCTATTTGGGGTCGGTTTTCAGTTTAACCAGATTTGGCGGAATGTCAGTATTTTACGTGAAGCGACTGCCATCAGACCTTCACAACCCAGAGGGCTATACGACATTTTTTGGTTAAACCAAACGTTAGACTTTTGAGGGCTCTAACTACCCGTAACGACTGTCGATGATGTTAGTACGACAACCGGGACCGACGGCTTTACGTGCCCTCCGAAGCACGGAGAACATCTTTGTATCTTTGCATCTTTACTGTAATGTGGACAGATTTTAGAAAATAGACTTGAATACTTTTTGTTAGACTTTTGAGTGCTCTAACTCCCCTGTCCGACTGTCGATGAAGTTAGTACGACAACCGGGACTGACTTAAAACGTGTCTAATAATATAAATAGACTTTGGGAAAATTGAGGAATCTATGCTCTCTTTGGTGAAACAGGTGTAATAAGCACTTAGGTATACACCCCTATTTTAAAATGATGGGACTTATTAAAATCAGAATATCTGTAGCAGTAACTGAATCCATATAACCAATAAAAATATCAAAAATGATAGTCGATTACTTATCTTTAAAAAATACTAAATAATTGTCGTATTACCAGACGGCACACTAGCTATCAAGTATTCTGTGACGGCTCGGGTCGATGACCTCGCTCAGCTGTGTATCGCAGCGTTCGCCTGTTGTTCGGTGTAGAATAACAATAAAATTCGGCGGGATTTTGAAAAACTGTGACTTATCATAACTTTTTAAATAAAAGCAAAGGAAAATAACTAATTTCACCCGTTATTGTCACCCGTCGTTTACATTAGCTGTGTGATTAAGTATCTCGAATTCAAAATAGGGGTGTATAATACTTATTATGATTTTTTCTCATACAAAAAGTCGGTCGCCGATTTATTGGTCTTGGGTAGGTTGCCACATTTGGAACTGACATTTCGTTTTTTTCAACCAACAAAAAACATCTGATTTTTTTATCATAAACACCAAAGTCGTCTCCACACCTTCCTATATTCTGTCAAAGTTGAAACGAAGTATGTTTTCTGTTGGAAAAATCTCAATACTAACAAATAATACTTACACATATTTATATATATATATTTATTATGTTCACAATAATGTTCTACTAATGGGACTAACTTAGATGTTACAGTGTAAAAAAATAACTACGTATCTTGCAAGTGTAGTGATTATGGTTATTCATCCTCAATGTACCTACTACGAGTAATATTAGTGAGAGAGACCCGGTCTTTGGTCTATAGGATCTTATAGAACTCCTAGCGATGCCCCGCGGTTTCACCCGTGTAGTTCCCGTTCCTGTAAGAATATGGGGATGAAAAATAGATGTTGGCCGATTCTCAGACCTACTGAATATGCTCACAAAATTTCATGAGAATCGGTCAGGCCGTTTCGGAGGAGTATGGCAACGAAAACTGTGACACGAGAATTTTATACGAGTATATTAGATGTAGTTTTTTATTTAGAAAAACAAAACAAAAATAAAATTTCTTGCTGATTCTCAGTGACCACTTCCACTTGGATCGCTTACATTTTTATTTTATGTATAAAATGGAATATTTAAATTAAATACAATCAGGAATTCGGAAAACAAGATATATTAATGGACAATTATTGTCCATGATAGTTTACATGTACGGGTATGGTCAAAATCGCAATTACATGCAATGAGAGTGCCGATTGATGTCTGCACAATTAGCCCGCAAGCAAAATGGTAAACAAGGAAAATGGATTAAATTAAATTATTTTGGTTGTAAATGATATATGTATTTACGAGTGTGGAGCCTAATATAGAAACACGCTTGTTCGATATGACTACACACAGAAAGCAGAGCTAATAGAAATATCTATTCCTAGACAGGACGTTTCGCCGAAAACCTGATAGAAAACATTGTTCGTAGACAGCTCGGTACAGGAACCACTGTTGACAGAGATCACTGTCCTTAATAGCACTTTTTGCCGTAATCTTTGTTCGTAGATACCACTGTTTCCAGATACCTAAGCATTTACAAGTACATAAATATCTTCTTTACATATTACATGTGTATTACATGAGTGTGCCCGTAGTTTCTGATACCCTATCTAGGGTAGTAAAGACCCCTAAGTTCGAAACTTGTATCTACAAGATGATGAAGTACGTAAAATCATAAAGTATTTATTAAAGCACACAGAAGATATTTATCATTAGAAAATATTAGCAAATTTCAACCATTAGACCGTTGATAAGTTATCAATAAGAACTTACAAGATTTTATGCAACGAATATTCTCATTGAAAAATATTTTTGTTTATTAAAAGTATTGAAAACCTGAAACTAGTTCAAATACGTTTTATAATAGAGCAACAAAATGTTTTTCAGCCGTAAAAATACTGAAAGTATACAAACTTGAAGCTCTTCACATTAGGGTAGGGATGGGAATATATTCTATCGATAAAGATAACATTTTAATACTATTTTGATGGTTAAATTAGCAATCCTCATCATCATCAGCTCATATAATGTCCCCACCGAGGGGCTCGAGCCTACCCTGAATTAGAGTGATAAGGCCTTAGTCAACCACGCTAGACAAGAATTAGCAATCGCTCCAAGTGAAATATTAACATTCCGTCACATGCGGTTTAAATAAAAACCTACCCCAATAAGAAAATCAATTAAAAGATTCGGAAGAAGATATAATTTTTTTGAGACTGGAACTTGGCAATAAGGGAGTGGAACTTGGCAGATAGTGTGAGGAACTTGGCAGTTAGTGTGTGGAACTTGGCAATAAGGGAATGGAACTTGGCAGTAAGGGAGTGGAACTTGGCAGTAAGTGCGTGGAACTTGGCAGTTAGTGTGTGGAACTTGGCAATAAGGGAGTGGAACTTGGCAGTTAGTGTGTGGAATTTGGCAATGAGGGAGTGGAACTTGGCAGTTAGGGTGTGGAACTTGGCAGTTAGGGAGTGGAATATGGCAGTTAGGGTGTGAAACTTGGCAGTTAGGGAGAGGAATTTGGCAATAAGGGAGTGGAACTTGGCAATAAGGGAGTGGAACTTGGCAGTTAGGGTGTGGAACTTGGCAGTTAGGGTGTGGAACTGGCAGTTAAGAAGCGGAACTTGGCAGTTAGGGTGTGAAACTTGGCAGTTAGGGTGTGGAACTTGGCGGTTAGTGTGTGGAACATGGCAATAAGGGAGTGGAACTTGGCAGTTAGTGTGTGGAACTTGGCAGTTAGTGTGTGAAACTTGGCAGTTAGGGAGTGGAACTTGGCAGTTAGTGTGTGGAACTTGGCAATAAGGGAGTGGAACTTGGCAATAAGGGAGTGGAATATGGCAGTTATGGTGTGGAACTTGGCAGTTAGGGAGTGGAACTTGGCAGTTAGGGTGTGAAACTTGGCAGTTACTGTGTGGAACTTGGCAATAAGGGAGTGGAACTTGGCAGTTACTTGTGGAACTTGGCAATAAGGGAGTGGAACTTGGCAGTTAGGCAGTGGAACTTGGCAGTTAGTGTGTGGTACTTGGCAATTAAGGAGTGGAACTTGGCAGTTAGGGTGTGGAACTTGGCAGTTAGGGAATGGAACTTGGCAATTAGGGAGTGGAACTTGGCAATAAGGGAGTGGAACTTGGCAGTTAGGGTGTGGAAGTTGGCAGTTAGGGAGTGGAATATGGCAGTTAGGGTGTGGAACTAGGCAGTTAGGGTGTGGAACTTGACAGTTAGGGAGTGGAACTTGGCAGTTAGGGTGTGGAACTGGCAGTTAAGAAGTGGAACTTGGCAGTTAGTGTGTGGGACTTGGCAGTTAGGGTGTGGAACTTGGCAGTTAGTGTGTGGAACTTGGCAGTTAGTGTGTGTAACTTGGCAGTTAGTGTGTGGAACTTGGCAGTTAGGGTGTGGAACTTGGCAGTTATTGAATGGAACTTGGCAATAAGGGAGTGGAACTTGGCAATAAGGGAGTGGAACTTGGCAGTTAGGGAATGGAACTTGGCAATAAGGGAGTGGAACTTGGCAATAAGGGAGTGGAACTTGGCAATTAGGGTGTGGAACTTTGCAGTTAGGGAGTGGAACTTGGCAGTTAGGGTGTGGAACTTGGCAGTTAGGGAGTGGAATATGGCAGTTAGGGTGTGGAACTTGGCAGTTAGGGAGTGGAACTTGGCAGTTAGGGTGTGGAACTTGGCAGTTAGGGTGTGGAACTTTGCAGTTAGGGAGTGGAACTTGGCAGTTAGGGTGTGGAACTTGGCAGTTAGGGAGTGGAATATGGCAGTTAGGGTGTGGAACTTGGCAGTTAGGGAGTGGAACTTGGCAGTTAGGGTGTGAAACTTGGCAGTTAGTGTGTGGAACTTGGCAATAAGGGAGTGGAACTTCGCAGTTAGGGTGTGGAACTTGGCAGTTAGGGTGTGGAACATGGCAATAAGGGAATGGAACTTGGCAGTTAGGGAGTGGAACTTGGCAGTAAGGGAGTGGAACTTGGCAGTTAGGGAGTGGAACTTGGCAGTTAGGGTGTGGAACTGGCAGTTAAGAAGTGGAACTTGGCAGTTAGTGTGTGGGACATGACAGTTAGGGAATGGAACTTGGCAGTTAGTGTGTGGAACTTGGCAATAAGGGAGTGGAACTTGGCAGTTAGGAAGAGGAATTTGGCAATAAGGGAGTGGAACTTGGCAATAAGGGAGTGGAACTTGGCAGTTAGGGTGTGGAACTGGCAGTTAAGAAGTGGAACTTGGCAATTAGGGAGTGGAACTTGGCAATTAGGGAGTGGAACTTGGCAATAAGGGAGTGGAACTTGGCAGTTAGGGTGTGAAACTTGGCAGTTAGGGTGTGGAACTTGGCAGTTAGTGTGTGGAACTAGGCAGTTAGGGTGTGAAACTTGGCAGTTAGGGAGTGGAATATGGCAGTTAGAGTGTGAAACTTGGCAGTTAGGGAGAGGAATTTGGCAATAAGGGAGTGGAACTTGGCAATTAGGGTGTGGAACTTTGCAGTTAGGGAGTGGAACTTGGCAGTTAGGGTGTGGAACTTGGCAGTTAGGGAGTGGAATATGGCAGTTAGGGTGTGGAACTTGGCAGTTAGGGAGTGGAACTTGGCAGTTAGGGTGTGAAACTTGGCAGTTAGTGTGTGGAACTTGGCAATAAGGGAGTGGAACTTGGCAGTTAATGTGTGGAACTTGGCAGTTAGGAATGGAACTTGGCAGTTAGTGTGAGGAACTTGGCAGTTAGGGTGTGGAACTTGGCAGTTAGTGTGTGGAACTTGGCAATAAGGGAGTGGAACTTGGCAGTTAGGGTGTGGAATTTGGCAATAAGGGAGTGGAACTTGGCAATAAGGGAGTGGAACTTGGCAGTTAGGGTGTGGAACTGGCAGTTAAGAAGTGGAACTTGGCAATTAGGGAGTGGAACTTGGCAATTAGGGAGTGGAACTTGGCAATAAGGGAGTGGAACTTGGCAGTTAGGGTGTGGAACTTGGCAGTTAGTGTGTGGAACTAGGCAGTTAGGGTGTGAAACTTGGCAGTTAGGGAATGGAACTTGGCAGTAAGGGAGTGGAACTTGGCAGTTAGTGTGTGGAAATTGGCAGTTAGTGTGTGGAACTTGGCAATAAGGGAGTTGAACTTGGCAGTTAGTGTGTGGAATTTGGCAATAAGTGAGTGGAACTTGGCAGTTAGGGTGTGGAACTTGGCAGTTAGGGAGTGGAATATGGCAGTTAGGGTGTGAAACTTGGCAGTTAGGGAGAGGAATTTGGCAATAAGGGAGTGGAACTTGGCAGTTAGTGTGTGGAACTTGGCAGTTAGTGTGTGGAACTTGGCAATAAGGGAATGGAACTTGGCAGTAAGGGAGTGGAACTTGGCAGTAAGTGCGTGGAACTTGGCAGTTAGTGTGTGGAACTTGGCAATAAGGGAGTGGAACTTGGCAGTTAGTGTGTGGAATTTGGCAATGAGGGAGTGGAACTTGGCAGTTAGGGTGTGGAACTTGGCAGTTAGGGAGTGGAATATGGCAGTTAGGGTGTGAAACTTGGCAGTTAGGGAGAGGAATTTGGCAATAAGGGAGTGGAACTTGGCAATTAGGGTGTGGAACTTTGCAGTTAGGGAGTGGAACTTGGCAGTTAGGGTGTGGAACTTGGCAGTTAGGGAGTGGAATATGGCAGTTAGGGTGTGGAACTTGGCAGTTAGGGAGTGGAACTTGGCAGTTAGGGTGTGAAACTTGGCAGTTAGTGTGTGGAACTTGGCAACTTGGTAATTGAATTTGTTTGTCAGCAATTTGGGAGAAAGCATATTGTCAAATATAGAAAAACTGATTTAAAATAAATTAATCTATCGATATCGATAAAAGTTACTTAACACAACTTTACCCCATCACTAAATCAGAGCCACTCAAAAAGCATGTGCGAAACGAAATTCCTATTCACGAAAATATTAATATTTTTTTTATTATTTTTTTAGTTCGCACATTGCACAAATAGAGAATATTTCGCTCAGTTCAAATTAATAAAAAGGGATTTCAATTTTAATATTTTTTGATCAAAACTTTTGCTTACTTTAAGTAAAATATGAGTTTTTTGTGTATGTGTGTTTATAGTTTGTGTTTATATTATATTCTATTTTTACCTACTTATACCTATTTACTAATATTTTAAAACTTAAGTAGACGTTAAGGCCGCGTGTCCAAAATTTCTTGCCGTGGACCGGGGCGGCCTGAGGTGGTCACGGCTGTCGTACTAACATCATCGACAGTCGTTACGGGCAGTTAGAGCACACAAAAGTCTCATTTAGTTTAACCAAAAAATGTCGTATAGCCCTCTGGGTTGTGAAGGTCTGATGGCAGTCGCTCCACGTACAATACTGACATTCCGCCAAATCTGGTTAAACTGAAAACCGACCCCAATTAGATATGGGATAAAGGGACGAAATAAGAAAATTGACGTTTTTCAAGCTTATGTCAAAAAATATGAATGAAATCAATCTTTAATCTCAATCGTACGGATTAGGTTTGAATATTAATATTAGACGTTTGTAAATGTTTGGTCTCATAGAACCAAACAAAATTCTTCTTTAGAAAAAACTTTTTAAAAACAAGCTTTTATTGCATTGTCATGGGACTTACATAAGTATGCCAAACAGCTCAATCGGATAACCAGAAGTGGTCGGAAAATGTCTTGCAAGATTTGATTACAGACAACGGGACAGGTCACACTTAAAAGTTTGTAAAAACAGGATACATTTTATCCCAAAATTCCCACAGTATTAACAAAACGCAGGTAAAACCAAGCAGTGATACTAGTAATAAACATTTTTAGAATAAACACAGCTCAGTCCATTGTTACAGAAGTATCATTGAAATGTTTTTTTTCCAGAAACTTCGCAATCAAATTGTTTGTCGACAGAGATCAAAATGTGCATTTTCAATAATGCGCGGATCATGAACCGTATAAGGATATGTTACAGATACATTTTGGAATTGGGCAGTTTTAAATATGGATATTTTTGTATGACAATTTTATCTTCTTATTTTACTTAGATGTTTTAAATTATTCAACGGATTTTAATACAGTTCAGCATAGATTGATTTATGTTGAAGGTTTGTAGGTATATTACTGCGGGTATAAAACATTACATACTTAATAATGTTTTTGTTCGAGTACTTATCTTTACTTAAATACTAGTAAATGTTTTGTAATATCGTTCACAAACAAACGAAATAAGATTATCCATGATTACGTCATTAATGGTCAGACTGTATGTCGGTCTTCCGTAGCTAAAGACTTGGGTATTCTTTTTGACGATAGGTTAACATTCAGACCACATTATGCTAATATCACCGCCAAAGCAATCAAACTGTTAGGCTTTGTACTGAGGTCAACCAAGGGTTTTAAGAAACCAGCTGCTCTGATCTACTTATTTAACTCTATTGTGAGGAGTGTGCTCGAATATGGTCACCATTTTACAGCGTTCATATTGAGACCATTGAGAAAGTTCAGAAGAAATTTCTCCGAAATCTTTGCTATCGGTTACAGCCTGGTCGCTCCAACCTTCATCTTAACTACGACAAACGACTAGCTAATTTCCATCTCCAATCATTACAAGATCGCCGTGTATATTTTGATCTCATTTATTTCTACAAATTATTGCATTCCTTAATTGACTCCCCTGAACTTCTGTCCCAATTTTCTTTTAATATTAAATTCAGTGCTCGCAGATCCAACTCCACAAATGTTTTTATTTTAGATATCTCAAAAAATAATATATCCTATTATAATCCCTTGGTACGAATGGCAAGAACTTATTGTGAAATGTCAATAAAACATCGAGATTTCGATATTTTTAGATTTAAATTACCTAAATTCAGAGCAATGGTAAAATATATCCTCCATGATACATCCTCCGGGTGTCTCAGTATTCAGGATTAGTGTTTATGTAATATGTATTTCTTTTTAAATAGCCGTCACAATTGATCACGGGCAAACCATATGTTAATTAAAAATTGTTTCTTTGTATGAACACATAGTCTGAGGTGTAACTTAGTTTTAATCTTATTATATTTTTTTTTGTATTTGTTAGCATAAGTTGCAACTTGTTTTGTGTCTCAATAAATAAATAAATAAATTACACTACAAAGATAGTAGACAACACAGTCGCTTTCTCTGTCCCTATGTATGCTTAGATCTTTAAAACAACGCAACGGATTTTGATGCGGTTTGTTTTAATAGATAGAGTGATTCAGTGGGAAGGTTTTTAGCATAAGTTTATCTCCATATTCCTACGGGAATGGAAACTACGCGGGTGAAACCGCGGGGCGCCGCTGGTATAATTTATTATACTCGCTTTCCTAGTAAGTGATTCACAATTAAGCCAAGGAGTATATTTCAGAAACTACTCAATCGATTAAGATGTAACTCACACAACGCCCTAAGTCAGACTACCCAAACCAACTGAAAATTTTGCAATTCTGACAATATGCATACAGGTCACATAAAATCCTTTTTAGAATTGGTTAAAAAGAACGCACATTTTTTTTAACTTTCATCTATGTAGGTACTGCATGAAACACTTTACATTTTTTTTAAGATTCATCAACTGACCATGGTTTTCCAAGAATCCTTATACTCCACTAAAGTTTAAATCCTCATACAATCGATCTCGATTTTACTCCTTATACAATTACTAGCTGTATCTCGCGGTTTTACCCACGTAGTTCCCGATCCCGTGGGAATGTGGGGATAAAATTATGCTAAAAACTTTCCCACTGAATCACTCTATTTATTAAAACAAACCGCATCAAAATCTGTTGCGTAGTTTTAAAGATCTAAGCATACATAAGGACAGAGAAAGCGACTTTGTTTTATACCGTGGGTGAGTCACACATGAAAATCGTTTTTTATGGAGTAAACTCAAATGACGTTGAATCCATCCTAGAAACTTCCCAACAAGTCTGACTCCCCCACATTACCTGTAACAGTGATATTCCCTTACAAATCCAGACTTATTGCGGGCGGAGTGGCAAGTGGCGGGAATCATCCGAGTTGCATTTGTACCTCTACGTATAGGTATAGAGAGGGTGTTACCACCTTTGAGAAAATGTATGCTGTGTGGCGGGGTTTAACCTGTGTCAGCTTTGTGATCTTAATTGTTATAGCGTGATGATGATGATGATGATGTAAAGCCAGTAGAGATGAACTCGTTAGATATCTTGTTATCAAGAAACACAAAATATATTTTCACTTAGAATCGAATCGGTAGTTAAGCGCCGAGACAAACGCGTTCAACCAAACATTTTTTTTTTAAATGTAAAACAAAGTACAACACGACAAAAATCCGTTTAAGTGTTCGTGTAAATCAAAGATATTAATACATTTTTCAGTCTTCATAATATTGAGTACACGAGTAGATAACAGATATATAATATTGAATATTCAAATAATTATTTTTTTTAAAACATGCCTAAGTAATTCTTCGCCTTAATGAATGAAATGAATTTGAATTTGAGTGAGACAAAAATGTTTAAATTATTTTTATGATGTAAGAATGACCTATGTTTCAAAAACAATTAAATAAAAAATTTAGAACACCCAAGACAATTACTTTCAAACCCCCATAACTTTTAAACGGGTCAACCGATTTTCATCAAACATGTCTAAGAACACTCGCACGTAAGTTCCCTTTAATACAAAAACTAAATTGAAATCGGTTCATCCGTTCGGGAGCTATGATGCCACAGACAGACAGATACACTCAGACACGTCAAACTTATAACACCCTCTTTTTGCCTCGAGGGTTAATAAAATAAATTAGGTATGTTGTTAAATAAAATGATAAACATACTACCTAAAACATTTTTAAATCCAATAGGTGGTAATACCATCTCTGTACGTATACCGTGTAGTAATAATTTGGGATTAAAATATGCACCATCGGTGGAGTCAGGTTTCTTTCAGCGGGCAGAGCCTTCGCGGGCCGCGACATACACACGGACTGAAACACTTTACTGGATGTGGCGGATTTTTGACAATAAAAGGAATATACTATGTAAAATTCTTACTAATATTATAAATGCGAAAGTTACTCTGTCTGTCTGTTCACGGCTAAACTACTGAACCGATTGACTTGAAATTTGGTGGCTTATGGTCCGGGAGTTGACATAATGTTTAATCCCGAAATTCCCACTGAATCTTAAACTATGCGGGTAAAACTGCCAGGCACAGCTAGTTTCATTTATATCTATCGGTTCAGTTGTTTCGGAGCCTATTCGTAGACAAACAAACAAATTTTTCCTCTTTATATTATCAGTGATGGTTCCAAATCTTTGATTTATACTTTGTAAAGAAAAAAATATTTATATATTTATAAAAAAATATTTATATAACAAGAATTATACTTACTTACTTTTACTTAACTTAAATAAAAGCAGTCGTATCTAGCCTAATGTATATCTATGTATATTTTCACCGACCTAAGTAGGTAGGTAGTACTGAATGGGCTGAATTCCTTTTCATTAGAATTAGAGTATTAAAACAATGTGTTTAGTCTTTATTGTATAACTTATATACAGACAGAGTAATATTTTAAAAACCAGCTTTATATGAACTTTGATAAGTAAAGGATTATGTATGTATTAGAGGTCAAGATATATTTGTTTGAGGATGAAAGTAATGTTTTTATAATTTGTTGTTTTAGCTTATTTTAGTTAAGAAATGTAATTGTTAATTTGTTAGTACGTATATGTTTAGTACTTAAAGCCCGTGGTTTTGCTCCCGATAAAATATATTTTATTTGCTTAAAATAATTTATTGAACTTATAGCGATTCTAACAAAAATAAGATTTTTTTAATTTTCGAAAATGTCTGATCCGTTTTTAGTGATTTTTCACATTTATTTTTTTGTAAGATATGTTTATGTAGAATTTTTTTGAAAGTGACATCTATTGAAATTAGTTGGAACTATTTCCAAACATAATTTTGTTGTTGTAATAGTTTTACTACCTGCCACTAGATGGCAGTAGCTATAAAATGCATCATCATTTTAAAATATCTTAAGCGATTAAAAAATGTACTTGTAATGTAAAATATGCTAATTAAAAAAATAAGAAAATAATATAATCGATTTTTATCAACAAGAAATTAGAAAATTATTAAAAAATGAAGATATGAAGTCAAAGAAACTAATTTAGTTCTGCCACTCGCCACCAGAGGCGCTGTTTATAATGGTGATGGAAATTCCATAGCATTACAAAATAGATAACTGTTTATAATTCTATAGAACTAATTACAGATACTTTATTAGTTATGGTACCTTTCTGTAGATAAATCGTCTATGATATATCTTAACTAAGTACTCTTATATGAATAATTACATAAAAACTTTTAGACGAAATAAATTCACAGTTTTTATTAATGTTTTTTATATATCTGACGTTTTTATTCAATCTTTTGTAAGTCAGTATTATAAAACTACTTATAGCTTAGAAATTTGGGATGAAATATAGCCTATATCCTACACCGGGATACAATAGGTATATCTTAAAGGCAGTTATATTTTTTTGTTTTTTTTTTTGACGTTTCTATTCAATCTTCAGCAAAGGTGGAACCAATTAAAATTTCGGGATGAAAAGTAGGTCTATATCCTTAACTGGGATACAATATATCTCAAAATAAAATCGATTTAATCCCGTTAAACTAATTATCCATAAAAAGTTTACAAATCATGACGTATGTTCGTTTAATTACTCGCTCCTACTACTTATTAATTATTCTGTGGTTTAATTATAAAAATGAATGAATTAGAAAAAAAAACATAAAAACTAAAATTTCCATAAGTACACAGTACATTGAACTTTAGCTCTAAACAAATAGAGTTTGTTTATCATTGGCACAACGAGTTTAACTGGACTCTTTGCAATCCATTGACTTTTAAACAAAAAAATATTTGAAATCGTTCATTAACACTTTTATTATAAATAGAAAACAATTTATGAATAATTAGCCGTGTCCCGCGGTTTTACCCGCATTGTTCCCGATCCCGTGGGAATTTCGGGATAAAACCTAGCCTATGTCTTTCCCCGGACCATAAACTACCCCTGTATCAAATTTCAAGTCAATCGGTCCAGCCCCCTAGCATGATTGTGCATGATAAAATATATCGGCGACACGAATTATGGCGTGCTACGATATGATAAAATTAAATATGGCGGCTATATTTATTATATTTTGACAGTTGGATATCGATAAATCGCTATATCATATCGCATTTTCGAAGTCATGCTAGCCCGGCTGTAGTTGATGCGTGATAAAGTTCCCTATATATTTATAGGGATATAGAAAACATTTTATGAATAATTAGCCGTGTCCCGCAGATTTACCCGCGTGGAACCATATCCCGTGGGATTTTTAGGATTAAAAGTATCCTATGTGTTATTTCCAGTTATAAGCGACATCTGTACCAAATTTCATATAAATCGCTCCAACCGTTTAGACGTGAAGAAGTAACAAACACACACACTTACACACAAACTTTCCCCTTTATAATATTAGTATGATAAATCAGCGATTACAGAAAGGATATTGAAATCAGCCAGTCCCCGATAAGTAGAACACTACTTCACAACACAAGGCAATAGGTCATTGTTTTGGTTAAACCATAGAATAAGGATCACGACCAAGTTTCTCTCTGGTTTCTGGGTTCACGCAAAAACTACTGAATGGATTTTAATGAAATTTGGTACAGATGTTCCTCATACCTAGGAATAACACATAGGCTTTTTATCACAAAATTCCCACGGGATAAGGTACCACGCGGGTAAAACCACGGGGCACAGCTAGTATACTTATGAATTTTATATTTGCAGATTTACAAATTTGCTTTTACAATAGTAGACTATTTCATTTTGCCATAAACGTCAAGATGGCGGGATCACTCTTTGTTTTAAACATACTTTATTATCGCTATATTCAGCACACCTTTTGTTTCCTTTTTATTTGGTGTTTATTTATTGTTTGTTTCCTTTTTATTTGGTGTCTGAATAAATGTTTTCTTTCTTTCTTTCTTTTCTTTCTTTCTATATAGTACTCATTTGGTACCATTTGATACCTAGCATCTTAGATTTTGTACCTGCTTAGGTTAAGCAACAATGTAAGTTAAAGTTGATCCCGCCACTATGATGCGTCATGATGGCGGGATAATAGCGGGAGTGATCCGCCATCTTGACGTTTATATTTTGCCGCCTCCGCTGACCTTAGACAATCTAAGCTGTCATTTTTGACAGCCTTGATTCAAAATTTGATACATTTCTCATTTCTCTTATCTCCTTTGCTTACTGGTAAAACCTATCTAAATAATGACCTCGATTGAACTTACCTTAAAAATACCTAACATTAAAACAAATCCAAATTCACAGTTAAATTCCATTAAAAAATAAATTTAAAATTAAAATAACTAGTAATTTCATATTTACTTAACTACGAGTTGTCCAGTTCAAGTGAAGTCAAGTGGTTTTACTAGTGCAAACAAACCAACATGAGTTGAGATGAACTCGGTGTGGCGCAACTGACGGAGAAAGAATTGTAGGCGGAGAGCCGGGCGATGGTTTGATGGGGTTATCACTACATAATATAAAACAAAGTCGCTTCTCGCTGTCTGTCCCTATGTATGCTTAAATCTTTAAAACTGTGAAAGCTTGTCATAGGCAATTTATGTTATTTTATCCTACTAATATTATAAAGCCGAATGTTTGTATGTGTGGATGTATGGATGTTTGTTCCTCATACATAGGAATAACACATAGGATACTTTTTATCCCAAAATTCCCACGGGATAAGGTTCCACGCGGGTAAAACCGCGGGGCACAGCTAGTATAACCATATTTTATTATTAGTCCGTAAGCTTTCTTAAATGAAATAAATAAATAAAACTACGCAACGGATTTAGAAACGGTTTTTTAATAGATAGAGTGATTCAAGAGGAAGGTTTTTGGTATAATTTTATCCATGCACTGAAACCGCGGGGCACCGCTAATTATCTTATAAACTAATATAAATTCCAAATATTAAAAGGGTTCCAACTAAGCATAATGCCAGTTGGAACAACTGACGCTGGTCTTCCGTTGGAACCGATACTTGAAAATAGACAGTTTTGAAGGTCAGCATCATATTTTATTCTTTTATAAAAAAAAACACTTGTTTGTAAATATCTTTTCTATAATTATGCTCAGTTTCACTCGCGTTAATTATTGCTGCCACGCTGCGTAATGATATCTCTTACTTTGTAATAATACCCAACCGAACTAAATAATTTGTGCCGTTTTGTTGTAATTGTATATCTTTTTAAACAGTAAATAAATAATTAATAAAAAACATTAAATTTAAAATTTAAAAAACCCCAACACAATTACTTTCAAACCCCCATAACTTTTAAAAGGGACAACCGATTTTCATCAAACATGTCTAAGAACACTCGCACGTTAGTCCCCTTTGATACAAAAAAACTAAATTGGAATAGGTTCATCCGTTCGGGAGCTATGATGCCACAGACAGACAGATACACACACACACTTTTTGCGTCGGGGGTTAAAAAGGTAAATGATTTAAAATGGTATTCGTGTGGACGGTAATAGAAACCAATGTTCCCCATTTTTGTCACATTTTTTCCCAATCGCAAAAAGCTTTTGACCAAATCTTTTAAGTCAAGAAACACATAAGTAGGAATGTCAAGTTCCGTTGGGATCGGTTAAAAATATAATCTACCTACATATCTATTAGTCAAGACATATCGCTGAATTTAGAACTATTTATAACTAGCCCCCCGGTTTCTCTCGCGTGGCTCCCGTTTCCGTGGGAATTTCGGGATAAAAAGTCCTATGTCCTTTTCCTGGTGCTTATCTACCTCCCTACCAATTTTCAGCCAAATCAGTTCGGCCGTTCTTGAGTTATAAATAGTGTAACTAACACGACTTTCTTTTAAATACATATATTAGATTAGATAAAGTAATGTTTAATATATAAGAATATGTCTAATTATAAATAATTGTTTCTTCTTTCTTTCTTTCTTGTTCAGATTATTGACGCTTCGCTCGATCGATCATACCAACGTTTCTCCCTCGGTGTCCGGTACTATAATAGAGTTACGCGCGGTCATTGCCAAGGTGGTCAGTATATAAGGTGCCTAGTTATGTAATTATGGTATTTACGGGAACACCGCACGGACAGACGCATGTGAGTACCACATTATATATCTATAAATATACTAGTGGTTTAAAATCGCTATTATAGGGCACCTAATTTAGGGATTATTTTATTATTCATTAAATATTATAATAAATTCGGTCATAACTTTACTTAGGTAATTGAAATTAATAATTTCAACATTAGGTGTGCTCTGTGCTATTTTCGATCAATGTATAGATAGTTTTAATTCAGCCATAATTTAATTATTTTTTATGTTTTATCATTGTTTTTATAATATTGCTCTTTCTATTTTTGCAAATTGCATTAAAATCCGTTACGTAGTTTAAAACAAAAGCTCACAAACCCACATACTTACTCGTATCATACTTTAGGACATACATAAGTACTTATTTTTAAAATCATTCATCCATTTTTTACCTAAAAGAAGAATATCAAAGAGACTTAAATGTTGATTACGCGTGAAACCCCGCGGTTTTACCCGCGTGGACCTTATCTCATGGTAATTTTGGGATAAAAAGATAGATCCTATGTGATATTCCTAGGTATGAGGAACATCTGTACCAAATTTCATTAAAATCCATTCAGTAGTTTTTGCGTGAAAGAGGAACAAACATCCACACTCACAAACAGTAAATTCTAATTTTACATAAGGGAAGAAGACCCTTCTTTCCGTAAAACTTTGTTACTTAGGTAACTACCGATTGTTTTAAAAATCATACTTTTTAATTCATCATCATCAGTTCGTGTGCCTACCCTGAATTATGGTGAGTGATCAGACCTCATCACCCATCCCTTAATTCTGACGTTTTAATTCTGTTTTTACTTTTTAGCGACCACTCCTAACTTTTTCTGATATTTTATGTCTTTGCCAAAAATTTTAAGTAGGTATCTATTTATAGAGGATAAGTAATAAGTTGGATAAATATAATTCTTCTAACAGAGCCAACTCAACCGTTATATTTTCCCTCTAAAATTCTGTAACAGGGGAGTCAGTTCTCCATTTAAATGTATTCCCGTCTTTTCTCCCTGGATAATGGCTCTAGAGCAAATTTTCATACAGTCTGGGCCTGCTCTAGCCATACATGTAACTCTTTTAATTTTTGTTTTGTATGGAGAACTGCTTCTAAAGTCTTAAGACTAGAATCTTTGAGTATAGAGTCACAATCTTCTCTGTGCCGCTGACAGCGTCGCTGTAATCGCATCTTTTGGTTGTCAGTTTATTGAAAATGTATCCAAATTACATTAGAGTCACAATGACAATAGGAGCTTCCAATTTCGGCCGCCGGAACAGAAAATATTGTGATTCTATATCTCTGAGATTACAAAACACATAACACATTAAATTAAAAATTTAAAAAACCCCCAACACAATTACTTTCAAACCCCCATAACTTTCAAACGGGTCAACCGATTTATAAAAACACTCGCACGTAAGTCCCCTTTAATACAAAAAACTAAATTAAAATCGGTTCGTCCGTTAGGGAGCTATGATGCCACAGACAGACAGATACACACACACACACACACACAGACACGTCAAACTTATAACACCCCTCTTTTTGCGTCGGGGGTTAAAAAGTACCTAAATATTTACAAGTACTCATAGTTATCAGTAAATATCGTTTTTAACACATCAATAAAACTAGTTAAGTGTACTCTCTTGATTGAGATTTAACAGTTAAATTAAACCGGTTGCACTTGAACTTAGATAGCTAATAACGGTAAGCATTTGGAATACTTCGGAAGTTTCGTAATAAACAACATACACACATACCTACATACTTATACTCTTTTATTAGTAGGAATAACAACGGTACCGTTAAAATACTTTCATAAAAATAAGTATTCTTAAAAATTATAAAGAAAAATCTTGAACTAAAAGTATCTTGCGGATAACATACCATAATCATTCCCTCCATCATCTCATTGCACTAACTGACCCCTAACTAAGTTCGTAACTTGTATCTAGGGTATCAGAAACTACGTAAACTAAACTACTATTATCTTGAGGATGTACCTAAAATTAAGTTCTTCAATATTTTAACACTTAGCTTGTTTATTTAGTTATTTTTTAACTTTTAACGCATACTAAAGCGCTTAAAAAACATGGTATGGTAGTCCAAATAAGAATTTTATAGGAAACTAGCTGCGCCCCGCGGTTTCACACGCGTAGTTCCCGTTCCCGTGGGAATTTCGGGATGAAAAATAGATGTTGGCCGATTCTCAGACCTACTGAATATGCTCACAAAATTTCATGAGAATCGGTCAAGCCGTTTCGGAGGAGTATGGCAACAAAAACTGTGACACGAGAATTTTATATATTAGATATATTTAAGTACGTATAACCTAGATCTATTAGTTTTTAAAATAGTCATCCAATTTTATAATTTAGACCATAGACGACTTGAGAAATTAAATTAGTTATTGACGATTATTGGAAAAGCTTTTACTAAAATATTGTACCTACGTAAAAAACTTACGACTCTTTGTTAAACGTAGCGGTTTTGATAATTAAACTCAACTCTGACTGACGGACAATACAAGGTTTAACTAAAGTTAAAAACGGTTATTTTCATGCGGTTTTGAATTTATATACTAGCTGTTCCTCACGGCTTTACGTGCGTTATCTCCACTCCTATTGGACGTAGCGCGATGTTATATAGCCTATAGCCTTCCTCGATAAATGGGCTATCTAACACTGAAAGATTTTTTTCTGTTTGAACCAGTAGAACCTGAAATAAGCGCGTTTATCTAAAAATGTCTTCAGCTTCATAATATTAGTTTACCTTCCTAGATATAAGTACGAACACCCAAATCAAAACATTTGTGCGTCACATATATTTACCTTGCGCGGGAATCAAACCCACACAAACACAACCCTTTGTATATCAGTTAGATACCACTCTCCAATTTTAAGTCGTGATTACGCACGGGATTCGAACCCGCAATCCTATTGCAGTTTTGCACCCTTTTTCCCATTTTAATTTGTTAATAATATTAATTTATAATGAGATGTTGTAGCGAATGATTATGTTATGTTACGTTATTTCCTTTAAATGCAAACTGTATCCTATTATAACTAATTTCTTGTAATATTATTCATTTTCAAATCGTGTTTTTTATATTATTTATTCCATCTTTATGTACTTATATGTAATTTCCTCTATTAAGCTGTCTATGTGAGGAAAACATCCCATCATTATAACGTAAGACTGCGAGCAATTCCACAGTATGTAATTATAGTGCATCTAATAGTTTTTAGGGTTCCGTACCCAAAGGGTTAAAACGGAACCCTATTACTGAGACTTCGCTGTCCGTCTGTCACCAGGCTGTATCTCAAGAACGGTGATAGCTAGACAGTTGACATTTTCAGATGATGTATTTCTATTGCCGCTATAACAACAAATACTAAAAACAATAGTTATTTATGGTACAGGCGAGGTAAGTTGGTGATTACTTCCGAGGCGCTATTGAGGCCCGAGTCGTCACGCGAGGGTCTGAAGATAGCCGAGGATAGTAATCATCAATACACGCGTGTACCATACAACGTTTTTCAACACACTAGCGAAGAAATTCATAATAAAATATCATTTTTCGCTAATAAATAAACAGTTTTTCTATTCGCGCGCATCCAACACAACAATGGTGATCGGCCAAAGACTAAAAGAATATACCTACTTATACAAAAAAAATCGAATGAATGAATGAATGGAATTGACCATAGACCTACCAAAAGTAAGGAAATATAGTTGAAGTTTGTTTTTAAAATGTATGGACACAATTTTTTTGGTATTGAAACTTTTTTTAAAACAAAGCAATTTAAAAAAACAATCTATAACTCACTAGTGAATAAAACGTGTCATTATTCAACTGTTTTTGCACAAATAAGAGCCCCTTTATGAGCAAGTGTGTTGAAAAATAAATATTTAAGGGGGGCTCCCGTACAACACGTTTTTGTCGTTTTTGGTACGGAACCCTTGGTGCGCGAGTCCGACTCGCGCTTGGCCAGTGTTATTTTATTTAAAGACGCTTTTTATTTAAATGGGTTTATGCATTTATTTCTATCTGCAGTAAAAGCATTAATGGATGTATGTAACACTTGCATCGTAATTTGAAAGTAACGGGTTCCAATCCGGAGATGAGTTGTTTAGAGTTGATGTTGGACTAGCTTCTGTCTCATGGTTTGACTGATTTTTTCTTATGTCTTTGTTATTGGATGCACCTAACATTAATTGCGGGTTCGATTCCCGTGCGGGGTGAGTATTTGTGTGAACCACAAATGTTTGTCTCGGTCTGGGTGTGTGTGTGAATGAGTGTGTGCGTAGTTTCTGATACCTTAGATACAAGTTACGGACTTAGTTAGGGGTCAGTTACTGTAATGAGATGATGGAGGGAATGATTATGTTATGTTAATTAACTTATCTTTGTGTCTTTCAGCGAATAGTCTAGTTCTTTGAGCTGTGTGTTTATAGATCAGGGGTCGAGTCTGCAATTTGACATGATTTGATCAAACAATATGTTGATATTGAGGCACCATAACGAGAGTGAGATGGTATTCTGCTAAAATTTATTCATATGGCTATGGTGTCTCAGTGGTCTATGTTGCATATCAAAATTCAAATATTTTTTTGTCAAATAAACGTCAGAATACTGTTTCCATGACAACCATCTAAGTTTTTTGGACCCATTGAGTCAGCGGAGTAGTTGTCACTAAGAGAATACCAAAATGACAACAAATGACAGAAAAACGGCCATAATGTTGATATTAAAACACATTTGAGTAGCATTATCACAGCTTAATAGTTTAGAGAATCAAGGCCCAGGGAGTCCGCAATTTGACATAATTTGATCAGACAATATGTTAATATTGAGGCACCATAACGAGAGTGTCAGTTTGGATATTGGGAAAAACGTCCCAAGTGCTGTAGCACTTAGTGTGGTACATCATTCGATAGGTATCGTTAAGAGGAATAAATGATTCTACGGGAGTGAAGCCGAATTCCCCGGCAGAAAAAAGTTACAGCCTGTTACAGCCATTTAAAAAAAATTATGCCTAAAATGTTTTTAGACTTTAGATCCCTGTGGATTTATCGATTGGTGAGACAATATAGCCCCCCTAGCATGACTGTGCGTGATAAATGATATAGACACCACGAAATAATATCGATTTCGCGAGCATGACCAAATGTCATAAAATTTATTACGTGGTAAAATTAAATATGGCGGATATTTTCTTCTTATTTTGATCTTGATATATTGCTTTATCTATCGCGTTTTCGATGTCATGCTAGCCCGGTAGATAAGTCAGTTTTTATCTTTGTTTTAAATCCTTCCTCAGTATTCTTCGTTATTAAAAGAACGCCTTATTCCATACTTCAAAACCGGTTCAAAACATGCGTGTTCATTACACTCATTGATTGATTAGCCTCTAATAATAAATATGTCTAACGGGCGTCTGTCAATCAGCGTTTAGGTGCAAACTAATTACGTTTTATTACACAAGTACCGATAATGTTGGATTAATGTGTTTCTGTGAACAGTTATACTGAGCCTGTTTGTGGTTCTTAGTTTGAAGTTCGACCTCTTTTGATCATAATAATCGCTTTTGTAACTCATGGTATTTTTTAAGTACTTATTGTTTTCAAGTCGATGATGATTGACGACCTCGATTACAGAGTGGTCACCATGCCGGACTACCATCTGTAAGGTTGCGGGTTCGATACCCGTGCGGGGTGAATATTTGTGGTTCACCAAATGTTTGTCTCGGTCTGGGTGTGTGTGTGTGAATGAGTGTGTGCGTAGTTTCTGATAAAGTTCGAAGAGAGAAGATCTGAAGTTTCGAACTTAGTTAGGAGTCAGTTACTATAATGAGATGATGTAGTGAATGATTATGTAAGTACAATAGTTATTTATGGTACAAGCGAGGTAAGTTGGCGATTACATCCGAGGCGCTATTGAGGCCCGAGCCGTCAGGCGAGGGTCAGAAGATAGCCGAGGATAGTAATCATCAATACACGCGAGTACCATACAACGTTTTTCAACACACTTGCGAAGAAATTCATAATACTATATCATTTTTCGCTAATAAATAAACAGTTTTTCTATTCGTGCGCATCCAACACAACAATGGTGATCGGCCAAAGACTAAAAGAATATACTTATTAAAAAAAATCGAATGAATGAATGAATGGAATCGACCATAGACCTACCAAAAGTAAGGCAACATAGTTGAAGTTTGTTTTTAAAATGTATGGACACAATTTTTTTGGTGTCGAAACTTTTTTAAAAACAAAGCAATTAAAAAAAACAATCTATAACTCACTAGTGAATAAAACGTGTCATTATTCAACTGTTTTTGCACAAATAAGAGCCCCTTTATGAGCAAGTGTGTTGAAAATTTATTTATTCAATGGTTAAAAATATTGATTTATGAGTTGTTATTTGATTGGTCATTGATTAATAAGTAGTTGCGCCCCGCGGTTTTGCTTGTGCTACTCGTATTCACGCTGGTCCGCGTTATACAAAGTCTTCTTCTTGGATAATAATTCTTAGGGAGAATATTTTCGTCCTTATAAAAATAAAAGTTTAGTAATATTTTTTACTATAAAGTACCTAATGTACCAAAACTTTATTGAAGAAAACTTTCTTATTTTATAGATAATAATCAATTGAAACACACCCAAAACACAAGGCAGTTACAATAATTTATATTTCTTGTTTCAGTCTGCCAGTGGACACAAGATGGCGCTGAATTTAAGTTGGATAGTTCTACTACTCGCCGCTATACAATATGGCGCTGCCAACGAATTGCATAGAAGTAAGTTTCTTTTTATATCTTCACGAAACTTTTTTATGATGGGTTTTTGTGAAATTATTGATCACAAATTTGTTCATATTCTTGCACCACTTTATTTGTGTACTTCAATAGATAAAGAAGCCTTAATAAGGCTAATAAAGTCATTTTTCAACACACTTGCTCATAAAGGGGCTCTTATTGGTGCAAAAACAATTGAATAATGACACGTTTTATTCACTAGTGAGTTATAGATTGTTTTTTTAAATTGCTTTCATTTTAAAAAAGTTTCGATACCAAATAAATTGTGTCCATACATTTTAAAAACAAACTTCAACTTTGTTTCCTTACTTTTGGTAGGTCTATGGTCGATTCCATTCATTCATTCATTCGATTTTTTTTAATAAGTATATTCATTTAGTCTTTGGCCGATCACCATTGTTGTGTTGGATGCGCGCGAATAGAAAAACTGTTTATTTATTAGCGAAAAATGATAATTTCTTCGCAAATGTGTTGAAAAATATATGTATGGTACACGCGTGTATTGATGATTACTATCCTCGTCTATCTTCAGACCCTCGCCTGACGGCTCAGGCCTCAATAGCGCCTCGGAAGTAATCACCAACTTACCTCGCTTGTACCATAAATAACTATTACTAACACAAACTACTAAAATATTTATGTTACGAATGATTTTTTTATTGTTTTTACTAAGTAAAAGAATACAAAATGAAATAACGACCATTAACAATCATTTTAGTAGTATATTTTTATTGTAATACATTAATATTTACATATAAGAAATCAAAAGACCTTTACCCAAGAGTATCTCAAATCATTTCAACACCAACCACATTTTATATCAATAAAAATAAGGTGCCATCTTCCCAGCTCTGCGGCAGGCTCCCGGCTCCATCTTCACGGTGGGTAACGGCGAACAGTGTCTGGGCAGTGACCGGTCTACTGGGGGAGTGTGTCTGTCGAGGAACCAGTGCAACACCCAGGGCGGGAAGGCCATTGGATTCTGTGGGGTGTTCGCTACCTGTTGTGCTAGTGAGTATGATGTTATTATATGTATATCCTTATTAAACGAAACGTACGACATTATGGGCCGATTTTTCCATCGCCAGATAACTTTTATTCGACGAATAAAATTGACGTTTGACAGATTTTGTATGAAATAACTGTCAAAATTTCAAAGTCATTCGTCGAATAAAGTTATCTGGCGATGGAAATATCAGCCCTATGTTTAATTAAATGAAAATAATGGAGGACCCCATAACAACCCCGGGGTCCTTCATTTGTGGAAAATGTGGTCGCGGCTGTCTCTCCCACATAGGACTTTTCAGTCATGAACAGAAATGTTCTATCACGAATTGTTCAATCACCTGACGCTACCTAAATCATCTTATGTAGATGTAGAAGCCTATGATAATGAAATGAAAATAACGGGATGTTCGTACGTACTTATTTAAGTCGAATCCCTCGACTAGTTTCAGCCACGTCCGGTGGCCATCGAGGGATTCGACTTAAATAAGTATGTAGGATCATCTCGTTATTTTCATTTAATTATTCTATATCCTTACGAAGTATGGTCCAGCATCAGACCCTTGGTTGTCAATACCAAAGTGAGCGTTACCAAATGGTACCTTTTATATGATGCTGACTGTACATAAGTATTAAGTTTTTTTATTATAAAGTAAGGTACTCTCAGACTTAAAATGCTGAATAATTGAATGAAGATCATTTTTATTATGAAAATTATAAATAATACATCCCAAAATTATCATGGGATCGCTAAAAATTTAACTATATAGGTAAAACCACAAAATACAGCCCTTAAATATACAAACTAAATACAAAATCAGCGAAGGAAACAAATAAACCGCAAAAATCTATGTTAATACATGTTTACGATATCAGAAACTAGATGGCGCTATTCGTAATTTACAGTGAACGCGTGTGACGTCAGAACTAACACCAAAGTAGCAGTATTCATCAACCCACCGCTGAACAAGGAATCTTCAGGTCTAGAATGTTCTTACAACGTCGAAATAAACAATAACAACGTCTGTCAGATGAGAATCGATTTTGAAACCTTCAATCTCGCTCCGCCTACTACGGTGAGTTTAGTTCTGCTATTCAACGATAGATGGCGCTGTTATAAATATTTTAAGTAATGTGTAATTTACTGACTTCAAAAAAGGAAGAGATGCTGTATTCATTTGAATTACTCGTATGTTAAATGACGAAGATAACAGTTAACGCTTCGTCATTTCAGAACCGATTTTTGTGAAAATCATCCCAAATACAATACAAAAAAATAGTCGATTCTTTTGCGATATAAATGAATTAATAAAAAAACATTTAATAACAGGAAAATATAAGAAATACTCTACATTATCATATCATAAAGGCTGAGTTTGTGCTACTCTACCCAAAATACTTACGTATTTTTTTTATAATAAACAGGTACTAATATTGTATCATTTACCAGGTCGACCCAGTTGAGAACGTGACCCAGCGTCCCGGGTACTCCTGTAGGAACGACATCTTCCAGGTGACCAACTTGCAAGCCAACTCCGACTTCCTACCGCCATTGTGCGGGGATAATAATGGACAGCATTGTAAGTTGTCTTCAGTAATAATAATTATAGAGAGATTTGTTTGTTTGTAACGAATAGGCTCCGAAACTACTGCACTGATTTCAAAAATTTCTTCACCATTAGAAAGCTACATTCACCCTGAGTAACATTATCTCTGTATTCCCACGGCAATTGGTCTAGAATTACCTCCTCGCGGTCCACCCCGGGCAACGGCCTATGCCGGCTAAACGGCTCACCATACTGTTCCTAGCGAATCTCTCGGTGCTATATCATCATGGATCAAAACAGTCCTTTTCAGGGCTCACCTCCTAGAAACCGGAATACCACCCAAGGAAAAACTAAAACCATCGGACATTCCGTCCGCATAATGCAAATTAGCATAGAAGGTTCACCGTAATTCAATAATTTAATACTACCTATAAAAATAATAATTGTATTACTACCTACCTACTACAGCGAGGAGGAAAAGCCATAATCATCACACAATCCTAAACTCAAACTCCATCCTCCAGTATACGTGCGAGTAAACGCGTCGACGAACAGCAGATCAATCCGGATCAACTTCAAGATCGCGGACCGCAACTCGCAGCCCAACCTGCCGCAGGCCACCTGGAAGATCAAGGTCACGCAGCTCGAGTGCTTCAATACGCTAGGGTGAGTTATTTTTATACTAACTAAGGCTGAGATCTATAAAGCATAGTGCTTTATAGATTACATCATTCCCTCCATCATCTCATTACAGTAACTGACCCCTAACTAAGTCCGTAACTTGTATCTAGGGTATCAGAAACTACGCACACGCTCATTCAGTAAAATCTTGTAGTAATTGTACGGCCGGCCTGCCTAGCATGACTGTGCGTGATAAATGATATAGACACCACGAAATAATATCGATTTCGCGAGCATGACCAAATTAATATGGCGTAGTACGATTTGATAAAATTAAATATGGCGGCTATATTTATTATATTTTGACAGTTGGATGTCAATAAATAGCTATATCGATTTTGCGAGCATGACCAAATGTCATAAAATGAATCATGTGGTAAAATTTAATATGGCGGGCATTTTAATCAAATTTTGACAGTTGGATGCCAATAAATCGCTGTATCTATCGCGATTTCGAAGTCATGCTAGCCTAGCTGGACCACGATAAAAGATATCACTTGGTTGGCATATCAAAGTGAGCATTACCAAGGGAGGAGGGTACCTCAATAATATTAGTTACTTACTACTTAACATGAAGTTGTAGGTAAAAATGGAGTCGACACTTCGAATACCTACTTGAAGCATACCTATATGTATCACTATCGCGTCTCTGTGGGCAGGCTCTCTCTTTCTAAGGTAACCTCTAGAAAGAGAAGGTCTGACTAAATAGAGAGATCGGCCCACAGAGACGTAGGTATTTGACTCAAGCTGTTGTTCCATGTGTGAGTCATTTTTTTACCTACAACTTCATGCTACTTAATAGCCACATAGGGTGGGAAAAGTCAGAGTAAAATGTTTTTTTTTAATACTAACTTTAATTTTTATGTCATTTTTTAATTTTCCTTTATGGGCATTGCGTGCCCTTGCAAAAAAGCTAAACTATTTCCAACCTGTACATGACACTCTTTAGGACTCTAAATTATACTCGTAATATTAAGACGCTGTGTAGAGCAAAAGTTTACCATTACGCTAAAATACGACGACCTCGATGGCAGAGTGGTCACCATGCCGGACTGCCATCCGTAAGGTTGCGGGTTCGATTCCCGTGCGGGGTGAATATTTGTGTTAACCACAAATGTTTGTCTCGGTCTGGGTGTGTGTGTGTAGTTTCTGATACCCTAGATACAAGCTTCGAGCTTAGTTAGAGGTCAGCTACTATAATGAGATGATGTAGTGAATGATTATGTTATGTTTTGTTATAATATTAGGGAAAACCAAATGTAATTAATCATGAATTAGTAACAGTATCCCAATATTCATGTTGCAGAAAGTACCGCGACGGGATCTTCGAGGCCATCACGTCGGCGCTGCCCTCGACTCCGCTCAGCTCCTCCGCCGACCGGGATGAATATTTTATTGGTAAGAATACTACTTCAGTAATCATTTAAAATTTAAATCTATTTATCAGATAATTTTAGGGTTCTAAACCTGAAGAGGAAAAGAAGGATAGGATCACTTTGTTTTCCGTCCGTCTGTAAAGACTTTATTTCGGAGACTCGTGGTTTTGTTTCTTTAAAACCTGTAAAACATTTACCCACACGAAATTTTGTTAGTGCTTTTCTGCCAAAAAAAAAAAATGTTCTGTCCCCAAAAATCTGCAACAGGGAGACGTGACAATATATTGCTTTGGATGATGATAAAAAGTAGAAACATAAATAAAACTTAGCTCCTATACATTTACCAAGGACCTCCCTCTCACATATTTATTAAAGGAACAGCGAAGAAGAATAGACGAAATCTACTTATACGAAGACAAGAGTGGTGATTCCGTCTATCCTTCTCATTCTCAACTGGGTTTGTGATCTCAAATCCATTTAAAAATAGCCAATATATGCAACGAGAAATCAAACTGATTATTTTCTTTCTATATATTTTCGGACTACATTAATGACCGGGAAGTTTGGCATTAAATTTCTGCACACGCAACCTCAGTATGCTATTTTTAGTTTTTGACCTACTTATGTAATTATTTTACTTCTATATTTATAGATTTTTTTTTTATAATACCTTTTGACATGTTTTTTATTGTTGACATTAGTTATAAGTGACATGTGTATTTAATTTTATTTAAAAAAAAATACCAGCCCGAGTTTCTTGCCGATTCTTCTCGGCTGATGTAATTCCGAATCGGTGGTAGAATCAATTCTGACGTTCATAAGTACCTCATTGAGGTCTTAACTGAATAAAGGATTTTTGACTTTGACTTTCTTTATTAAACTTTCTTTCTTTCTCTAGCTCCCCCAGGCTGTCTCCAGTACTATCCCGACCGATTTGGCGCGTTCGAGTCGTTTAACTATAACCGAGGCGCCGGACCCTACATCGCCAACCTCGCTTACGCCACCTGCTTCAAGAGAACCTCTGATGTTTGTGGTATCAAGTAAGGATTTATTTTTTCTAATATTTGGAAAATTCATTGAATGAGTGTGTGCGTAGTTTCTGATACCCTAGATACAAGTCACGAACTTAGGGGTCAGTTACTGTAATGAGATGATGGAGTGAATGATTGTGTTATGTTAACTGTGTATCCGCGTTTAGAGAGTATTACGAAAGTTATGTGTGGGTCAAATCGCGTCGCCGCCACCAACGATTTTGTCAATATGATCTAGTAGCAGTAGCGTCGATTTATCCGAACTAATTGGGAATTAAATTAAAAAACCCCCAGTACAATTACTTTCAAACCCCCATAACTTTTAAACGGGTCAACCGATTTTCATCAAACATGTCTAAGAACACTCGCACGTAAGTCCCCTTTAATACAAAAAAACTAAATTGAAATCGGTTCATCCGTTCGGGAGCTATGATGCCACAGACAGTCAGATACACACACACACACAGACACGTCAAACTTATAACACCTCTCTTTTGCGTCGGGGGTTAAAAATAGATGTTTGGAAAAGTTTTTTGGACCATCGAACCAACCCTAGTCTACATAATATACTTACGTACTGATTTAGCCATACCTACTTATGTACAGCTAAATGAGAAAATATAAACATACTTACATCCATAATGTATTTCAGATTAACAGCAGCAAGTTTCGACTTGGCCTACAGAGACGTAGATAACCTATTCCTGGACACAGACTGTCAGATCAACCCGGTGACGCAGGGCGCGTCTCAGTCCGAAGACTACCTGTTTATACCTGAGGCGGAGGCCGCTGATGGATCGAGGGGATCCAAGTTCTGTGGCACTAGTGCTGTTAACCAGATTATTGCTTGTAAGTCTTGATTTAATACTATTTTTAAGCTATTGCATAGCTTCTATCGAGGGCCTTGAGCGCGGGGACCGAATCCAGAAATTCCGTAACGAAAAAAAATGTTTTTATTATTTATCGAAAACTTTTTTTTGTAAATTTACCAAAAAGTTTTTATAGTAATGTAGACAAAGTTTTTATTGTATGAAGTCCCAAGTACGACATAAAAATTTCTAAGGTTAGGATTGCAATACAAAAATAAAAAAAAACAATTATAGTTGATAAAATTGCTATGCAATAGCTTTACCGCGGCAGTCCCCGAGTGCCACACGTTTTTTTTTTTTACTATTAGGAGATTCAGCAAAATGAAGCATCACTCTAAGGGCTTATTTCACCATCTTCAAGTAACGTTCCGAGTAATTACTCACAAGTTTTGTCTTTGTCACTTGATATAAAGTAAGAAAGAGACAAAACTAACTCTACTTGGTGAGTACATTTACTTGAAGGTCGTAAAATACACATAGGATTTTTTTTCTAATTTTATTGACGACCACGATGGTAGAGTGGTCACCATGCCGAACTGCCAACTGTAAAGTAGCGGTCGATTCCCGTGCGGGGTGACTGACTGGCTTGTGAACCACAAATGTTGATCTCGGTCTGTGTGTGTGTGTGTGTGCGTAGTTTCTGATACCCTAGATACAAGTGACGAACTTAGTTAGGGGTCAGTTACTGTAATGAGGTGATGGAGGGAATGATTATGTTATGTTCTCCAAATCCTCCGCCGTGTCTGTCTATCTGTATGCGAAAAACTCAAAAACTACTGTAGTTTTTGAGTTTATCGCGTTTTCACAAATGGATAAAAGTTTTCTCCAGAAGGTTGTATATATTTTTATCACGGGAACGGGAACTACGCGGATAAAACCGCAGAGCAAAGCTCTTATATAAAATTATAATAGATGGTATGGGTAATTAAAAATCCAAGATGGCCGACGCAACAAAATGGCGAATGGCGTATTTTTTCACAACAATATGGGTTTTAAATGATAGATCACAATTTTATTTTTTCATCTGATTATGTGCCCCCATAAAAAATGTTTAAAACAAGAAGATTTAAGTACATATAACATAACATAATCATTCACTACATCTCATTTCAGTAACTGACCCCTAACTAAGTTCGTAACTTGTATCTAGGGTATCAGAAACTACGCACACACTAATTCATTTATTAATATTTCACTTTCTTTCCAGCCACTCCCCCAGGACCCTTGTACGTCCACTTCCACAGCGACAACTTGGTGACTGACGATATCCCGGAATCAGGATATAGGTTCAACTATAACGTACTCAATAACTGTTATTTGAAGAGTTATAAGTAAGAAGGAAACGGAAAAAGTAGCTTTTTTCATTATAAATATATTCAAATTATAAATAACGAAAAATAAGTTTCAAATATACTTACACTGGCTCGGGAAATGTATTGGCGTTTATGGTTTGGGGTGGAAAGGGACACCCTTATCATTTGAGGGTATAAACATAGTTTACGATCTATTCTCAGACCTACCGAATAATAAAAAAACTAGGCTATATAAGCTAAATCAAACACTATGAGTATCGATAACGTTTTGATATCACTTAAGATTAAAGGCCTATTGCACGATCTTCAAGTAAAGTTCCGAGTAGAGTACTCACCAAGTGAGTTTTGTCTCTTTCTTACTTTATGTCAAGTGACAAACACAAGACGTGTGAGTAGCTACTCGGAACTTTACTTGAAGATCGTGGAATAGTCTTGAAATAGGCTTTTCTTAATCTTAATTTTCTTAATCTTAATTAAGAAAAGCTGAAAACCAGTTGGAAAACAAAATCTTTAATATTTATGGTATTTGGTACAATGTTGGCGAGATCGTGGGATTGCAATCCCACGGGTGAGAATGTGGGATACGTATTTTGATGGTAGTATTATATAATAGCTTTAGCCGGTTGTATTTTAGTTTATTTATTGGTATTTTAGACCTTAATTGATTTATTTAATGCCTATTTTATAAACTTTTTGAAAAATTGATTGAAATTGAACTTTGAAATATTTTGGGCTAACGTTAAGCGTATTTATATAAAATGCATTTATTAGTTTAGTAATTTAACTGTTAAGGTAAAATGTGTTTGTAAAATGGTTTTTGTACGGTTTACAAAGTTATGTTTAAGTATTAAATTGAAAATAAACAATTTATGAACTATTTTATTACTTTTATTTTAATCCCACGATTATACCTTAGCTTTTATTCTAGCTTAATTTTTTACCTTAAGGGCCTATTTCACCATCTTCAAGTAACGTTCCGAGTACCTATTCACATGTATTGTCTTTGTCACTTGATATAAAGTAAGAAAGAAACAAAACTAACTTAATGAGTAAAGCTGAAGAGTTTGTTTAAACGCGAAATCTCAGGAACTACTGGTCCGATTAGAAAATAATTTTCAGTGTCAGATAGGCCATTTATCGAGTATGTTATTCCTGTGGGAATCCACGGGAACGGGAACTACGGGGGTAAAACTGCGAGGCACAGCTAGTAATACATAAAGCTGAATTTAAATAAAAACACACCATAAATTTCCACTATTTTTATTAATTATTAACAAGGACAAAATGCGACTTAACATTAGTTTTACATGAACACATAATCGTTTGCGTGAACACGCTTATATACTTACATGATATATAGGTACATTACATATAATATTACAATAGATAATATTACATATAAAATTACATTAAAGTATAGGGAGTTCGGGCACTCAAAAGTTTTGGTTTAACCAAAAAAAGACAAAAATTTGGTTTAATCAAAATGCCCTCTGTTCCACGTAAAATTATTGATATTACGCAAATCTGATTAAATTATAAACTGACCCCTATTTAGAAACACCCCAATATGGTATTTTATATCGACAAATAACTACCCTAATTTTCTCTACCCCCTAACCTAACCTCCCCTCCATAATAAAATGGTAGCCATTTTGTTTTTTAGGGTTCCGTACTCAAAGGGTAAAAACGGGACCCTATTACTGAGACTTCGCTGTCCGTCTGTCACCAGGCTGTATATCAAGAACGGTGATAGCTAGACAGTTGACATTTTCACAGATGATGTATTTTTATTGCCGCTATAACAATAAATATCAAAAACAAAATAAAATTAATATTTAAGAGGTCTCCCACACAACAAACGTGATTTTTTGTCGTTTTTGATACGGGCGGGCACGTGTCATTACTATATAATTATTTTATGATAAAAATATTTTAGTTAGACTTTTGAGGGCTATAACTCCCCTGGCCGACTGTCGATGATGTTAGTACGACGGGGACCGACTAAACTGATATACAATCCATTTTATAGAGTCACAATCTTTTCTGTGCCGGTGACAGCGTCGCTGGAATCGCATCTTTTGGTTGTCAGTTTATTGAAAATGTATCCAAATGACATTAGAGTCAAAGTGACAATAGCAGCTTCCAATTTTGGCCGCCGGCACAGAAAAGATTGTGACTCAATAACTAATACACATATTAATTAACTGACTAATATTAGTTTTAAGTATTAATATTTAGTATAGTCATTAAAGTTGCTTAAAAAATACATTTGCATTGGTTTCATATTTAATTTTTATAAGTTTAGAAGACGATAGTACCACAGATTATATTACTAGTTACTACGTAACAAATACCTCTCTAAGATTGAAAATATCTACTTATAATAGCATATTTTTGTCAGAAAATACACGCAAAAAAGTATCTAAGGCGTTTGACTTAGTGCCACAAATCTGTGCCGGTGACAGCGTCGCTGTAAAGTGCCACAATATTGTCTGTGCCGGCGGCCAAAATTGGAAGCTCCTATTGCCATTTTGACTCTAATGTCATTTGGATACATTTTCAATAAACTGACAACCAAAAGATGCGATTACAGCGACGCTGTCACCGGCACAGAAAATATTGTGGAACAGTAATCGCATCTTTTGGTTGTCAGATAATTGTCAGTGTAATAAAAATGTCTACAAATGACATTAGAGTCACCATGACAATAGTAGCTTTCAATTTTGGCCGCCGGCACAGAAAAGATTGAGGATTGTGATTGGCTGTACGCAGATAAATATAATAGTAACTACGTTGACTGGTACAATATATTTATTCACAATTAAATTTACTGGGTAATATTTATTACATGTATTGATAAGTAGTTAACATCTACAAGATGGCGCTGTCACTTAACTAAAAGTTTGACGTTGTCATCTTGACAGCTGACAGCCGACGTCATAATGACATTACGTCAATTGTATACGTATGTTTTATACACAATTCTAAGTCGAAGATTAATCTTATTTGTATACAATTAGAAGATTATGTGTTCGTCAAATATTTAAAAAATAATTATTATATGATAATAATAACTAATATTATATAATAAGTATATATATACAGTTTTATGATTATATCAAATCCTTCATCATTTATCACAGATCAATCACCACACCTTATTATATACTTTACGTGTCGAATCGAAGCGAGCGATATTCGTTTTCGAACGAGCGAAATTCATTTTCAATCAAGCCAAATTCGTTTTCAACCGAGCGAAATTTATTTCCCAACGAGCAACCAGCGAAGTTCAGTTTCAAACTAGTGAAATTCATTTAAGAACTATCGAAATTCGTGTTCTCACACCTAAATTCATTTTCGTTTAAGCGAAATATGAACGAATATGAATTCGTACGAGCGAAATTAGTTTGTGCACAAAAACTTCTTCGCGTTTTAACTATACATACTTTTGCATCCCAGTCCTGTTAAGTCCGCATTACAATTAATACATAAATATTTTAAAGTACAGTCAGCGTTAGATAAAAGTTACCCCCCCCCCCCCCCTTGGTAATGCTCACTTTGGCTTTGGTATGACAACCATGGGACGGTCCCTTTTATCTGACGCAGACTGTACTTAAGTATAAGTATATAATATTGGTACATATATTAAGCGAAGTTACTTATATAAAGGCCGCAAACTGCAGTGCATATGAGTCAAGTTATCTACGTGGGTCCGTGGAGCACTAAATTGTGTGATGCACGAAAGTTTATCGTAAAAAAATCATGGATATATTTTCGCAAAAAAAAGATTTAGATAATAACTAGCTTTTTCCCGTGACTTCGTTCGCGCGGAATAATGACTTCCGGCAAAATTTGGGTTTCCCCCTAGGGGGGTAATTTCCAAAAATCCTCTCAATTTGGGTTTCCCCCTTTTCTACCCCTAGGGGGCAATTTCCAAAAAACCTCTCTTAGTGGTAGCCTACTCCCCCCAACAAACACACGTGCTAAATTTCAGCTCTCTACGACCAGTAGTTTCGGCTGTGCTTTGTCTATCAGTCAGTCAGTCAGTACGTCACTCAGTAACGGAAGAGTTTTATATATGTATATAAAAGAAGAAGAAGAAGAAGAAGATATATAGATTTAGTATTTGATCTGTAAGTTTTTGGTATATGTTTTGAATCTATTTATCTTTAGCATTTGCAAGTGCTTTTTAAGGCTCAAATGTAATACACATTTAAATTTGTATTCCGTGCACCACACAATCATAGATAATCATATGTCCCCACTGACCCACGTAGCTACCGTGGCACGTTAACAATGAGGGTGTGTACAGTCAGAGTCAGATAAAATCTACCGTCCCTTGGTTGGGGTACCTTTTCTGTGACCCTGATTGTACTTCGCGACCTACAGAATTAAAGACACTTATTTATATATTACAGAATTATACTTAAAATAATGATATTTTGTATTGTTAAGCAATAATTGTTTTATACATTTTAATATTAAAGCTCTTTTTATAGTCGTAATGAGATAAACGAGCGAAGTTGTATTTTAGAAGTTTTTAGTACTTCTAATTTTAGCGAAGTTTATAACAGCCTAGCATGACTGTGCGTGATAAAATATATAACCACCACGAAATAATATCGATTTCGCGAGCATGACCAAATGAATATGGCGTAGTACGATTTGATGAAATTATATATAGCGGCTATATTTATTATATTTTGACAGTTGGATGTCGATAAATAGCTATATCGATTTCGCGAGCATGACCAAATGTCATAAAATTGATTACGTGGTAAAATTAAATATGGCGGATATTTTCATCATATTTTGACAGTTGGATGTTGATAAATTGCTTTATCTATCGCGTTTTTGAAGTCATGCTAGCCTAGCTGAAGTATGTTTATATGAAGTTGTGTATATTAATTTATTTATGTAAAGATATATTATCAAAGAATAGTTTGTTTTAATTTCTGCGGTTTTATGAAAATATTATTATATTTTTGAGCTATTTTGTGATTAAAAAATACATTTTTATAAATTTTTGAATATATAGTCATAATCTTTTCTGTGCCGGTGCCACCGTCGCTGTAATCGCATCTTTTGGTTGTCAGTTTATTGAAAATGTATCCAAATGACAATAGTAGCTTCCAATTTTGGCCGCCGACACAGAAAAGATTGTGACTCTATACACATTTTTTTAAATAGTCTACTTACATATTTTTTTAATAAGTTTAGGGACAAGAACAGAATCCAAAATACAAATAAACATACAATACATATTACTTATACCATACATTAAAATTTTGACCTCAACTGGGATCTGAACTCATGACCATTAAAGCCAAAACTAGCATTAAGATTTTCAAAATCAGAGATATGACCTCGGAAGCTCAATTAGTTTAAAGCGATCATGGTCCTAGGTTCAAAACCCAGCTAAGGTAAAAATTTTGAAAGTATTTTTAAAAATACCTTAGTTACATTATTATTAATACATTTAAATGACATCAATGATATCTAAATACATAATATATTATGTATGCATTGTATGTATGTATGTTACATATTACATAAACATACAACTTTCAACTAACTCGGACATATATACACCACTATTTTGAAATTACAGGACAAATTAGAATATCTGTAGCAGTAACTGAATCCATAGCAACCGCTGCGATGAACAGCTGAGCGAGGTCATCGACCCGAGCTGTCATAGTGATTGTCACAGAATACTTGATAGCTAGTGCGCCGTCTGGTAATACGACATTTATTTGGTACTAGCAGCGCCCCGCGGTTTCACCCGCGTAGTTCCCGTTCCCGAAGGAATATGGGGATAAAATGCTAAAAACCTTCCCACTGAATCACTCTATCTATTAAAACAAACCGCATCAAAATCTGTTGCGTAGTTTTAAAGATCTAAGCTTACATAGGGACATAGGGACAGAGAAAGCGACTTTGTTTTATACTATGTAGTGATCAGTTCCAGCTACAGATACCCTCATATTAATCTGTTTCATAATTTAAAAATAGTGATATACAACACACCAATGGTACCTGAATACATAATACATTATGTATATGTTGTACGTACGTTATATGATGTTACAGCATCGACAGTAGCGGGGGCGGGCGCCGCCGGCCGGCACGGGCGGAGTCACGGGCGCGAAATAGGCGTGCACTTTTATGTTTGGGAGGTGGTTCTGGAGGAGAGAGGGTAGTTAGATTATTATTTTATTAGTACTAGCTCTCCGCGGTTTCACCCGCGTAGTTCCTGTTCCCGTGGGATTACGGGGATAAAATATAGCCTATGTCACGCACTGATAAATTAGCTTTCCATTAGTGAAAGAATTTTTGAAATCGGTCCACTAGTTTCGGAGCCTATTCATTAACAAACAAACAAACAAACAAACAAACAAACAAATCTTTCCTCTTTATAATATTAGTATAGACAAAAACAGAATATCGTTGTACAGAATGTTAATATAAATTTAAATGAAAAATATTGTGAGTGATGATGACATTTTGACGTCGGATGACATTGACAGTTCTGACAGATGTTAAGTTTATCAATTTAATAGTTTTGCTGAGAAATATCTAAGTTATTGAGCCTCAATCTTTTCTGTGCCGGTGACATCGTCGCTGTAATCGCATCTTTTGGTTGTCAGATGATTGTCAGTGTAATCAAAATGTATCTAAATGACATTATAGTAAAAATGACAATAGTAACTTCCAATTTTGACCACCGGCGCAGAAAAGATTGTGATAAATGAAAAAAAAAATACTTAATTCACTTGAATTTGACATTTTGGTGTCAGATGACATTTGAAAGTTCTGACAGATATACAGTCTTTCAATTGAATGTAAGGCCTTTCTTTAGCTGATGGTATCGATATCAAGGAAAAGAAATGTTCTATCAGAGGATTACTTCTGACAGGATTAAGATCAATACTGTTTTAAAATCATAATTTGCTAAGTTGGAGGTTCTCACATTTATAGTTTTGACATCTGTCAAATATAACACGTCGCCATTTGAACTCTTTTTGATGGACACTTTTGACATTGACAGTTTTGACATCTGTCATTTGAAAGGCTTCTTTTAGATGTTAATTGCGAAAAAGTAAATACATACCCTCAATTTGCGTATAGCATTCCTCGAGACCATCTGACAGTCATACAGCTCTATAAGCTGGAGGTTATGGCATGATGTGAGGTGCTCTAGAGCACCGTCTGTCACTAGCGGACAGTTGTCAAGACCTGAAACAATTGATTTGTTTTATTAATATCTATACAAATATAAGAATTTTGGAATTTTGAAAGCCATTTATGAAGACCTCACAAGTCCGATGTTTACACATTGGCTCACTGTACAGCGAAAGCCGATCGCAAGTAGATTTATTGTTATTAGTGTCAGTTTACATTTTTTATTTATATTATTTTTCAACACACTTGCTCATAAAGGGGCTCTTATTTGTGCAAAAACAGTTATATAATAATGACACGCTTGATTCACTAGTGAGTGATAGTTTTTTTTTTTTAAATTGTTTAGTTTTAAAAAAAAATCGGTACCAAAAAAAATCGTGTCCATACATTTTAAAAACAAACTTCAACTATGTTGCCTTACTTTTGGTAGGTCTATGGTCGATTCCATTCATTCATTCTTTCGATTTTTTTTTAAAATAAATATTTTTTTAGTGTTTGGCTGATCACTATTGTTGTGTTGGATGCGCGCGAATAGAAAAACTGTTTATTTATTAGCGAAAAATGATAATTTGTTCGCAAATGTGTTGAAAAACGTTGTATGGTACACGCGTGTATTGATGATTACTATCCTCGGCTATCTTCAGACCCTCGCCTGACGGCTCGGGCCTCAATAGCGCCTCGGAAGTAATCACCAACTTACCTCGCTTGTACCATAAATAACTATTATTAATGTAATTTTATTTTATTTTGTACTTTTACTTCATTTCTTTATTGATATTGTATTATTGCTTATGTTTATGTTTTGTGATATGGGTAAATCAGAACCTGAAATAAATGACTATTTATTTATTTTATTTTATTTAAATAAAATAAAATTAGGTAGCTAGCAAACTAGCTGTGTGTGTGAATGAGTGTGTGCGTAGTTTCTGATACCCTAGATACAAGTTACGGACTTAGGGGTCAGTTACTGTAATGAGATGATGGAGGGAATGATTATGTCAAAAATCATAACTGTCTTTTATGTCAATTACAAAATATTATTTTAATGATTTTCACTTGCATATAACTAATATTATAAAGATTAACTTAGGCTAAGTCACCAAACATTTTATCCCCAAATTCCCAGGGGATCGGTATTAACGCGGGTAAAATTGCGGGATAGAGTTCCCTTCTAATTATTATCCCCAAAATCCCCACGTGTTCACGGGAGACGCGAGTAAAATTGCGTGGTATAGCTAGTCTCACCTAGTACTGTCAGATGCTCGGCGGCGCAGGGTGACATTGACAGCTGTCTAATGCCGTAGTCTGTGATCAGCTCGCAGTGAGACAGCGTCTGGGGATACAGATATGTAATAGTCAAGTCAGATAATTTGAAATATATCATTATATTTTTAAGTGTCAGTGAATCTCTCTCACTCCTGGATCGAGCGGTGCATCACCAACACGCAGCCGTAGGCACCCTTTTGATAAGCAAGGGCCACATAGTGGTCAAATGAGGCAGGCGAAATCGAACCCTGGATAAAAATACAAATAATGTGCTTACCAATTTCTCAAGCCTCGGGCATCCCATAGCCAAATGTACCAGCGTGTTGTCAGTTATTAGAACACATTCTTCTAAATCCATTCTTTCTAGCATTCTGCAACTCTGTAGACAAATAAATACTTATTAGATACAAGTTACGAACTTAGTTAGGGGTGACTATTTTTTTCAGTCACGAATTCCGGCTATTTTTTTGTAAGTATATTAGTTTTAATCAATTTATATTGCACCTGCAGTAGCTTAATCAATGTTTTAAAATTTTTATGTGTGATTAGTTTAGTAGCGTATTATTCCCACAAGACAATAATTCCTCAAAGCTTCTAAGCCAGACTAAAACTTTGTCTGGCAGTCTTATATTACTTCTAGTATGTTCTACTTACCCTAGCCAACGCCTGAAACCTATTATCAGTAAGCTGTCTGTACATTCTGCCCGAGTTCCATTATCTGCAGGATACTCATTTAGACAGACAAAAACTATGTCTGGCAGTCTAATCTTACTACTACTATGTTCTACTTACCCTGGCCAACGCCTGGAACCCGTTGTCAGTGAGCTGCGCGCACTGCGCCAGCTCCAGCGTCTGCAGGTCGGGGCAACTCGCCGCCACCCACGAGAGAGACGCGTCCGTGATGCGGGAACACCCCGACAGGCACAGTCTACGTGTGCGCGGACCCAGTTTCGTTATTGACTCGTCTGTTATAGCCTGCGGTATGGAAAATATAATATAATATTGATTAAATGTAAAATAAACTTATAGAATCGACTGGAACGCATTTAAATTAGGCTATTCCTGCCATTATAAGTAGCGGCACGAAACTCTAGCGCTGACCGTTATTGCGCAGAAGTCAAAAATAAGGTATCACAGGGGGGCTAGAGGGACGAGGGGAGTGTGTGCGTAGCGCCGGTTGGCTAGTCTGCCGTACACCGTCCCCCGCCACGACAACACACTTCGCGGACATCTGAATGAACAGTCGCGTTCTAAAGTATATTATTATTGCCGTTCATGGATAGTTTTTTTTAAGTTTAACTTTGTTTGATTTTTTGGTTTTTTATTAGTGTATTTTTAGTAGAGGGTCAATACTATACAACTTAATATTAAAGTTTAAGTTAACTTTAATATTAAGTAGGTAATTATTAATGTTAGCGCGCGCAACAGTACCTAATATCATCCACATTTCGTGCATGATAGACTAACTATTTATTTAAATAAAATATGTTGTTAAAAATATTTGTTTAAGTAGTTATAGTAATTGTATTTTGTTCGCTACTGTACACATGCGCAGCTATCCCCTCTACGTTTCGCTCAGCGCTAAACTTACGTGCCGCTACCTATACCCTGCCTTTTTTGCGGAAAAGCTGTTAAAATCGTAGCATAAAATGTACATTTATTCTAACAAATTATTTAATAATTATATCTAGTTTAATGGCCCAAGTATGGCCTAACTGACGCATTTTGATTGTACTAGCAAACTTCACCGATATAGAAAAAGGGTCCAGCCAGACACTGTTATAGTTACTGCCATCTGGCCAGACACAAATACATTGTATTCAAATTCTATTTTTCAGGTTTTATTACTACTGTGATTCTCATAGGTATACAATATGCTTTGGTCAAATTTTGATTTGCCAGACAAAAGTAGTATTAATGAATGAAATTTTGGCTTACATCACATCCTTGCACATTCAGCACCTCTAAGTCTGGACAGTGTGTTGCCAGACTCGACACAGCTCTGTCGTTTACGTTCTTGCAGCCTAAAGACAAAATATTCATCTTAAAATATTATGAAATGAAGTTGCTTCCGCTATTTTTTGAGTAGTAGTTAAAAATAACTACTCAGATGATTTTAATACACTTTCTGCATTAGATAGTGATTCATCTTACGGGAACGGGAAGAACGCGGGTGAAACCGTGGGGCGCTGGTATGTATACCATAACTGTGGAATACAGCAAGTTCAAGATAAAAGAAGTTAGTCACTCCCAGGATGACGGGTTTGACTCCTAGCTGTAGGAAAGTCAAGGACAGATATTTACCTTTACATATAAAGCTTTTCAGTTTGGGACAACCTCTTGCGATCGCTTCGACGCCATTTTCCGTGATAGACTGACACCAGGACACGTTTACGTGGGTTAGGAGCTGAAATATAAAAATATAGTTTACCGAGGTAGCTTTTTTTAATTAAGTTCGTCCTGGTTGTCGTACTAAATAAATAAATCAAAAATAAATAAAGACATCATCGACGTTAAGGGGAGTTAGAGCACTCAAAAGTCTAGTCAAATCATTATCATTTAAATTTAAAACTTCTTGTTGGGATAAAATGTAGAGATTCTATATTTAGCTTAAGTTAAAAAGTGATGTGTACAACTTTATTTTTAATTTTGAATGAAACTACCTAATCATATTCTAACTCTAATCCATATTCATCTGAATCGGATCTTTTTTTTTCTAAAATTAGAATGAAAATCAACAATGATTTTCACTATTCTAGTGTCTTGTATTTATTTTTTATTTAAATTTTATCTTTTTTATTGATAATTTAAATGATAATGATACATTCCATTCTTCCATTTTAGTGGCTAATGCATGTTGGTGATCTCAAACGAAACTATATTAACTTACCGGACATCCATCGGACAATGATTTTAATGATATATCCGTGATACTGGGACATGAGTCCAGGTTGATTCTGAAACAATAAAAATAGTATAATCTAGAAAGCCTGACTTTCTGGGGGGCTTGCAAGATTTTCAAATACGACCTTTTGCTCGCGGCATAATAAATAGCGAAACCTCTTTTTAATTTCATTTACAAAATTATATTATAACGATTTCTGCACATCAAGACATGAATTGAAATAACTATGTTAAATATGGAATATTGTAGATGTTATAGTTTTCCATTATATTGTACATACCACAAACAAAACTTATAAATTGTTGAAATACAAGGGGTTTGATTTGTTCTTCCTATTAATTTCACGCTACAACCAATAGGAGCAGGGTTAATATAACGTCTTTACCTCTGTAGTTTGTTACATCGGCGTCCCAGCGCTTGACATGTGTGGTCCGTGATCTTCTTACATTTGTTCAAATTCAAATCTTCTATATTTGGACATGACTGGAAAAATAGTTATTTATGGTACAAGCGAGGTAAGTTGGTGATTACTTCCGAGGCGCTATTGAGGCCCGAGCCGTCAGGCGAGGGTCTGAAGATAGCCGAGGATAGTAATCATCAATACTCGCGTGTACCATACAACGTTTTTCAACACATTTGCGAAGAAATTATCATTTTTCGCTAATAAATAAACAGTTTTTCTATTCGCGCGCATCCAACACAACAATGGTGATCGCCAAAGACTAAAAGAATATACTTATTAAAAAAAAAATCGAATGAATGAATGAATGGAATCGACCATAGACCTACCAAAAGTAAGGCAACATAGTTGAAGTTTGTTTTTAAAATGTATGGACACCATTTGTTTGGTGTGGAAACTTTTTTAAAAACAAAGCAATTTAAAAAAACAATCTATAACTCACTAGTGAATAAAACGTGTCATTATTCAACTGTTTTTGCACAAATAAGAGCCCCTTTATGAGCAAATGTGTTGAAAAATAAATTATATCTCTACAATGAATGATATATAATATTATTATTATCATAGATTATGATATACCCCAACCGTGCTAGTTACCTGTGCTAATGTCTTCATGGACCCATCTCCGATGCTCTCACACCCTCTCAGGGATAGTTGTCTCAAGAACCCTCCGCAGCGGTGGGAGAGGTTCTCTATCACTGGACCCTGGAATGGAAGATCAGGCATAAATAATATTCGGACACATATCACACATCCGTATCTAGTCTCAAACTAAGCAAAGCTTGTACTATGAATACTAGAAAATGGATATACGAATATCCTACTAATATCCTACTAATATTATAAAGGCGAAAGTTTGTATGTATGGATGTTTGTTACTCTTTCACGCAAAAACTACTGAATGGATTTTAATGAAACTTTACAATAATCTTGCTTATACATCAGAATAACACATAGGATACTTTTTATCCCAAAATTCCCACGGGAACGGGAACTACGCGGGTGAAGCCGCGGGGCGCTGCTAGTTATTTTATAAATACTTAGAATAGATAGAAAAGACCAAGACCAAGACACAGAAATGTTAACACAAATGTTTGTGTTGAACGGGAATCGGACCCGTAACCTTTGGCATAGCAGGCAGGGGCACTACCAACTACACTACTCTGGCTTAAGATTCATAAAAACACTTGCTTTTTTAATTTTTGAACACTTTAGAAGGATTATTGTGATATATTTACCTCTACATCTCTCTGGAACTCAAACAAGTCTATTCTTTGCCAGTTGGAGCCGTCCAAAGCCAGGATGTTCCATAGTTTTGATACCTAAAATACATAATTACTTAACTAATAACTATAAACTAAATATGAAAATTAAAACCACATTTTACATTTAAACAAGCTAAATTGATTTTGATATTCAAGAATCTCCACTACAAAACCTGCACTCAGACACATACACAGAACCAGACACACTCACTCAGCCAGACTCATACATGCAGCCAGACACACACACACACGGCCAGACATCCATACAAGCAGACAGAAATTAAAAATTGCAACAATCTAGTGTTGTTTTACACAAAAAAATATAGATAAATGAAAATTATAGTTAGGTCTTAATAAAACTTCGTCTAATTATATTTATGTATTAAGTATATCCTTTTGTTCAAATTAACGACCATACCTGTGCACATCGACACAGCGACACAACATCCAGATATGACAGTATTCGTAATATTAGCTCCTTCGGAAGTTTGCGGTTGATATGGTTCTCGTCATCGTTTGTGAATCTTGAGATCTAAAATAATAGTAGTAGCATAATATTACATAACATAATCACTCACCACATCATCTTATTACAGTAAATAAGTTCGTAACTTGTATCTAGGGTATCAGAAACTATGCACACACTCATTCACACACACCTAGCCCGAGATAAACATTTGCGGTTCACACAAGTATTCACCCCGCAAGGGAATCGAACCCGCAACCTTACGGATGGCTGTAGCTGGCATGGTGAACACTGACATCAAGGTTATCTTTAAATTAAATATTATTGCCTGTAAAGGTTTTTTTATATTGACACTTATGCGAAGAAAGGCTATTTTAACCCCCAACGCAAAAAGAGGGGTGTTATAAGTTTGACGTGTCTATGTGTGTGTGTGTGTATCTGTCTGTCTGTGGCATCATAGCTCCCGAATGGATGAACCGATTTCAATTTAGTTTTTTTTTTGTATTAAAGGGGACTTACGTGCGAGTGTTCTTAGACATGTTTGATGAAAATCGGTTGACCCGTTTAAAAGTTATGGAGGTTTGACAGTAATTGCGTTGGGTTTTTTTTTTAATTTTTAACATTAAGAGGAACAGTAATAATTAATGCAATTGAAACATCATTAAAACTAGGACCAAATTAAGGGATTAAATAATAAAGGCAGTACGATAAAGTTATTCATGTTATGTTTATTTCCTCAATTACGTAATGCTGTATAAATAAATCTCAAATATCTATAACTGGATGAATATGTACTGGACCTATTTTAATAAATATATTACGAGTTGAATAATATTTCATATAATATTGTATAGAGGAAATATTTGTATTTGTCTATGTAACAAATAAACTCAAAAAGGATGGGTCCGATTTTAATAATTCTTTTTTCATTAGAAAGCTACATTCACCCCGAGTAACATAGGCTATATTTTATTCCCATATTCCCACGGGAACGGGAACCACGCGGGTGAAACCGCGAGACGCCACTAGTTTCATTATAAGTTGGTAATAGTAAATTTTTTTAACACTATCCTTTTTTTTTTTCTAGAAGTACCGCGGAATCCTTGTTACGAGAAAAATAATGCCGAAATGTACTATTTTTCAGTTTTCAGAAATAAGTTTATAGGTAAGCACCTACTTCCTTATTTTTTTTTTGTTTTCTTTTCTTTTTTAGATTCGTAATTCATAAGTTTTTTTTTTAATTGACCCAATAACAATTTGGCTAAGGCCCAATTCATGCGTCCTTCCGTAATAAAGTCACATAAATTAATGAAACAATAACGGTATGCGCGGTTGAGTGCCCGCCCGTCTACAGGTCATTTACATCGTAATCAAATCTTATTATCTACTTCAATTACGTACTTACATATTAAATTACAATAAAACATAACAAAAAAAAATCCAAAGTAACTTTTTTTTTCACGAAAAATAACAGCAACATTCAACACAGAGGTATGAAAATAAAATTCAAAAATAGAATGTTTACCTTACCATCGAACGATTCATACAGAAAACGCGAGTTTTAACACTGATTTTGTTATTTTTAGATGTTTTAATGCAATGCGGTTGCATTTCCTCGTTGAGAACAAAGGAACAGGGCCCTACATTACTTATGTCAGCTGTTTTATCAAAACGAAAACACAAACAATTGCACCGATCGATTGCTTACCTCAAATTTACTTCTTCCCGAATGGGACATAGTCGGAAATGGCGTTACTTTAGCCACAATGTATGTTTTTCACTGTTTCTAAGGAGGAAAACTTATTTTCGCGGTTGATGCGTATTTCGAACAAATATGGTGGAAATATTTATTTGATTTTTCGCAAAACTACGGGATTCGTAGTCGGTCCGAGCCATTGACATATAACATGGACGGGGCATACCTACGAAAAAAACGTGTATACCTATACTTCACTGAGAGCGAAAAATGGCGGCTAATAGTGCAGTCCCTATCGATATGTCTGAAAAATAACATCGATAATAGATTGTAAGTATGTTTTCTTACTTTGATTAATTTTAAGTTTTATAAATAGGTCTTACTGTAAAAGAACATTATAGATAGTTTGTAAAATATAGCTTGATCATTGTGACATACAGAGTGGCCCAAATAGAACGCTCAGTAAGGGGAAGTATAAAACTATAAGATATACAAAGATTTGTTTTTAGGATCCATGTCCTCGATTTTAGTAAAAAAAAAGTGCATTCATAGATTTAGAAAAAAAAACTATTACTCTCTTTGAGAATCGAACCCGGAAATTTTTAAAAATTTAATGTTCATTATTTTAAACTAGAAATGGATTGTGTACATCTTTAGCAGTAAGTAAATGTTACTAAGAAACATCATATCTAAATTCATTAAAATGCATTGTTTTTAAATGAAATAGTTTGGTACAAAACTCGCCAAGACATCATTAAAGTTCCTTCCCAGTTAATATCCCATTTCAACACAAATTCACCATTTCAAGATACAAAATGCAATAGTTTGTATATACGGCCGTTCGTTCTAGTTACAAATAATTAAAAATATTTTTTTCAAAACTTCCGGGTTCGATTCCTTTAGTGAGTTATAGTATTTTTCTAAATCTTTGAATGCAATTTTCATTTTAACTAAAATGGATGACATGGTTCCTAAGAACAAATCTTTGTATCTCTTATAGTTTTATACTTCCCCCCACTGACTGTTTTATTTGGGCCACCCTATATATCAAACTTTTATTCATTATACTCTAGTTGCCGGGATATAAAAATGACGATAGAAATTATCGACGTTTCGTACTATAATCGATACTGATGTAACATTTAATTGGGTTTTATTTAATTACAAACGTTAGGCATTCAATTAAACGAATATTTCAATATGAATACAGATATTCTCAAGAGCAAACCTCAAATCCATGGTTTCTTATGGTATACTACATGAGAATCTGAAAATTGGACTTTATATACTTACTCACTATTATTTAAGATCATATATGCACAAAATGTAAATAAAGTTTATGAAATAAAAATAAACACCAAAATTAAAACGTACTTGAATAAGTGTTTAAATAACGTTTTATTTAAAATATCGATAGTTTATAGTCTGTGGTCACGATGTTTCATTGCCCATCACTAAGTAAGTTGTAAATCCTTTTGTTATAGCTAGAAAATAATATGGCGAATATGGCCACGAGTAGGTATTTCAATGAGACTAAGAATGACAGATGGCTATTATAGTAACTGTCAGAAATACTGTTGTCCTTTTTCCCTTACGCAAAATTATGAACGTTAAAAAGAGACGGCTATATTTTTATAACTTTGGCGTCGATAAGCCTCATACTTCTATAACTATTTTTTCTATAGTCAAACATGCGATGTCCATGTTATATGTCAATGGTCCGAGCCGGACGTCTTTTTTTGACGTTTCGTTTTTCTTTTGATCAGTCAGTTTAGTTGATTTTAGGGTTGCCAGCATATGGTAATTAAATTCGTCATGTTTATGATTTTTATAAAATAATAGTATTAGTTTTTTTTTCATTACATCACTTATTGAGACATATTAGTGGTTTCTATTAGAATAAATATGTATCTGTAAACTTAAACTCAATTGTATTTATTGTAAAAGTTTGTAATTTTTTGTTTTCGAAATAAAATCGTTTATCACTGTTAATCCTGAAATCTGAAAAATGAAGATGGAAAAATAACTGGTTGCATAAACGTGCAAATAGCTACTATTGATAGCAGCAGAGATTAACATAATCATTAAAAAAAATTAAAGACCAATTTTTTATTACTTTACATATGAACCGTAATAATTTGGTAATGGATTTTAATTATTATGTTGGACTTAATTATGTGACTCTATTTTTTTAAATACTGTATGAGAATAAAAGTAATTAAAAAATCTCCACAATCCTGCCTATTTTGCATACACTGACAACATTAAATTGTGTTCCAGGTCCTAACAATAGAGTTTTGGTATGTTAAGCATGAAGGAACTGTCAAAAGACAGAGATGTAATAACTGTTGCTATCTCTATCTAATAAAGCCCGCGAATTTTTAAACAAAAAAAAATATTAACCTCAATTGCATTGAACAAAATATTTATTTTATTTTAAATCTTATCTAATCTATTTAAGTATCTTTAATAATAACTTTAAATGCGCATCAAGAAATAAAATTAGACAAACAAACAGTTTATTACCTGGACAAACAAAACATATTTGTAGGACTGAACAAATTGAATAAGTATATTTTATCGTTGTTTCAGGACAAAACTACCAGTTATTTTTTAGAAAATATACAGTAAAGTTGTTCTCATGTTAAACCAGGGAATAATAAAATAAAACTCCATTTGTTTGTTAAAAATGTTAAAAAAGTTTTATTTTTAATAAAAAAATAGTTCATAAAGGTTTGAGCGTAAATAATAAAAACTAAAAGTAACTGATGAACTTACAACAAACCTTAATCAAAAAGATAGTTAAAATTGTAAATGCGCACATCTTTTGATTTTGACCTTAATCCCATGCCATGGGGTCGATTTTCAGTTTAACCACGACATTATAGTTATACCAAATGTCTTGTCTATGGGAAGGTTCATATCTGACGGAACATGCGTCGCGTAATGTTTATTAAATAAATTGAAATTGTATTAAAGGTCGTGTAACGTCAGAACAGGGAAATGTATAGAAAAACACTTGACCGTTCACACTCAACGCACTAACGTATAATCGGTTGAGTGTGAACGGTCAAGTGTTTTTCTATACATTTGTCTGTTCTGGCGTTACGCGACCGATAATACGCGACGCATGTTCCGTCAGATATGAACCTTAACTTATGCAATCATAAGACAAATTTGGTATAATGTCCACCATTGATATGGTTATTGGGACGGTAAAATGACAGATATTCACAGTTTTGTATCCGTTGACAGGCAAGATTATAGATAGAATATTGGAAACGATCATTAATATAATAATAATCATTCCCTCCATCATCTCATTACAGTAACTGACCCCTAACTAAGTTCGTAACTTGTATCTAGGGTATCAGAAACTACGCACACACTCATTCACACACACACCCAGACCGAGACAAACATTTGCTGCCATATTGCGTTGCATATGTAGTCTGGTTTAGCACTAAACCTGGTTTTACAATCTGATTTAAGTACAATTTTGAATACTGTCAAAAGACTTAAATGACAGATTTGACTGACAAGTATCAAATGTTTAAACCAAGTTTTGTAAAACCAGGTAAAAAATGTAACGCAAATAAGACCGTTGTGGATTACACAAATATTCACCCCGCACGAGAGTCTAACCCGCAAACTTACGGATGGCAGTCCGGCATGGTGACTACTCTGCCATCGGGGTCGTTAATATAATTATACAGTACTTCTAAAAGGATCCGCCATTGGTTTATCAACTTTCTCGAAAGGATAATATTTATGTTCTTGCCAAAAAGATGGCGCGATCAATCTAGTGTCGGTATTAAAGTTGTTGATTGTCTCCATTTCTTCATTCGTTAATTTAAAGTCGAAAATGTTGATGTTTTCTTCAATTCTCTTCGGGTTTACTGATTTTGGGACTGGTACTATGTTTCTTTCGATCTGCAACAGAAAAGTACTAAGTTTATATTTATTATTTTTTGGCTACCTACCAATATAATATAAGTTTTTATAAGTAACTAGCTGCGCCCTGCGGTTTCACACGCGTAGTTCCCGTTCCCGTGGGAATTTCGGGATGAAAAATAGATGTTGGCCGATTCTCAGACCTACTGAATATGCTCACAAAATTTCATGAGAATCGGTCAAGCCGTTTCGGAGGAGTATGGCAACGAAAACTGTGACACGAGAATTTTATATATAAATATTAGTACTGTAGAATATAAACACTTTTATTGTAAAATTAAGTAGCGGAATGAAGAAAGACGCAGCGATTTTGTTCTACTGGTTTTGTACTTTTTATGAAGGTAATACCAGCCCCACATACCATACTACATGCTAGTTTCTTAGCAGGCGTTATATCACCTTTCCAAAATAAATCTTCTGTGATCACGGGTTATACGAATAATTGTCGGGAACGGGTACTACGCGGGTGAAACCGCGGGGCACAGCTAGTAAATAATAAATTATTGAAACAATAAACCCACCTGCCACCTCAAATAAACCTGCGGCACAGTTTTCCCGTATTTCTTCGCTATCCCCACTAATGTTGGGTCGTCCATTCGGGGTCCCGGGAACATCATCCCGTGGCGTTTGACGAGGGACCCAAACGGGCTGTACCCCATCACTACGATGTTCTCTGATGTGCAGTAGTCTACTAGCTCTGTTTGGGATATTGAGGGGTGGACCTATGAACGGAAAAATATTTTAGGGTAAGTAAATATTTTTTGAAAAAAACACTGGATACGGCTCCTCCTAACTGGAGTAATATACTTATCAGTCAGTTGACAAGTAATTTAAAGGAACAGCGAACGATTGACTCAAAAACATTAAATTTAAAATTTAAAAAACCCCCAACACAATTACTTTCAAACCCCCATAACTTTTAAACGGGTCAACCGATTTTCGTCAAACTTGTCTAAGAACACTCGCACGTAAGTCCCCTTTACTACAAAAACTAAATTAAAATCATCCGTCCGGGAGCTATGATGCCACAGACAGACAGATACACACGCACATATACACACACACACACACTGAACTTATAACACCCCTCTTTTTGCGTCGGGGGTTATAAATGTTACAAATAAAAAAAATATACAGGTCTAGTAAAACCTCGTGGATTTGTCCGCGTAGTTCCTGTTCCAGTGGGCACATGGGGATAAAATATAACGCTATCACTTGGTGATAATCTAGCTTTTTATTAGTGAAAGAATTATTGAAATCCTTTCGGTTTTTTTAAGTTTAATCGATACAAACGAACGATCAAATCTTTCATATATTAGAATAGAAAAACAAGAATAATTTAAAAAAAGAACCTTTTTAAAAACAAGCTTTTATTGCATTGACTTCCATAAGTATGCCAAACAGCTCAATCGGATAACCAGAAGTAGTCGAAAAATGTCTTGCAAGATTTGATTACAGACAACGGGACAGGTGACACTAAATAAAAGCTTGTATGCTTACCTCAACCTGTAAAGCCACAGGCCTGACCTCCCCTTCGCTCAGGACCCTCTCAATTTGTCCCCTGTTGAAGTTGGAGAGCCCTATGGACCGCGCCAGGCCCTCACGAACCGCGTCTTCCATGCCGCGCCAAGTCTCTATATAGTCTACCTCAGAGAATGTGTAGTTCAGCTGAGAAGGAAGAAATAACATAGACAATCATCATCAATCAATCAATCAATATCTCTATCTCCGTGCTTCGCAGGGCACGTAAAGCCGTCGGTCCCGGCTGTCGTACTAACATCATCGACAGTCGTTACGGGTAGTTAGAGCCCTCAAAAGTCTAACATTTGGTTTAACCAAAAAATTTCGTATACCCCTCTGGGTTGTGAAGGTCTGACGGCAGTCGCTTCACGTAAAACACTGACATTCCGCCAAATATGGTTAAACTGAAAACCGACCCCAAAATAGACATGGGACAATGGTTCGGAAAAGAGAATCAATATCTCTTCATTTGAAACGTTAAAATTCATCGGCATCATTAGCCCATTCAAGTTGCACCATGCGAAATGTTAGGTACTTACAAACAATATACGCAATGAAAAAATAATAATAGTCAAAGTAAAAAAAAAAATTCAGTTAAGGCCTCAATGAGGCACTTGTGAACGTCACTGAATCTACCACCGATTCGGAATTACATCAGCCGAGAAGAATCGGCAAGAGACTCGGGCTGGTATTTTTTTCTAAGGTAATCGTTTCGTAACGGTCCTTTCGGGTTAAAATCCCGACCGAGAGGTGCGAAATTTTGAATAAACACATTTTAAACAATTTACAGGTCTTAATCGCGTAAAACATAATTATTATTTATTTGTTTTTTAATTGTGCAACGATGAATTCCGATCGCGAAAGTTTAAAAAACACATTTTAAAGTTCAATATTTACAAATAGTTCTTACGTTAAGTCCCACCGGCCAGTGTATCAGATACAGGTCCACGTAGGCGAGCTGCAGTCGCTCCAGAGAGTCCCTCAGGGCCTCCACCACCTGTTCGCGTCTGTGGTGGGTGCTCCATAGCTGGAAATGGGAACAATAGCTATTTAGTTGACAGAACAAATGGCTATCTAAATATACTGATTGTGACTGACTGACTGACATTGATATTTTCAGAATATTTAGAGCAAATAGCCGGGTCCACACCGGACAATCCGCCACGCTCCGATCGCGCGCGGCAGGAGCGCGATCCAAATGTGTGGACCCAGCTAATTAAAACTAACCTTAGTAGTAACAAAAAGCTCCTCTCTCTTGACTATCCCTTGATCGATTTTCATCTTGATTCCGTTCCCAATCTGTCGCTCCGTCCCGTATATAGATGCGGTGTCTATATGTCTATATCCTACATCGATGGCGTGGGCAACCGCATCTCTGAATTCGTTGTTATCATCTTTGAGGTCACCTTCCTGAAAAATAACATAACATAATCATTCACTACATCATCTCATTAAGTAACTGACCCCTAAGTTCGTAACTTGTATCTAGGGTATCAGAAACTACGCATACACTCATTCACATACACACCCAGACCGAGACAAACATTTGGTGAACCACAAATATTCACGGGAAACAAAATTATTTGATTTATTCAAAACTAGCATGCCTCTCGGTTTTACCCGCATAGTCCCCACTCCCGTGAGAATACGGGGATAAAATTATGCTAAAAACTTTCCCCTTGAATCACTATCTATTAAAAACCGCACCAAAATCCGTTGCGTATTTTTAAATATCTATATAAGCATACATAGGGCCAGACAGTGGGAAGTGACTTTATTTTGTACTTAGTGATAGTGATAACTATGTAGCAGTCCCGGATGAACCCTTAATCAAATTAAGCAATTGCCTAGCACCTAGGCACCACGCCTGTGGGGGGCACCCTAACACAAGGATAGGGGGGCCCCAGGGCCGTAGCTATGCTTGAAATGTCAAATGCCCTACCTTGTTGAACATAGCGAGCTCAGTGTTAGCTGACCTTTTTTTTCCATCGTCAAATTCCTACAACCCTGGGGGCCCAAAGACTTGGATTGCTTAGCGCATCATAAAGTTTTAATCCGTCACTGGGCTGTACTAAACCCGCAGTTTTACTTATAACTGAAGCTAAGTACTTATATGAAATGGGCTATGTGACACTGAAAGATTTTTTTGAATCTGATCAGTATTTGTTGAGATTACTGCATTCAAATAATACAACACATTTTCTTGAGGTGATATGAGTAAGTACTTATAAGTTGTTTTTTATGTCCTCAAAGAAATACTACGAACGATAAAAATGTAACAAAAGAATACAATAAAATAACAAATAAATAATTTAATCAGGGACGTTCTATCTATCAGTCAAACACTTTATGAATCAACATTTATCGTGATTTTTAGAGGATTATCAAAATAGGTACAGTCCAGCTCATTTTCCTAATAGCATTCCCCATCACTTACATCAAAATATCATGAAAAGTCATAAGTGTAACGTGCCTAGTGCGAATTTTATTTTTGAAAAGGATAAACACAGATTTAAATGGGATCGAATCAGCGCCATCTTCTGGCGGCGTGTTCGATCCCATACATATACTGCGTTGTCGTAACGTTGACTTTAAGAAAATAAAACACGCACTAGGCACACAGCTTATGTCCGTCCCCACCGAGGGGCTCTCCCTATCCTGAATGAGGGCGATCAGTCGGTTTGGTCCACTTTTGTAACTGATCTTTCATAACCAGCTATGAACACGGATTTTTTTTCTTTTTTTCATAACCAGCTTCGAAAACAGAAATAAAATTGTCCTTTTCATAACCAAGTTTCATAACCAGCTACGAAAGGAGACTTTTTTTCCATTTTCAAACCTGGTTATTAATTAAGAAAATTTTATCCACTTTCATAGCTACAAACGAACGGGTTATGTAGTTTTAAAGATAACAATATATAAGTACCACATACTTGGGCCTTAAATAAATTCTAGTTATACAGATTGTATTTTAAATAATAATAATATTTGCCCAAGGTGTGCGAAGTCGAGTCAAAAAAGCTAGCTTTTTATATTGTGTTATTCTTTCGAATTACACAGTAAAATATAAAATATAAATTACAAAAATTACGTAGAAATTGACATCGAAATTAATTCTGCCATCGAGGAATTGGAAACAAATATTATAACTGTTGGGCACTGCCTGGAACTTATTGCCCCTTATAAGTTTTAGTTTAAAGTACCTATACATTCAATTTTGCGCATTTGCAATGAGTTTAATTCTGTTAATAATAATTTCGTTAATGAAAAGTGAGTTTTCTCCTCTATATTTTACTAACTGGTTACGAAAGACAGCTATGGAAGTGGATAAAATTTTCTTCATTAATAACCAGGTTTGAAAATGGAAAAAAAGTCTCCTTTCGTGGCTGGTTATGAAACTTGGTTATGAAAAGGACAATTTTATTTCTGTTTTCGAAGCTGGTTATGAAAAAAAGAAAAAAAATCCGTGTTCATAGCTGGTTATGAAAGATCAGTTACAAAAGTGGACCAAACCGATCAGTCCACGACTCAACGGCCAATAACTCGCCGTGCGTGTCCCTACACCTGCACACGCGAGGACCTTTACAAGGCCACTGATAGTGCCATATCGGTGGCCGTGTTCTGGTCCTCAAAAATATGAGTCGACACGCAAAGAAAGAAAAGTCAACCACAGGTCGACTTCAGACACAACCTTAGAATTTCTTCCCAGGTGTGTGCAGGTTTCTGAACGATGTTTTCCTTCACCGTAAGAGCGTCGAATAATCCTAACTATTATAAATGCGAAAGTAACTCTGTCTGTCTGTTACCTTTTCACGGCTTAACTACTGAACCAATTGTCTTGAAAGGTACAGGGGTAGCTTATGATCTGGGGAAGAACATAGGCTATGTTTTATCCCTAAATTCTCACGGGATCGGTCGGGAACTACGCGGGATAAACCGCGAGGCACAGCTAGTCGTACATATAATGAATTCGAAAACACATTAGTACGTAGCGGGGTTTGAACCAGGCACCTTCCGATTGGAAGTCAAAGGCCTTAATCACTACGCAATCCTCAAAATATAATGTTTTATTAAATTCTTACCTTGACAAGAGTCACGTACGTCCCAAGAGCAATGGCCGGCATTTCGTAGCCATTTTGGAGTTTTATAGTTGGCACTTTTACGGATGCAGCCATCTGCAAAACATAAACAATAAATAAGTATTTATAAGTTACTTTAGGTGGCCTTGACGAGTCAGTTGAACTGATCAGTCCAGACATAAAACTGCGACGTCACTCCAAAAGTTTTAGGCCAACTAGATTTCCACTAGAATCTGGAATCGCTCCGGTGATTGACAACCATTTTTGGATGGACGGTTCAACTGATCAGTGAAACTGACTCATCAATGGCCTTAGGTTTCACACGCGTAAAATCTTAATCCCATATGTTCCGGATAATCTCTGAAACTGCTGAACCGATTTTAACGAGACTTTCAATCGCAATCAGCTAATATTATAAGCAGTAACTTAAGCTACTTTTTATACCGAAATTCCCACGGGATCTTGATAAACGCGGGGTACAGCTACTGTTAAACAGAACTGTTCAAAGACATGTCACATACCTACATCACTCAGTCAGTGTAGGGGACTCTAACTGCAATTGAATAATTAGAGCGAGCGAAGCGAATCCCTCCCAATTCAACAGTTTTTACAGTTTTGTGGTACATATTACGGAAAAACTAGAGCACCTACACCTACAGATTTGATATTTAACAGAGTTATTTTAATTGTTTAAATGGGCAGACAATCGTTCGTTACAATATTGTTTTGTAAATAACATAACATAATCATTCACTCCATCATCTCATTACTGTAACTGACCCCTAACTAAGTTCGAAACTTGTATCTACGGTATCAGAAACTACGCACACACACGCCCAGACCGAGACAAACATTTGTGGTTTAAATGAAATAAAAATTAAGTTTGCCCAATTTATATGCCACGAGCAAACAGTGGGCGGTGTTTAAAAATCTTGCGAGCCCCCACAAAGATACATATTTAGTTACCTACCTACCTAGTTAAATAAACGTTTACACTTCACTACGGCTAAACTAAACTGAAGATTACTATACTAATAAGTTGAAAGCATATATACATATTAATTAAATACATAAATACACAGCGCCTCGTTTAACCTTGGGCCGCTATCTTACAATATGTTTGTTTACATAACAAATAACAATACTTATTTTAGAGTTTGTAATACAATACATCACACTAATATTATAAAGGGAAAAGTTTGTGTATGTTTGTTACTCTTTCACGCAAAAACTACTGAACCGATTTTGATAATATTTGGTATATCCCTCATATCTAGGAATAACACACAGAACTTTTTGTCCCAAAATACCCTCCGGATATGGTTCCGCGCGGGTAAAACCGCGGAGCACAGCTAGTACCTATAACATAAACAGAAAATATAACTTTTAGAAACCTTTTCTTTTTTAAATATGCTTCCAATACTACTGTAGAGATTAGCTGAAAATTAAGACAGATGGTTCTTATAACCAGGATACTATTTATCCAAAAATTCTAACGTGAGAAATAATGGGAATAACACGGGTATTTGTAGTTGTATACATTGTACATTAGTACATACTTACAAAATAATACTTAATAAATTATGCTTTAAAATTCCTATCAAATACCTACTTACTTATTAAAAACCTTTGTAAAAACTTAAAGAGTTCATTAACTTAGTTGATAAGAGTAGTGAAACTAAAATTAAAAAGATAAAAGGTCACAGAATGAATAAGTAATTATGTTCTATTATCTGTACTTTAAACAATAAATTAAACTTAAATAAGTACTTACTTACTTAAAAGTATGTAAAACAAAAATAAAAGTACTTAACCACGACAAAAAAACCGTTTTATTTCACTGTGAAAAAAACATTTCAACTTATTTTATTTAAATGTGTATTGTTCACGTAAGTAAATCAAAGAAATCAATGTAAAAAAACAGCCTTACTAATAAAATATACCCACTGTGTATATTCTTGATATAACGAGTGTGAAGCATATTAATAATTCGTTATATCAAGAATATACACAGTGGGTATTTTTTATTGGTAAGGCTGTAAATATATTCAACCAATAAATTAATAAACAAATAAATTATCTAAATAAATATAAAAACAGCGTACTCACCATCACAACAGACGACAATAAAATGATACTTTTCATTTCTACCGTCGATTTATTAGCGAAACAAAAACAACCGTCACTGACTGACTGACTGATCGACACAGCTCAAACCACTGAACGGATTGCGATGATATTTTTTATTTCGCTCAAAGATTGTTATGACGTAGGCATCCGCTAAAAAAGATAAAACATAAAAAAGTTAAACATGTAAGTACTTACACATTTTTAGGAATACAATTATGCTTACAAAACATGATTTAAAATGAATAAAATAAACTATGACAATAAATAACAAACTACACGCTAGAGTTTATCCAACCGGTAAATAGTGAAACTGGTTTAATTAAAAAACAATACCTAATACAAAGATATGTTTTAACTAAAACCAAAATTATCTACTTAGTAGGTAAGCACTAAATTTGTCTCTCAAAGAAACATTTTTGTCACAGACCTTACAAAAGACCATTAATTATTTCACCAAAAATTATATTAAAATACATATTAGAAATAACCAAACTTTACATACATATTTAGGCTGAGTATCAGTTAGTAACTAAACATTATCGAGGCATCAAACCTCTTATAGGTATTCGAAATACCCAAACAGGATTTTGGATAAAAAATAATCAGGTTTGTGGTAACAGGTCCTTTAACAACAATGGTGTTTGGTTTTTACTGTGACCCGCAGTTTTATCGACGTAGTTTCTGTTTTTGTTGGTAGGTAGAATGGATTTTCGGGAATATCAAATAAATATCTGGATATGGATACATCACACATCGCCATCTAGTCCTAAACTAAGCAAAGTTAGCTATTATGGATAGTAGACATAGGATTAACATAGAAAAAAATTAAAAACCCCCCAACACAGTTACTTTCAAACCCCCATAACTTTTAAACGGGTCAACCGATTTTCATCAAACATGTCTAAGAACACTCGCACGTAAGTCCTCTTTAATACAAAAAACTAAATAGAAATCGGTTCATCCGTTCGGGAGCTATGATGCCAGTTGCCACAGACTGACAGATACACCCATACATATTCACATAGACACGTCAAACTTATAACACCCCCCTCTTTTTGCGTCTGGGGTTAAAATAGTATAAGAACTTGTAAATACATAAGAAAGCACCCAGACCAAGACAACATTGTTTTAGGAATGATGATACACGAATGTTTGTCTCGAGCGGGAATCGGCCCCGTAACCTTCGGTTTAGCAGGCAGGGTCACTTACCAACTACACCACTCGGATGAGTTAAAATTAGGTATAATCCTTAGGTTACTAATATTAAAAATGCGAAAGTAACTCTGTCTGTTACCTTTTCACGGCTAAACTACTGAACCGATTGACTTTAAATTTGGTACTGGGATAGCTTATGGTCCAGGGAAGGATAGGCTGTTTTATCGTGAAATTCTCACAGGATCGGGAACTACGCGGGTAAAACATGGGTAAAACACAGCTATCGTAAATAAGTAATTATCTTAATGAAACGTAATCTTTTCAAACTGTGCTCATTCTTAAAGGTCCAAGATTATATTTTTCTTCATTTCTTACTACTTTGAAAAATACCACTAAGTACATACTCGTTTTATGCATTTTCTACTTCCTGGAACAATACAGTAGGATATCCTAAATTGTTCATTCAATTTTTCCTTTTTACTTCTAATGTAAAACCAAGAATGTCTTTTGGAAAAACGTTTGTATATCGCACTCACCGGAAACCCACAATACAGTGTTTATAAACAGAAAACAGTTCTTTTTCTCGAGATTATGAAAGTACTGTCGGGCACTAAAGTGAAAAGTCAAAGTCAAAAATAAGGATCTTTGATTTTATTTTATTTGGGATTTATGACGACCTCGATGGCAGAGTGGTCACCATGCCGGACTGCCGTCCTTAAGGTTGCGGGTTTGATTCCCGTGCGGGGTGAATATTTGTGTGAACCACAAATTTTTACCTCGGTCTGAGTGTGTGTGAATGAGTGTGTGTGTAGTTTCTGATAACCTAGATACAAGCTTCGAGCTTAGTTAGGGGTCAGTTACTTTAATGAGATGATGTAGTGAATGATTATGTTTTGTTATGTTATGTTTATACAATCCTTAGTAATATATACGCGAAATAAATGCGTAAGTAATTAAAATAACTCTGTATATTATGCAATCATGTCTGCACAACTGAACCTATTTAGGGCTCAATGAAAACTACCCGTAACGACTGATAATGTGATTAATTTATTTTTAACTAGTAGCGCCCCGCGGTTTTACCCCTGAAGTTCCTGTTGCCGTGTGGATAGGGCAAATATACCCTATTATATTTGAACCTACCTGATTATATTTGAAATCATAGCAGTAGTTCCTGAGATTAACGCGTTCATCCAAACAAACAAATTCTTCAGCCTTTTAATATTAGTATAGATATTACACTATCGAAATGGAACAGCGGACAACAACAGAATATGTATAGTAAAAAGTTAGATACTTGTACGACGTTAATCTTGATGAATTCCACAAATATTTCGGTCTGCTATGAATAATTCAATTAAAAAAATTTACCACACATTCTTGCTAACATAACAGCGCAAGTTATCGAAAACTTGTAAACACTTTTGTAAACAACAGTACCTGTTTAAAAAACCTTTTTTTCTCGGTACTATCACTTTTCTTTTCGCCAATACAACCGGTTATGAATTTTGATTCAAATCTTTAGTCTAGAACCTTACTTTGAATTGAGATGAAGATTTAAAAATATATCAATTAAAATAATAATTGTCGCGATGATTTTGTTAGTATTGTTAAGTATATTTGTAAGTGCTCAGTGCGGGCCGGCTACTGAAAACTATAAAGGACAATGTAAGTTTATTATTACAACATTATTATTAAAACTTTGTAAACTGTAGTTTTCCGCGATATTCGAGTAAGCAATGTTTAGCACCGTCATGACAATGGTGGGTTGGCCGTCGCCAAAATAAGCTTAAATTTTATGAGCGTTTCCGTGCTTAGGAGGGCACGTTAATTCGGCTCATGTTGTTGTACCTAACATACAAGTTAATCATCGTTTCCTAATATATGCCAAACTAACCAAAGCTTGTAATCCCCGCCAAATACCAATGTCTTTTGAAAAAAGCTTTTCGAATTCATATGTACATACTTACGTTTATTCGACGCTCTTACGGTGAAGGAAAGCGTCGTGAGGAAACCTGCACACACCTGGGAAGAAATTCTAAGGTGTGAAATCGACCAACCCGCACTTGGACAGCCAGCATAGTTGACTTATGCCTAATCGCTTTTAAGCAGGGTAGGCCTTTAGGTGGGGTGGGGACATATGCGAGCTGATGATGATGAAATACACCTAAACAAACAGACATATTCAACCTATAGGTCTTGAGCGGATTAGCAGGCAGTGTCACTACCATTTACACTATTTATCCATCTACGTTTCTCCCATCATCATAAGTCAAGTTGGATGTTAAGAGCCCGCCTCTTGACAGAAGATCGGCTTTCTCTTAGCTTCACGGGCTAAACTACCCTTAACTTAGCGTTTTAGTCTTTTCACTCATGACCTTAAGATACTCCTAATTAGGGATATTTTGTTGTAGATTGCACAGACCCCCGCACTATGAGGAAACACGCAGCCTACACGGAGTGGGCTGATGCCTACTCCTGCACCAGACACAGGTGCCAACCAGGGGGCAGGAATCTAGCTATTTATACTGTCGGGTAAGAATACCTATACTTACATGTATGCGTTTTTTAAAGTTTCCTACCAATTGGTATTGCAAATATTATAAGAGTAGTCTTATATTCGTCACCCTCTAAATAACTTAATTTATTACCGTAGTACCTAGGTCTCAGAAACATTGTATCATATACCCAGAGACCGAGATAAACCAATTCTTGTTCATACACACATATGTCATTGTCATTAGCATCCTTTGGCATACAGATAAGATCACCAACCACTTGGTTTTCATACTGATCTATAAGACGTATCATTAATTTCAGATGTAAACGCGTAGAAGCCCCGGAATCAGCCATAGAATGTGAGGAAGTGGTTGAAGACACCAACATGCAGTTCCCCTACTGCTGTACCAGATTGAGGTTAGTGAGAATTCTTATTTACTAGCTGTTCCTCGCGGTTTCACCCACGTTGATCCGCCGGGGATTTCGGGATAAAAGTGCAAGGCTAGTCAGTCAGTAGCCAGTTGCAGTCTAGTTTTACCCCGTAGAACCCAATCCTATGGGAATGTTGTGATTAAAAGTGTGTATAAGGATCCTCTATTTTATTCTTTGTTCTGAGGATCATCTGTACAAAATGTCATCAAAAAAGGTCTGTTGCTATTATTTTTTTAAATTAATCACACGAGTTGTGCGCAAGTACCAATTTAAGTAGAATCCCTCGACTAGTTTCAGCCACATACGGTGGCCTTCATCTTGCTATTCTGATTGTCTGTGATTATTTGATGTGGATGTGGTAAATTTTATAAGCTTTTATTTTTTGAAGTAAATATTATGATACGCTTAATACCAGAAGCATCCAATCACACAATTCAAAAAGGCACCCAAACTAAACTCATCTCACTAAACACTACCTCCACTACAGGCAGCGTCAAATAAATGATGGTAGAGGTAGATTGGGTGATATTTTCTTTGGGATTGCCAACTAAGAATGGTACCTTTCATTTGCTGAGCTGACTGTACGTACACCCTACTTATTATCTCACCGTACCCTCTCCATTCCAGATGTCTAGTGGTAGTCCGCGGTGAAGTGTGGACCCGTGTGTTGGGCCAGCCGTGGGAGTCGCTCCCGGCAGCGCCCTGGAGTCACATGTACAAGATGAAGAAACCACCTCCGGGTGATACCAACTTCTTGCCCAAGTGAGTCTAACAACGGAAGAAACAACTACTTATCTCTTTCTTGACAGTCTAACTATAAGATTACGGTAATAGCAGATGATGATAAGGAGGGTAGCGGGGACCCCTTGTATGCAGTGTGTGTATGTATGATAATATCGGTTGCTGTGGAAGTCGATCATTTTATGGTAAAAATAACCGCACGACGTCGTAATACCAGAACTGGTATAAATAGGTGGCCGTTGCTAAAGTGGGTTTTATATCATGAGCGTTTCTGGGCTTTATTGGCACGTTAAGACCATCTGTATTATCGTATGAACATCATCAATAGTCGTTGCTCTCAAAAGTCAACCAAAAATACAGCAGCACGCAAAGACTCAAAATAAAGAGATTTAATGCCTAAAAACTGCCTGTTCACAAACAACCTCCTACTTCCCAGGGTACCAGAACAAGGCCCCGTGTACGAGCTGGCTGAACCCGAAGCAGACAATAAAGTTCTCAGGTCGATGCTCGCACCCACCACGGAGACCCCCAACATGAAGCCTGACCCCTCACCTGATATCGTGGTAAGTGGCGAGAAATATCTCAACCCTTAAATAGTCTACACTATATTACATATAACTATTAAATTAAAAATTTAAAAAACCCCCCACACAATTACTTTCTAACCCATAACTTTTAAACGGGTCAACCGATTTTCAAACATGTCTAAGAACACTCGCACGTAAGTCCCCTTTAATACAAAAAAACTAAATTGAAATCGGTTCATCCGTTCGGGAGCTATGATGCCACAGTCAGACAGATACACACATACTACACGTCAAACTTATAATACCCCTCTTTTTGCGTCGGGGGTTAATAAACAGGAAAGATTGGCCACATCTGTAGGAGAACCGATGTCCGTTGGAGCAGACGAGTTCACGAGTGGAGACCGCGACTCGGCAAACGTAGTGTAGGACGTCCTGTGGCGGGTGGAGCGATGATCTGCGCAGGAGGAGGGAGAGAGTGGATGCGACGTGCTGCCGACAGGGCACATTGTCACGAGTTGGGAGAGGCCTATGTCCAACAGTGGACTAATACAGGCTGTTGATGATGATGAAGAGGAAAGATTTGTTAGTTTATTTATGACGACCTCGATGGCAGAGTGATCATCATGCTGGACTGCCATCCATAAGGCGGATTCGATTCGGATGCGGGGTCAATATTTGTGTGAACCACAAATGTTTATCTCGGTCTGTGTGTGGTAGGTCAGTCAGTTGGTGAGTCTCGTGTGCCCAGTCATTTCACTGACTACATTGCCCTTCAAACTGGAACACAGTTATGTTTTCGCACTACTGTTTTCCAGCAGAATATCTGACAATGCGGTAGTACCCACTCGGACACTCGACGGAATCGTACAAGAACCTAAAATACAAAGTTTTAATTGTTTTTTTTCTTTTTGCAGATAGCACTGTCCACAAACAATGAACAAAAATCTATAAAAAATGAATTAGAAAGGTGTGTACCTCTAATAACTTAATTAAAAAAATTAAAAGTAACTTTGGCCAACATATCAATATGGTATTTTAACAAGCGCATTTTACTAAAATTTTCAAAATTTAAAACTTATTTACTTATCAAATAATAGTCCAGGCTTTGTATGTGTGTATGTTTGTTACTCCATCACGCTAAAACGGAGTAAAATTGTATACACATATAGCTAGATCGTGGACTAACACATTTACTCCATCGCGCTAAAACATTTGAGTAAAATTATGTAAGTACACCCAGCTATACCCTGGACTAACACGTATTTACTCCGTTGTGCTAAAACAGTCACTAACGTATTTGAGTAAAATTTTGTACCTACACATACTTATACTCCAGACAAGTGGCATTTTGACATAGAACAGAAAGTTATTTTTTTGTATTACACATAGACATACTTTTTTTCCCGAAAATCCGCCTTATAAATAGTAATGTATGTAGTTTTTTTGTAGTCTTGGCGAAGTGAGGAGTAAATACGTATCTTCCAATAGATTCGATGACGAGCGCGAACAGGAACCGGGATTGGAAACGGACGATAACACGCAGATGACCACTGAAAAAGTAAGTGATATAATTATGGAGGGGTTAGGCCAATATTTTAAGATTAAGAGATACTGGTGTAATGTGCTCATTATAACTCAATGTCTCATCAATATACTTATCTTTGAAATTACTTACATAAGTTTGTTGATGCCATCTTTTTTTCCAACTTAAGAAATTGTGCTTTACCTCTCTCCATATCTGATAAAATTGTATCATTTGTTATTGAGTTTTTTATACTGAATTATTTACTTGTCATTCACACGTTAATATAACAATTAACATTAATAATATTGTTGTCTATTTTCAGTCAGAAAATTCACTTGAAGATAGATATTACGATAATTTAACTGGGACGAGTAAACCTGGATATTCGGTAAATATGGTTTTACTTTGTAGTCTTTATTAGCTTTGCAAGGCCCTTTGGCATGCCCGTTTTGCCTAAAAAAATTGTAGAGCTTATTATAAATAAACGTATTTTCCAGAACCTTCACAATGCTCACGAATGGACCGACATTCCGTCTCAGCACTGGCACGCCAGAGCTGAGGGCACCACAGAGTCTGATGGGGTGAGTAAAATGATATTAATAATTAAAAAAATCATTAAGTATATTCATTACTTACGTATTTCATGATTAGAACTAGCGATCTGGAATCTGAACTAGATTCATTTAAAATAAATTGTCATGTCATGGATGACACCGTCAAACTTAAAAATGTTTTTACTTTAGAACATAACTTCAAAATACTCTCACTAAACATACGTAGTATACAAAAAAACTTTGATGTCTTTCTTGTAGCCTTGAAGCGTCTGGACATGTCATTTGATATTTTAATATTAACAGAATGTTGGCTCCATGATTCATTAATTGTTCCGTGTTTGCATGGGTACAGTGTGTTTCATACTATAAAAAATACTAATCAAAATAGTGGAGTAGTCGCATTTGTTAAGGATATCTGGGGAGCTACCGCATCTGTACCACCTGTAGCTGATGCAGACTGTCTAGCCATCAATATTCCTACAGTCATGAACCTTCTCGCCATATATCGTTCCCCATCTTTTAGAAACATAGACAATTTTTTAACAACCTTAGATTCTTACATAAATAGCACTATTGGGTTACCTTTTGTCATCGCAGGTGATATTAATATTAATATTATGGACTCTTTAAGTATACAAAGCGTAGAGTACCAATGTTTGATGGCTGAACATGGTTTTTTGCCAGCGATTACGCAACCGACCAGAGATACAACCTGCCTTGACCATATTTATATTAAAAACGTAAGTAGTAACCAAAGTCTTCTAGGTGTCGTATGTAGGATTAAAATAACAGATCATTATCCGGTTCTATTAGGTTTGGGTCTCTCCAAACCGAAACCTGTAAGACCATGTCGTTTTATCATTAAACGAGACTATACTGCCATTATAAGTGAGCTAGCAAATACTGATTGGTCAATTGTCTGTAGTATCAATGACATAAACTGTACTAATTTAGTTTTCTCAAATCTCCTATTTGACATTGTTAGTAAACACAGTAGGCAAGTTAAAATAAGTAGGTCTAAGTATAATCTAAAGCCTTGGATCACTCCAGGATTGATGCGTTGCATGCGACACCGCGATTTGCTGCACCTTAATGCAAAAAAAAATCCAAATAATGAAATACTACAAAAGTCTTACACTCGGTACCATAACTTTTTTATTGACCTTTTACGCAAAATAAAAATCGAACATGAAGACAAAGAACTTATGCAGAACAAAAATAATCCCAAAAAATTGTGGCGGTCAATTAAAAACATATGCAACCTATCACAATGTAATAAAGACCCAACTGAGCTACTATCACTTGAGGGATACCAAAGCGAACAAGATTCGATTGATTTTGCTAACGATCATTTTTCATCAGTTGGTAAAACATTTGCTGCCCGAATCCTCTCCAATATACGCAAAAGTGAGGACGAGCTCGCGAGATCTGTGCGAATTAAGAATACCCCAGTCACCTCGTTCTTTATTAATCCAACAGATCATAAAGAAGTCGAAAATTTAATTATGAGTTTACACAACGACAAAGCCCCAGGCATTGATGGTTTGGATAACTTATTAATTAAAAAAATCAATAAGGTAATCTTAATCCCACTGACGCATATCTTAAATCTTAGTCTCTCCACGGGAATATTTCCAAACGATTGGAAGATTGCTTCAGTCTGTCCCATTCATAAAAGTGATTCAAAATATTCTTTGGATAATTATAGGCCAATTTCACTTCTAGGCACATTCTCAAAACTGTTAGAAAAACTGGTCAATAAACGACTAGTTCATTACCTGGAGTCACACAATTTAATATCCTCCCGTCAGTTTGGTTTCCGTAAAGGAAAGAGCACGGAAGACGCTCTGTCACTGCTCACTACTAAAGTTAGCTCATTCTTAGACAACCAGCAATGTTGTGTCGGTGTCTTTTTAGACCTGGCCAAAGCTTTCGACACTGTCTCTGTTCCTATACTCTTAAAAAAAATGGAAGGAATGGGCATTCGTGGTGTAGCCTCTGCCTGGTTTACAAGCTACTTAACGGAACGGAGGCAGTGTGTGAAAATTGGCCAAACAGTCAGTAGATCACAGTACATACGCTTTGGAGTGCCGCAGGGCAGCATTCTCGGGCCCACATTATTCCTACTGTATATCAATGACATTCATGACATAGAAATCAAAAACTCAGATATACTATGTTATGCAGACGACACTGCAGTAATTTTTCATGGACAAACATGGTCTCAGGTTTGCACTTATGCTGAACGTGGAGTGATGCTTATTTCTAAATGGCTACAACAGAACCTTTTAACTTTAAACACCCGAAAATCTCTATACTTATGTTTCCATAAGACTGCCACATCGGCTCCCGGCACTGACACTAACATTAAAATACACAGCAACACCTGCAAACTCCTACCGTGTTGCCCTTGCGAGTCCTTGACTCGTGAAAGAGTCACAAAGTATCTCGGAGTTTATATTGACGACAACCTTACTTTTAAAACACACATAGAAGTTCTTTCGGGCCGAATTAGAAAAGTTATTAACATAATGAGAAATCTGCGCACTGTAGCAACTTCTAGTACTCTTATCTCAGTCTATTATGCACTATGTCAATCCTTAATAATGTACTGTCTAGCTTGCTGGGGCAGTGCAGCCAAAACGTATATGATTAGGGCTGAGAGAGCTCAGAGGTCTGTTTTAAAGGTAATGCTTAAAAAGCCTTACAAATACCCCACAGCTAACGTGTACAAAGACGCAGGTGTACTTAGTGTCCGTCAACTCTATATCTTAAAAACATCATTATCTGTGCATAAAACATTGATATCATCCCCACACTATGGGGAAATCCTAGGTCGTAGAACATACAGAGTAAACATTCCTCAAGTTAAAAGTAGGTTCGCACAACGTTTTGGTGATTTTATTAAGCTACGGGTTTATAATAATGTGGTGAGACATTGCGACATTAAAAATAGGAAAATTATTGAAGCGAAACGAGTAATTTTTCAATGGCTAACTTCATTAACATACGAGCAGACTGAGGATTTTATTAAGATCAAATCTTGATTATCATATCATTTCCCTTACATAAATATATTTTATTATTATGATGTGTAACAAGAGTATTGCTATATATACCTTATATTCGTATTTATTATTTATTTCTTGTAAGTACTATTTTAAGTATATATTATATGTATATATTATCTTAAATTATTATTTCTATAATATGTTTGTTATCTCATAATCATACTTATGCTGTACAAATGTTTTCATGTTAAAGGTCAGAGGTCAAACCAAAATTATGTAAATTTCGTATGCAGGTTACCTCGATACAGGCTTGCCTAGTGAGGGACCGAAAGATATTGTCGTTCTAATGTTTAAGTGTTTCTGCAAAAAGATTATATTTGTACCAACGTATTCTGTAGTACGTAGGCTCATGTGTATTAGTTTATAAGTCTTTTTGTTGTAATAAAATATTTTCATTTTCATTTTCATTTTTCATTTATTTAAAAAACAAAGTGTAGTACCTACTAATAATTAGTGACAGAGATCTTTGATGTGTATCCTAAAGGTGTAGGACGATACTACTATTAGTACGATAGAATACTCTTTTCGGTTTGAGATCACCAACACGCGTAATAGCCGTATTCATCAATTGGCTTACAATAGATGATTACGGCTATTTCTTCTCACTGTATATTATCAATGGTGGAGTATGGACAGGGTGGATGGGCGGTGAATATGGACACACCATTGCTGTAATAGAATGTTATTACATGAATGGTCTTCTTTTATAAGCTCTTTCACATTCTTCAAGTACTTATCCCAAAAAAACTATTATTCAATTTGAATCCCAAAATCATCCCCATTTCAGTACAATTCATTTCACCAATTGGAGACTGGCGAGGAGAAGGCTGAGCCCAAATCGACGAAGTTGCAGGCGCTGGTGAACGCGATAGGCACCAGGATGAGGGACATTGAGAACGTGGTGCAGAAAATGACGGCCAAGGTCCACGATGCGAAGGTCCCGGATGAATATAACAGCGCGGAGAAAGGGTGAATATTATATATTTTTATCATAACATAATCATTCACTCCATCATCTCATTATAATAACTGGCCCCTAACTAACTTCGAAACTAGTATCTAGGGTATCAGAAACTACGCACACACTCATTCAAACACACCCAGACCGAGACAAACATTTGTGGTTCACACAAATATTCACCCCGTACGGGAATCGAACCCGCAGACTTAGGGATGATACTTAATTTCCTTGTGTAAATTCTGTGATGTTGTGGTAATTTTGGGATAAAAAGTTTCTTAACACACATACGAATTTTATTCCAAAACTTCTATTTTCGTCCGATACGCCGTTTGAAGTTTAGAAGAGTTTTAAAAGAGATATTCTTGAAAAACTAAATTTTAAGAATGGGTCTCATCCCGTTGATCGTAATTAATTTGAATGCTGGTATACCAAATCAAGATTGTTATAAATATCAGTCAATATTTGCTTTATAATATGTATGGAACAGGCAAGAAAATGACATCAAAATGGACTTTAAAAACATTAAGTATACTCGTTGAAGCCGTGTCGGAGAAGTTTAGTTACAAACTCTGACGCAATAATTTAACTATCTGATTTTCCAAAATTCCAGACAAGGACCAGACGATGAACACTCGAACAAGGACCTCACCGAGGACAGGACCAAGAAACCGAACGAGGGAGATTACAAACGGTAGGTACCTAAATACATGTTCTTATCTATAATCAATATAATCATTCACATCATCTCATTACAGTAACTGACCCCTAAGTTCGTAACTTGTATCTAGGGTATCAGAAACTACGCACACACTCATTCACAGACACACCCAGACGAGACAAACATTTGTGGTTTACACAGATATTCACCCCACACGAGAATTGAACCCGCAACTTACGGATGGCAGTTCGGCATGGTGACCACTCTGCCATCTAGGTCGTCAAATCTTTGTGATACTTTTTTATACATTTTGGAAAGTATTTAAATTCCGTCATCAAAAAGTAGATAGGTAGATAGCCCAATTCTAATTCTTTGGAGTAATACGCTTTTCCTATAAGTTAAAAAGATTCTTAATCGTTTTTTTCAAAAGCAGAGGAAATATTTATAAAAAAGCAATAATGGTATTAGAAATGATATGCATGAATTCGTAATTTGAAAACTCATGCTACATGCATGATTGAATCAGCCAGAGCCTTCCGCATGGAAGTCAAAAGCCTTAACCGTACTTCATCAACACTTCATCTTCAACTTATCTATCGATTTAAAACTCTTCCGTTACTGAGTGATGTACTGACAGACAACGCACAGCCGAAACTACTGGTCGTAGAGAGCTGAAATTTGGCACGTGTGTTTGTTGGGGGGAGCAGGCTACCACTAAGAGAGCCAGAAGAAGGAAACCAGAATACCAGAAAGAAATTCCCCCCATAGGGGGAGAAAGGGCCTAAATTCTGCCGGAAGTCATTTTTTTTCCACGCGGACGAAGTCGCGGGCAAAAGCTAGTAAAATCTAGAATATTAATTTTAACACAAACCATTATCCAGCAGATTCACAAGCAAAGTCCACGCGAATAAATACGTGCGCGGAAGTGAGATGACAACCGACCTGCCTCTCTTCTTAGAAGACTCACACTTGAACGGGTACTTTAGCGACGCAAGCAACAGTGTGCTGCGACGGAGTAACAAACAGGTAACTATGTTATACTGGATTGAACCACAATTCGGGTAGAATTATAGCGTGCCACAATCTTTTCTGTGCCGGTGGCCAAAAGTGGAAGCTCCTATTGTCATTTTGATTCTAATGTCATTTGGATACATTTTCAATAAACTGACAACCAAAAAATGCGATTACAGCGACGCCGTCACTTGCACAGAAAAGATTGTAAAACTATATCTAATGTAGTACAATTTATAGTTGAAAAATACAGGTCTTGTTCGAGTATAAAACATTTAAAACTACACAACAAAGTCTAAGAGACAAGTGTGATTTGGTGTAAGTATATATTTACCCAGTTTTACTCCACGTTAGCTCCGCTCCTATTGGTCGTAGCGTGATGTTATATAGCCTATAGCCTATCTCGATAAATGGGCTATTAAACAACAACGATTCAGTTTTTGTCATAGAAGGGACATAGGTATTACTTTTTTGTTAAGTTTTTTTTTAAATTTCGGACAAATATGTATTTTTTTTTAATGGGACAAAAAAAGTTGAAGTTGTTTGCTTGTTCCCTAGACTAGTTTAGTTAGTTCCCTCATGACCATGGTCAGTGTAAGTTGATAGAAACGTAAATGTTTATACGCGATAAAGACCTGTATTTTAATAAACTGTAAATTCAGTTCGCGACTGTTAAAAATTGTTATGTAGTATGTAATGAAACTGTTAATAAACTCATATTTTTAAGCTATATCATATCTTTTTCTCTATATTTTTAAAATTAAATACTTAGGCTGTAGAACTATCAGCAGGAATATGCTTTCTAGCGTTTCTAAGTATAAAATATTCTTACTCAGTCTTAGTAGTTCGACAACAGTACGACTGTTAACTTGATTCAATAAAAATACATCTATTAATAAAGGATGCTATAATAATTAAAAAGTAACAAAAATATCATTTAAATTACTAAAATGAATGATTGTCCCTTATTTAGTAATTTGTAAAGATTAAAATATAATATATCATGCACATATAATTTACACATAACACAACACACAGCTAGATACAATAAATCACACAAAATACGGTCTAGTCATTAGTTAAGTACAGTACGATCGATTATAAACTATGCCGTCGGCACAGCGCGCGGGCTTCGACTCTGCTTGGACAAGACGGCGCGCGATGTTTTCTCGCTCGAGAATGTCGCGAGCGGGGACCAATCCGCGAACGCGTTGCCAAAAAGTAAGCAAACTTTATGTCAGAAATTATAAGATCCCGCGTTACATTAGTTAATTTAAAATATCACATTCACACACATACACGAGTAGGTAACAGAAAAAAACGTTAGTAGTTAGGTACACAAAAATTTTATGTAGTCTGCTTAGTATAATTCAACATTTTCCCGTCATTCGTAAGAATTATAAAATCACACATCTATGAAATCTGTAGGTTACTTAGCTATTAATGATTACTAGATAATAACACCTAGCATTAATAGTTAATAGACTTTATTAGGATAGGTAAGTATACTTTTAAATATCAAAGTACAAAAACCTATGTATTTCCCAGTATAATTAATAGAATCGTTGATATTAATATGATATTTTTTGATGCTGACTATATGTACCTATGCCTAGGATAAAGCAACTTATGAGCCAAATCTATCGCATGGCACAGTCGGTTACTTACCTAATAAACATTAATTATAACTATTTTCGTCCACAGGGTGCAATGCAAACGTACATGGCCCCCGTTGAGACAAGACGCAAAAACACGCACATACTAGACTCCTCAGCGGGTACGGACGTCGAGAAAAAACACAAGAAACATCATAAGAAGAAGAAGGGGAAGCACGGACACAAGAAACACCATAAAATGGACAAAAGAAAGAAATTCAGTCGCATCTCATCGTCAGAATTCGATAAAAATGTCATAGTATCATTGGAAGATAGCAGCGCTGTCAAGAAATAGCAATTTTGTTATGTTTTTTAATGGTTTTGTGTAAATAAATTGTCATAAATATGTTTTGGGTTTATTTTTAAATAGTAACATAGTAAGTATCTCAGTTACTTTCTGCAAAAAGTGCAAGGTTTCGCACTCGAGTAAATCCCAAAATCTGCGCTTGGGCTCTCCAACTATAATTAGTTAGCTACTGACATCATAGCAGCTGACACCGTTTGACTATATCTACAGTATCAAACGCTACTTTCGTATCCTAGATCACGATATTTAGTCAGTATTTACATATTTATCGCACACAGGAATAGAAAATGTTTAGCAGGACCTTCCTTATTTAAATTAGATACTTAAGTAGACGATTTACGCTGTGTAAATGGCACTCTAAGGGTCTGTTTCTCCATATTCAAGTAACTTTCCATAGTTACTCACATGTTTTGTCTGTCACTTGATATAAAGTAAGGAAGACACAACTAACTATACATACCTAAAATACTGACGATGACGTAGCGACACCTATCCGCCACTATAGGAACTAAACTGAAGAGTCCTGAATCACTCAAGAGAAATTTACAGAGCAATTGACTATAATATACGAGAGCCCGATTTCAACTGTCGGGCAGCTGCCCACCAGACATAACACCTGTCTGGTCGGAGGATTATCCTTCGTCAATGGGGATCTCCCATCCCCGATGAATAGGTAAATACTAGATGTTGCAAACCTTTTTGATACATTTCATGTATATACTTTTTATCTTTGTTTTTTTATGCTTACATTTGTTTTTAGGTAAAAAAATATGGGTAGACAGCCCTGGTGGAACGGCCTCTGTACTGGGGCCATTTGCAATAAATGAAACAATACAAGTACTTTTAAACAATATTTATTATCAACTAAACAATTTTAACAACTAAACAAAATGCAATAAAATACTTTAATAACAAACTCAATATTGAACACCTCTTTACAATACAGGGGGCTATATACAGGGTGAAATTTTCGAGTGGGAGTGGTAGACCAAAACTATAAGGAATAGCGAAAAATTATGAATGGATTCTTGAGGCCGATATTAATAAAAACTAAAATTGCTTAATTTGAATTCTCGAAAAATGTGAATCGAACACCCGACCTCTCGATCGCAAGGCCGACAATGCCTTAGCCATTGGTCTATTGCGGTTTAATTATTAATTGTGATATTGAAATAATAACTTTACAAATAAAGTAAGATATATGTACAAACTTTTCTTTATACATACATAGACAAAATCTATAGTAATTACATTTTCACCGATTTAAAAACTGAAAACTTATTTAGTTTTATTTATATCCAGCCTGCCTAGCATGACTGTGCGTGATAAAATATATAGACACCACGAAATAATATCGATTTCGCGAGCATGACCAAATGAATATGGCGTGGTACGATTTGATAAAATTTAATATGGCGACTATATTTATTATATTTTGACAGTTGGATGTCGATAAATAGCTATATCGATTTCGCGAGCATGACCAAATGTCATAAAATTTATTTTGTGGTCAAATTAAATATGGCGGATATTTTCATCATATTTTGACAGTTGGATGTTGAAAAATTGCTATATCTATCGCGTTTTCGAAGTCATGCTAGCCCGGCTGAGCTGATATTTTATATCCACAATATCCCTGCCGGTAAGGACAAGTGTAATATATATTGAAAATTGTGAGTGTTTGTCTTTTTATAAATTTTATGTAACTTATCTATATCTAAATTGTATGAGGTTTTCTTTTCAGTTTTCGATAACAAGCTTTTCAGTTCCATACATATCTCCAATGGTTACCTGAAAAACAAAAAATGCAGCCTTGAACAATTATGAGTATTTTTGAATAGGGATGTCGACTAAAAAAATCTAATTAGTCCGTCAGATAGATTTCGCAAAAATATTTGACACGTATTTTCTATTTTTTGATACAAACAAATAATTAAGACGATATAGTGCACAGAAAACTCGTGTGACGTCACAGCTACGTACATTTTTTACCAAGAATCATCGTCAGAAGCCCCCACTCCTGAACTTTAATGCGTTATAACTAAGTCAGTTTTAATAATTTGATAAATCAAAAAAATACGTGTCTAATATTTTTTTCGAAATCATCTGACGGACTTACACACATCAAAAGTGTCTAGGGATCAACATATATTTTTGCAATAACTTTTCTCCTGATTGATATTAATTAAAATTTTCTTTAAGGATTCATCAAATAAAGTGTTTTCGTTTGTCACAGTAACGATAAACCAAGTCACCTTTGCATTAATAAAGAAATTTGCCATTTTCCTAATAAAGGGATTTTTGACATTTGAACCACTAACATTAAAGTTCGAAAAAAAGACTGAAATAACAGTTTTCTTTAAAATTTTATTGGGTAACTTAAACAATTAATAATCCGTGTTTCTACCGCGAACACTAACAACACAAGAACATCGGTTTGGCATACTCAAAATGAGTTCATCCAAATCACGCTGTGGAATGGCCGCCCATGTTCGTTGCAACAACAAAAAAAGGTCTTCTTGCGACTGGATACCCTCCATATTCGGCAGAGCTCTTCTCTGTAGCATATCCCATGCATGCTCAATCGGGTTCAAGTCTGGCGACTGAGCAGGCCAGGGCAGGACATTGATGTTAGCTGCGGCGAGAGTCTGTCTTACAACTCTTGCGGTGTGCGGTCGTGCATTATCATGCATTAACTGAAATAAGGGACCGATTTGCACTTGTAGAGGAACGATGACGTCTAATACAATCGTCTCAGCATAAATTTGAGCGTTGAGGTTGCCTCTGATCCAAATCAACTCAGTTCTTCCGCCGATCCAAATACCCGCCCATACCATGATGGTTCCACCACTATAAGGATGGACTTCCTGGCAGGATTTTAATCGCTGTTGGCGTCCAGGGGTTCTCCAGTGTCGTATACGTCTTGTATCCGGTCTCATACCAAAACGAGACTCATCAGAAAAGCACACGAAACGCCATTGTTCTTCTGCCCAATTTCTGTGTTCAAGAGCCCATTGATATCGAATCCTACGATTGTGCATTGCTATAGGTGGTACCCGTAGCGGTCTTCGGGAATGAAGGTTCACTTCATGCAAGCGGTTTCTGACTGTTTGGTCGCTAATTAAGTTCCCTGAAGAGTGATGAAGCCGCACGGCTAACATCATGGCGGTTATTGTTGGAGCTCTTCGAGTTAAGATTTGAATGTATCGGTCTTGTCTCCGTGTGGTGCAGCGATACCGTCCTCCATGGCGCTCAGCCACGGTACCAGTGCTTCGGTAACGTGTCCAAAGTCGACTGATAACACTCTGACTTGTATTCAGAGCTAAAGCCACAGTACGTTGCCGGGAACCAGCTTCTATCATTCCCACGGCTCTGAGCATTTCTTCCCTGCTTAAATGACGTCGCCGCTCCATAATAACGTTGGTTTTAATCAGTAGTAGGGAAACAGTAGCACTAATAATGTCTTCAATGCGTTGTATGTTTTTATAGGGAAAATATTGACAGCTGATTTTCATCTTTTACTTGAATTTGATTCACAGTTCCTGATTCAAATTATGAAATGCACCAAAAAGGATCCATATAAATTTATAAAATCATAAATTTATTACAAAGCCACATCTCAATCTCAAGAAATCCGCATAAAAATGCTTGATCCCTAGACACTTTTGATGTGTGTATTAGAATTTCATTCTGTTTACCCAGTCGACATCCATATTGTCATTGATTTTCAGCCACTCCTCATTTATATATCTTTAGATAATACTAACTCACTATATTAACACTGATGTTAGTAGTTCACAGTAAGGAGGTATAGTCGTAATCACAGCACTTGGCTAAAGTGTATAGGTTAATATTTAACACAACAAAATGTGTACTTACCTGTTTACTTCAATAATCACACATAATTAGTGTGTATATTTATTGTATGCATTAGTTACCTCTTCACAATCATACCGCTGAACCGATTGAGATATACTGATAGCCTTACTGACTGGATAAGTCTTATAAGATAACTAGCAGCACCCCGCGGTTTCACCCGCGTAGTACCAGTTCCCGTGTTCCCGGCAATTAATCGTATTTTTCTCACCTTTTAAACCTTCCCTAGACCTCCACGAACATTTCAAGACCAAGATAAGATAAATCGGTTCGTGTGTTCTGGAGTTATAGCGTCAGGAAGGAAAACCCGACTTATTTTTATATGTATAGTAGATTTCACACCCAAAATAACATAACATAATCATTCACTACATCATCTCATTACAGTAACTGACCCCTAAGTACGTAACTTGTATCTAGGGTATCAGAAACTACGCACACACTCATTCACACACACACCCAAATTCTCACAGAATCAGGATACCTATACAAGACTAACAGCAGACATCCTAACTAATATTATAAATGCGAAAGTAACTCTGTCTGTCTGTTACCTTTTCACGGCTAAACTAGTGAACCGATTGACTTGAAATTTGGTACAGGGGTAGCTTATGGTCCAGGGAAGAACATAGGCTGTTTTATCCCGAAATTCCCACGGGAACGGGAACTACGGTGAAACCGCGGGGCACAGCTAGTAAACTATAAACATAACCAACCTGTCTTTTGATAATTTTCAAGTTTTCTTCAGCAAAGGCATACTCTTTCTTAATTTGTTTGACATCAGTTAGACTTTTGTTCTCTTTGAACGCATCCCTTATCCTTCTGATAGCATAAGTCCTGGAATATAAAGAGAAACCCATTAACAAAATAATTACTTTTTAAAAATAAAAGAGTGGGTTGATGTTATGGATTTATTTTGATTCGTGAAAGCGCCGGTTCGATCCCCCCATGTATCGATGTGTTTTTGAAAATTATTAGCCAACAAATGGTTTTTTTTTTGTTGAATAAAATATAATTTTACATAATATTTAGGTGATGAAATTCTGATACGTATTTACGGTACAGATACGTATTATAAAATATACCAATTGTATATTCTATTTTATGTTAATTAAGTATTTTCAAGGATTCGCAAACAGATTGGTATATAAAAATAACAAAAAATATTAATATTATCGATTTTATTTTTAGGTTATGTACACAAAAATAAATAATTACCTGAAGTTGTAATTGGAAAACTTTTGAGACTCTCTCATTAATGACTTGTACATACTCAGAATCTTCGCTTTTGGAATACCTGACGACATTTTTGAATTTATTAAAATATAATCTTTTACACTTAATTTTAATGTTTTGTTGTGTAAATTGAATGAATGATTGAATTAATTGAATGTACTAACAGAATGAATGAAAGAAATGACATTAATGACAAGAGAAGAGAATGTATAAAATGTCACCATGGAAGGATAAAATGGGACTATAAGCTTTTGAGCTTGATACCTAACGAGGTTATCTTTTATTAGGTGAAAAAGTTGTTAAAATGCAAACATTTTATTAGTACGGCGCGACACTTGGACCTCGAAAGGTTTAATTTCTGTACTAGGTTCCTCACAGATGTATATAATTTCTGATATTACTTGTAAGTAAAGAATTCAGAAAATCTAAAGTTCAAAGGCCACGGAGGCCAAAATGGCCAACTCCATTGGATTTGCGTTTTATTTCCAGTGAAGTTGATAACATGAAATACCCACAGAAAAGTCTTAAGTGTCAGCTGTCACTGTCAAGCAAAGTAGAAAAAAAAATAAAAACCGTGACCTCACAATCTCACGCATCATGTTCGAAAGAACGGGTGTAAATAAATAATTACATAAACCAATTAATAATTTAAACTAAGACAAAACATTATACCAGTTTAATTCCGCAACAATAACAATTGAATAACCCAACAAAATACTCCAAAAAGTACAAAATTTGTAAGTATTTTTTAACTGTATTTTTTTCGTTTTATTTCAATAAATATTTGTGTTTAACGCTAAACCTTCGCGGGAGTTGATTAAGTGTTTAATTAGCTAGCAATTAGTGAACTTGTGAACTCTTGTTACAGTACCTATGTAGTTTAAAATACTTGTTAAAATATTCATAACTCGTTTTATTAATGGTAGGACACGGTATAGTTAATTTTTGGTGATGTAACTTATTTATAACGGATGATATTGCGAAAAACTCGATTACAAACAGTATTACATAAACTTCTTGCATTAAACTACGATGCTATCATTTTTATGAACAAACATACAAGTTAAAGTTAACAAGTACACTGGTATTACTGTACACTAGCTAAAATCCTCGGTTTTACTTGTGTACAGTAATACCAGTACATACTTTATCTGCGCTAAATTTGATCGCTGCGGTTTCCCAACACTTCTTACTAAATATAAACATGTAAGTTTGTATAGATGTGGATGTTTGTTTGTTACTCTTTCATTTGAAAACTACTGGTCCGATTGATGTGAAATTTGGTACAGATGTTCCTTATAACTAGGAAAAAGACATAGGGTATTTTTATCCTTAAATTCCCATGGGACTGGCTCTGACAAGGTTAAAACCGCAAGGCACATGTATATAGCCTTCGACCAATAATTTGTATAAATAAGAAATATATTTATTATATTCTACTTAGTTTATATTTTCCTTTGAATATTCTAATTAAACCAAAATACAGGGTATCTTTCTTAGAATAGATAATACTGTAACTTAAATTCTAAATTATTAAGGTTTTCCCTCAATGAATCACTCATTAATGTCAAAGAGCTTACCAAAGAAGACTTTGTAATTAATAAACACTAAATATTTATACCAATATTTTAATAAAACAGTGTTTGTTTGTCTACATTAATATTATTAATATTTAAAAGGAAAGATTGGTTTGTTTGTTTGTAACGAATAGGCTCCGAAAGTCCTGAACTGGTTTCAAAAATTCTTTCACTAATGGAAAGCTATATTATCAGCGAGTGACATAGGCTATATTTTATCCCTGTATTCCCACGGGAATGGGAACTACGCGGGTGGAACCGCAGGGCGCAGCTAATCCTAATCCTAACTAATATTATAAATGCGAAAGTAACTCTGTCTGTCTGTCTGTTACCTTTTCACGGCTAAACTACTGAACCGATTGACTTGAAATTTGGTACAGGGGTAGCTTATGGTCCGGGAAAGAACATAGGATACTTTTTATCCCGAAATTCCCACGGGAACGGGAACTACGCGGGGCACAGCTAGTACAATATAAATGTTTGTATAATCTCACATGATTTATGTTATTATCTAATTTTAATAGTAGAAACTTTGCTGGTCTCTATATAATATTTGTACTTTATTATTAAGATATACATATAACTGTTTGTTTCACAATTAAATAAAATAGGTAATGAAGATAGTTAGGGGGCAGTTACTATAATGGTTTGAGAGATGAAGTTAATATATCATCATGTTAAATGACCTATTGTGTTAGTCTCCGCCGTGAGAAAATAAACTATAAATCTTGTTTCCATTCATTCAGAATTCAGGTTCTTTTTCTCAAGAAATATATGTTAATAACAATAGGTTTGATAGTACTCTGTAATCATACTCTTCACTACACAGTATAAAACAAAGTCGCTTCCCGCTGTCTGTCTCTATGTATGCTTACATCTTTAAAACTGCGCAACGGATTTTGATGCGGTTTCTTTAATTAGATTGAATAGGGTAGTTTCCTGGGTAAACAAATTGCAATTCTAATTAGTCCCTCAGATAGATTTCGAAATAGTATTAGACACGTATTTTTTTGTACTAATACTGACTTAGTTATAACGCATTAAAGTTTAGGAGTGGGGGCTTGTGACGTCAACTGTTGGTGAAAATTGTAGCAATCTGTGACGTTTCAGGAGATTTCGATGCACTGTATCGTCTTAATTATTTGTTTACATGAAAAATATAAAAATACGTGTCCAATATTTCTTAGAAATCTAAAAGACGGACTAATAATTTTTTTTTAGGCAGCTACCCTATTACTCTTCAAGAAGAAAGTGTTTATCATAATATTATCCCCTCATTCTTACGGGAGCGGGAACTACATGGTTGAAACCGCGGGGCGCTACTGTTGCGTAGTTTTGAAGATTAAGCATACATAGGGACAGACAGACAGCGACTTTGTTTTATACCATGTAGTGATAAACTTCCTCGATAAATGATCTATCGAACACTAAAAGTTATTTTCAATTCAAACCAGGCAGTAGTTCCGATAAAATTAGCGCGTTCAACTAAACAAACAAACTTTAAAATATTAGTATAAATGTCCTAATTGACTGAGCGTGCTATGCGTCAACATTTCGACAAAATAGGATAGGCGGACTATGCTTTCGTCTGCGTGGACATAAATATGTCTGACACATTTTACCATATTATAGTACTAAGCGGCGCCCCGCGGTTTCACCCGCGTAGTTTTCGTTCCCGTAGGAATATGTGGATAAAATTATGCTAAAAACCTTCCCACTGAATCACTCTGTCTATTAAATCGAACCGCATCAAAATCCGTTGCGTAGTTTTAAAGATCTAAGCGTACATAAGGACAGAGAAAGCGACTTTGTTTTATACTATGTAGTGATGGTCCTGGTTCAAGTTCCGGCTGAAGCGTAAATTTTGATTATATTTTCCAAAATACCATGTATAAAAAAAACCCGGGATTCGCGCACGATGGGTTTCTTACCAGTATCGGTAAAAAATCGCGTTTGCTGTACGGGAGCCCCCCTTAAATATTTATTTTATTTTTATTATTTGTTGTTATAGCGGCAATAGAAAATAAAAATACATCATCTGTGAAAATGTCAACTGTCTAGTTATCACCGTTCTTGAGATACAGCCTAGTGACAGACAGACAGACGGATGGCCAGCGAAGTCTCAGTAATAGGGTCCTGTTTTTACCCTTCTTCTTCTTCGCGTGTCGACTCATATTTGTGAGGACCAGAACTCGGCCACCGATATGGCACTATCAGTGGCCTTGTAAAGGTCCTCGCGTGTGCAGGTGTAGGGACACGCACGGCAAGTTATTGGCCGTTGAGTCGTGGTGGAAGGATCGGCTGGTCTGCGTTACCGATTTGCCGTCCGCAGACCAACCGCCCAGGGTGCGCCAGGCGCATGCTTATTATGATACGCCACTCGGGGAGGCTCCTTCCGTGCACCCCGTTCTTTTTTTACCCTTTGGGCACGGAACTTTAAAAATAATTTCTTTTTCTTTTCTAATGTACCTGTGTGTTGTCCAGGTGTGATTAATGGCACTAGAGGATGAGGACTCGAGCCGGTACTACGACGACCGGGCCTACTCCTCCAACCAGGACAGCGATGACAGTCCGCTACTCTCACACAGGTGAGCAACAACATAACATAACATAGCCATTCACTCCATCATCTCATTACAGTAACTCACCCCTAAGTTCGTGACTTGTATTTAGGGTATCAGAAACTACGCACACACTCCTTCACACAGAACGCAACATTTCTTTTCTTTTTTATGTTATACTAGCTTTTGCCCGCGACTTCGTTCGCGTGGAATAATGACTTCCGGCAGAATTAGGGTATCCCCCCTTTTCTCCCCCTAGGGGGGAATTTCCAATAAAAGTTTATTCTATGTGTGCCAGTTCGTTTTTCTTTATTTTTTCGCATATGTTCGATTAACCGAATTTGTGATTATCCGAATCGATCCCGGTCACAATTAATTCGGATAATCGGCGTTTTACTGTATTATAATTATTCTAATGTTGTATTTTCCTTAATTAATTTTAACTATTTATCAAAAGTAATTTATAGAATTTAACTACTTATTTATCAATGTTATTTGGTTATGTTTTGTGATAACATAGTTTAGTTTATGTCTATTTAAATTTTTAAAATATTTCCCAGTTCAAATACGAAATATTAAATAAATATTCATATTAAAAAAAATGAAATTCCACATTTTTACATAATTATAATACTACTAATATTATAAATGCGAAAGTTTGTATGTTTGTGAGTTTGGATGTTTGTTACTCTTTCACGCAAAAACTACTGTATCGATTTAGATTTTTGGTACAGATGTTCCTTATACCTAGGAATAACACAAAGGATACTTTTATCCAAAATTCCCATGGGATTGAGATTCACACGGGTAAAACCGCGGGGCGCAACTAGCGTAGAATATCTATGTAATTTATTATTGTAATTTATAAATATTCAAATTACATATTAATAAATTACATATCCGTGCTTCGGAGGGCACGTAAAGCCGTCGGTCCCGGTTGTCGTACTAACATCATCGACAGTCGTTACGGTGAGTTAGAACCCTCAAAAGTCTAACATTTGGTTTAACCAAAAATGTCGTATAGCCCTCTGGGTTGTGAAGGTCTGATGGCAGTCGCTTCACTTAAAATACTGACATTCCGCCAAAACTGGTTAAACTGAAAACCGACCCCAAATAGACATGAGATAAAGGTTCGGGAAAGAGAGAGATTCAAATTACATATACACATATATTTTTTATTTATTTTCAGAACGGATACATTTCAAAAAAGGACGACAGGGCGTGTATATAGATGTCATACAGGTAATTAACAAACATTATGTATCTATACTAATATAATAATAATACAATGCCTCGCAGTTCTATGCTCTTAGTTCCCGTTCCCGTGAAAATACGGGAATAAAATATAGCCGTGTGAAAATGACGTCATTGATACATTTGTGGCTGACTCAGCTATAGATCAACGTAGCTGAGCTGCGTGGCCGTGGACCGTGGGCGTAGCGTGCGTGGCGATGGGTTCGCGGCTTAACACTGAAACTGCTTAATACCTGCCTATCTATACTAATATTATAAAGCTGAATAGTTTGTTTGTTTTAATCTCAGGAACTACTGGTCCGATTTGAAAAAAAATGCAGTATTATATAACCCATTTATCGAGGAAGCCTATAGGCTATATTCCCCGTATTCCCACGGGAACGGGATCTACGAGGGTAAAATTGCGGGGCCCTGCTAGTCTACTTAATCATCTTCTGCCTTATTTGCGTTGCATTTTAGTCTGGTTTAGCACTAAACCAGGTTTTACAATTAATTTTGAATACTGTCAAAGTGACAGATTTGACTGACAAGGTGTCAAATACTTACCAGGTTTTGTTAAACCAGAATAAAAATGCAACGCAAATAAGGCAGATTGTGTTAAGTAAAATGGTATTTAACCGTGTCAAATATATCTCATTGTGCGATTAATTATATTGTCAAGGAAACAGCTACAATTGGCAATTAATTATATTCAGGTAATTGATTTTGCAGTAACTTATCTACTGTATTGATGTTTTTATGAAACCTTCAAATCTAATAGGTTCATATACATAGATAGAAAGAAGATATATTTTTTATACATGTTGAAAAATGGTCTGGTAGAGACATAATCTTTTCTGTGCCGGCGTAAAAATCAAGTAATAGTAATAATAAGACATACGCATTAGAAAATTATCTAAGCTTATAGCCGAAGATCCGGTGATTGTTATAAAAACAAATAAATTGAAATATCTCTTAAACGGTTAGGTTTAGGGGTAGGGTGTTTCATGGTGAAATTAGTCAGAAACGATGTAAACTACACGCCCTTGACGGGAATAGGTCGACTTAACCAATAACCCTGTATACATATTAATATTAATTTTTGTCTCGGGTGGTAATTGAACCTAGGACCATGGACAGTCTTTGCGTATTCTGTAACTAAATATTAAAAAAAAAATACAAAAAAAAAATATTTTTGAAAATTACCCATTTTTTTTGTAATTAAAAAAAATCATCAATACTTTTTTTGTATATTTAAATAATGTCTTTGTTCCAGAATACACTCGTTCCATCGACCCGTCGCGGTCGACGCTATCAATGTTGATGAAGCTGTTTCTGTTCTGCACCGCGATGATATCGTTCTGCGTGCTCATGTACATACCTGTGTATAACTGGGCTAATAACCAGGTGGCTAAGGGTATGTACTCATTTATATATGTATTTTTTTTACTCAACCTGTATTGTCCCACTGCTGGGCAAAGGTCCCCCCCAAATCCCTCCATCTATCCCTGTCCCTAGCCAGCTCCTTTCAATCTATGTCGTATACATAAAATAATCGCGTTATTTCCACCATTTTTACTATGTAATTTGGTTTATAGGTATTTATTTTTGTTTATTATTTTGCTAAGGCTATTGTTTTCTTTCCTAGTAAATAAAAAAAACAAATTGGTTACTCAGGAACGACTAGACCTCACTGAAATTTGGTACTGATTTTTTAAAACCAGGATTAGCGTAGCTCGTTCATATGTGATCGAAATTAAAACTTATGTGTGAACGTGTGAACTAACTTTTTTTTCATTATCTATACTAATATTATAAAGAGGAAAGATTTGTTTGTTTGTTTGTTTGTTTGTTTGTAACGAATAGGCTCCGAAACTACTGAACCGATTTCAATAATTCTTTCACCATTAGAAAGCTACATTCACCCTGAATAACATAGGCTATATTTTATCCCCGTATTCCCACGGGAACGGGAACCACGCGGGTAAAACCGCGGGGCACAGCTAGTAGTAGATAAAATTGTAAAACTGTTTGTATTTTAAGTAACAGATTCATTGTATTTTAGATTTAACACATAATTAATGTACCTACATAAAATTAAATTTAATTGATGTATGTATTATCACTTTATTAACCAAGCATATCTTAAATTGTTAATCGTATATCGGTACCTCACGATACTGACGTGAGTCTGGTGTGAGGACCACAAGAAATCGTATTCTGATGTGTTGTTCAGTTAATAAATATTTTTTCATTTTTTCAACAACATTTTTAACAAAATTAAATTATTATTAATTGTATGATACCAATTGGAAAGTATTAATCCTTTCAGATAATAATAATTCATATCGGCAAAATGGTGAGTTGTGTGGTAACCAACAAAACACTACCATATAAAAAATATACTTACTAATTAAGAACTTCTTTCGTTTTTAAAGCCAATTAAAATTTTCCTATTGATTGAATAAATTAAAAGAATTACCTCCATAGCTCTGTTGGTTAGAGCAGCCGTGCTAAGTACAGGTTCTGGGTTCAAGTCCCGGCTGTAGTGAAAAATTTCAATTCATTTTTCAGTTGCAGATATTTTTTATATTTTTTTACTATTTATTATAAACTAGTAGCTCCCCGCGGTTTCACCCGCGTAGTTCCCGTTCCCGTGGGATTACGGGGATAAAATATAGCCTATGTCACACACTGATAAATTAGCTTTTTAATTAGAAAGAATTTTTGAAATCGGTCCAGTAGTTTCGGAGCCTATTCATTACAAACAAACAAACAAACAAACAAACAAATCTTTCCTCTTTATATTATTAGTATAGACTAGCACCGCGGTTTCGCCCGCTTAGTTCCCGCTCCTGTAAGAATGCGGGCAAAAAAATATGCTAACAACCTTCCTCTTGAATCACTCTATCTATTAAAACAAACCACAACAAAATCCGTTGCGTAGTTCTAAAGATCTAAGCATACATAGGGACAGAGAAAGCGACTTTGTTTTATACTATGTAGTGATGATGATACTAATTTAATGTTTTTTTTTTCAGCCCTCGTAGCGGGATGGTCATCGAACACGAACAGAGATACAAAGTTATACGTTTACCCCAATAATGTTACCACACTCCACGAACCTGCCACGATTTGCCCTAAACAAGATAAAAATATAAAAAATAAACAATTTCTATTAATAATAGTTTGTTCAGCTACAGAAAACTTCGATAGACGAATAGCCATACGCAGTACGTGGGGTAACTATACGAAATATAGACATTTATCGAAAATATATAACAAAATAAAGGATAAGTATAAAAATTATAACTATACATATGACTTGTATAAGGAACCTAATATTAGTTTAAGTGTTAACAGTGTAAAAAGTGTATCTGGTATAGCTGGATTGTTGCCAGAAATAGCGAAAGCGTTAAGAAACAATTTGGAAAACGTAAAGACTGAAAATGAATCTGAAAAGCGGTTTGAAGACGACGAACCAGTGTTGCCAGAGTTCGATATGAACAAAGAAATTGGGGAAAACACACAACTAGATTACGATTATGATTACGTCTCAAATATAATGAAAATACCCCCAAAAGGGGAGGAAGAAAATACAGATTTAGATAAAATATTAAATATGCTGAAAAACGATAAGAATTTCCTCAAATTTGGGGAGGATGATGGCAATACTGAAGTTGATTTTAAATTGGCGTTTCTTTTGGGGTTGCCCGCCAATAGGAATGATACGGAGATAGCTGATAAAATTGAGGAAGAGATAGAAAAATATGGCGATGTTATACAGGAGAACTTTATTGATTCTTATAATAACTTGACTCTAAAATCTATAATGATGTTGAAATGGATCACAAATAAATGCAATGAGAGTGGTAAGTGTTACATTTATTAATAGTTATTTATGGTACAAGCGAGGTAAGTTGGTGATTACTTCCGAGGCGCTATTGAGGCCCGAGCCGTCAGGCGAGGGTCTGAAGATAGCCGAGGATAGTAATCATCAATACACGCGTGTACCATACAACGTTTTTCAACACATTTGCGAAGAAATTACCATTTTTCGCTTATAAATAAACAGTTTTTCTTTTCGCGCGCATCCAACACAACTATGGTGATCAGCCAAAGACTAAAAGAATATACTTATTAAAAAAAAATCGAATTAATGAATGAATAGAATCAACCATAGACCCACCAAAAGTAAGGAAACATAGTTGTTTTTAAAATGTATGGACACAATTTTTTTGGTATCGAAACTTTTTTAAAATGAAAGCAATTAAATAAACAATCTATAACTCACTAGTGAATAAAACGTGTCATTATTCAACTGTTTTTGCACAAATAAGAGCCCCTTTATGAGCAAGTGTGTTGAAAAGATATTTATTTACATGCTTTTATTTAGTGTCACCTGTCCCGTTGTCTGTAATCAAATCTTGCAAGATATTTTTCGACCACTTCTGGTTATCCGATTGAGCTGTTTGGCATACTTATGTAAGTCCCATGACAATGCAAAAACAGCTTGTTTTAAGATAGTTATTTATTAACCCCCGACGCAAAAAGAGGGGTGTTATAAGTTTGACGTGTCTGTGTGTGTGTATCTGTCTGTCTGTGGCATCATAGCTCCCGAACGGATGAATCGATTTCAATTTAGTTTTTTTGTATTAAAGGGGACTTGCGTGCGAGTGTTCTTAGACATGTTTGATGAAAATCGGTTGACCCGTTTAAAAGTTATGGGGGTTTGAAAGTAATTGTGTTGGGGGTTTTTTAATTTTTTAATTTAATTGTTATTTTTTAATCATACTTATTTTTTTTCCAGTACGCTACATATTAAAAACTGATGATGATATGTACATAAACGTGCCTAACCTGGTATCGAACCTGCGAAACCGATCACAGGACTTCGACTCTAGAGTGTCCAAAGGATACAGTGGGAAGGAATATCTGTTGGTCGGGGACCTTATTAATGGAGCCAGGCCTATATTAGACTCTAATAATAAGTGGTATGTATTATTATATTTTATGTCTTTTCCATTCACGGGACTATTAAAGGAGTCCCGGTCTTTTGGAAGGCTAGTATGGGGCCAAAGCCAACACACGGAAGCCCTTTGACATATTTAACCTTGTGTAAAGGATGCACAATCCGGCGACTATCCCTGTATAACACTATAAAATGCATCCAGGGACAGTCACCGGTTCTGCTGGGACTATTGCAAATATATGGAAAACTATAAAATAATAAAATAGATAGAGGGTATGCGTTCTAGTCCCGTTAAAGGTAATTTTGACAACAATCTGTCATGACGTTCTAAATGTCAGTGGTTGTGGGTTCGAATCCCGCCGAAAATGTTAAAAATGTTAAATGTATTATGTCTACTATCTCATATTATGACGAATCTTTATTCGACGAATAACTTTGAAATTTTGACAGTTCTTTAATACAAAATCTGTCAAACGTCAATTTTATTCGTCGAATAAAAGTTATCTGGCGATGAAAAAATCGGCCCTTAAACGGATTTTTGTCGTGGTTGTATTCTTTCGAACTAGTTTAATCACAAATATTATTTAAGATGGATATATTAATAAAAAAAATGATTTTAACCCCCTCCCCCCCTGTTGTCGCAGGTTCAGTCCGCGCTACATGTACGGCGGGCGCGTGTACCCGCGCTACCTGTCGGGCACGGGCTACGTGTTCTCGGCGCCCGCCGCCAGCGCGCTCTACGCCGCCGCGCTCACCACGCCCTACTTCCACCTCGAGGACGTTTATATTACTGGTAAGGTTATCCTACTGATATTAGAGAAAGTTTGAATGAAAGGAAAGGTATTTTTAACACACAAATATATGAAAATAATTAAGCCAAGTTGTAAGTAGGATCCCAATAATTATCAAGAAAGTCGGGCGCGTTTGTAGATGTATGATGGCAGTAGTTGCATTTATAATTCGCGCGCGACAGCGGCATCATTGGGTAACTGCCGTTCGCCTGCTGGGAGCTTCCGGAGCCCAGCGTAACTGTCTCGTCCTGTGCTTATATTCTGGCCCCGCGCCGGCCTGGTGGGTGTATGTGTATGTATGTAGGTTTTTGGGTGTCCTATACCGGTTTCTACCCGCACGGATACTTGGATACTTCCCCCATCACTCCCCGCCGCCTACAGAAATGAGTTAACTAAACGTGCCCTCACCCCGCATCACGCCTTACCTACCTCGACTCGCTACGGTTCCCACGGCGTGTTCTCGCAGCCTGGCCTGTCACAAAACAGGCTTTAAGACATCATCGGCTGCACAATGACTATAAAACCAGCGATTTAAAAGAATGTGTGTGTGCGTAATTTCTGATACCCTAGATACAAGTCACGAACTTAGGGGTCAGTTACTGTAATGAGATGATGGAGGGAATGATAATATTATGTTATATTACATAGGTATGTGCTCCGTCCGCGCGTCTCCCCGGCTCCCGCCGCGCGAGGACGCGTCGTTCTCGTACCAGTCGTCGCGCGCGCAGTGCGCGGCGCACGCGCACGCCTCCACGCACCGCGTCGCGCCCGCGCGCATGCACCTCATACACGCGCACCTCGCCAACGAGGACAATGTGGACTTGTGAGTATTAATAGTATGTTTCTCGACATTACTTCCCAACAAAAAACTTCCGCTAATAGAAACTTTCCCAATCGGAAATTTCCCTAACAAAAAACTTCCTGTCCAGTCTGTTGTTTCAGGCTCCCCTCCCAAAGGCACCATCTTGGATACCGTGTATAGCTAATACACGGTGCCCTTGGACTACATTGTTTTGTAGCATTAAAACAATGTAAAATATATCAAAATTTATGACCTTATTTTACCAGACAAAAATCTCAAAAGAAATAATTATTTTTCTATTATTTTTCAGATGTGAAAAAATGCGTCTAACACAGGTAAGAAGGGAAAGGCTAAAACCTAAGACCCCGCCGAAACGGGGCAAACATGTACATTAGACAAACAATTATACAATGTATAGATATAATAACAGTATAAAAATAATAAATAATACAAGAATAGTACGTGTCCCGTTGTCCCCATCGTGATACTTGGTGGGGACAACGACTGTATCCTATCTGGCCCGGTAGCTTATCCCGGTACCGGGCCAGATGGGAAGAAAATGTTTCATCTGGCCCGGTGATGTATTTAACGGGCCAGATGAAACTTTTCTTTTATCTTCTTCGAGGGCCAGATGGGATACAGTCGGAACAACGGGGATAAAAATATTATTTTTTAATTCCCTTTGTCCTCACTGGTAGGTCAGATTTAGTGGGGACAAAGGGAATACACGTAATAGTACAGTCAGTGTCAAATAAAAGGTACTGTAGGGATCTTTGAAGTTCGGGGGTTTCTCTAAAATAACAATAATTAAATATTTATATTTTTAAATAATAATATTAAACTTCACTATCACTACATAGTATAAAACAAAGTCGCTTTCTCTGTCCCTATGTATGCTTAGATCTTTAAAACTACGCAACGGATTTGATGCGGTTTGTTTTAATAGATAGAGTGATTCAGTGGGAAGGTTTTTAGCATAATTTTATCCCCATATTCTAATCGTAATTTTATTCCCTATGTTCTTTTATAAAATACAAATTAATTTTACTGTCACTAGAATAATTCTGTCATATTATATTTTAATAATAATATATTCTACTTATTTCTTTAAAAAGTTTTCGTTAGCGATATAAAAAGGTGTATATCGCTACAGTACCGTCTCTTGGTTGGCATACCAAAATGAACATTACCAAGACGTACCTTTATCTGACGCTGACTGTACATACAAGAAAAAAGAAATTTCATCCAATCTCTACAAAAACAGTATAAAAACAATAATATTACAAGTCCAAGAGAATTATTATTAAATTAATTTAAATTTAATGTTCCATAAACGGTTAAACTTCTATGAAAACATAAATTAAGAATAGACCAGAATTCGTCAAAAAAAATGTGACAATGATTATCAGAAGTTTTAAGGGACTAATTTAAATTCTGAATTAATAACTAAATGATAAGTTTACCTACATTTTTTCAATAGCACAGTCAAATAATAGATTGTCTAAAACATCTTATAGACAAATAACCTAATTATCGTAAGCTGAAAACGTAACTGAAAAATAATTTTCAGTCAAAAGAAGTCTTGACCAATCTGCCCCAAATGTTTGCCCCATACATGGCTCAAAGTGGGATGTTATGTACAGCTCTGATAGTGCATGTCTATTGGAGTAAGAGCCAGCGAGTGCCTGACCTTCGTCATTTTATAAAAGCTGAAAGTTTGTCTACGTGTGTCCCTAGTACAGGTAAGAATGATCCCCACCCATGAAGCTGAGGCAGCGGTGGCTTTGGCAGATAACAGGTAACAAAGGTGTATGAAATTCCATCTCAATTTCGTCATAGTATAAAACTCTATTTTTTGATATTTGATGCATAATGATATCAAAAATCACGTTGCTCAATGCCGGACAGCTAGTATGGTTCCAACCCTCTGCCGGACACCCTTAAACTATGGTAATTTATAATTAAACTTACGTCATTTTATAAAACCTAAATTTTATATATAGTTTTTAGGGGGCCTATTAATCTATGTTTCCATAATTGCCGGACAGCTTCGACGGTTCCATCATCTTGCCAGACGCATTCAAAGTGATGAGCAATAGCCCGTGAGTGCCTGACTTTCGTTATTATATAAAAGCTGAAAGTTTGTCTACGTGTGTCCCTAGTACAGGTAAGAATGATCCCCACCCATGAAGCTGAGGCAGCGGTGGCTTTGGCAGATAACAGGTAACAAAGGTGTATGAAATTCCATCTCAATTTCGTCATAGTATAAAACTCTATTTTTTTATATTTGATGCATAATCATATTATAACTCACGTTGCTCAATGCCGGACAGCTAGTATGGTTCCAACCCTCTGCCGGACACCCTTAAACTATTATGGATGACGCCAGAATATGTTTGGACTCTGTTACCCTCTCCAATAGCTATGTGTAATATGTCGTTGGATAGCCATAGTTGAGCTGACAAAAGGTTCCTAAGGAGTCAAGGTCCAAATCTTAGTCCAAACAGAGTTATGCAGTACTAAACATATCAATTTATCATAATATCATCCACGTAGATTGTTAAAACAAAACAGTGTAATGGTATAAGGTTATTTTAGGTTTTTTATTATTACAAACATTGCATTTCCTACATTTTGGGTCCATTATGACCTCATTTAAAAATATGATATATACATGGGCCTCAAAATCGTTGAAAAATTGATATTTCGTTTGGTACTGCATAACTCTGATCGGACCAAGATTTGGACCTTGACTCCTTAGAAACCTTTTGTCAGCTCAACTATGGCTATCCAACGACATATTACACATAGCTATTGGAGAGGGTAACGGAGTCCAAACATATTCTGGCATCATCCATAATAGTTTAAGGATGTCCGGCAGAGGATTGGAACCATACTAGCTGTCCGGCATTGAGCAACGTGAGTTATAATATGATTATGCATCAAATATAAAAAAATAGAGTTTTATACTATGACGAAATTGAGATGGAATTTCATACACCTTTGTTACCTGTTATCTGCCAAAGCCACCGCTGCCTCAGCTTCATGGGTGGGGATCATTCTTACCTGTACTAGGGACACACGTAGACAAACTTTCAGCTTTTATATAATAACGAAAGTCAGGCACTCACGGGCTATTGCTAATCACTTTGAATGCGTCTGGCAAGATGATGGAACCGTCGAAGCTGTCCGGCAATTATGGAAACATAGATTAATAGGCCCCCTAAAAATTATATATAAAATTTAGGTTTTATAAAATGACGTAAGTTTAATTATAAATTACCATAGTTTAAGGGTGTCCGGCAGAGGGTTGGAACCATACTAGCTGTCCGGCATTGAGCAACGTGATTTTTGATATCATTATGCATCAAATATCAAAAAATAGAGTTTTATACTATGACGAAATTGAGATGGAATTTCATACACCTTTGTTACCTGTTATCTGCCAAAGCCACCGCTGCCTCAGCTTCATGGGTGGGGATCATTCTTACCTGTACTAGGGACACACGTAGACAAACTTTCAGCTTTTATAAAATAACGAAGGTCAGGCAGTTGCGGGCTCTTGGTCCATATGTGGCATTTCTCCCCAAACAATGGTCCATCTCCTAACTTGCCGTGCGTGTCCCTACACCTGCACGCGCGAGGACCTTTACAAGGCCACTGATAGTGCCATATCGGTGGCCGAGTTCTGGTCCTCAAAAATATGAGTCGACACGCTAAGAAGAAGAAGAAGGGGGATGTTACCTACCCCTATCGTAAGGCCTCCTTCACCTTCTATACGACACGACACCGACCCTATCCTTTATCTGACTCATGTAACTTCTTCCTGGACGACCCCTTCCTCTTCTTCCTTCCAATTTTCCTTCCAAGATGTTCAATATGAATCTGTCATGTCGTACAAGGTGACCTATCAGGTGGGATATGATACAGCCTAGCATGACTGTACGTGATAAAATATATAGACACCACGAAATAATATCGATTTCGCGAGCATGACCAAATGAATATGGCGGCTATATTTATTATATTTTGACAGTTGTATGTCGATAAGTAGCTATATCGATTTCGCGAGCATGACCAAATGTCATAAAATTGATTACGTGGTAAAATTAAATATGGCGGATATTTTCATTATATTTTGACAGTCGGATGTTGATAAATTGCTATATCTATCTTTTCGAAGTCATGCTAGCCTGGCAGTACCTATTAAAATATTTTGAAGTAGCGCAGCAGTTTTATCTACATTGATACGTATCCCGTAGGAAATTTGGGATAAAATTTTGCCTATGTTGCTATTTGAATCGGTTTAGTAGTGTCAGTTTGTTAAAAATGTCAAAATTACTACATTTCTTTTATATTTTTTTAATTAGTCAGTTAATTAATTTACTTGTCAGATACCTAATTAATTTATGTCAAATTCATGACAAAGTAGCTAATAAAATAAAAAAATAGGCCATAATATTATATTGATATCTTTGATTTACACGAACACTACACATTGAAATAAAACACTTAAGCGGATTTTTGTCGTGGCTGTATTTTGTTTTACATTTTCTGACGTTTCGGATTCTTTACAAAACCTTGATCACAGAAGACTGAAAATGTAAAACAAAATACAACCACGACAAAAATCCGTTTAAGTGTTTTATTTCAAGGCCATAATATTTTCTATTTTTTTTTTACATTCCACTTTGCCCCATAACTGGGGCATCTTGGGGCAGTCTGGTATAAGTGCCATTGAACGTCCATTAAATAAAAAATACCTACAAGTCATAGACTTCCAAAAAGATATATATTTATTATAAAATTTCATTTCAACAGTAGAAAATAATAAAAATTATAATTTATTAGTAAAAGTGATAGGTTAAATTTGTTTGTCTCTTTCCCTCCTTAGACAATAGACAGAGATGGACATAATTTCTAATATTTTCTACTGAATCAAAGTTATATTATAAATAATGCTTTTAACTGTGATTTATAGTAATATAGACTCTAATATTGTTGTATAAGGTACAAAATAATTTAAATAATATGAAGCTGTCTCATCGTTGCTCTCTCTCTAACATTCGACTAATATACTTTCATCTCTTTCTCTCAATAACTACATACAATCGGTTTTAAATTCTCAAAAATAGGAAATAAAATACAAAAAAAATACAATAAATAGATAAAAAATATTTTTTTATAAAAAAGAAAATTGTTAAAAATATATATTTCTATTTAATTATTAATTAAAAATTAATTAATTAGGTGTAAAAGTTTAATTATCGGAGTGTTTAGGGGTGAAGCACAAAACTGCGGTCGGCCTTGTCGAGTCGTAGTTTTGTGTTAGCCCTTAGTGCTGCTAACAGATTTAAATCTCGCAATTTTTGTATTGAAGGGTCGTCTGTGAATTACATTACTTCAATTTCATAATTATTGAAGAGATCTTGACGTGACGCTACTTTAACCCATGCATTTTCTTTCTATAATTTATTTCTTATCACCAAATATTTTCCGATTAAATATTATTAAATTAAATATATATCCTTAATGATTGTTTTATTGTTAAAAACATAAAAATGAAATTTAATAATAGTTCGTTTTTTTTTCTAATAATGCATACTTTATTCAAGTGACTAACCAGGCCCTACGTTTTTATAAGTACATAATATGACGTCACAAAACTTATTACCTTACCTCAAATTTCAACACCCTTCGACCCCTATAATATAATTCAAAGACGACCCCAACTAATGTGACTTGTCCCTAACCGACTAAAAGTAGGTTTAAAAATTAAATTACAAAAAAAGCGCTCATTAGAAAGTATTAAATATTCATTAATATATCATCGAAATAGACTTAAATAATTATAAATTAGTTTAATTACGAAAATACCAATAGAAAATACAGCCGTATAGCAAAAATCCTATCTAAAACAGTCCAGTAGTTTTTGAGTAAAGGCAGCTAACATAGCGATAGAATCTATACCCCGTAACTATAATAATTTTTATAACCAAAAATATAAACTCTTTATAGGCAATGTTGTATAAATCCTGTCCATTTTATTGATAGGATTAATTCCTTAAAAAAATATTTTGATTTTTTTAAGCCACCATAACTCAGTATGTTTAATCAGTGTTCACTGCAACAATCCCGTGGGAATACGAGAATAAAATATAGCCTATTTCACTCCCTGATAATGTAGCTTTCAAATAGTGAAAGATTTATTTAATTCGGTTCATTCGTTTTTGAGTTTAATGAGTGAGTCAAAAACGAACAGGACTTATACAACAAAATTCGTAAAGGCCAAACATAAAACTGCATTTTAACCGCGTTTAATAAAATCATTTGTATTCCATTCCACGTGTCAAAGTATTACAAACCTTATTGCTATGATATAATGATTTATATTTCATTAACATTTTTTTTGAGATACTAAACAAAATTATGGCAGCCATTACTGATATGTAACTACAGTATGGAGACAACTTTCGGTTCAACCAAAAATCTAATTTTGGTTAAATAAATTCAACTAAAAACTTTGCCTTATTCATCAGAATTAAATTTTGATAGTGTTTTAAACACCTATGAAATCTGTAAATATTTCAAAAAAATTACTTTAGCTGGGATTCGAAACTTGACCCGCGGTTTACCGTGCCCTAGCTGTTGATCATTTTGAATGTTCAATTTAGTGATATTTATAGAGAAAAACGGTTGTCTGATCAATCATTTAAACTATTATTTATATATCTAATTTTGATTAAACAAATGCAGCTAGAAATATAGCTAAGCCTTATCCATCAAAATTAAATGTAGTGTACACATAATTTTTCAAAATGTAATATGAAATATTCTTACCCTAGCTCCGCCCCGTGGTTAAACCCGCGTTAGGTTGTAGTATGTTATTTATTCTATAGCCTTCTTCGGTAAATAGTCTAACCAAAACTAAAATATTTTTCAATTAAAACCAGTAGTTCCTTATATTAGTGCGTTTCAAACAGTTTTGCAGTTATAAAGTTGTAGTTTTGTAATTTGGGCTTTATTTAGTTAGTATAGCTTTTGCTTGCGATTTCACTTGACTTAGTATTTAATCAGTTTTTTTATGCAAAATATGTTTAGAAAGAAAAACAAAAAATGTTTTTTTTTGTTAAAAAATATTGAAAATATAATTTTTATTTAAGTACAATTTATTTTTTAAGAATTCTAACTGTAACAAAAAAAGTACGAAGACACCTAATAACTGATTTTGGCTGTAATAATACAAAAAAAATATAAAAAATATAAGAACCTAAAGTAAAAATGTTTAATGGCGAGAAAAAATCCTTCACAAGTGCAATAAAAAAAAAACATATATGTACATATGCTCCATAAAAAAAGGCAAAAAAAATTAAATCGAAATTAATTTTAAACTATTTAATAAATAAAAAATCAACACAACTTCAAATCAATTCAATTTCAAATCAAATCAATAGATATATAACTTAGTTTACAGATTATTTTTACCCTAATTATTTTTAATTTAATGTCCCATACTAGCACTGATATCATTATTTGTTCGCATTATTTCAGATATCGAAAGATCTCCGTAGAGACAAGAGTAGTTGGTTACATAAGTTGGTCAAACATATCCGCAGATAGCTTTACTTATATACAGGATACCGATTTCATTATTGACATATTTTTATAGAAAAATACAGTTTTTTAAACGAATATTATTGATATCCTTGAAAAAGACAGTTTTTCCTAAAAAAACTTTTTGCACTGCTAAAAAAAAAATACTTGTGTTGTATAATTATTGTGTAGTAAGATATCATAGTTTTCTTTTTTAAAATCTTGCGTTTTCTCTATATTTTTTATCTTATTAACCGCTTTAAAAGCTAAGTATCGTTGTGGGTTTATATGAATAGTGCATTGGCAGGGATCGAACTAATAACCTCTTGATCCCAGACCGACACCTTAGCCTGGCTGTGTCCACTTCAAGTTTGTTCGTACTCCTTAGCCAAAAAAGGTAAAATCACAAGAACGACTGGATAGTTAGAGATTAATGACTACAGTACTGTATATCTGGACATTTTCGTGTTTTGACAGGATCAAATTATACTATGTAGAGATGAACTTGTATTTCTTATTATTTAAATTTTTTCTTCTAAACGGGGTTGGGTGTATGAAATCATTTCATTGATGCAAACAATCACCAAATTTTATTATTAAACGAAACGTACGTCATTGTTTATAATTAATATCTTTTTACGGGATATTTACACGTACCTATAAGTCGAATCCCTCGACCAGACGAAGAGTGCAGAGCGAGACGCCCGTCGCAGGCGTAACGCACTCGTCCTCCTGATGATGGTCACCGAATGTGGCTGAAACTAGTCGAGGGTACCCACTTATAGGTACGTGTAAATATCCCGTAAAAAGATATTAATTATAAACAATGACGTATGTTTCGTTTAATAATAAAATTAGGTGGTTGTTGGCAAAGATATTAATTATAAACCACCAAATTTTTTCATATAAAAAAGCGAGCATAATTAAGCTGAAGTGAGCATAATTTGGAAAAAAAAAACAGGATATTTTATAATGTTTTTGTCTCGTGAAGAAGGTAATATTTAATATTAAATGTCGGTAATGAAATCGGTATTCTGTATACCTTTATGTTATGTTAGTAAAATATCATAAATATTAGATCATCTACTGCCTTATTTGCGTTGCGTTTTTAGTCTGGTTTAACAAAACCTGGTCAGCATTTGACACCTTGTCAGTCAAATCTGTCACTTTGACAGTATTCAAAATTGATTGTAAAACCTGGTTTAGTGCTAAACTAGACTAAAAATGCAACGCAAATAAGGCAGCTAAGGTCTTATAGAATCTTAAAAAATATCCAGTTTAATGAAATAGACTCCACAAACTAATGACATCACAGATATACATATAGATTTTGTAGATTTATAGTATAGTATAGCATACTGTATGTATGTTTGTGATCTCAAGTAACCAGAAAAAAATTAAAAAAACATTTTTTTTTTCAAAAAATAATTATATTTATTTTATAATTAGATGATCTAAAATATATGAACTAAATTAAAAAATGTATATAAATAAAATCTATTTTAAAATCAGTTAAGTTTTAAATATTAGTAAGAGGCCTTGTAATGTAGCTGTAAATACACAATCATATATTTTTATAATGGAATGAAATAGTTCGGCTTATAGCTAAAGCTGTTTGTCCACTACACTGTAATATACTATGGCAGTGCTTTAAATAATATATAAATAATTAAAATACATTTGAGGCAATATTGCCTATATTTTTTGTTTTAATTAAAATCGTAGTTGCGTAGTTCTTTCCGATTTTTATTTGCTGAATCGCGCGATTTCGCGGTACGAAGCGTGATTTGTTTGTGCGTAGTTTCTGATACCCTAGATACAAGTTACGAACTTAGTTAGGGGTCAGTTACTGTAATGAGATGATGGAGTGAATGATTATGTTATGTTATTTGGCGCTAAAATAAACGTGATTGCGTAGTATATAATAATGCCCTAATGCCAGCAATCTAAGCAGCTTTCTTGCCTTTAAATAAAATAATAATGATAAAATATCATAGTTCAAATAATATGAATTAATATTATAGTGCTATCATAGTATGTTACAGTGTAGTGAAACCTAAATCAATTCACAGATATTTTAATGAAATTATTTTATATTTTTACTTTAAAAAAATATCATTTTTATATACATTTTCTAGTTTTATATTTCAATCTTTTATTTTAAAAAATCTTATCAATAAAAAAACCTGTGAATTGGTTAAAAATGTTTTGTTACACTTAGATATTATTTACTTGCTCAGAACCTAGATTGTAACTATAATTTGTATGATTTATATTGACTTTACAATCCCTTATTTTCTTATTAATAAACCAAGAATAACAATGGCATAGTTCATTATTCTTATTTTATAGAGCACGGTCGTAATTCACATGAAATATCGTACGTTGACCTGTAGCTATCTATCTCTGTCGCACCTGCGTCAATTATAATGCGTCCCGCTCGCCATTGCATCCGTGCGAGCGGGACGCATTATAATTTACGCAGGTGCGACAGAGATGGATAGCTACAGGTCAACGTACGATATTTCATGTGAATTACGACCGGGCTATAAATAAAAAGAATATTTGTTTTAAGCATGTTTCTATTAGCGTTTTTACATTGAATATTTTATCAAAATCATTTAAGATAATGACAATACTATTCTTATATGAAATTATCATTATTTAACTTTTTATTTCTGTCTCGGCGTTCTACTTCTCTTTCTATACTTATAGACTTCATTTTATCTAATTTACTTTTTTAAACTATTCGTGCAATAAATCGATAATAAAAATACAATATATATATATATATATAAAAATTAAATAATAAAAATACAATATATATATATATATATTTTTTTTTTGTCAACCTATAGTGTCCCACTGCTGGGCATTAGGTTGGAAAATACAATATTATCAAGTGACAATAGCCCAATGTCTAACGCGTCGGCCTAGCGATCGAGAGGTTGTGAATTCGATCCCCACCCATAAAACTATTGACGTGAACCCACTCCAGACACAAGCATTACCGTAATTGGCGGATTAACAAGTCTACTAGTAATTTGCAACACACATCGATAGTAAAAAACAACAAAAAAACACGTGTGTTGTATGGGAGCCCCCTTTAAATATTTAGATTTGTTTTTAGTATTTGTTGTTATAGCGGCAATAGAAATACGTCATCTCTGAAAATTTCAACTGTTATATATCATCGTTCTTGAGATACAGCCTGGTGACAGACGGACAGCGAAGTCTCAGTAATAGGGTCCCGTTTTTACCCTTAGGGTACGGGACCCTAAAAAGGGCAAAAAAGAAATCGGGTGATTAGTGCCTGGCATTAGCGCGTTCAAACAAACTCTGCTTCTTTATTAAATAGTAATAGTTTAATAGATAGATTTGAATAAGTACCTATTTATTTTTTTGGGGACCACTGTTGAAAATACATTATCGAATAAAATACCAATTAAATCTAAAATGTTTACAGACAAAAAGCTCGACATAGATATGTCACTAAATATGAATACTCGCTAAAAAATCGATCAGATCGCGCGGTCTCGCGGTATGTCGCGATTTAGCGGTAGGTCGCGCAACCTACCAGATTTAAAACCTAAATTAAATAAAAACCATTAAAAAAAGAAACAAATATACCACTAAATCGCTCGACTTAGCGCTAGAACGCACGACTTACCGCGAGATCGCACGACACAATATCGCGATATAGAAAATTTAATTGACGTTATTGCTCTTATTAATATAATGTCTTTAAAAATCTTGTTTAACGAAGTTTTAGTATTCATCACAATTCTTGTTTAAAACTTAAATAAGCGGCAATAGTCCAATGGCTAAAGTGTCGGCCTGGCGATTGAGGGATCGTAAGTTCAATCTAGAATTCTTATTTAAAACTTAAGTAAGTGGCTGTAATAAATGACTAATGGCTAATGGAGTATTGGCAATAGAGAGGTCGTGAATTCGACTCCGCCCATTGCACTTTTGACAAGAGCCCACTAACCTAACATTCTTAACGTTTGAAAGAGACGCAAAATATTTAGTTTTATTAAAAACAGCCTTTAAAAGAGCGAGAGGCGTTTTATCTCTCTCTCTCTCTCTCTCTCTCTCTCTCTCTCTCTCTCTCTCTCTGTTCTATATACATTCTAGCAACGCCACGCAGTTTCGGGTGAAGCCTATGATTATTACACTTACAAATAATGTCGCCTTCTATGGGTGAAACAGTTTCAAAATCGGTTTAGGGGATATTAAATTAATTGGGACCAATGTGGAATACCCGAACAATAAAAAATCAAACCTATCAGTAAATGATAAAATTCTAATCTGTTTAAATAAAAAACAACCGTTACTGACTGACTGACTGATATATCAACACAGCCCAAACCACTGCACTGTTTGCGCTGATCGTAGTTATAATGACGTTGACATCCGCTAAGAAAGGACAAAGAAAAAAACCTGGCTAGCTAGTGTGACAAGAGAAATATGCATTAAAAATCTCCCCATATTTTGGCAGTCTCATTAAAAATGCAAATTGTATGTATTTTGAAAACTTTAAACTATATCCGTCTCTTTCTTTCATGTAATGTTAGAAAAGGATAGCAAGATGCTACTATAAGTTTTAATACAGAATTGTGATGTACGTCTTTTTAATTAGGTTGCATGTGTTATTATTATTAGTTAGTATTAAGCATTAATTTAAAAAAATATAATATTTTTTTATTGCACCAGTTGTCAAATAATTAAAATGAGTAGGTATATGACGACCTTGATGGCAGAGTGGTCACCATGCCGGACTGTCATCCGTAAGGTTGCTGGTTTGATTCCCGTGCGGGGTGTGAACCACAAATGTTTATCTCGGTCTGGGTGTGTGTGAATGAGTACATATGTGCGTAGTTTCTGATACCCTAGATACAAGCTTCGAGCTTAGTTAGGGGTCAGTTACTATAATGAAATGATGGAGGGAATGATTATGTTATGCTATATTATAAAAATCGTGATGCAAAAAATCTAAATAATGAAGTACATACCCATTAAAGATTTTATATAAAAAAAAAGTTAGCGTATGCGTTTCGTTTTTACGCATGGCAATATCGTGCCATAAATTTATTTGCCATTAAACGTCAAATTTGACAGTTGATATTGACAGATGTCAAAATCTAGCGGAATTTTTTTATTTGTCCATAAATGAAAGTGATTTTATTTTTGACTACATTTTTTACAAAATTATTGTTTAAATTTTATTATTTGTGACATATTTTTGCAAAAGTTTTATAATAATGTTTGACATAGCAGTTTTTTAATATTATATTAAGTTTTTAAAATTTTGGGTGAAGCAAAGAGAGGTCGTGTTTGAATCTCAGCTGAAGAAACAATTTTGAATTTTTATTTCTGAAATTATTAATTATTTTATGTTAAATAAATATTTGTACTAAATAAATATATTGAAAATGGGACGCATTAGGTAATTTTAAATAAAAAATAAAATTGATAGAAATATGGTGCTGGCAAACAGTAGTGTGTAACATTACTGTGTTACAGTTAGAAGGGTAATGTAGTCAGAGATATTACTGGACATGTGAGAGTTAACGAGTGATGTCTCTGTGTGACGAGCGCAGTGCAGTGTTGTACAGGTTGTAATACAAAGTTGTAATATAAAATTATCTATTGCGTCTTTTGTAAGAATGAATCTAATTTTTAAGCCATATATAAATGTGATTGTATGTTTTTTTTGTTGTGTTTGTGATTTCTATCAGTGTGTATCAGGGATTACTGATATATGTGTATTATCAGCTGATTATCAGCAGCTCGGGTAGGTTTAAGAACTATTTGAGTGATCCAACATTTCAGCTGAATATAATTTTGAAAAATAATTATTTGGACTATTCCACTTAGGGCTAATTTCACCATCTTCAAGTAACGTTCCGAGTAGATACTTACATGATTTGTCTTTGACACTTGAACTTTGTAAAGTAAAATGATACAAAACTAACTTTACTTGGTAAGTAACTTTACTTGAAGGTCGTGAAATAGGCTCTTATCTTTTAAAGGAGTATTTTCAAAATTGTTTAATAACTTTATTTAGTTCACAAATTGGCGGTAGATGCACAAAGCGTATGTGCCATCTTTCCGCAAACGCTTTTTGAATCTACTTACATTAACACCATTTTTTTGAGCAAAATAATGTTAAGAGTTAAGTGGAACAACCCTAAAACATTAAAACAATATGTAACTCAACCAATAGTTCCAATTAATCCATACTAGATGTCGTGGAAATAAATTTTTAAAACCTTTTTAAAAGTAAGTTATACTTACATAAAACTGTTTATAGTTTTTTTCTCAGTCTTCTGTGACCACGGATTGAGTGAAGAATACTTCAGAAATGTAAAGGTACAATTCCAAGACGTGCCGCAGACGGCAAACTGCAACCGCAAACTGCAACCGCAAACCGCGACTGCAGGCAGCAGTGTAGCCGCGCTTGGAATCAATTTCATAGACGTTCATAGAAACAAGTGTTGTCGCTTGCAGTTTGCGGTAGCAGTTTGCGGTCTGCGGCCCGTCTTGGAATTGTACCTTTAAACAAAAACCACGACAAAATTTGTAATGAGTCATAATCTTTTCTGTGTAACCAAAATTGGAAGCTGCTATTGTCATTGTGACTCTAATATCATTTGGATACATTTTCAATAAACTGACAACCAAAAGATGCGATTACGACGCTGTCACCGGCACAGAAAAGATTGTGCCACGAAATTATCTGACCTCTGTGGCAAATTACATTGACAGTATTTGTTCCAATTTTGTCCGCCAGATCAGAAGCTTTGTGGCCATAGAGATAGTACACATAGAGCAGGGAAGGCATACGGCTGCCTGTTAGTGGAAATGTTCTATGGTTAGAAAGAGAGAGAAGAACGCGGTACTCTGTCTCTCTACTGACGCATGCGCAGTAAAGGCATAGAGGTGACTGGTGGTGACGCGTCTGCTGCTATGCTGATTTTCCGCGCCAACTGCGCATGCGTGAGTAGAGAGAGACAGAAAGGGTGCGGCGATCGTCTCTCTCTTTCTAAACGAGGGACAACTGGAGACCTGGCTCCCCTTCTCTATGTGTACTATCTCTATGTGGCACTTTTTTAATTGTATCTTAGTACATAATAGGTGCATATAAACTATTGTTATCCTTGTCTATTGCCGCTCGTTAGACAGGAAGTGCAGATTCTGATATTGAATAAATAAAGAGCTTTATTATAAATTAGATAGTTTATCTCGGTATGTTAATGAAATGGTCTTTTCGTAAATAAATGCAATTTTTTATTATGTGTTTGTTGTTTTATTGATTGTAACATATTTTTTTTATATACAGGGTGACTTTTTCAAGAGTGTGTGTGTGACAAAATCCGAAATAATATAGAATAGCGAAAAATTATATAAGGAGTTTCAGAGGCGAATGTATCTATACTAATATTATAAAGGGGAAAGATTTGTTTGTTTGTAATGAATAGGCTCCGAAACTACTGGACCGATATCAAAAATTCTTTCACTAATGGAAAGCTAATTTATCAGTGCGTGACATATTTTATCCCCGTAATCCCACGGGAACGGGAACTACGCGGGTGAAACCGCGGGGAGCTACTAGTACTAAATAATAGCTAATTAGATAAAAAAACACAATTAATTAAATATTTCTTTATTAATAAAAATATAGTTTGGATATACAAATGAAATCAGTTAACAGTTATGTTATGATATAATGTAGTTTAAAAAGACAAGCGTGGTGATAGTGGCTATTCCTCCTCACTGTACTAATATCATCAGTGAGAAAGAGGCCATTGTGTAAAACCTGATAGTTTAGACTAAATTCCTCCTCACTGTACTAATATGAATGATTCCCTGGCTGCTGCTGCGGAGGCCGCAACAAGTAATAAACGGCTGAAGTACGCGGCGTTGATGCCGCATTATCCGTTTGTCCCAATAGCTGTGGAGACCTTGGGCAGTTGGGCCGCTGAGGGCAAGGTTTTAGTGAGCGAGTTGGGGTTAAGGATGAGGGAGAAATCTGGTGACTCCCGCTCCGGTTCGTACCTGGTGCAAAGGTTGGCCATCGCAGTCCAACGCGGCAATGCAGCGAGCGTAATGGGCACTTTCGCGCCGGGGTCGATCCGGGGGGGGTTACTGGATTATCTGTCATTTTTTTTTCTTTACTTACGTATTTATAATTTTAAGTTGTGTAAGGACCGATTGTTATTTAAATTTTTAATTTAATTTGTTGTTTTTAAATATCAATGTATGAGATTATATGTTAATTGTATTTGTGAAGAATATTTAAGGAATAAATTAAACTTTGATTCACGGATAACATATAGTTATAAAAAAAATATGAATGAGTGAGTGAGGGAGAGAGAAGCATAATATCTGCAATGACTTTCTTCTTGCTATTGTTATATAATGTTTTAATAAAGAGGTTATTAAGTTTACTTTTGCCCTGCAGTGGGACAATGTAGGTTGTAAACAAGGATAAGTTTTATTTTTCACATCCAAAATTACATATTAATGAATCCACGAATTTCCTGGCGAGTCCATTCGCCCTGTACGCGAAGGTCTCTCTCTCGAAAATGTTCAGGTGCGTCAAATCAGTCGTTAAGAATTTACTTGTTGGTTTATCTGAAACAAAGAAATATTGTCAAAATCTATCCATCACTTAGATATACTTATGTACCGTAAAATGGGGTGAAGCGGGTCCTAGGGGGGAACAGAATCATGTAGTCTAATTTTGTTCACGTTCATTTTCTGGCTTTAAAACTTAGTTTATCTGTGGTCAGGTAACTGACTTGAGCAAAGAAAGTTTTGAATTTTTATGAAATGGCAACACACGATTCATAGACAAAGTAGAATGGAAGAAAAAACGGTTTAAAAAAACCCACTTCAAAACACTCGTATTTTGGTTCCGCGTAATTTCGTTTTTTTTTTGGTTTCTGTGATTTTTCGGCGATATAACCCGGTTCTAAGCAAACCTTGTCTCTTGGGTTATTGTAAAAACGCATAGGTGAGTGAATTTGTGTATTATTTTCCTGCATAATTGGAGAAAAACTTATTTAAGGCAATTACTTAGATTTTTGGGGTTATCAGGGTCATCTGAGGGGTGAAGCGGGTCATAGAAAGGGGGCAACAGAATCACTTGTGGGGCTAACAGACTCAAGAATGGGGTGTACAGGGTCAAGAAAGGGGCGAAGGGGTTTTTTTTATTAGGGTTGTCGACACGTTTAATGCTAACTATCCAAGGTAATGACTAGGTCTATTTAAATACAACAATAAAATAAAATAGTTTATTAATTATAACTTTTTGAGTCCTTTCCTAGGTCATCATTACAAAATAATAATGATTTTTTTTTTACCTACTTTATTTTTAAATTTAAGCCATTACAGATTGCAAATCAAATTATAAAAAATATACCTATGTATATTATATATATATATTACAATATTATCCTGGTGAGTTAGTACGCGTACTCAAATAGGTACCTATATTTACGAAATATATTTTATTTGTCTACAGATATGCCTAGAAATTATCGACCCAAACCGGGAGCGAAATCTCTTAAAAAACATGACGTAGTCATAATTAATCAAGCTTTACTAGACATATCAGCTGGAAACACATCGATACGACGTATTGCTGAGAAATATGGAATTTCATATTCAGTTTTACAGAGACGCAATAACAAATCAGTGAAACCCCATGGTGGCCAAACGGCAATGACGCCAGAGGCCGAGGCTTTTATTGTAAAAAATTTAAATATTTGTGCGGATTGGGGTTATCCGCTGGACCAAAACGATTTAAGATATATTGTTAAAATGTATCTTGATACATCAAACATTACTGTGAAAAGGTTTAAAAACAACTATCCAGGGCCTGATTTTGTTGAGAGCTTTCTGAAACGACATAGTGACAAAATATCAAAGCGGATATCTCAAAACATCAAACGTTCGAGAGCAGAAGTGTCACCTGAAATGATGAAAACCTACTTTGCAGAACTAGAAAAGTCACTTGAAGGCGTACCTCACTCTAACATAGTCAACTACGACGAAACAAATTTATCAGATGACCCTGGGCGACCAAAAGTCATCGTTCGGCGTGGATGTAAGTATCCAGAAAGGGTCCGGAATTTTTCAAAAGGGTGTACGTCTTTGATGATTGCAGCAAACGCTGAAGGAGAACTATTGGTGCCTTATGTAGTGTATAAGTCAACCTACCTTTACGATACTTGGATAAAAAATGGCCCAAAAGGAACCTGCTATAACAGGTCGAAATCTGGCTGGTTTGATGGAGAAATCTTTAGTGATTGGATCACAAATGTCATTATTCCATATTTTGACAAAAAAACCGGTAAAAAACTTCTTATAGGTGACAACTTATCGTCTCATCTTTCAGCGCATTTAATAGATCTGTGTAAAGAAAAGGACATACACTTTGTGTTTTTGCCACCAAATTCCACTCATTTGACCCAACCACTAGATGTGGCTTTCTTCCGACCTATGAAACAGGCATGGCGGAGTATTTTGCAGAAGTGGAAAGAAACTGATGGACGGAATTTAAGCTCCATTCCAAAGGGATGTTTTCCTCGCCTTTTGAAGCTATTGATCAATCAGCTTAATATTAACGCTAAATCCAATATACGTTCTGGTTTTAAAAAAACTGGTATTGTTCCTTTAAATAGTGAAGAAGTCATATCTCGCCTTCCAAATGCCGAAATTGATGAGACTGCCCCAGATGCTGTGAACGAGTCATTTGTGAAGTATTTAAAAGAAATGCGTTATGGAACTTTGGATATTACTGAACCAAAGAAGAAAAAGAAATTAAATGTTGTAGCTGGTAGAAGTGTGTGTCCGGATGAATTAAATAGTGAAAATAGACCCGAAGAAGATGAGCAACAAACTACAAGCAATATTGTATCAGTGCAGAAAAAAAAAGGATTAGGAAAAAAGTCCAAACCGCAATCTTCAAACAGTCGCGTTATTGAAAAATTTATTCCTTTGTCCCTAAATACACAAATACCTCTAAATCCATCAATCAGTAGTACTAGCACTTCCACTATGAATGAGATTCTTGACATGGATATAGAATCGATACCTATTGTTTTCGAGGATGATCTATTAGTTGGAAGAGAAGAAATTTTGATAGAACAGACAGAAACGGAACAAGACACAAATGTAGACAAAGATGTCAGCATTCAACAAGTAAACAAAAAAGAGGCTATAAAGGAGTTTAAGGTCAAAATATTATCTGACGAAATAGTTACATCGAATCGTATTCTTACAAAGAAAAAGAAGACAGAACATAAAAATATGGTGTCCACAACAAAAAAACCCAAACTGTTTTTTACTCCAAATGCAGCTCCGATCCCAAGCCGAAGAGGTTCGGAAGTGAGTTTAAATTACTTTAATAATGCTGAAGAAATTATGAAGATTTTAGAAGAAGAGTAGGTCTGGCGATGTTGGTGCAAGGGTATAATATCTATATTATGGATCTATGTACTAAGCGAGAAGTCTTCGTTTTCACTGTAAGGATATTTCTAGAATGATTATTTCCGATTAAATAGAATAAGAGATTTTTATGGAGCTGTGTTTAAGAGACTGATCTTAAAATAGGTACTTAAATGTTAGGTTAATATTATGGACCTACTAACTAAGCGAGAAGATTTTTTTTTGTTTGTTTTATGTTGTAAGAATATGTTTTATAAAAAACGTTATTTTCCTATTTATAAGAGCAAGAGATTTTTCACTAAGCGAGAAGTCAATTTTGTTTTTGTTTGTTTTAAAAATTGTAAGGATTTATTTTATAAAAAACGTTATTTTCCCATTTATAAGAGTGAAAGATTTTTTATGGAGCTGTTTTATATGAGACTGATTTAAAAATAAGTACTTAATTATTAGGTATTTATTTAGTGGTTTGATTTTTTATTTCTGTGTAAAAAATGGTTACCTACCTAACTGCTTGTTTTTTTTGACAACCCTAGCCTAAAACCCTCATCACCCCAGTTCTGAGTCTGTTCACCCCGAGCACGGGGTGAACCGGGTTTGACCAGTTTTTTACGATTTTCTCTGATTTTTGTTAATAAAACATTGTAACTATGTATTTTTTAATAAACTTTAGAGTCTCGGAACATTAAAAAAAAACCTTCAATCTTATTTTGTCAAGTTCTCATATATTAAAATTGTAAACAAAGTTCAAAAGTGACCCGCTTCACCCCATTTTACGGTACTTACTTATTTAAATATTTTTTTCAAAATTCTTTAAAATAGACTTTATTTTGCGGTTTCACACGCGTAGTTTCCGTTCCCGTGGGAATTTCGGGTTGAAAAATAGATGTTGGCCGATTCTCAGACCTACTGAATATGCTCACAAAGTTTTATGAGAATCGGTCAAGCCGTTTCGGAGGAGTACGGGAACGAACATTGTGACACGAGAATTTTATATATAAGATAAGATACACTATTTATACTCGTATAAGTAGTATTATTGACGATGAAATAGTGCTGGTAGTGATCTGCTATGCCAAAGGTTGCGGGTTCGATTCCCGAAAGTATTATTTGTGTTATCTTATTTCACCTAAATCTGCCTATTTTTAATTACAAACCAAAAAAATATTCTGTATAAAATTAGATAAGTATTATGTAAGTACCCAATTTTTTTGTGTATTTTAATAAAATTCTGTATCATTTTTGTAACTTACCGTTGGCATCAATGTGGAATTTGGGCAGTTGGTCCACGTACGCGAATGTGTACGCTTTGCAGAAGTCAAACTGGTTCATGTGGGTGATTTGAGTGGTCAATCTGATGAGCGCTGCAATAACAATTTAAAATATTAGTAGATACAATTTTATTTGATGCTATTCCTTTCCCAGCCCACTACTAAACCATTTAAACCATTTATTTCCACATCTAATACAAAATCTGGGGGCACGGCAGTGCCCCCCCGCCAAGTCGAGCGCGAAGCAAACACTGCCGTACCATCCTTTACAGGAACCCTTTCGCCGCATTTTCAGGCCCCTATTTGAGAACCTCTGGATAAGCCCAGAACGCTGAAATTTTCGTCATCCAGTAAGCTATACAATCACATACTTAAAATAAAATTTCAAGTCTGTAGGTCATTTAGTTCCGTAGTTAAGCGAATGCAAAGTTTCGTATTTAAGACACTCACTCACTCACTCACTCATGATCATCAAAATAGAACTAGTACTTCCCATAAACCTAGAGAGCTGAAATTTGGTACAGAGTTAGGGTTTAATGGCCACATAAAGGGAAAACTATAAAAACCAGGATAATCGAACGGGAACGGGAATTTTACAGGAACGGGAACGGGAATTGTAACTCAAGAACGGCTGAACTGATTTGGCTGGAAATTGGTGGGGAGGTAGCTTAGAACCAGGAAAAGGACAAAGAATAACTTTAATCCCGAAATTCCCACGGGATTGGGAACGGGAATTTAAAAATCAAGAACGGCTGAATTGATTTGGCTGAAAATTGGTGGGGTGGTAGCTTAGAACCAGGAAAAGGACGTAGGATACCTTTAATCCCGAAATTCCCACGGGATTGGGAACGGTAATTTATAACTCAAGAACGGCTCAACTGATTTGGCTGAAAATTGGTGAGGTGGTAGCTAAGAACCAGGAAAAGGACGTAGGATACCTTTAATCTCGAAATTCCCACGGGATTGGGAACGGGAATTTATAACTCAAGAACGGCTCAACTGATTTGGCTGAAAATTGGTGGGGAGGTATCTTAAAACCTTGAGAAGAACATAGAATACTTTTAATCCCGAAATTCCCACGGGATTGGGAACGGGAATTTATAGCTCAAGAACGGCTGAATTGATTTGGCTGAAAATTGGTGGGGAGGTAGCTTAGAATCAGGAAAAGCACATAGAATACTTTTTATCCCGAAATTCCCACGGAAACGTGAACGGGAACTACGCGGGTGAAATTGCGGGGCGCTTAGTAATAAAATAATACTCCTAAAAAGAAAAAAATGTGTCAAATAAGAAAATCTAATAAAAAAACAATATAAACACGTTTCAACAAAAATAAATGAAATTCCACCAAAAACATTCTGTAAAAAACTAGCCAAGTCTCGATGGAGCTGCTTGTTTATCTCTAAAAAGTAATGAAATCTAGACAAAGTCGTGCCAAGTGTAAGGTTCCTTACTGCGATTTCTTTATTATAGTTATTGTTATTGTTGTTATAGTTATTGTTGTGTGACTTGGCCGTTGAACATTGTTTAAAACGTTAGTAGTGGGTACAAGTCAATTTTGTTTACACGTAATGTTGTAACATTATTAAAATACGCAGCTTTATCAAGCCTACAATTGACTAGATATTAAATCAACGTTTTTCAAGTGGCAATTTTCTATCGTCAATGGGTAGCGGTTCTGGCGACAGATTGGTGCAATAGTGTCATGGAGCACCTAGTTTTGTACCCTTGTGTACATGTGTACCCTTCAACGGCCAAATCACACAACATTAACTATAATAATAAAGAAATCGCAGTAAGGAACCTTACACTTGGCACGACTTTGTCTAGATTTCATTACTTTTTAGAGATAAACAAGCAGCTCCATCGAGACTTGGCTAGTTTTTTACAGAATGTTTTTGGTGGGATATAAATTTACAAAAGAATGTTACAATATAAAACAATTTAAGATGTAGTGACATATAAAACAATATAAAACAATTTAAGATGTAGTGGAGCAGGCTCAGTGTCTTACTAAGCTGCACCCAGGGGCGGATAAAAAAATCTTGCGCTTGTAGACAGTTTATTTATGAACCTATGTGCACCCCTATTGTTGACTTTCTTTTCGTCAGCCATATATCTTACATTTTTGCCCAAATCTGCTGCTCCGTTCAAATTGGCGCCTTACAACTTTGCTTCCCTCGCTCGCCCTAATTTTTTTGACCAAATGCGACGAATTTAAGATATTTTCCAGCCTACTTCGAGTAATAGAACGCCCTGACTAAAGAATCCTAAATTGTCCTCTTTTCTTGGTGAAAATGCATAGAGCTGCATACCACCGTGAGCCGATATTGGGAGGACCCACGGGGCATGTAGGGCTCTCCCAGCCAGAAGGGCTGGGCCTACCCACTAAAAATCCTAAATTTTCCTAAGTATCTAAAGTGTAATGGACATTTAAATATTGTAGTAGGTAACTCATACTTACGGTAAGTTCCTATTATTTTATAACTGTAGACGTGGTCCTCTTTCAGCGGGTAGTGCTGGTACAAGGTTCGATTCGATTCGAAGGTCAGGTTCGGGCAGTCAATACCAAGTACGCCTGTGTTTTTTTTCGTGTCAACGCTACAACAAAGTATACAGGATAAGTTTTTCAAAATGGGCGTGGTAAACCAAAAATCTGATAAGGAATAGCGAAAAATTCTGAAAGCAGTCTTGAACCGTTTTTGTTACAAATTTAAACTGATTCACTGTTTTTTTGAAAAAAATGTATCTATACTCCTTCCTAGTTAAAAATTATTTGTTTTTTAAAAAACTTACTACTTACGTACCTACCTACTACGAGTACTTATATATTTTTTAATCAATGTAACTAATACCTATAAGTCATTTAAACTGATTCACTGGTTTTTTTAAAAAATGTATCTATACTCCTTCCTAGTCAGAAATTATTTACTCACTTAATTGTTTTTTAAAAAACTTACTACTTACGTACCTACCTACTAAGTATATTGTTCTTTAATGAATGTAAGTAACTAATACCTATAAGTTTCATCGTTTAATATCATATTTTACATCCCCTTATTTATACTTACAAAAACTCCGAAACAAAACACCTGTTCTGTCCGTAAATCCTGAGGTTGTTGTCCACATAAGTGGCGTTGAAGTACGGCGTCTCGAACCGCGACTGCGGCAGAGTGTACACCTCCTCAACGTACCCTTAAGAAAGTAACACTATTTATTTTGTCACACGCAAACATCAGTCACACAAATAAAAGATTAAGGCCCATTTCACCATCTTCAAGTAAAGTTCTGAGTACTTATTCGGAACGGTACTTGAAGATGGTGAAGTAGCTACTCACGTGTTTTGTCTTTGTCACTCGATATAAAGTAAGAAAGAGACAAAACTGTACTTGATGAGTAACTTTACTTTAAAGATCTTGAAGTAGGCCCTTAGACAAGTAAGAAATATAAAGAAAAAAAAAACAATCTTACATACAATTTACTTAATTACAAAGACATGTTCGCGTGCGGCAAAAACTGGTCGCTATATCAGCTATATGATGCTGTGGCATTGATTTTCGAATAGGACCATCAGGGACTCACGCACGCAAAAAGTAAAAAAAAGATAATTCTAAAATAAAAATATTAATTACTTAAATAATAAACTAAGGACCTACCTTTGACACGCATGTCGCAATCTGAGTTCACAGCCATGTTGTCTCTTATACATTTGTAGTCCTTCAAGTTACATGGACGCACGTAATTTAGGTGTTTTTTGTCTGTAAATAAGGTTTATTTAGACCAAACTAAGTAGGTTCCTACTTTAACATGCATGTTTGCTATTTTCTAAGTTTAGTTCGGGTTTGAGATCACCAACATGCATTGGGGGCAAGCGTGGTAATTACGATCCCAAGGGATCTCATATACAATACATGTAACAAACATACTTAGAGGAACACATCGGTCCCGGTTGTCGTACTAAAGCCATGTATCCACTAGGGGACAAATGGAGCAACATGTTGCGGAGCATGTTCCTCAACAACTACGTAGAACATGCCCCCGAACATGTCGGGGAACACTGTGTTGGCCACACTAGTCAGTGTTTATAGAAATGTCGCCCGAGGAGGTTATGGCTATTAGTGATGCATAGTGTGTTGAAACGTAAGAGAAAGAGAAGGTGGTGGATGTGGAATTTCTTACTACAACGAGAAATAAGAGTTAATAAACGCGACTACACTTGTTGACAAACGGCGCAACATTGACGCGGGCGGGACACATGTTTTCGCTCTCGAGGCGGGAGCAAGCAACATGCCCCGTGTCACGTACAATGTTGCGGAGCATGTTGCGGGTCAATATGCAACGTTGCAGACTCACGTAAATTTTGTGTTGCGCGTCGTGTTGCGGGACAAAATGTTCCCTGGATACATGGCTTTATACTAACAATATCGACAGTCGTTACGAGTAGTTACAGCAAACGTTCTTATTATAGAATAGATAGCTATTCTATAGTTCAACGTAGAAACATTCCGCCAAAACTTGATTAAAAAACCGATCCCAATGAGATATGGGATAAAGTTTTGGAACAAGAAACATATTTATTAATTATATTTATCACTCACAATCATTAGCGAGGCATAACCCCACGAACAGAGCCCAAAGCAGCACTTTCCCGATCATGGCGACGCGTGCTGTCTTTAGAGAATACAATCCAACACTCCAAGAATGTAATATTAATAATTTCTAGAAGTTTATCCAATATTTACACTGTATTGTCATTAATAATGTCTGTTTGAACAAGTGTGGTTGAGTGTGCGTTATAAATCGCTTGTTATTCGCGAAAATGTAATTATAATTTTGTTTTTCGTTTGTCGAATATTTAGATGTGGATTTGTTTCTTATCCTATATTATCCCACTGCTGGGCAAAGGTCTCTCCCAAACATCTCCAATCATCCCTATCCTTCGCAGTCCCCTACCAACTACTGTCGAAGGTGGTAAGACCATCCCGCCAACGCTTTCTCGGCCGACCCCGACGACATCGTCCTTCGGGAACCCATTGATTTGTTATGTGGGCCCACCTCTCAGGTACCATCCGACTCACATAATATGGCCTGCCCATTCCATTAGCTGTGGTTATAACATTTAAAAAATTCAAAACTGTTTATTCATATATGGCTTCTAAGAAGCATTTATGAATGACGAATGTAAATCTACCATCGATTCAAAAATTTCGTATTCGTAATTACTTAGAAAAAAAGAAAATTATTGGAAACTACGGGGAAACAGAAAGACCGTACAACGTTGGGTTGGGTAGCTAGTCATACTTACTAAACGAAAACAAAAGTAGGTAAGTACTTAAGTATTTATTTCGCCCTTGTAAAGTCTATTAATAAATCATCTCTAACAAACACACATGCTATGTGTTACCGAGTCATCTTTCTATAGCTATAAGTAGGTATAAGTAAACCATGCAAGCCTATTCATCTTATCTGCGTCATTTGGCAAATCCATTTAATGTAAGTAGTACAACATCGTAACATCTATTCATGTTTATTGAAGTTTACCACTACTTCCTGGAATCTTGGTCCATTTTGTATTGAGCAATTTCAGTAACTCTTTATTTTTGTCATAATAAGCACTGATGTAATTTAAAAAAAGGATAATTGTAAATACCCAAGGGTATTAGGAATTATGCGGGTAGATAGGTATATACTTAGCAGCAGATCATGGCTCAAGCAGCGGTCGTAATTCACATGAAATATCGTAGGTTGACCTGTAGCTAACTGTCTCTGTCGCACCTGCGTAAATTATAATGCGTCCCGCTCGCCATTGCATCCGTGCGAGCGGGACGCATTATAATTTACGCAGGTGCGTGCTATAGTAATTTTGCCAAAACGGCCTAATTTCGGTGCCCGTAACTAAATGATGTCCTAGATTTATTTAAATACTAAATAGGTAAACAAGGTAATGAGGGTGATTAATTAATCAAAAATTCAATGTAATTATTATTGTGATTCATGCGTGGTCAATTCGGCACTTGAACAAATATTTAAACTAAATAAGCGTCAATTGATAATATTGTTGAAAATAACAGACATTTTATGAATTACGAGCACCACTATTGTATTTTTATATTTAGAAGACCAAATTTTACTATAAATCCCAATCCCACGGGAATTTTGGGATAAAAAGTATCCTGTATACTTACTAACTTTTTACTGTTTATAAGATACTAGCGGCGCCCCGCGGTTTCACCCGTGTAGTTCCCGTTCCCGTAGGAATATGGGGATTAAATTATGCTAGAAACCTTCCCACTGAATCACTCTATCTATTAAAACAAACCGCTTCAAAATCCGATGCGTAGTTTTAAAGATCTAAGTATACATAGGGACAGAGAGAGCGACTTAAAAACGTCGGCCGCATGTCCACCGGTGACGGATTAAGACTTCATGATGCCCTAAGCAATCCAACCCTTCGTGCCCCCAGGGCTGTAGCTACAGTGGAATTTGACGATTAAAAAATAAAAGTCAGTTAACACTGAGCTCTATATGTTCAACAAGGTAGGACATTGCGTTTGTCATTTCAAACATAGCTCCGACCCTGGGGCCCCCCTGTCCTGGTGGCCCTTTTCTGGTGTTTTCCGGTGCCCCCCAGACGTGGTGCCCTAGGGAATTGCTTAATTTGTTTAAGCGTTAATCCGGGACTGATGTCCACGGGAAGAAATTTGTCTTGTCGCATTCAGATAAGACAAAAACATTAAATTAAACATTTAAATATCCCCCAACACAATTACTTTCAAACCCCCATAACTTTTAAACGGGTCAACCGATTTTCATCGAACATGTCTAAGAACACTCGCACGTAAGTCCCCTTTAATACAAAAAAAAACTAAATTGAAATCGGTTCAGCCGTTCGGGAGCTATGATGCCACAGACAGACAGATACACACACACACAGACACGTCAAACTTATAACACCCCTCTTTTTGCGTCGGGGGTTAAAAATAATAATGTCAATACTAGATATTTTGTTGTCTGTAACCGACTAGAATTTTTTCTTACTAGTCTCGACAAAATCCTTCTCATTTACATGAAATTTTAATCCTATCTGAATTCAAGGCACATTTGTTACCGTGCGTCCTTATTCGCCTAAAAAAAGGTTAAAAAAACACTCAAAAAGGCTTAAAAACCATTTATTATAAGTAACTATCGTACATTAGATCAATAATATTAAATATTAATGGATACGTACCACACTCTCGCAAGCGTTACATTATATAAATGCATCAACACATACATACACGACTAACTTAATATACAACGTTTCGTAAATTAACACTTATATCAGTTTATATATAAGAACAAATATATATTTCACTATTTATTGAGAAAAAACACAAATTGTAGTACTTAATGGGAAAAAAAGCACAAAATATGTTATATTACAGTGATGGGAAAAACATATGTTTGTGATGGGAAAGATATATTCTTGTGATGGGACAAAATACAACAAAATGATATTACAGTATTGGGAAAAATGTTGTATGGAACACATATACGCTTTATACGCAAAAAGAAAAGCGATAGCGATGTAAAGGTGTACTCTATGAAAGAAATAACAAATATTTATTAATCGTAGACACGATAAAATCACATAAAATTTAAAAAAAAGTATTGAAATATGGTTTTTTAATGCTTAGTGCCCAAAACAAACTTAAATAAGACAAAAATAAGAGGTATAATTTCGAAAAACTATCATTTTACAAGTACACATTATACACCCCTATTTTGAAAATATGGGACTTATTAAAATCAGAATATCTGTAGCAGTAACTGAATCCATATATCCAATAAAAATATCAAAAATGATAGTCGATTACTTATCTTTAAAAAATACAAAATAAATGTCGTATTACCAGACGGCACACTAGCTATCAAGTATTCTGTGACGGCTCGGGTCGATGACCGCGCTCAGCTGTGTATCGCAGCGTTCGGTGTAGAATAACAATAAAATTCGGCGGGATTTTGAAAATCTTTGACTTATCATAACTTTTAAAATAAAAGCAAAAGAAAATAACTAACTTCACTATTATATTGTCACCCGTCGTTTACATTAGCTGTGAGATAAGATATCGCAATTTCAAAATAAGGGTGTATATTTGGACAAAAACAGTTTTAACTAAGCATTCATGAGTTTCTCTTGGCTGTGTGTGATAAAGAATATGAGAATATATTACATATTCTCTAAGAAATATGAAATAATTATGTAATGTTTTCTTCGTTATTTACTTAGTTATATACTGATATGAGCATCAATTTATAAAACACAAAACATAATGAAGTAATATTTTCTCAAAAATTCCCATCAGCGTCATATAATGGGCGAAACATTCCCATTTAATTAGTAAATTAAAAATAAATTAATAACTGGTTATTCCTTATTTAAATTAGGTATTTGGGAATAATTGAGTAAATATTAAGTTTTTTATAGAAATATTTTCGTACTATTTGAGAAAAAAGCAAATAAAGCTATGTTTAATAAACAAAATCGTACGATAATAATATATTAATTTCTTAAATGGTAAACGAAAATATTTCTATAAAAATACGCTTTATATACAAGTTTCAATGTATTTCAATTAATAAGACAATAATGGGAAAAAATTATTCCCAATATGACAATATCTCGAAACAAACACATATAAATCAAACTTAATGTTTTGTCTCTATTCTATATAATATATTGGAGCGACAGAGAAGGAATATATTTAAACTGTTAAAATAATAAAACTTCATAGTTTTGAAATCCATGATTTTTGATGTTTAATAACAATAGTTATTGCTTACCTTTGGTTGTAAGCCAAGAAATACATAATTTAACTTTTATTACTTATTTTAAATTGAAAGAGTATACATGTAAATCGACCAATGCACAGTCAGAAACGCTAGATTTTAACGCAATGTTATATTCAATCCTTTTACAGATACAAAAATATATTTTTCAATTATTATTTCTCTATTCTTCTTACTGTAATAATATCATATCTCTTGCTTCATTAGAAAGAGCATTACTTTTAAACTTGTACTAATATTTGGCTCCTTTTTTTGTTGTATTCGCATTTATAAGGATAACCATTTTTTTTTCAAAAAACATCGATCTGTCTTATTCTTGCAATGTCTAACGGGTAGCTCGTGCTTGTGCATGTAAATTACTGAGAATAAAAGTAAAAATAATGTGTGTATATTTCAACTAAAAGTTGAATCTACCAGTTATATATGTATTTACTCAAGAAATGACTCTTAAAAACCTCCATCGTACTAAAAACGTCTATCTCCTACGTCTACACGTACAAAAATTGAGATTCTTCCTTTATTTGGTTAGATATAATATTATATCATCTGCTAAGGCCACTTACACACACCATAAGCTAATATTACATTGAAACTTGCATACAAATAATTTATATTACAAACGAAATATAACACAAACGGGCTGTTCATCATGTTAATATTTAAAAATAAGAATATAAAATAAAAAAGTGATGTTAGGAATTCAAATTATTAACTTTTAATTCATAAAATTGACAAAATTTCAGTTTTTAAACAACATTTAAACTTGAGACACTTTAAAAATGAAAGATTTAAGCTATTTCCTAATAAGTCACTGTTTATATCTATACTCTATTTTCTATTACATAAGATATAAATTTGTGTACAATTTTACATTTGGGAAATTCGTCTCAAGCGCTTTCATTCACAACTTTATATTAATGCATTGGGATTCCCATCAAAGTTTTATGACGTTGATGGGAATATGAGAAGTTCCCATCAAAGTTATATGACGATGATGGGAAAAATGGAAATTTCCCATCAAAATTATATGACATTAATGCGAATATTACCATAAGTTATAAGACATTAATGGGAAAATCCCATCAACTTACATGACAAACAAAAACATTGTCAATTTTATTATTAATTAAATACAAAAATATTGTGAGTCAAGTATCCATTGTTTAATCAATCATACAACTATATTTAAAAGACTGTTTTTTTATTATTAATTAATTGATAATTATAAACAACAATTTATACTGTTTCACCGTAATTACACATTAAAACAATGAGTCCTTTTAAAAAACGTTATGATAAAAACTATACTTGTCTTTTTCTTACGTTAATATCTTGTATTTGGTAGAAAGAGAGAGATATAACGTTTGTTATAGGACTTTTAACATTTGGTTCACAATGCCAACAGAAAAAAGAGAATGAAAAAAGGTAAAAAGAAATTTACCTTCTATAAAAAGAAAATTCATAATTTTAATATTTTCCAGCAGGATTTTTACCAAAAAACGCACTTTTACTTCAAATTCAAGAACTTAGCTCCACAAAACTACAATTTCAACATTTTTTTGTAGTTTTTTTTACACAAAAACGCACAAATTTTAATGAATTTAGATAATTAATATCTCAACAAATAGTTAACCGTTTTAACGTTAAAAAATGACGTAAAAACAAATACATACATGTTAATGTACAAACATCACATAGACCTACCTTATATACATAACAATATCCGAGAGTTATAGTAAATACAGCTTTTAGGTATAAGTATATAAAGGAAAAGTATATAGAGATCTCTCGTGAAACAAACAAACGTCTCTCTCTGATGATATTATATAGATAGAGCGATTCAAGAGAAAGTATGTATCACTACATAGTATAAAACAATGTCGCTTCCCGCTGTCTGTCCCTATGTATGCTTACATCTTTAAAACTACGCAACGAATTTTGGTGCGGTTTTCTTTTAATAGATAGAGTGATTCAAGGGGAAGGTTTTTAGCATATTTTTATCCCCGAATTCTCACGGGAGCGGGAACTACGCGGGTAAAACCGCGGGTACAGTTAGTAACCAAATATAATAGCTCCAGTTCATTTTTTAACTAAAAAACTTTAAGGAACTTATATTAATTGCATAGTTTGAAAAAGAAATATTATGTCAATCAATACTAGTATTTATAACTATACACCATAAAGCTGTTATTAGAATAACGAATCACAAAACCAACAGCTGTTTAGTGAGATCGCACGATAACAACAAAATGATTTGGAAAATATTGTGATCACCATGATTTTAATGTTTTTTCGTTATATTTTTTTAGTATTTTTATGAATGTATTTTATGTATATTACATAATTTAGTGTCATTTGTAATTTTTCAATTAAAATCTTTTCAACATTATATAACACAACAATTAATAGAGCTGATTTTGAATATTATTGAAATATATAATTTTATGTATATTTTTAATAATTTAGTGTCATTTGTTATTTTTCAATTAAATTGTTTTATAAGTTTTTCAACATTAAAAGTGCTTCTTTAAGGCTCAAATAGAACTGATTTTAAACATTATTAAGTAACCAAAATGAAATTATTTTTTTAAACTTAATTAAATTTTCAATATAAAAAACATATTTCAACATGCGACCCCACTAACTAACAAACAAACAAACACAGCGCGGAACGCAAACATATATGTATATTTGGCATACAGGCAACGCCCGCATCAAATTAATACAAATAACAAAACTATATTATGTATTATGTTAATCAGTTTGAATTCAAAGTAAATTTAATTGTATATAACTAATAATATAAATGCGAATGAGTCTGTTACGTTAACTACTTAACCAATAGGGATGTCGACTAAAAAAATCTAATTAGTCCGTCAGATAGATTGCGCAAAAATATTGGACACGTATTTTCTCATTTTTGATACAAACAAATAATTAAGACGATATAGTGCATACAAAACTCGTGTGACCTCACAGCTACATATTTTTTTTTCAAAGAATTATCGTCACAAGCCCCCACTCCTGAACTTTAATGCGTTATAACTAAGTCAGTTTTATTAATTTGATAAAACAAAAAAATACGTGTCTCTTATGTTTTCGAAATCTATCTGACGGATTAATTAGAATTTCATTTTGTTTACCCAGTGGACATCCCTATTATGATGACATTTTAAAGGAAAGAACATGATTTTTATCGAGTAATTTGTAGTTAATATTATCTAAAATTAGAAAAAATATTTTACTTTCTCAAATTAAAAAATAACTGGAATTTTTCGCGGTTAAAACGGGGCATAGCTTATTAATATTTTATCTTTTAATGTCAATTTAAATATTGTTTTTATAGTTCTCATGGTTATTAGCACTCAAATTATTCAGTTCATCCGTGATCATGGCGCTTGCAACAGCGTCGAAATATCGAAAACTCGAAATAAATAATATACATGGTAAATATCCCGTTAATCATAATAATTTGAATTTAAATATTACAATAATAGAACGAAATCTTTACATTATTCTTTAGATCAAAATATTTGTCTGTTTGTATGCGCGTTACGTAAAAACTACTGCACCGATAATCTTGATATTTAGTATGGATATAACTTATATATCTGGCTACAATTTAGGATACATTTCATCCCACAGGATATTAACAAAATCAAACAAACTACATCCTTTCAAAAACCTAACGTTCACTGAAACATTTTTACAAAAGATATAATTTTATTTAATAAATTATTATTCTTTATTTAACATAATTATTGTACAAGATGTTCTTTTAATTTACTTTAAATTCAAATGGTTATATGTACACATAAGCAGTGGTAAGTAAACTAGGTCGCACACCGAAGCAACCAAATATTTAAGCAGCAATTATTGCCCCCATACATTTCCTTATTGAGTCACAAAAGATGCGACGACTGTCACCGGAACAGATATTGAGTCACAATATTTTCTGTGCCAGTGACAGCGTCGTTGTAATAGCATCTTTTGGTTGTCAGTTTATTGAAAATGTATCCAAATGACATTAGAGTCACAATGACAATATTAGCTTCCAATTTTGGTCGCTGGAACAGAAAAGATCGTGGAACTAGACATCTTTACTAAGCAATCTTGTGTGTGTGTACCATAGGTATATGTATGAAGTCAATAGTTGTTATTTGAATATTTTTTCTTCAATATGTGCCTAGTTTCGTGGTCTTCTACGCTCAAAGCAGTGCTTTACACCTATGTTAGACCATTATCGTAAAATTCAATACAAAAAGATCCCTAAAAAGAGACAAAAATATCGCTCCGACGAAATATGAATCGAAATATTCCCAATTATTAATACCGATCAGTTTTTTTAGTTATTTTAAAGGAATGTTATTTTTTTTCCCAATACTGTCATATTGGGTTTTTTCCCAATACTGTCATATTGGGTTTTCCCAATACTGTAATATTGGGATTTTTGTTGGGAAAATTCCAATTTAGTTAAAAATGTTCGGGCGATATTTTTTCCTTATTTCTTTATCCTAAAGAATAGTCTTTCAAGCGAAACATTCATAAGAAAATTCAATACAAAAACATCAGACAGAGCCTCTCTCAACCCGTCCGCCGTGAGCATACCAAACGTCACTTTGACACTGACACCTGTCAACGAGACCACATACATTGACATCTGTGACTAAATCTGACATTTGTCAACATGATTTGACCGACATTTATTGTCAATGTGATTAAATTAACACTTGGCAACGTCATCACACTAACATCTGTCACTACTACACTGTGAAACCTGTCAACATGACCACACTGACATCTGTCACCTGTCAAAGCGACGTAAAAGTAAAAACCTACGCCTAATCGAGCCCATAGATATACAAAAACTATTTCTGTACATACATACACGCGTTGTGTAGTATCACATTACGATTTTAGCACTTACCACGTTAGTTATAAGGTTCAAATTCGAATGACTCGAGATATTTTAGATAAGATCGATTGATACTAAAATCAACCTTGTAAGTATAGATTTAAAGTCTAATTTACCAAAACACAAAAGTGCTTTTTCATAGAAATCTAATTTTTAAGTAGTTATTAATACTTTTAAAATCTCGAAACTACATTCAAATTTGAACCTTATCCCATAACAGTTTAGGGTCTATTTTAATACAATATTGCGCAGACATCGCACGCCTTTCTGTTCTTGACACAATCAACTTAGTCATACCTAGTCCATCAAACTTTTAAATGTTTTTGTATTTTAATGAAAGAATTTTGATCTTATGGTTTTTCAAAATATATTTAGACTTTTTTCATCAAAATAGAGAAATTCTTTTAATATTTTTTAGTTGTTCTATATAGTTTTTTATTGGAAGAAATACTTTGTTTTAATTTTTCTCTAATATTTAATTAAATTCTTCATTAAAATACACAAACATACAGTATCACTAATAAATAATGTGTGACGACAATTTAATTATCTTCTATAATATAAAAATGAATCTCAAAATGTGTTGGTAAGCGCATAACTCAACAACGCCTGGACCAATTTCGCTAATTCTTTTTTTGTTATGTTTGTTATTGTCAGGAGAAGGTTTTTATGTAAAAAAAACAGGAAAATTGAACTCGTGCGAAGCCGGGGCGGACCGCTAGTTACATATAGATAATTAAATTAAATTAAGAATTCAAGATTTTCAACATAGATATGGCCTCGGCAGCTCAGTTACAGCACGTTTGAAACGGTCGTGGGTTCACATCCCAGTTGTGGTATTTTTTTTAATGCATATTTTTAAAGTAAAATACATGTAATAACTTAATTGTAAATCACTTGTAATAAGAAGATATTATCTTTAAAACCTCAAAATATCGTCACAAATTATTAATTAATATACTTCAAACGATCACTCCAGTCATAGTTACAATAAAATGAAGTTAATAAAAGTATTCATTAAATAATAAATGTAAATAATATCGTTAGTGTGTGGTGAAACGAACAGACTGACAGACAGACGGAACACCGTAAGGTTATCTGTGGAAGGAAATATTAAATAAGTAGGAATTATTAATTGATAAATTATATTGTTATCTACACCCCTATTTTGAAATTACGGGACTTATTAAAATCAGAATATCTGTAGCAGTAACTGAATCCATATATCCAATAAAAATATCAAAAATGATAGTCGATTACTTATCTTTAAAAAATACTAAATAAATGTCGTATTACCAGACGGCACACTAGCTATCAAGTATTCTGTGACGGCTCGGTTCGATGACCGCGCTCAGCTGTGTATCGCAGCGTTCGCCTGTTGTTCGGTGTAGAATAACAATAAAATTCGGCGGGATTTTGAAAAACTGTGACTTATCATAACTTTTTAAATACAAGCAAAAGGTAAAAACTAACTTCATTATTATATTGTCACCCGTCGTTTACATTAGCTGTGTGATTAAGTATCTCGAATTCAAAATAGGGGTGTATAATAAAATCTTATGCAGCCTATACACGTCATACCGACGTGTGGTCAGTATATTTGCATCGTTTTGCCATCGGTTCGTGTACAGGCAGTATTACTTGTCTTGTATTCATTTGCCTTCGCTGGCGTTGGCCACAGCCCGGCCAACGTGTATAGGCTGCATTAGTAAAAATGATTCTACGAGTTTTTTATTTTGGTTAATATATAATTAACAATTGCATAACCTAATAAAAATGGACCTATAACTTTGTTATTGCGGTCAAAACGTAAACTTAGTTAAATACAACAAATGTGAACTGAGAGCTGATTTTTCCATCGCCAGATAACTTCGAGGAATAATTTTGAAATTTTGACAGTTATTTCATACAGCAACTGTCAAACGTCAATTTTATTTTTCGAATAAAAGTTATCTAGCGATGGAAAAACCAGCCCTTAATGGAATAGTATGTCTAATAATATGTACGTATACTGACTGTGTGTTTGGTCCGTCTGTCTGCGTGGCGCGCTCGCGTGTGCGCGGGCGCCGGCGCTACGAGCCGCGCGCCGCCTCCTCGCGCTGCTTGCTGATGTACACCTACGGACAGACAACATAGTCATTGACTGCATCATCTCATTACAGTAACTGACCCCTAACTGAGTCACTTGTATCTAGGGTATCAGAAACTACGCACACACCCAGACCGAGACAAACATTTGTGGTTCACACAAATATTCACCCCGAACGGGAATCGAACCCGCAACCTTATGAATGGCAGTCCGGCATGGTGACCACTCGAAAGAGATGCACATATTATTTATACACCGCCAGCGTGTAACTATTAATGTATGCATCTCTTTCATTCACACAGAATGTCCGTTCTCTATCCTTTTCTTGAGCGAGAAACTCGCCGATAGTTTGTTTGTTTGTGCCTTAGTAATGATTAGCCCCGTACCTGTAACAGGCGGTACTTGCTGACGGAGAGATGTTTGAGATGCGGCTGCATGCGCTCCTCGCCCAGCGCGAACGTGAACGCCACCATGCAGAACACCGCCGCCTTGCGCACTGCGGAGTTCTGGTGGTCGGCCAGCTGGGGGTATAGGAACTAATAAATATAGGTACATAATATATTCATACACACCCAGGGGCCTAACTCTCTTAACATTATGGCCGATTTTTTGACATTTGTTGACCACTGACTCAATGGCTCATAAAACTTAGATGTTTGTCATGGAAATTGTATTTTAACGTTTATTTGACAACGTTTTTATTTGAATTTTGACAAGCAACAAGAACCACTGGAGGTACCATAGCCATATTAATTATGGTGTCTCAATATCAACACATTTTCTGATCAAATAATGTCAAATAGCGGACTTATATCTTCTCAATTGACAGTTGGTGGGGCGCGTCTTCGTGGGTTGCACTATCTATATTAATTCAGGGTTAGCCCAAATCCCTGGAGACGTATATACGTTGATGTCTCCTTACCTGTCCGACCCCCTCCATTAACTGTCCCACGGCATCATCAGCCAGCTCATTGGGCCTTGCTTTGGCCACTTCGGCCGCCAGCTTCAGCGCCACCAGCGACGTGGGGTACCCGCGGGTGCGGATCACCGGTTTGAGGAGGGCTAGCACCTGGGGACAAGGAGGGCTAAGTTAGGTAATATACAAACAATAATAATAGTTCCCCATAGTTCCCCTATATTCAGTCCATTGAACATTCCATTCCCATAACCCAGTCGTAGTTTTCCATATATTTGCAATAGTCCCAGCAGAACCGGGGACTGTCCTTGGATGCATTTTATAGTGTTATACAGGGATAGTCGCCGGATTGTGCATCCTTTACACAAGACTAAATATATCAAAGGGCTTCCGTGTGTTGGCTTTGGCCCCATACTAGCCTTCCAAAAGACCGGGACTGAAAGTGTTATAAATTTACAGTACAGTAAGTAAGTAATAATTAAAGGATGTCAATTAGTCATTAATAGTCCCGTGAATGGAAAGGATATGACAATAATAATAAGACCATTATTAGGTTAAAGGTATAGATATTCAAAAGTTGGCGAATATATGTGATTGTGTATACCCTAAATAATACAAATGATTTTAATGTTGATGTCAAATATCATATATCTTGTAAGAGAAGGTTCATATCTGACGGAACATGCGTCGCGTGTTATCGGTCGCGCAACGCCAGAACAGACAAATGTATAGAAAAACACGCGTTGAGTGTGAACGGTCGACATTCACACTCAACGCACTAACGTATAATCGGTTGAGTGTGAACGGTCAAGTGTTTTTTTGCACACATTTGCTGTTCTGGCGTTACGCGACCGATAATACGTGACGCATGTTCCGTCAGATATGAACCTTCCCTTAGGTGGAAGTATCATTTATTTAGTACTTATGTTAGTTACTTATGGTAGTTCGTCTTGGAATGAGGCACGTGTAACTGGGTGTGATATGTAGATTCGAATGATGTTTAAAAGTGTTCGTGCGGTACACCCCTACGATGGTATTGACAACTGTTATAAAAGGGTGACGATTTTTCTACAATATGTAGCTATATCGGATAGCTGGGAGCACAGCGCACGACGCGCCGCGCAGGGCCCCACTGTACCGAGCCCTCCCTCATAATGACGTGTAAGGCCAAACGCCGTGCGTACCACCATGTGATCACTTCGCTCGTCACTAAATACTAATAAAAAAGTAAGTAAAAATGTTGACTTCACAAACAAACAATCCATACCTGTTGCGGCGGCAGCGCCTGCGCTATATGCGGCAGCCCCGCCTCCACGGCCCGCATCACCTCCTTGTTGAGCGTCTCGTAGCCGTGGATGAGCTTCAGCAGGATGAGGTCGAAGTACTCGGCCCACAGCGCGCGCGTCTCCTGGCGCCGACACAGCCAGATCAGCACCTTCACGGCCTCGGCCGCCGCGCGCTCGCGGGACGAGCCCCAGCCTGAGAAGTGGAAATTTATAGCAAATTAATTTTAAAATTTAATTTATGACAATAAAGTAAATTTTATTACAATTAGGGCCTATTTCACGACTATCAAGTAAAATTACTCACCAAGTAAAGCGAGTTTTGTCTCTTTCTTACTTTATATCAAGTGACAAAGACAATACATGTGAGTACTCGGAACGTTACTTGAAGATGGTGAAATAGGCCCTAAATGTATTTTTATTGTAACAAAATGTTTATTAAGTAAATTGAATTGATTTTTATCTCGAAATTCCTCCAGAACTCGTAAAAACCAAATGCCAGAGTTAACTATTATATTCTATTCATAATCCCGTTACAAACCTGAGGTTTGTTGTGCGTTGGTAGCGTTTTCCGAGTTCTCTTTGTCCCCAGAATTCTCCTCCATAGACAGCGCGGCGAGAGCCACCCGCACTATGTTTCTGAAATATACATTATAAATAGATAGAATTAGTTTTTATTATAAAAGAAAATGTAAGTTTAATAGATTGTTAAAAACATGGTTGTAAAATCAATCAAGTTCTTTAATTTGGCATACGATTGCGATTGAACATTGATTTTATTTTGTAATAAAACACTTAAACGGATTTTTGTCGTGGTTGTATTTTGTTTTACACTTTCTGACGTTTCGGATTCTTTACAGAACCCGTGATCACAGAAGACAAATACAAGCACGACAAAAATCCGTTTAAGTGTTTTATTTCAATGTGTAGTGTTCGTGTAAATCAAAGATATCAATATTGATTTCATTTATTTGACATTTAGCCATCAATCTACAATGTAATGGATTAGGTTTCAATATTAATACGGGGCGTTAAGAATATAGTTGATGTTAAATATGTAATATCAAGCATCAAACTCCATACAACACTTAAAAAAATAGCAAATAATGTGTATCCAGGTATCAAAGTCCATACTTGAAGCATTCTGTGGGCTTCTTGCAGTCGCCGTACTTGAGCAGCTCGTGCGTGGCGAGCAGCAGCTTCTCCCAGCGCTCGGCCGGCGCCGCCGACACGTCCAGCGCGCACAGCGCCTCCAGCACCTCGGGCTCCGACATGCCGCCTGGGGGGGAGAGGGTTATACATCACTACATAGTATAAAACAAAGTCGCTTTCTCTGTCCCTATGTATGCTTACATCTTTAAAACTACGCAACGGATATTGATGCGGTTTGTTTTAATAGATAGAGTGATTCAGTGGGAAGGATTTTAGCATAATGTTATCCCCATATTCCTACGGGAACGGGAACTATGCGGGTGAATACGTGAATACGCGGTGCGCCGCTAGTTAGATATAAATACAAAGAAAGAAATATTTAAAAGTATTTTAACACGTGCAACCGAAGTTATAAGGTAGCGAACCATAACTTATGAATTTGTTAATTTGATTAAATAAAAATATTTTTTTAGCGTTGGATAGTCCATTAATTGAGGTAGGTTATAGGTAAACATCAAGCCACGATTAAAAAAGAGCGGAGCTAACGCGTGATAAACCCCAGCTGCCTTATTTGCGTTGCATTTTTAGTCTGGTTTAGCACTAAACCAGGTTTTACAATCAATTTTGAATACTGTCAAAGTGACAGATTTGACTGACAAGGTGTCAAATGCTTACCAGGTTTTGTTAAACCAGACTAAAAATTCAACGCAAATAAGGCAGGAGAGGTGTTATACAACTACTTTTTCTTCTTCCAGACTTTGTCCCATGTCTAAGTGGGGTCGGATTGACAGTATTTTACAGGAAGCGAATGCCATCACACTTTCGAAACCCAGCAACATACACAACATTGTTTAGTTAAACTTTTTTATTAGACTCTAAAATTACCAAGTTTATGAAAACCTTGAAAATAAAATTGTAATAGTAAAAAAACTTACATTTAGTGATAATATATCCGTTCTCGTCCGTCTCGTACGGTCGGATCTTATCCCGGTGACTCGAAGTGTAGTCGCTGGAAACAAAACAAAATATCATTTGAGATATCGTAAACTTGAGATTTTATTGCGATATTTTGCTTTATAAAGCCCGGTTGTAATTCACATGAAATATCGTACGTTGACCTGTAGCTATCTATCTCTGTCGCACCTGCTTAAATTATAATGCGTCCCGCTCGCCATTGCAAACGTGCGAGCGGGATATTATAATTTACGGCTTTAGTTCCTATAGTTATTTGTAAGAATAAACCCCAGATATCTCGTTTGGTGGCTAGCCATCATCGTATGACAATATCACATTTGCATAAATCTGCATGAAACTAAAAACGCCCTAATGGGCTTAGGCCTTATCTTAAACATTTCAACTTTCGCGTGCCAAATCTTAGTCCTTTTTTTGGCAAGTTCATAAATGAAATTTAAACTTTTTTTTTCAAACATATTTATGTCTCAGTGGAGTCTAAACATGACAGTTCACTCAATAATTATACTCAATGACTGACATTCGACAGTCGACACTATATCCTACTACTATATGATATGTTATAGCCTAAAAAACTCACTCATGTTGGTTCTGGAAGTCCAGCCTGTTATGTCCGGGTATGGGCGAGGACTCTTTGGTGCTGTTCGCCTCTTCCGAGCTGTCTGCCGACGCCGCACGGCCCAGGACCTCGCTGGGGGGAAGATATGACATAATACATATTATGTACTATACATGACATACAACAATACAATTACATGTTGTAACAAAGTTTAAAGGTACAATTCCAAGACGGCCGCAGACCGCAAACTGCAAGCGACAACACTTTTCTATCAACATCTATGAAAGAGCGCGTCGCGACTGCAGGCAGCAGTGTAGCCGCGCTCGGAATCAATTTCATAGATGTTGATAGAAACAAGTGTTGTCGCTTGCAGTTTGCGGTCCGTCTTGGAATTGTACTTTTAATCAAATGAATTGATTTAAAAGTTTTGTTTCAATATTATTATATTACACTAGCTGTGCCCCGCGGTTTTACCCGCATAGTTCTCGATCCCGTGGGAATTTCAGGATAAAACATAATTTGGTAGCTTATGATACGTGGAAGGATGTAAGCTATGTTTTATCCCATAATTCCCATGGGACTAGGGAACTATGCAAGTAAAATCGCGGGACGCTTTTAGTTTGTATATAAATAATATTATATACTCACGTGTTGTAATGTCCGTTGGGCACGCCGTTGGCCCTGTTGGAGAGCGTGACGTCAGACATCTGGCTGATACCCGAGTCCTTACTCGACATGTGGTTGCCGCATTCCGCTGGAAAAACAAACACAAGTACATACATTAGGAATTTATTATGCTCCGCATAGTTCCCGATTTTGTAGAAATTTCGGGATAAAAAGTATCCTATGTTCTTCCCCGGACCATAAGCTACCCCTGTACCAAATTTCAAGTCAATCGGTTCAGTAGTTTAGCCGTGAAAAGGTAACAGACAGACAGAGTTACTTTCACATCCTACTAATATTATAAAAGCGAAAGCTTGTCTGCCTTATTTGCGTTGCATTTTTTGTCTGGTTTAACAAAACCTGGTAAGCATTTGACACCTTGTCAGTCAAATCTGACACTTTGACAGTATTCAAAATTGATTGAAAAACCTAGTTTAGTGCTAAACCGGACTAAAAATGCAACGCAAATAAGGCAGTGTGAGTTTAATCTTTCACGCAAAAACTATATCGATATTATCGATTTAGATTAAATTTGGTACAGATGTTCCTTATAACTAGGAATAACACATAGGATACTTTTTATCCCGAAATTCCCATGGGATTGGGATTCACGCGGGTAAAACTACGGGGCGTTTATAATATTAGTAAGGATATCGAAGTATGTACGTGTATCCTCATTCCTCATACCGTTATTATGCTGCTTGGTGTAGGTGTGTATCTCCGACGTGGTCCGGCGGATCCTCGAGTGCACGTCCTCGGCCGCCGCCGCCGCGCGCACCGGGCTCTCGCTGCCTACGGGATAACACATGATCACTCACTACAGTAACTGACCCCTAACTAAGAAGTAACCTGTATCTAGGGTATCAGAAACTACGCACATACACATTCACACACACACCCAGACCGAGACAAACATTTGTGGTTCACACAAATATTCACTATATCTATACTATACTAATATTATAACGCTGAAGAGTTCGTTTGATTGAATGCGTATCTCAAGAAGTACGCGTTAATCTAACCTAATAATAGTTATTTTCATCCCACTAGCTCGGAAAGTATGTTTTTAATCCTCGATATCTGGGGGTAAAGGGAGGGGGCGCTGTGACAGCCCCTGCAGGACCCAAGGCAATTTCGATAACTGGGAGTAAAAGTTTTTGCGCTCTCGAGGTTAAAGTAAATTTGAATTTAGAACATCGTGTGCACTAAGTGTGATGATGTTTTGAATTCACAAATTATCATACAACTTTTTTTTTATTTAAAATTCAAACTCGGAACCTTCTTGGTGTACAAGACTTACTTATTTTTTAATTTGCTTTTTTATTTTAATTTGATATTTTCTTTTCATTTAATATTGTGATTGTTTTATGTTTCCATTTAGTAATTTCCAAGATGAAAAATAATGTGTTGCACTCGACTGCAAACAATTTTTAACCTTGTGCTCCTTTGACTCCCTCGCTAACGCTCAGGATTCTTATTTTGAATCCCTCGCTGCGCTCGTGATTCAATTTTAGAATCCTTCGCTGGCTCGGTCCTCAACTGGAGCCCCGGTTAAAAAGCAACTTTGCACTCTTGTATAACAAATAACTATTGTTTGTATATTTGTTTGTTTGTAACCAATAGGCACCGAAACAACTGAACCGATTAAAAAAAATCTTTCACTAATAGAAAGCTAATTTATCAGTGCGTGACATAGCCTATATTTTATCCCCGCGTAGTAGTACCCAAACAGCTTAGGGTAGCTTCTAAAGTACAGTCCCGGTCATAAAACATAATATAATCTGTTTGATTTCCGTAAGGATTCCCCAAAAAAAGAGAATTAAGAAATATTAAAAGTATATACAGCATTCGTTCTTTTTTGTTACCTCCGTTTATCGACGTCATAATTTCATGGGTGTCGAATTGGGAAGTTGCCGAAATGGAAATAAACCTTCAAAACATCATCACATTAGTGCACACGATGTTCTAAATTCAAATTTACTTTAACCTCTAGAGCGCAAAAACGACTTTTACTCCCAGTTAGCGAAATTGCCTTGGGTCCTGCACGGCCTGTCTCAGCGACCCCGATACTTTCCCCTCTCTCCATTAAAATCGACTTTTACCCCCAGTGAGAGGATTAAAAACATACTTTCCGAGCTAGTGGGATGAAAAAAATATAATAAAGAACCTAATCACTATTATTTCACATAATAAAATGCCATTTTTCAGGCAGGAAAGTGCGTAATGGTTATTGCTTTTTCATTTGGCCTGTGGCCACAAAAAAATTCATGCAACTTATAATAAAACCTAATCTAGCGTGGTCAATAACTATTCATCCTCACAGTACTAACATCATCAGTGAGAGAGAGAGGCCTACCCTCTATCGGATATTATCATCAGTGATAAAGTACGGTCGTAATTCACAGGAAAGTACGTTGTAATGATGAGAGGTACGCATTACAATTGACGCAGGTGCGACAGAGATAGATAGCTACAGGTCAACGTACGATATTTCATGTGAATTACGATCGGACTATAGTTAACTCTATTGTGGGATATAAGATAACCAATATTACTCACTGCTAGAAGTGTTCCTGACGTGTTGTTGTAGCACTCCGTTGACGATCGCCTGCGTCTCCGCCGGTAGCTCGCTCATTAATGATGTGAACTGTAGCAGAAAATTAGAAATATATATTTATTAAATGAGTTGGGTGCCTTTCCACCAGAGGTATGCACAATCTTTCCAATTTCGGTGGACAAAACTGGAAGCTAATATTGTCAATGTGACTCTAATGTCATTTGTATACATTTTCATTACACTGACAATCCTCTGACAACCAAAAGATGCGATTACAGCGACGCTGTCACCGGCACAGAATAGATTGTGGCACTATACGTTACGTTGCTATGGAAGCGTTTGATATCCACCAATCAAGACTATTGGTTCATATAGCATAGCACTAACCAATGACTTTGTATGGTGGATATCAAACGCATACATATCAAGATAGCATAGCTCTGGAAAGGCACCTTAAAAAGGCTGTATGTGTCTGTCTTTATGAACGTGTGGTGTGGATTTTTCATCATAATCATTCGCATGACTTCGAAAACGCGATAGATACAGCGATTTATTGACATCCAACTGTCAAATTTGATAAATATAGCCGCCATATTTAATTTCTCATATCGTACCACGCCATAATTCATTTGGTCATGCACGCGAAATCGATATTATTTCGTGGTGTCTATATATTTTATCGCGTACAGTCATGCTAGGGGGGCAGTAGTAACTACTCAGTGAGCGAGTGAGTGTGTATCTGTGTATGTGTATCTCAGTATGTATACCCGTACCGGCACGGGGTTGCAGTCGTAGAGGCAGGCGAGCGCGCGGCGGGCGGCGGCGCGCACGTCGCCGGGCCGCGGGTCGCCTGCCAAGCTCGCTACTTTGATTAAGCCACGGCCGCACACGCCTGTTCTGCCACCTGGGGAAATAAACATATAGAGAGTGAATTTTCCAAGTGGTAAACCATATCTAAAAGTATGAGGAATATAAAAAAATGTTGAAAATATAAATTAAAAATATAAAACACCCCCAACATAATTACTTTCAAACCTCCATAACTTTTAAACGGTACAACCGATTTTCATCAAACATGTCTAAGAACACTCGCACGTAAGTCCTCTTTAATACAAAAAATGAAATCGGTTCATCCGTTCGGGAGCTATGATGCCACAGACAGACAGATACACACTCACACACACACAGACACGTCAAACTTATAACACCCCTCTTTTTGCGTCGGGGGTTAAAAACTGAACCATTGTAGTATCTGATAAATTAATAAAAACGCACGAAGCGAAGCAACCATAGGCGGGTTGGTCACGGAGCAAACAACCTTCAGAATTTCTTCGAAAGTGTGTTTGCGAGGTTTCTTCCCGATGTTTTCCTTCACCGTAAGAGCATCGAAAAAACGCACATATCAATTCGAAAATTGAAAACACATTGGTAGGTGACAGGGTTCGAACCAAGCACCTTTTGATTGGAAGTCAAAGGCTTTAACCCAATGTAAAATATCTAATATATAAAATTCTCGTGTCACAGTTTTCGTTGCCATACTCCTCCGAAACGGCTTGACCGATTCTCATGAAATTTTGTGAGCATATTCAGTAGGTCTGAGAATAGGCCAACATCTATTTTTCATCCCGAAATTCCCACGGGAACGGGAACTACGCGTGTGAAACCGCGGGGCGCAGCTAGTATTAGTATAAAATGAAGTATGAATTCCGCTTTGTTGGTGATTTAGGTTATCTTAATGATATATATTGTAATTCTTTTTTATTTATTTTTTTATCTTTTAGTTCTGCATGCTCACCGTATCTACAATGTAATTAATTAATTTAAGTTTTGTCTAATAAGTGAAATTCCCTAATTTCTTTAGACAACAAGAAAGATTCCTTAAACCGAACCCCTACGCTATCGACGCTCTTTGATGACGTATACATACCATGTAACGCTGCAGCCAGCGCGGCGGGCGTACAGTAGTCCCTCGCGAGGTCCCCTAAGAATCGTAGGGCCGCTGTCCGCGTACGGGATGTAGGGGCCGCCGCGCCGTCCGCTAGGAATCTGTATTTTAAGGAAGGATTATATGGTGATGATTGGAAATTGAACATGATAGGTATATGGGGATGGGGGAGGAACAGGGTATGAAGTTCCTCAACCCCATCACGTCGGGGTCACCAGTATGGGAAGTGGAGAAGATCCCCATTTGGAGGATCCTCCGTCCAGACGGGTGTTACGTCTGGTGGGAGCTGCCCGACGGTTGTAGTCGGGCTCTCGTATATATAGTCAATTGCGCTGTAAAATTCGCTTGCGCGATTCAGGACTCTTCAGTTTACTTTCTATAGTTGCGGATAGATGTCGCTGTTAGTATTTAGTTCCTTATGTGGCGTGTAGATGTCGCCACAGGTAGTTTTTTTTAGAGATTAGTAAAAATATTGTGTATTTCTCTAATTTACAGAAAAAGATAGACAAAAGTGAGTCTATAAATGTGCAATTTTTTGCGCTAAGTCTTTCAATATCGTATATTTTTATGATGCAACGTCTCATTCACATTAAATAAATAAGCTTGCACTTCAACTAGTATACTTGTAACTTGCAAAGCGATGTCAAAATATCCGCTATTTTACGTCACTTGTTGAAAGTAGTTTCATCCTGATGACTAAACCACGATCCTGCCTGAACCCAGTCCCGGATTAACCCTTCATCAAATTAAGCAATTGCCTAGGGCACCAGAGAACACCAGAAGGGGCACCAGAACACATAAGGATAGAGGGGGCCCAGGGCCGTAGCTATGCTTGAATATGTCAGTGTTAGCTGACCTATTTTTTTTCTGAAAGCCCAAAGGCTTGGATTGCTTAGGGCATCATGAAGTTTTAATCCGTCAATGCCTGAACCCTAATCAGTACCTGAATATATTATGGAGCTGCAGCTCGGCGGGGAAGCACTCGTGTATCACGTCCAGCGTCTTCATGATCTTGCTCTGCACAGAGCCCAGGATGTCCGTGCCCAGTTTCATTAGCAGTCTGGAATTATATACAAATTATAACATAATCATTCACTACATCATCTCATTATAGTAACTGACCCCTAACTAAGCTCGAAGCTTGTATCTAAGGTATGAGAAACTACGCACACACTCATTCACACACAAATCCAGACCGAGACAAACATTTGTGGTTCACACAAATATTCACCCCGCACGGGAATCGAACCCGCAACCTTACGGATGGCAGTCCGGTATGGTGACCACTCTGCTATCGAGGTCGTATAAAAAATTATTATATTAATTTTATATTTTACACAAAAACAAGTAAAACAAAATCATTACAGATTCATACAGGGTGATTTTCTTAAAAGTGAACATTTTAGAGCGCCGGTGGCGCAGGGGTAAGGCCGTTGACTTCCGATCGGAAGGTGCCTGGTTCGAACCCCACCAGTCCCGCCACGTGCCAATGTGTTTTCAATTTACGAATTCATAAGTACGTTAATTTCGACGATCTTATGGTGAAGGAAAACATCGTGAGGAAACCTGCACACTCCTGGGAAGAAATTCTAGGGTTGTGTGTGAAGTCGACCAACCCGCACTTGGCTAGCGTGGTTGACTAAGGCCTAATCACCCTAATTCAGGGTAGGAGCCCCTTGGTGGGGACATTATATGAGCTGATGATAACCCTCTTTCTACATAGATGTTTCTTAATGAGTAAAGTTGAAAAGCTAAAATAATAAGTATCCACTAACCGAAACATAAGCTGATACAGCCAGTCCTTGAGCTGCTGCCAATGTACGAGCAGTAGTTCGCAGACGGCGTCCAGCAGTAGAGAGAACACCTTGGTGTGTGCGTCCACGAACATCTTGTTCAGCAGCTCGGTGAGGCGGCGGAGCTGGTCGTCGGTCAGCAGGCGGCCGCTGTTTAGGTAGTTAGCCTGGGGAGGTATGAGGGTTTTTGTTGTAATTAAATAACAAATGTTTATTTCGGTCTGTGTGTCTGAATGTGTGTCCGTAGTTGTGACAGATGGCTAGATACAGGTAATGAACATAGTTAGGGGTCAGTTGTAGTATACTTATTGAGCCACAATCCTTTCTGTGCCGGCGGGGCAATCAAAATTGGACATTACTTTGTCATTGTGACTCTAATCTCATTTGTATACATTTTCAATAAACTGACAACCAAAAGATGCGATTACAGCGACGCTGTCACCGGCACAGAAAAGATTTTCTTTGATAATTCGAGATATCTGATAATCCTTACTGCCTTATTTGCGTTGCATTTTTAGTCTGGTTTAAGGGGCTCTGAGATGCCAAATGCCCGTTTTCGGAAGACTGGTTATGATATTTCTACTATTAGTACAAAACTATTTTATGTATTATATGCAACTTTGGTTCTTTAACTAAACTTGACCCGCACCGAAACACGATAGCATTACATTTTCTCGATACATTTTCATTTTGAAAATTGTGCTTTTAAAATTTGTTTTTGCGGTCTACGTAAAAAGTATAAGAGCTGGTACCACGAAACTTCGAATACGCTTAGTAAAGATAAATAAATAAGTCTCACCCGAAAGATTTTTTAATCATTGAAGCTTTTCACTAATAATTATTGAATTTCATGTTTTTATCCAGTCTTATTTGAGCCGTTTCGAGGTTGTCATTGCGCTTCTCTTTCCTTTCAATGCAGTGCGACAGTGACCGCTGAGCGGTGGTGCTAGACGGACGTGTATCACTTCTCCTCGTGCTCAATGCTGTTTTTTTTACATTGCTAAACAACGGGATATGAATAAAACTAAGATTTTAATTGCCTGAACTACATTACTATAATATTTCGTGATGATCAGACAAGCGGTACTCTATATAACATTTTAATATTTCAGACAAAGATAAAAATATAAACACCGATTGCACAATCGTCAACGAATACGAATGAACAATAGATGTGGCACTTATTTTCTTTCCCTTTCGTCATGCGCCTTTGTCTCTTTCATACATATGTACAATTTACGCTATTTTTGAGAGTCGCGAATGTTGACACGGCACGTCTATAATATTTTTTTCGAGTCGTTGACAAACTTCCAGAAGATTTTTGACACTAGCTATGATAATATAAATATACACACATCAAAAGTGTCTAGGGATCAACATATATTTTTGCAATAACTTTTCTCCTGATTGATATTAATTAAAATTTTCTTTAAGGATTCATCAAATAAAGTGTTTTCGTTTGTCACAGTAACGATAAACCAAGTCACCTTTGCATTAATAAAGAAATTTGCCATTTTCCTAATAAAGGGATTTTTGACATTTGAACCACTAACATTAAAGTTCGAAAAAAAGACTGAAATAACAGTTTTCTTTAAAATTTTATTGGGTAACTTAAACAATTAATAATCCGTGTTTCTACCGCGAACACTAACAACACAAGAACATCGGTTTGGCATACTCAAAATGAGTTCATCCAAATCACGCTGTGGAATGGCCGCCCATGTTCGTTGCAACAACAAAAAAAGGTCTTCTTGCGACTGGATACCCTCCATATTCGGCAGAGCTCTTCTCTGTAGCATATCCCATGCATGCTCAATCGGGTTCAAGTCTGGCGACTGAGCAGGCCAGGGCAGGACATTGATGTTAGCTGCGGCGAGAGTCTGTCTTACAACTCTTGCGGTGTGCGGTCGTGCATTATCATGCATTAACTGAAATAAGGGACCGATTTGCACTTGTAGAGGAACGATGACGTCTGATACAATCGTCTCAGCATAAATTTGAGCGTTGAGGTTGCCTCTGATCCAAATCAACTCAGTTCTTCCGCCGATCCAAATACCCGCCCATACCATGATGGTTCCACCACTATAAGGATGGACTTCCTGGCAGGATTTTAATCGCTGTTGGCGTCCAGGGGTTCTCCAGTGTCGTATACGTCTTGTATCCGGTCTCATACCAAAACGAGACTCATCAGAAAAGCACACGAAACGCCATTGTTCTTCTGCCCATTTCTGTGTTCAAGAGCCCATTGATATCGAATCCTACGATTGTGCATTGCTATAGGTGGTACCCGTAGCGGTCTTCGGGAATGAAGGTTCACTTCATGCAAGCGGTTTCTGACTGTTTGGTCGCTAATTAAGTTCCCTGAAGAGTGATGAAGCCGCACGGCTAACATCATGGCGGTTATTGTTGGAGCTCTTCGAGTTAAGATTTGAATGTATCGGTCTTGTCTCCGTGTGGTGCAGCGATACCGTCCTCCATGGCGCTCAGCCACGGTACCAGTGCTTCGGTAACGTGTCCAAAGTCGACTGATAACACTCTGACTTGTATTCAGAGCTAAAGCCACAGTACGTTGCCGGGAACCAGCTTCTATCATTCCCACGGCTCTGAGCATTTCTTCCCTGCTTAAATGACGTCGCCGCTCCATAATAACGTTGGTTTTAATCAGTAGTAGGGAAACAGTAGCACTAATAATGTCTTCAATGCGTTGTATGTTTTTATAGGGAAAATATTGACAGCTGATTTTCATCTTTTACTCGAATTTGATTCACAGTTCCTGATTCAAATTATGAAATGCACCAAAAAGGATCCATATAAATTTATAAAATCATAAATTTATTACAAAGCCACATCTCAATCTCAAGAAATCCGCATAAAAATGCTTGATCCCTAGACACTTTTGATGTGTGTAGTAAAACTAAGTAGTTTGTCCAGTACAGGACAAAAATTTATGATCCATTTCCATTTTTATGTACGTGTAAATTTTATTATTCGGATCAGACTTTATGAAGTTATGATGGGTACAAAAATTGACAAAGTACCTATGAAAAATGACACGGTTTGACCAAACTGTTCAAAGTTTAGTCCAATCAACTCGTTACTGGATTGATTTAAAAATACTTACTTCAGTAATGTAAAGTTTTACTTTCAGTATTATTTTTGGATTAGGTATATAGCCTATCAGGTACTTGAAATCAGTAGTTCAATAAATTCATATAAATAAATAAATGTAATATCCTAATAGACTTTTAACAAAAGCATAATAGAGTAGGCTCAAGCCCCTCGGTGAGGACATAATATGATGATGAAAAATATTGAGAATGTTTGTTTCTTATTATTTCATTAATTGTCTTTCGCGTATTAAATTCTTGGATACCTGGTAAATTGAACCTGAATTTTCAAATTTTATCGCATTAAAAAACAGAATGCACGTGGGTGAAACCGAGGGGCACGGCAAGTATAAATACTCAGTTATACTCTGACACATGATTATTGATTAGATAACCGTACAGAGACAAAGCTTCATACAACCTCACGAATCGGTTGCCCTGCTAAACAGGCACGTAGAGTGGTTTTTTTATTGATTTTCTTCTTTATTAAAATTTATCATTATGAGTATACAGATATTAGTTATTTATAGTACAACTTTGTAAAGTTGGTGCTTACCACCGAGGAGCTATTGAGGAGGATAGCCGAGGATAGTAATCACCAATACACACGTGTATCATACAACGTTTTTTAACACACTTGCGAACACAATAATTATAAAATACAATTTTCGTTAATAAATAAACATTTTTCCTATTCGCGCGCATCTAAAACAACAATGAGATCGGCCATAGACTAAAATAATATACTTATAAAAAATGAACGAATGAATGATTTGGTATCGAAACTTTTTTAAATATGTACAAAGCAACTTAAAAAAATCTATAACTCACTGGTGAGTAATAGGTGTCATTCTGTGCCTGATTGCAGAGAAATAAGAGCCACTTTATGAGCAAGTGTTTTGAAAACATATATTTATTAGGGCGAGCAAAGCGGAGTCCGCCTGGCGGAACAATCTATTCAGTTTTGTGGTCCATTTTACGTAAAAACTACAATACCTACTGATTTGATATTTGCCATAGTTATTAAAATTTGTGTTTTTATATAATCGTTTAAATACTCATTTCAACACACTTGCTCATAAAGGGGCTCTTATTTGTGCAAAAACAGTTGAATAATGACACGCTTGATTCACTAGTGAGTCATAGATTTTGTTTTTAATTGTTTAGTTTTCAAAAAAGTTTCGATACCAAAAAAAATCGTGTCCATACATTTTAAAAACAAACTTCAACTATGTTGCCTTACTTTTGGTAGGTCTATGGTCCATTCCATTCATTTATTCATTCGATTTTTTTTAATGAGTATTATCTTTTAATCTATGGCCGATCACCATTGTTGTGTTGGATGCGCGCGAATAGAAAAACTGTTTATTTATTAGCGAAAAATGATAATTTCTTCGCAAATGTGTTGAAAAACGTTGTATGGTAATCGCGTGTATTGATGATTACTATCCTCGGCTATCTTCAGACCCTCGCCTGACGGCTCGGGCCTCAATAGCGCCTCGGAAGTAATCACCAACTTACCTCGCTTATACCATAAATAACTATTATCTTGTATTGAATTTCCATATTTTACATGCCGCGGGTTAAAGGCAGTCTTGGAGTGATTAAAAACCTTGCGAGACCCCACAGAGCATAGACAAAGTCACGTTTTTAACTACCTAGTTTTATTTTTAAGTATCGTTCATTAATTTTACATTTTTGTTTGCCAATCTCTGAAACTACAATTGGTTTGATTGTTGTCATAGAGCACTTTTATTATTTGACAACCTTGCCAAAACAGGTAATAATTTTACACGTTCTTATGAAGCTTTGTCTCTGTACGGTTATCTGCTCTATTTTTTAGGCTTTAAGCTATTCGAAATGTTAGGCTCGCCGCTGACTGTGATTTTTTGTCACTAAGTCGAGCGCAAGAAAAATATATGTAAGCTATAAAGAGTGCGCTCATTATGGTAACGTGACAAATAGTTCCAGCGATATGAAACATGCTCACTGGTGTGACTTATTGTCATTCGGCCGACCGAATATATCGTGTACAATTTTCCTTATTATTATCATTTGCATTATATAGGATGCACCCAGTAGTGTTTTTATTTTCGTTTCATTATTCTTCTACGTACTTCAAGAGGACTACGTATATCAATCACGACTACCTCTTTGAACCCCATAACAAAAATTAACGCGATTTGACACCCTAGATAAGATTCAGTATAGCGCATTGTGAGTGACAGCAGGTGATAGTGATAAAAAGTCACGGCAACAAAACATCATAGTTAGCGGCGGGCCTTATAATTCAAAACATTCTGACAATAATCATTTTGAGATAAAGCAGTTTGTACAATTGCACAATCGCAGTCACGAGGCAGGGGGAAGTTAGACTAGATCTTCCGTCCGCCACCCGTCTGCTTCACCCCCTCAAAAACCGAAATTTGACTAGTAACCTCGCCTTAACACTAAACCAGGTTTTACAATTAATTTTGAATACTGTCAAAGTGACAGATTTGACTGACAAGGTGTCAAATGCTTACCAGGTTTTGTTAAATCAGACTAAAATGCAACGCAAATAAGGCAGGTACAGTCAAGTACAAGACTATTAAAGTTAGATAAGGCTATACATACGAGATGTGTGAGTCCGTCCTTCCGCTCCGTCCAGTGGTTGCAGCCGCAGAGGGCGATGATGTCATCCGCCGGTGGGGGCGGCGGGGGGGACTCCCAGCGCGAGCCACACCAGGACAGACTCTGGATATCAAAAGTACATTATGTAATAGAAAAAATAGTACATTATAGTCCATGTTGGTGATTACTGCTGACGCGCTATTGAAAGAAGGCGAGTACGGTAATCATCAATACACACGTGTATTATACGACGTTTATAAACACACTTGTCAGTAATTTTAATGAAAATGGTCACAATTGGTAACAGCTGTCATTATATGTTTAATTGCGGTGAAATTGGGCCACTTTATAGTAGGGCACAATAGTTTCTACATATAGATAGAATCTCTATACATAATTATTATACAAAACACATTACAGAAACAGTTTGACAAGAACATTTGGTAGATGGGCAAAGGCGGTCTTATTGCAGAGAGCAATCTCTACCAGACAACCTTTGTTAGTATAGAAAAAACTGGAAATTGAAAAAAGTGTTGGAATAGATCAGTAATAAACTGTATACTCACATCATGTCTCCTATAGGAGTCGAGGCTCCGTTCGGAGCAGACGCTGGAAGCTTCAGAGTCATCGTCCCGCGCGCGCCCGCCCTCGTACGCTGAACTGTCTTCCGGGCTCTGGAATGAGGGTGTATGTTAGGGGGGGTTGTGGGTTGGAGTCTTGGAGGGGGAGGGGGCGAATTTAACGTAACTTCAATGAGGATACCAGGAACAGAATCATAATTGCTAATTGAAGTAAAGAGGTTTCGTGGATAGGCTATTTGCCTCATATTTAATTTCATACATATAGACTAGTTTATTTAGATATCATGAAAATTAAGGTACAAGATGGATAAATTAATTTGAAATATCAATTTTTTTATAGTCATGTTTTGTCGCCATACTTATAGTAAACAAATAAACGTCATAAGTTATAATTCGTAAATGTAATCCACAATTTTCCTGGGGCCTTAATTGATTTGCTTTTACATACTTGAACGATATGAAGGTTGTGTATGTCTGATGGCAGTCGCTTCACATAAAATGCATTCCGCCGGTTAAACTGAAAACCGACCCCAAATAGACATGGGATAAAGGTTCGGAAGTCATCATACTCGAACGATACAATAATGATAATTACTATATTTGACGTGTAAATTATGAGAATCATGTGTCACGTTTTGTGTTTGACAAAATATAAGTCTCATTACCCTGAGCGTGCCCTCTGCGTCCCGCGACTGCTGCAGCAGGCGCAGCGAGTGTGTGGGCGGGCGGCTCGTCGCGCGCTCCGCGGACTCCCGTCGGCGCCCCACCACGCTGCTCGACCGACTCGTTCTGGGGGGAGATACCAAATATCAGTTAAGTACTAAATGTTAGTCACTGTCGCAAGACTGTCACTGTCAGACTGACGTTTGTGACGTGTATAGTGCCGAAAATATTTATGTTCCAGTGACCAAAATTGGATGCTCCTATTGTCATTTTGATCCTAATGTCAATTGGATACATTTTCAATAAACTGACAACCAAAAGATGCGATTACAGCGACGGTGTCACCGGCACAGAAAAGAAGGTGGCACTATAGTCCAAATTAGTCAACTTCGATTGAATCCTCGGTAGTTCAGTCAGGTAGAGCAATGCTACGTCCTAGGTTTTTGTCCTGGCTGAGGAAAAAAAATGATGTATTTTACAATATTCTGTTAGAAAACCGCCATCGTAACTACGAGATTGTCTCTATTTACGATGCTCCGGAAATATTGGACATGTTAAAACTGTCAGTAACACGCAACTTGCTTCGGTTCAAAATAACTGAACCCTTCTCATTATATCCTCACAGAACTAACATAGGTAAATTTTAGTGAAGTATATAATAAATAAATATTTGTGTAGTACATACCTGGTAGGACTAGTCTCCCGGGAGCCGGCCAAAGACCTCGGTATGCCGGAAGGTCTGCGGCGGGCGCCCGCCAGCGACAGCGGGCCGCTCGACCGGGAGGAGGGCGACGAGGATCGGGACGTCGCTAGAGGGTTGAATTTATATTATTAGGGGTTAAGTGCGCGTTAAATTATATGGAAGTCATCGTGGCTAAATTACTAATTCGATATACAATCAGGACTCGTCGGTACTCTTGACCACGAGTAATGACTTTCGACGGTAATAATAAGACAGCACAGCTTAATAGTTGGGTAGTGTAGACACTATGTTACTGTGAAGTTATCCTCACAATAACATAGTGTCACTACCCGTGAACTTAATTTCAAACAAATGAAACATCAAATGAATGAGTTTACTAGGATATTTTTTATACTGGTAAGCTGGGTCGTACATTCGGCCAAGTTAACCACCACTATTTTTAATATTGTACACAGTCAAAAAAAGTTTAAAGGTTTCACAGCCCAGGGACTAGATTAAAAAAAAACTAAACTGATGTAATGTCCCTCTAATTATGTGGCCATAACCGTTTTATTTATTTATATGACCATATCAAATAATTTGTAACTATATCTGAAGACATAAATTATTATATACTTACGCTGCGACTGCGAGACCCCCGGCCGTGACCTTGACCTGGCGTTAGACCTCTCAGGACTGGCCGGGATACCGCTACCCGCCGTGCTCGGGGAACGCTTCGCACGCGCTGTATACAACGAACGAATAACATAGCATATCATTTAGTAACGTCGTCTCTGATACCCTAGATACAAGTCACGAACTTAGTTAGGGGTCAGTTACTGTATGGAGACGCGTACGCATCCATTCAGCTGAATCGTCTCCATACAAAATCGTTGTTTTGTATGTACAAACGCTGAATGGAGCTGAATAAGTGTAATTAGTCCCTAACAGTAACTGACCCCTAAATAAGTTCGAAAATGAATGAACTGAGTGATTTAATTGATATTTTTATGTGATTTCTATTCATTACAACAGGGTTTCCCAACCATTACCAACATACAAAATGTAAAACAAAATTATAACTACGACAAAAATCCGTTAAATTAGTTTTGTTTCGAGAACTTCTGAATTACAAGATGTTTGAATATATTAATTATTTCTATTGAAAATTATGTTACAAAAAATGTAATATAACATGTTTAATAATGACGATGTGTTATACACCCCTATTTTGAATTCGAGATACTTAATCACACAGCTAATGTAAACGACGGGTGACAATATAATAGTGAAGTTAGTTTTTTTCTTTTGCTTTTATTTAAAAAGTTATGATAAGTCAAAGTTTTTCAACATCCCGCCGAATTTTATTGTTATTCTACACCGAACAACGGGCGAACGCTGCGATACACAGCTGAGCGCGGTCATCGACCCGAGAATACTTGATAGCTAGTGTGCCGTCTGGTAATACGGCATTTATTTAGTATTTTTTAGAGATAAGTAATCGACTATCATTTTTGATATTTTTATTGGATGTATGGATTCAGTTACTGCTACAGATATTCTGATTTAAATAAGTCCCATCATTTTAAAATAGGGGTGTATAACATGTGGAGGTGAGTCCAGATTATGTATCACCTTTAAAGCGCGTAATCATGGATAAACTATGCCATCGTTATTTTTAGAGCTGATTTTTCCATGGCCAGATAACTTTATTCGAGGAATAATTTCGAAATTTTGACAGTTATTCCATACAAAAACTGTCAAACGTCAATTTTATTCCTGGAATAAAAGTTATCTGGCGATGGAAAAATCGGCCCTTAGCTTATATCAATAAAACTGATTTATATGAAATTCTATTTTTTTTTATATTAGTAATGGTGATTATGTTTTATATGAAATTCTACATGTTTTTATTTATTTATTTACCTTGCTGTGCCATCTCCCCCTCTTCGGCATGCAGTAAATAATCATACATTAATTAATATTACATTACATATATTTTCTATATATTAATCTGTTATATATGTATATACAATTATTATATATTTATTTATGTATTCATTATTTATATTTCGCTATCATCGGTGATGCTTGTACATTCTGAAAGTTAATTAATTTTGTTTTAACATTTTTTTCATAAAACTGTCATTTTTTAAACTGTTTAAAGGCACAAAAGTTTGACGGTAAAATATATGAAAATAAATGTTCGTTTGTTCCTTTTATATTCCTACAGACCTAAGCCGATTTTGATAAAATTGTGTACAGGGGAATATGGGCTCCTATTTATGGGATTATATTCAACAGAAAATAGCGTCATTGTATTGAATTCCGGTTAAAAATATTAAATTTGACAACAAGAAAATGTATCAACTTGATTTAGTGTTAGTGCGTTTTAAAATTTTCTATCGAACTACGGTATTAAAATACATAAATAAGTTATTGTCATCTTTAGTTAGTGACATTGACATTTATGTCAATTTGACAGTTGTTACATTAGGAACGTGCTTAATTAGTATTTGTGGGAAAACTACAAAAACAAGTGCTGTTATTAATTTAGTTTTACTTGCACTTATTTATTATAGGTTACTAACATGAAGTTGTCATAATTTGGAATAACATTATAAATTTTTAGGTCAATTATTTATTTTTTAAGCATATTCTGCTTGTACAATTTTGGGATTTCCTTAGTGGTTGTACTGTCAAAAGTTTTATATATCTACGTATGTTTACAGCTTCACACGTCATAAAGCTATGGTTTCATAGGATATCGGAGCTGTCAAACAACGGATGACATTACGGTGTCTCTCTAAGCGCGAGCGTATGGTGACACGCAGGCGACGCAGGCCGCGCAGAGCAGAGCAGGCACGTGCGACGCAGACATGTGTCTGTCCTGCTCTCTCTCGCTACGTTCCAGACATGTGTCTGTCCTGCTCTCTCTCGCTACTTTCCAGACATGTGTCTGTCCTGCTCTCTCTCGCGACGTTCCATGCAACACAAAATCTGCTCTGCTCTGCCCTGCGTCTCAACATACGCTATCCCTAAGAACTGTGCCATTTTTTTACATAATGACGTCATTTACCGTTGTATTATACCGGTATCCTACGAAGCCAAAGCTTACTCATAACTTCTAATTTGTCTTTGTCTGTGTGTATGTGTGTGTGTATACTCACGCAGACTAGCCGTCCCGGGCTGCATCTTGGCCCTCCCGAGGTGCGAGTAGAGCGCGCGGGCGCGCGCGCGCTGCGCCGCCGCCGCGTCCAGCGCCGACACCGAGCGCCCGCCCGCGGCCCCCGCGCCCCCGCCACCCCCGCCGCCCGGGGAACGGTCTGGTGGTGGAACATAGACTTGATGGGTGACCAGTCAACTTCAGATAAAAGGTACTACTCTTGGTTGGCATACCAAAGAACGTATCACCAAGGGTACCTTTTATCTGACGCTGACTGTACTATTGTCCCAAGAAACTGGGTCAATGGCCGAGTGTTGGATCAAGTGTTAGGCCAAAATATGAGATCGCTGTTTACACATTGAAGTGGTGATCATTCCGCATTAGCGCTTTGATTAAAAATACTTTTATGTTCACAGAAAACAGAGGTTGTTATCGTTCAAAATCACCAACATGCTAAGTTTTAATTGTAGAATCATCATAACATAAAGCATCATAGTCTTAATAAGACTACCCTGTATACCTCTCATTGCAACGGGTAATACCTGTAACTACAACCAGTAATACCTCTCATTTCAGCCCGTGATACCTCTCATTTTAACCCTGTATACCTGTCATTGCGGGTAATGACGGGTAATACCTCTCATCGCGACGAGTAACACGGGTAATACCTCTCATTGGGACGGGTAATACCTCTCATTGGGACGGGTAATACCTCTCATTGAGACGGGTAATATCTCTCATTGGGACTGGTAATACCTCTCATTTCGATACCTGTTATTTCGACCGGTAATACCTATCATTGCAACAGGTAATAACTCTCATTGTGTCAGGTAATACCTCTCATTGCTTCGGGTAAGACGGGTAATACCTCTCATCGCGACGGGTAACACGGGTAATACCTCTCATTGCTTCGGGTAACACGGGTAATACCTCTCATTGCAACGGGTATGTGCGACACAGGCGGTCGCTCCTGCGAGGCGCGCCGCCGCCGCAACGAGTTGGTGCGACTCACGCCTGACACTAGGTTCTCAGTTGACGCTAGTTATTGTTACATTTAATATTATATTGAACAAACCAGTGGTCCGGGTAGCGTGAAATGAAAATAAATACTATGATAATTGTGTGACTTAAAAAAAGGTAAATTGCTAATCTACATAAATTGCTCCATAACCTTTAAAAAAAATAAACCTCATTTCTAAACGTTTTTTTGCCAACGATGGCGATTTTGATCTGAGGATTTAATCTTTTGATTCATACAAAAGTTTCTGTATCACAATAATATATTGAGAGGGGTTCTAACCTCAGATTGCAGTCTAAAATTACAGGTAGACAGTACAGGCTCTGAGTAAACAGTTGATACCTTTTAATTGTTCACTTTTATAAAATATCACATAGAAGATGTAAATAATATATTACTGACCTGATACACTAGTTGACGGACTCCTAGGACTAGTTATAACTCTTCTTTCTGAAACGAAAATTATACAATTACCAAAGATATAGGGACACCATCCCCCCTCAACCCAAGAGCGATTGAGGCATGATGCTACCTTGGACATAAAATATGTCATGTGTGTGTGCGTGCTGAAATGTATTTTTCGTGCATGTCCGTGCAAACACACATGGATGTGTGGATGTGCAGATGTACATTATAACGTTTTGTATGTACATTGTAACGTTTACGTATTTCGGACCGCGCTGTATTTCTCAATTTGTCATGGCGCAACCCTTTCACCATTACTCCCGCCCTACACCTCAGGGAGGTGACCGCTGAAAACCAGCGCAGCCCACTGTTGGAGCAGCACAAGCTGAGCGGTATACCTTTTGTCATAATGTAGTTTTATAATTTTAATATTACTGTTTTAATTCTTTTTTGTTATTTCATTTAATTTCTTATTTTTCAGTTTTTACAATATAAATATATTAAAAAAAATATTATATACAATAAAAACTTAAAAAATAGAAGGCCGCCAGTAGCGGGGCAGTAGTAGTAGTGTTATATTATTATGACAGTAAACATTCTTTGTCATTCTTTCTATAAGTTTATGTCTGCATGTTTCTGAGTTTGTATGTCTTTACGCATATGAGCGCATGTCTTTTTATAATATCTCTCTGTAAGTCCATATCCTTTACTAACCCGCCCCAATCCTGTTAATATTATCGACGCTGCCGACGTTCCTCTCGCGCTCGATCTGTTTCTGCGCCGCCACGTCCAGCCTCAGGAATAGGGCTGCTGCGTCGTCGGGGAAGTGACGTTTGTATGCTGCGAATGCTCTGTGGGAGAGAAATAGAATTTATGTATAGAAATTACAATGGATTTTTTTTATGTATAATGGTGGACATAAAAAACTGATAAAACACTGTGTCGACCAGAGAAATAACAATTATGTAGTTTTAGTTAAAATAATTTTAGTTATAAATAATTCATATCTATACACCCTTATTTTGAAATTGCGATACCTTATCTCACAGCTAATGTAAACGACGGGTGACAATATAATTTATTTATTTATTTATTAAGGACTTCAGTGAAAATTACATTCATCTTAAAACTATTGAAATGCACAGAATACAGATCTAAATGCAAATTCTTTAGAAGCCACAACATGCTCTAAATAGACAAAATTATAAAATAAAAAGAAAATGTACTTAAACTAAACTAAACTACACATAACTTAAAAGTATCAAAATTGTGAATGGTATTAGAAAACAAAATTAAAATAAGATAAAATCAAAATAAAATAAAATCAATCAGAATAAAAAAAAAAATACAACATTCGGAATAATAAAATTAAAATAAAATAAAATCAATCAGAATCAGAATAAAAAAAAAATTACAACATTCGGAATAACAAAATTAAAATACAACATAAAATCAAAAGGAAAAAAAAAAAACATTACGAAACTTATTTAACGAATTTAAGTTGTCAAAATAGCTTTTGTTTGTCTTTTAAAACCCGCCAAATTGACATTAAACACATCCACAGAATCACTTACTAAGTTGTAGGTTCTAGATAGCCTGGCGATTGACGAATAATATTTAAGATTGTTCCTAGATCGTGGTGGCATAAAAGTATTGATAGGTTTACGTGGCAATCGACATGGCACTCTAAAGTTAAAAGAGTTTAAAATAGTAGGACAATCTATTACGTTGTGCAGTACCTTAAAGAGAAATGTCATATCCAATAATTTCCTCCTATCAGTTAAGCTAATAAGATTAAAATGTTTGATTTTATCTGAATAGTTAGGAAGTTTCTTCAGCAAACGCGCACCATAAGCAAGATGCCGCAAAAACCTTTTTTGAATTCTCTCGATTCGCATTTGATGTACCGTATAATGAGGCGACCAAACCACACTGCAATACTCTAAGTGACTTCTTACGTATGCCTTGTAAAGAGTGATTTTAGTAGACGGATTTTTAAATTTCTTGCCACTTCTTATAATGAATCCCAACATCTTGGAGGATTTGCTTATAATATTATCGAGGTGATCAGAAAAGGTAAGCTTTGTGTCAAAAATAACCCCTAAATCGCGAACTGTAGACGATATGGGCAGTATTTCATTATTGATAGAATATGTAAAATTTATTGGGTTATGTTTACGCGAAAAAGATATTACCTGACATTTGGAAAGATTAAGGGACATGTTGTTATTATTGCACCAATTTAATAAGTTGTTAAGGTCCATCTGAAGTAAATTACAGTCTGAAGTATTATCAATAGTTCTACATATTTTAAGGTCATCAGCAAAAAGATAGGTTTTACTACTACAAAATACAGTGTTAATATCGTTGATAAAAAGGTTGAACAGCCATGGACCCAAATGAGACCCTTGAGGAACTCCTGATTTTGATAAGTAGTTCAATGAGTTAAATCCCTTAATTACAACATATTGCGAACGCATATAAAGATATGAAGTGAACCATTGTAGTAACGTACCACATATGCCGTACTGTGCCATCTTTAATAATAGTGTTTTGTGACATACTTTGTCGAACGCTTTTGAAAAGTCAGCATAAATAGCATCGACCTGCTTCCCCCCGTCAACGGCATCGACTAAAAAATCATGGTAGCTCACTAGGTTGGTGCAAGAAGATCTACCCTTGACAAAGCCATGCTGATCGTCAGTTAAAAAATGTTTTATATGGTACTGCAATGATGGATATATAAGTGCCTCGAAAATCTTACCAAACACAGACAATATCGAAATTGGTCTATAATTTGTAACTGAATTTCGATCGTCATTTTTAAACAACGGTATTACCTTCGCCGTTTTCCAGAGCGTTGGAAAAGTGCCGGTCCTCAAGGAATGATTGAATATAATATAGAGTGGTAAAGTTAACGCGTTTGCACATTTCACCACAAAGAATGCTGGAATACCATCCGGGCCGGGGCCTTTATGTGGATCAAGTCTTTTTAAATAATTAAAAATTTGAGCTTCAGTCACGAATAAAGTACTTAAAGTGTTACTGTTGATATTAAATGAATTTATATTACTGCTTAAATTTGACTGATGGTCTGAATATACGGAAGAAAAATGACTTGCAAACAAATTACAAATTTCGGTCCCACTGGATGCCCAATTTCCGTTGAGATGCATTTTGTTCGGATAGGGGTTTGGTGTAACTCTTTTATGCTTCATATAAGACCAAAAATATTTGGGATTTTTTCCTATACTATTTTCAATAAATTTAATATAGTTATTATAACACGTAATAGCCAATGTCTTGCATCTTTTAGACAGAATTTTCAGAGATATTTCATCCAAGGGGTTCTCATAAATTTTATATTTATGAAATGTCTTCAGCCTTTCTTTATTTAATTTGATTAAGTCCTTGGAAAACCATATCGGGGATTTTCTGCAACGAGCCAAGCTAAAAGGAATGTTGTCTTTAATAATTGTGTCTAACAGAGAATAAAATTTGTTAACCATATCATCGATCGAAACAAGATTGATGAGTTCGTTCATCCAATCCACTGAATTGAGCTTATTTATGATAAGATCATAGTCAGCTTTATAAAAATTACGCCTAGCTACTGCAGATACGCCAACCGCCAAGCTACCCAAAGTCTCTCTGTCTATGGATATGTCCAATGGTACATGGTGAGGGTCTATGTTTACAAGTGGGTTACATGCTGGTTCGACCTTAACCTTGACACTGGGCATGCTACTCAAGACTAGATCCAGTATCCTATTATTATGATTGGTAACAAGGTTGAATTGTTTAAAATTATTTATGGATATAAAGTCTATAAGCAGTGTACCCATTGTAGAACTGTGATTAGTTACAACTTGACTGGAATTAGGTTCAGGCCATTCTATACCGGGGATATTAAAATCGCCGAAAATGAAAACATTATCTAAATTTTCAACTACACTATTAGCTTTATCAATAAAACTCTCTAAGACATTACGCTTAATAGGTGATGGGAGATAGACTGCACAGCAATGAATTACTAGCTTAGGTGAAACTGTTACAGAAACCCAGAGATCCTCACACCGACTCTCATATTCCGTTATTCGATAAGAGTTAAGTCTATTGTTAACAGCAATCAAAACTCCACCTCCTTCTTTATTATTATGAAAACCAGTGCTTTTACGATCCCTTCTAAAAACTGTATATCTGTTATCGAATAATTCACCGTCATTAATACTGTCGTTCAACCACGATTCGGTAAATATAATAATATCGTAATCGACCAGAGACAGATTAACTAACAAGTCATTCGTTTTAGATCTTAGACCTCTAACATTTTGGTAATACACCTGTAAATTGTTGAATTTTATGAATTAATGCAAACTACTTTCGTGTTTCAAAATTGAAAATTAAGTACTTACGGGATATTAAATTAATTTGTCCAATGTTGACTGGTTTTTCACAATAATAAATTCGGAAGCATCATTTTTGCGCATAAATACACGGCCATGCTTTATCCAAACAAACTTATATCCTAATTCTTTTGATTTCAAACGCGCAGCCGCATGAAGTTTTCTGTTGATAGGTGAAAGGTGTTCCATTACGTAAATAGGTTGTTTATTGCCGCCTATTCCCAGGTGACTAGTGTTAAGCTTATCATTAGAATTAGCTTTATTGAATTTAACCACTCCTGCCAGCAGAGTATCTCGAATCCTTGTAGTTGCCAGCTTGACTATGACTGCCCGTGGTCTATGGTCCTGTTTGTTGACTTTCGCTACTCGTGTGCAATGGTGGATATCATCTTTTTTTATTTCACATGAAACTGCTTTGGAAAGTTGAGTTACGGTAGTTATAAGATTTTCATTCTTATGTTCTGGAATACATTGAATTTCTAGGTTACAGGATCTAGTGATTTGTTCCATAGACTCAAGCCTGGATGACAAGTCATGCACGGTGTTAGTAAGTTGTGAATTCTCATTCTGAAGGATGCGAATATACTCATTCTGTTTTAAAAAATCCGACCTAATACTCTCGTGTTCATCGTTCATAAATTTCACACTGTCTTCTAATGAAGAAATCTCCTGTTTCAATAATAGTAATTCTTCCTTCACCATGCCCTTAAGTTTAAGATGCAAATCTTATAATAGTGAAGTTAGTTTTTATCTTTTATTTAAAAAGTTATGATAAGTCAAAGTTTTTCAAAATCCCGCCGAATTTTATTGTTATTCTACACCGAACAACAGGCGAACGCTGCGATACACAGCTGAGCGCGGTCATCGACCCGAGCCGTCACAGAATACTTGATAGCTAGTGTGCCGTCTGGTAATACGACATTTATTTTGTATTTTTTAAAGATAAGTAATCGACTATCATTTTTGATATTTTTATTGGATATATGGATTCAGTTACTGCTACAGATATTCTGATTTTAATAAGTCCCATATTTTCAAAATAGGGGTGTATATATAAAAATGAATCCCGTCTTCCTTGGTCACGGCATCACGCGTGAACGGCTGGACCGATTTCACTAATTATTTTTTTGTTGTATTTGTTATTATTAGGAGAAGGTTCTTATGTAAAAAAAATGGAAAATCAACGGGAAAATTGGACCCGTACGAAGCCGGGGCGGGCCGCTAGTTAAAAATAAAACGCTAAAGAGTTCGTTTGATTTGAACGCGCTAATATCAAGAACTACTTTGATTTGAGACATTATTTTAGCCTTTTCATCGAGGCGACCAGCTTTTTACAGCTGGTAAAAAAGTGTTACTTTCGTCCGAAGGTCCTAGGATCACAAACTAGTCCATACCTCCGTCCGAAGGTCCTGGCGGCGCTGTCGGCGTCGACGCAGGCGCGGCGGATGGCGTCCCGGACGGCCGCCTGCTGCTTCTCCACCGTGTGCGTCGGCCACTGCTCCAGGACCACGCACACCGTCTCGCTGGGGACAATGATCAGTCAGTCAATGTATCGTGTAAATGAGACATCGTCATACTATGCGGGTACGCCATCGTCGCAAGTTCACGATAATGGCGCTTCGAACTATCAGACACTCGAAATAATGAAAAGTATCCCGTAATTCATAATTATTTTAGTGCTAAAACCACTATCTTATATATAAAATTCTCGTGTCACAATGTTCGTTGCCATACTCCTCCGAAACGGCTTGACCGATTCTCATGAAATTTTGTGAGCATATTCAGTAGGTCTGAGAATCGGCCAACATCTATTTTTCATTCCGAAATTCTTACGGGAACGGGAACTACGCGTGTGAAACCGCGGGGCGCAGCTAGTAAAAATATATAATCACTGTAACATCTTATCATCATAACGCATCGTCCTAATAAACCGCGATTACGCAATCATCGCGCGAGTAAGGGATGCGACCATCGTGATCTCTATGAAACATATCAGTCGAGGCAACGATATTTAAAGTTTGATCGAAAGTCTGCAATTTGTATTTTGTATCAATAGTCGCCGCAAACATTGGCTGCCCACAATGAAATGACTAGTTTGTGTGGACGATCGCGCTCGCACAAACATTTGTTTGCGCAACAGTTTGTGCAGACTAAAGTTGCCGTGTGGACCTGCACCCCACGGTTTTACTCGCGTGAATCTCAATCCCATGGGAACTTCGTAAGTATCCTATGTGTTATTCCTAGCTAAAAGGAACATCTGTACCGAATTTAATCTAAATCGATACAGTAGTATTTGCGTGAAAGAGTAACAAACATCCAAACTCACAAACATACAAACTTTCGCATTTATAATATTAGTAGAATACATATAACATGTTACCTGAGCGTAGCTCTGATCTCCTTGCTCTTGCTGTTCGCGAGGTTGGTGGCGAGCGCCGGTAGCAGGCGCGGCGCGTGAACGTTACACACTATGTAACGCACGCAGATCGTGCCCGCTGACGATATTACCTAGATGGGGTGACGAAATGATTAATAAAATACCGAGGTTTCACCCGCGTAGTTCCCGTTTCGGTAAGAATACGGGAATGTAAAAGATATACTTAGACTACAGTTTAAGCCTAAGTATTTTTTTATTTTTATTTATTTACTTTAATGTTCTATTCCTGTATATGAGACACATCCTGTATATGTAGCTTTCATCTAAATCGGTTTAGTAGTTTCGGAGTCCATTGCATACAAACAAACAATCATGATGCAAGCTTCTACGCAACTTCGTTCACAAAAAAACACCTCTTTTAAACTTGTACTGCCTTATTTGTGTTGCATTTTTAGTCTGGTTTAACAAAACCTAGTAAGCATTTGACACCTTGTCTGTCAAATCTGTCACTTTGACATTATTCAAAATTGATTGTAAAACCTGGATTGGTGCTAAACCAGACTAAAAATGCAACGCAAATAAGGCGGCAACTGAACTATTAAGGGTTGCTGATAAAATCAGATGTTGAAAATGTTGAATTGGCTTTATAGCAGCCACTATCGACATTTATTGCAAAAACATTCCGCGTGGTCATGTGTTAAAATTCCAGCGGAGTTAAAAATGTCGAATGTTTCAAAACAATTTTCTGATTATTATTAACTGAGTGAACGCTATAATTTTCTAAAATACATATACACCCCTATTTTGAAAATATGGGACTTATTAAAATCAGAATATCTGTAGCAATAACTGTATCGATATATCCAATTAAATATCAAAAATGAAAGTCGATAACTTATCTTTAAAAAATACAAAATAAATGTCGTATTACCAGACGGCACACTAGCTATCAAGTATTCTGTGACGGCTCGGGTCGATGACCGCGCTCAGCTGTGTATCGCAGCGTTCGGTGTAGAATAACAATAAAATTCGGCGGGATTTTGAAAATCTTTGACTTATCATAACTTTTTAAATAAAAGCAAAAGAAAAAAACTAACTTCACTATTATATTGTCACCCGTCGTTTACATTAGCTGTGAGATAAGGTATCGCAATTTCAAAATAAGGGTGTATATGCTATTGCTCGAAGGAAAAGCGAGGTTTTCCATCACAAGTGTTTTAACTACTTTGTATATAACGATTTACTTAAATAACAACTATATATTTACATACAAATTTATTAATAAATGTGAAGTTACTCACTTTAGCGGCATTTTGTATCAAGTTGATCAGCTCCTGCAGTATGTACAGACTGAACTGTTCCAGTTTGTTTTTCAGTACTTTCGCCATGTGAGCTATCGTTATACACGCTTCGCGGACCACCTGAAAAAAGGATATTGGTGTTTGATAATTTACTTTATAAAATATACGTTTTCGATTAACCCGGTGAATTTTTCGATTGGGCATAATAAACTAAATTTCAAAAATTTAAAATTTCAAAAACCCCCAACACAATTACTCTCAAACCCCCATAACTTTTAAACGGGCCAACCGATTTTCATCAAACATGTCTAAGAACGGTTCGGGAGCTATGATGCTACAGACAGTCAGATACAGACACACACATATACACTCACACACAGACACGTCAACTTATAACACCCCTCTTTTTGCGTCGGGGGTTAAAAAAATAAGTATGATTGTTCGTTATTGATTTTGGTAAAAACCATAACTTTTTTTGTTATATTGGATTTTTCTAAATAATAGCCTGAAATTGGACCAGAAAATATTAACCCACCCTGTATTTTCACACCATATTATGTAAATTAAATGATCTTCTTATTAGTTAAAAACACCAGAAATATTTTTATAGCATAAAGTGTCACGCTAATTATTAAATACAACTATTAGCCTCGTTGTTTTACCCGCGCGAAACCCGTAGTAATTTAGGAATATAGGCTACCCCTGTACCAAATTTCAAGTTAATCGGTTCAATAGTTTAGCCCTTTTCACGGCTAAACTATTGAACCGATTGACTTGAAATTTGGTAACAAAAATCCATCCATTCATTCTTAAAAACGTTCGCGTGTATAATTTAGTATTACTACATACCTGACTCCTCAAATCCTTAATAACGACGAGGAAAGGCACGGACAAGTCCTTGAGGTGCGCGGCGAACTCCGCCGGATACTGTTGGTGCACGTTCGCGTTGAGGAGCGAGCGGATCTTCTTTAGCTGTAATGGGATAGGGAAGTTAAGTTTTTGGACATTATATTAAAGTAATTTAACTAAATTATGTGTTATTTTTTGTATTTTGGTAGATTAATGTGTGTGTATTTCAATTTATTTAATAAACATTTTGTTACAATATAAATACATATAGCGCATTTAAGTTAAATGTGCATTTTTGGGCGTTATACACAAGTATTGTGCCACAATATTTTTTGTTCCAGTGGTCAAAATTGGAAGCTACTATTGTCATTGTGACTATAATGTCATTTGGATACATGTGGCGACATCTACACGCCACATAAGGAACTTAATACTAACAGCGATATCTATCCGCCATTAGGGAATAAACTGAAGAGTCCTGAATTGCGCAAGAGAAATTTACAGAGCAATTAACCTAGTATACGAGGGGTTGAGGAACTTCACACCCTGTTCCTCCCCCATCCCCATATACATTTTCCATAAACTGACAACCAAAAGATGCGATTACAGCGACGCTGGCACCGGCACAGAGAAGACCGTGGCACAATAATTTAGTTTAATTGGGTACATAGTGTATTTTAGAAACCAATTGTGTGTTAATTTGAGTACAGTCAGCGTCAGATAAATGGTACAGTGGTTGGTGATACCAAAGTGAGCAGTACCAAGAGGGTGGTACTTTTTATCTGACTGTACGTGGGTGCGTATCTTGTGTGCCCAGTAACATCACTGACTACATTGCCCTTCAAACTGGATCAGTTATATTAATGCACTACTGTGGCAACAGAATATCTGACATTGTAGTACTCATTCAGACAGAGTCGTGTAAGTGTTCTACCGTTGTGTGTTTGGCAATTGAGCACTTTTGTGTGTGTGAGCGTTTGTGTGTAAGAGTGCGTGTGTGTGTTTGGCACGTCAGTACGTATTTATGTGTACAAGATTAAGGCACGTGCGTGCGTGTGAGCGTCTGTGTGCGTGAGTGTATGTTTGGCACGTTACCGCGTATTTGTGTGTGTACTGTACAAGTGTCAGGTCATATCGTGCGTATAGTGTATATGTCCCCATGTATATCTATATATCCCTCCCGCCGTCGTCCAGCCGCAGTGTGTGTGTGTGTGTGTGTGTGTGTGTGTGTGTGTGTGTGTCACTCACCGCGTCCACCCTCTTCTCCCAGTCGGCGGCGCGGTCGCCCACGAGCGCGGCGGCGTGTCGCACGACGTCGTCGAGCCCCCTCGCGCCGTACACGTGCGCGGGCGCGGCGCTCACGAACGACGCCTCGAACGTCTCCGCCGACACCGCGCCCGCCTCGCCGCCGCCCGACACGCTCGACACTGCGCAGAAGCAGTCAGAAACCATCAATATGGGTCGCTATAACTCTAATTCAGGGTAGATTTGAGTTCCTAGGGATAGTGGACCCCAGTGGAATGGAATAGGTTAATCGCCGACACCGCGCCCGCCTCGCCGGAGACAGGTACGGTCATCATCAGCTCGTATACTTCCCTATAGTGGGGCTCTAGCCTGCCCTAAATGGCGGGCTTTACATTACTTTACATAGTCACTTTATAGCACGTGAAACAACTCGTAAGAGCGCGCGTGTACAGTCAGCGTCAAAAGGTCCCCCCTTGGTAATGCTTCGCTTTGGTATAGCTAACTTTTATCTGACGCTGACTGTACAAGAGGGGAAGGGGACGGAACACATGACGCGTCAATTTCGTGTGAAATGCAGACACTCCAACGCGTTCCTGTTGCTCGTCATCTATACCGCGCGATTACTTTTACGCAGGCGATCTTTCCATTACAACAAAATAGGATCGCATGAAATCGCGCGTAATAAAAAGATAATTTAATAATACTGAGGGATCCGATCTTACCCCGAATATCGGGCTTGTCACCGACACTCCCCTGAATATCGGGCTAAAATTGCGCGATTACTTTTAAAAAAATATTTAAATGAACGTATATATATCCTATCTTCAAGAATGGAGCACGATAAGGTCGATATGATGATGATGATGATGATATTATAAATTTCTGTGTCGTATCGTAACGGTAATATCTTTTGCGTAAAGGTAATCGCGCTATATAGACAGCGAGCAACAGCGTGTGTTGGACTGTCTGTATTTCACGCGGTTTGAACGCGTTATGTGTGCCGTCCCCTTCCACCCTTTTACACGCACGCCGTTACCCACGCGATTATTGCTTCACGCGCGATACAGGGTATGTCAATGTGAACGCACGCTTATCCGAGCCAAACGCGTCGAACGATTCAGTCAATGAGGCCTCGCACACATACCGCAACAGAAGAATCGATCGTCGAAGAAAACACAATGCAGAAAAAAAAATACTCCCACGTCACTCTGTCATACGCAGCCGATGGAATGTGAGCGCATCGGTCAGGTCCGCATATGCTGCGCCGAAACTGATGACGTCACTAATTCGTCTAGGATTCTGGGGTTCCTCCAGATTCAGACGACTCGACGCGGTAGAGTGAACGAGGTTTCATGAGATTTCATACACAGAATTCTAAAATTCATTCGACGCATTCGGCTTGGATAAGTTTGCGTTCACTTTAGAGTCCGCTAATGGACATTTTTAGATTACAAGTGAATATTGTGTTTTCAGTTTTACTCTCTTCCTATACTTACTTTATACACAAAACTACCCATAGCATCATACATCTACCTACATACGTACCGCTGCTGCCGCTGCTGAGCTTGGTGGGGGGCGGCGGCTTCCGCGCGGCCGACGGTAGGCTGTACAGACCCCCCACCGCGCGCTTCGGGGGGTCACACGCTGCGGGGGCAATGGTACGCGGGGGTGGGGGTGTGACGGGTTACATGTGGTGGGATTTGTAGGAAAAATAGGTTTTTTTTTTTGTATTTTAAATAGGTTAAGTTTTGGGATGGTTATAAAACCGATATTTAGCATGGTTGTTGAAGAATTATAGAGATTTTCAAGGGAAAATAATAGGTTTTTTGTATTAATTGTTTTGATATTAAATGGGAAGGGTATTGAAGGTCGGTTTTTATGAATAAGTTATTTTTGGAACGGTTACAAAACCAAAAGTTATTTTAATTAACGATTTATGGCGAATTAGTTTTTAGTATTTGTGTTTTGATATTTAATGGAAAGTCGTAATCACCAGCGATGTATTATAAAAATAAAGTTAATTATTGAAGCGGTTACAAAACCGATATTTATCAACGAAAATGGAATGTATTCCAGAAAAATATGAATAAACGAATAATGGAGGAATTTCAAGGATATTAGGATATTATTTCATGTTGCATGTTGTGTGATTGTTAGAGCCATGTTGGTGACGCGTCCAGTACCGATGATCGGATGACATGTTAAAAGAAGAAAATTATTACAAGTTAATATTTTTATGTTATATTATAGTTATTATTGTCTTATTAGTTAAAGTATATGACGTTAGTTTGAATGATATGATTTTTTTGATAAGTTTGTTTAGAAGTAATCTTATTTCTACCAGCGATTAGTTTCAAACAGTCTATGTTTTAACCCGTATATTTATGAGATAAACGTCAATTTGGAAAATGAGACAGAGAGAATGTATGATTTATAAACGTACTATACTAAGTTCACATACTTAATATTCTGCTATTTCTTACTTAGTTACCCAATCCTATGCAACTTTTAGTAAACTCACTATAAGTTCCTAAGGGTAGCTACACCTAAGTGTTTGTATTTGCCTTTGTGTAGCTACTCTAATTGACTAAGGGCCTATTTCACGACCTTCAAGTAAAGTTACTCACCAAGTAAAGTTAGTTTTATCTCTTTCTTACTCTATCAAGTGATAAAGACAAAACATAGACAAAACAAGATGCTAAATGTTTGTTGTTTGCGGATGACCTGAAACTGTCGTTGGAAGTTAAAAGTATGGAGGACTGCAAACGACTACAGAACGATATCGACAGGGTAGTGGGTTGGAGCAGAGAGAACTTATTACAGTTTAATACCACTAAGTGTGCAATTATAAGTTTTACTCGAACTCGTGCTCCCCTAATATATAATTACAACATGGAAGGAACTCCAATGACAAGGGTTACTGAAGTGAGAGATTTGGGCGTTCAGCTTACAGCGGAATTAACGTTCAAAAAACATATAGTAAACTTATGTAAGAGAGCATTTCGCACTTTAGGTTTCACATTAAGGACGGTTTACACTTTCAAAAACATTCAGGCTATTATCTCACTATACAACGCACTAGTAAGAAGTCAATTAGAGACCAATGCGATCATATGGTCTCCGAGTGAATATAAATATAGTATAATGCTGGAAAGGGTACAGAACAAGTTCATAAGATTTATTTATAAGAGGCTTTATGGTGTTTACCCTTTCTACCCTCTGAAATATCCAACATTATTTATATTAGGAATGGTAGGGTATAATAAGCTTGAAGTAAAAAGGGACCTCTCTCTGGTTACTTATATTTTTAAAATAATTAGGGGAAAAATGAATAACTCCGATTTATTACAACGGATAGGGTTTTGTGTACCGGATGACTATGTCAATAGAAGACGTCAACCGCGTCTGTTCCGGGTACTTAGTCTGAAAGGACCAAATTGAATGGCCCGTGGTCCATTCAGACGTAAACGAAAACCGACTACGTTCGAAAGGCCCGGTGTCAATATAGTAAATGTCATAAAACTATTAAGTACAGTCAAGAATGAAAGTGTAACTGTTAAAATAAAATATCATAATAAGTTTTATGTATTTATTAATTTTGATTCAAGCGGTCCACAAGTCAAAAGCTTTTCTGGAGTATAATTTAAGCGTCTTTATAGCTTCCTGAGTCCTGACATTATTTTTCTAACATTGTCAATTTAACCTTCCTATATAAAGAACAATTACGAGATGTGGCCTAAGTCCTGAGACTTTGCGCGCTAAGACTATATCTTAGCGCGCGCGCGTCTTATAGGGTTTAAAGTTCATTCAACATTTTTAGCTAGAACAAACATCATTGACATAGATCTAAAGATCATTTTAGCATAGAAAAGAGAAAGCGACTTTGTTTTATACTATGTAGTGATTATACATAAAAATAATAATTATTTTTCGACATCTCGTTTGTATTCTAAATCAACACTTATTCATAATAAATGAATGTAGCTCTTATTAAGTCAGAAATCATCCATGAAACTACGTAAAGAATCTGATTTACACAGAAGTCATAAAAAATAATCAACATTTTTATATGGAAAGTCATAGAGAATCGAAAATTACGCGGATACAACCGCGGAACATAGTTCGTTCAAAAACAATAATATTAAGTATGGAGACTACTACTGTTAGGTTTAGGTTTACTCAAGGTCCGCTAGAGAAGCTATGCAATAGCTTAATAATATTTATTGTAAGAATTTCAAAATTATTTATGAGACTATTGTAGTTGATTTTATGTATTGTTGATTTATTAGTATTGAACCTTAGGCTGATTCATATTTAAAAAATGTTAAAATACTTCAGAAGTAATAATTTTTAAACTTGATTTGCTTATATAAACAAATAAATAAAAAAAAACATATTAAGATCTTTTATTTTACCAGTTATACTTTCATTCTTGACTGTACTTAATAGTTTGACATTTACTATTATGACACCGGTCCTTTCGAACGTAGTCGGTTTTCGTTTACGTCCGAATGGACCGCGGGCCATTCAATTTGGTCCTTTCAGACTAAGTACCCCTGTTCCATGTGCCACCGGCTCGGACGAACCTGCTGCAGCGGGCTCCACTGATGCGGGCACTTCGCACACTCAACGTCATTGCAGGCGAACTTGACCTATTTTTATGTTCATTGAATGAGTTTACCCACAAATCTCTATGTATAATATGTTATAAATAGCAAATTTAAAAAATGCTTATCTATCGAATTAGGTTATTAACCTGTAATGATAGTTTTAAGTTTAGATATCAATAAATAAATAAATAAATGTGAGTAACTACTTGGAACGTTACTTGAAGATGGTGAAATAGGCCCTAATTCTAAGAACCTACCCAACATACATTATCTATATAAATATGAATTATATCACTAACCGGGTGTGGAAGCCCCCGAGCTATCCCCGTCGCGCGCGCGCCCCGCCGTGGGAATCGTCATGGTGCGTTTGACTGTACGGGACACGAAGTCCGCTTCGTCTGTGCCTTGGGTCGCTGAAAAAAATAATCATCATTATTATACTGCGGGACTCGGGCCTAGGATAAGGGTAATCAGGTCTTATGGTCATTCTCAATATTCGATCTATCCATAACGTGACCATACGTCCCGCTTTGAGCGGGACAGTCCCGCTTTCAGGCAGTCTGTCCCGGTGTCCCCCGCGAGGCTGAAATTGTCCGCTTTTGCAAACACACGAAACAATAATTTAAAATGTCGCTCGAAATGATATTTTAAAACAAATTTGTTCAGCCGATAAATATAAAAATACAAACTAGAATTCACGTCACTACTTATTTGCTTTGATTATTTTGAGTTATTCTATGTTCTATATTAAAAAAACTTGTACAACACTAATACTAACTTTTTTATTACTTAATTCCGCAGATGTCCCGCTCTGACAAAAAAAAAATGGTCACGTTATCTATCCATGATCTCGCTTGTCCTCGGAAACAAAACTCTGTATATCCTAACTAATATTATAAATGCGAAAGTAACTCTGTCTGTCTGTTACCTTTTCACGGCTAAACTACCGAACCGATTGACTTGAAATTTGGTACAGGGGTAGCTTATGGTCCGGGATAGAACATAGGATACTTTTTATCCCGAAATTCCCGTGGGACGGGAACTACGTGAAACGGCGCTGCTAATCTGTCATAAATGTATGTAAAATGACAGATAGTACCTACAGAATTTTAAAGGCGTCGACAAAAATTAAAAATTTTAAAAACCCCCAACACAATTACTTTCAAACCCTCATAACTTTTAGACGGGTCAACCGATTTTCATCAAACATGTCTAAGAACACTCACACGTAAGTCCCCTTTAATACAAAAAATAAATTAAATTAAAATCGGTTTATTCGTTCGGGAGCTATGATGCCACACACAGGCACGTCAAACTTATAACACTCCTCTTTTTGCGTCGGGGGTTAAAAAACGGGAATAATATACTTAAGTAAAGCTAATGCTACATACAGCATGCATTTAAAAAAATACTGAAGTGTAATTTTTTTTCGAAAATACATACCAAAGTATGTGAAACCTCCTTAAAATTAACTAAATTATCAATTTCACTCGTTCTCACCAGTAGGTAACAGCAGTCCAGCGTCTCTGACTTCATCAAACTTCTGTTCGAGTAGCGCCATCTTCTGCGGCGGTAATAACTCCTTCTTTTTTAGATCTTGCCGGAGTTTCTCACCTGGAAACGAAAGGAATTCTTTAATATACTAATATTATTAAGAGGAAGGCGGAGGAAGAGGAGGCGGGACGCTGCTAGTTTAATTAATATACTAATCGTTGCATAATTTCCGGGTCTTAATCGCGTAAAACATTATTATTATTTACCTCGACGTTTCGACCGGATTAAACCGATCGTGGTCACGAGAAGACCCGGTCGAAACGTCGAGGTAAATAATACGGCATTCTGCGTGGATAAGATTTCAATGTCCAGGTTATTTAGCCAGCTTATAGCGGCAGGTGTAAGCTTATGGTCTTCCGATATTCCGCCGGGGAAACAGCGAAACAAATATGCACCCCACACGGGAATCGAAACCGCAACCTTACGGATGGCATCAATCCCACGTGGGCCATTCCCCGTGGTATACGCACCGACATGTCTGTAGACGTCGACGAGCAGCGCGAGCGCGGCGTCGCGCACGGCCGCCGACGGGTCGGCCGCCAGCGCCGCCAGCGACGGCACCAGGCCCCGCATCTGGAGCTCCACGGCGCCGTAACTGGACACACAAACATAAATTTAAAAGTATTGTAAAAATTTAACAAAAATGTGTGTAAATAAAACAATGTTTCACACGTGAGCACTAGTTTGTGTGTGTGTAAGAGTGAACGTGTGTGTGTTTTACATTTGAGCGTTAATGTGTGTGTGAGAGTACGTGTGTGTGTTTGGTACAGTCAGTGTCAGATAAAAGGTACCGTCCCTTGGTTGGTAATACCAAAGTGAGTATTATCAAGAGGGGTATAAAGATACCCCTCTTGATAATACAGATAAAAGTATCTGACGCTGACCGTACAAGAACATTAAACAACGCGCCAGCCCCCCTAGCATGACTGCGTGATAAATTATATCGACACCACGAAATAATATCGATATCGCGAGCATGACCAAATAAATTAAGGCGTGCTACGATGTGATAAAATTAAATATGGCGGCTATATTTATTATATTTTGACAGTTGGATGTCGACAAATATCTATATCGATTTCGCGAGCATGACCAAATGATAAAATAAATCACATGGTAAAATTAAATATGGCGGGTAATTTTATCATATTTTGACAGTTGGATGTCGATAAATCACTTTATCTATCGCGTTTTCGAAGTCATGCTAGTCCGGCAGGAGACATGGTTAATGGTGGTTAAGCGTTAAATTAAAGAGATCTTGACGCTATCAAGATAATGTAAATAGTACTCACGAGTCCAACAAGCTCTGTATACACTTCAACGCCTCCTCTCTCGCATGGGGCGCCTTGTGCGCGAGCGCCGGCGCGAGGCGCGCCAGCAGCGCCCGCGCCGGCGCCGCGCCGGACGCGCCGAGCGCGCACACGCACGCACGGGACGTTTGGCGGACTATTTCTTTTGTGTCTGCTAGTCTGGAAGGGTATGTGGTTGTTAGAGGCAGTTATATTTTGGTTTTCTTTTTAGAAAAGGATTGTACTACACATTGAAATAAAACACTTAAACAGATTTTTGTCGTGGTTGTATGGTCTTCTGTGATCACGGGTTCTGTAAAGAATCCGAAACGTCAGAAAATGTAAAACAAAATACAACCACGACAAAAATCCGAAGTGTTTTATTTCAAAGGATTGTACTGATACAGCTTAAGATTGAGTGTGAGGCAAGTAAGGAAAAGTTGATTTATTTCCATTTGAATTATTAAATTATTTACATTTTAAGATCTTAAATATGAGTTAATAAAATGGCCATTACGGCTATTCTTCCTTAATAATCCTAATCATTCTATTGCCAATTAATACATTTTTCAACACACTTGCTCATAAAGGGGCTCTTATTTGTGCAAAAACAGTTGAATAATGACACGTTTTATTCACTAGTGAGTTATAGATTGTTTTTTTAAATTGCTTTCATTTTAAATAAGTTTCGATACCAAAAAAATTGTGTCCATACGTTTTAAAAACAAACTTCAACTATGTTGCCTTACTTTTGGTAGGTCTATGGTCGATTCCATTCATTCATTCATTCGATTTTTTTTAATAAATATATTCTTTTAGTCTTTGGCCGATCACCATTGTTGTGTTGGATGCGCGCGAATAGTAAAACTAATTATTTATTAGCGAAAAATGATAATTTCTTCGCAAATGTGTTGAAAAACGTTGTATGGTACGCGCGTGCATTGATGATTACTATCCTCGGCTATCTTCAGACCCTCGCCTGACGGCTCGGGCCTCAATAGCGCCTCGGGAGTAATCACCAACTTACCTCGCTTGTACCATAAATAACTATTAATTTACAGTAATCAATTTCATTCACCTATCAGACCTCCACCACACAAGGGGCGATACAAAGTTTTTGGTTTAAACAAAAACGCTTTTGATAGCTCTAACGACTGTCCGATGATCGTGCACTCCTCAAAAAACATTAATAAAACTAAAAGTCACTTTAGCAACGTCCAATCTAATATATAAAATTCTCGTGTCACAGTTTTTGTTGCCATACTCCTCCGAAACAGCTTGACCGATTCTCATGAAATTTTGTGAGCATATTCAGTAGGTCTGAGAATCGGCCAACATCTATTTTTCTTCCCGAAATTCCCACGGGAACGGGAACTTCGCGTGTGAAACCGCGGGGCGCAGCTAGTAACTACTAAAAAATGTGTAAGTACATAATATCCCATACCTGTCTATAATATGAGGTAGTACATTAGGCACAAAGTGACTGAAGTCTGGACCCATCCTCTCGGCCAGGGCGGCCATCACCTCCAAACCGTTCTGGGCCACCTGTAACAACATAAACAAATAGATTAACAAAGAAGCCAAGTACGAGTCGGACTGGTGCACGAAGGGTTGCGTACCATTGAAAAAATAGCAAAATTTGTTATTATAGCGACAAAAGAAATATATAATTTGTAAAAAAAAAAACGCGGTTCTTGAGATACATACAGCCTGGTGACAGACGAACGGACAATATGACTAAAGTACTAAACAAAGGACATTTCAGATTTTAGAGTATATTTTTATTTCAAGTTTTTTCCTATTCTAGTTGTAAAATAACACCAGTACCAAATTACATCTAAATCGATTCAGTAATAATAACATTAACAAAACACTCAGTTGAATAATCATCAAACAATTATTTAGAATTCCAATACTTCCAACATTTATCTCGAGCAGGAATCAAACCCACTACTTTAATATTAAAGCCACACGCATCAACAACACAGGCCCATTTATCCTACTAATATTATAAAGGCGAAAGTTTGTATGTATGGATGTTTGTTACTCTTTCACGCAAAAACTACTGAATGGATTTTAATGAAACTTTACAATAATCTTGCTTATACATCAGAATAACACATAGGATACTTTTTATCCCAAAATTCCCACGGGAACGGGAACTACGCGGGTGAAGCCGCGGGGCGCTGCTAGTAATATTATAAATAAACCACAAAACAAACGTATAGAGTATAGGTGCGCAAGCGCAATGGAGCGCGACTCGGCCGCGCCGCAAACAGACTGTGTATGATACATTGAAGCATTGTCTTTGTAATGCTAGGATATTAGGTTTATGGTAGGTGTCTGTTGGGATATAGGTTAATATAGTTATTTTATTATGTAAGAAATAATATCCTTTTCTTATTTTTTTTTAAATAAGTCATGTTAATTGTTATAACTGAAATAAAACACTTAAACGGATTTTTGTCGTGGTTGTATTTAAACAACCATGACAAAAATCCGTTTAAGTGTTAGTGTTCGTGTAAATCAAAGATATCAATTTGTTATAACTGGTTTTGACGTTGTTATTGAATAAATAAAATACGTTTCTTAAAAATAGTTTTTTCAAAAATCTCAATCAACTGACAGTTTCAATAATTTTATTTTCATAGAAACTATTTATTTGGTCTCGTTTATCGCCCGGCGAGTTCTCACCAAGTCGCTTACTGGCTCATCGTAGGTTACTACCTTATCCATTTTGTTTTTTATAACATTAAGAGTGCTGTGTACACCAGTAATTGGTATATATATTAGATTAGGGCCTTTTTATTATAACACTTTGTAATTTTTAATATATAATACTGTTGGTGTTCCTATTTAAATAAATAAATAAACCTCAGTATGTTATTTTTGGTTAAAGTATTTGTATATTTTGACATAAGTACTTATTTTATTTCTCTGTTTGTAGTTTTTTTATATACCTTTTTTATTCGTTTAAGTATATTTTTTATTTTCGACTCAAGATGTTACATTTGTATTTTATTTTATTAAAAAAAATACCAGCCCGAATTTCTTGCCGACTCTTCTCGGCTGTAATTCCGAATCGGTCGTAGAATCAATTTTGACGTTGTGTTTCAAGTCCCTCATTGAGGCCTTAATTGAATAAATGATTTTTTTATTTTGATCACTATGTCAGTCATTCAGTCACCTTTGAGTTTATATTATACTAGCAGCGCCCCGCGGTTTCACCCGCGTAGTTCCCATTCCCGTGGGAATACAGGGATAAACTATAGCCTAAGTCACTCGCTGACAATATAGCTTCCCATTAGTGAAAGAATTTTTGAAATCGGTTCTTTAGATCCCGAGATTACCCCTAACAATTTAACTAACACACAAACTTTACTTCTTTATAATATTATCCTACTAATATTATAAAGGCGAAAGTTTGTAAGTATGGATGTTTGTTACTCTTTCACGCAAAAACTACTGAATGGATTTTAATGAAACTTTACAATAATCTTGCTTATACATCAGAATAACACATAGGATACTTTTTATCCCAAAATTCCCACGGGAACGGGAGCTACGCGGGTGAAGCCGCGGGGCGCTGCAAGTATTAGTATAGATTTAGATTAGATTAGATGTTACCTTGAAGTTCCCCCCATTGAGCCAGGCGACGAGCGCGTCCAGCAGCTGAGCGGCGACATCGTTGGTGATCTCGGGCTCCTTGCACACGAGCGCCACCAGCTGCTCGCCCAGCTGCTGCCGGAACCGGAGGTCGGGCCGGCTGAGGAGCGGCAGGGCAGCCTCCAGGGAGGCCGGCTGTGGGTAGTGAGCCATCTGTGGGGAAGGAAAATGGCGATAGAATCTATGGTTTGTAGAGACTTAATTGCTGTGCCCTATTCACAGGGTCCATGTTTGTTTGTTTACTACATAATATATGCAAGCAATAAAGAATTGAATAAAAACATAACATAATTATTCACTCTATCATCTCATTATAGTAACTGACCCCTAAGTTCGAAACTTGTATCTACGGTATCAGAAACTACGCACACACTCATTCACACACACACCCAGACCGAGACAAACATTTGTGGTTCACACAAATATTCACCCCGCACGGGAATCGAACCCGTAACCTTACGGATGGCAGTCCGGCATGGTGACCACTCTGCCATCGAGGTCGTCAGAAGAAAGAATAATGTGACTTTTCAGGCAAATATTATACCGCTTGCAGACCGCAAGCTAAGTTACTTGAGCTTAGCAATGCGATCGTCGAAAACCTGGGGTTCCGTGGAAGAATCACAGGGGCACCGCGCTCCTTCGCGTTTATAATATTAGTTAGCATTGTCATCGCTACCTAGTAGCCGAGGTGATGTTGGTTGCAGACTGTGAGCTAAGCCACAGCTAAGCTAAACTTAGCTGTATGCAACTGGCATAGTCCCAGACTGATAGCTAAGGATATATTAGTTTAAATAAGCACATATAGCTGGCGTAGTTTCTCATATGCCTGCTGCGCTCACGGTCTGCAACAGACATAATACTAGCCTGAAATAAAGACTAAATAACCACCAAATACTTACATTTCCCTTCGTTATTGACCCGAGTGGTGAGTGTAACCCCACTGGACGATGACGTGCACACCGTTCACAGTAACTATCATCTCCCCAAGTCACCGACTATCCTGTTTATCACAATCGCTCCAGCTGTGCGTGTACCTTACATAGTACACTTAGCTCTGTAACAAGAAAAAATATATCAATTTATAACATTAAATTAAACATTGAAAAAACCACCAACACAATTACTTTTAAACGGGTCAACCGATTTTCATCAAACATGTCTAAGAACACTCGCACGTAAGTCCCCTTTAATACAAAAAAAAACTAATTTGAAATCGGTTCATCCGTTCGGGAGCTATGATGCCACAGACAGACAGAGACACACACACACACACACACAGACACGTCAAATTTATAACACCCCTCTTTTTGCGTCGGGGGTTAAAAAAAGGTGTAAAGGGTTTCAGTGCGTGTATAGATCGCAAGTAATCGACCAATATTTTTCGAAAACTCAATAACTTTTAACAAATTCGAACCCGCATCAGACTTCTAAATCGTACATAACAACCACTAGGCCATCACATGTTCATTTATCACGCAGACCCTAACCGTGCGATGCACTTAAGTATTAGATCCATCTAAATATAGCTTCCACTTTCTACTGTCTAAATTTAAATACAAAATCATACTGAGCATCTAATGCAGTGATATTTTGATGGGTAATAAGAGAAAATTTATACCATGCATATTGTATTCGGCCTAAAATATTAAATTGAATGCCTAAGTGGTCTAATCAATAACAGTATTGTTTCTGTTAATTATACAAGTTATTTCAAATAACAGTTCAAAATTGTAGATTAGATGTAGGCACATAGGTTTACGTTACATTCAAGAACCAAATGTTGTATAATTTTGTTACATTCTATTTTTAAGTGGATGTAATGTGTTTTGTGCTAAATAAATAAATAAATAAAAAAAAAGTGGCGTGGCTGAAGGATTCAGATTCAATTCCTATGTCAAGCGATGCATATTTGCATTTCGAAACACAGCTCGAGTTTGAGATCACCAACACGCCCTAAATAAACGTTCTGATTACGGATTCCTAATATCAACAGTAAGAGATGCTTTTGGCCTGCAATCCTTACTAATATTATAAATGCGAAAGTAACTCTGTCTGTCTGTTACCTTTTCACGGCCAAACTACTGAACCGATTGACTTAAAATTTGGTACAGGGGTAGCTTATGGTCCGGGAAATAACATAGGCTATGTTTTATCCCGAAATTCTCACGGGATCGGGAACTACGCGGGTGAAACCGCGGGGCACAGCTAGTAAGTTAATAAAAAAGTCTGATAATAATGATAGGATTATATTATCAGACTTTTTTATTGGCTACTAGCGGCGTCTCGCGGTTTCACCCGCGTGGTTCCCGTTCCCGTGGGAATACGGGATTAAATTATAGCCTATGTTACTCAGGTTGAATGTAGCTTTCTAATGAAAAAAATATTTTTACTTACTATAGAAAGATATTAGTCATCACTCTTATAAAAAATTCTTCCGCCCTACTTTACAAAACGAGAAATCTATTTAAGTTTTTTATCCAAATATAAGTCTGTCAATTTTGAACTAATATTTCTGTCAATTGGGTATTCATTTCCGTCATATTTATATATGAAAAAACTTAATTTTGAAGCAATCCAGAATCCGAAAGGTTTAAAATTCTTGATTGGTAGTTTGATATTCTTATACACATAAAAAAATGATAATTTAATTTGATTTTGATTCATACACACATCCAGGCCGAGAGAACATTTGAGTATCACACAAATATTTGCCTCGCACGGTAATCGAACCCGCAACATTTGATTGGCACCTGGCATGGTGACTAGTGTCACTTGGATGAGTTATTATTTAATTCTATCTACAATTAATTACTAACTTTTAATATTTCCATCATTAATACTAATATTATAAAGCTAAAGAGTTTGTTTGAACGCGCTAATCTCAAGAACTAGTAGTCCGATTTGAAGTAATCTTTCAGTGTTGGATAGCCCATTTATCGAGGAAGGCTATAGGCTATATAACATCACGCTGACCAATAGGAGAGGAGCGAGAGAGGGGGCCGCTAGTTTATTTATTTATGAGAGTAAACTATCATAATTAATCACAAACTTATAAAAACAATGCTACCATTACTTCCATTTGACGACCTCGATGGCAGAGTGGTCACCATTTCGGACTGCCATCCGTAAGGTTGCGGGTTCGATTCCCGTGCGTGGTGAATATTTATGTGAACCACAAATGTTTGTCTCGGTCTGAGTGTGTGTGTGTGTGAATGAGTGTGTGCGTAGTTTCTGATACCCTAGATACAAGTTACGAACTTAGTTAGGGGTCAGTTACTATAATGAGATGATGTAGTGAATGATTATGTTATTATTAATCCAACAAAATGCACCAGCGCTGACCTTGCTCCCGATATGGTCGCTCTGATAACCCTGGAGAAGGCGAGGTATGATGTCACACGCAGATTACCTACCTACAACATATTTGTGCACTTAGGATGGCTTATTTACTACGCGGGCACTAGTTGTGTAAATTTTGTTTTTCATTACCGAGATATTTATTTATACTAGTCAATTTTGTTTACATAATCTGTTGTAACTACTTATGTGTGTAAAGCGAGATAATAGCCCATACTGGTATTGGTGATTGGCCGCTAGTTTCTCATTTTAGACTGTTGTTAATTGTGCCACACTTGCATTCAACATTGAATCAACGTTTTCCAAGTGGCAATTTTCCATAGTCAATAGGTAGCGGTTCTGGCGACAGATTGGTGCAATGATGTCATGCAGCACCTGGTTTTGTACCCTTGTGTACCCTTCAACGGCCAAGTCACATAACTATTATGTCCAGTAAAACACGAATAAACTTTAACACTATTTATTGAGCTAAGTAGCAACCATCTTGGTACAAATTAACAATGTAAGTGAGTCAATACAGAAGTACCCTACGTTGGCTAACAATCTTATGTTATAATAAGGTTGGCAAGTACAAGTACCCTCATAATATTAATAAGTACCCTCAATACGCAAAACATATAAATTCGTATACACTACATACCTTTCCCCCAAGTATGAACACACAATACAAACATAAATATATAATCAACTTAAAGTAATTTCTGTTTAACTGACATTTATAAACTTAGATTAAAATTGAAACTTAAATAAATCTGTTATTGACAATATTCAACTCATATAATTATATTCACCATCAGGTCTACTGTAAGGTGTCTTATTATGGCAACTATTCATTTTATGTTTTAATTTGCCACCAGAGTATCCAGGTTCTGGGTCGGTTGGTATACCTAACATTTCTGCCCATTTGTCCTGACTCGGTATCTCTATAATATCCTGACTCCCTGGACCTTCTTCCCCCTCATCTAATTCCTCATCCCTATAACCATTGTCTCTCTCCCCAGTCTCTGTATGTTCGTCTCCTACCAGTTCCTGTTCCTTTTCTATGCTAGTCATTTTGTTTTTAATCAATTGATCAATATGTCTATTAACAACGACTCCATCTGTAGTTTGTACCCTGAAACTAGTGGGACCGTCCTTATTCACAACAGTCCCTGGTAACCATCGAGGTCCTGAACCGTAATTCCTATACATGACCTTCTGTCCTATGTTCGTCTGTCTGTGCTTTTGCTGTCCGTTTTTTATTATTTGATCCTCCCTTTTACGACATTGTTGATTGTCAGGATGAATAGTATCCAATATTGTACGAAGACGCCTGTTCATTAGCAGCTCTGCTGGACTTTTGTTAGTTGCAGTACATGGTGTCGTCCGAAGGCCTAATAACATATTTGGGATTTTTAAATCCCAAGCCACATCGTCCATCTTCCGTAGTTTGTCTTTAACAGTCTGCACCATTCTCTCAGCTAGACCATTCGTCGCGGGATGGTATGGTGCTGTCGTAATATGACGAATTTTATTAGCTTCCAAAAACTGTTTCATTTCTGTAGACACAAATGAAGTTCCGTTGTCAGACACCAATGACTCACATAATCCATGAGTGGCAAAGATCATTCTTAGATGACGTATGACTGTTCCTGAATTCATGTTATTGACAATAAACACCTCAGGCCATCTGGAATACGCGTCAACGAAAATCAAAAATACTTTATTCTGGAATGGTCCTGCAAAGTCAACGTTAACACGAGACCATGGTTTGATGGGAGCGATCCATTCAAAATTAGTCTTAGGTGGCATATGTCTATTTTCTAAACATTTATTACAACTTGCCACTAGTTTCTCAATATCTTCATTTAATTTTGGCCACCACACGTAACTCCTGGCTAATGCTTTTGTTTGTACTATACCACTATGTGTTTTATGTAAAGCCTGTAAAACTATGTTACGCAATGGTGGTGGGACTACCACACGACTACCTAGTAAAATGCAATCATCTTGCAAAGAAAGTTCTAACCGATGTAACCAGTACACGTGCAATTGACTATCCGATACTTTAGCTGGCCAACCACATAGCACATAATGCTTGACCATTCCTAAAACTTTGTCATTTTTAGTAGCTATAGAAATTTCTTTAGAATCAATAGGAAAATCATTAGGTGTTTCGGCCATAAGTAAAATATCACAAAGTTGTGTCTCTGGTTGTTCCGGTAAAGGCTGTGGCCAACGACTTAAACCGTCAGCGTGACCTATTTGTTGTCCTGCTTTATATACTATGTTATAGTTGTGAGAAGTAAGTACTAGAGCAATTCTTGTCAGACGAGGTGACAACACATTAGGTATTGGACGTTTTGGATCAAATATACCAAGTAGTGGCTTATGGTCCGTGATAATTGTAAACGATCGACCCATCAAATAATTATGAAATTTACTAACACCGAACATAATGGCCGTCGCCTCCTTATCTAGTTGCGAGTAACGTCGTTCGTGCGAGTGCAGTGTCCGCGACCCCATAGCCACTGGGCGTTCCTGGCCGTCCTCCATGAGATGTGCTAAAACAGCGCCAACGCCGAATTCTGAACTATCACATGTCAATACCAAGGGTTTGTGCAAATCATAATGTACTAATGTTAAGTCAGATGATAATAACATTTTAGCCGAATCAAAACTATATTGTTCTCTGTCTGTCCACTGCCATGGTTGTGATTTGTCCAGTAACCTATGCAGAGGTTCAAGTACCGTTGCCTTATGAGGTATGAACCTCTCGTAAAAATTATACAAACCTAGAAAAGCCTGCAATTGTCGAATGTCTTTCGGTTCCGGTGTGTTAACAATAGATTCTACTTTACTTGGTGCTGGGTGGATGCCATCTGCGTCTATTATGAAACCTAAAAACTCTACTTTCTCTTTAGCAAACTCACACTTGTCCCCATTGAGACGCAAACCTGCCTTCTCAATTCGTTCTAATACATCATCTAAACGTCGAGTCATCTCGTTTAACGTCCTACCACTTATAATGACATCATCGATCAATACGGCTACTCCTGAAACTCCTGCAAGTAATGCTGTCATTAAACGTTGAAAAATTCCGGGACTAGCCTTAACGCCGAATGCTAATCTATGAACAGTAAAAAGTCCTTTACACGTATTCAGTGTTAAGAGCCGTGCTGTAGTTTCTGTAACAACCACCTGTGTGTACGCGCGATCCAGATCTAATTTTGTGAAAAATCTACCCCCAGCAATTGTAGCGAAGACTTCACTGGCCGTAGGCATCGGATATGTATCCGATTCTGTAGCCTGATTAACGGTGCTCCTATAGTCTCCGCACAACCTAATGTCACCATTCTTTTTTACAATTGGAACTACCGGTGTCGCCCACTCTGAATACGATACTGAACGAAGTACACCTTCACTTACCAAACGATCGATTTCCTTCTCCACCCGGTCCTTGATTGCAAACGGTACCGGTCGAGCTTTTAAATACTTTGGCACCGCATCGGGTTTGAGTTGGATAGTGACTGGGTCCCCTCGGTAGGTACCAAGGCCAGACCTGAATACTTCTTTGTGCTTGTCTATAATATTATTAGTACTAGTCATGTCAATATCAGATATAGAATTAATATTTACACATATATTCAAAGCTTCAAACCAATTCCGACCAACAAGATTTGGTCCTAATCCTTTAGCTACAACTAATATTAATTTACACTTAATGTCCTTATATTGTACACACACGGTAGCTTGTCCAATCACCGATACAGGTGAGTTGTTCCATGTCCGCAGTCGGTTTGTCAACGGACGTAGCGATGGCCGGTTGCGCAGTCGCGTCCAAGTGTGCTGATTAACTAAAGAAAAGGCGGCTCCAGAATCCACTTCCATCGTGACGAGTGTATCTTGTAGTAAGATTTGCACTTTGTACGCTTGCACACGAATATGTTCTCCATCCATTGAATAAATGCCATTAAGATGCTCTTCAGGTCTCTCGTCATCTGTATAATTTACCTTAGATCCTGTACTTCTTTTTTTTGCAGTACAAATCTTCTCAATATGACCCTTCTTTTTGCAAAAGTGACATATAGCATTGACAAAACGACACTCGCCTCCGTGTCGATCACCACATCTATAGCATAGTCTGAAATTAGCTTTTACTTTAAATGCGTTTATTTCCATAGGCTCGTGTGTCGACGATGACGTCACTGGGGTGGGCGCGTACTGTGCTCCGGTTGAGTTGGTTTGCATCATGAGCGCGTCCCGCCCGGCGCTCTCCGCGGACAACATCGCGTCCACCACATCTTCGTACCTTAAATTGTCCCTTTTCAGTAGTTCATATTGTAACCTGTTGTCTCTCATCCCGCACACCAGTCTGTCTCGCAACATCCGTTCCAAATTTGAGAAGTTGCACGCTGAACTTATTTTTCGTAACTGTGCAATATATTCAGACGCCGATTCGCTTTGAGTTTGATCACGTTTATAAAATTTGTATGACGCAGATATTTCGTTTGGTTTCGGACTAAAATGTCTAGTAAGAATATTTTCTATTTCACAAAATGTCACATCACCCGATTTTCTCGGTGTAATTAACGCGAGCAAAGTTTCAAATACCTGAGCACCACACACTGTATAGAAATTAGCCCTTTTGATGGCATCTTCGTAGATACCGTTCGCCTCAAAACAATATTTTAATCTGTCGATGTAATTGTCCCAATTATCAGTTTGTATATTAAATTCGTAAAACTTCACTGATTTATTACGTTCCATTGTTCACTTTTAGCCTGCGTCGCCACTATTATGTCCAGTAAAACACGAATAAACTTTAACACTATTTATTGAGCTAAGTAGCAACCATCTTGGTACAAATTAACAATGTAAGTGAGTCAATACAGAAGTACCCTACGTTGGCTAACAATCTTATGTTATAATAAGGTTGGCAAGTACAAGTACCCTCATAATATTAATAAGTACCCTCAATACGCAAAACATATAAATTCGTATACACTACAATAACATTAACTATAATAATAAAGAAATCGCAGCAAGGAACCTTAGACTTGGCACGAGTTTGTCTAAGTAGATTTCATTACTTTTTAGAGATAAACAAGCAACTCCATCGAGACGCTAGTTTTTTACAGAATGTTTTTGGTGGGATATTTATTTACATGGTACCTACCGCGGGTTAAACCGCGGCAAACCGCTAGTTATGTAAACCAACACACAGTTAAATATTAATTGAGACGAATTTGTCACAGTTATTAATTTTGTTTTACATTTAAAAAAAACTGTTTTTCCTTAACTCCTAATTTTATTTTAATGTGTAGTGTTCGCGTAAATAAAAGAAATAAATCTATACTAATAATATTATAAAGAGGAAAGATTTGTTTGTTTGTAATGAATAGGCTCCGAAACTACTGGACCGATTTCAAAAATTCTTTCACTAATGGAAAGCTAATTTATCAGTGCGTGACATAGGCTATATTTTATCCTCGTAATCCCACGGGAACGGGAACTACGCGGGTGAAACCGCGGGGAGCTACTAGTATTAAATAAATTAAGTAAACATTTAAACAAAACTCACACACAACTTCTTAACATATTCGAACCTCACACATCACAAGAAAGTCATGGGAAAAATTAACAGGGCCATGGACCAAACAATATCAACGCTTGGTCTACTTATTGTTATGACTAGTAGCGCCATGTGGTATCACTCGCGATAATACTGTTTATCTTAATTTCTGAATATATTTAGGAAACAAAGATTTTTCTTTGCTATATTTAAGTACAGAAACGTAGGTATATGAAAAAAATGCCTTATTGAATTAATGTCTTGAAAAACATTACACATTTAGATATAATCACCACGCTTGATCTACATAAGATAAGTACATAAATATTGGATTAAAGATAAGATATAACAAATATTTTAATGTTTATTTATCTTTGTTATCAAGTATTTGTATTGTATACAATCAATATAGTGTACTCTGTAGTAAGCTCTCGTAAAGCTGATGCATGGGTGATGATGTAATTTCCGAATTGGAGGTAGATAAATAGGAATTTTGGGATAAAAATAACCTACTTACTTATGTACATATCCCTACTATATAATATTATGAATGCGAAACTAACTCTGTCTGTCTGTTACCTTTTCACGGCTAAACTACTGAACTGATTGACTTGAAATTTGGTACAGGGTCAGCTTATGGTCCAAGAAAGAACATAGGATACTTTTTATCCCGAAATTCCCACGGGATTGGGATTTACGCGGGTAAAACCGCGGGGCATAGCTAATACAATATTTTTCAAACATATCTTGAAATCAACAACACATTAGACAAGCGGTGATTCTTCTTACTTATTTCATCAATGGGTGAAAAAGGTTTTTGTACAGCTGTGTGTTATCACAAGATTAATCTTAAATATTTAGCCTTAAGGGTAGGTCAAATAGGGGATGATGATGTGTTTGAAAGGCCTATTTAAAACTATCAACATTCATCACGGGTAGTTAGAGCCCTCAAAAGTCTAACATTTGGTCATATAGCCCTCTGGGTTGTGAAGGTCTGATGGCAGTCTCTTCACGTAAAATATAGACATTCCGCCAAATCTGGTTAAACTGAAAACTGACCCCAAAATAGACATGGGATAAAGGTTCGGATAGAGAGGCATAAAACTCAGTATTAGCAATGTCAATGTACAACAACTGGGAGATACTTTTTATCCCAAAATTACCACAGGATAAAAAACAGATTTAATGCTCAATAGTCAACATAGTAATTTACTCTATAATGTCTACTTCTAAAAGATCAACTAAAAAGAAAAAAGAGAAGACAGATGTTGTCTAGAAGAGATTACTTCTAGCGATAAGGCCGCCTTTGTATGTATCAACTTGTTTGTAACTATTTAGTTTTTCTGTTCTTTTTCTTGTGTGTATGTACAATAAAGTATTTCTATCTATCTATCTATCTAAATACCAATTTAAGGACACTAAGGACTTGTTTACAGGATACTTCAAGGATGAGTAAGATGTCAAAGAAATTTTTTCAAAGACTTTCTAAAGATCATTCTCATGAGAGTGAAATAACTCATTTATGATAAAAATGAACCTAAATAATGAGTTTTAAATGTTAATTTATTAGTTTAAGAGTGTGTTTTTGTTTCGCAAACGTATAAGGTAGATGTATTTGAGTGTAATGATGTCATCTGTGTGTCGAACGAAGCAAAACCATTTTTAATTTACCTGGATTAAACACACCTTTCTATCGACAAAATATTGCAAAATTCACGTCTGTTTTACATGTTTTAATACCATCTGGATTATGTTAATGAAGCTCTATACTTAAATAAAGCTCTAAAACTTGTATTTTTGCACTAAAACACAATAAAACTGCCCAAAGTATACTGGATATTCAATTGACAAAGAAAAATAAATATGTCAAGTTACAGGGCGGTGAAGTGATGAAAAATATACGAGTTTATAGTCTGAGTATTGCGGAATGCCCATAAATGAGTAGCGAGGACTCCAGATGAGCGTTTTAATGTAAATAAAGCGGAAAGGCGACATTACCTTGCAAAGAAATCGACCTTCTTCAAGACTCAACTTCCTTGAGCGATTGATCACATACACTTATTTGTCAACTTAATTTCACAACCGCACACAATTCACATAACGTAAAAAATGGTTCGAACACAGTTATTATAAATAGTGTAACGTAAATCACAAGAAAGTCTTACACATAAAAAAAATCACAAGAAAAATTTAGCGAACAGACGATTACGCGCATGTCCGATCAAAAATTTACATCACGTGACCTGTCATGGCGTCTAGCCGTCTAGTTGTTTTTTTTTCGGTAAATTGCAATATGGCAACAGCTCGTTCTTCATTCTGCCTCAAAAATTTTTAATTCATAAAATATTTTTTTAGCTTTCCAGCGATTCTATATTAGTTATAATATTGAAATATTTCTATTGACTTTTTATTTTGTAAAGTCTTTAAGAAATCATCCACAAATAATTTGTTATTCAGTTTTTTGGCAACGCCATCTTGCGTTAGGTAATAAAACAACATAAAGTTAATTAAGGGCCGGTTTTTCAATCGTCAGATAAACAACCAGATAGCGTTTATTCGATGGATAACAGGATTCTTGATTTTTCAATAGTCAGATAGTAGTTAACTGACGAATAAAGCCTCTATCTGAGGAATAAACTTATCTGCTACTTTGTGGGCCAGATAGAGGTTTATCTGTCAGTTATCGACGGCGAATACTACGAATACTAGGATTTTCATTCATAGTTTTCATTAGTTTTAACTGAAACGTACGCAAGACGACTTATTTTAAGTTTAGGTAGTGATTTTTCATGATGGTGTGTTTGAAACCATTGACGACTTGGCTATCGAAGAGGAACGAGAAATTCTTTATTATTTAAACCTTGAGCGGAAAACCCGCGTTTTACAAGAGAGGCCCGATCACTTTAGCAAATGGGATGAAAGTGAATTTTGGAGGAGATTTCGATTAAAAAAGGAAACCGTAGATTATTTACTTTCATTAATTAATGATAAAATAAAACAAATAAACGAAAAATTCAATTCAATCAATTGAAAGAATTTTGAGATTGTCAAAGTCAAAGTTTTGAGATTGTCAAAATATCAAACTAAATTCTGTCTTTGTCTAACGCACATAAGATTGCATATATGTATCTCGCTCGCACTAGCTAGTGTGAAGTCAGCAACAAAATAATCATAGATAACTATTCGCTAGATAATTTTTAAATGAAAAATTCAAAATAATTATTCCTCTGATAAACAGTCTAATAACTTTATTTCTCGAATAGTTATTCGGCCTTTTATCTGACGATTGAAAAATCGGCCCTTAAAAAAATAAGTAACCGACTTCAGCACTAAAAAGTAAGAAAGTAATTTACGAAAAACGAAATTTTCAATATACAAATTACAAACCCAACGCCGTCAATAGTATAGACGCGTCCCGCACAAGCGTCCCGTGTTATCTTCTAAGGAAAAAAAACTATCCTTGGCTGACACTGACTCATCCCTATATTCATAATCATTCCATGGAGGGATTCACTGGACCTTTTTGTATCTAAAACCCATGAATTGTGAACAGCATTTGATTTAAATACGAAAGAATACAGGCAAAAAAAATATCCAGAAATTTTTATGGTATCAAGAATATCGCGAGCAAAACCACGGGTCTCAGGTAGTTTTACTTTTAATAATGTCAATCGACACCCCAGCCTACAATGTTGCGGGTTTTCCTCGATTTATCCTGGATCCCATCATCAGATCCTGATTTCCTTGACATGGGACCACTTCGCGAATAAATATCCGCTTTCTAATGAAACAAGAATTTTAAAATGCTCCATTCATGATTACAAAGAAATCGCGTAACAAACACTCAAAAAAAAACATACGCGTCGAATAGAGCCACCTGTTTTTTTGGAAGTCGGTTAAAAATAACGTTGTAAAAAAAACCGTTGAGTTCCATTCATGGTAGTGTGGTTGGTGATCGTTGTTTGGTTGAGAGTTGAGTTGAAAACGGTTTCACAAATAAAAAACCTGTTATGGTGTGGAATAAATTTATTTTCAAAACAAAAACTTCGATTTTATTCATTTCATTATCATCAAAAGTTAAATAAAGTTTACAAAAAACTAAATAAAATATCTTGGACAATATAATCCGCGACAACAGAGCCTGTGATAGTTCATCATGTAATATTTTCTCATCATCATCATCATCATAAACTGCATTTTTTTAGAATGTACATCGCAAGTGCATTCATCATCACTTCCCTCGCTTTCATCATCGGCATCCTCATCATATTTCTTATTCCCCTTTTTTACTCCTTGACCCGATTTTTCACATCGATCGTATTCATCAGATATTTCTAAAGATGGACTAGAATGACATGCTTTATCGGCAGTGTAAGTTGCGGATTCGCAAGATCTTGAAAGGGATTCAGAAACGTGTAATGGCGGAGTTTGTGATGGACAACATGTTCTATTCTGTTGAATTGATGATGTAGACCTGGGCCTGCGAACCGCTTCTATAAAATTTGTTTCGCTTCTATTGATTTGTACTCGAGAATGAGGCCTATGAGGACATTTTCGTAGATATATATCAGATATTGATGTTGTAGAATTGCCATTAGGCTTAGCTCCGTGCCTTTTGCAAACTCTCTCATATTCTGGATTTACATCATTGTACTGTTTAGGAAATTTGTTATTCACTGGTTTTTGAGTTAAATTGCCTTCTATGACGTTTGGTCTACTTTGATTTTTTCTACATTCAGCACTACATTGACTTGGAGATCTACTAGATGGCGTTGGTGTTGCAGGTTTCGATATGGAAAGCTTAATACCTGATGTTTGTACACTGTTTCGTTTTGATCCGTGAGCTTTTTCATCAAAAGGCTGTTTAACATTGTTATTCATAGGTTTTTGAGTTGTCTTCCCTTCTACGCCGCTTGTTCGTTTAGCCTGATTTCTTTTACATTCTGCACTACATTGGCTTATGGAAGATCTACTAGGTGGTGTTGATGGATCACTCTTGGGTTTTGCACCGTGTTTTTTACACATGTTTGCGTATTCCGGGTTTTCGTCAGGCAGGTTTGACTTACAAGTTCTCCATGTTGTGGGCTTTGCATCGCGGGATTTAGCTACGTTGCTGTTAGATAAACTTTCTGGTTTGTCTCCTGAATGTCTGGATTTTGTGGAGTCCTGTGGTGTACTAGGTCTAGGTTTACCAGGTTGTGATGATGGTCTTGAAGAAGAAGCAGATCTTCCCTTTCCTTCTGTCTTTAAGGCAGCGTTTTTACAATTACATTTCGATTCAGTACGTTCAATATTTTGCTGTTTTGACACTTTGTCTGGGCTTGTTTCTTTACGCATAGAATTTTGGTGTTTAGGCGTTTTGTTCAAAGTTTCCTTTCCGTTATTCTTTTTACATGCACAGAGTTTTTTAGGAATTCCTTTTGCAGTATCAGGTGATGATCTTCTCGGTGTAGATATTGACGGTGGTCTTGATTTAGGTGGAGATTCTTTTAACGACGAAGGTCTTTTACTTGTATTTGTGTCAACGTTTTTACAATTACATATACTATTTGCTTTTACATTGTCAGGTAAAGATTTTTTCGACACAGTTGGAGATTTCGCAGGTATTTTAGTCGTATTTGCGTCACCTTTTCTGCTTTCTTTTGCTTTAACATTTTCAGGCAGAGATTTTCTTGATGCAGATGCTGGATATTTTGGAGTTTGTCCTGGCGTAGATGGAGTTTTCGTTGGTATATTAACTGTATTTGTATCAGCGTCTTTGCAATTACATTTACTTTCTTTTGATTTTACTTTTTCAGGTAGAGATTGTTTCGATTTAGGTGAAGGCGATTTCGATATTTGTCCCGAAATAGGCGTTTTAGATATTTGTGGTGAAGGTGGTGAAGATTTCACAGGTGAAGATTTCCCAGGTACTTTAGCTGCATTTGTGTCACTTTTTCTACTTTCTTTTGCTATTACACTTTCAGGCAAAGATTGTCTTGATATACGTGAAGGAGTTTTGGATATTTGTCTCGGTATAGGGGGAGGCGTCGTAGGAACGTCAGTGGAAGCATTCATAAAACTGTTCTTTTGAATTGCCTTCGCGGGTTTTGAAACTTTTGAAATAGATATTGCATCTTCTGCAGGTTTTGAAGGCAGTGATTCTTTATCGGAATGTTGTGATACGTCATCTCTCACAGAATGCTTCTTGCTCGATTTAGTACACTTACTAGACATTAATTTAATGTTTTTATCTGTCTTTAAGTCAATTGTGTTAATACTACGAGTACAATCACATTTCTTTCCAGTTAACAAGCAGTTACAAGTCAGTGGTGTGGTCTCTTTAGGATCACTTGGCTTATACTCTGTGAGTGTTTCATCTGTACTTTTATTTTGATAATATTTCTTGCATTCGCAATGAGGCGATACAAGTCTATTTTTATCATTGCTTATTTTATCTTTCACTTCTTTTTTCACTTCCTTTTTCTGATATTTGTCACAATAACACAATGTTTTAGATTTGTTGTCATTAAGCTTCATTATTTTTTTCGATTTTCGACTATTCTCGTTTGCTTCGAGTTTCTTTACAAATCTGTCGACATCTTCAGGCTTGCTTACTTTATCGGCCTTCATCAGTGATTTGTGAATTTCTTGTTTCATTTTCATATCGTTCTCTCTATTGTGTCCGGCATTTTCAATGTCAGTTAGTTTCTTTGCTAGACTCATTTTGATTTGATCAATCGGTTTGCCTTTGACAGGTTTAACACCGACTTCATCAAAGAATTCACTGATTTCTTCTTTCATTCTTATTTCATCTATTTCTCCTTGAAGTTGATCTTCAGGAGGCAACGGAATCTTCGCTAACTCAGCCATCAGCTGGTTTCTTGTAATAAGTGGGTCAACTTTTCCTTCCTTGTTTTTACTTATATCAGTCAGAAATTTTATAATAGCTTCATCTACTCGCGCTCTGTACTCTTGTCGACCCACTTCGTTGTCTTTGTCATAATTATATTGAACAAAATTGTCAACAATTTCGTTTTTCAGTGCTATAAACTCTTTTTCTTTATCTGCAGTCAGTTCATCTGGTTTATCAAGAACATTGTCTACAGTGTTTTTTAAACTTCGCTTGTAGTTCGATTTAGCTTGTTCATCTTTAATGAGAGGTTTTACAGATTGAAGTGCTTCTTTCAGCTTCGTTTTTGTAGACTTTTTCATATTTTTGTCGAAGCTGCAACAAAATGGCAACTTTGCCAACTGTTTTTCTAGTTCTTGATCTAGTAGTTCATTGTAGACGAAATCATCATTCAATATGTTGGGATTAGTATTAAGTTCACTGATTTTAACTATCATTTGTGTAACTAAATTTTTTCTTAACATGTCTGCTTGTTCATCAAGTTCCGGAGTCCCTGTCATTATCGGTACAGTATCGGCCCACGCTTTGACAAGCTCTAGAACAACATCTCCAGCTTTTCTTCTAGGCTTATCATGACTCGCCCAGGACAGTGTAATATTATTGGGGTCTATTGGTTCAACAAAATTTTTATGTTTTGGTTTCGTGGTTTTGCCTTTGCCTTTCAATTTATCTGTCTTAGCTTTATACTCTTTAAGATTCTTAGGTTTTTTACCGCACGCACGTTCCGTAGCTGACAATTTAAGAATTTCTTCCAATTGTTTTGCAAACATTTCATTGTCATCTTCTCGTTCTGGCAATATCGGGAGCTTGACGAGCCACTTCATGATTTCCTTATGTATTTTTGCATTGTTTGGGGGTTTCGATTCTTTTTCAATTTCGTGTATTCTTTTGGCTAAAGTCGACAGTATGTTGTCCCACTCTAGAAGCTCTCCGAGGCCGTCGGCTTCTTTCAAAGGCAGATCTTCAAACCACGCTTCTATGACGCATCTAGTCTTGATCTCTTCCACTTCCTCAGCTGTCGACGTTTCATTCGGTATGGGCACCTTGAACAGAGCGCTGTACAACTCGTTGTAAATCTCGTCGTTGGTGAGAGCAACTGCGTTCTTATTCTTCACGTTATCAAAGTATTTGTCGATTTCATGTTTTATTGCTTTTTCGTATTTAACTTTAACATCATCGTCGCCGTGATCGAAGTTTTCTAAAATGAACATATCAGCCAGACGGTGTTTGTAAATCTCGAATCCTGGATCGTAAACTTTCTTCGGACTGATCGGATTAGGCAGTGAAGCATCAATTGTGTTCTCGAGTTTATGTTTGTAAGTGTCGCCGGCAGTTTTTTCTATGATTAAAGTTTTACCGTCAACCAAAGTTTTTACCAGTTCAGTTTTGAGTCTGTGTCTTTCACTTTTCAATTTTGGGTTTTGAGGTAAACCGTCTATGATGGAGTCTATTTCGTCAGATATCATCTGTTTGTAGAGGGGGTCGTTGTTTGCAATTTGCGGATCGAGATTGTATTCACCGACTTTTTGATAGAGTCGTTTTGCTACATTGTTTTTTATAGTTTTTGCTTCGGCTGGGTCTTCGGTTTTAATTGGCAGAGAGGCCGACCACCTCTTTATAGCATCTATCATGCCTTTCTCGGGATTTTTCAACAAAGCTTTGGACACTTTATGCTTTGAAATTGTAGAAGATTTGGATTTCAGTGACGTTTTATCTAAATTTTCAGATTCATCTTTGTGTTTGACTTTATCCATTCTCTTTTTGAGTTGTTGTAATAGAACCGGCATAACTATTTCTTTGTTTCTATCAAGTGGTAGCCGTTGTATCCAAGAAGCGACGTAATCATCAAACTCCTTATTATTTTCAGCTGTGTTTGGTTTTCTATCTCTTTCTGCCATTTTTTCGGCCAGTTCAGTGATCACTACTATCCTGTTTTCTTCTTCTTCTTTCTCCAGAGGTAGAAGAGGCAAGTTCTTTATCCATTCTGAAATTTGTTTGATGTACTCTAGCTCCAACTCAAATACTTGTATAGACTCATCGCCTGGTATCGGCACGTTGGCTATTCTGTCGTACACTTGTCCTTTAGTGATCGCGTTTGGATCGGGACTCTCGCGAATCATTTGTTTAATCTCTCTCAACAGTCTGACACACCACGCTTCCATCTTCACTTCATCATCACCTATATCGTGACCATTAATCTTAACGAATTCTTCAATAAAATCTCCAATATTATCGGTATGAATCCCTGATGTGTCTAGTGTTTTACTTTTCTTTCTTTTATTTATCACTTTTCTATGTTCTATAATTTTATTCATAAGGTTATTAAGTTCGTAATTTAGATATTTGTCTCGTCTATCTACTGTCAGAGGTAGGTTCACAAGATACTGGACTATAATAGGCACTATGTAGGTATTATAGTCCATCGCTTTTGGATTAGCTGCTCTCTCTTCTTCATTTTCCTGGATAGTTTTAGCTAGATCTATAACAAAATCTACCCTTCTCTTGTTACCAACTGTATTATATTCCGGTTCAACTGGCATATTTTTCAGCCAATCAGAAACTATTTTAATATAATCTAGTTCTTTTAATAACTTGTCCGGTGAGAGTCTTTCGTGTTTGTTTGCCATTGCAGGGCAAACGTATACTTCTTCTTGAGATACTGGTGTTAATCTTTGTAGTTCTTTCTTTAATAGATGGCTAAATGCTCCTCTAGCCATAGGATCATCAATATCATAGTTATGATCAATGTATTTCACGATAAATTCTTTCATAGTATCATCAGGATCAGTATCTTCTATTCTAGCCGCTGTATTTTGGCAACACGTTTTACTTTCATCTATTTCTTGAGTGATTTCTCTTCTTTGTGCTACTGCAGCTGCTATAGTATTGTCTTGGGGTAAACCAACAACTCGACCAGTAAGATTGTCAGCTAATTCATTGATTTCATTTCTTTTGTTATCTTTTACTATTTTGCCCAGCCATTTAGCAACTTCCGTTTTTACTTCATTTTCTGGACTTTTCTCTTTCAGTTTAGGTTTTATAGCTTCAGCAAGCTCGTGTACATTATTGCTTGTTTTATTTACAAATATTTCAGGAGGTAAGTTGTTCACCCAAATGGATATTTCATCTTCTAGTATATCACCTGCTTCAGGAATATAAGATTCTTCAAAAGCTTTATCAGTTTGGTTATATTTTATATTTTCTAACAGCTGTCTATTACCATGCTGAGGTTTAGTTAGAACAGGTTGTGGTATAGTAATAAGTTTTGCTACTAAATCGTTAATTTGTGGCAAAAATTCATTGATATCAGGAACGTCTAGTTTATAAAACCATTTGTACACTTGATACTGTAGATGTCTGTTAACATCTCCCATTGTTCCGGGAGCTAGTTGTTCTAGTTTAATCACATCAGTTATATCTCCAGCTAGACTAGTTATCATAATATCCATAAACTTCTTATCATTAGGATCTCTAAACTGCTCAGGTAAAGTGTGAACCCACGCTGCAATCAAATTATTAACAGCATTCATGTATTCTAATTCTGCTTTATTGAGTCTTTGTACTTTCTCTGTCTTCTGTTTAGGCGTTGAAGTGACAGGATAGATCAGAGGATTCATTTCTAGTGATGTGTAGACTGATACAGTTTTCATTATAGGTAGGAAGCAAAAACTCTCTGTATTGTTTCGTAATTCTTCAGCAAAGTTTTCTTTAGTAGTCTCTATTAGATTCTGCGCTATTCTCGTACATAGATGTAGAGGTAGCGGATCTGTGTTGGTCACTAGAATATTTGTTATCCTCATTGTTGCATTACGTTCCGCTTCTACTGAATTTCCTTTACCAACGTAATCTACAATAACTTCTGTTATTAATTTCTTTTTTTCAATCGCCACTAGCTGTTCAAGAAAATTATCAACGTGTATAAATACTTTGCGACTTAGTTCTGTATTATAAGGACTATCGGTGAAACTAGAGCTGTATATTTTAGTAATACAACCAGTTTCTTTCAAATGTTTCTCATTTTCATAGTCGATCATTTTGAATAACATATCGACGGAAACGTTTATGTATTTAAGCTTATAGTATTCTTCGCTATTAACTCTTTTGATTCTAATGAGAGCGTTAATTAATTCATCTTTTACTTCATTCCTTTGTTCACCCGTGTGTATTGGTTGACTGACTATATTTAATATATCTTCAAAATAAAGTTTATCAAATCCTGTTATATTAAACCAATTTGTCACAATATTCCTTAATTGAGGTGTTTTATTGCTATTAATTTCCGAATTAGATGCTCGATTATAGTCATTATAATATTTGTGATTAAGGTCTATAATTGCATGTACTAATTCTTTGAAGTAATAGTTGTAATACTTTTCATAGTTCTCGTAAACTTCAGATTCGAAAATGCTTAAATCGTTGATGAATTTTCTAGTTAAATTAGTTATTTTTAGTTCGTAACCGTTAGAATTTATTTCGTTGACTAAGTTTTGTATATCTTGAATAAGTTCGTCAAGTCTTTCCTCCGCTACTGTTCTGTTTAAGTAATTTGTATTGTTATAAAATTTATTGTACCAATTGGCCACTATTTTGCGTACATCATTCTTGTAATTGTCTGTTTTATCTTTAACATTTTCATTTTCTGCTGATGGAACGTTATTTTCTTTTGAATTACTTGTATTAATAAGTTCATTTTGATTTAGTTCATTAACATCGCTAGCTAGGTTTACAAAAGATGCTCTAGGACTTGTACTTCTCGTGGCTTTTGGTATGTATATTGTTTGATTCTGCTTGATGTCTGTCTGTGGATAAAGAGATTTAGTATTTATGAATATCACACATTGCCATCTAGTACCAAAGTAAGTAAAGCTTACGTACTACAGATACTAGACAACGAAAGAAAGATCTCTATAATTTGGGTTAATATTGCGCGATTCATGGGAAGGAAAGAAATTCAAAGAGTGTGTGTGAAGTCGACCAACCCGCACTCGGCCTGTGGTTGACGAAGGCCTAATCACGACGACCTCGATGGCAGAGTGGTCACCATGCCGGACTGCCATCCGTAAGGTTGTGGGTTCGATTCCCGTGCGGGTTGAATATTTGTGTGAACCACAAATGTTTATCTCGGTCTGGGTGTGTGTGTGTGTGTGTGTGTGTGTGTGTGTGTGTGGGTGTGCGTAGTTTCTGATACCCTAGATACAAGCTTCGAGCTTAGTTAGGGGTCAGTTACTATAATGAGGTGATGTAGTGAATAGTTATGTTATAAAAAAAAAACACTAATTCAGGGTAGGCTTGAGCCCCTCGGTGGGGACATATATGAGCTGATGATGATGAGTGCGTCATGTGACTTTTGGACTACGATAGAGAAGGGTACGATAAAGAAGAACCCATTTATTTGGGTCCTTTTGCGAGCTACGATAGTTTTGAATAGATTTTTGTGACTGTAAATGTAAAGGTAGAAAAAGTATCTACAATAAGACCTGGACCTCACTAATTTGGACCTTATGTGCTGCGGTGTTTATGGCCGAACCTTAGTATACTTTCGAGTGCTCCCAACAACTGTGAATGCTGTAAAGATTTCTAACTCGTTCTATGAAATTAGAGTATACTAACACATGAGTTGGCGGCAGCGTGTCTGCCGGCCATGTGGTGGAGTTTGCGTTCGTACACAATTGGACATGTTTCTGCATTGCAACCCTATAACAAAAAGTAAATTATTTAAGAACATTATAATAACGATTGATGACATTACAGCTAAGCAGGTAGGGGTTCTATGAGCGTCCTAAATGAGCAAAAGTGAAATAAAGTTGTTGCGAGAGCGGGGGTGATGGTGATGCGACTCGGCAGCTGGGTCTTACGTGCGTGCGTAATCGCTAATCCACTCGTGAATCATTCAACAAGATGGATATAGAGGGTAGTTGGTGTAATGAGGTGATAGAGTAGAGGTATCCACACACAAATTACAGAAGATCTGTTTATTTGAGTATCCACAAATGTTTATCTCGGTCTATGTGCTTCAATGTGTGTGTGTCCGTAGTTTGTGAAACCTTAGATACAGGTAATGAACATAGTTAGGGATCAGTCGATCATCATTGCGTATGGCATTAATCCTGCGAGGATCAGTCGATGTAATGAGGTGATAGAGGGATCCACAAATGTTTATCTCGGTCTGTGTGTATGTGTGAATGAGTGGTCAGTCAGAGACATATCGGTGGCCGAGTTCTGTTCCTCAAATATATGAGTCGACACGCAAAGAAGAAGTTAGGGGTCAGTTACTATAATGAGAAGATGGAGTGAATGATTGGTTATGCCTAATTAATGGTAGTTACCCGTAATTTTTCTCTGAGTTTCTGTAAAATTTCCCAGTATCTGATTTCAAACTCCGTTTTATAATTCTTGTCCGATCTTAAACGGTTATCCGGAAGTATTTCACTGATCATTATTTATTTGTTCTTATTCATATTTAATACAAAGAAATTAATCTAGATTTTATTTAGAATTTAAACAGTAATTTAATATTTTTTCATTTTTTTGTTTGTTTTTATGTTTCCGATTTGATAGAATTGTCTTGTCTTTTATGTCAGATGTTAAATTGCTTTTTGACTGAGCATTCAATTTCAGTAGCTGGTTGAGGAACCCATCCATGGAGCATATAATAACGTATTAACATACTATAATTCACTCCATCATCTCATTACAGTAACTGATCCCTAACTAAGTTCGTAATTTGTATCTAGGGTATCAGAAACTACGCACACACTCATTCACACACACAGACCTAGCTGAGATAAATATTTTTGGTTTACACAAATATCCACCCCGCACGGGAATCGAACCCGCAACCTAATAATGGCAGTCCCGTTTTGAACTTCAGTCGCGCCGGTTGAGGAATCCATCTTTGGGGCATGCTTGGGGTGTAACGCCTATATACGTTGGCCGGGCTGAGGCCAACGCGAGCGAAGCCAATGAATACAAGACAAGTGATACTGCCTGTACAAGAGCCGAGTGATGGCAAGACGATGCAAGTATACTGTCCACACGTTGGCATTAGCGTTCGCTCGGCCTTCTTCTTCTTTGCGCGTCGACTCATATTTTTGTGGACCAAAACTCGGCCACCGATATGGCACTATCAGTGGCCTTGTAAAGATCCTCACGTGTACAGGAACACGCACGGCAAGTTATTGGCCGTTAAGTCGTGGTGGAAGAATCGGCTCGTCTGCATTACCGACTTATCCGCAGACCATTGCCCAGGGTGCGCCGGACGCTTATTATGACACACCACTCGGAGGCTCCTTCTGTGCACCCAGGCCAACGATAGGCTGCTTAAAGGCGTAACAAAACGTTTCCATTTTTGGCTACAATTATGTAGTGTCGTGTCTACTGACATCATCACTTTTGCCATTGTCAAATATTTACCAAAATCCTGTCAGTTTTTCTAAAAAAAAGACAAAAAGTAAACAACAAATTATTTTGTAATTTAACCGAAACATTTTGGTTTTAAACAGCCAAATTTATTCGTATTTAAAGAGAAATAAAATGTAGATAAAATGGATTCGCACGATGACTTGTTGTGTGAGAGATTGGCTAAGTTTGAACACAAATACAAAACAGATTTTGAAGTCAGATACTGGAATTGTTTGAAAAAATTGAAGTATAAATTGAGAGAATTATATGTTAGTATCTTATGTAATAAATACCTCAATAGTGCTATATCGGAGGCCGAGTTTTGGTCCTCAAAAATATGAGTCGACACGCTAAGAAGAAGAATACCTCAATCACCTCTTGACACCGAATGACCCCTAAACTCATTAACATACCATAATCATTCACTACATCATCTCATAGTAACTGACCCCTAACTAAGTTCGTAAATTGTATCTAGGGTATCAGAAACTACGCACACACTCATTCACACACACACCCAGACCGAGACAAACATTTGGAGTTTACACAAATGTTTACCTCGCGCGTCAATCGAATCTCTTAACTTGGCCCTTTCCATGACTACTTTGCCACTTGCACGCAATTTATATTCCGTGGGATTTTTGGGATAAAAAGTATCCTATGTGTTATTCCTAGTTATAAGGGACATCTGTACCGAATCCTAACTATCCTAATCCTATCCTAACTTCCTAACTAATATTATAAATGCGAAAGTTACTCTGTCTGTCTGTCTGTTACCTTTTCACGGCTAAACTACTGAACCGATTGACTTGAAATTTGGTACAGGGGTAGCTTATGGTCCGGGAAAAAACATAGGATATTTTTAGAATTCCCACGGGAACGGGAACTATGCGGGTGAAACCGCTGGCCGCTGCTAGTTTAATATAAATCGCTCCAGCCGTTAAGACGTGAAGAAGTAACAAACATACACACTCATTCACGACCTTTCGCATTTATAAATTAGTGTGATTTATTTCTTTTGTTCCAGGATTGTGACGAAGCAGTATGTCCAGCTTTACGTGAACGTAGATTACGACATGTTCACACACTGTTTGAGACTGTAGGGACACAAATATCTGACTTGGATCAGAGTAAAATAAACGATTTAAATGTAAGCTACTATTATCTGCTTTTTGTACCATATTCGCTTCTACATCACCTTTTTTGTAATGCCATTGCTTTTACGCTTTTATTGTTATTACTAGTGAAACATCTTTGCTACCAAACATGGGTTGTGTTTGAGATCACCAACACGCTCCAAGCGTAGTGATAACGGCTATTCCTCCTCACTGTACTAATATCATCAGTGAGAGATCTTACAGGACGATACTACTACTATATACTCGTGTTTGAGATCACCAACACGCTCCAAGCGTGGTGATTACGGCTATTCCTCCTCACTGTACTAATATCATCAGTGAGAGATCTTACAGGACGATACTACTACTATATACTCGTGTTTGAGATCACCAACACGCTCCAAGCGTGGTGATTACGGCTATTCCTCCTCACTGTACTAATATCATCAGTGAGAGATCTTACAGGACGATACTACTACTATATACTCGTGTTTGAGATCACCAACATGCTCCAAGCGTGGTGATTACGGCTATTCCTCCTCACTGTACTAATATCATCAGTGAGAGATCTTACAGGACGATACTACTACTATATACTCGTGTTTGAGATCACCAACACGCTCCAAGCGTGGTGATTACGGCTATTCCTCCTCACTGTACTAATATCATCATTGAGACATCTTTGCCTCTTAGAATTTTACGAAGCTTATTATAAAAGCTTCATGTTTACGATTCCCTTTCCGTATTTACAAGTGCGTCCCAGCACTAAGCATACAGGCATTTTTTAATGTAGCCCAATTGCTCTAGGTGTTATATCCTGTATTTTTATACAGATTATTCTATTCTATGGCCGATTTCTGGTCATAAATCAAAATCAAAAATCGTTCATTCAATTAAGGTCTCAATGAGGCACTTATGAAGGTCAATGAATCTACCACCGATTCGGAATTACATTAGTCGAAAAGAATCGGCAAGAAACTGGTCCTCAAAAATATGAGTCGATACGCATAGAAGAAGAATAATTATTACTACTTATATTCCAATTTTTTCAGGTAAAACAAATGACGCCAAGCCAAGAATTGCTTAACAGAAACAATTTATCAGTGCGAAGAGTTCCAAGCCAAGAACAGCTGAACAGACAAAGTCTAGCACTAAATAAATACCCGGACACATACACATCGCCCTCGTCTAGTCCCAAAGTAAGCAAAGCTTTTAGACAATAGAAGATCATCATCATCATCATCAGCTCATATAATGTCCCCACCGAGGGGCTCGAGCCTACCCTGAATTAGGGTTGTGGCGACATCTACACACCACATAAGGAACTAATTAGTAATTACTAACAGCGGCATCTATCTGCATCTGAGGGAAATAAACTGAAGAGTCCTGAATCGCGCAAGTGAAATTTACAGCGCAATTGACTATGTATACGAGAGCCCGACTACAACCGTCGGGCAGCTGCGCACCAGACATAACACCCGTCTGGTCGGAGGATCCTCCCTTTTCAAATGGGGACTCCCATCCCCATAGGGTGATTAGGCCTTAGTCGACCACGCTGGCCAAGTTGGTCGACTTCACACACAGCTCTAGAATTTCTTCCCAGGTGTGTGCAGGTTTCCTCCCGATGTTTTCCTTCACCGTAAGAGCGTTGAAATTAACGTACTTATGAGTTCGTAAATTGTAAACACATTGGTACGTGGCGGGACTGGTGGGGTTCGAACCAGGCACCTTAAGATCGGAAGTCAACGGTCTTAACCCCTGCGCCACCGACGCGAAGAGGCAATAGAAGAAAAATCATATTAATTGGGTCTTTTATGCTGGCTTAAAGGGTGATACCGCAGTCGATTACTTTGTATATTCCACATTATTTTTCAGGAAAAACCACCGATGCCGAGCCAAGAACAGCTAGCCAGACACAGTGTAGTACTGAATAACTCTCCGGGAACATATCACACATCACCATCTAGTCCCAAAGTAAGCGAAGCTTTTTAGACAAAATGGAAATCAAGTATTTTTTTGTTTGGGTCTTTTAAGTCCTTTATGCTTGCTTAGATATTATTGGATGGACTTTGGAGGGCTCTAAAAGGGATGACGACTGATATCCGTCAGATATATTCCAAAAAATATTGGACACATACTTTTTCCTTTTTCATGCAAAAAAATGTTGATGAAACAGTGCATAAAAATCTCTGTGACGTCACAGCTCGCTACATTATTTACCACGAAAGAGATGCCTAGTTCTTTTTCCATTCTTTTTACTTATAATTGACGTCACAAGCCTCCGCTCCTTAACTTTAATGCGTTACAACGTGATACCACGTAGTCGATCACTATATTTCACATTATTTTTCAGGCTAAACCAATGACGTTAAGCCAAGAATTAATGAACAGAAAGAGTTTAAACAAAAGCCAAGAAACACCAAATGATAATTTAGCCGATATTATGATTAATTTATCAAACACATTCGATATTAAAGTTGAAAAGGGATCACACGTTAATGAAAGAGACTTAGGATTTGACAAAGATGCTTTTAATAATAAAACTACGGCAGGCCAAGAATTAGTTAACAGAAACAGTTTAAATATAATAGATATACCAAATAATAGCTCACCAAGTAACAATTTACAAAATAGTAATTCACCAAATAATAATTTACCAAATATTATTAATAATTTACCACAAACTTCACAAACAAAAGTTGGTAGAGGATCACAAGTTAATGAAGGAGATTACTATGGAAAATCTGACAAAGATACTTATACTAGTAATATTACAGACGAATCTTCAATGAGTAGAAGAATATCAAATATAAAAGGTGATAAAGACAGTGATAATAATAAACTACTCCCTCTTATAGAACCTAACAATAATACAATCGATATTACTGAACAAACTGACATTTACAATAACAATATAGATATAATAGTACATGATTGGTTTAAAACATTGCCAGTAATAAATAATACTAAATACAGTAAAGATACAAAAGCTAAAATGGACGATTTGATCAAAGGTATACAAGATTTAAAAAAAGAATCTACAAATACTACTTACACACCTAAATTAGAACATATTATTAAAACTTTTATTAACAGTGTCTCTATGTGGTATGGTGGTGCTGACAAAAATCAAAATTCTTACAAAAATAATTTCGTTAATGAATTAATTTGTAGAATCAATGATATCAATAATAATGTTCTTAATGGTAATCATGGCATAAATCGTGTTAATACAAATATACTAGACACTAAAGCAATCGTAAGAAGATGGATCAAAATGTCTGGTTTCAAGAAATGTGATGAAGATAAAATAGTTGAAATTCTAAAATTACCCGTCGGTACAATTGCAGAAAGGACTCAAGTTAAAAGAAAAATAATTGATGTTATTATTCAATCGGATAGAGATATTTTGACTCTACACAAAAAACCTTATCTAAGAAGATGTGCTTACAATCTGATACAGTTACTAAATTATGAAAAAATTAGATGTTCCAGTTTTAGTAAAGATATTTGTTTTGTTTTAAGTCAAAACGCGTCTACGTTCCACGAAACGTTGAAGGAGCAAAGTATTTTTGCTAAAGTTGATAATTTCTTTGAAACAATAGCCACTTATGATGATAAACAAGTTATAACAGATATAATACTGAGAAATATTGAAAATGAAAATGCGGATGATGCAAGAGACTTTGCTAGAATACAAATAGCTAATGTTTTGATGAACAACGTTAACTATTTGCCTGTACATCTGTGTTTAGACTTAGCAACAGATCTAATTGACAATGTATACGATACTTTTGCAGATGATGCACAAAATAATGAAGAAGATATAATTTATGTTAGTTATCCTGTAACTAAGGATGTTTCCGTATACACATCGCATGAAATATACCCGGTAACTTCGACTCCTAAGCAGAGACAAGAAAAAGAAGTGCAAAAGTTTACTAAAGAAGAGTTAGAATATACAGAAAATGTTAAAAAATTAATCAGAGCATGGATGGAATCTCTCCCTGAACGCTTTGATGCTCCAAATGAGAAAGATTTCAAAGAAGTCATAATAAGTGATTTAGCTGGTGACATAACTGATCTGGTAAAGAAAGAACAACTTATCCCAGGATCGATTGGAGATATGGATAAATATTTACAGTATATTGTATACAGATGGCTGACGAAATTAAACGTTTTTGAAATTGAAGATGTGCTAGAACAGCTTAATGATTTAGTGGAAAAATTGCAACATATTCTTAAACCTGATCTTACTAAATCTCAACGCGGAAATAGACAAGCGATGGATAATTTGAAATTCATGGAAAGTGATAGGGCATGGATAGAATATTATAAGCCTAGAGCTGATGATATATTAGAAGATGAAATATCCATTTGGATGAACGACTTGCCTTCTGAAATATTTGTTAGTAAAAGAACTAGTAATGTACACGAACTTGCTGAAGCTTTAAAACCTAAACTGAAAGAGAAACGTCCAGAAAATGAAATAAAAGATGAAGTCGCTAAATGGTTAACCAAAATAGTTAATGATAACAAAAAAAATGAAGTCAATGAGCTGGCTGAACATCTAAAAGATCGACTTGTAGGTTTACCGCAAGACGCAACGTTAGTGGCTAGAATTTATGAGAAGAAGAAAATAAAAATTGAATTGCAGAACAGGAAATCTGAACTAAAAGCATGTTGTGCAGCTACTAGTGCGCCTAAAATTGAAGACGATGATCTAGAACATACCATGAAAGAGTTTATAGTCAAATATATCGATCATAACTACGATATTGATGATAATTTAGCTAGAGGTGCATTCGGTCATTTATTGAAAAGAGAACTGCAAAGATTAAGTCCATCAGCCCAAGAACAAGCTTACCTTTGTCCAGCAATGGCAAAGAAACATGAGAGATTGTCTCCAGATAAATTAGCAACAGAACTAGATAATATCAAAATTATTTCTGATTGGCTGAAAAATATGCCTGTCAAACCTGACTTCAATACAGTTGGTAGTAAAGATAGGATAGAATTTGTCCTAGATCTTGCTAAAACTATACAAGAAATTGAAGGAGAGAAAGCAGCTAATCCGAACGCGATGGACTTTGACAAGTTCCTTAAATCAACTCTTATTCGGTTTTTAGGTTATTTACCACTAACCACAGATAAAAATACCAGTTTCGTAGAATATGAAATAGGGCATTTAATGACTAAACTTGAGGAACATGCCAAAAATAAAAACGTTAATGCAATTAACAAAACAATGGATACATCAGGGATTCATACTGACAATATTGGAGATTTCATTGAAGAATTTATTAAGATTAATGGCAATGATATAGGTGATGATGAAGTGAAGATGGAAGCGTGGTGTGTCAGACTGTTGAGAGAGATAAAACAAATGATTCGCGAGAGTCCCGATCCCGACGCGATCACTAAAGGCCAAGTGTACGACAGAATAGCTGACGTACCGATACCGGGCGATGAGTCTATACAAGTATTTGTATTGGAGCTAGAGTACATCAAACAAATAGCGGAGTGGATAAAAAACTTGCCTCTTCTACCTTTATATGGAGATGAAGAAAATAGGATGGTAATGATCACTGAATTGGCCCAAAAAATGGCAGAAAAGGACAAAAAACCAGACACAGCTGAAAATGAAAAGGAATTTGATGATTACGTCACATCTTGGATACAGCGGCTACCGCTTGACAAAAACAAAGAAATAGTTATGTCGGTTCTATTGCAACAACTCAAAAAAAGAATGGATAAAGTCAAACATAAAGATGAATCTAAAGGTTCTCAGAATAGTTCACAAAACGATATGATGTCACAAACTTCAGTATCATCGAAAGGCCAAAGTTCTAAAGAATCATTAAGAAATGCTGAGAAAGATATAGTGGAAGCTATCAAAAAGTGGACGTCTTCTTTGCCGATTACAACCGAAGACTCAGCCGAAGCAGAAACTATAAAAAGCGTTGTAGCAAAACGTCTTTATCAGAAAGTTGCTGAATACAATCTTGATCCACAAATCGCAAACAACGACCCTCTCTACCAACAGATGTTATCTGACGAAATAGACGCAATAATAGATGGCTTACCTCAAAACGAAAAATTGCAAAGTGAAAGGCAGAAACTCAAAGCTGATCTAGTACAAACTTTGGTTGAAGGCAAAACTTTGATCATAGAAAAAACTGCCGGCGACACTTATAAACATAAACTCGAGAACACTATTGATGCTTCACTTCCAAATCCGATCAGTCCGAAGAAAGTTTACGATCCGGGATTCGAGATATACAAACACCGTTTGGCAGAAATGTTCATTTTAGAAAACTTCGATCACGGCGACGATGATGTTAAAGTAAAATATGAAAGAACAATAAAACATGAAATCGACAAATACTTTGATAACGTGAAGAATAAGAACGCAGTTGCTCTCACCAACGACGAGATTTACAACGAGTTGTACAGCGCTCTGTTCAAGGTGCCCATACCGAATGAAACATCGACAGCTGAGGAAGTGGAAGAGATCAAGACTAGATGCGTCATAGAAGCCTGGTTCGAAGACCTGCCTTTGAAAGAAGCCGACGGTCTTGGAGAGCTTCTAGAGTGGGACAATATACTGTCGACTCTAGCTAAAAGAATACATGAAATTGAAAAGGAAGATAATCCAGATGAGAAGATACATAAAGAAATCATGAAGTGGCTCGTCAAACTTCCTATATTACCAGAGAGAGTCGCTGACAACGAAATGTTTGCAAAAAAGTTAGAAATTGATCTTAAGACATCTGCTAAGCAACGCGCATGTGTATTAAAACCTAAGAATGATCAAGGTAAAACAGAAAAATTTAAAGGTAAAGGCAAAACGACGAAACCAAAAAGTAAAACAGTTGATACTGAAAAAGTAGACCCCAGTAATATTACGCTGTGCTGGGTGGCACATGACAAGCCGAGAAGAAAAGCAGGTGATGTTGTTCTAGAGCTTGTCAAAGCGTGGGTTGACACTGTACCTATACTAACTGGAACTCCGGAACTTAACGAACAAGCAGAATCATTAAGAAGTAACTTAGTAACAAAAGTAATATTAAAAATCAGTGAACTTAGCACTAATCCTATAATATTAAACGATGATTTCATGTTCAATGAACTACTAGATCAAGAATTGGATAAACAGTTGTCAGCCTTGCCAATGTGCTGTCGTAATGAAAATATGCTAGAATCTGCAAAACGAAACCTCAAAGATGTACTTAAATCTGTAATACCTCTAATCAAAGATGAACAAGCTAAGTCTAATTACAAGCAAAATTTAAACAGAACTATTGACAATGTACTTGAAAAACCAGAAGATTTGGCAGTAGATAAAGAGAAAGAGTTCATGGCATTAAAAAACGAAATTGTTGATAACTTTGTTCAATATCATTACGATAAAGACAACGAAGTAGGCCGTCAAGAGTACAGAGAGAAAATAGACGAAGCTATCATGAAGTTTCTGACTGATATAAGAAATAATACTGGCGAGGAAGTTGATCCACTTATCAAAAGGAACCAGCTGATGTCTCAATTAGCAAAGATTCCAATACCTACAGAACAGCAATTACAAGAAGAAATGGACGAAATTAGAATGAAAGAAGAATTGAATGAGTTCTTTGATCATGTTGGAGTCAAATCTGACGACAAACCAGTTAATCAAATCAAAATGAGTCTAGCAAAGAAATTAGTTGACATTGAAACGACTGGACATAATAAAGAAAACGATGAAAAAATGACACAAGAAATCAACAAAGCTTTGAAAAAGGTGGACACAGTTTGCAAGCCGGAAGAAATTAACAAATTCATTGACAAGCTAAAAGAGAATGAATTTTTACGAAAGTCTAAAATTAGATTAAGTATTGGACATTCTCTAGAATGTTCTAACAAGACGGCAGCCGTACATTCTCCGTTCAAAAAGCCTGAAAAAAGTATATTGTCGACAAAACCTAAAACTAGAACTACAGGAACACAGTCAGACATAACAAAAATATCTAAACGTCCGTCTGTTTCTTTTGTTATCAACAAATCTGGCGCTAAAAAGAGTAAGTCGCACAAGAAAATGTCACCAAAACCTGTCCATAAAATAATTATATTTACTCCTTCATCACCAAGTCATCATGAAATAGATTTTAAAGATACAAAATCATATCATCCACTTTCACATCTTAAAACAATCACGTCTACCCCTTCAGCGCCTCCATATGAAGACGTAACTTCTGTTAATACCAAACCACAGTTCAAAGAAAGAGCTATAAATAGACCTAATGATAACGCAGAATGTTCAGCTTCTTCAGCTCGTGAAAGAAGTGCAAGCGAAGATATTATAGGTGAGAGAAAGAGGCATTTTGAAGATATAAATGATTTTGTTGATGATGATGACGATGATGATTGTGTCTGTGAACATAAAACGCCAAGATGTGGTAGGATGAGGTACTGTATGGCTAAAAAGCAGTGCTATAGGCCTATGTGGGGTTGCTATGATCCCCGCTGGTATGGAATGCGCATGGGAGTGCCTCATCCAAGATGTTTTGTTTGATTTTAACCTATTTTTTTTAGCCTTATCCAAGATATTTTGTGTGACTTTAGACTACTTGGCTTTATCTAAGATATTTGGTGTGATTTTAGCCCTTTTTAGAGATTTTTTCGGTGTTTTGTAATGAATTTTTGATTGTTTTTATGTCTTATTTAATAAATAATTATTTAATTTTTTTGGTATTTTTTATTGAAATAAAAAGCTGTGACTGTTGAACTTCCTACCTTCGACAACAATTGGTGAGAGGCTATGAGAGATAAGGATAGGTAGTTTTTAGGGGAGACCTTTACCCGGTAGTGGGATAAAATATGTTAATAAAAAACACACTACACAACGCCATCTAGTCCCAAACAAAAGCAAAGCTTGTTGATACTATGTATTCTAAACGTAGTTTCAATTTTTGTTTTGAGGAGACATGCAGACCAAGAAAAACATAACATAAGCATTCACTACATCATCTTATTATAGTAACTGATCCCTAACTAAGTTCGTCACTTGTATCTAAGGTATCAGAAACTAAGCACACACTCATTCACACACACACCCAAACCGAGACAAACATTTGTGGTTCATACAAATATTCACTCCGCACGGGAATCGAACCATTCCATTGAGCAGGAATAATAGGCAGGGTCCATGATTCGTATCACAAGATAGAGAGAATCTCGTGATCTATCTTCCTAGATGAAATCAGTTTTCTCCCAAAGACAATTTGAAACTAACTATTTTGATCTTCCTTATCATGACAGAACTATTGCCAGACATCAGTTTTTGCTATTTTTTACGACAAGGAATCTACAAATTTTCAACTAGAAATGCTTTGTTTATTTTAAAATTTCAATGTTATTTTTAAATTTGCAATATTAGGGGGGCGCTGAAATAGATTTAGAATATTGAAATGTGAGTTTTTTATATTTTATTTAAGTTACAAGCTGTGCCGTGCCTCGTTCTTGTAATCTTAATTGCTTTGCTCTTTTTGTATAGAAGTAGATAATCCTGTGTTATAAAGGACAAATAAAAGATATTGTTTAATTTGGATATGCAAGTCACCATCGAGCACACCTGCGACGAGCTGAACAGCAAAGCTCGAGTTGATAATATAATTAATATGGAAAAAACCAACAAACAGTCGCTGAGGCCGAAATCGGTTAAGAAAGCATCATCATCATTGTTCAATTTTACGTGTGCGTCAGAATGGCCGGTCAACAGTCGTATTTAGCTCTTAAATGGAGTCGAAACATTGCTTCCTAGTTGCTTCCCATTGCTTCCAAAGAAGAGACAATTGCTTCCTTCATAATTTAGAAGAAAAACAACATTTAAGGTTGACCGGCCATTTAAAATTTCCATACTCTCCCTTTTGTATCCTCGCCTCCCAGGCACATATCTAGTTTCCTTAAGGAATAAGAGGCATGTTTAGCTGAGTAAGGTGCCTCGTGGATAATCAAACGGTTTACTTAAGATTTTTCCTAAAAATTAACCCGTGATATCTTTTCCAGGCCCGGGGATCACACGGATGACTGGAGGGCCTGTTACCGCCCCGATCTCTGTGTTTTTTTCGTGAAACTTCTTAAAATGAGCGTGAGTTTTTGATAAAATTTACTAGACCAAGACAGACATGGTCACTTACTAAAATGATTGTTTTGAGCGGGAATCGGATCCATTACAATTGCCATATCGACTACACCACTTGGTCGTCTACATTTTGATAATGGCCGACCACCAGCGGTCCTCCTAACTAATATTATAAATGCGAAAGTAACCCTGTCTGTCTGTCTGTTACCTTGTCACGGCCAAACTACTGAACCGATTGACTTGAAATTTGGTACAGGGGTAGCTTATGGTCCGGGATCGGGTAAAACCGCGGGGCACAGCTAGTATCTTATAATACTGTGAACGGTGTGTTGACGTGCCTGACATGTGGCAGAACATCTGCTACCAAAATTGGGTACACAAGTCACCATCGAGCACACCTGCGACGAGCTGAAAAACCAAGCTCAAATTGATATTACAGTAACCAATAAACAGTCGCTGAGGCAGAAATCGGCTAAGAAGGATATATTGACAATGTTTTCTTTCAAAATTTAAGTTCCATTGGAGTATTAAATTTCTTCTGGTATACCACAAGCTACGAGCTTAATTCCCGCACATGACGAACATTTGGGTGCATTAATGTCTGTTTGTCTTTAAACCAGTACTTCCCGAAATTAGCGCGTTCAACCAAACAGTCTCTTTTGTCTCAAAACTGGTGATTTCCATTCTCCAGTTCCTGTCAATCTGCCGCAACTGACGCCCTAGCGATGGAAGGAGATGGCATGGTGACGGTGGTGAGGGGTCTGCCGGACGCGGGGCTCTGTGTCACCCTGCTCGACGGGGCCAAGCAGTATACGCTGATGCCTAACTCAGGTATCAAATAACCATAAAAGTATCAGCCTTTAAGATTTAGGGGCAAAGGTCTCTCTCTTCTTTTTACTAACCTTCGTCTCATACATAATTGGAGCCGTATTACAGTTTAATCAGATTTGACGTTCGGTATTTTACGTGGAGCGACTGCCATGATCTTGTGCTGTGAAGGTCTGATGATTAAATGTTCATCAGTCGCAAGCAATAATAACCTCTCTCTGATATCATCTTTTCACTATCATGAGTTGTACAGGGAGGAGGAGTAGGCGAAATCACCATGTTTGACTAATCTTGGTGTTCTTAAACCCGAGTCATGTTTTGAAGACAGGGGTTGAAACCGGTACCTCAAGTTTTGCGGGCAGGTGCCCAAAAAAAAAAAAAAAATTCGCCACTGGCGTAGTGGATGTGCGGCTCGCTTACCGTTGCGCCGGCACTCAGCGCCCAGGCGATGTCGCCCCCGGGGGTTTTAGTGGGTAGGACCTCCACCGCTCCATCTTGGTGGAGGGCGAGTCCCACATACCCCGCTGTTTTTCAACCACATTTCCTTCCCAGTACCCCCACAAGTCCACCAAGCATGTCCAATCCACGTGTACCAGAACTACCCTGGGTACCAGATGTATCCCCCGGACCGGTCCCATCAGCACCATCAGCGCTGCATGGTCCCGCACCCTCACCACAAGACTGCCGGGACCAACACGTATGGCACCTTCAAGACGCAGTGCAATACTTCTACGCAAGCTGTTGATGGACGGTATACCAGTACTTATAAGGTCAGTTTTTGAATCAGGGGTAATCGAAGGACCACCCCTGCTGCTCTATAACCAATGTCATTAAAGAAAGTAGGTTATCGTGCAAAGAGTTTGGCTTTTGGACTGCCTCTGAAACACCGCAAACTATTTTTAACCGACTTCAAAAAAATTGGAAGATTTTAATTTTTAGAATTTTTTGTTTGTTCTTTCTCGTTTCTTTCATTCTCTTTTGTTCGTTTTGAAGACCGGCACACTTTTATTCCAAATTTTGTGAAAAGTGTTTAGGTTTTGACAAAAAAATATATTAATTGTAACTATTTCTTAGTTTCTTAGAAATAGGTATAGGTTTATTCCCATTTGTCCCACTTATCATTTCCATCCTGTTTCGTATGTTCCAGACATACCACTGTAACCAGGTCCCGACGTCACCACAAATCATCCTTCCAGAGTTTCCACCACAACGGGCTATCGCATCCAGAGGTAAACTCACTCTCTAAATGAAATGTTAGAGCGTTGTGCAGTTTTCTTCCGCGCACTTCCAACTTATGAAACTTGAAATGAAAACAACTATGAAATTGTTTGCCTCCTGAGGATTTGCATTGAGCTACAATATCGAGTTCTTTATAAAGCGATTACTTACATCAGGCGGTTCGTCTGCCAACTATACTTAAAAATGGCTTTAAACCATGGATAAATTCTTTCGAAAAAAAGGACTTAAAAAGTATCTTATTAGCCCCCGACGCAAAAAGAGGGGTGTTATAAGTTTGACGTGTCTGTGTGTGTGTGTGTCTGTATGGGTGTGTGTGTGTGTATCTGTCTGTCTGTGGCATCATAGCTCCCGAACGGATGAACCGATTTCAAATTAGTTATTTTTGTAATAAAGGGGACTTACGTGCGAGTGATGTTTGATGAGAATCGGTTGACCTGTTTAAAAGTTATGGGGTTTTGAAAGTAATTGTGTTGGGGGTTTTTTAAACTTTTAATTTAATGTTATCTATCCTTGAAGTATCAAGCAAGTATTTCATACAATGGTAAGATATGTAAAGCATTAAACGTTTTCAAACATTCCAGTTTTTTATAATTGTTCCAGAACATGGTAACTTCAAAGTGGGGGGCGATGGGAGCAGATCCAACGCCAGTCCATCGCCAAGCCCCACCAGGATGAGGGGCAGTTTGAGAGCCGCCTCCCCCAGTAGTGGGGAAAGAGGTAACAAAAAAATCTGTACAACTATATGATTAGTATTTCCCATGAATTTCCTACTAATACTTTTGGACAAAGTTTGAATGAACGGATGGATGTTACTCTTTCACGTAAAAACAACTGCACTAATTTAGAGGAATTTTGGCGCGGTCGTTTCTTATAATCAGGAAACATAACACCATTATTTTGATGACCTCGATGGCAGAATGGTCACCATGCTGGATTGCCATCCGTAAGGTTGCAGGTTCGATTCCCGTGCGGGGTTTGAATATTTGTGCGCACCACAAATGTTTATCTCGGTCTGTGTGTGTGTGTGTGTGTGTGAATGTGTGTGCGTAGTTTCTGATACAAGTTTCGAACTTAGTTAGGGATCAGTTACTACAATGAGATGATGTAGTAAATGATTATTATTATGTCAATCAAAAAATAGTGTTATCAAGAAAAAATATTATATTCTCCCGAAATAACCATACCATTGAGTCTCGAAACGCAAGAAAAAGCCACACAAAACAATTGATTTTATATCTAAAAAAAAACTTTACAATCATCCCTATAGATTTCAGACAGATTATTTCAACATCTAGTCACTTTATTATCATTTTCTTTTCCCCCAACCCAGGCCTCCCCTTAACCAGACACCCGGCCGAGCCGAACCCCTTTGCAGACTCCCTTCGCAAATACCCTCACGTACTGAGCCCCGAGAGGTCTTCGGAGGTCATGGAGAGACTCGTCAACTACTCGCAGATTAAGAACCGTTAGTAAACCTAGTTGGTTATTTAGTTTTAGCACTACCAACGTTTGCTTAGAGGCGTGAATACCAAAGAGCGCAAGTTTACTGAAAGGGGCTGCAGATTCTACTAATATTATAAATGCGAAAGTTTGTATGTTTGTAAGTTTGTGACTTTGGATGTTTGTTCCAAGGCATCGCAAAAACGGCTAAATTCAGAAATTCTGTTAAAACTGGCGCCCTCCCTCCTCCTGTTTGTTTAAACGCGCTATTCTCAGGAACTACTGGTCCGATATGAAAAATTCTCTCAGTGTTAGATAGCCCAGTTATCGAGGTAGGCTATTAGCATCGCGCTGTGAGCAATAATAGAGAAGCTAACGCGGGTTAAACCGCGATGCGTTGCTCTGTTTGTCTGTCTGTTACCTTTTCACGGCTAAACTACTGAACTGATTGACTTGAAATTTGGTACAGGGGTAGCTTATGGTCTGGGGAAGGACATAGTACTACGCAGATGAAACCACGGGGCGTTGTGCATTCATACATCAGAACTGATAAAACCTATATTTCCTCCAGTATCCAAACATAAGAACCTGGTGTCCTCATCGCGTTCCGAGTCAGACAGACCCTCGGGCTCCTCACATCAACACAAGTATTACGCACAGGAGGATAATAAGCATAGAGGTATATACCAAGAAACTGAGACCACACCAGTAGGAACATAGTCTGTCTCTACCGCAGTAGTAACGGCGTAGCATGGGCAGAGAGAGAGCCCTAGAGACCAAACCCTTCCCACTTTTCCAAAGAAGTAAGCGATTCTTATTTTTTTTCCTTCTCCTCATATTATACTCTTATCCCTTATTGAGTCACAATCTTTGAAGCCATTCAAAATTTCAAAATTGGAAGTTACTATTGTCATTTAAACTATAATGTCATTTGGATACATTTTCTACAAACTGACAACCAAAACATGCGATTATAGCGACGCTGTCACCGGCACAGAAAAGATTGTGACTCAATATAAACCTGACGCATTGAGTGTTAGATGTCCATGAGCCATGAAGACCCATGAAATATTAAACACCAGTCCCCTTGTGGCAACGGTCAGTGAAGGTATATAAACTGATCGTAATATCGAAATAAATACTTTTAATCTTTTTACACGAGTTCCAAACCTATACGTATCTGTAATGTGCATTGCTTTAATAAGCTGAGAAATTATGATTTATATGCAGTTACAGTCACGAGAGCCTTAAACTATAACTCCCACACAACAGCTCAGGGTAGGCGGGCTGAAAAACAGTTTCAGTTAGCACAAAGCTGTCACTGCACCTAATTGTTTTCTAATTACTTGTTTATGCGTGTTGCAGTGGTAATGGAGTCACCGACGCGCGAGATCACCACCGCCAGGCCGTACGACTACCCGAGCTGCGGGCCCGAGTTCCGCAAGAACTACGACATGAGGTTCATCAAGGACATGACTAAGAAGATGAGGGACTGTATCAAGAATGTAATTAATTTTTAGTACTAGTTATAGAGCGTCGGTGGCGCAGGGGTTAAGGCCGTTGACTTTCGATCGGAAGGTGCCTGGTTCGAACCCCACCAGTCCCGCCACGTACCAATGTGTTTTCAATTTACGGTGAAGGAAAATATCGTGAGGAAACCTGCACAAATTCTAAGGTTGTGTGCTCCGTGACCAACCCGCAATTGGCCAGCGTGGTTGACTAAGGCCTAATCACCCTAATTCAGGGTAGGCTCGAGCCCCTCGGTGGGGACATTATATGAGCTGATGATGATGTCTAGTTATATTAGACTGATTCGCGTTTTTCCTGGAATTTCTTGATGGAACGTGTTGTATGCCTTATGTGTTAGCCCTGATTAAAGGAAGACCTGTACCGAATTTTGTCTAAATTAGTCCAGTGTTGCGTGTTTAAACATCAGACAGATGGAGGATTTAGAAGATTGTTCGTCTTCTGTTGCTACTTTTAAATGGCAAAATCATAAAATACTCCATTTTAGTTTGATTAAAATCGGTCCATTCCACGAAGCAAATATAGAGGTTCATCAATATTGAGAAGCAATGCCTAATTTCAGCTAGTATAATGTGTACAGTTAGCATCAGATAAAAGCTCCCCCCTTGGTAATGCTCACTTTAGTATTGCCAACCAAGGGACGGCAGGTATCTTAATATCTTTTATCTGCCGCTGACCGGACGTACTAAATATGTTTTTGTGTTCCAGTCGTCGTACCCACCGACTCCTATCCGTGGGAAGCACGAGCCGACCACAGACCATCACCGCTCTGGGGGATACTCTGTAAGTTTGTTACATTATTTATTTATTTAACACACAAAACACATTACAACCACTTTAGAACTAATATAGCTTAGTAAATAAATACAGATCTTGATTGCAACATAAAACATATGTGTGTACAGCTACTTTAAATAATTGCAATTCTAACCGAGAGTGAACGTAAATAAAATTAAATACTAAAGTCAAAATCTAAATATACTAATAAAAACATAATGTTAATCACAATAAAGAAACAGCCATTAAATAATATTATATTTTTCTTGATGAGTATAAAATAGATTTGACATTAACAACGAATTTCCTAAGTTTAGTCTCGAAAATATCTAGCTCACAGTTGTTTAAGGCTAATTCATTGTATAATCGCGCCATTCTTGTTAAAGGATTATAATAAGAGATATTATATGCTTACTATGTACTAGTTAGCACATTGAGTAGTTACTGTTGGCAAGTCGCTAGTTACCTATGATATGTTTTTCTTTTTCAGACCGTACAAGTCCACACTGAAACTCAAGGTAATGTAAACACGTCCAACATAAAGCACAAAATTGTATTCTATGGCAATCTCTTTTTTTTCATCATCATCAGCTCATACTCGTATAAGTATGTGACTCGGGTTGGAGCCATGATAAAGGCTTTTTTGGTGGCCCTGAAAAGGACCGTTGAGAATTGGCCGTTGAGTCGTGGTGGAAGGATCGGCTAGTCTGTGTTACCGACTTGCCGTCCGCAGACCATTGCCCAGGGTGCGCCGGGCGCATGATTATTATGATTCGCCACTCGAGGAGGCTCCTTCCATGCTGTCAATTGCAGGATTTTGAACTATATTTTCCTTCACAGTAAAAGCGTCGAATAAACGTAAATATGAATTTAAAATTAGAAAACTAATTGGTACGTGTTGGGGATCAAACTAGCACCTTCAAAATGGATGTCAATGGCCTTACCCACTACGTCATCGACTTCTGAATTCTAATACAACATGTTTCAATTCTTTCAGCTGAAGTCCCAACCATGTCTCGTGAAGTATCGACTCTGCCACCGATCAAGCCTTTAGTCAAAAACGTTAATGTTAGTTTACATTTTATTTAACAGCCAAGTGGTGTAGTTGGTATTGCCCCTGCCTGCTATGCCAGAGGTTACGGGTCCCATTCCCGTCTGACTCCATTTTTGACATCCTTCGTGTTTATCCTGTCCTGTTTCTCTATAAATCTCGTTCATCTATCTGTCATATTTTTTCATCTTTCCCTCACGTTGTCGTCACCTTGAACTTTATAACTTCTGTGCCAAAATCTTTTCTGTGCCGGTGACCATTATTGGGAGCTATTTGCCATTTTGGAAATAATGTAATTTGTATACATGTTCATTACACTGACAATCATTTGACAACCAAAAGATGCAATAACAGCGACATTGTCACTGGCACAGATATGTTTGTAGCATTATATTATAGATGCTATCCAATCCAAGATGTCAGCACTGAGCCCTTGTTCCAGGTAGCAGTGTCATTTGGCCCACGAATGTTATCGTCGCACTCTACCAACCAAACCTATAGACTTAAAGCCACCAACTACCGCAAGTCGACCAAATCGAATCAAACAATCAACTTTTCGGAAATAAAACTTCGAAAATCGGTCCAAACGTGCCTCAGTTTAGTCGAAATACAACACCCGAGTGAAGAAAAAGTTAATGCTAATAGAAAAATTCAATCACAACATGAAATTAGACAGCCTAGCTGTCTGGAAGATGAAGTTATACAGCTCATTCAAAACCTAGCTCATGTAGTTGATGATGACAGAATAAGTTCAGTCAAAAACGATATAGTCAAGAAGCTGAAAGACCTACACAGATTAGATACAAAAGAACGTATAAAAGACAAATTTAAGAAATGTATAACAGACAGATTGTTTTCTGATGTACATATAGATAAAATAATACACAAACTGTCCGATGAATTGGTAACTAATATTAAAAAGAAACAACTATTTGCTAATAATTGTGAAACTAATGTTTTTAGAGCTGAATTGTATCCTTTTAAAGAGACTTATGAATACTACGTTGAAGCTATCATAATGGAATGGCTTAAACATTTGCCTGTAACAAAAGATGTTAATAAAAATGTTCTTCATACTACAGCTAACAATATAAAGACTGTTATTCTTAACAGACGAATTCTAGACAACGATGCTTGTTTAAAATTTGATATATTACAAATCATTCACGATTTACCAATGCAGGCAGATGATAAAGAAATAAAAATGTATGTGAACAGACTTGTAACAGAATTGATTGATAAAATAAATGATGTTACCGTTTTTAATGATAAACTTAAAAGAAAATGTAACAATAGTCGTAATGTAGGATATTTTAATAAACTAAAAAAGCCAACTGATGATGAAATAAGAGATTTTGTTAGAAAGGAAGTATCACATTTTATAAATAAATTTGATTTGAATATTTGTACGGGAAGTCTTAATGATCTGGTCGATGAATTGAGTGATTCTATAGACAATTCTATTGAACCTATAATACTAGGCGATGAAGAAACGTCGAAAGAAGATATAATATCTCTATTATTAGATCTACTGAGCATTACATACGATCAAGCCAATTACTTTGCTAGCAAAATAGTTAAGAATTTAAAAGTATTATTAGATGATAATAGCAATTTTAAACTTACTGAAAGTTACGTTGTTTTACCTAATAAAGTCCATAATAAGAGAGGCGGAATAATCAAAGATGTTGATGATAATGAGGAAGTTAATCTAAATTGGTATACTGATAAAATAGCTGAACAGATCAAGGAATGGATGGCTTCATTGGGTAATATTAAATTTTCCTGCGGTTACGAGAGAGTTGTAGTCAATGATCTAGCAAGTGATATAGTAGACAGATACAAATACCATAAACTTAATCCATCAAGCAAAGGCACTTACAAAGAAGAACTAAAACATCTAAAATATCAAATATTTAGATGGTTCAACAGACTAGTTGGCGTTAATGATATCAAAATAACGGATCACGCAGGAGATTTGATGAGACGAATACAAAATGTGCCTGTACCGCTACTTACTTATGAATGCAGCGGTTCAAAAAGCTCTGATTTTCAATACGATAAGCCTGGAAGTAGTAGGGACCCAGAATATATAGGCTATGATTTCTATCCACCAGGAAGAATTATTCGAAGTGATATTAACATCAAAGTAGATCAAGCTACTGAACCTATTGTACCTACTAATGAGTATAATCCAAGATACAAATTCACTGCTGGTATTAAAATTAAAGATGACAGTGACAATGAAAAAGAACCCAAGAAATTTAAGGCATCAACAGTTCGTACTGTTTTTACAAGTATGACAGAAATTCCCAATGCTGCAGCAAAGGGTAAAAGGTATAGTGGACCACCAAATGTTTCATTGACGATAACAGGAAAGGCTATGCAGGATCTCAAACAGTTCCAAGCCAACGCTTGCTGTAAGCCTGGAGAACCTAAAACTAATACTAATAATAATACAATCAATAATATTAAATGTAACAATCAAAATGGTACACCATGTTGTGCAGTTGATGCAAATAAAAGCGCACATCCAAATACAGATAAGCTTTGTGAAGAATATGAGAAGTTCTTGAAAGATTGGGTTCAAAAAATCCCAATAGAAGGATGTGGCAATTTAACTGAGAAATTAAGACTAGGTCTCTACAATGGGGTTTTAGAAGCTATTGCAAAGTTACGAATGAATCCTGAAGCAGTTCTAAGCCCATTTTACTATCAAGACGTATTGGACGATGAAATAGAAGAACTACTAAATTGTTTACCTCAAACACCGGAACTAGTGAGCAAAAGACATGCATTGAAAGCTAGCGTGGTCGAGAAAACTGCAGAATTAAACGATGCATTAGTTAAAGATTCTATTCCGACTTCGTACAAGCAACAACTTGTTGATAATATTTCAAACAATTTACCTATTAGGAACACTGTTAACCACTCGGGAAACGACCCCGTGAACGCAGCAGAAGCATTACTGAAACTTCATCTAGCAGAAGATTTTATAATGTACACAAAATACAAAGAAGATGATAAAATAAAAGCCAACATTTACAAAAAGAAAATACAGAACGAAGTCGACGAAATGATTGATAATATAAAGAAATCTCATGGAAAAAATCTACAAGCAATGGACCCTACAGCTTATGTGCATATTGTTATAAAAGCGCTTGAAACTGTCCCTGTGCCAACTAACGAAACAATTAATAGAGAAGCAGATGAAATCAATTTTTGTTCAGAAATAGAACAGTGGTCTACAGATTTACCTTTTGTACCAAACGATGTGGCAGTAGAGCAACTGTCAAGAAGGAAACATAGAGATTTACTAGCTAAGAAATTATTTGATTTGGAAGCAGCTACGGGTAATTTGGAAGACAATGAAGATGCCGCTAGAGCGGAAATTAAAGCTTATTTAAAAAAAATGCCACTAGCCCCTGACCAAGACAAGAATGAAGATTTTATGACTGAAGAACTGATTAATAGACTTAAAAATAGGTTGAGAGATGTCTTGGCCGGCTCACACGGAAGGGCTAAAAGGCGTAGCATAGTATTTATAGATCCTTACAATTACGATGAGTTTAGTAAATACATGCCCGGATGTTCCAGTTTTTCTGAGGACCCTAAAAATAAAGCACAAGTAAATGAGAGTTCTTATATGATAGTTGGTGGAGAAAGAGTCGATGCGAAATATCCATCAACAAATCCTTACGTGCAAAGAAGGAATCAAACACCACCATCAGATATGGAATGGTTTACTTTAGAAGAAAGTAAGAAGCCTACTCCTCGAAGAGAATCATCTGTTTTAAGACCTTTAGACCAAAAGCAAAATAAAGAACAATCTTGTTGCCAAACGCAAAGTCCTAAACAGCAGCAAGTACAGCAAGAAGAACAGACGAAAAACGACCATCCAGCAGTTGAAAGTCCAGATTCTTCTAACGAACAATGTTCATGCGCTCCACGTGATTCTAGTAGACGTTTAAGCCAACAGCCAAGACCTTCAAAATCAGAGCAAGCTGTGTGTGGTGCTGGTAATAGACGACCTTCAATACCTAGACAATCAGACACACAACCAGGTCCTGCTCAAGCTACGCCATCTTGTGGAATGACAAGCTGCGGAGGCACTCAGAAGAGTACATATCCATACCCAGATAAAGCGACGAATGAAACTTCTAAATCCAAATGCTGTAATGCCACTGTTGGCACCAAAGATGATATGAGTGACTATAAAGGTATGTCTTTCAATATTGTACATCACTTTGTAGTTAGTGAACTAGGGATATCTAGGGCAGTAACTGAACCCAAATAAAAAGTGATATTAATTAATATTTTATCCAAAAAACTTAGTAGTGGCGTAGTTACTATCATATAAGTTCGTCTCTTCTTTCTTTATTTGACAAAATTCCGTTCACTTACGATAACGTAACAAGGCAACCTTACATCTTTAAAACATATTAATTAGAACAACAATTAAATCAAACTTACGCCCTCAACTCACGATTACCATCAGCTATCCTGGCCAAAAGAAAAATCTTTCACTTGTGATATTATTTTGAAATCCTAAAACTAAATATTTTTCAACAGACAGTTCAGAGTCCCCACAAGAATTCTGCGGCAACCCTATCGGCTATTCGACTCCCATGCAAAAAGTATCAAGACCTACCTCCTGCAGGCCTAGAAAAAGGACAAAAGAGATTGACAAAACTAAGAAGGACGCGGCGAGAAAACGCCTAGTACTGGATGATACAGATAGCTCAGAATGTGAAGGGGAAACGAAGAGGGAAAAATGTAGGTGCATGGAGAAGTTCTTCAGATGCAAGATGAACAGGTCCTGTGATCCCTTTGAGTTCAATATGGACCTCATGCCATGCTGCCCGATGGCTTTCCCGAGATATCCATGTTTTTATTAAATGTTTTTTATGTTTTGTGTTGTCATTAAATGTTTTTGTGTTTGGTGAGATTTGTTTTTTATTTTTATTCTTGATTTTAACCCATGAGGGCTGTTAACACTTCGCTTTTAAGAGCGCCATTCAATATAATATCTACATAGCCTATGTCCAGAAGTGGGCAAGCATAGGATGAGATGATGATATCTCTATATATGCACCTACGAATATTTATAGGACTATTTGTAAATAAAAAAACCAAAGAAAATATAAATAATTTAATTAAAAAACCAGATGATCATTTAAAAAACAAATAACTGGGATACGGGCACTGTGCGGAGTTTCTAATGACGCGTTTTCGGTCACAGTCATGTCTGCTTGACTTTTTAATTTCTGGACAAGTCGGTGGCGCGTTAGCTTTGCAGGTGCATTTAGGCTCATCAACCAAAATATCTGATGATATCACTCGTCTTCTCTCATTCCAATAATTATCTTTATGTTTGCAAGGCGGGATCCTTTCACATGGCATACCAATCAAGTCATGAAAAGACCCTAGTTTAGCTTTTCTTCTGCAACTATTGTAGCACTTATTAGCATTTCTGCATATAGGAGCTCTTCTGACGGGGGACCCTGTCGGACTAAACGGCCTTTCTCGGCTAATGGGAGAACATTCTCGACTGAGACCGATTCTGCTTGAAGAAGATCCTATAGATGGTAATGAGGATTGTACTCCACGGCTGCATATTCTAGCTTTGTCAGTATAACGACAAGGTTTACAAACTGGCCTAGTACAAGATGGTTTAGTTGGTTCAACTGCACAAGGTGGAGCGCGACAATCAAACAGTCTAGTTTTACTACCAGAATCCCAGCAGTATTCTTTGACTACAACGTTGGGTGTTATAATGATTTGATTGCTGCCACACGGCGAGGAATACTTTTGCCTTTGAATACAATAGCCTTTAGGCTGACCTGAATCAGTGACGTAATCTGATGATGACGTGTCTTCAACGATAGGAGGACTTGCTTGTTTCGGTTTTTGGTTTTGTATTATAATTGGTCTACCTTGGATAGTCTTTTCTGGACTTTTCTGAGTATATTCTGGTTTAGACTGACTGCTAGATTTTACAGATAGTGTTGGACTTCTCTTCTCACCTGCAGAAAGTTCCACTTCATCCACATCTGTTGGCGATTGTGACGCCAAAGCTCTTTCTTGTTCAGTAGTTCTTAAAACATTAACTAATTTATCAGCCATCACTTCGATCTCATTGTCTTCCATCTGTTCAAAGTTTCTGGAAATCCATTTTGTGACTTCTTTCTTCATTTTGTCTTCAGAATCTACGTCTGCATCCACTTTTTTCTCTTTTTCTATTTCATGAATTTTCTTTGCTAGTACGTGTATCTTCTTACCGATCTGCTGTCTGTCTGCTGGTGATAGAGTCTTGATCGGTAACCCTTGGATCCAGTCGGCCATGGCATCTTTTATCATTATTACTTCAACTTCATTCTTTAACGTATCTGATTTTGGCATCGGAACGTCACTTAGTGCTTTGTATAACTCCTCGTTTAGAGAATGACTACTAATAGGCGCATTAGGATGATTTTTAAGATAATTGTTGCAAAATTTCATTATTTCATTCTCTATTTTTTCCCTATATTTAGCTTTTTGCTCTTCATTGTCACCGAAATAATTGAGACTTATAAAAGCGTCTGCTAAATTTTCTTTTAGTGCATCGAATGACCCTTGATGGTCGTGACAACTTGATTGTGTTGATAGAGTCTTTGATATGGTATCTCGTATGTTTTGCCTGTACTCTTGACCAGCCAATTCTTTTTGCAGCTTCTCTCTAGCTTCCAAAACTTTGTTCAACAATTTTCTTTTGACTTTAGGAAGATTGGCTATTTCCTCAGGTGCTACAGGCAGTTTTGAAAGCAAATCGTTAATTTCATCCTGTAACAAATCTTTGTACAAAAAATCATCTTTAAATACTTCTGGATTCATATTCAATTCAGTTATTTTATGTATCAGTTTGTTTGTTAAATCTTGTTTAATTTTCGCTAGTTCTTCTGGTGTATCAGCTTTTAAAGGCAAATCATGTGTCCAACTTTCTACAGAATGAGCTAACATGTCCGATGCCTTTTGAAATTGTGTTGATTTTTGGTCACTTTTAGTTAAATTCGGTACACGTACTTCTTTTATTTTCTTCAATAACAACTCAGCTGTAGGAATAATCTTCGCTATATCACTTGGTTTCAATGTCTTGTTCAACGATTTATAAATCTGAAACCTTAAGTTTTCAAGTTCCTCTTTAGGTGAAGTGATAGTCTCTGGGTTTAGTTGTAAATATTTCTGTCTTTCAACCATGTCGTCTACTAGATTATCTACTATCAAATTAACTTTGGAAATATCATCTTTAAGTTTTAACTCATCAAGGCACGTATCTACCCATTTATGTATAACGTTTCTCAATTCATTTGCGTATTTTTCTGCTTTAGGATTAGAATCTGAATCAATATTAGATAAATTCACATCATCTGGACCTGCTTTTGCAAGAGTTTTAAAAGGCGTTGAAGTTCTCAAATCAATACCGCCTGTTATTCTATCTGTTAGGTTTTTAGCCAATTTACCTTTATCTATATCACTTGATATTGGCAGACTTTCCACAAAAGGTGTAACTGCTCCTAATACTAGATTCTCTATATTCTTTTCGTTCGCTGCGGCCATAATATCATGTATTGTTTTTGATACTTCTTTAGCTGCTTCTTGCACTTGCTTCTTTGTCACATCACTCATATCACCGGATATATCATTGACAAAGTTAAGTAATTCTGTCTCGGCTAGTTTTTGTAGTGTTGGCCTTCTTTGTGACAACGTGGTAGGTAAAGTGCTTCTAGATGGGCCTTGCGTGCTTGAAATAGGACTAGATGCTTTATAAGAAGTTGGAAGAGTTGATTGGAATGGACTAGTTGTTCGACTTGCTTCTGCCATCGGCGTAGGACCAGCAGATCTATTTAAATTAGACGGATAGTATTCATTTGTGGGTATATCAGCATTTCTCAACATTCTCAGGTCATGAGTCTTATAATACAGTTGGTCCGTTACATTTTGAATATCTGAATCGTCTAGATTGGCTGATTGGAGTAGACTAGTAATTTGTTCGAATGCTTCCTTAGAATCCGTACCTCTGATCACTTGATCGACCAATAATCTCGTTGAATCATTAATAACATCTCCTTTAATAGTATCATTTATAGCATAAGGCTTTAGTAGTTCATTAAATTCGTTTTCTATTATTTGTTTTATTTCATCATTTTTGATTGTCATTTCATTGAAATCGTTTTCATTAGCGTCAACTGCGGTGTTTTGATCTCGGCTCCAACGCTTTCGTTTCGGACCGAGGTTCAATTTGTCTGTAAGGTTTGAAGCTAACTCTCTCTTCTTACTAGGATTAAGAAAAACGTTTTTACTGGACAATGTTTCCAGAAACTTCGCAGCTTCCTGTTCCACCTCGCCCGGTGTGACGGTGCGCCGCCGCAAATTATTCACTAAATTCGTCACATCTTGATCATCAGGTCTTACATTTTCAATGAAATTAGGAATTTCGTGAAGCCAATCATAAACTGTTTCTTTAATTTCTGTTTCATCATCTGATGGTGAGGCCTGCTTAAACTGGCTTGGCGTTCTCTGGCCTGGTATGATCTGGCCTGGCATGCTTTGACGCGGCATGGTCTGACCTGGCATGATTTGGCCCGGTATGGTCTGGCCTGGGATGCTTTGACCCGGTATGGTCTGCCCTTGTACACTGTGGCTTGGCATGCTCTGACGCGGCATGGTCTGGCCTGGCATGATCTGGCCTGGCAAGGTCTGGCCTGGCATAGTCTGGCCCGGCATGGAATGGCCTGACATGTCCTGGCCTGGCATGGTCTGGCCTGGCATGCTTTGACGCGGCATGCTTTGGCCCGGCGTGGTCTGCCCTGGAAATCTCTGGCCTGGCATGCTTTGACGTGGCATGGTCTGGCCCGGCAATGTCTGGCCTGGCATGCTCTGACGCGGTGTGCTTTGACCCGGCATGGTCTGGCCTGGAATGATCTGACCTGGAACACTCTGGCCTGGCATGGCCTGATCCGGCATTGTCTGGCCTGGCATGCTTTGACGCGGTGTGCTTTGGCCTGGCATGGTATGGCCCTGCATGGTCTGGCCTGGCATGCTTTGACGCAGAATACTTGGACCCGGCATGGTCTGCCCTGGAATACTATGACCTGGCATTGCCTGACCCGGCATAGTCTGGCTGGGCATGCTTTGACGCGGTGTGCTTTGACCCGGCATGATCTGCCCTGGCGTGCTTTGACGCGGCATAGTCTGGCCCGGCATAGTCTGGCCTGGAATAATCTGGCCTGGCATGATATGACCTGAAACACTCTGGCCTGGCATGGCCTGACCCGGCGTTGTCTGGCCTGGAATGCTTTGACCCGGCATGGTCTGGCCTGGAATAATCTGGCCTGGCATGATCTGACCTGGAACACTCTGGCCTGGTATGGCTTGACCCAGCATTGTCTGGCCTGGCACGCTTTGACCCGGCATGGTCTGGCCTAGCATGCTCTGACCGGGCATGCTTTGGCGCGTTGTGCTTTCACCTGGCATGGTCTGGCCCGGCATGGTCTGTCCTGGCATGGCCTGACCCGGCATTGTCTGGCCTAGCATGCTTTGACGCGGTGTGCTTTGACCTGGCATGGCATGGCCCGGCATGGTCTGGCCTGCCATGCTTTGACGCAGAATGCTTGGACCCGGCATGGTCTGCCCTGGAATACTCTGACCTAGCATGGTCTGACCTGGCATTGTCTGACCTGGCATGTTCTGTCCTGGCATGGTCTGGCCTGGTACGCTTTGGCCCGGCATGCTCTGGCTTAACATTTTCTGATTAGGTACGCTCTGTCTTGGCGCGTCCTGAGTTGACATACTCTGGCCCGGCATTTTCTGACCTGGCATGCTTTGCCTTGGCACGTTCTGGTACGGCACACCTTGACCTGGCATACTTTGTCCAGGCATAATTTGACCTGGCATACTCTGGCGCGGCAGGTTCTGGCACGGCTCACTCTGACCTGGCATGGTCTGGCCAGGCATGATCTGCCCTGGAATACTCTGTCCCGGCAAACTCTGATACGGCACGTTTTGACCTGGCATGCTCTGCCCAGGCAAGCTCTGACCTGCTACACTCTGTCCTGGCACGTCTTGGCCCGGCACACTTTGGCCCGGCAAACTTTGGTCCGCTACGGTATTACTTCGCTCCCTCGTTCTAGCTGGTTCAACTAAAATATTAGCTAATTTTTCACAAGCCATTAATTTGGCCATCGGATCCATAGCTTCGCCTTTCAATTTTAATCCCGATTCAATCCAATTGTCCACATTTTCCATAACTTTGTTTTTCGTTTGAGATTCACTGTCACCTGGTTTTGTCAACTTTTTAATCTTATTCACTAAATATTTAACCATCGTTTTGTCTGTTGTGATGCTAGGCGGTATTTCTGGTACAGCGTTTAGCCATTCATATACTATATTTTCAATTTCTGCGTTAGTTTTAGCAACTGGCATGTTCAGTATATTATCATACAAATTGTCCCAAACGTTCTGCGGTATACAAGTACCTTTACTTTTGTAACAAATCTCTTGTTTCAATTCATTCGGGCAATGAATGTAAGGTAGCAAACTGTAAATCAATTCCTCTACCAACTCGTGTTTATCCATAATTTCGTACTCTAAATTTACATCTTCTAGAGTATGCAGAATGACTCTTTTCAAATCATCGAGAAGAGCAACATTTTTAATTTTATCGAAAAGCTTATTAGAAATTTGTTCTTTGAATAGTTTCTTTTCTTGCTCACGTTGTGGCCTCCACATTGGTAGACTATCGACACATTTGTCTATTGCCTCTTTAGCTTTCTCTGCAAAGTCATCTTCGCCTATTAGACTAAGCAGCGTATGCTTTAGCTCAACAAGCATTGCTATTCTATCTAGTTTAGCATTAATACATTCTCCAGCAGCAACCGGTATTTCACTGATCCAAATTTGAAGTTGATTGTCTATGTATTTCTCTTCAATGTCTGTGGAATCTTCATCGTCACTTTGACCTGAGCGACACGGACATGATGAGGGCTTGTAGCAGTTACAAGGGTATGGGGAATGCTGGAAAAATAAAGGTTTGTTAGGAAGGGAAATATTTTAAGCTAATAAGGATTGACTGAAAGTTAAGGCAGTACTGCGCTCATCACCCGAGACGTCAGTTGGTGAGTCTTGTGGGCTAAGTAATTTCACTGACTACATTGACCTTCAAACTGGAACACAGTAATGCTTTCGCACTACTGTTTGGCAGCAGAATATTTGACAATGCGCTAGTACCCACTCAGACGGATTTATGGAGAGTTCTACGATAAAAATCCTTAATCTAATGTTTCGATAATTGCTCAAATGTACTTTTATTGTAACAAAAACTTTATAAATAAAACTATTTGAATTAATTTGAAATCTTTTGTGAGGAAACATACTTACACCGGTGACTGGTTGTCTGGACGGCATTGCTGGTATATTAGTCTCGCAAATTTTAAATACACCGGGCGGGGAGGTGGCTGAAAAAAATATTTTTTATCTAAGTACACTTCATAAATATCTATACTATAATTCTTACTTTCTACTCATAGGCGAAAGTTTGTATGGATTGTTACTCTTTCACGCAAAAGCAACTGAACCTATTAAGTTAAAAACTAGCAAAGATATTCCTTATAACTAGGAAAACGGGATTAGGATTTAAAAGTGAAACAAAGTGGTAAAGCTTTAATAAAAAACATTAAATTAAAAATTAAAAAAACCCCCAACACAATTACTTTCAAACCCCCATAACTTTTAAACGGGTCATCCGATTCATCAAACATGTCTAAGAACACTCGCACGTAAGTCCCCTTTAATAAAAAAAAAAACTAATTTGAAATCGGTTCATCCGTTCGGGAGCTATGATGCTACAGACAGACAGATACACACACACACACACAGACACGTCAAACTTATAACACCCCTCTTTTTGCGTCGGGGGTTAATAAAATTGATAAGTACCTTGAACTTCAGTGGACTGTCGGCACTGAAAATAAGAAAATATTACCTTAAAAATATGTAAAGGGGGGTTTAAATTCTACAGTAATTACAGCTATGTTCCTAAATTATATACAGAAATAAAACATAGATAGATTACTTTTTATTCAAAAACTCTCACGGGATCAGGAACTTTGCGGGTGACGACCTCGATGGCAGAGTGGTCACTACGCCGGACTGCCATCCGTAAGGTTGCGGGTTCTATTCCCACGCGGGGTTTGTGTGAACCACAAATGTTAGTCACGGTTTGCATGTGTGTCAATGAGTGTGTGCGTAGTTTCTGATACCCTAGATACTAGTTTCGAACTTAGTTAGGGGTCAGTTACTATAATGAGATGATGGAGTGAATGATTATTTAAAAAAAAATCCGTCTAACCTCGGATTTCCTCTTGTGACAAACCCGTTTGTGATTCACGTAACGATCAGCCAAATTGGGGCACACCTGGGAAAGGAAAATAATACTGGAAAAAAACCTTCATTATCATCAGCCTACCTCAGTCCAGTGTTGAACGTCAGCCAACCTGATATCAAAATGGTTAGTCGAAAATTAAAAGGGTTTTATAAAATTCAAATCTTTATTGCTAAGTGTACAGAAATTCGGTCAGTGGCGTAGCTGAGTAAGTCTCTTTTGCCAAACGGAAACTTCCCCAACCGAAAACCTCCCCCCATTCGAAAACTTCTCCAATCAGAATCTTTCCCATTCGAAAACATCTATAAACAGAATTTTCCCCAATCAGAAACATTTCTAAATGGAAACTTCCACGACCGGAATCTTTCCCAACCGGAAAATTACCAATCGGAAACTTCTCTTACCGGTCTCTTACTAATTATCTACAGGAATTCTAGTTTTAAACTATGTAAGCAACATATTTGTACTAACTGTCGTAGAACTGTTACTATCCAGTAACTGTTTCAAAGTATCTCTTATTGATTTCTTAATCGTATTTATGAATCGCACTTCCGATTCGCAGTTCGGACGACGCGATGAAGTGTTCGGCTTTAGGTAATTATAGTCCTCTGTACAAGGTATTGGTTTTATACTGAAAGATGATAAAAATAATATAAAAACCGGCCAGGTTCGAGTCGGACTCGCCCACGAAGAGTTCCGTACCAATAACATTAAATAAAAAAATTAAAAACCCCCAACACAATTACATTCAAACCCCCATAACTTTTAAACGGGTCAACCGATTTTCATCAAACATGTCTAAGAACACTCGCAAGTAAGTCCCCTTTAATACAAAAAAAACTAAATTGAAATCGGTTCATCCGTTCGGGAGCTATGATGCCACAGACAGACAGATACACACACACACACGTCAAACTTATAACACCTCTCTTTTTGCGTCGGGGGTTAAAAATAGGTAAAAATGCGTTTTTTGTATGGATTATGGACCCTTGAATATTTATATTTGTTTTTAGTATTTGTTGTTATAGCGGCAATAGAAATACATCATCTGTGAAAGTTTCAACTAGCTATCACCGTTCTTAAAATACAGCCTGGTGACAGACGGACGGACGGACAGCGAAGTCTCAGTAATAGGGTCCCGTTTTTACCGTTTGGGTACGGAACCCTAAAAATATTTGCGGTGTAAGAAACATTAATAAGAAAGAACGTCTTCTTCTTCGCGTGTCGACTCATATTTGTGAGGACCAGAACTCGGCCACCGATATAGCGCTATCAGTGGCCTTGTAAAGGTCCTCGCGTGTGCAGGTGTAGGGACACGCGCGGCAAGTAGTGGTAAAGGGACTTTCATACGGAAGTTGTCTCGTTCAATCCCCGCTATGCACATATGTATTTTCGATTTTCAAATTCGAATGTACGTTTATTCGACGTTCTTACGGTGAAGGAAAACATCGTGACGAAACCTGCACACACCTGGGAAGAAATTCTAAGGTTGTGTGTGAAGTCGACCAACCCGCGCTCGGCCAGTGGTTGACTAAGGCCTAATCACCCTAATTCAGGGTAGGGAGAGCCCCTCGGTGGGGACATTATATGAGCTGATGATGATGATGATGATAAATTTCCTTACCGAACAGAATTAGGAGATCTTCCTTTGTTTAAAACTGTCTTAACTTCCTTAGAAGTGCAAGCTCCTGTATCTCTAATGGGAAATATTTCTAACGGGATTTTATTATTTACTGCGCCGTTTTTGGACAAATTCTGAACTTCATATCCACCTTTATCTTGGAATGATTTTTGAGTTTTTGTTACTGAAACCAAACAAATATAAAAACAGTTATAGCTACGTGTAGTCACGTATCTTCGTCTAGATAAGTAACAACTTCATTATTTATTATAGACTAGCGGCGCCCCGCGGTTTCACCCGCGTAGTTCCCGTTCTCGTAGGAATATGGGGATAAAATTATGCTAAAAACCTTCCCACTGAATCACTCGATCTATTAAAACAAACCGCATCAAAATCCGTTGCGTAGTTTTAAAGATCTAAGCATACCTACATAGGGACAGAGAAAGCAACTTTGTTTTATACTATGTAGTGAAGTACCAAAAAACCTGTGGAGTCTTATTTAAACCATTTACCATTTAAACCATTTATTTCTACACCACAATACATAAAAGAAAAATACAAAAAAAAAAAAGAAATTACTTATGATCTAATTAAACAAAATAAAAAAAATAAACAACTTAAAACTACAGTAATAATGGTGTAGAGGACAGACTCAGTATACGCTATGGGGTCGTGACACCCCACAGCACTGGTTTTCAGTCCGCCCCTTCCTCAAAATAACATTCAAACAAACTATTTTACTTGAGGGTCAGATTCTCTAAACAAATATACTTAATAATAGATGTAAACAAAACACAATGAACATAAAACAAAACAAATGACAAAATTAAAATAAGAAAAAAAATAAAATGTTATGTAGTAATAAAACTTAGAACTTCACATTAGCCTTATTGGAAAAATTAATAAGTACCTACTTTAGAGAATTAAACTGGGAGGAAAAAATAACAAATAATGCTTATAAAAAAAAATATATGTATATTATGTTCTATCCTACTCCACTAGTTTTTTGAATTTGGAATAATAAAATTTTACTCTGTAATTTGACATAGTGTTGGGACACATCTCTACGTAGAGGTGGTGGGAGGTTGTTCCAAATTTTAGTCGCGGAGTATTTATATTGAGCTGATGATTTCATACTATATCTAATACTATTATAAAGCTAAAAAGTGTATTTGGTTGAACGCGCTAATCTCAGGAATTACTGGTCCGATTTGAAAAATTCTTTCAGTGTTAGATAGCCCATTTATTGGAGAAGGCTACGAGCCATTTATCTTGACGATACAACCAATAGGCACGGAGCTAATGAACTATAAGGGTGAGGCCAAACAGGCGTAATTTTGTAAGTTGTGAGTCGCGTAAAATGAGTCGCGAAATTTACGTTCAACTGAAATTCGGTTAGACTGCCACACGGACGGACGTATTTTCAGTTGTAATCCGAAACATTTGTACGGATCCTTGTATCGTGCAAGCTCCCCACCTCACCCCGACCGAAATTCAGTTGATATTATGCGTGTGAGTCGGCAGACAACTCATTTTGCGTCGCCGTGTGAATCAAATAGGACTTTTCTATGAAACTGAATGCAACAGAATTTCTGCGAACGAAATTCTGTGACTCACGAGTCACAAAATTACGCTCGTTTGGCCTCACCCTTACAGCTAATACAACTCACAATGTTTAGCTTGTGTGCAGTTCAGGAGTTTCTGGACCATATCAGTGGAAACACTTTTATCTTTCGGCAGTGGATACTTTCTGAGGGATTTGGCGAAGGAATCTGTAGGCGATTTATCTGAAAGTAACAGCATTATATTATCATACGTGCAACTGCAGCGCCCCGTGTAGCTACCGCTCCCGTAAAAATGCAGTGCTAAAATGCTAGAAACCTTCCCCTTGAATCACTCAATCTATTAAAACAATCCGCATGAAAATCCATTCATCATCATCAGCTCATATAATGTCCCCACCGAGAGACTCCTACATTGAATTAGGGTGATTAGGCCTTAGTCAACCACGCTGGCCAAGTGCGGGTTGGTCGACTTCACACACAACCTTAGAATTTCTTCCCATGTGTGTGCAGGTTTCCTCACGATGTTTTCCTTCACCGTAAGAGCGTCGAAATTAACGTACTTATGAATTCGTAAATTAAAAACACATTGGTACGTGGCGGGACTGGTGGGGTTCGAACCAGGCACCTTCCGATCGGAAGTCAACGGCCTTAACCCCTGCGCCACCGACGCTCTCAAAATCCGTTTCGTAGTTTCAAAGATATAAGCATACATAGGGACGGACAGCGAGAAGCGACTTTGGTTGATTAAGGGCTGATCACCCTAATTCAGGGTAGTCTCGAGCCCCTCGTGGGGGTGAATATATGAGCTGATGATGAACTGGTATTATCACAGCTTTATTCTACCATTAAAAGAGAAGATTTTATTAATAACAAGCTGTGCCACGCGGTTTTACCCGCATAGTTCCCGATCTCCGAATTTCGGGATAAAACATAGCCCACGTCCTTTCCCGGACCATAAGCTACCCCTGTACCAAATTTAAAGTCAATCGGTTCAGTAGTTTAGCCGTGAAAAGGTAACAGACAGATTGTCTTTGATATTGATGTCTTTGATTTACGCGAACACTACACATTGAATTAAAACACTTACGGTCTTACCACAAAACGAAGTCTAAATTTGAAACATAGTTTAAAATGATTTTTACAAAAAATTGTACCACAAATCGATGTCTACCTCTAAAATTGGTTTAGGCAGTGTCTGAAATGACAGTCTACCTAAAAACTCTGATGCCCTTGTTTAAAGCTATTTCTAAAATGGCCGCCTGAATTTGTATCAGCTGATTTGAAACGTCAACGTGATTTTATATCGAATATGATATTATGACCTCTTTAGTTTGTTATTCAACCTCTTTGCTATATTGTTACTACAAGGTGCCGCTTGATGGCGCTAGTGCACAAACTCCAAAACGGCGAGAATATGAAAAGATGTAAAAAAACTATTCGAAACGTATTAATGTAATTATATTCTAATGAAAGAACTGCATTGTGTCATTGAATTCAATTTATTTAATTAGACAATAAGTACATTATATTCTAAGAGAGACCCCTCTCGAGACCCTACCTCCCGTGCTAGTTACAAACTGTGTTACGGTAAGGTAAGGCCTCTCAAACCACGCGCACATATATCATTCAAATATATGAGGAACATGTCCGTGTACTTCGTAGGTACTTGAAGTAAACGATACGGTGCAGGTAGGCTCCACAACACGTAAGGTGACCTCTGTTGCTGTAGCAGGGGCGATACCACGTCGGTTACGGGACGGATACGGTCGACGTTTCCTCTCCACCAGGGTGAAGCCATCCACGTCGCCTTTCTCTGCTGCACTGACTGCTGTTCGCTGTTTCTTCGGTGCAGCTACGCTCTTAACCTCAATAGTACGCACCAGATGAGGCTTGTTGGGTAGCTCACGTAACTCGCCTTTGTTGATAGTAGTGACAAAATGATTATTCTGCCGAACATTGAGGCAGTTGTTGCGGCACGACACGACTGCTCATGTTTTCGGTACAAACGCAACGCAACGATACAAATCCATTAATTGCTACTCTGCATGTTTTAACGATTTAAAATTGTACGAAAATATAAAATTAAACACAACGTCGATTGAATAAATAGTCACACATGACATAAGTCAGTCAGACAAGGTCGATCAACAGTCAATTCAAAAAACGTTCCTTTACGGATTAAACGATCTTTGAGAATGAAAATATCAAGTAATTAGTTCACTGTTTCTTCAATTAAAAATTATATTTATAGACAATAATACTTTTTAAAATAAATTATATCAATCAATAACTTAATTCAATAATTATTATCAACTTTTGAGATACATTTGTTTATGTTGTACTCAACTTGTCCTGCATATAACGTAACGCGTTTATGTATTGCCATACGTATTTTATTAAAACCAGAGAGAAACAGTATCGCGATCCTTATTCTATGAGTAAAACCATTTTTCTCAAGACAAGAGCAAGACAACGATTTGTGGTAAGAAAAATTCAAACACGGTCTAACATGCCAAAATCGTGTTTGACTGAAGAGTGGTCTAGAGAGTGTTTAAACATCGATTTATGGTAAGACGGTTACGGTCTTACCACAAAACGAAGTCTAAATTTGAAACATAGTTTAAAATGATTTTTACAAAAAATTGTACCACAAATCGATGTCTACCTCTAAAATTGGTTTAGGCAGTGTTTGAAATGACAGTCTACCTAAAAACTCTGATGCCCTTGTTTAAAGCTATTTCTAAAATGGCCGCCTGAATTTGTATCAGCTGATTTGAAACGTCAACGTGATTTTATATCGATTATGATATTAAACAACTTGACCGTAACTGGAAGCTTTATTGAGAATAGCATTTCCGTTTCCGTCGATTACCTACCAGTTTTTTAAGACTTTTAACGACCTTGTTTCCGGTCAAGTGGCGCCACCTGGCGGTTTCGCGCCATTTTGTTTTATAAAATGAGCGGCGACATTTTGTCATTGGCGTTTGTGTTTCCGTCGTGACAACACGTGTGCAGCAACTGCTCGCAAATAAATTAAACTGTATTAACTGTACTATAAGACAGACTCAGGTGAGTATTGTAATTAATTTAATACTTTTATAACGGGTTTTCCCGTTCGTTTTAGTACTTTTACCTACCCTAATTGTGTTACAGAATATATTTAAATGGTTTTGCTATTTAAATTAAGTATATTGAGTGATATGTGTAACACTTGCAACAAAGTTAATATTTTCTTTAGCAAATTTTTATTTTTAGATTACACTTATGACGCGAACTAATACAGTTTGTTTACAGTGATAACTAAGAACATTTTTTTTCGGCTATGGAGCCAGAAGCTGTGGCGGGTCCGAGTGGAGTAAGTCAAAAACGGAACCGCAGCCGATCGAGCAGCAGTAGTAGCAGCAGCAGCAGCACTTCATCAAGCTCACCATCGGATAATAAGCGCAGATGGTCGCGTCGGCACAAAAAACGTAAGCGTTCCAAGCGTTCTAACCATATAATAGACACGTTGGTTAAGGAAGTAGGCGAGTTACGCAAACAGATGGCTGCTTCATCAAGAAATAATGATGATGCATGTCTGGATAGTGTTTCAATTTACACACAAATGAGTGATGAACTTCACGAACAGGTAGATGACACACATGCTGTTAATCATGATCATAGATATTTAAATGATGATTTAAGCTTTACATTTGATATTGAAACCAAAATAAAAGAACCAACTGTCCCAAAAACTTCGGATATATATTTGAAAATGTTGCTTGAGGTTCAGAGACTAGGTTCTACCTCTTGGTCTGAAATTAGATACGCAGATACACAGAAAATGTACAACCACGCTCCAGGTTTCATTGAGTTAGAAACAAACGAAGAGGTCAAAGTATATGACACCTTACGTCATCTTTCTCACGCGGATAAATCATACGCGGCTCTAACCTACGGCATATTAAAACAAAAAGAGTGCCTTCAAGACGGTATTCGAAATCTCCTTTCGTGGGCAAAGAGTACAGAGGTAGGTTTTAACAGCTTGAGCACTAAAATAGAGGAATTATTTCTAAATGGTGAATTTCATAGAATTTCTTCTGAGCTATTGCAATTAGTTTGTGGACATAGGGCCGAGACTATAGAAATGCGCCGAGAAACTATTACCAGCCAAGTTCGTGATCCATTATTAAAAGCGTATTTAAATAAGATCCCTCCTTCTACAACTTACTTGTTTGATTCGGAGCGGTTTACATCTGTACTTGAAAAAGCAGGAGGGGTTCGCAAAGCATTTTGGCCACCAAAAACCGAAAGTTTTCAAACGAAAACTAATTATTCTAATCGCCGCCCCTCGCGGGGGCATGGCGTACCAAAATCTATAGTTCCATCGCGTGGAACTCAGTGCCCTCATCACGAACCCAGCTGTCAACAGCTAACTTATAATAACCCACCCTCGCGGGGTGGATATGGACATACAAATTATGTTCCGAGAGGTCAATTTTCAAGCGTACAACCCAGCCACCACAGTGGAAGGGGTTTCTTTCATAACCGAGGTTCACGAACCGACCGAGGAGTCAACAATCGACACGGTAATATCTGAAACAATTCCAAGGGAAGTCAGAAAAGAAATTACAAACAATGACTCGAAACGATTCGAAGCCGGTCAGTTAGCGCATTACCAAGAACAGTGGAAAGAAATGGGAGCACCAGAAATCATTTTAAAGTACATCCAAGGGTATCGCATACCTTTTTTCAAAAAACCTCTTCTAATATATCCAAATTTAATCAATTGTCCATTCCAAACTCCTATTTCGGAGAAAATGACGGCAGTCATTCGAGAAATGAAATCTCAGGGAATTTTAAAATCGGCTCCAATGTCTCCCAGCTTCATAACCCCGCTGTTTTTAATACCAAAAACCGACGGGTCAATCAGACCAATATTCAACCTCAAAGCGCTAAACGATTATGTGAAGACCGAGCCATTTCACCTAATAAACATGTATCGCATCCCAGATTTCATTCAACCACGCGATTGGATGTGCAAAATAGATTTGTCTCAAGCATATTCACCTGAAAATGACCAAATCACAAAGACGCTTCCTACGCATAATTTACAATCGCGAACTATTAGAGATAACGTGCTTACCATTCGGGCTCAACACGGCCCCAAGAGTTTTTTCAACAGTAACAAATTGGGTGGCACATATATTAAGGGAAAGGTTCAATATACGAATTCTAGTTTATCTCGACGATTTTTTACTAGTAAATCAGGATATGAATGCTCTTCGTGTTCAGGTACATATAGTCATACAAACACTGCAAACCCTAGGATGGCAAATAAATTTCAAAAAATCGATCTTACACCCGCAACGAAACCTTATTTATCTAGGGATACTATGGAATCCTTGGAACAATCTGAAAGCCTTGCCAGAGGAAAAAGTCATAGTTCTAAAGGAAAAAATAAAGGTAGTTCTCGAAGAAAAGAAGTTATCCATCAAAGATTTACAGAAAATAATAGGTCTTCTCAACTTTGCAAGTTTTGTTGTTCCACGAGGTCGCCTCCATCACAAACATCTGATAAGGTTTATGAACTCTCTGCCAGACCTACCATTGAAGCATTATTCATTGCCGAAAACAGTCTCGGACGAAATGCACTGGTGGCTGCAAAACTGCCAGTTAACAACACCGTTACACAGCCCACCGCCTCAACATTTTATTGTAACAGACGCCTCCGACCAGGGTTGGGGTGCACAGGTCAACGATCAAGCTACCTGGGGCAATTGGCTACCAGAAGAAGAACATCTGCACTGCAACCAAAAGGAGATGTTGGCGATACTGCATGTCCTTCAGAGTTTCGCACCGACACTGAGAGGCAGCTCAATCCTCATTCAATGCGACAACAAAGTTGCAGTCGCTTATCTGAGGAAGGAAGGAGGTACGAAATCATTACATCTATTAAACATAACCTATCAAATTCTAGAATTAGTAGACAAGCATCAAATTCAGTTCCAAATTCATTATCTCCCAGGCAGATACAATATTCAGGCGGACCATCTGTCACGTCTTCGCCAACCTCCCGAATGGCACCTATTACCAACAGGAGCAGAAATAGTGTTTGCAAAGTGGGGAGTTCCAGTGATAGACCTGTTTGCGTCGAAAACCGCTCATGTGGTATTCAACTATGTGTCCCGAGATTTAAAAGATCCACAAGCCTTATTTCACGACGCATTCAGCGTTCCATGGAACTACCCTCTGGCGTGGATATTTCCACCCCCATTTCTTGTTCCCAAAGTCCTGACGCATCTAAATCAGTCGACAGGAATCTTCTTAATAATAGTCCCTCGGTGGCAGAAAGTGTTTTGGCGAGCCGACCTCAAAGCAAAAGCACTCGAAGCCCCACTAACTCTATACAATCTTCAGAGACATCTGATCGACACATCGACCGGACTCCCACCACCAAAAATCGAAAACTTAACTCTCGAAGTTTGGAAGTGTGGGGGTGGTCTGAAACGGTAAAAACATGGAACCCAGAACAGATATCTTTACTTAAAAATTCATGGCGTAAGTCCACTTTAAAAACCTACGAAGTGGCGTGGAAGCGATGGATATCCTGGTCTAATAGTAAAAATATAAATCCTATTAATCCCACTGGTTCTCAACTAGCTCAGTTCTTATCAGATTTATATTTAGTTAATAATTTGTCTTATAATACTATATTATTGCATAAATCTGTAGTGTCTACCTTATGTAACACTGAACAGTCGAGTCACTTAAGTTCACATGTACTTGTCAAACACATTCTTAAATCAATCTCTTTAAAAAACCCGAAGAATCCTAAAGGACCTATTTGGGACGTTAGTAAATTAAGTTCATATTTAAGTAACTACACAATAGACATAAATAATTTGTTTCAAACATCACGACATACAGCTACCTTGTTATTGCTTTGTTCTGGAAGACGCATACATGATTTGACATTATTATGTGTTGATCCTAATCATTGTGTGAGATCAAATGACAGTATATTATTTTGGCCGCAATTTGGTTCAAAAACTGACAGTAGTAACTACAGACAGTCAGGATGGAAGCTTCTTGTAAATACTGAAAACCGTAACCTAGATCCAGTGTATTGGATTGAAAGGACAATAGCTTTATTAAATGAAAGACGCATTGCTTCGAACACCTTTAATCTTTTTATTACAGTTAGAGGAGTTGCTAAATCTGCCTCACGTACAGTAATAGCAGGCTGGGTAAAAACTCTATTAAAGGAAGCAAATATTACAGCAGCGCCGGGAAGTTTTCGTTCTGCAGTGGCTTCTAAAAGCTGGCTGGAAAACGACTCCATTGATGATATCTTGGCACGTGGCAACTGGCGATCAGCTAATACATTTCAACGTTTTTATCAACGTGAAGTAATGAGTAGTGGTGATTCACAGAAGGTTACACATTTATTTACACCCGTTAATTAATTTTGATGTGATTTATTTCATATTCAGTTGAAGGAAACATTTTTCGTTATTTGTAATTGAAATATTAAAAAATAGTTGTAAAAAATTGTGTTTTTATTTCATATCACATTGGCGTTAATATTATCACACAATAGGTACAATAAGTGGCGTCACCAGGCGATAATAAACAGATCTCAATAAAGCTTCCAGTTACGGTCAAGTTGTTTAATAGCAGCGTTTTACCTGAAATAAAACGCATATTAAAATACTTACCTAACTGGAAGCTTCTACTTTAATTCCTGCCTGGTGAAAATTGAGCCAATGACAAAATGTCGCCGCTCATTTTATAAAACAAAATGGCGCGAAACCGCCAGGTGGCGCCACTTGACCGGAAACAAGGTCGTTAAAAGTCTTAAAACACTGGTAGGTAATCGACGGAAACGGAAATGCTATTCTCAATAAAGCTTCCAGTTAGGTAAGTATTTTAATATGCGTTTTATTTCAGGTAAAACGCTGCTATTATGACCTCTTTAGTTTGTTATTCAACCTCTTTGCTATATTGTTACTACAAGGTGCCGCTTGATGGCGCTAGTGCACAAACTCCAAAACGGCGAGAATATGAAAAGATGTAAAAAAACTATTCGAAACGTATTAATGTAATTATATTCTAATGAAAGAACTGCATTGTGTCATTGAATTCAATTTATTTAATTAGACAATAAGTACATTATATTCTAAGAGAGACCCCTCTCGAGACCCTACCTCCCGTGCTAGTTACAAACTGTGTTACGGTAAGGTAAGGCCTCTCAAACCACGCGCACATATAAAATCATTCAAATATATGAGGAACATGTCCGTGTACTTCGTAGGTACTTGAAGTAAACGATACGGTGCAGGTAGGCTCCACAACACGTAAGGTGACCTCTGTTGCTGTAGCAGGGGCGATACCACGTCGGTTACGGGACGGATACGGTCGACGTTTCCTCTTCACCAGGGTGAAGCCATCCACGTCGCCTTTCTCTGCTGCACTGACTGCTGTTCGCTGTTTCTTCGGTGCAGCTACGCTCTTAACCTCAATAGTACGCACCAGATGAGGCTTGTTTGGTAGCTCACGTAACTCGCCTTTGTTGATAGTAGTGACAAAATGATTATTCTGCCGAACATTGAGGCAGTTGTTGCGGCACGACACGACTGCTCATGTTTTCGGTACAAACGCAACGCAACGGTACAAATCCATTAATTGCTACTCTGCAAGTTTTAACTATTTAAAATTGTACGAAAATATAAAATTAAACACAACGTCGATTGAATAAATAGTCACACATGACATAAGTCAGTCAGACAACGTCGATCAACAGTCAATTCAAAAAACGTTCCTTTACGGATTAAACGATCTTTGAGAATGAAAATATCAAGTAATTAGTTCACTGTTTCTTCAATCAACAATTATATTTATAGACAATTAATACTTTTAAAAATAAATTATATCAATTAATAACTTAATTCAATAATTATTATCAACTTTTGAGATACATTTGTTTATGTTGTACTCAACTTGTCCTGCATATAACGTAACGCGTTTATGTATTGCCATACGTATTTTATTAAAACCAGAGAGAAACAGTATCGTGATCCTTATTCTATGAGTAAAACCATTTTTCTCAAGACAAGAGCAAGACAACGATTTGTGGTAAGAAAAATTCAAACACGGTCTAACATGCCAAAATCGTGTTTGACTGAAGAGTGGTCTAGAGAGTGTTTAAACATCGATTTATGGTAAGACGGTTAAACTTCTAAAGGTAACAGACAGAGTTACTTTCGTATTTTAGTATTAGTACGGAAGTAAAGATAATGATTATGGATTAATTACCTCGGTGAAACAATCTAATATCATCTTTCTTCTTGGTGAAACTCGAGTCCAAGTCAGCACTATGTGTTAAGAAGTTGCCTTGGGCTAAGGAAATAAAATGAATTAATAAATTTCGATGGCGTAGGGGTTTAGGCCTTCGAATTTCAATCGGAAGGTGCCTGGTTCAAACCCCGTCACGTACCAATGTGTTTTTGATTTTCGAATTCATATGTGCGTTTATTCAATGCTTTTTCGGTTAAGGAAAACATTGTGAGGAAGCCTTCACACACCTTCATCATAGATATTCTGGAGGTTGTGTGTGAAGTCGACCAATCCTCACTCCGCCAGCGTGGTCTTATGGATGCCTGTAGGCTCGAGCCCCTCGGTGGTGACAATAAATGAGATAATGATACTGATTTTATTCGACTTTTCGAGATTTTTTAGATAGTCATCCCCGTATTCTTTTATCCCCATGTTCCCACAGGTCCGAGAACTACTTAGCTATGTACCAACTATACTACTCGGTGGTCTAAATCTAGGTACTTACTGTTTGAGGGATCAGACCTGCGTGGCGGGAACTCGTTTGCAATTTTAAGGAGAGAAGAGTATGCTGAGTTTTGGGATCCCTGGGGAATAAAGGAATATACAGTTTAAATTTTATGCGTTCATTTTGTAATGTGCGGGCTGTCGTACTAACATCATCGACAATCGTCACGTTACGGTTAGAGCCCTCAAAGGTCTAACATTTGGTTTAACCAAAAAATGTCGTATAGCCCTCTGGGTTGTGAAGGTCTGATGGCAGTCGCTTCACGTAAAATTGAAAATTTAAAAAACCCCCACCACAATTACTTTCAAACCCCCATAACTTATAAACGGGTCAACCGATTTTCATCAAACATGTCTAAGAACACTCGCACGTAAGTCCCCTTTAATACAAAAAAATAATCTGAAATCGGTTCATCCGTTCGGGAGCTATGATGCCACAGACAGACAGATATACACACACACACACACACACACAGACACGTCAAACTTATAACACCCCTCTTTTTGCGTCGGGGGTTAAAAATACAGACATTCCGCCAAATCTAGTTAAACTGAAAACCGACCCCAAATAGACATGGGATAAAGGTTCGGAAGAAGAAGTAACAATATTCAATATAGCATAGTCATGGTATCTACTCGTAATTTTTCTTTTTTTCTTTTCTACTTCTATTCTACAAGTAACTGCTTACCAGGCTATCACTAGGATAGTATTTTTTAGTCGGGACGTTCGAACTGCGATACCCCGAGTCGGTGCTCGGTCCGGGATCCAACGTGGGTACCTCCTGATTGCTGTCGACCAGTTCTTGTCCTGTATACAAAGATGGGCTATTAGCATCATCATCATTAATAGCCTTACGCCTAATTCACGACCTTCAAGTAAAACGTACTCATCAAGTAACGATATAAAGTAAGAAAGAGACAAATCTAACTTTAGTATCGTCTCTTTCTTACTTTATATCAAGTGACAAAGACAAAACATGTGAGTAGGTACTCGGAAGGTTCCTTGAAGATGGTGAAATAGGCCCTTCGCCTCTTTAGGTCTGGCTTGCTTTGATTCTCAAGTCTTGAAATCATTATCATCATCAACTACTGCTCTTCTTTGTCCCAAATTCCTCAATCCTAAACATCATCAGTTGATGATTGACCTCCCTCGTCATCACCAACTCACGTGTCCGCAGCACCGAGCTCGCTCTCATCATCATCACCGTGAGCCCTGCATCCTGCGTGCCCTGCACCACTGCGACCACTCCCCGCCCCTCCCTCGTCATTGTCTGCTGGGTTAGTTCTTTGGCAGAGGTATATGCTGGAATGAGGATTGTGGTTAATTAAACTGTCATGTTAGCAACTGCTCTACACCCCTATTTTGAAATGACGGGACTTATTAAAATCAGAATATCTGTAGCAGTAACTGAATCCATATATCCAATAAAAATATCAAAAATGATGGTTGATTACTTATCTTTAAAAAATACTAAATAAATGTCGTATTACCAGACGGCACACTAGCTATCAAGTATTCTGTGACGTCTCGGGTCGATGACCGCGCTCAGCTGTGTATCGCAGCGTTCGCCTGTTGTTCGGTGTAGAATAACAATATATTTCGGCGGGATTTTGAAAAACTTTGACTTATCATAACTTTATAAATAAAAGCAAAAGATAAAAACTAACTTCACTATTATATTGTCACCCGTCGTTTACATTAGCTGTGTGATTAAGTACCTCGAATTCAAAATAGGGGTATATATGTTGAGCACCTGCATCTAAGGCCTAAGGTATCGCAAACAGTGGACACACACAGAACGCTTTATCTCAAATGTTCAAATCGCACGGGAATCGAACCCGCAATTGAACGCATTTTAGCAGTCTGGCAAAATTGCAATATCATCACTACATAGTATAAAACGCTTTCTCTGTCCCTATGTATGCTTAGATCTTTAAAACTACGCAACGGATTTTGATGCCGTTTGTTTTAAAAGATAGAGTGATTCAGTGGAAAGGTTTTTCGCCTAATTTTATCGCCATATTCCTACGGGAACGGGAGCTACGCGGGGGAAACTGCGGGGCGAAGCTAGTTTACTAATACTAGGTAGTTAAAAGCGTACCTCTATTTTGTTTGTGAGTCTATCTTTGTGGGGGCAATATTCGCTGGCCTTAATTATATTTACAACTAGCGGTCCGCCCCGGCTTCGCACGGGTCCAATTTTCCCGTTGATTTTCCAGATTTTTTTTACATAAGAACCTTCTCCTGACAATAACAAACACAACAAAAAAAGAATTGGCCAAATTGATCCAGGCGTTGTTGAGTTATGCGCTTACCAACACATTTTGCGATTCATTTTTATATTATAGATACTTACAGTCATCTTCATAAGCCTCGAGATTGAATAGCAAAGATCAGGCCTGATACAGCCTTGCCAACCTTCGCAGCCAGGTGTGGGCCTGTAGCATACAGAATATAATCATTCCCTACATCATCTCATTACAGTAACTGACCCCTAAGTTCGTAACTTGTATCTAGGGTATCAGAAACTCATCATCATCATCATCATCATCATCATCATTGGCCTATACATCTGCATAAGATGATTTAGGTGGCGAAATGATAATAATGATAATGATCAGAAACTACGCACACACTAATTCACACACGCCCACTGATATATCATAAAACCCTTTGACGATTAACAATTTCTTCAGCTGCGTATCACCACTTTTTTGCTGGCCTTAAGGTGTGTTTCTGCGGAGGCTGGGCGGAATGCAGAGGACCATGAATTTACCAATCACCTACACGTCAATAACATAACATAATCATTCACTACATTCACCCCTAAATAAGTCCGTAACTTGTATCTAGGGTATCAGAAACTACGCACACACTCATTCACACATACCCAGACCGAGATAAACATTTGTGGTTCATACAGATATTTACCCCGCACGGGAATATTTGTGTGAACCACAATACCAAAACTTACATGATAATAACTAATAATTTCAATATAAAAACTAAAAAAATACTTTTAAAAGCAAAGCTGTAGTATTTATCAGATAATTGACATTATAAGCTAAATGTCGAAATGTTGTCAAAAGTCATAGAGTAATCTTTTTATGGAGTTTTTGTTACAGCGTTGTTAGGGTTCGGTAGGGTCTTGGATTCGCTTCCCAACAGAAGTGAAATTTTTCCTTCTGATTGTTGACCTCGATGGCAGCGAGGTCACCATGCCGGACTGTCATCCCTAAGGTTGCGGGTTCGATTTCCGTGCGGGGTGAATATATGTATGAACAACAAATGTTTGTCTCGGTCTGTGTGTGTGTGAATGAGTGTGTGCGTAGTTTCTGATACCCTAGATACAAGTTACGGACTTAGGGGTCAGTTACTGTAATGAGATGATGGAGGGAATGATTATGTTATATGAAAAAGTTTGTAAGGATGGATGATAGACATGGATGGGTGAACGCAGGCAGGCGTGTTGCTAATCATCATTAGAAGACCACGTTTCGTTACTTAATAGCAATAAAAAATCTCTATGGTGCTGGTGTAATGTTATGTCAAAATTGACAACATTCAAAATGGCGGGCGTCACGTTTCGCGCCAAACGCAACACGAATTTCATAATCAATTTGCTAACTCTGAAATGTAGATCAAATTGTTTGTAATACTTAAATTGCTTGATAAAATAATATGAGTGTATGTTTACAAAATGATTTATAAATCTTTAGCTTGCTGAAATAAAGTCGCTTCCCGCCGTCCCTCTTATTAAACGACTTAAAAAAAGGAGGAGGTTCTCAATTCGTAGCGATATTTTTTTTCACTGCCGGATATAAGCCTACTTAAGATGTTTTAAACTATGCAACTGGTTTAATACGGTTTTCTTCAATGAATAGAGTGATTTAAGCACATAATTTTAGGCTGCTTTTTGTCTCACGCCGCCGGCACGTGCACCGTCAGCACTGATGGCCGAGATATATGAACTTGTAGATTTTGTAGGAACCGTGCGCGCTGATAGCTACGCGTCATTCAAAAACGGTTCATGCCGGGCTAGCATGACTTCGAAAACGCGATAGATATAGCGATTTATCGATCCAACTGCCAAAATATGATAAAAATACCCGCCATATTTAATTTTAGCACGTGATAAATTATCAGATTTGGTCATGCTCGCGAAAAGAATATAGCCTATTTATCGACATCAAACTGTCAAAATATAATAAATATTGCCGCCATATTTAATTTTATTATATCGTAGCACGCCATAATTTATTTGGTCATGCTCGCGAAATCGATATTATATCGTGGTGTCTATATATTTTATCATCCACAGTCATGCTAGGGGGGGCTGGAAGTTCATATATCTCGGTCATCAGCGCTGACGATGCGCGTGCGGTCGGCGTCAGACTAAAACCATCTTTAAAGTAAATACAACGTACGTGGATAAATACAGAATTTAGGGTTTTTCTTAGTATTGTCTTTTCTTTTGGGTTCAATCAGCGTCTCTAGCGGGCAGTAGACGAACCATTTTGAAAACTACATACATCAAAAGTGTCTAGGGATCAAGCATTTTTATGCGGATTTCTTGAGATTGAGATGTGGCTTTGTAATAAATTTATGATTTTATAAATTTATATGGATCCTTTTTGGTGCATTTCATAATTTGAATCAGGAACTGTGAATCAAATTCGAGTAAAAGATGAAAATCAGCTGTCAATATTTTCCCTATAAAAACATACAACGCATTGAAGACATTATTAGTGCTACTGTTTCCCTACTACTGATTAAAACCAACGTTATTGTGGAGCGGCGACGTCATTTAAGCAGGGAAGAAATGCTCAGAGCCGTGGGAATGATAGAAGCTGGTTCCCGGCAACGTACTGTGGCTTTAGCTCTGAATACAAGTCAGAGTGTTATCAGTCGACTTTGGACACGTTACCGAAGCACTGGTACCGTGGCTGAGCGCCATGGAGGACGGTATCGCTGCACCACACGGAGACAAGACCGATACATTCAAATCTTAACTCGAAGAGCTCCAACAATAACCGCCATGATGTTAGCCGTGCGGCTTCATCACTCTTCAGGGAACTTAATTAGCGACCAAACAGTCAGAAACCGCTTGCATGAAGTGAACCTTCATTCCCGAAGACCGCTACGGGTACCACCTATAGCAATGCACAATCGTAGGATTCGATATCAATGGGCTCTTGAACACAGAAATTGGGCAGAAGAACAATGGCGTTTCGTGTGCTTTTCTGATGAGTCTCGTTTTGGTATGAGACCGGATACAAGACGTATACGACACTGGAGAACCCCTGGACGCCAACAGCGATTAAAATCCTGCCAGGAAGTCCATCCTTATAGTGGTGGAACCATCATGGTATGGGCGGGTATTTGGATCGGCGGAAGAACTGAGTTGATTTGGATCAGAGGCAACCTCAACGCTCAAATTTATGCTGAGACGATTGTATCAGACGTCATCGTTCCTCTACAAGTGCAAATCGGTCCCTTATTTCAGTTAATGCATGATAATGCACGACCGCACACCGCAAGAGTTGTAAGACAGACTCTCGCCGCAGCTAACATCAATGTCCTGCCCTGGCCTGCTCAGTCGCCAGACTTGAACCCGATTGAGCATGCATGGGATATGCTACAGAGAAGAGCTCTGCCGAATATGGAGGGTATCCAGTCGCAAGAAGACCTTTTTTTGTTGTTGCAACGAACATGGGCGGCCATTCCACAGCGTGATTTGGATGAACTCATTTTGAGTATGCCAAACCGATGTTCTTGTGTTGTTAGTGTTCGCGGTAGAAACACGGATTATTAATTGTTTAAGTTACCCAATAAAATTTTAAAGAAAACTGTTATTTCAGTCTTTTTTTCGAACTTTAATGTTAGTGGTTCAAATGTCAAAAATCCCTTTATTAGGAAAATGGCAAATTTCTTTATTAATGCAAAGGTGACTTGGTTTATCGTTATTGTGACAAACGAAAACACTTTATTTGATGAATCCTTAAAGAAAATTTTAATTAATATCAATCAGGAGAAAAGTTATTGCAAAAATATATGTTGATCCCTAGACACTTTTGATGTGTGTAGTTGTAACACGCGGACGTAGCGTTTTTAATAGCGAATTTATAAGTGGGATATGAGTGTTCAACACCAAAATATTTTTAAACACTTCTTAAAACAAGTAAATATGTAATAAATATTCGTTTTATTTATTAAACATACAAATACTTGCACATAAGTAATTTATTTATACATACCATCATACTTATTGACAAATATTTAATCAATCAGTACAACAACGACTCGAGCGACTTGTTTGGGGGGCCCAGTTATAGAGCTGGCAAGTCTCCATCCGCCACTTCGTACATGTTTATAGCATTGTATCGGCGGGTGTCATAGTCCCCATAGTTCCCCAATATCCAGTCCATTAAACATCCCTTTCCCATAACCCAGTCGTAGTTTCCCATATATTTGCAATAGTCCCAGCAGTACCGGGGACTGTCCTCGGATGCATTTTATAGTGTTATACAGGGATAGTCGCCGGATTGTGCATCCTTTACACAAGATTAAATATGTCAAAGGGCTTCCGTGTGTTGGCTTTGGCCCCATACTAGCCTTCCAAAAGACCGGGACTCTTTAATAGTCCCGTGAGTTAACCCGTATTTGCTCCACTGTTAAGTACTGGTCGTGTCGTGATGATTATACCTTTCCTCGATAAATGGGCTATTTAACATTGAAAATAAATTTTCAAATCGGACCAGTAGTTCCTGAGATTAGCGCGTTCAAACAAACAAACAAATTCTTCAGCTTTATAATATTAGTATAGACTAGCAGCGCCCCACGGTTTCACCCGCGTAACTTTCAATTTACCCCCTTTTTCTCACCCTAGGGGGGAATTTTCCAAAATCTTCTCTTTGGGGTTGCCTACTCCCCCCAACAAACACTCGTGCCAAATTTCGGCTCTCTACGACCAGTAGTTTCGGCTGTGCATTGTCTGTCAGTCAGTACCTAACGGAAGAGTTTTTATATACTAGCTGTTCCCCGCGGTTTCACCCGCGTTGTACCCAAACCCGTGGGAATTTCGGGATAAAATATAGCATATGTCCGTTCCCGGACCATAAGCTACCCCTGTACCAAATTTCAAGTCGATCGGTTCAGTAGTTTAGCCGTGAAAAGGTAACAGACAGACAGACAGAGTTACTTTCGCATTTATAATACGAGTATTAGTAGGGAAGTAGGGATATAGATTGTATGAATGTGCGTCACAACAACGCCTAGCCAACTAAAACTAGATCACAATTGAAACAGTTTTTAAATTAGAACAAATTGACCGTTTTCGACCGTTACAAGATAACATATCTATAATAAGTAAGTATGTCAAAGTTCACAAAATAACACGGCATAAATATACAAATTAATAAAAACAGAAGTCTGTTTGTTATAATCAACGAATTTCATATTATTTATTTAAAGCTGAAGAGTTTGTTCAACATCATTCTACTACTGTTAAGAGCGGAGCAGAAGTACTTAGTTAATATGAGTGAAACCGCGGGGCACAGCTAGTGAAAGTGTAGCATTTGTGTACAGTGAGGAGGAATAGCCGTAATCACCACGCTTGGAGCGTGTTGGTGATCTCAAACACGAGTATATAGTAGTAGTATCGTCCTGTAAGATCTCTCACTGATGATATTAGTACAGTGAGGAGGAATAGCCGTAATCACCACGCTTGGAGCGTGTTGGTGATCTCAAACACGAGTATATAGTAGTAGTATCGTCCTGTAAGATCTCTCACTGATGATATTAGTACAGTGAGGAGGAATAGCCGTAATCACCACGCTTGGAGCGTGTTGGTGATCTCAAACACGAGTATATAGTAGTAGTATCGTCCCGTAAGATCTCTCACTGATGATATTAGTACAGTGAGGAGGAATAGCCGTAATCACCACGCTTGGAGCGTGTTGGTGATCTCAAACACGAGTATATAGTAGTAGTATCGTCCCGTAAGATCTCTCACTGATGATATTAGTACAGTGAGGAGGAATAGCCGTAATCACCACGCTTGGTGCGTGTTGGTGATCTCAAACACGAGTATATAGTAGTAGTATCGTCCTGTAAGATCTCTCACTGATGATATTAGTACAGTGAGGAGGAATAGCCGTAATCACCACGCTTGGAGCGTGTTGGTGATCTCAAACACGAGTATATAGTAGTAGTATCGTCCCGTAAGATCTCTCACTGATGATACGAGGGGGGGTCAAAAAGTTCGCGGAACGGAGGGGAAGGGGGGTGAAATAAAATACTGTACTATTTTTCTTTTTCAATATATTCCCCCTTAAGTCGAATACATTTTTCAGATCTCTCTATTAACTTATTAATACCGTCGAAAAAAAATGATTTGTCTTTGTCCTCAAAATAGGCCGAAATCGCCGACTTGACTTCTTCATCATCGGAAAATTTCTTCCCCCGAAGCTCTTTTTTTAATTTGGGAAATAAAAAATAATCACAGGGGGCTAAGTCTGGACTATAGGGAGGATGGTTTAACATTTCGAAGCCACAGTGATGAAGGGCAGCCATCGCAACGCGGCTCTTGTGTACCGGTGCGTTGTCATGCAAAAGCAGCACACCCTTTGTCAACTTTCCCCGCCTTTTCTCCTTGATTGCTTCTTTTAATTGTCTTAGTAGATTAGCGTAGTATTCTCCCGTTATAGAAACACCCTTATCTTTATAATCTATTAATAAAATACCCTCTGTATCCCAAAAAACAGTTGCCATGATTTTTCCAGCCGATTGTGACACCCTGTATTTCTTAGGGGGGGGCTGACCCTTTTTATGCCACTGCATAGACTCTTGCTTCGACTCAGGCTCATAATGATGAACCCAAGTTTCATCTGCAGTAACAAGTCTTGCAAAAATTCCTTCCTTGTCGGCGCTACAGAGGTCTAAAAACTCCTTTGAATACTCGACGCGCAGCTGTTTCTGTGGTGGTGTGAGCATTCTTGGCACCCATCTTGCGCTGACTTTTGACATCCCAAGATTGTCGTGTAGAATATTTAAAATGGTTGTAGGTGATACTCCAACCATTTCTGCAAGTTGTTTCTTCTTCAAACGAGTATCCTCCAGTATAAGATTCTCCACTTTTTCAACGATGTTTGAGGTGGTGGCCTCAATCGGCCGTCCTGAGCGAGGGTCGTCTTCAAGAGACTCTCTGCCTTGCTTGAAAAGGCTATTCCACTTGTACACCATGGTTTTCCCAGGGCAAGAGTCCCCGTATACTGATAACATTTCTTCCAAAATTTTCTGAGGTGGTTTTCCTTGCTTAGTGAGGAACTTTATGACGGCACGAAACTCGATTTTTTCCATGTTCAAGTTTTTCTTCCGGATTCACTTGTTTGATCGACGACAGGTCAAAGGTTATTGACACAATCAGGTTCAAACTTGGCATATATACTCACAAAGAGTTGCTCATTAGTTACTACCTGCGGCAGGTCCCCCACCCCCCGCTATCCCCTCCATTCCGCGAACTTTTTGACCCCCCCTCGTATTAGTACAGTGAGGAGGAATAGCCGTAATCACCACGCTTGGAGCGTGTTGGTGATCTCAAACACGAGTATATAGTAGTAGTATCGTCCTGTAAGATCTCTCACTGATGATATTAGTACAGTGAGGAGGAATAGCCGTAATCACCACGCTTGGAGCGTGTTGGTGATCTCAAACACGAGTATATAGTAGTAGTATCGTCCTGTAAGATCTCTCACTGATGATATTAGTACAGTGAGGAGGAATAGCCGTAATCGCCACGATTGTAGCGTGTTGGTGATCTCAAACACAAGTACTTAGTGTACGTCTTGTAAGACCAAGAAAATTCAATTAAGTAAATAACTTAGGTACGTAAGTAAATAAGAATAAACGAATGTTTAAAATTATGCATATTCACGCATAATAGGCAATTATCCTATTGCTAAGTAAACTTTAATTAGGCGATAAATAATTGCAAACTTTGAACAAAATTGCGTTGAGTTTCAATAAAAAAAATATTAGATGTTATTCTTATGATGTGAAGTTCGCTGCGTTAGAAATTATAAGGGGACTTACATACTGATGAAAATATTTTATGTAAATTTAAATTTTATAACGGTTTTTTTAGTATTGTATGTATGTCTGTACGTGTAAAGGGTCGGTTCCTGTTTATTTAATGCCGCGGTAAAGCTATTGCATAGCAATTTTATCAACTAATTGTTTTTTTTATTTTTGTATTGCAATCCTAACCTTAGAAATTTTGATGTCGTACTTGGGACTTCATACAATAAAAACTTTGTCTACATTACTATAAAAACTTTTTGGAAAATTTACAAAAAAAATGTTTTCGATAAAAAAACAAACGTGAGGTTTTTTCGTTACGGAATTTCTGGATTCGGTCCCCGCACTCAAGGCCCTTGATAGAAGCTATGCAATAGCTTAAAAATGTTTATTGCCAGAATTAACTTTATAAAGCAGTTTATTTGGTAGTGACCTGCTTGCTATGCCAAAGGCTATATAGATCCTATACCCGCTCAAGACAAACGTTTGTGTGAGTGAACATGTCTGTTTGTCTTGGTCTTGTGTTTTCTATCTAGTTTTTGCGCGCCAAACGGCTGCATCTGGTTCGTCTCTGGTGGTTTTCCGTTCCATCGGATAAAGAGGGATTGGACGAGAGAGTGCTCTTGCGTCTGCGCGTACGTATATACTGCGCATCTGACCGCTTCCGGAAAGGATAGGATATTCTAAGTACGTATTTATATAAAAAACATAAATTATACTTATGTATGCTTACGTTATCTATGGTTTAGTATCCATAGAAGTTGGTAATGTATAAATATGTATTAAAAATATTTAAGAGGTTTTATTCATAACTTTTATACCCCATTATAAAATCACCTTTACAATAAAATTCTTTGTTTATTCCGTGACCATAAACGCGCTACACAATTAAAAATACACTTCATATATGTCGTTTCACTATTACGTGAACTTTAACTCCAAGCTACAAGATCTATTTCACCTTAACAACAAATTTACGATAAGCAAATTAAAGTTGTCAACGAAAACGGGCGCCATTTGCAACTGACTTCAGTCCTGTCACAGCTGTCATGCGCAAACCGTGTATTTACATCGCGATTTTACGAATTTGTACAAAATATACCGTTAATATTCAAAAACAAACAATATTGAACCAAATAACTTTAATTTGATATAAACTGAGTGAGTTTTTTGTTGTGAAAGTGAACTAAAGACAAGGCCGTTTGTGTAGTGAAAATTATTGACAATGGAAGATGTTTATACGATTAAAGTTAAAACTAAGCCAGATACGAGGAACTTATACCCTTCGGAACGAAGATATTCTGCATCTACAGTTTCTGGACTAGCTTGGGTACACATAGCATTAGCTGCAACCTCTTTTCTACTCGCCTGCTTAGCGCTAGTCAATCCTACAACCGAAATTAGAAACTCCGCATCGAATATCACCAATGAAACGTCGAATAGTACCGAAAATTGGGCAAAAACTAGTGATTTCAATTATATTTTAGTGCTAGCGCCTGTTTTAATAACTGTTTTTGGTCTTGCAGCCGGTTTGGCCAGCATTTTAGCGTCAATCAAATGGTATATAGACCGAAATATTACAGTTGTATTTGTTATGTCGATCTTATCAACTCTGATTTCTTTAATATCATTCATAATGATCGCTGTATGGTTCGTCTGTACAACAGACGGAGATATAACAGATTTCTACAAAGACAAAGTGCCTTTTAAAGACTTTATTGTAATTAAACATGAAAATATCGTCATTAAGAACGATTCTCACATGTTGGTATCATTGAATCAAGACGAAGAACAACCTAATAGCTTTACTAATCGAGTTTTATCTATTAATATATTGATTGCTGCGTTCTTAGAGTTTCTATGGTCTTTATTAAGCATTAAGATATCTTATAAAGGCATGCGAAGTAATTATAAGGACGAATCAAATGAACGCAGAGGAAACGCCATATCAGTAGTGACGAAAATAAAAGGAAACGATTTGAAAAAAATGCCGCGAAACGGAAAACTTATGCCGCCAAAACCGGATTTAATAGAGCATTATCCTAACAAGAAAATGCAGAAGTTATTTTTAGCGCAAGACGAGAATGGCATATTTAAAAATCAGAATAATCGGGCGAAAAACACCGATACAAGTTCGGAGTTTTATAAAGAACGAATGATTAGCTTTTTAAATAGATGCGCTTCTTTGGAAGGTATCTCGAACCCTGAATTGCAGAGTCCTAGCGTGAATTCTGAGCCAGCTTTGAACACGATACCTGAAGGAATGGCCGTAGAAATACCGGAGATTCGACTTTCGAAAGCAGATAACTCAGTCAGTTGGGGAGATACACCAGACCACACGATCTACAACCAAAATACGATTAATTTTGAAAAGATTTTCAACTTCAAAAAGGATATAAATGATTTAGAATAAGATTGATTTAAAAATACTTTGTGAAATGAATTTATTGTTGATTAAAACTATGGTCTTGATCGCGTTTAAAACACTAGTTTGTGTTTTGGGTTTAGTCCGGTTAAACCAGATTTCGTGGGAATTTCAGGATAAAAAGTATCCTATATGCTATTCCTGGTCGTAAGTAACATCTGTACCAAATTTAATCTAAATCGGGTCAGTATTTTTTACGTAAAAGAGTAATAAACATTCATACAAACTTTCGCGTTTAAATATTACTAGCGGTGCCCCGCGTTTTCCGCGTAGTTCCCGTTCCCGTAAGAATATGGGGATAAAATTATGCTAAAAACCTTCCCATTAAATCACTCTATCTATTAAAACAAACCGCATCAAAATCCGTTGCGTAGTTTTAAAGATATAAGCATACATAGGGACAGAGAAAGAGGCTTTGTTTTCTATACTAATATTATAAATAGGAAAAATTTGTTTGTTTGTTTGTTTGTTTGTTTGTTTGTAATGAATAGGCTCCGAAACTACTGGACCGATTTCAAAATTTCTTTCACTAATGGAAACCTAATTTATCAGTGCGTGACATAGGCTATATTTTATCCCCGTAATCCCACGGGAACGGGAACAACGCGCGTGAAACCGCGGGGAGCTACTAGTATACTATATAGTGATAAGGTATTTGGATTGGTGACCAGTCAGTGTAATCTGATAGGAAAATTGAGAGAATATTTAGTACGATGTTTTATACGTGATAAGACCTATGTTTTAATAGGAAATACGTATTATTTTCCGTAAAATATTTCGTTTTAGCATAAAACGTTCTAAGATGAAACTTAGAGCTTACTTAGGGTGAAGCCAAACGGGCGTAATTTTGTGAGTCGTGAGTCGCGAAATTTACGTTCAACTGAAATTCGGCTGCCACACGGACGGACGTATTTTCAGTTGTAATCCGAAACATTTGTACGGATCCTTGTATCATGCAAGCTCCCCACCTCACCGCGACCGAAATTCAGTTGATATTATGCGTGTGAGTCGGCAGACAACTCATTTTGCGTCGCCTTGTGAATCAACTAGGACTTTTCTATGAAACTGATTGCAGCAGAATTTCTGCGAACGAAATTCTGCGACTCACGACTCACAAAATTACGCTCGTTTGGCCTCACCCTTATTGGCATAAAAAGACGACCGCGGTACAATGTTTGTAGTCTGAAAATAATACATTTAAAAGCTAATGCCATGCTGAAACATGGAAACGCTCTAAATGTATCGAAAACATACAAGTTTGTATCCCACAGGTTCACTCCCGTTTTTGTCTTTTTACGTTCAAGATTTTAAGAATAGCTAAAACATCAACCGGGAATTATAAAATTTATAAAGCTACGCCTTCTCTGGATGTACCGATATACAATTGTAATAATAATGGATTATTAATCAATATTTTTATTAAAACATTCCATGTATATTAACCTCATTATTTAAATATGTTTTCTTCGATAAAGTAAAAAATTGTGGATGCCTCTATCATCTTTTATACCAACTGACCTCGAAAAATATTCATCACCAGTTTCTTTGCATAAACTCTTTTTATCACAAACTAGCTGTGCCCCGCTTTTTCACCCGCGTAGTTCCCGATCCCGTGGGAATTCGGGATGAAACAAAGCCTATGTCCTCCCCTGGACCATACGCTACCCCTGTACCAAATTTCAAGTCAATCGGTTCAGTAGTTTAGCCGTGAAAAGGTAACAGTCAGACAGAGTTACTTTCGCATTTATAATATTAGTAAGGACCCAGATAAGCCTACTGTTCTATATGTAGGTCGGTGAATTTAAAAAAATATTACAGTCTACCCACATTTATTTCATAAATTATTTTTGGTTATTTGGAAGAAGGATATTGTTAGCTGTCGTGAAACACACATTCATACACACAACGAGATAAACGTTTGTGGATAATACAAAAATTGATCTCGGACGGGAATCATCGCTACCCCTTGTTAGGCAGCATGGTATCAATATTACGATGATCGCTTGAGTAGTTTCACGTGAAAGCGTAACAGACTCACTTTCGCATCTATAATGTTAGGATGTAGATCATTATATCAAACTAGCGGAGCTCCGCGGTATCACACGCGTTTTTTAATATAAGTACTTACCAAAATTGCTTTAAGTTTTATCCCGTACACCTCCGAAACGGTTTGACCGATTCTCATGAAATTTTGTGTGCATATTCAGTAGGTCTGGGAATCGGCCAACATCTATATTTCATCCCGAAATTCCCACGGGAATGGGAACGGGAACTACGCGTGTGAAACCGCGGGACACAGCTAGTCTATCTATATAATTACGAGTAAACTCTTCCGTTACGGAGTGACGACTGACAGACAACGGACAGCCGAAACTGAAATTTGGCACGTGTGTTTGTTGGGGGGAGTAGACTACCACTAAAAAAGAATTTTTGGAAATTCCGCTCCTAGGAGGAGAAAAGGGGGGTAAATTAAAAACTACGCGAGTGTAACCGCGGGGCGCCGCTAGTTCAGAATAAACTCTAGCCGTCTTACCATAAATCGATGTTTAAACACTCTTTAGACCACTCTTCAGTCAAACACGATTTTGGCATTTTAGACCGTGTTTGAATTTTTCTTACCACAAATCGTTGTTTTGCTCTTGTCTTGAGAAAAATGGTTTTACTCATAGAATAAGGATCACGATACTGTTTCTCTCTGGTTTTAATAAAATACGTATGGCAATACATAAACGCGTTACGTTATATGCAGGACAAGTTGAGTACAACATAAACAAATGTATCTTAAAAGTTGATAATAATTATTGAATGAAGTTATTAATTGATATAATTTATTTTTAAAAGTATTATTGTCTATAAATATAATTGTTGATTGAAGAAACAGTGAACTAATTACTTGATATTTTCATTCTCAAAGATCGTTTAATCCGTAAAGGAACGTTTTTTGAATTGACTGTTGATCGACGTTGTCTGACTGACTTATGTCATGTGTGACTATTCAATCGACGTTGTGTTTAATTTTATATTTTCGTACAATTTTAAATAGTTAAAACTTGCAGAGTAGCAATTAATGGATTTGTACCGTTGCGTTGCGTTTGTACCGAAAACATGAGCAGTCGTGTCGTGCCGCAACAACTGCCTCAATGTTCGGCAGAATAATCATTTTGTCACTACTATCAACAAAGGCGAGTTACGTGAGCTACCCAACAAGCCTCATCTGGTGCGTACTATTGAGGTTAAGAGCGTAGCTGCACCGAAGAAACAGCGAACAGCAGTCAGTGCAGCAGAGAAAGGCGACGTGGATGGCTTCACCCTGTTGGAGAGGAAACGTCGACCGTATCCGTCCCGTAACCGACGTGGTATCGCCCCTGCTACAGCAACAGAGGTCACCTTACGTGTTGTGGAGCCTACCTGCACCGTATCGTTTACTTCAAGTACCTACGAAGTACACGGACATGTTCCTCATATATTTGAATGATTTTATATGTGCGCGTGGTTTGAGAGGCCTTACCTTACCGTAACACAGTTTGTAACTAGCACGGGAGGTAGGGTCTCGAGAGAGGTCTCTCTTAGAATATAATGTACTTATTGTCTAAATAAATAAATTGAATTCAATGACACAATGCAGTTCTTTCATTAGAATATAATTACACTAGCAGCGCCCCGCGGCTTCACCCGCGTAGTTCCCGTTCCCGTGGGAATTTTGGGATAAAAAGTATCCTATGTGTTATTCTGATGTATAAGCAAGATTATTGTAAAGTTTCATTAAAATCCATTCAGTAGTTTTTGCGTGAAAGAGTAACAAACATCCATACATACAAACTTTCGCCTTTATAATATTAGTAGGATTAATACGTTTCGAATAGTTTTTTTACATCTTTTCATATTCTCGCCGTTTTGGAGTTTGTGCACTAGCGCCATCAAGCGCCACCTTGTAGTAACAATATAGCAAAGAGGTTGAATAACAAACTAAAGAGGTCATAATATCATAATCGATATAAAATCACGTTGACGTTTCAAATCAGCTGATACAAATTCAGGCGGCCATTTTAGAAATAGCTTTAAACAAGGGCATCAGAGTTTTTAGGTAGACTGTCATTTCAAACACTGCCTAAACCAATTTTAGAGGTAGACATCGATTTATGGTACAATTTTTTGTAAAAATCGTTTTAAAATGTGTTTTAAATTTAGACTTCGTTTTGTGGTAAGACCGTAGTTGTTTATTGTCTTATTTTTAAATTCAATAAAAAATAAAGTCTTGTTTGTCCAAAACCATATATCTTTGCATTTTTCACGTGCGTCACATAACTATAGATATAGTATTGCTTAGTTAATGATACCCACGATATTGGTGTACTATGACCATGAAGTTGTAGGTAAAAAATTAAAAAAACCCCCAACACAATTACTTTCAAACCCCCATAACTTTTAAACGGGTCAACCGATTTTCATCAAGCATGTCTAAGAACACTCGAACGTAAGTCCCCTTTAATACAAAAAGAACTAAATTGAAATCGGTTCATCCGTTCGGGAGCTATGACACAGACAGACAGATACACACACACACACATACACAAAGACACGTCAAACTTATAACACCCCTCTTTTTGCGTCGGGGGTTAAAAATGGAGTCCACACTTCGAATATAGAAGCATAACCTATTATATCACTATCGCGTCTCTGTGGGCAGGCTCTCTCTTTCTAACTTTGGTAAACTCTAGCAAGAGAGAGTCTGACTAAAAAGAGAGATCGGCCCACAGAGACGTAGGTATTTGCCTCAAGCTGTTGTTCTAAGTGTGGGCTCCATTTTTACTTACAACTTCATGACTATGACGCGTCTATTTCATTGGTAAGCTTTTCGCCGTAAAAGCTTTTAGCGTAAGTGGTTAGGGAGGTCGCCGGTTAGGGTGCGGCTAAAATATTAGACAACACACACCCTTTAACATATCATTCTTTATTATAATAGTAGCAGCGCCCCGGCGTTTCATCCGCGTAAATATAATATAGCCTATCTTATTTTTAGCGTTTCGACTCATATTTGTGAGGACCAGAACTCGGCCACCGATATAGCACTATCAGTGGCCTTGTAAAGGTCCTCGCGTTAGCAGGTGTAGGGACACGCACGGCAAGTAATTGGCCGTTGAGTCGTGGTCTAGTCTATCTGACACTGAAAGAATTTTTCAATTCCCTATTCGAATATAACATTATTTACCTCGCACGGGAATCGAACCCAGGCATGGTAACCACTCTGCCATCTGCGTCGTCAAATCAACATCAATATTATATTAGCTAGACATTTTTTTTTTATGTTTCCATAGTGTTAATTGTCCTTGCACGGGAATCGAACCCGCTATTGTAGGCCCGGCATTGTGACTACTTTTCTTGGGTCTTTAAATAATTCTAGCGGCGTCTCGCGGTTTCACCCGCGTGGTTCCCGTTCCCGTGGGAATACGGGGATAAAATATAGCGTATGTTACTCAGGGTATATATCTTTCTAATGGTGAAAGAATTATTAAAATCGGTCCAGTACTTTTTGAGTTTATTCGTTACAAACAAAAATACAAATCTTTCCTCTTTATAATATTACTGTAGATTATAGATTACCTAGACTAGACTAGATGTTATTTATTTTAGTACCTATGTATTATAATTTGTAAAAAATACCTAATTTTCAGTGTACCTATGTTATTTAAATACGCTATTATATATAAGAGACTGAAAAATTAAATTAAAATGATTTGTAACTTTTTTTTTGTTTTTTTTATTCCTTGCAATATTCTCAATCCTATAGAAATTTTGGGATAAAAAGTATCCTATATGAAAAACTATCTGTATGTCGAATTACAACTAAATCAGTTCAGTCGTTTTGCATAACATAACATAACATAATCATTCACTACATCACCTCATTACAGTAACTGACCCCTAACTAACTCCGTAACTTGTATCTAGGGTATCAGAAACTACGCACACACTTATTGACACACACACACAGATCGAGATAAACTAATAAATATAATATACTTGACATAGTTTTTCAGAATCTATAGGTTCAATACATCTGTCCAAGTGTTTATTTTTCAAAATTAAAATTTTCTGTTTCATTAATCAGACTTATTAGGGAAAAAAGTAGTATATTAGAAAAAAATAAAAGGAACCTTTTCAAAAACAAGCTTTTTTTAGCTTTTATTGCATTGTCATGGGACTTACATAAGTATGCCAAACAGCTCAATCGGATAACCAGAAGTGGTCGAAAAATGGCTTGCGAGATTTGATTACAGACAACGGGACAGGTGACACTAAATAAAAGCTAAAAATAAAACAATTTTAATAAGAAAAAAGCATTTAATAAAAATACCTATAAATGTATAATAAAAAATAATTAATTAATCTTCATTTTATAATTATTATCAAAGGTGGGATATTCTTATTTTAACTTATAACTAACAATATGCCGTGACTTCGGTCGTTTTAACCGACATCAAAAAAGAAGATACTATTGTACTTACTATTAATTACAAATATCTTCTATCTTAAACTAGCGTCCGGTCCCGGCTTCGCATGGATAGCAAATCTTAAATAATTAAGAGTTCGAAAAAGAAATAATTTTAACTAACAAGTTGTGGCCCGCGGTTTTACCCGCATAGTTCCCGATTCCGTGGAAATTTCGAGATAAAAAGTATCCTATGTGTTATTCCTAGTTATAAGGAACATCTGTACCAAATTTCATGAAAATCGGATCATTAGTTTTTGCGTGAAAGAGTAACAAACATACCAAGTTTTCTGTGCCGGTGCCCGTCGCTGTAATCGCATCTTTTGGTTGTCAGTTTATTGAAAATGTATCCAAATGACATTAGAATCAAAATTACAATAGGAGCTTCCAATTTTGGCCGCCGACACAGAAAACTTGGTGACTCTATACATCCATCGTCACTAAATATCATACTGACATTTCGTCAATTTTGGTTAAACTAAAAACCGACCTTATATGGGACAAAGCCTTGCTTAATATTACAAAATTCATTTTGTATCTATTTACTTAAATTAACAAAAAAATAACTATTCTTAAACACATAAAAAATGCAAAAAGTCACGCAAAGTCGCGTGGCGGAGCTAGTTGTACAATTAATGTAGAATCTTATTTTTAACCTTATTTGGTTGTAGGTAAAGTTCATAGTGGTTCCTCGGTGAAGTATGGATGTTCTAGGCAGTCGAGAGCAGTAAGTCGTTTGGCAGGATTGAAAACTAGCATACCCTGAAAAGAAAATAAGTATCTTTTCAACACTAGCTCATAAAGGGGCTCTTATTTGTGCAAAAACAGTTGAATAATGACACGTTATATTCACAAGTGAGTTATAGATTGTTTTTTTTAAATTGCTTTCATTTTAAAAAAGTTTCGATACCAAAAAAAATGTGTCCATACATTTTAAAAACAAACTTCAACTATGTTGCCTTACTTTTGGTAGGTCTATAGTCGATTCCATTCATTCATTCATTCATTCATTCGATTTTTTTGTATAAATATATTCTTTTAGTCTATGGCCGATCACTATTGGTGTGTTGGATGCGCGCGAATAGAAAAACTGTTTATTTATTAGCGAAAAATGATATTTTATTATTATTTTCTTTGCAAGTGTGTTGAAAAACGTTGTATGGTAAACGCGAGTATTGATGATTACTATCCTCGGCTATCTTCAATAGCGCCTCGGAAGTAATTAATATATATAATAACCATATTTTTTTAGGTTTCCGTATTCAAAGGTCTGTATGTATGTATGTATGTGTCTCACCAAGCTGTATCCCATGAACCATGATAGCTAAAATTAAGTAAGTATTTCAAAACAGAATAAAAAGATGGACACCCATACACCAAACCGTTTCTTAAACGGCAAAAACATTATATAGTACGGAACCCTTCGAGCACTAGTATGACTTGAAATATCATTGAAAATACACACATCAAAAGTGTCTAGGGATCAAGCATTTTTATGCGGATTTCTTGAGATTGAGATGTGGCTTTGTAATAAATTTATGATTTTATAAATTTATATGGATCCTTTTTGGTGCATTTCATAATTTGAATCAGGAACTGTGAATCAAATTCGAGTAAAAGATGAAAATCAGCTGTCAATATTTTCCCTATAAACACATACAACGCATTGAAGACATTATTAGTGCTACTGTTTCCCTACTACTGATTAAAACCAACGTTATTATGGAGCGGCGACGTCATTTAAGCAGGGAAGAAATGCTCAGAGCCGTGGGAATGATAGAAGCTGGTTCCCGGCAACGTACTGTGGCTTTAGCTCTGAATACAAGTCAGAGTGTTATCAGTCGACTTTGGACACGTTACCGAAGCACTGGTACCGTGGCTGAGCGCCATGGAGGACGGTATCGCTGCACCACACGGAGACAAGACCGATACATTCAAATCTTAACTCGAAGAGCTCCAACAATAACCGCCATGATGTTAGCCGTGCGGCTTCATCACTCTTCAGGGAACTTAATTAGCGACCAAACAGTCAGAAACCGCTTGCATGAAGTGAACCTTCATTCCCGAAGACCGCTACGGGTACCACCTATAGCAATGCACAATCGTAGGATTCGATATCAATGGGCTCTTGAACACAGAAATTGGGCAGAAGAACAATGGCGTTTCGTGTGCTTTTCTGATGAGTCTCGTTTTGGTATGAGACCGGATACAAGACGTATACGACACTGGAGAACCCCTGGACGCCAACAGCGATTAAAATCCTGCCAGGAAGTCCATCCTTATAGTGGTGGAACCATCATGGTATGGGCGGGTATTTGGATCGGCGGAAGAACTGAGTTGATTTGGATCAGAGGCAACCTCAACGCTCAAATTTATGCTGAGACGATTGTATCAGACGTCATCGTTCCTCTACAAGTGCAAATCGGTCCCTTATTTCAGTTAATGCATGATAATGCACGACCGCACACCGCAAGAGTTGTAAGACAGACTCTCGCCGCAGCTAACATCAATGTCCTGCCCTGGCCTGCTCAGTCGCCAGACTTGAACCCGATTGAGCATGCATGGGATATGCTACAGAGAAGAGCTCTGCCGAATATGGAGGGTATCCAGTCGCAAGAAGACCTTTTTTTGTTGTTGCAACGAACATGGGCGGCCATTCCACAGCGTGATTTGGATGAACTCATTTTGAGTATGCCAAACCGATGTTCTTGTGTTGTTAGTGTTCGCGGTAGAAACACGGATTATTAATTGTTTAAGTTACCCAATAAAATTTTAAAGAAAACTGTTATTTCAGTCTTTTTTTCGAACTTTAATGTTAGTGGTTCAAATGTCAAAAATCCCTTTATTAGGAAAATGGCAAATTTCTTTATTAATGCAAAGGTGACTTGGTTTATCGTTACTGTGACAAACGAAAACACTTTATTTGATGAATCTTTAAAGAAAATTTTAATTAATATCAATCAGGAGAAAAGTTATTGCAAAAATATATGTTGATCCCTAGACACTTTTGATGTGTGTATATTCAAAATACCGGAAAATTGCATAATCAGGTATTCTATACAATACCTATTGACAATGTATTTTACCCATTGCCTAGATATGGTATGATTTGGTCTTTTGAAAGTCGAAGTATTACAAGCTCATTAGCGCTGCCGCGGTACGCTCGCTTTGCTCGCTCGCCCTATCAATCTTTAAAGCTGCGTATACGCTAGGCGAGCCGATCACAATTCGTCTAGTGTGGACCGACTTACAAGCCTCAAACGAGAGCGCTGGGAGCATTTTTTTAGTGCTCGGCTGCGTTTGGCTTGTTGTAGGTTTTTTGACGAACACAAAGGGATTTGCTTCGCGTTCGAGGACAGTGATCGTTGTAGGTTCGTACTGTACATCCACACTAATTGACGCCGAAGTTCGACGTCGAACGACGAAGCCGAGAACGGCTTCACTCGTGCTCGGTTCGTCTAGCGTAGACGCAGCTTAATTTAGATGTAAGTATGACTCACCTTGATCAGATCCAGCGCATGCGGGTGTGCATGAGGCAGGAGCGAGGCGAGGTCCCGCGGCTGGTACTCCGGGAAGCTGTCCAGCAGGATGGACACGTTCTCCGGCCACTCGTGACGGGGTGGACGGCCTATTAGCCTGGAGAGAGGAATATAGGTTCATTACTCATGAATATTCAGCTCTACACTACTAGTAAAGTAAAATTCTGGTGGTAGTTATGTCTTAGCTGTGTCCCGCGGTTTGACTCGCGTAGTTCCCGTTCCCGATCCCGTGGGAATTTCGGGATGAAAAGTATACTATGTCCTATTGTCAGACCTACTGAATATGCATATCAAAAGGTAAAAATCAGTAAAGCCGTTTCGGAGGAGTAAGGTTTTCTTTGTGACAAGGGAATTTTATACATATAAGTATAAAATTTATATCCTCACCTAAATATCCTCAACAGTTGGTCAGTGTCCGAGGCGCCGGGCAGTAACGGAGTCCGCGTGTGTAGCTGCGCCAGCACGAGGCCGCACGACCACACGTCCACGGCCGAGTTGTACGGAGCGCCCACCAGCACCTCGGGGGGACGGTACCAGAGGGTTACTACCTGTGGACGAAATAAAAATGGATGAATGAACCACCTGTGTAAAAAAAGTCGTTTGATAAAAAAAAGAAAGAAACATTTATTCCAAACTCACCACACTCTGCCCCTTTTCTATGTTACACATATTCAATGGCACTTATATGGACTCGACACAACATGTTTTCTTCTTCCACTCATTTCAAAACAAAAGGGCAAGGAGGGGAACAAAACAGATAAAGTCATAATTTCCAAATCAGATTCTGCTCGGCGAATGTAATTTTTCAACAGGTGTAAGTTTAGAAGGAATTGCTCGTGGCCCAATAAAAACCACAGATGGTGGCTTTTAATTTCATGAGCGGTTCAAAGCCATCGGCTTAACGTGCAGAAGGGACAGCACACGACACGTTTTAACAGGCGAGATAAACTTTGATCAACATTCATTCACTACATCATCTCATTACAGTAACTGACCCCTAAGTCCGTAACTTGTATCTAGGGTATCAGAAACTACGCACACACACAGACCGAGATAAACATTTGCCTTTTTCGTTGCAATTTTAGTTTGGTTTAGCATTAAACCAGGTTTTAAAACCTGTTAATCTGAATGATTTGGAACGATACCATAGATTATATGGTTAATTGAATGAACAAAACCATAGACTAATTTAAGTTTTTTGTTTTCTATAGTTCTGGAACGCTTATTTCTAAAACCAAATCTCACTTTAAAACCTGTTTTCTTAAATTAGCATTAAGAAACTTAACGTAAGACGGTTGTGGTTCACACAACTCACCCGCAACCTTAAGGATGGCAGTCCGGCATGGTGACCACTCTGCCATTTAGGTCATCAACCTAGGTTAACTTTAGGTCTACAACCAGCATAACAGAGGACATGATAAATAACTTTGACGACCTCGATGGCAGAGTGGTCACCATGCCGGACTGCCATCCGTAAGGTTGCGGGTTCGATTCCCGTGCGAGGTGAATATTTGTGTGAACCACAAATGTTTGTCTCGGTCTGGGTGTGTGTGTGAATGAGCGTATGCGTAGTTTCTGATACCCTAGATACAAGTTACAAAAGGGGTCAGTTACTGTAATGAGATGATGTAGTGAATGATTATGTTATGTTAATAAAAAAAAAAACTCACCACACTAGTAAGCTTCATATCCGTATCGTAAGTCTTGGCGAGTCCGAAGTCCGCGAGCTTCACGCGCCCCGCGCTCGTCACGAGCAGGTTGTGGGGCTTCAAGTCGCGGTGGACGATACGGTGGGAATGGAGGAAGTCCGTGCCCGACAGGATGTCGTACGACATTGACTGGAATAGAGAATATTATATCATGGTAATTATTAACAAAAACAATTACAACCCTCGAGAAAAAATATTATGCAATCGTGTCTGAAATTATATCTACTTTACTAGCTGTGCTCCGCGGGTTCACCCGCGTAGTACCCGATCCCGTGGGAATTTCGGGATAAAACGTAGCCTGCCTATGTCCTTTCCCGGACCATAAGCTACCCCTGTACCAAACTTAAAGTCAATCGGTTCAGTAGTTAACTGTGAAAAGGTAACAGACACACAGACAGAGTTACTTTCGCATTTATAATATTAGTAAATTAGTTTAAGACACGATTGTCTGGAAAACGGTATTACAGAATTAAGTAAAATGTTTTCGGCTGTAAAACATATTTCGGTGTGTCTTCAATTTTTTTTCAACACACTTACTCATAAAGGGGCTCTTAATTGTGCAAAAACAGTTGAATAATGACACGTTTTATTCACAAGTGAGTTACTGATTTTTTTAAGTTGCTTTGTTTTTAAAAAAGTTACGATACCAAAAAAATTGTGTTCATACATTAAAAATACAAACTTAGACTTCGTTGCCTTACTTTTGGAAGGTCTATGGTCGATTCCATTCATTCATTCATTCGATTTTTTTCAATAAGTATATTCTTTTAGTCTATGGCCAATCACCATTGTTGTGTTGGATGCGCGCGAATAGAAAAATTATATTTTAAATTTAACTATTAAAACACAACTCACCCTAATCCGATTCTCAGAGAGGGGTCCAGGAGCCCTCTTCAGGTAGGAGTCGAGGTCCTGTTCCACGTGCTCGAAGACCAGGAACAGGATTAGCTGCTGTTCGCGCTCCATCGAGTTACCGCCGTGACACACGTCTAGGAGGCTGCGGAGGGGAGAAAGATAGATAATAATTCATACATACATACATATAAATACAATTGGAGTGTCTGTTTCAATATTAAAATAACCACTTTTTACTACATACATATGAATAACTTGTTATGTTATGTACTTTGATAAACACCAAAACATTTTTTTAGATTTGATTGTTTGTTTGTAACAAATAGGCTCCAATTTACCACCAGATTTAAGTTTATTTAATAACTTACCTGCTATCGGATCCTTGAAGGCATTAAAACAGTAAATTATCAATTAAAGAATACACAAACACGCAATTAATATTGTTGAGTAGGATTAGTATGGTCACTTATTTAAAATAGAGATCTTTCGTACATAGTTTGATAATAAAAAAAGCCACAACCAATAGGAACATAACTAACACTGGTTAAACTGAGAGGCAAAGTTAACAATAAGAACCTCACCGAACAATATTAGGATGTCTATACGCCTCAAGCTGTCTCAGTAGCGCTATCTCCCTAAGTGTTGACAGTGGTATTCCGTCCTCGGTGAGCGCTACTTTAACTTTCTTCATGGCGACTATCTGACCGCCGTTGTGTAAGTCTCTCGCTTTGTATACTGTGCCGTATGCTCCTGGAAATATAGAAAAAACAAAATATATTTTTTTTTTCAAACTGTTTTTTTTAATAATTACTTTTCTCAATTTTTTTTTTTTTGACTTAGGGCCTATTTCACCATCTTCATGTAACATTCCGAGTACCTACTCACATGTTCTGTCTTTGTCACTAGATATAAAGTAAGAAAGACACAAACCTAACTTTACTTGGTGATTAACGTTACTTGAAGATCATGAAATAGGCCCTCTCCAACAACCACACAGCCAATGTCGTTGGGTAGCTCCATTTTTTAATTATTGTTAAATGTTCTTTTAGACTTAAATGATTGATGAAATAATTATGATATTTTTTGTGAATATTTTAGTATCTAAGCTAAACTATGCATTGAAAATTTTGAAGACATCATTTTATTTGCCAGTGTGGTAATTGCAGATAATCCTCCTTACTGTATCAAGAATAAGATTATTTATTGCTCAAAAAACCGGTACATGTAGGTCTTCTTAAAATTACTTTCAATATATCAATTGGACAACAGTTTTTACCCGTCACAGGCATGCAATCATATTAAAAGTTTACAATAAAAAATAATGAGATTGTTAATCACAAAAGTTAACCTAAAAACTTCAAGGAATATAATAACATTAGTTTTTTAACTTAACATTTATGTGAGTAGGAACTTACAATTTGAAATCTAAAGAAGAATAACCATTAACCATTCACCTGTCATAATATTCACTAATATTATAAAAACAATTTTTCAATAGCCAGGCTTTTTAATTTATTTGTATAATGCAAGATCCCACTGCAGAATAAAGACCTCTCTCTTTCAGGAACATAATTTTACAGTTTCTTAGGAGTTGTCAAGAGCTTACAGAAATCTACATTGTATAAAACAACGTCGCTCCCGCTATATTTATACGCTTATATCTTATAAACTACAAAACGGACTTTGTTGCCGTTTTTAGCAATAGATAGAGTAATATAAGAGGACTATACAATAATAAAACCACCAGGTAAATCTGGTAAAAATAAAATAAATCTTTTAAAAACAACAAAAAAATTCGCCTCATGTCAACATTTGAATTTTGCGCGAAAACAATGCCGGCACATGTCATTATAAAAGGTTATATTGATTACATTATTTCAACATTATTACCTGTTCCGATCACGTTTAACTCTTCATACTTCTTCGCGTTTTGAAATAAAGCACTAACATCGTTTATTGAAGCCATTATAGGGGCTGTTTGAGAAGAACTAGCACCAGACATGTTGAAGAAAAAACTCGTAAAAAATACCACAAAACTCCACAAATATCACAGTTTTAAACGCAATAAATCAATTAAATCACAATTTAAACTACAGTTTACATATTAAAGTGTCTATTTAATATGAAATTCACAAGAAAACTATTAAAAAACTTCAATAAAAGTTGGATTTTCAAGTTGTTTGATTGAAAGTGCATTGAACTTTAAAAACACCTGCTTTGTAATACGACTAAATAAAAATGTATACAAATCTTTTTAACTAACCTAATTTTAGAAAGCAGTTTTATTTAACCGGTTAATAGCATATGTTATTTTAGAAATAGCGCCATCTAGCGAAAAGTAGATGAGGTATAATGTAAGTTTCAAAGTTAAAAAGCTTTCGTATAATTTTGGTAGATGTCACTATATAATTATGTCGTTGTTCTCTTAATATTTTTCCATGAATTCTTGAGAACGCCTAAACCAATTTGGATAATTATTTTTTGTTGTTTTCTTAATTGTCTGGAAAAGGTTTTTGTGAAAGAAAATTTTGGAAAAATCAAGGGTAAAATGATGGCGTTGGAAAACGGGGCGTGCCGCTATTTAATTCGAGTTTGAGAATTCTAAAATAAATAAATAATTCATTAGAACCTTGCACTTGTGCATAATCCTTAGTAAATACTAAATAATTTGTAAGAGTAAGGCAAGTTTTATTATAAAAATATGTATGTAATAACAAAAATAATATTAAACGTAATATAAAAAAGTTAAATAAAAAGTGATAACCACGGGCTCGTCCGGGATTTGAACCCGGGACCTCTCGCACCCGAAGCGAGAATCATACCCCTAGACCAACGAGCCACGTTAGTTAGTTGCGAAATTATTTAACAATTACTCAATCAAAGAAAATGGAGCAAATATTATAAAAAAATGCGAAAAAGGTATTTTCAAAATGTCCCAAAAACTTTTTTTTTTTTTTTTTTATCACTTCTAGTTATTTGTGCCATATATTAAATAAATAAAAATACTAAATAAATTAATACTAAAAAAATAACAAATTTGAAATATACTTTTCACGAAATTTCCAATAAAAAATCCAACGATACACGCTACCTATTCAAAACAACATATTTAAATTAAAAAATTAAGCACCAAAACTTCGAAAACACCTCGAGGCGTTTAGAAAGTAGACGCGAAAGGAGAAAAAAAAAATACCGCTACACCCTATATCTCTCTCACTCACACGCACACAAACTGAATCTTCCATCTCACTCAGACATATGAAATCTACTATCTTTGACGTTACGATGTCAGTCGGGTACCAAAATGTTCTGCGCGCGCATGTCACCTTAATGGCGGCAACTCGTAACATAATTTAAAAAGAAAGTGCTTTAATTACCAAATAGTTTTATTAAAGTGAGTTTTAAATTAAATAAAAACGTTAAAAAATAATATTTGGTTGAAATTAAAGTGGATTTGGACAAAGTGTGTGTGTTCTTAGAATGTGAAAGTTTACGTATGAAAAATTGTGTTGCATAGATTTTCTTGTTTTTTTTTTATTTGGACTGTACATTGGCTGGTTATTTTGTAAGTATTATTTTATTTAATTATAAATTAAGCTGTAGAGATTTATTTATTATGTAACTTGAATTAATTTAAATAAAAATGATGAGTATTAATATGTAAAAAATTTTTTTATCTATTTTGAGCATTGTTTTACTAATAGAAAGCCACATTATTTGTGAGACTCATAGCCTATATTTTAGGGTTAGTCCCATTTTACTCCATTCCTTTGAAATCGAAAATGAAAAAATGCATACATGCAGTCCCAGTTTGCTCCAGAGAATAATATTAAAAATAATATATTATTTTTCATATCCCACTTTACTCCAATCGATACTTGAATAATTTTATTGATTTTTATTTTGATGTCCCAAGATACTCCAAAAAGAGAAGTACAGTCGGATAGAAAAGTTAACAAAACATTTTATGCGGTTTATTCCAAATTCCAGGAAGATGCCGAAATGGTAAATTTAAGTGCGATTAGTTCCCATTTCGGCACCCAGATATAATTTAATAAGAATTTCTTACTTCTAAAGTACAGTCCCGCCCATGAAACATATTACCTGTTTAGAGTGCTTGGTTTTCGTAAGAATTTGCGCGAATATGCTCTCCTGGTACTTCTAATAATAAATTCTCCAATATTTACTTTTAGGAATCAATTTAATAAAGTTTATTGTAAAGACCTCTTCTACATTTCTGTTCTCCTGGTAATTAAAATTGGTTATTATAAAATTTCTTGTACATAATGTTTATTTGAACAGAGCAATTTCGTTTCTTTTTTGTTAGGCTGTACCACCCTCACCAGCAGTCGGACTATTTGTTGGTAAAACTCCTAATAACCCATGTTTGCCTGGTACTTTTGTCCACATAGTACTGTTTTATGAACAATGATTCTACCGCAAGGTGTTATTTAACTTGAACATAGCATGTTATTGAGTTACAGTGTCACTCAAAAGGAAAGAAATGACATCTTGAATAGTCATCTTGATTTTAAAATAAACACAGAAAATATATCCTCTGATTTAACATTTCTATATTAGATAAATATGTGTTTACATTTAATAATAACACGGCCTATGGGAAATCTATAACTTTGTATTATTTTTCTTTTTGATTTTTGCGTCTGACTGTATCTCATCCATAAGTGACATTACGCGTGGAGTAAAGTGAAACTGAATGTATGGCAGTTCCAAATATTGATAAACAAAAGTGTTTGACAGTTTGGAGTAAAATGAAACTTATTTTGAAATTTTTAAAAAAGAATATTTTTGTTTGGAGTAACTTGGGACTTTTTGGTGGAGTAAAATGGGACTAACCCATATTTTATCCCCGTATTTATAAAAACGGGAACTACGCGGGTGAAACCGCGGAATGCTGCTAGTTTCATATATTTATTTATGTACCTATTATTTTGGTTTTTTAAATAATAATAGAGTATTTTTCTATTGTTTTTTTCGTCTATGATCTACCTTATTATCTATTTTTCTTTTGAATAAACAACATACTTTTCCACTGTAAATTACTCGGATAATGAAACACAAAATCAATTCTTTTAAAGTCTTGTACTCTTAATGGAAAAATATCTGAATAAATTTTGATGAAATTCCGATTTGCAATTATCTGATGGACAAAGAAGTTCTTATACTTACGTATATTGTCGAATTTATAGGGGTTCCTTAGGGTCGCGAGAGCGGAAGTGTAGTACATTGCTTATATTTAGGGTATAACTTTATACGTTAACAGCCTTACTAATAAAAAATACCCACTGTGTATATTCTTGATATAACGAGTGTGAAGCATATTAATAATTCGTTATATCAAGAATATACACAGTGGGTATTTTTTATTAGTAAGGCTGTAAAGGGTTAGCACGTGGTGTCAGGACAATCTTAAAATTGGCTAATACCTACCTATATTTGGTAATTATAATATTACTAGCGCGCCCCACGGTTTCACCCGCGTAGTTCCCGTTCCCGTCTGAATATGGGGATAAAATTATGCTAAAAACCTTCCCACTGAATCACTCTATCTATTATAACAAACCGCATCAAAATCTGTTGTGTAGTTTTAAAGATCTAAGCATATGTACATAGGGACATAGGGACAGAGAAAGCGACTTTGTTTTATACTATGTACGTGGTGTCAGGACAAACGTAAACCTCAGTCCTGTCCTGGAATATTGGGATGAAAAGTAATATATTTGTTATATTTCTGGTTAGGTATAAGAAATAAAATAGCATAAATAAGTTATTTTTAGACAGTATTTTAAACAGATATACATTTTTATCGCCTTGATAGAAAAGACATCAACGCGCGCAACTAAATTCAATCCACTACATTTTTCATATTTATCGATAGAATAAAATCACTAGTTTTGCTCTACGTTATTTCTATTTCCATTGGTCTTAGTGTGATATTTTTTAGCCTGCGTTTCTTAATAAAAGGACTATCAAACACTAAAAAAAAATTTTCAAATCAGACCAGTACTTCTTGAGATTAATCGCGTTTAATCAAACAAAGCCTTCAGTTTTATAATATTAGTTTAGACTTAAAACATATACAAGTCCATTGTCAATATCAGATCATATATGTCGACACCGAGGGGCTCGATCCTACACTGAAATTAGGGTGATCAGGCCTTAGTCAACCACTGGCCGAGTGCGGGTTGGTCGACTTCACACACAAACTTGAAATTTCTTCCCAGGTGTGTGCAGGTTTCCTCACGATGTTTTCTTTCACCGTAGGACACGGTGAAGTCCATTGTAGCCCACATAAATGTGTGACGTATCAGAATGATTCAAAATTTAGATAAGTAGATATTATACTGTATTTTATTTTGCTTGTTTACTGCATGCATTTTGTCACTAGAGACCTAAAAAATATAAATAAACATACACTTAAGAATATATATTTTTTATGTATAAATTCTCATACAAGTGAACTGTTTTGTAAGTTCTTTTGAGAATAAAGTTTCTTTAAACCGATATAGCCAATGACGTCACAAACACGCATACCGACCACAGTAGTGCCACAGCCTAATTAAAAACCAACCAATCATAAACTAACAATTATACAATTATCGCGATTTATTGACTCGAAACTCAACGACGCAAGGCCTCGAACCCGTACTTGTTAGAACAGTTATCTTCACGTTTCAATAGTCTTGTTCACCTACATGTGTAGATATGTGGAGATACTGTTATGGAACTAGTGGTGGGAGCTGGTTTTGGTTGGGTTTGTGGTTGTTTTGTTAAGTTTTATTGGTGATAGATTGATCTATATAAAAATGAAACCCGTTTTCCTTGGTCACGGCATCACGCGTGAATGACTGGACCGATTTCACTAATTCTTTTTTGTTGTTTTTGTTATTATTAGGAAAAGGTTCTTATGTAAGAAAAACTGGAATATCAACGAGAAAATTGGACCCGTGCGAAGCCGGGGCGGGCCGCTAGTAATTAAATAAGTATATAATACAACGGGATGTTGGTACGTACTTATTTAAGTCGAATCCCTCGACTAGTATCAGCCTCGTCCGGTGGCCATAATTAGGAGGATGAGTGCGATACGCCTGCGCCGATGGCGTCTCAAAAAAAAGATTGATAATTTAATTGGGTTTATGCAAGGCATAAAGCATTGTCTATTTATTGTTTTACTGACCCGGCGAACTTCATACTGCCATTTATCTATATAAATGAAATAATAGTCGTGCATTTTTATATTTTATCATCTTTTGAACCATCCATGCTAGGCTAGCATGACTTCGAAAACGTGATAGATATAGCAATTTATCAACATCCAACTGTCAAAATATGATGGAAAAATCCGCCGTATTATTTACACGTATGAAAAAGGGATACACGCGTAAAATCAAAGAACTACAGTACCCACAGAATTTTTGAATACTCTATGGTAAGCATAGATTATTCCCAATTCTGTGACAGTACCGTATCAAGCTATCCTAACGTTCCATATAACTTCATTACAAATACATCATTCACCACACTAACTATAAGCACAGCATAAATAATGAGTACTATAGCGTATAACCACACGCTAACCCAAGGGCGTACGCCAGTTACCCGGTTTGGAGACCGGTCCGAGGGCCCAACAGGTCAGTCGGACACCGGGCCGATAACACGAGAACCAGTCCACGGAATTTTATGGGATTTCTCTACGAAAATATAGTGGGAAAAAAAGGAATTTATACGAAAAGTTATTAAAAATAAAAAGTGTTTAATGTCAGAGGATACGTAACAAAAACAAAGAAGAAAACGTGTGGCACTCGGGGACTGCCGCGGTAAAGCTATTGCATAGCAATTTTATCAACTAATTGTTTTTTTTATTTTTGTATTGCAATCCTAACCTTAGAAATTTTGATGTCGTACTTGGGACTTCATACAATAAAAACTTTGTCTACATTACTATAAAAACTTTTTGGAAAATTTACAAAAAAAAGTTTTCGATAAAAAAATCATAAAATCGTGAGGTTTTTTTTCGTTACGGAATTTCTGGATTCGGTCCCCGCGCTCAAGGCCCTCGATAGAAGCTATGCAATAGCTTAAAAATAGATATTGAAGTACAAACACTGCGATAAAGGGAGATGAAAGTAAAACGTAAAGAAAAAAAATTTGATAAAACAGGAACGCATATCACACAAAAATTATCAAAATTCTTGCCTAAATACAACATAAACCAAATATTTCGTTTATTGTTATTGTGTGAAATACATGTTTTATAACTAGCTATTGTTCTTTGCTTTACTCATTTTGGACTGTGAATTAGGTTTGTATAACGTAGTTAAATTGACCTACTTACTCGTTACAAAATTAGTATACTTTTACAGCCTTACTAATAACAAATACCCACTGTGTATATTCTTGATATAACGAGGGTGAAGCATATTAATAATTTGTTATATCAAGAACTAGTAGCTCCCCGCGGTTTCACCCGCGTAGTTCCCGTTCCCGTGGGATTACGGGGATAAAATATAGCCTATGTCACGCACTGATAAATTAGCTTTCCATTAGTGAAAGAATTTTTGAAATCGGTCCAGTAGTTTCGGAGCCTATTCATTACAAACAAACAAACAAATCTTTCCTCTTTATAATATTAGTATAGATATACACAGTGGGTATTTTTTATTGGTAAGGCTGTAAGTTTAAAAACTATAAGAATACCATTTTAGTTATCATGGTTATTAGCACTCAAATTATTATGATTAACGGGATATTTACCATGTATATTATTTATTTATTTGTTCATCCGTGATCTTGGCGCTTGCAACAGCGTCGAAATATCGGAAACTCAAAATAAATATACAAATATCCCGTTAACTATAATAATTTGAATTGGTACCTATACTTAGTTTAAAAGGCCTAGTGATTTCCATGGCTTAGAAATTCCCACGGGATCGGGAACTATGTGGGTGAAACCGCTGGGCACAGCTGGTTAGAAATAAAGCCTCCTGCCATACAGTAGGTATTATGTATTAAACCTAATTTATGTAAAAATGTGAAACGCTATTATTTCACAACATTTGAACATTTCCATCATACCCATATGACAGGCATGCGGGCAGATGATAGTGTTTAATATCGAATGATATTATTGTATGAAAGTTTTACTTATGTAGATATTTTGAGGTTTAAAGTACTTTCATTCCGGCGTACACTTGTTTTGGTATTTTTTTATCATTATAGACACATAATATATAGATAGATAGATAATTACTTTATTGTACAACTTATACACCACATTATATATAGTTAAAATTATTGAAAAATAGCAAATTCCTGTTGTAAAGATAGTCTATTTAATATTTTTGTTTTAATATAATAATCTATATAAATAAAAATGAAACCCGTTTCCCATTGTCACGCCATAACTTGAGAACGGTTAGACCGATTTGGCTAATTCTTTTTTTTCTGAGTTTGTTAGTGTCAGGAGAAGGATTTTATGTAAAAAAACTGGAAAAGCAAACGGGAAACTTGGACCCGTGCGAAGCCGGGGCGGGCCGCTAGTGTTTTAATAAAATAAACTAAATATTGTTGCAAAAAGAAATTTTCATATTGACGGTAGATTTAACTTTGTATTTACTTGTATTAGAACAACTTACAGCAGTCGCTTCACGTAAAATACTGATTCCGCCAAATCTGGTTAAACTGAAAACCGACCCCAAATAGACATGAGATAAAAGAGAGAACAACTTACGCCTTACTAAGCTTCTGTGATCACCTGATCACAGATTTTGTAAGAATATAAAATATCAGAAATATAAAACAAAATTAAAACCGTTAGAAAAACAGTTACTATAGTTTTATTGTTTATTGATTAATTTGAATTTATAATTCGAATAATGGGATGAAAGTTTATTCGAGATAAAAATCGCTAATATAAAACAAAGTTATGAACTTATGATACTTAAAATGTCGCCAGAATAACGCCACATTATCTATACCATTAATCATAAAGAATCTCTACGTAATACCTTACATCTTTACTTCCTACTATCCTACTAATATTATAAAGCCGAATATTTGTGAGTGTGGATGTTTGTTCCTCTTTCACGCAAAAACTACTGAATGGATTTTAATGAAATTTGGTACAGATGTTCCTCAAACTTAGGAATAACACATATGATACTTTTTATCCCAAAATTCCCCCGGGATAGGGTTCCACGCTATTAAAACCGCGGGGCACAGCTAGTACTTATAAAGTTGAAGAGTTTGTTTGTTTGGTTGGTTAAACATCTCAAGGTCCGATTTGGTAACTTTTAAAAAAATAAGTATTTGAGACCAAAAGTTATATTAACACACACTTTTATATTTTTTCATATTTTTTCTGGATGTGAGAGAATTTCCTTAGGTTAGTAGTGCCAGGAAAAAATATTTTGTAATTGATAAAAAACGAGTAAATTGTAGCCATGCAAAGCCGGGTTGGACGACTAGTTATAAGTCAGACATATATCACACCAATAGATCTATTTTTTAATATAAAATGCTATTCCGAACTTTCTCTTCAATTTATGCAAATATATAACCAATAACAGAAACAGGTATATAAATAACTGTTTTATATAAGTATACATAAAAAACAGTTTGGTTCAATGAACTGCAGTTTCTTTATTATTAATAGATTATGTTTTAAATAAGTAAGTAAATAAATATCGGGACATATCGTCACATAAACTAATTAAAGCTTGTATTTAAATAAATACTAGCATCTCCCCACGATTTCACCCGCGTAGTTCTCTTTCCCGTGGGTATACCGGGATAAAATATAGCCTATGTCATCCAGAGATAGTATGCCTTTCTAACAGTGAAGGATTTTTTCCAATAGGTTCTGTAGTTTTGAAGCCTACTTATCCTAACTAATATTATAAATGCGAAAGTAACTCTGTCTGTCTGTTACCTTTTCACGGCTAAACTACTGAACCGATTGACTTGAAATTTGGTACAGGGGTAGCTTATGGTTCGGGAAAGAACATAGGATACTTTTTATCCCGAAATTCCCAAGGAATCGGGAACTACGCGGGGCACAGCTAGTACTAATATAAAAAAAGCGTTTGTTTGGTAATTTAGTTGAACGCTAATCTCAAGAACAACCGATTTGAAAAAAAATTTCAGTGATGGATTCATCGATAACATCACACAGATCAATACGAGAGGAGATAACGCTTGTTGAGCCGCGGGACGCCTAGTTCAAGATGCAAACACTTTCCTCTATAAATTAATAATAAGTTATTATGGCCGCAGGGCACCTTTGAGGCGGGGTGTTGGGGAGTAGCGACCACGCTGACCTGACGGGCTCCCGGGGGAGGTCACCATTCCTCACCTCCGCTTGCCTTCACTGGCCGGCGGAGTGGGCACTGACGAGAAACAGGTCCCCCACCTCCGTGCTTGCCTTCATTGGCCGGCCGGAGTGGAGCCCGCGGGTGTCATAGTCCCCATAGTTCCCCTATATCCAGTTTGTTCATTGAACAACCCATTCCTATAACCCAGTCGTAGTTTTCCATACATTTGCAATAGTCCCAGCAGAACCGGGGACTGTCCTTGGATGTATTTTATAGTGTTATACAGGGATAGTCGCCGGATTGTGCATCCTTTACACAGGATTAAATATGTCAAAGGGCTTCCGTGTGTTGGCTTTGGCCCCATACTAGCCTTCCAAAAGACCGGGACTCCTTAATAGTCCCGTGAATGGAAAATAAAAAAAAGTTTATATTAAAATTTTAACAAAATATTTCATTACATATTACCAAAACACAAATACCTCATTCACCGACACAGCCATCAAGTAAACACATAGTACGTAGTAACCGATCGTAGCAAGTTATGTAGGTCACCCGGCCTCACCTGTTTGCGTCCGAGCACCGTTATGTGGCGTCATGCGGATCTAAATTTATAATACACACGTTCTTATAGAATAACTAGCTGTGACCCGCGGTTTCACCCGCGTAGTTCCCGATCCCGTGGGAATTTATAAAACATAGCCTATGTATTTCCCCGGACCATAAACTACCCCTGTACCAAATTTCAAGTCAATCGGTTCAGTAGTTTAGCCGTGAAAAGGTAACAGACAAAGTTACTTTCGCATTTATAATATTAAGTAAGAATAAGGATAGTTATTTATTGTGGTGATTAATGAAAAAAAGGAAGAAAATAAGTAGGATATATTTGACGTTTTCTCGGCGACGGAAATCGTCGTTCAGAAACTGCAAGTCGATCAACCTGGGGCCTAAGTCTGCAATTTGACATTATTGATCAGACAATATGTTGAAATTGAGGCACCATAACGAGAGTGTCAGTTTGGTATTCTGCTAACATTTATTCATATGGCTATGGTGTCTCAGTGGTCTTTGTTGCATATAAATTTTTTGACAAATAAACGTCAGAATATTGTTTCCATGACAACCATCTAAGTTTTATGGAGCTATTGAGTCAGCTGAGTAGTTTTCACTAAGAGAATACCAAAATGACAACAAATGCCAAAAAACGGCCATAATGTTGATATTAAAACACATTTGAGTAGCATTATCACAGCTTAATAGTTTAGAGAATCGGGGCCCTGCACTCGGCCTGTATTTGAGTAAGACCTTATCATTATCAGCTTATATATATTATACATATGTCCTCACCGAGGGGCTCGAGTCTACACTCAATTAGTCCTTAGTCAACCACGCTGGCCAAGTGTTGGTCGATTACACGCACAACCTTAGAATTTCTTCCCAGGTGTGTGTAGGTTTCCTCACGATGTTTTCCTTCACTCAGGGTTGGTTCTTTTTGGGGAAACCCTGAATCAGCTGATGATATATACGATACAACCTTATTCTAAATTCTAAATATTCGAAATTCTAAATATTCGAAATAATATTATAAATACGAAAGTAACTCTATCTGTCTGTCTGTTACCTTTTCACGGCTAAACTACTGAACCGATTGACTTGAAATTTGGTACAGAGGTAGCTTATGGTCCGGGAAAGAACATAGGCTACGTTTTATCCCGAAATTCCCACGGAATCGGGAACTACGCGGGTGAAACCGCGGGACACAGCTAGTTCTAAATAAATAAAAGAAACAAACCAAAAAATTACGAAATATCCGCTCCATAATAAACGTATTACAGTGACTCAAGCAGGATGTCTTCGATGTGTCGAAACGGTTGCGTCTGCGCACTCTGCGTCATCTGGGGGCACGGCAGTGCCCCCCGCCAAGTCGAGCGCGAAGCAAACACTGCCGTACCATCCTTTACAGGAACCCTTTCGCCGCATTTTCAGGCCCCTATTTGACAACCTCTGGATAAGCCCAGAACGCTGAAATTTTCGTCATCCAGTAAGCTATACAATCACATACTTAAAATTAAATTTCAAGTCTGTAGGTCATTTAGTTCCCAAGTTAAGCGAAAGCAAAGTTTCGTATTTATGACAGACACTCACTCACTCACTCACTCACTCACTCACTCACTCACTCACTCATGATCATCAAAATAGAACTAGTACTTCCCATAAACCTAGAGAGCTGAAATTTGGTACAGAGTTAGGGTTTAATGGCTACATAAAGGGAAAACTATAAAAACTAGGATAATCGAACGGGAACGGGAATTATACGGGAATGGGAACGGGAATTGTAACTCAAGAACGGCTGAACTGATTTGGCTGAAAATTGGTGGGGAGGTTGCTTAGAACCAGGAAAAGGACATAGGATACTTTTAATCCCGAAATTCCCACGGGATTGGGAACGGGAATTTAAAAATCAAGAACGGCAGAATTGATTTGGCTGAAAATTGGTGGGGAGGAAGCTTAGAACCAGGACAAGAACAAAGAATACTTTAATCCCGAAAATCCCACGGGAATGGGAACGGGAATTTATTACTCAAGAACGGCTGAACTGATTTGGATGAAAATTGGTGGGGAGGTTGCTTAGAACCAGGAAAAGGACATAGGATACTTTTAATCCCGAAATTCCCACGGGATTGGGAACGGGAATTTAAAAATCAAGAACGGCTGAATTGATTTGGCTGAAAATTGGTGGGGAGGTAGCTTAGAACCAGGACAAGAACATAGAATACTTTAATCCCGAAATTCCCACGGGAATGGGAACGGGAATTTATTACTCAAGAACGGCTGAATTGATTTGGCTGAAAATTGGTGGGGAGGTAGCTTAGAACCAGGGCAAGAACATAGAATACTTTAATCACGAAAATCCCACGGGAATGGGAACGGGAATTTATTACTCAAGAACGGCTGAACTGATTTGGATGAAAATTGGTGGGGAGGTTGCTTAGAACCAGGAAAAGGACATAGGATACTTTTAATCCCGAAATTCCCACGGGATTGGGAACGGGAATTTAAAAATCAAGAACGGCTGAATTGATTTGGCTGAAAATTGGTGGGGAGGTAGCTTAGAACCAGGACAAGAACATAGAATACTTTAATCCCGAAATTCCCACGGGAATGGGAACGGGAATTTATTACTCAAGAACGGCTGAATTGATTTGGCTGAAAATTGGTGGGGAGGTAGCTTAGAACCAGGGCAAGAACATAGAATACTTTAATCCCGAAAATCCCACGGGAATGGGAACGGGAATTTATTACTCAAGAACGGCTGAATTGATTTGGCTGAAAATTGGTGGGGAGGTAGCTTAGAACCAGGAAAAGCACATAGAATACTTTTTATCCCGAAATTCCCACGGAAACGCGAACGGGAACTACGCGGGTGAAACCGCGGGGCGCTTAATAATATAATACTACTCCTAAAAAATAAGTGTGTCAAATAAGAAAATCTAATAAAATAAATCAATATAAACAAGTTTTAACAAAAAGAAATGAAATCCCACCAAAAACATTCTGTAAAAAACTAGCCAAGTCTCGATGGAGCTGCTTGTTTAACTCTAAAAAGTAATGAAATCTAGACAGACTCGTGCCAAGTCTAAGGTTCCTTACTGCGATTACTTTATTATTATAGTTAATGTTGTGTGACTTGGCCGTTGAAGGGTACACATGTACACAAGGGTACGAAACTAGGTGCTCCATGACGCTATTGCACCATTTTTAAAAAATCCAGAACCTATCCATTGACGATAGAAAATTAGCTTAATTATAGCCACTTGAAAAATGTTGATTCAATATCCAGTCAATTGTAGGCTTGATAAAGCTGCGTATTTTAAAAATGTTATAACATTACGTGTAAACAAAATTGACATGTACCCACTACTAACGTTTTAAACAATGTTCAACGGCCAAGTCACACAACATTAACTATAATAATAAAGTAATCGCAGTAAGGAACCTTAGACTTGGCACGAGTCTGTCTAGATTTCATTACTTTTTAGAGTTAAACAAGCAGCTCCATCGAGACTTGGCTAGTTTTTTACAGAATGTTTTTGGTGGGATAAACTTGACAATTTCGCAACGTATAACTACGTTTTATGTTACGTAGTTATGTAGTTTATGTGTAGGAAAGTCCGGACCGTAATTTACGAGTAATATTAACCGTTCGTCTGTAGTCTATTTTTACTCAGTAGTTGCTGTGGTCTGTAAAACACTTAGCTAGTAATATTTATTTAACATACATAATATTATCATTTTTCCTCCCCCAATTTGCCCCCAAGGGAAAACCCTTTCTAAAAAAAGCTTTGAAAAAATTTCTGTAATCACGCAACACGTGTGTTTCGTTTCGTCGGAATACAGCGTCAGAATAACATAACATAACATAATCATTCACTACATCATCTCATTATAGTAACTGACCCCTAACTAAGCTCGAAGCTTGTATCTAGGGTATCAGAAACTACGGACACGCTCATTCACATACAGACACACCAAGACCGAGATAAACATTTGTGGTTCACAAAAATATTTACCCCGGGAATCGAACCCGCAACCGTAGGGATGGCAGTCCGGCATGATGACCACTCTGCCATCGTTAGATGTCTGTACTTAAATTTATATATGAAAATTGATATTGGTCCTTTTTAGCACAGACCACAAACATATAAATAGATAAACAGTTACAATGAAACACTGCTCCTTATTTTATGTTGTTAATCAACAATTCAGGCTGTGTCTCGAATATTATTGACACGAATCCGAGTTGCGAAACGCCGCGAATACATATGAGTCACTCAGAATTACTTGCAAAGTACCTAAGATATATAAGATATATTAGTATCTATGTTCAAAATATATTATTAACGCTAAAAATAGATAAATACTTATTTTCTTTTTGTTTAAAGAGGAGAAAATAAGCCATATGTTTTTTCCATTCACGGGACTATTAAGGAGTCCCGTCTTTTGGAAGGCTAGTATGGGGCCAAAGCCAACACACGGCAGCCCTTTGACATATTTAATCTTGTGTAAAGGATGCACAATCCGGCGACTATCCCTGTATAACACTATAAAATGCATCCAAGGACAGTCCCCGGTTCTGCTGGGACTATTGCAAATATATGGAAAACTACGACTGGGTTATGGGAATGGGATGTTTAATGGACTGGATATTGGGGAACTATGGGGACTATGACACCCGCCGATACAATGCTATAAACCCATATGTTTTATTATTAAGATACTGAAAAAAAGAGGGACATGGCTATAGCGGGCCCACACTGTATGAAAAAAAATTGCTCTAGACTCTAGAGGCATTATCCAGGAAATACGTTTGTATGGAAAGCTGCTGCACAAACTACTTACTTAATCATAATCATTCCCTCCATCATCTCATTGCAGTAACTGACCCCTAACTAAGTTCGTTACTTGTATCTAGGGCATCAGAAACTTTGCAAACGCTCATTCACACACACACCCAGACCGAGATAAACATTTGTGGTTCACAAAAATATTTACCCCGCACGAGAATCGAACCCGCAACCTTACGGATGGCAGTCCGGTATGGTGACCACTCTGCCATCTAGGTCGTCTTGTTGACTTACTTTTATTAATGTCATAGCAGGTTAATATCTAGAGATTTAGGGTATATGTAAATTTGCCTGTATGTAACATACAGGCAGTTTCATAAATAGATGAAAAACAACATTTTTACTCTATTTTAACCGACTTAGGTTACCTAAAACCTAAAAAAGTACAATAATAAACTTACTTATATATATAAGTAGCTCCCCGCGGTTTCACCCGCGTAGTTCCCGTTCCCGTGGGATTACGGGGATAAAATATAGCCTATGTCATGCACTGATAAATTAGCTTTCCATTAGTGAAAGAATTTTTGAAATCGGTCCAGTAGTTTCGGAGCCTATTCATTACAAACAAACAAACAAACAAATCTTTCCTCTTTATAATATTAGTATAGACTATCACAGAACTTTTAAACCCTTAAATCTATAGATACCTGCACGTAACATCTAGTCCATCCGGCCTAGCATGACCGTGCGTATCGATAAATGATAAATGATAAAAATGAAATATGGCGGCTATTTCCATCGTATTTTGACAGTTGGATAGTGTTTTATCGTTATATCTATCGCGTTTTTGAAGTCATGCTAGCCCGGCATTAAACATTCTTTATCTACAGTTACATGTTTAGTATTCTGTGCGCGAGCCACGCCGCGCGTCCTACTTATAGCGTGACACACATACTGTTATGTGGCTGTTGTGTTATTTAACTTCGGTTTGTGTATGTATGTTTGTATGTATTTGAGCGTGGTTATTGATTTATGCGACTTTATGCGCCCCGCGGTTTTTCCACGTTAATCCCAATCCCCAGGGAATTTCAGGTTGGTTATTAGGAATTTAGGATACATCTTGATTTAGTTTTTATAGTTATCATGGTTATTAGCACTCAAATTATTATGATTAACGGGATATTTACCATGTATATTATTTATTTCGAATTTCCGATATTTCGACGCTGTTGTGTAAGTGCCATTATCAGTGTTGGGGGTTTTTTAAATTTTTAATTTAATTTTTTTTAATAATTTTATACTATGTAGTGATACTTACTACAAAAATATAAAATTAAGTAAAATACTTTTTATGATCCATTAGGGCAAGTGAAAGTCTTAAATAATTAAAATATTACAATTAAGAAGTACTTATATTACAATTAAAAATACTTTCTTATTTAGTTACCTAATCAAAAATAAACGCATAACACATACTTGCTGTGACCCATGGATATACTTATTTAATTAATACTTACCACTTACTTTAGCGACGCGACGCGATTCCACACTCGTAGTTCCCGTTCCCGTGGGAATACGGGGATACAACATAGCCTATTGCACGCACTGATAAATTAGCTTTCCATTAGTGAAAGAATTTTTGAAATCGGTTCTGTAGTTTCGGAGCCTATTTGTTACAAACAAACAATCAAATCTTTCCTCTTTATAATATTAGTTTATATTAGGTATACACCCCTATTTTGAAAATATGGGACTTATTAAAATCAGAATATCTGTAGCAGTAACTGAATCCATATATCCAATAAAAATATCAAAAATGATAGTCGATTACTTATCTTTAAAAAATACAAAATAAATGTCGTATTACCAGACGGCACACTAGCTATCAAGTATTCTGTGACGGCTCCGGTCGATGACCGCGCTCAGCTGTGGTGTATCGCAGCGTTCGGTGTAGAATAACAATAAAATTCGGCGGGATTTTGAAAATCTTTGACTTATCATAACTTTTTAAATAAAAGCAAAAGAAAAAAACTAACTTCACTATTATATTGTCACCCGTCGTTTACATTAGCTGTGAGATAAGGTATCGCAATTTCAAAATAAGGGTGTATAATTATAATGCACTATTATAAAAAAAAATCCGCTTGAATCACTCTAACTGTTGATGAAAACTTAAACCCGGTCGTAATTCACATGAAATATCGTACGTTGACCTGTAGCTATCTATCTCTGTCGCACTTGCGTCAATTATAATGCGTCCCGCTCGCCATTGCATCCGGATATACCTAATACCTATAATGAGATGATGGAGTGAATGATCTGTGTACCAACTAGATGTGCCCCGCGGTTTCACCCGCGTAGTACCCGCTCCCGTGCGCATGTGTAGCTCGTAGTATCATACAATCTCGGCACAATACACCATCGTGTGTTAAAACATTAAGTAACAGCGCCATCTATTGGTACGATTTGCGACTACAAAAAGTTACAATAAAACATACGATTACTTATACACAACCCCATGGGAATTTCGGAATAAAAAGTATCCTATGTGTTATTCCTAGTTGTAAGGAACATCTGTACCAAATTTAATCAAAATCGATACAGTAGTTTTTGCGTGAAAGTGGAACAAACATCCAAACTCATAAACATCCAAGCATACAAACTTTCGCATTTATAATATTAGTAGGAAAGGAAAATAGTGAAGGCATTTAATTTAAACAAGTACTTAATATATCTTTTGTCTTTTCCAGGTAAATTCATGAACCAAGTGATGACTTAACAGTGCTGTGATGAGATGTGATCTAAAACTGAGTATCAAGTGATAACAAAATGGCCGCCGCCACGAAATGGCGGTTTTGGCGGTTAACCGCCATTGTTTTTACAATAACAACACATATTGTTAATGGTATGTATTTATTATTTACTTATATTTTTTATCACCTGACGCCACCATCTTATGTAGATGTATAGGCCAATGATGATGATAATGATGACCTCGATGGCAGAGTAGTCACCATGCCGGACTGCCTTCACTTCACAATCACCAACTTACCTCGCTTGTACCATAAATAACTATTATGGTACAAGCGAGTAAAGTTGGTGAATACTTCCGAGGTGCTATTGAGGCCCGAGCCGTCAGACGAGGGTCTGAAGATAGCCTAGGATAGTAGTCATCAATACACACGTGTACCATACAACGTTTTTCAACACATTTGCGAAGAAATTATAAATTTTCGCTAATAAATAAACAAACAGTTTTTCTATTCGCGCGCATATAACACAGCAATGGTGATCGCTCATAGACTAAAAAAATATACTAATTTAAAAAAAATCGAATGAATGAATGAATAGAATCGACCATAGACCTATCAAAAGTAAGGCAACATAGTTGAAGTTTGTTTTTAAAATGTATGGACACGTTTTTTTTGGTATCGAAACTTTTTTAATAACAAAGCAATTAAAAAAAAACTCTATGTAACTCACTTGTGAATAAAACGTGTCATTATTCAACTGTTTTTGCACAAATAAGAGCCCCTTTATGAGCAAGTGTGTTGAAAATAACTTTTATAACATCCCTGTGATAAGGGTGGCTTAACCCAAACACAAGGCTGTGGCAAAACAACGTTTGCCAACTCAGCTAGTATCAATTGATGATTGTTGACAGAGGCCTAACAATTTCATTTCATATTGATATCTTTTATTTACACGAACACTACACATTAAAATAAAACACTTAAACGGATTTTTGTCGTGGTTGTATTTTGTTTTAAATTTTTGAAGGTAGTAAACTTTTTACATTACTTGAAACAGACGTCTTCCATCTTAGTCTTCTGTGATCACAGGTTCTGAAAAGAATCCAAAACGTCAGAAAATGTAAAACAAAATACAACCACGACAAAAATCCGTTAAGTGTTTTATTTCAATTTCATTTCTTTTCATATTTACAATTACCTAAACAATATTCTTTAAAAGCTCAGCCTATCGTCCATTTTCGTCTCAAGGTCCGGTCGTTACCCTATGATGAGGCGTTTGGTACAGCGTGTAATTGGGGAACGCAATTGTGTACCAAGTTAGACCGAACTTTACTTTGATGGTTACGGTGAAACGATTTTTGACTGTAGCTGGCTTTTATATCGTTCTCTTTTAGTTAAATATTTGAGGATGACAATCTATAAGTACTTCTATACTATAATCACTACATAGTATAAAACAAAGTCGCTTTCTCTGTCCCTATGTATGCTTACATCTTTAAAACTACGCAACGGATTTTGATGCGATTTGTTTTAATAGATAGAGTGATTCAGTAGGAAGGTTTATAAGCATAACTTTATCCCCAATATTCCTACGAAAATGGGAACTACGCGAGTGAAACCCCGAGGCGCTGCTAGTAATATTATAAAGAGGAAATATTTGTTTCTTTGTAACGAATAGGCTCCGTAACTACTAAACCGATTTTAAAAATTCTTTCACCATGGGATAGTTACATTCACCCTGAGTAACATAGGCCATTTTATACCCGTATTCCCACAGAAACGGGAACCACGCGGGTGAAACCGCGAGACGCCGCTAGTACTCGTACATTAAAAAGCTGAAGAGTAATTACGCAACTGATTTTAATGCGGTTTTTGTCAATAGATAAAATGATTTAAGAAGATGGTTTATATTATGTTTAATACAAAATTTAAATTTTAAAAAACCCCCAACACAATTACATTCAAACCCCCATAACTTTTAAACGGGTCAACCGATTTTCATCAAACATGTCTAAGAACACTCGCACGTAAGTCCCCTTTAATACAAAAAAACTAAATTGAAATCGGTCATCCGTTCGGGAGCTATGATGCCACAGACAGACCGATACACACACACAGACACGTCAAACTTATAACACCCCTCTTTTTGCGTCGGGGGTTAAAACAGAGAGACATGGCTACTATAATATAAAATAAATACAAAAATGTTATAAACAAAAATGAAAGCGCATGAATTTTAGAATCTGATTCAGTGAAAGTAGTATTACGGGTACTGCAACCAATTTATTATTTATTTTTGTGATTAGAGAAGCTGCGCAACGCTGTTTTATATGTAGAATTCTGTTTTTGTAGGATTTTAAAATGTATGATACATAAAAATAGTTAAGTATGTAAAACAACGGGATTTTAGTACGTACTTATTACACACACTTCACATCTACTAAGTATGTATATAAAAATAAGTCGGGTTTTCCTTCCTGACGCTATTAGTCCAGAACGCACGAACCGATTTCATTTGCATTCGTTGGAAAGGCCTCGGGCTTCGTGAGGTTTATAGCAAAGAAAATTCAGGAATTCCCACGGGAACAGGAACGGGAACTACGCGTGTGAAACCGCGGGGCACAGCTAGTAGTAATATACATATACTTAATGACGTACGTTTCGTTTAATAATAAAATAAAAATAGTTGACTAACCTCCGTTCCTAATATTTGATCTATCCATGAAACCTGGAACCTGTCATTTTACCGTCCCAATAATCCAATCAATGGCATGTCATCATCATCAGCTCATATAATGTCCCCACCGAGGGGCTCTCCCTACCCTGAATTACGGTGATTAGGCCTTAGTCAACCACGCTGGCCAAGTGCGGGTTGGTCGACTTCACACACAACCTTAGAATTTCTTCCCAGGTGTGTGCAGGTTTCCTCACGATGTTTTCCTTCACCGTAAGAGCGTCGAAATTAACGTACTTATGAATTCGTAAATTGAAAACACGTTGGTACGTGGCGGGACTGGCGGGGTTCGAACCAGGCACCTTCCGATCGGAAGTCAACGGCCTCATCCCCTGCGCCACCGGCACTCTTCTCAATGTCATGTAGCCTCGTCTTTAATTATTGTATCCAGTCCACCATTGATATGGTATGGTGTAATGATCATTGATATGTCTTAATTATTTTTGTATGACCAGACCAGACAATAAGAATTTCATTTTGTTTACCTAGTCGTCAACCCTATTCAATCATCATAGTTTTCAAAAAATATAACATAATATAATCATTCCCTCCATCATCTCACTACAGTAACTGACCCCTAAGTTCAAATTTGTATCTAGGGTATCAGAAACTACGCACACACTCATTCACACACACGCCCAGACCGAGACAAACATTTGTGGTTCGTACAAATATTCACCCCGCACGGGAATCGAACGCGCTACCTTACGGATGGCAGTCCGGCATGGTGACCACTCTGCCATCGAGGTTGTAGATATACTTGGCACTATATAAGTAGTAGCAATTGTAGATAACATAAACAATGTTCCCATGTACAATTGTACATACATATTCGACCGTTACATAAGTCGTTGATCGTGTAATTGATTCCTATTTACTGTTATGTACTGTCTGTCTGTCTGTCTGAATGTATTGTTCAATACATTATAGCATTAGTTGGAATATATTAGCTAGGAATTACACACTGTTTTATGCGTAAGTACTTAGAGATATCCAACTGTGTTTACTGGATAATAATGTTGTTGATTTCTTTGATGTATGTAAATATAACACACTAGCAACGCCCCACGGTTTCACCCGTGTGGTTCCCGTTCCCGTAGGAATACGGGGATAAAATATAGCCTATGTTACTCAGGGTGAATGTAGCTTTCTAATGGTGAAAGAATTTTTGAAATCGGTCCAGTAGTTTCGGAGCCTATTCATTACATACAAACAAACAAACAAACAAATCTTTCCTCTTTATAATATTAGTATAGATTAAAATTACTCGCGGTTTTAATTTTGTATGTGTAATTATGAGCGTTTCAATAAAATATATTGATGATAGATTTAAAACTGTTAATTTACTACTTGGTATAGACGTGCTCTATTGGACGACCTCGACGGTAGAGTGGTCATCATGCTGGTCTGCCATCTGTAAGGTTGCGAGTTCGATTCCCATGCGGGGTGAATATTTGTGTGGACCACAAAGTTGTCTCGGTCTAGGTGTGTGTATGAATGAGTGTGTGCATAGTTTCTGAAACCCTAGATCTAGATACAAGTTACGGACTTAGTTAGGGGTCAGTTACTATGAGATGATGGAGTGAATGATAATTGTGATTACGTGTGACAAAACCGTTAAGGTAGTTTTATTTAGTAGAATGATTTAGGATAAACTATCCCATATCATTTTTCAGGTCTCAAACTCAATAGGCGATGGTTTAACCAACTGGTTAAATACACCATCTTCATGGTAATCCTAGGTTAAAATCTTGGAATTTTGGGTGTAATGTTTTTAATATTATAAAGAGAAAAGATATGATGTTTTGTATGTTTGACTGGTTCTGAAACTACAAGACTGCAGATATACTAGGTAGCTAAACTACTTAGGGCCGATTTTTCCATCGCCAGATAACTTTTATTCGACGAATAAAATTGACGTTTGACAGTTTTTGTATGAAATAACTGTCAAAATTTCAAAATTATTCCTCGAATAAAGTTATCAGATGTTAAATGGAAAAATCAGCCGTTAGTTTAATAAAATCACAAACGTTATAAAGAAAAAAGATATTATGATGTTTTTTTTGTTTGATATATATATAAGCTCTTTTCTACCAGACTGCAGATATATAATAACTAAACTAGTTGAATAAAATCGTATTTCTACTCATAAGTAAATAAGTATGCACATTCTACAGAGACATAGCTCAGTAGAGAGCTACCAGTTGATCTAGTTCCAACACGAGACGCGAACACGGCACTGTTTAGAATACTTAGAGACACGTTGAAATAGTCGTCTGTGTATTAATGTTAAAAATAAATATCTTAAAGAAAATAATAAATAGTTAATGTTGTCGTACTAACATCATCGACAGTCGTTACGGGTAGTTAGAGCCCTCAAAAGTCTAACATTTGGTTTAACCAAAAATGTCGTATAGCCCTCTGGGTTGTGAAGGTCTGACGGCAGTCGCTTCACGTAAAGTATTAACATTCCGCCAAATGTGGTTAAACTGAAAACCGACCCAAATAGACAAGTTTGGAAAAGAAACTTAAAGAAAGAATTTTTTCTTCAGGCACACCAATAAAATGTGCGTGTCTTATTTTTATAGCTAGCTTTTCCCCGTTGAAAATGGTAGTCGCGTAAAAGATGTACACATATATATGACGACCTTGATGGCAGAGTGGTCACCATGCCGGACTGCCATCCGTAAGGTTGCGGTTTCAATAGCGGTGTGCATAATTCTATGAACTAAAATGTTTGTCTCGGTCTGGGTGTATGTGAATGAGTGTGTGCGTAGTTTCTGATACCCTAGATACAAGTTTCGGACTTAGGGGGGTCAGTTACTACTTATAATGAGATTATGTGATCTCATAAAAAATAAGGCCCTCAAAAGAACCTCATCTTTTCTCAAACTCACTTAATAAAGTGATTATCCTCAAATTGCCTCACAAACATGACATAACCCGCGGTGCATGCCACAGAACAATGCTGTACACTTTCACCACTGTTTCGTAACCTCACTCCGAGCTGTCATGTGTCAGAATGACAGAACTTTGACGAAAATGGTTAAGGAATATGGCTAATTACCATACAAACATTTTTTTATACTTAGGGCCTATTTTACCATCTTCAAGTAACTTTCCGAGTAGGTACTCACATGTTTTGTCTTTGTCACTTGATATAAAGTAAGAAAGAGACAAAACTAATTTTACTTGGTGAGTAACTTTACTTGAAGGTCGTGAAATAGGCCCTTAGTATTTTTTATTACCAGCACTCTTACTTCATGTATATTCTTTTTCGTTTCTAATACCCTAGATACAAGTTACGGACTTAGGGGTCAGTTACTGTAATGAGATGATAAAGTAGAAGATTATATTTTTTTGTGTAAGATATATAGGACATACTATGTTAGTATTTATTGTTTATAATAAAAAAATATAATTACTGTGCGTGAAGCTATGTGTGTTGATGTGTAATGTCATTCTAAATTCAATATGGCGGGTTCATCAAGATGGCTGCCTATATTTTTACGCATACCCACGATTTTGGTACCAACTTATTAAAATATGTTTTTATTTATTTCCAGGTTACGAAGAATCGTACACGATATCACAAATAACACCCAAATCTGCTGCCAACATCAATCTACCAGATGATACAGTGTTAAGAACAAGTCAAGCAGAGAACTTAGCATTTAGATTAGAACCTAGCGCACTCTACGACGATCTAGAAGAAAGAGTCGAAGATATAGTCACGGATAGAGAGGAAGATAGACACTTTATTGTTGCTAGATCAGCTGACCCAGTAAACAGAGACGCGAGATCAATAAACATTGATGAAATACCATCATCTAACAATGAAATCGATAACGAATTAGAATTACACCATAAAAGAAAGTACTACGATATACATCCAACTAAAACTGTGGATTATTTGCATAGTAATGATGAAGTTATTCTATCTTCCGAAGGTTTTGGAGATAGGCTTGAGTTCAGGTTTCCGGGGGAAGCGAAAAGGGTCCCGTTCGGTCGTGCACTGACGCCGATGGGGCCCAGAATCAGGCCTACTGCAGTGCAACCCATATTCGCAACAGCGAGCCCTAGAGAAGAAGGCAGACAGAACACAGAAATACAAAACATTATAACTGGAATAGTCAAACTTTTGAACGGCAACGTTAATGTACAAGCTAATACTCAACTGCTGAATGGACGCCCAACAAGACCAATGGCTTCTAGGATTAATAACAGAGGTCCTCCTAGAATATCTGATGTTCCACCTCTACCTGACTTCGATAAACCTTTAGCACCTATTAACTTTGTACCTACTAAAATACCTCCACCGTATCCTTTCGATAGGCCACCAGTTCACGTTAACTTGCCTGAGCAGATTGTGCCTCCGCTTAAGCCGAGGCCAGGTTTGCACAGGCCTTTGCCTCCATGGCAGAGACCAAGGCCTAGACCTCCGAATCGAAGGCCAAATCCTGGCCTTCCTATGTATAAACCTAATGTGCCAATCATACATCAAGAACCAGAGATATCTGAGGAATTGTTTGATGAAGATATAGTTAATGAAAATGAATCTGTACATTCTGAAAATGGTATTCATCATGATGAACCGACTCCTGAAGTGGAAACAGAAGTTCAGACAGAGAAAGAAACAACTACTACTTCTACTAGTACTACTACAGAAGTTACAACCGAATCGACAACTACTAGTACTTCTACGACTACAGAAGCGCCGACTACAACAGAGAAGTTAACAACTACAGAAAGAACTACAACAGAAGCTACAACTACAACTGCTAAACCTACACCGAAACCAACAACTACTGAGAAACCAAAGACTGAAAAACCAGTGAAACCAGAAAAGAAGAAAGAGACACCTATACAAGAAAAAGAGAAGAAAGATAAATTCAAAACTGATGACAAAAAAGATGAGCAGAAACTAGAAATGAAACCTGCTATTGAAAATAAAACTGTTACAGAAATTAAGAATAATACAACTGATTCAAGCCAAAGTGATACAGCTATTGGTGTTATAGAATCTTCTATTACTGAGATTAGTACAGTCAGTTCAACTGTACAACCAACGCCTACAAAAGGTCTTATGTCTTATGAAACATCCACGGAAACTTCAACCTTAAGGATTGACACTTCAACGACGAATTCACAAGTTTTGCCGTGTAAGTATTTCTTGGTCATTTTGCTTAGGAATTTTTCATCCCGTCTGTTTAATCCTATTTAGCGGAATGTCTGTATTTTATACTGTACTGCCATCAGACCTCCACAACACACTAAGGCGATACATCATTTTTAGGGTGAGGCCAAACGGGCGTAATTTTGTGAGTTGTGAGTCGCGTAAAATGAGTCGCGAAATTTACTTTCAACTGAAATTCGGTTAGACTGCCACACGGACGGACGTATTTTCAGTTGTAATCCGAAACATTTGTACGGATCCTTGTATCGTGCAAGCTCCCCTTACCCCGACCGAAATTCAGTTGATATTATGCGTGTGAGTCAGACAACTCATTTTGCGTCGCCGTGTGAATCAAATAGGACTTTTCTATGAAACTGAATGCAGCAGAATTTCTGCGAACGACATTCTGCGACTCACAACTCACAAAATTACGCTCGTTTGGCCTCACCCTTACTTAAAACAATTGTTGAAGACTCCTAACTACCTTATTTACTCTTCCAATTTTAGCAAAGAGTTAATCATGTCATAAACAGTTCATATTAGTGGCTGCCGCATTCAAGACTTTCGACCAGCCTTGAAGCTTCGGTAACTCAAATGGATAGCCGGTTCAGCATGATCCCGGGTTCAAGTCAAATTATAAAAATCAAATTATACATAAGGCAAATTTTTACTGCAATTTTCAAAATAGCTCACACAACTGCTCTCTCTAACTCTCTATACACCCTTATTTTGAAATTGCGATACCTTATCTCACAGCTAATGTAAACGACGGGTGACAATATAATAGTGAAGTTAGTTTTTTTCTTTTGCTTTTATTTAAAAAGTTATGATAAGTCAAAGATTTTCAAAATCCCGCCGAATTTTATTGTTATTCTAACCGAACGCTGCGATACACAGCTGAGCGCGGTCATCGACCCGAACCGTCACAGAATACTTGATAGCTAGTGTGCCGTCTGGTAATACGACATTTATTTTGTATTTTTTAAAGATAAGTAATCGACTATCATTTTTGATATTTTTATTGGATATATGGATTCAGTTACTGCTACAGATATTCTGATTTTAATAAGTCCCATATTTTCAAAATAGGGGTGTATATCCCCACCAGGAAGCCTGCTCTATATTGTGGCACTAACCACTCGAGCTTACCATAATTTTGTCTTCCTTACAGCATCCCAATCAATCCCATACCATCCATACCGACCCCGTCCGGGTATCGTCCTGGATGACCCGGACTTTAAGCCCAAAGGCACCAGGTACCGCCCCGAAGCGGCCGTCATCACAGCTGTCCCAGAGAGGGTGCCGGCGTACGGGGAGATATTCGATGTTACTGTGTCTGCTATACAGGGCCCGGGAGAAAAGGGAAGTGGTAAGTCAATAGTTGTATTTATTTATTTTCAACCCCCGACGCAAAAAGATGGGTGTTATAAGTTTGACGTGTCTGTGTGTGTGTGTGTGTGTATCTGTCTGAATGTGACATCATAGCTCCCGAACGGATGACCCGATTTCAATTTAGTTTTTTTTTTTGTATTAAAGGGGACTTACGTGCAAATGTTCTTAGACATGTTTGATAAAAATCGGTTTGACCCGTTTAAAAGTTATGGGGGTTTGAATGTAATTGTGTTGGGGGTTTTTTAATTTAATTGTCAGAAGCACAATCAAATATAACATAAATAGTGTGTACAAAATGCTGACTGCCATTCGTAAGTTAGCGAGTTCGATCCCTGTGTGGGGTGAATATTTGTGTGAACCACAAATGTTTGTCTCGGTCTGGGTGTGTGTGTGAATGAGGGTGTGTGTAGTTTCTGATACCCTGGATACAAGTGACGAACTTAGTTTTTTCAACATAATGTTTACCCACAAAACTCTTCTTCCAGTGCACATAGAAAACATAAACCTATCAGGTCATCACCATCACGATGACATCATCGTCTCAGCCTCCGGAGACCAGGGCTTCGTCTCCATTGACGGCAAGAGGACTTACCTGAACCTGTTCGACACTTCCACCGCGGCCAGCAGTATTAGACCTACTAGGGTGCAGGCTACGCAGCATACTGGTGAGTTTTATTTGAAGATTTTGGTTTAGATTAAGGTCAAAAATATGAAAAACGCTGTAAAAATTCTTTGACGTGGCTATTACAGCTATTTCATATCAGCCTGCCTAGCATGACTGTGCGTGATAAATGATATGGATACCACGAAATAATATCGATTTCGCGAGCATGACCAGATGTCATAAAATTAATCATGTGGTAAAATTAAATATGGCGGGTATTATCAAATTTTGACAGTTGGATGTCAATAAATCGCTGTATCAATCACGTTTTCGAAGTCATGCTAGCCTAGCTGAGAGGCCTTTGCTGTAAAGTAAAATTACACACACAGGCTGATAATAATAGCATTTCAATTCACAAATAACTTACATTCAAATTAGTATTGGTAAATATAAATGCAGCTAAACTTATTCGACTAAATTATATGTTTTAAAGACAAGAAAAGTTGATAAAAAAAAACATTAAATTAAAAATTAAAAAACCCCCAACACAATTACTTTCAAACCCCCATAACTTGTAAACGGGTCAACCGATTTTCATCAAACGTCTAACAACACTCGCACGTAAGTCCCCTTTCATACAAAAAAAAACTAAATTGAAATCGGTTCACCCGTTCGGGAGCTATGATGCCACAGACAGACAGATACACACACACACACACAGATACGTCAAACTTATAACACCCCTCTTTTTGCGTCGGGGGTTAATAAAAAACAAACCTATAACTACTTACTTATAAGTATCAAAATCTCAAATATTACATTAAGCGTCTCATTACTCACACCATAAATATACTCATTGTTACTCATGTTTCCAGCCCCACCAACGCACTCAGGCTCTCTCGGGCAGGGTGTGGCCATCCCGTCGGACGAGGTCCCGGCGCGTCCCCCCGCGCGGAGGCCCGCGCCCCCCGCGCGCCCCCCCGCCCCCCGCCCGCAGCACGGGTACCGGCGCCCGCAGGATACCGTCAGGTAAGGAGGCTTGGGATTACTCAGTTTAAGATCGAGTTTCCGAGAGCGTATGTGGCGCATGGGTTAAGGCCGTTGACTTCCGATCGGAAGGTGCCTGGTTCGAACCCCGCCAGTCCCGCCACGTAACAATTTTCGAATTCATAAGTACGCTAATTTTGACACTCTTCTGACATGATGAAGAAAAACGTGAGGAAATCTGCCTGATGTAGTGAATGATTTATGTTATGTTGAATACTGGGAAGATCTAAGGTTGTGTGTGAAGTCAACGTACCCGCACTTGGCCAGCGGGAGAGCCCCTCGGTGGGAACATTATAATGAGTTGATGATGAAGATGAAGTTTTTTTTGTTAGATTATCTGTGTACAAAGCATTTTACTCAAAACTGTTTCGTAGTTTAAAAGATCTAAGCCTAACAGCTCATCACAGGTTGAGTGAATCGGTACCTTCTATGAAAGCACGCTCCATCTTAGAGGGCGTCCATTAATTACGTGAGGCGTTTTTGACAATGTTTCGACCCCCTCTCCCCCCTTGGTGAGATATCGTAAGATTTTCTTCAACTCCCTCCCCCCTCCCCTAATCTCACGCGAGATTCTTCAAAACTTCTATTTGAACTGTAAACATGTTGGATTATTAAGAAAAACAATCGAGCGCTACTTCATTGCTCTGCGAAGTTCGGATTAATACGACCCCCTCCCCCCCTAGAACACCTCACGTAATTAATGGACGCCCCCTTAGGCTGTATCATCGCTTTCCATCAGGCGAGTTACAGTCAAATGCAAGACTATTCTGGGTAAAAAAAGAATGCATATTGGACTTAGATTGACATTAGAATGTCATACAGGTGCATGAACGATGTTTACCTAACCTTATTCAAAACACATTGGCACGTGGCTAGGATTGAACCAGGCCCCCTCCTATTGGAAGTCAGAGTCCTTAACCACTACTTACTTATATACAAAATTCTCGTGTCACAATGTTCGTTCCCGTACTCCTCCGAAACGGCTTGACTGATTCTCATGAAATTTTGTGAGCATATTAAGTAGGTCTGAGAATCAACATCTATTTTTCATCCCGAAATTCCCACGGGAACGGGAACTACGCGTGTGAAACCGCGGGGCACAGTATAAATAAATAAGTTTTATACTAATGTAAATATTACTGTTTTCAGGATAGACACGTGCATAGTGGGTGATGACTCCACTTGTGATAAGGCGCAGAATGAGAAGTGTAGGACTGAAGCTGGTAAGACAATCATAATCAAATAGTACCACAATCCCAATATTTTAAAATTGAAAGTTTTCCATATTTTTAAATCTGCATTGATTTTCATACATGTACTAGTAGAGCCCCGCGGTTTCATCCGTGTGGATAAAAAAATGATATAAAAAATAATTCCAGACCGAGTTTCTTGCAGATTCTTCTCGGCTGATGTATTTCCGAATCTGTGGTAAATTCACAATGTATTTAAATTTATATTCAAAATATTGAAGATAGTAAACTTTTTACATTACTTTGTACAGACGTCTTCCATCTTAGTCTTCTGTGATCACGGGTTCTGTAAAGAATCCGAAACGTCAGAAAATGTAAAACAAAATACAACCACGACAAAAATCCTTTGAGATTTCATACAAAATGTATAGTAGCGGACCATTATACCATTATTATATTATTATTATACCATTATACTGCTCATTATTATTTACTTTGAGATTTCATACAAAATGTATGAAATCATATTTTACAGGAAATTGCACAGCTATGTGTTTTGTAGGCTATATTGACTTTTATAAGACAAAAACCTTGCAAAACATATAAAAACAAATATATAATATATGTTATTATTCCCACAGGTATATCCTCCTGTCAGTGCCGGCCCGGGTTCGCCCGCCGTTCCGGCCGCGACCCGTGTCGCCGCGTGGTGGCGTTGTTACTCAGTCTCAGAGTCGACAGGATATATGATAGGAAGGTGGGTTTACTTGGCACATTTATATAAAACAAAATTTGAACGAATTTCGTCAATGGTCCAATTTCGATCATGGTGGAATTTTGACAACGATTTTGTCCTATATCAAACAAAATTTTAACGAATTTTGTCCATGGTCCAATTTCGATCATAGTCGGATTTTGACAACGATTTTGTCTTATATCAAACAAAATTTGAACGAATTTCGTGCATGGTCCAATTTCGATCATAGTCTAATTTTGACAACGATTTTGTCTTATATCAAACAAAATTTGAACGAATTTCGTCCATGGTCCAATTTCGATCATAGTCGAATTTTGACAACGATTTTGTCTTATATCAAACAAAATTTGAACGAATTTCGTCCATGGTCCAATTTCGATCATAGTCGAATTTTGACAACGATTTTGTCTTATATCAAACAAAATTTAAACGAATTTCGTCCAATGTCCAATTTCAACATGATGGAATTTTAACAACGATTTTATCCTTTTTAATTATTTAAGTTATGCGTACGTACCGAAAATAGTTAAAATGTACGTACATTGTACGTTTCGTTTAATAATAAAAAAAATCAAATCTTTTCCTTGTCAAAATAAAAAAATGTCCGTGGAAGAAATTTGTCAGTGGTCGAAAATTTTTCGCGACGAAATTCGTGCTTTGTCAAATTTTAACCCAGGCGAATTTCGACCAGTAAGTAGGACGAAATTTCACCATTGTCGATTTTCAACCCAGGTGAACAACTAGCATAGCAGGACGAAATTTTACCCACATCAATTTTCAATGCAGGTGAATTTCGACCTGTAAGACGAAATTTCACCATTGTCGATTTTCAAGCCAGGTGAACAACTAGCATAGCAGGACGAAATTTTACCCACATCAATTGTGAATGCAGGCGAATTTCGACCAGTAGGACGAAATTTCACCATTGTCGATGTTCAACCCAGGCGAATTTCGTCCACCCGTTTAAGTAAATATATATTTTGTTTGTAGGTGGCGTGGGATGTGAAACTGGCTGACAAAGATTCTGATGTGTATCAACAGCTGAGTTACGAAGCAGTTCGAGCGGTGAGTAAAGAAATTACAAAAAATGTTAAAATATTTTACCCTAAAATATGCTGGGATATGAATCTATGATCGCGCCGAACGTGGTGATGGTAGCTTAGATTTTTTTACCCTAAAATATATATTACAATTTGAGATATGTAAGTAATGAAACCTTACTAATTTTCGTATTTTGTGCATACTGCGATGTTTTTTTAAAGGCTATATTATATGAGACCGTCGATGATGTTAGTTGACAACCGAGACGGCATTCTTTAATAATAATAAAAATAAATAGCTTGGCACTTATGGCCTTATTTGCGTTGCATTTTTAGTCTTCATTTATTTTATTTATTTTATTTATTTTATTTATTTTATTTATTTTATTTATTTTATTTATTTTATTTATTTTATTTATTTTATTTATTTTATTTATTTTATTTATTTTATTTATTTTATTTATTTTATTTATTTTATTTATTTTATTTATTTTATTTATTTTATTTATTTTATTTATTTTATTTATTTTATTTATTTTATTTATTTTATTTATTTTATTTATTTTATTTATTTTATTTATTTTATTTATTTTATTTATTTTATTTATTTTATTTATTTTATTTATTTCAGATCGACTCAGCATTCTCAATGACTCCGTTCTCGGATGACTTCGTGAGTGGGTCGGTGAACACTGTCCACAGGGGCGACGAGCAAAACCGGGGCGTGTTCGTTAACTATACCATCCTGGTGAGTGTGAGAATATATTATGATCATCATGTCGTTTAAAGAGTGTTGGTGATCTCAAACTTAAGCCATGTATAGACAGTATGAAGAAATAAAATCTCGGTGCCGAAGGGAAGCGCAACAATTTATACAGTTTTATGGTACACTAGCTGTGCCCCGAGGTTTCACCCGCGTATATCACAATCCCGTGGGAATCCTCTCTTAGGGGATGCCTACGTCATAATATCTACCTGCATGCCAAACAGCCCGATCCGCTCAGGTTGATAGATCACTATATCAGTCAGTCAGTCACTTTTTGAGTTATATTTACCCCCTTATTCATAAAAATATAATAAACCTATTTTAGTTAAAATATGTTTTGTTACTTTCACACTTTTACAAATGATAGATGGTGTGACACGCGCAAAACACTTTTTAAATGAAATAGATTTATGAAATGGTTATGAATATGGCGGAACGTCACTTGAAGATCGTGAAATAGGCCTCTAGTTTAATTATTATGTCATATTTCTACAGCTACAAGAAACAGCGGAGAGCGTCCGTCCGTCCGTCGCGGGCGAGATCCAGAAGCACTTGCTGGGCGTGATCAGACGGCGCTCCAACAACGTGGGCTCCTCCGCGCTCTGGGTCGACAGCGTCGCCGGCAGCGTGCAGATGTTGCATGGTGAGGGAATCATTCATATCTACCTACCTATCTATACACCCCTATTTTGAAATTACGGGACTTATTAAAATCAGAATATCTGTAGCAGTAACTGAATCGTTAAAAAAGTTTATATTCTCCAGCCTGCCTGCGTGACAAATGATATAGATACCACGAAATAATATCGATTTCGCGAGCATGACCAAATGTCATAAAAGTAATCACGTGGTAAAATTAAATATGGCGGGCATTTTTATCAAATTTTGACAGTTGGATGTCAATAAATCGCTGTATCTATCGCGTTTTCGAAGTCATGCTAGCCTAGCAGGTATTTCTATGAACATCCGTTTGCCAAATAAAATCGTGTACTAGCTGTACCCGTTCTCGTGTTCCTGGCAATTATTCGTATTTTTCTCACCTTTTAAACCTTCCCTAGACCTCCAGTAACATTTCAAGACCAAGATAAGATAAATCCGTTCAGCCGTTCTCGAGTTTTTGCGAGACTTACGAACAGCAATTGATTTTTATATATACAGCCCTATTTTGAAACTTATTAAAATCAGAATATCTGTAGCAGTAACTGAATCCATATATCCAATAAAAATATCAAAAATGATAGTCAATTACTTATCTTTAAAAAATACTAAATAAATGTCGTATTACCAGACGGCACACTAGCTATCAAGTATTCTGTGACGGCTCGGGTCGATGACCTCGCTCAGCTGTGTATCGCAGCGTTCGCCTGTTGTTCGGTGTAGAATAACAACAAAATTCGGCGGGATTTTGAAAAACTTTGACTTATCATAACTTTTTAAATAAAAGCAAAAGATAAAAACTTACTTCACTATTTTATTGTCACCCGTCGTTTACATTAGCTGTGTGATTAAGTATCTTGAATTCAAAATAGGGGTGTATATAGATAGGTGTATGTTATCGAACTTGTTACAGATGTGGACGAATGCTCCTCACCGGACCTGAACGACTGCCATCAGCTCGCCTCCTGTACCAACACGTGGGGAGGGTTCAAGTGAGTATACTTTTTAGGTAGCTCGTATGACATCACCATCACAACTTAACACTTTTTACCGATAATTAACGTCACAAGCCCATTTAACGTGTCTAATACAGTCTTGTATGACCAGATAATAATATAATTTCAGTTCCCATGACCAGACAACATCTCTATTGAGTACTTACTCAGTCTGGCTGTTCACACATTTATGAGTGCGTAGTTTCCGATACCTTTTTTGCCATCATCATCATAATAATAATAATCATCATCATCATCATACATTCATCATCACCATCAGCTAGGCTAGCATGACTTCGAAAACGCGATAGATACAGCGATTTATTGACATCCAACTGTCAAAATTTGATAAAAATACCCGCCATATTGAATTTTATCACGTGATTAATTTTATGACATTTGGTCATGCTCGCGAAATCGATATAGCTATTTATTGACATCTAACTGTCAAAATATAATAAATATAGCCACCATATTTAATTTTTCATATCGTACCACGCCATATTCATTTGGTCATGCACGCGAAATCGAAAAAATAATAATATTCGTGGTGTCTATATATTTTATCACGCACAGTCATGCTAGGGGGGCTGATACAAATGTCTAAGTCTATGTGTCCGTAGTCTGTTTCATCCACCCATCATCATCATCACCACTACCATCCATCATCATTGTAATCATCATCCCCCCAGATGCTCGTGCCCAGAGAGTACCCTGGATGCCCGTGCCGGAGTCCGGGGGGCGGAGGGCCGCGAGTGCAAGACGTGTCCCGCGTCGCACTGCAGCGACCGGGGACAGTGCCTGTATGCCAACGCGCAGCCTAGTTGCAGGTAATGCACTGAGATTAAGAACCTATTTCACCATCTTCAAGTAACGTTCCAAGTAGCTACTCACATGTTTTGTCTTTGTCACTTTATATAAAGAAAGAAAGAGACAAAACTAACTTTACTTGAAGGTCGTAAAAAGGCCCTGAGAATTCAAATTTTAAATGCTACTATAGCGCGATGGTAATTCACACGAAATACCGTACGTTGACCTATAGCTTTGTATCTCTGTCACACCTGCGTAAATTATAATGCGTCCCGCTCGCACGGATGAATGGCGAGCGGGACGCAAAAAGGTCGCCGTCATGTCGTATAAGGATGTGAAGGAGGCCTCCGTAAATAGGGGCAGGTGGAGGGAGTTGCACCTGTTACACACACAAGAGCAACAGCTCTTAAGTTGATGACCAATATATCTACTATATAAAAATAAGTCGGGTTTTCTTTCCTGACGCTATAACTTGAGAACGGCTAGACCGATTTGGTATTTTTTTTTCTTTTGTAGTTTTCTAATACTCTGTAGATGGTTCTTATCTAAAAAAATCTGGAAAATCAACGGGAAAATTGGTCCCGTGCGAAGCCTGGGCGGGCCAATAATACTCGTATATAAAACTCTTCCGTTACTGAGTGATGTACAGTCACGGAATGAAAAGGTTCGTCACCTTAGAGTTGGTTTTTACTTGCACTAGTATTGCAAGAAACAATTATGCCAATTGCCAACATACAAGTGTAAGAAACAGTGATTCTAACATTTAAATAAATACAATGACGTTTGCTATCGAATAAGGTTTTACTTGATTTTTCTATCCTTTTTTAAACACTGCCTTGTGCGCGCTGTATATAATAACCTCTTTGATATTTTGCTATGATGACATTGACCGATTGACAATAGTTTTAACAGAAATAATAATGGCAGGTTGAACCAACAAGAAGGTTTTAGTTTATCAAAAATCTTGTTGACAAGATTTTTATCCTGTCAAACAACACTGATCTGAATAATTTTGAACTTTATTATCGAGCAGTAGATTATTATTTTCCCTAACCCGAGTCTATTCTGTACCATAGTTTCAAAAGGTAGTATGTTTTCGCGACACATTAAACGAATCAATTTGAAAATTGACGAACCTTTTCATTCCGAGACTGTACTAACTGACTTAGCTGACAGACAACGCACCGCTGAAATTTGGCACGTGTGTTTGTTGGGGGGAGTAGGCTACCACTAAGAGAGGATTTTTGGAAATTCCCCCCCCCCCCCCCAAGGCGGAGAAAAGGGGGGTAAATTGAAACCGCGGGGCGCTTTTAGTACTATAATAGTATTATCTCCGCCAGCTGTTCGAGCGGGTACTACGGGTCGCGCTGCGAGGTGGACGGCGAGGTGGTGGGCGTGGCGCTGGGAGCCTCGCTCGCCGCCGCGCTGGTTATAGCCGCCACCCTCGCCGCACTGGTCTCGTGGAGGTAAGCCATATAGATCGATATAGGGATCGCGGGATGCTGATTGGCTGATTAGTCTATTCAACCCGATTCTCGATCGAAAAGTCGGTCACCGATTTATATCTGACTTGGGCGAGGGTGTCGCCCAGCAGTTTCCATATAAACGTATTCCTGTGTTTCCTCCCTGGATAATGACTCTAGAACATACATTCTTTTTTCGTAAAGTGTGGGCCTGCTATAGCCATGTTCCATTTTTTCAATATCTTAATAATAAAGAAGATAATTATTCTTTTTGTATAGAGAAGAGAAAATGAAAATGAAAAGGAGAACTATGGATCTGTGTGTGAAAGGAAACTTTGGAAGAGGGAGGCCAAAGAAGGGTTGGATGGAGTGTGTGAAAAGGGATATGAATATGAAAGGAGTGAATGAGAGTATGACGAGTGATAGAAGCGAGTGGAAGAGAAAAACATATTGTGCCGACCCCACTTAAGTGGGACAAGGGCAGGAAGATGATGATAGAGAAGAGAAAATGTGTCTTATTTATTTGAAGCAGTCTTCTCGCGACCACGACTGATGTGTGTAATTGTGCACTTAATGTATGAAAGAAAAAATAATTCGACCCGGTCGAATATCGCCTACTATAACCACATTAATAAACTATATATTATTTCCAGTCGAAAATGGTCCCGTGAGCAGAAAGCCGTGGGTATGGGCTCCCCCGTGTTCAACTATATGGCTGCTAACACTATCAAGACCCCGCCTGTGGGACAACCACCTTATCAAGTAAGTTATCTATATATATAAAACGCTTCTGTTACTGAGTGATGTACTGACTGACGGACAACGCACAGCCAAAACTACTGGTCGTAGAGAGCTGACAGGCAGGTATGTTTGTTGGAGGGAGTAGGCTACCATTAAGAGAGAATTTTCGGAAATTCCTCCCCTAGGTGGAGAAAAGGGGGAAAAACCCAAATTCTGCCGGAAGTCATTATTCCACGCGAACGAAGTCGTGGGCAAAAGCTAGTATAACTATAACCCGGTCGCAATTCACATGAAATATCGTACGTTGACCTGTAGCTATCTATCTCTGTCGTACCTGCGTCAATTATAATGCGTCCCGCTCGCACGGATGCAATGAGCGGGACGCATTATAATTGACGCAGGTCGACTTCGCTGTCCGTCCGTCTGTCACCAGGCTGTACCTCATGAACGGTGATAGCTAGACAGTTGAAATTTTCACAGATGATGTATTTCTATTGCTGCTTAAACAAAAAAAAGGGATATTTAAGGGGGGCTCCCATATGGGGCACTAACGTGTTTTTTTGCTGTTTTTCGAGTGCAAGTCCGAGCAGCACTTGACCAGTTTTTTTTTTTTCATTAGACATGAATAGAAATAACTATGTCAAATATTAAGTAGGTGTTGTAGTTTTTCCGTAAAATGTATCACAAAACTGTATAAATTGTTGAATTAGAACTTGTTTTTTACGCAGTCTTTTTAATTATTATATTGTTTTTATTTTCCTCCAGGTAACGCTTGAAGAGCGTATGAGATGGGCACAAATAGCTGAAGCGATGGTACAGGCCAATCACTATGGTGTAAGTATATCAACAAATAAATATAAAATATTATACAAAGGAAAGATTTGTTTGTTTGCAACGAATAGACTCTGAAACTACTGAACCGATTTCTATATTTTATCCCCGTATTCCCACGGGAACGGGAACTACGCAGGTTTAACCACGGGGCGCTACTAGTTTATAATAATATTATACACCGTATTAAAAACTGTGTTTAAATTGAACAACATAATCATTCCCTCCATCATCTCATTACAGTAACTGACCCCTAACTAAGTCCGTAACTTGTATCTAGGGTATCAGAAACTACGCACACACTCATTCACACACACATTTGTGGTTCACACAAATATTCACAGTAATTCCTTATTACGTCCTTTATTCAATTTCGACCATTAAGTGAAATGTTTCTACATATATTGAAAAATTGAAATTACTTAAACTAATATTATAAAGAGGATAATGTTTGTTTGTTTTTAACGAATAGGCTCTGAAACTACCGAAATGATTTCAAAAATTCTTTCACTAATAGAAAGCTATATTATCAGTGTATATTTTGTCACTGTATTTCCACGGGAATGAAAACTACGCGAGTGAAACCGCGGGGCGCTGTAATTCATATATTTATTTGGTTATAGCCCGAAGCCCAAACGATGGCGACTCGGCCGTCCTCGGCGATATTCGGCGCGTACCCCACATTGCCGCCCGTACCGATGCCCAGGTAAATACATCATCATCATCTCATATAATATGTCCCCACCGAGGGGTACATATTATAGGGGGACATTATATAAGGATGGTTTCCTTCTTTCCCTCGCGATGGTTTCCTTCAAATCTAAAACACATTATCACATGGGGATCCTCATTTGAAAAGGGAGGATCCTCCGACCAGACGGGTGTTGTGTCTGGTGGGAGCTGCTCGACGGTTGTAGTCGGGCTCTCGTATACATAGTCAATTGCGCTGTAAATTTCGCTTGCGCGATTCAGGACTCTTCAGTTTATTTCCCTCAGTTGCGGATAGATGTCGCTGTTAGTAATTAGTTCCATATGTGGTGTGTAGATGTCGCCACAAATATATTCGCAATTGAATAAATATTTTCTTCCTTTCCTCCTATAAATGTTTGTGTTTTCAGGATGGGTGTGATGGGCCACCACCCCAATATGAATACGGTGGCGTCGAGAGCCAACACCACTGCTTCACATCACAATTTATATGGTGAGTCACTTATTATGGTCTTTTTAGGGTTTCGTACCCAAAATGTAAAAACGGGACCCGGTAACGATATTACATTTCGGTACCTAAATTTAATGATGCTGTTTATTTGGGGGTGTTTTAGGGGCCCATATAAACTGTTTTTTTATTAAGGAAACGCATTATAAATTAATTACGACTAAAATAAAATCGTATGGAAATACGTGAAAATCAAGCAATTTTGACAGATATTGCCATAGGTCACAGATTATGTCGTCAAATCATAGAGACCACAGAATTTAAAGCCTTTCGATTTACACCGTTTAGTCACTCAATTCGTTCACATATACATTGAATTTCTTAAATAACTCCGTAAATATATTTTTAGCGCTTCGCCGGCCGCTGCCGCGGCACGCTCGCTTCGCTCGCTCGGCTCGCGCGTTGTGTGGTCGCAATTCTAACATAACCTAACCAAAATGTTGAATAAAACCTAATCAATTTTTAGAAACTTTTTGTCTATGTATATCTGTCAAAAAAAAGTTTGTACCGAAAATCTATTACGCGCCCCGGGACCCTATCTCTACAGTATAAAAACTACCACTATTAAGACTTTACCTTCATGATTAAAACTGTGCTATTACTATGACTTCGACGTCCGTCTATCTGTCTGTCTGTCACCAGACTGTATCTCATAAATCTTAAAACTGAAATGGTGTAGTTGGTAGTGCCCTGCCTGCTATACCGAAGGTTACGGGACCGATTCCCGCTCGAGACAAACATTTGTGTGTCTCGTGTCAAACCACTTAAACCATTTACATACAATATATATATTTTACCCGCGTGAATCCCAATCCCATGGGATTTTCGGGATAAATAGTATCCTATATGTTATTCCTAGTTATAAGAAACATATGTACTTACCAAATTTAATCTCAACCGATACAGTAGTTATTGCCTGAAAGAGTAACAAACATACAAAATCACAAACATACAAACTTTCGCATTTATAATACTTATTAGTAGGATTTTTTTATTTTCTACCTATCTGTAAGGGCCTATTTCACCATCTTCAAGTAACGTTCCGAGTACTTACTCACATGTTTTGTCTTTGTCACTTGATATAAAGTAAGAAAGAGACAAAACTAACTTTACTTGGTGAGTAATTTTACTTGAAGATCGTGAAATAGGCCCTAAGTATGTCGGTATTTTATTGTTTCAGTATATAGCCTTGTTCAATTATTTATAACTAATGTCCTACCTGCAGGCTACACAAACCACCTAGCAAGCGAGTCCACCAGCTCGGAGGCTTCAAGCCACGTCCAGGACCGAGCCGACTTGCTGGTACCACGACCGAAGTCGCGCGCTAGGAGTATGCATGTGAGTATCTATTGAGTACTAGTGGGAATCATTACTATTTATTCGATTTAATTAAATTAAAATAACGGGATGTTCATACATACTTATTTAAGTCGAAAGCACTTGAGTGCTGAGCGAGCGCGCACTCATCCTCCTGATGAAGGCCACCGAACGTGGTTGAAACTAGTCAAGGGTACCGACTTAAATAAGTACGTACGAACATCCCGTTATTTTAATTTAATTAAACATAACGTCGTACGTTTTGTTTAATATTTATTAGATTTTTATAGTCATTCTCACACTTTGGAGTTTGCAAAATGCATTCAAAATTTTGATAGTGCTACGGTTCAGCAGGTGGTTGGTTCAGGGTTCAAGTCCCGTCTAAAGCGAAAATTTTGAATACATTTTTTTAAAACATATCTATAAGTAAAAAACTAATTTCGACCCATTCTTTATTTATTATTTTTTATTTCCATTTTATACAAAAACCGAAATTCGGCAGGTTGAAAATAACGAAGTTCGACCCATCTCTATTATAGGGCGCAACCATGAAGTTGTAGGTAAAAAATGGAGCCCACACTTGAAACAACAGCTTGAGTCAAATACCTACGTCTCTGTGGGCCGATCTCTCTATTTAGTCAGACCTTCTCTTTCTAGAGGTTACATTAGTTAGAAAGAGAGAGCCTGCCCACAGAGAGCGCGATAGTGATATATAGGTATGCTTCAAGTAGGTATTTGAAGTGTGGACTCCATTACCTTTAACTTCATGGGCGCAACACACACCGGATCGTCAACGAAGCGAATCGCATTTCAGTGTCATACGAATTTTAACTTTATTTTTATTAATATAATACTTAGAACCGCGCGGATGCTTGCAGCGCCGCGGGAATTCCGGCGAATTCCGATAGTTCGAGTTTCTCATGCGATAATAAGTATTATAGTAATTAAAATAAAGTTAAAATTCGTATGACACTGAACTGCGATTCCCTTCGTTGACGATCCGGTGTGTGTTAAACCTTACATAAACAGTTTAGTTTCTTATACCTCGTATATAATAACTTTTATCCCAAATTCCCACGGGATATTTATATTTTTAACCCCCGACGCAAACAGAGAGGTGTTATAAGTTTGACGTGTCTGTGTGTGTGTGTGTGTCTATCTGTGGCATCATAGCTCCCGAACGAATGAACCGATTTCAATTTAGTTTTCTTTGTATTAAAGGGGACTTACGTGCGAGTGTTCTTAGACATGTTTGATGAAAATCGGTTGACCCGTTTAAAAGTTATGGGGGTTTGAAAGTAATTGTGTTGGGGGTTTTTTAAATTTTTAATTTAATTGTTATTTATACTTTCAGAACCAAACCGGTATATACTATGACGTCGACTATGAGAATGCTGAGCCTATTTACGGGACTAAGGGGATCCCGTTGTCGACGTACACGGTGAGCAGAGGACCGCCATTCTATAGATCTTAGGATTTACTCGGCCTGAGAGAGGATGTAGTTAGCTGGTGGTATAAAAACTTTATATGTTGGAGTGAGTTAACCAGGGCCGTAGCTAGGGGGGGGCATATACTCGTCATGCCGGTGCCGTCACTTGTATGTCACTTGGTACGTGAGGACTGAGTGAAATAGCATATTTATTTATTTATTTATTTGTATGGAAAACCAACAGCTGTTATAACATAATAAGAAACTTAATCTATGATACAGTGAGCCAATAATAGGTTTTCACGGTTAGATAACAATATATAAAGTAAGATTATCGTAAGCCAGAGCGATAACTTGAAACAAATATCGCGTTGTGGTTATTTACATGAAGCATAAATAATATTAATCAAAGAATGACTTGCTGAGCAACCGTCTCGCAGTGGGCACATTAGTATTAAACAGATCGAGACTGTCATATTTTTTACACAGCTTGTTAAATCTATTGCCTGCACGCCAGAGAAATGAGTTTTGCCTGTAGTTAGTGTTTACGTAAGCTATGTTCTCTCTCGCTCTCCCTCCTTTGACTTCCGCACGAAAAACCAACACTCGCGTGAGCGTCGGGCAGGAGCAGTGGCATGACGAGTAGCAGCACGAGTGACCCCTTTACACTATGCCACTGCCCACTTCCCTCCTCACTTTCCTGCTCACTGCAGCATAGTGTAGATAGGGTATTAGATAATGGCTCATAACATGTAACATAAATAAACGAGATTCACCTTAAAAGAGGTTTATTACATAAATAAGAAAATAAATATTAAAATAGTCATTTTTAAATTTTATTTAATTTTATTATGTAAAAATGTAAAATAAGACTGCTTATCAACGATTTTTTAAATAATGTATAACTTTAATAAGATTATGTATTTTTAAGTGTATATAAAAAATAATATTTTCTTAAGTATATAATGTAAGTTATAATTATTTTGTACTTATACATTTACTAAAATTATATTTAAGATAATTTAATAGTTTTATTTTGATAAAAACGGTTTAATTTGCTAAATTACCATATGTAAGTTTAATAAATATTTAAATCACAATAAAATTATGCATTTAAAATTAAAAAATATTATGATAAAAAAATTGCATTTTGTTATAAACAGTGATATTTTTTAATATATAACAAATATAATTTCAAAAATTAAATAAATAACAAAAATACGGATTCTCTAATAAAAAATTTGTTTATAAAAATTTAAGATGGTTAGTTCAGCTACTAGCCGCTAGGGGCGCTGCTTTTGCGAAAAAAAATGAAATTCATATTTTTAATTTAGTTTACTAAGTTATATGAAATATGCATTTATGTTATTCATTTTTATAAGTTATTTAATAAATATGGTATTGTTTGTACATACAATATTGACTTTTATTTTTTAACATCTTTGAAACCTCATTTTTCTAAAACTGTTGTAAATTTAAAAGAAAATACATTAAACTAAAATAATATTTATTTTGATACAGTTAAGATATCATTTTAATAAATAAAGTTAATTTTCTATAAGTACTTTAAAAACATAAACGTAAAATGGTTAAATTTAGATCAGCGCCATCTATTGGTATACTTGTAAACTACAATGGAGTCCACTGCAGTGCATCGTCACGAGCGGTCGTGTGACGTGTACACTGTTCTATGTTGCAAATGAAAATATAAAAATTCAATAGATGGCGCTGTTCTCAAATATAAAAAATATGCAGATTTTTAATAATAACGTTAGAATTTAATAATCCGTGATATTTAAAATACAAGAATTATTACGTTAAGTTAGAGACTACTTCAGGATCTTGGAATATAAAATTAATAGATATACACATGAAAAACGTTTTTTTTTCTATATGTATTGTAAAATTAAAAGAAAATACATTAAAGTAAAAATAATGATTTATGATTTATTTATTTAATATTTATATGGATACAATTTAGATATCATTTTAATAATTAAAGTAATTTTCTATAAATAGGTACATACAATAAAATCATGATACACAAACGTATAATGGTTAAATTTAGATCAGCGCCATCTATTGCTGTACTTGTAAACTAAGAAGTTAACGCGCAACTATATACAGTGGACCCCCGGTAGTCCGGCCCCTGTCTAATCCGGCGCCCCCTGTAATCCGACATGGTCTATTATTTATTATTGAATACGTATTCGCTAAGCATGATTGAACAAGTTACAACTTGTACGCACCATCACTATTGTGCTCGACGCATAGGTATATTTTTACATATTTTTTGTAAGTTCTTTAGCATTAATGACGTTAATTTTATAATAAAACGTAAGCTCTCTCTCTATTGTTGTTGATTTTCTAAATTTGACATACATAATGAAGTATAATTAGTATTTCAGAGTACATATATGTTATTATTATTAATATGTATGTATAAAGAATCTTATTATTGGATCTGTAATTTGTCGGATTACAAGGTACTCTTTTGTAAAAAAAACCGGACTATAGGGGGTCTTAGGCAGTACTCTATAATCCGACGAATTCGATAGTTCGACACTGCCCTGCAAAATGTTTGTCGGACTACCGGGGGTCCACTGTATTTTCATAGCACGTCACAGCGTTCTATGTAGCAAATGAAATTAAAAAAATTTCAATAGATGGCGCTGTAACCCAAATATAAAAAATATGCAGATTTTTAATAATACTATTTAAAATACAAGAATTATTAATCTTTCTTTGTTTACGATATTATTTTTAATACAATTATTATTTCGCCGTAAAGTTTTGAAAAATACTTGTGTGTCATAAAGATTAGGCCGGGAATGTACTGCGCTCATCACCCCGAGACATCAGTTGGTGAGTCTCGTGTGCCCAGTCATTTCACTGACTACATACATTGCCCTTCAAAATAGAACATAGAAAGTTCGTAAAAATAGTCACCAAGTTTTCAGTTTATCTACCAAAGTTACGGTAGGTACACCAAACTTCACAGCAAGTTCTCTAGCTTGAAACTTTAATCTTTTAGATAATAACGAAGGTCTGCGGTTCATAAAAATTGAAATTATTATTAATTCTTTATTTAAGTACTTACTTATTTAGTTAATTCATATGTCATACTTATGACGTAGGTTCCCTAAAGAAAAGAGCTGAAATTATTTCGTTATTTTGTCTTATTCGACGTAGCTATCTACCAAGAAAAAACAGAATAAATTAAAAAAACCTTTCTATAAATAAGCTTTAATAGCATTGTCATGGGACTTACTTACGTACTTATGCCAAATTTCAGCTCAATCGGATAACCAGAAGTGGTCGAAAAATGTCTTGCAAGATTTGATTACAGACAACGGGACAGGGAACACTAAATAAAAGCTTGTAAAATAGACATAGACGCGGGTTAAACCGCGGGGCACCGTTAGTTCTACTATCCTACTAATATTATAAACGCGAAATTTCTAGATGTATGTTTGTTTGTTACTCTTTCACGCAAAAACCACCTAACCGATTGAGAAGAAATTTGGTACAGATGTTCCTTACAACTAGGAATAACACATAGGATACTTTTTATCCCGAAATTCCCATGGGATTGGGATTTACGTGGGTAAAACCGCGGGGCACAGCTAGTATCATAAACTGGCCTTCACTGATCGAGAGGCGATTGTGTTTTTTATAGTTTGTTTATTTATAATGAAACCAGTTTTAGTTCAGAAGTTAACTCGAGATTAACAGGTCGTGTGTGTTTAACATAATGTTTAAAATATTGTATTCATTTGTGTGTGCTTTAACTGGGATTGCTGTAAGTTTAACGGCCTATTTCACGATCTTCAAGTAAAGTTACTCGCCAAGTATAGTTAGTTTTGTCTCTTTCTTACTTTATATCAAGTGACAAAGACAAAACATGTGAGTGAGAGAGAGATGAGATGAGAGAGATGAGAGACGTTACTTGAAGATGGAGAAATAAGCTCTAAATCTAATAATATTTAATCTAAGTATATCTTCTTCTTCCGAACCTTTATCCCATGTCTATTTGGGGTCGGTTTTTAGTTTAACCAGATTTGGCGGAATGTCAGTATTTTACGTGAAGCGACTGCCGTCTTCAATCTAAGTACCTATCTACCTATATCTACTAATATTATAAAGAGGAAAGATTTGATCGGTTGTTTGCATCGAATAGACTCCGAAACTACTGGACCGATTTGAAACATTATTTCACTCTTACAGCCTTACTCAGCGGTGGATTTACACTAGGGGCAGTCGGGGCAAGTGCCCAGGGCGGCAAATGTTTTAGGGCGGAAAAATTTTGAAAGTGAAAAGTAAAATTCTAGTAATAGGGCGGACTTTTTTCTGGTGCCCAGGAGCGGCATTGAGTTTAAATCCGGCCCTGGCCTTACTAATAAAAAAATACCCACTGTGTATATTCTTGATATAACGAGTGTGAAGCATATTAATAATTCGCATAATAATTCGTTATATCAAGAATATACACAGTGGGTATTTTTTATTAGTAAGGTTGTTAGATAGTGCACTTTATAGCGAGTAATATAGGCAATATTTTATCCCGTATCCCCACGGGAAAAGCAGTGTAAACGTAGTTTTATACTTCAAATATATTTTTTTTTTAATCTACTTGTGAAAACTTGTAATTAGCTTTTAGTGTACATGTCAAGGGCATGTAATTATTAGTATTACTATCTTTTGTGTTAGCTGTAAGTTTTCCAAACATTGATAAATAAAATAAAATAAATAAAATAAATATTTTTTATTATTGTTAATCGGTTTCATCTAGGTATACTGAAGTAGGTATTTACTAATATCATGAAGTGGAAAGATATGTTTGTTTCCATAATTCAAAAACTATACTGAACCGATTACATCAAGTCTTCTAATACATATATAAAATTCTCGTGTCACAGTTTTCGTTGCCATACTCCTCCGAAACGGCTTGACCGATTCTCATGAAATTTTGTGAGCATATTCAGTAGGTCTGAGAATCGGCCAACATCTATTTTTCATCCCGAAATTCCTACGGGAACGGGAACTACGCGTGTGAAACCGCGGGGCGCAGCTAGTAGGTATATAAGATTCTATGTACTTACTTACTTATACAAAAACTGTGCAATTCTGATAGTATAACATCACTACATAGTATAAAACAAAGTCGCGTCCCGCTGTCTGTCCCTATGTACGCTTACATCTTTAAAACTACGCGACGGATTTTGATGCTGTTTTCTTTAATAGATAAAGCGATTCAAGAGGAAGGTTTTTAGTGTAATTTTGTCCCCGCAATCTCACGGGAGCGGGAACTACACGGGTGAAACCGCAGACGCTGCTAGTATAATATATTTTTACATCATAAGGTCGAATTGATAACCTCTCTTTTTAACGCGATTAAAATGTGACTCTTCAAAATGAAGTATATAAGTCTTATTAAGTACCTAAAGATAATGATAATACTAATATAAATGCGAAAATTTGTATGTTTGTGAGTTTGGATGTTTGTTACTTTCACGCAAAAACTACTGTATATATTTGATAAGTGGATTTTCCGATTTTCAAATTTTAGTAAATATTCCGATTTTCGAATTTAAGTGAATTTTCCGATTTTCATATTTAAGTGATTTTTTCAATTTTCAAATTTAAGTTAATTTTCCGATTTTCGAATTTAGGTGAATTTTCAGATTTTCAAATTTAAGTAAATTTTCCGATTTTCAAATTTGAGTGAATTTTCCGATTTTCAAATTTGAGTGAATTTTCCTATTTGTTTTAATAGACAGAGTGATTCAAGAAGAAGGTTTTTAGAATAATTTAAATAATTTTATAGGATCGGGAACGATGCGACTGAAACCGGGCGCTACTAGTTTTAATTAAAAGAAGATTTTAAAAAAATATTGATAATTCCATGGTTTGCGAAATTATTTTGTTGATTTATCTGTGGGTAATACTTATTACCAAAAAGAAAATGATAAAAAATTGAACGAATGATTTGCATAAACTTTAAAAATATTTATGTCAAAATAAATAATTGTAATTAATTTAAACTAAAATAAATAATAAAATAAACTTGTCGAAAAACTCAAAACAATGAAAAATCAAATTAATATCGTGGGAAGTCTTTATGAATAAGTAAAAAAAATGTTAAAAAGTTTATAAAAAGTACATGTACCTATAATTAAAGGTATCTATCGTCCTGTAAGGTGTTGGTGATCTCAAACACGAGCTGTGTGTTTGAAAAAATATCAAACATGCCTTGTTATATCCAGAAATAGAACGAAACTTTCAGCTTTGATATAAATACAACTTTTAAAAAAGACATTTTATATAATTTTGCATTTGAAAAACTAGCTATTAGTTTTCTCGAATTTTACGTAAGTACCTATTAAAACTTACAGACGAGAGGGAGACTGCATAAAAAAATTAAACGAAGAAATTTAAAGAATAACAGCCTTACTAATAAAAAATACCCACTGTGTATATTCTTGATATAACGAATGTGAAGCATATTAATATTTCGTTATATCAAGAATATACACAGTGGGTATTTTTTATTGGTAAGGCTGAAAATGTACAATGTTTTAAAAGGTTGTACTCCCAAAACCGCGAGTAAATTCAGAAGAAACAACTAGTCAATATGAAGACTAACAGATTACTTCGCCCTAACCCAGATTGGGAAGAAGATTTAGCTAATACTGTGGTCATAGACGACGTTATCAGAGCAAGAATCAAATCTTATACGAAAGTCGAGAAAAGGAAGAAAAAGTTACACTGCATACAACATGTACATACATATATTACATAATATTAATTTCATAATAACATAATCATTCACTCCATCATCTCATTACAGTAACTGACCCCTAACTAAGTCCGTAACTTGTATCTAGGGTATCAGAAACTACGCACACACTCATTCACACACACCCAGACTGAGACAAACATTTGTGGTTCACACAAATATTCACCCCGCACGGGAATCGAACCCGCAACCTTAGGAATGGCAGTCCAGCATGGTGACCACTCTGCCATCGAGATCGTCATATAGGAGGTATAGCTCCGTCCCGTGGTTTAAGCCGCATAGTTCCCGATCCCGTGGGAATTTCGGTATAAAATATAGCCTATGTCCTGCCCCGGACTATAACCTACCCCTATTTATCCTATTCTATCTATTAAAACAAACCGCATCAAAATCCGTTGCGTAGTTTTAAAGATGTAAGCATACATAGGGACAGATACTTTGTTTTATACCAACCTCTTTACTATTTTGAAAATTAATCTTTTTTTGCGTCGTTTTATTTTACTAGTAAGTACTTAATTAAGCCATTTTTTTCAGTTATCTGCGAAAGCAGGTCCTGCACCGATACTGAAACTAAATGATGGACACGACTTCCCAGCGCTGGGACTTGGCACATGGCTCGGATTCTCAAAAAGTGTAAGTATTCTTCGCAAATGTGTTGAAAAACGTTGTATGGTACACGCGTGTATTGATGATTACTATCCTCGGCTATCTTCAGACCCTTAATAGCGCCTCGGCAGTAAACACCAACTTTACACACTTGTACCATAAATAACTATTATTATTTTCTTCGAAAGTGTGTTGAAAAACGTTGTATGGTATTACCCGCGTGGAACCTTATCCCGTAGAAAAAGAATCCTATGTGTTATTCCTAGTTATAAGGGACATCTGTATCAAACATCTAAATCGGTTCAGTAGTTTTTGCGTGAAGAAGTAACAAACATACTCACAAACTTTTGCAATCAAAATCCAAATAAAAAATCGTTTATTAATTGATAAGGCCTCAATGAGACCCTTACGAAGGTCACTGAATCTACCACCGATTCGGAATTACATCAGCCGAGAAGAATCGGCAAGAAACTCGGGCTGGTATTTTTTTAAATAAAATAAAATACAAATGTCACTTATAACTAATGTCAACAATAAAAAAACATGTCAAAAGTTATATAAAAAATAATCTAATATATAAAATTCTCGTGTCACAGTTTTCGTCGCCATACTCCTCCGAAACGGCTTGACCGATTTTGATGAAATTTTGTGAGCATATTCAGTAAGTAGGTCTGAGAATCGGCCAACATCTATTTTTCATCCCGAAATTCCTACGGGAACGGGAACTACGCGTGTGAAACCGCGGAACGCAGCTAGTAATCTATAAATATAAAAGTAAAATAATTACATAGTTCAAAAACTAAAAATAGCATACTGAGGTTGCGTGTGCATCGCCTTTGTAATATAAGTATGTTTTTCCTCCCTCAGGGTGGCAGAGTGGAAGTTACAAATGATGAAGTGTATGAGGCCGTGAGCTGGGCCTTGGACGCTGGATATAGGCACATAGATACAGCCTTCATTTATAACACTGAGGAACAGGTACCAAAATCACTACATAGTATAAAACAAAGTCGCTTCCCGCTGTCTGTCCCTATGTATGCTTAGATCTTTAAAACTACGCAACGGATTTTGATGCGGTTTGTTTTAATAGATACAGTGATTAAGTGGGAAGGTTTTTAGCATAATTTTATCCCCATATTCCTACGGGAACGGGAACTACCGCCGCTAATATACTTATGAATTTATGAATTGCAGGTTGGACGTGCTGTCAATCAAAAGATTGCCGAAGGAGTTATTGATAGAGAAGAGATATTTGTTACAACTAAGGTAACTAATTAATCTGAGGGCCTATTTCACGACCTCCAAGTAACGTTACTCACCAAGTAAAGTTAGTTTTGTCTCTTTCTTACTTCTTCAAGTGACAAAGACAAAACTTATTTATTTATTTATTTATAGGCACAGCAACAGTACACAAATCAAAACATTTAAACAAATCACAAAAAATCCTTACTTAAAACTTGTGAGTAATTACTCGAAACTTTACTTGAAGATGGTGAAATAGGCCCTTAGGTTTAACCGGCAATAGTAAACACATCACTACATAGTATAAAACAAAGTCACTTTCTCTGTCCCTATGTATGCTTAGATCTTTAAAACTACGCAACGGATTTTGATGAGGTTTGTTTTAATAGATAGAATTTTAACTTTATTTTAAATATTATAGTCTTATTGTTAAATAAGTCTGTTCGTTATGTAAATTCCGTTTAAGTATATTATCAAACACACTTTCGTCATTCCGTATATATTATAAAATGTTGTGCACGGTTGTAATCGATGTACAAATTTACTATTGTCTACTTATACTTTTTTAATATTTATTGTTATTTGATTTGTATGTTGTAACTGTGCCAATTAAATAAAAATAAAAAATAAAATAAAACACACATAATACAGTTCTCACACTTATAATATTATTTTTACGCGATCACTAAGGTGAACGTAATCTATCTCATCTATCTCTCAATCGATATCGTGCTATTGGGGTGACGACTGACTCTGGTAACTTTTTAATCATTCATTCACTACATCATCTCATTTATAGTAACTGACCCCTAACTAAGCTCGGAGCTTGTATCTAGGGTATCAGAAACTACGTACACACTCATTCACACACACACACACCCAGACCGAGATAAACATTTGTGGTTCACACAAATATTCACCCCGCACGGGAATCGAACCCGCAACCTTACGGATGGCAGTCCGGCATGGTGACCACAATGCTATCAAGGTCGTCTGAGTGCGTCGCATATTACAAAGTTCGCAGTCAGCACAATGCAATATACATACAAGTTACCTATGTGTCGCTACAGAATAATTCCAGGGTAAGGTTTTTAGCATAATTATTTCCCCGCATTCTTACGGAAGCGGAAAATACGCGGGTGAAACCGCGGGGCGCCGCTAGTTTATATACAATATTAAGCTATACATCTTAGTATATTATATTTTGTCAGAAAATGGACAAGCTTTAAATGGACAAAATGTAATTTTCTTTTTAATTTTCTTTACCCAACAGCCCTATTAAGAGGGGTGTCGAGCAGCTTTCCATACAAACGTAGTCCCGTGTTCCTCCCGGATGATGACTAGAGCAATTTTTTTTATCATAAAGTGCGATCTGCTATCCTATGTCCTCTTTTTTCAATATCTTAATAATAAAGAACATAATGTATTTTGAAAAATCTATTCAAAATTTTCGCCACAGCCAGGATTTGAGCCTGGAACCATGGTGAACCGTGGCACCGCTCTTTCTTAAAAGTTGTGTGAATGTACTATAAAAACCGGCCAAGTGCGAGTCGGACTCGCGCACCGAGGGTTCCGTACAAACCTGCAAGGTTTACAAAGTTCGTTCATTACGACAATCGAGTCATAACTATGGTATTTTATATATATTTTTATTTTGTAATGTAACTAAAAATTTAAGGTTTTCGGAATTTTTCCTTTATGTGTGCTATAAAACGTTGCTTCATGCCAAATTTCAAGATTCTAGGTCGACTGGAAGTACCCTTTAGGTTTTGATTCCCTTGCGAGTACTTGCGAGTTTCAAAATATGCAGCTTAAATTGCTGTTTCTTTTGATTGCGTTGACATAGAAGTTTGATTTTGTTACAGCTTAAAGGTATTATAGACTTGAGTATTTGGTATGAATTTCAATTTAATACCTCTACGCGTTTATGAGGAAATGGGTAGTAAGGTTAAAATTATTAAAAAAAAATATATTATGTGATGTAACTAAAAATTTATGGTTTTCGTAATTTTTCCTTTATCTATGCTATAAGACGTTGCTTCGTACCAAATTTCAAGATTCTGAGTTCACAGGAAGCACCCTGTAGGTTTTGATTCCCTTGCAAGTGTCGAAAATTTGCGGCATAAACGGCTGTATCTTTTGATTGCGTTGGCTTAGAAGTTAGATTTTTTCACAGCTTCAAGGGACAGTAGACCTGAGTAATTGATATAAATTTCAGCTTCATACCTCCTCGCGTTCCTGAGAAAAAGGGTCTTGACAGACGGACGGACGGACGGACAGACGGACAACAAAGTGATCCTATAAGGGTTCCGTTTTTTCCTTTTGAGGTACGGAACCCTAAAAATAAATCAATTAAACATAATGTATGTGGGAATGAGCGGGTCATGTAAGTCGGATGGCACCTGAGAGGTGGGCCCACATGACAACTCAGAGGGTTCCCGAAGGAGGGCGTCGTCGGGGTCGGCCGAGAAGGCGTTGGCGGGATGATCTTACCACCTTCGACAGTAGCTGGTGGGACACTGCGAAGGATAGGGATGGTTGGAGATGTTTGGGGGAGACCTTTGCCCCGCAGTGGGACACTATAGGTTGACAAAAAAATCATAATGTATGTCATAATTTTATGGAGAGGAGAAAATATGTCATATCATCTTTGTTTTTAAAATATTTAAAAAAAGAGGGACATAGTCATTAAAGAACCACACTTGTCATATACCAAAAAAAAACACTTTTTAAACTTTCGCGATCGGAATTCATTATTTGGTCGAAACGTCCAGGTAATTTTAATAATTATGTTATTCAAATTTAAATTCAAATGTATTTATTGCGAATAATGGTTACAATATGGGTACAGTTAATACTTAAATTAGGAATCTCTTTATTCTACCTCACATGAGGCATGCCATATGTTCCGCTGGCGTAGCGGCTGTGCGGCCCGCTTACCGTTGCGCCGGCACTCAGCGCCCAGGCGATGTCGCCCCCGGGGGTTTTAGTGGGTAGGACCTCCACAGCTCCATCTTGGTGGAGGGCGAGTCCCACATACCCCGCTGCTTCGGCGCGGAGATGCGTCAAAGCATTTCCCCGGGATATAAAAAGGCATGCAATATGTTTTAGGTTATACACGATTAAGACTTGTAAATCATGGAAACAATGAAAAAAAAATACTCTCGAGGCATTATCCAGGGAACATGAGAATATGTCTCCTCTCCATGCAAAATGAAAATATGATATGTTCTTAATTATTAAAACTAGCGGCGCCCCGCCGTTTCATCCGCGTAGTTGCCGTTCCCGTAGGAATATGGGGATAAAATTATGCTAAAAACCAGCTCTATCTATTAAAATAAACCGCATCAAAATCCGTTGCGTAGTTTTAAAGATCTAAGCATACATAGGGACAGAGAAAGCGACTTTGTTTTATACTATGTAGTGATATTGAAAAAAGAGGTATGTACATATATGGCCATAGCAAATCCAAACATTATGAAATAATAGTTTGGCTCTAGAGTTTTTTTTTAAATATTTTTTTTATTTACTAGGAAAGCAAACAGATGCTTAACAAAATAAGTAGGAAAAAAATATTAACTATTTACCAATTACATGCTTTCACATATACACCCTTATTTTGAAATTGCGATACCTTATCTCACAGCTGATGTAAACGACGGGTGACAATATAATAGTGAAGTTAGTTTTTTTCTTTTGCTTTTATTTAAAAAGTTATGATAAGTCAAAGATTTTCAAAATCCCACCGAATTTTATTGTTATTCTACACCGAACGCTGCGATACACAGCTGAGCGCGGTCATCGACCCGAGCCGTCACAGAATACTTGATAGCTAGTGTGCCGTCTGGTCATACGACATTTATTTTGTATTTTTTAAAGATAAGTAATCGACTATCATTTTTGATATTTTTATTGGATATATGGATTCAGTTACTGCTACAGATATTCTGATTTTAATAAGTCCCATATTTTCAAAATAGGGGTGTAGTATTATCCAGGGAGGAAATCCGGGAATACGTTTGTATGGAAAGCTCCAGCCCGGCGCCCCTCTTAAGAAACCATTTAAGTTAAGACAGTGTACGCTTGAGTGGGCAAACGCGAAATGACAAATGTCACTTGTGTCATAACTGGGGTTGTGACGCACCCTCTGACATTTAAGAAATGAACTATTTGCAAATTTAATCTTTAACACAATATTTTCTTAGATGTTTTGTAATTTTTATGATAAAAGATAAATCTGTTCTTCTATATTAGTATTCAATATTAATATCCTATTTTAATATTATAAATGCGAAAGTAACTCTGTCTGTCTGTTACGTTTTCACGGCTAAACTACTGAACCGATTGACTTGAAATTTGGTACATGGGTAGCTTATGGTCCGGAGAAGGACACAGTTTATGTTTTATCCTGAAATTCTTACGGGATCGGGAACTATGCGGGTTAAACCGCGGGGCACAGCTAGTACTGTAAATAGATGAATTAGTCATTTTACGAGCTTTTATTTAGTGTCACCTGTCCCGTTGTCTGTAGTCAAATCTTGCAAGACATTTTTCGACCACTTATCCGATTGAGCTGTTTGGCATACTTATGTAAGTCTCATGACAATGCAATGAAAGCCAGAAAGGCTTGTTTTTGGAAAGGTTTCTTTTATTAGGTAATTCGTGTTAATAAGTATTTTTAACCCCCGACGCAAAAAGAGGGGTGTTATAAGTTTAACGTGTCAGTGTGTGTGTGTGTATCTGTCTGTCTGTGGCATCATAGCTCCCGAACGAATGAACCGATTTCAATTTAGTTATTTTTGTATTAAAGGGGACTTACGTGCGAGTGTTCTTAGACATGTTTGATGAAAATCGGTTGACCCGTTTAAAAGTTATGGGGGTTTGAAAGTAATTGTGGTGGGGTTTTTTTTAATTTTTAATTTAATGTTCATATTATTAGCTTTGGAACGATCGCCACAAGAAGGAAGATGTAGTACCGGCGTTGAAACAATCCCTCAATAAATTAAACATGAGCTATGTGGACCTGTACCTAATACATTGGCCAGTACCCTTAAATGTAAGTATACTGTAGGTACTTTCATCATCATCATCAGCTCATATACGTCCCCATCGAGGGGTTCTCCCTACCCTGAATTAGGGTGATTAGGCCTTAGTCGACCACGCTGGCCGAGTGCGGGTTGGTCGACTTCACACACAACCTTAGAATTTCTTCCCCGGTGTGTGCAGGTTTCCTCACGATGTTTTCCTTCACCGTAAGAGCGTCGAAATTAACGTACTTATGAATTCGAAGATTGAAAACACATTGGTACGTGGCGGGGTTCGAACCAGGTACCTTCCGATCAGAAGTCAAAGGCGTTAACCACTACGCTATCGAAGCTCTTTGTTTGTATTGAATAGGCTCCGAAACTACTCAACCGATTTCAAAAATTCTTTCACTTATAAAAGTGAGATATTTTTTTTTTAAATTTCTGTCAACTTAAAAAAAAAACTACAACTCACTTGTGATAAATAGGTGTTATTATGTGCCTGAGTGCGGAGAAATAAGAGCCACTTTATGATCAAGTTTGTTGAAAAAGCATTTTTTATTGTTTTTCTAGAGCGATGGATCTATCAGCCATGTAGATTATTTGGAAACTTGGAAGGGTATGATTGAAGCCCGCGACCAGGGCCTCACTAAATCAATAGGAGTATCAAATTTCAACCAACAACAGTTGGACAGACTGATCTCCTTGAACAACGTCAAGCCAGCGGTCTTACAAGTCGAGGTAAGTAAACACTAGCTAAAAACGTGGCTTTGTGTGAGCTCGCGAGGTTTTTCTTAGTAATTCTATGTTTTATAGTAAGAAAGAAAGAAAATGCTTTGATTCTTGAAAACGCGACCACGGAGGTACCTATGTTAGACCAACAGAAACTTAACATAACGTAATCATTCCCGCGATCATCTCATTACACATTACAGTAACTGTCCCCTAACTAAGTCCGTAACTTGTATCTAGGGTATCAGAAAATAAGCACATACTCACACACACACCCACACCGAGATAAACATTTGTGGTTCACACAAATATTCACCCAGCACGGGAATAAAAAATAAAACACAATATACTTAACGTTTAATATACAAATGTCTCGGTCTGGGTGTGTGTGTGAGTATGTGCGTAGTTTGTGATACCCTAGATACAAGTTACGGACTTAGTGGTCAGTTACTGTAATGAGATGATGGAGTGAATGATTATGTTATGTTAGGAGAGCCGAACGCGAGCTAAGCACGAGCCGAACACAATTCTTCTACTGTGGACCAACTTGCAAGCATGTCCGACGCTTGCAAGTTGGACGCGCTTTTGAATAAAATTGTGCTCGGCTCGAGCTTGAATCATGTTCGGCTTGGGCTTGATTCGTCTAGCGTAGACCCAAGTATGGGTATGAGGGAAAGGAGATCCCCATTGAGAAGGGAGCATCCTCCGACCAGACGGGTGTTATGTCTGGTGGGAGCTGCCCGACGGTTGTAGTCGGGCTCTCGTATATATAGTCAATTGCGCTGTAAATTTCGCTTGCGCGATTAAGGACTCTACAGTTATTTCCCACAGTTATGGATAGATGTCGCTAGTTCCTATGTGGCGTGCAGATGTCGCCACATCACCTTAACATACCTTTAACGTATGTTACAGATCAATTTGAACCTACAACAGCCCTCGCTGCTAAGTTACTGCGCGAGTCATAACATCACCGTCACAGCGTATACACCCTTCGGTTCCTTGCTGCCCAGCAAGGCAGCCGAAGACGCGCCCCCGCCCAGGGTTGACGATCCTACCCTGGTCGAAATAGCCAACAAATACGGGAAAACTGTGCCGCAGATCGTTCTGAGATATCTTGTAAGTATTTCTAAATCACTATACATAGTATACTAATATTATAAATGCGAAAGTTTGTATGTTTGTGAGTTTGCATGTTTGTTCCACTTTCACGCAAAAACTACTGTATTAACTTTGATTTGGTACAGATGTTCCTTATAACTAGGAATAACACATAGGACACTTTTTATTCCGAAATTCCCATGGGATTTTGTATAAGTAATCGTATGTTTTATTGTAACTTTTTGTAGTCACAAATCCTACCAATAGATGGCGCTGTTGCTTAATTTTTTAATACACGATGGTGAATTGTGCCGAGATTGTATGATACAACGAGCTACGCATTCTCACGGGAGCGGGTACTACGCGGGTAAAACCGCGGGGCGCAGCTAGTATAGTATAAAACAAAGTCGCTTTCTCTGTCCCTATGCATGCTTAGATCTTTAAAACTACGCAACGGATTTTGATGCGGTTTTTTTTAATAGATAGAGTTATTCAGTGGGAAGGTTTTTAGCATAATTTTATCCCCATATTCCTACGGGAATCGTAGAATATAATATTGTAATAGTATTATGGATGTCTAAACTACTATTAGGGATGTGTTGAAAATCGTCCTGAGATATCTTGAACGTACTCCTACATCTACGCTACTAAGGGCTTATTTCACCATCTTTAAGTAACGTTCCGAGTAGTTACTCACATGTTTTGTCTGTGTCACTTGATATAAAGTAAGAAAGAGACAAACTAACTTTACTTGAAGGTCGTGAATTAGGCCATAAGTATTATAAAGAGGAAAGATTTGTATTTTGAATATTTGTTACGAATAAACTCAAAAATGGAAACGGGGACCACGCGGGTGAAACCGCGAGACGCCGCTAGTCTATACTTCTATACTAATATTATAAAGAGGAAAGATTTGTTTGTTTGTTTTTTTGTTTGTTTGTAACGAATAGGCTCTGAAACTACTAAACCGATTTCAATAATTCTTTCACCATTAGAAAGCTACATTCACCCTGAGTAACATAGGCATATCATACATTTTATCCCCGTATTCCCATGGGAACGGAAACTACGCGGGTAAAACCGCGGGGCGCTGCTAGTAACGAATAAACTAAAAAAGTACTGGACCAATTTTAATAATTTATTTTTCATTAGAAAGCTCCATTCACTCTGAGTAACATAGGCTATATTTTATCCCTGTATTCCCACGGGAACGGGAACCACGCGGGTGAAACCGCGAGTCAATCATATAATATTACTTACTAGCGTCGCCCCCCGGTTTCACCCGTGTAGTTCCCGTTCCCGTAGGAATATGAGTATAAAATGCTAAAAACCTTTCCACTGAATCACTCTATCTATTAAAACAAACCGCATCAAAATCCGTTGCGTAGTTTTAAAGATGTAAGCATACATAGGGACAGACAGCGGGAAGCGACTGTGTTTTATACTACATATGTAGTGAAAGTAATAATTCCTTAGGTATATTGCAACAAAAGTATTTATAATAGGTATTTGAAAACAGTTTTTTTTTCCTCCAATTTTTGTATTAAACTAGCAGCGTACCGCGGTTTTACACGCGTAGTTCCCGCTGCTAAAACTACGGGGATAAAATTAGATTATTTATGACCTCGATGGCAGAGTGGTCACCATGACGAACTCATCATGCCATCCGTAAAGTTGCGGGTTCGATTCCCGTGCGGAGTGAATATTTGTGTGAACCACAAATGTTTGTCTGGGTATGGGTGTGTGTGTAATTTCTGGTACCCTAGATACCTAGCTTCGAGCTTAGTTAGGGGTCAGTTACTGTAATGAGATGATGGAGTGAATGATCATGTTATGTTATGTATTTTTACTGTTTTTAGGGTCCCGTACCCAAATGGTTCAAACGGGACCCTATTACTGAGACTTTGCTGTCCGTCCGTCCGTCCGTTCGTCCGTCACCAGGCTGTATCTCAAGAACGGTGATAGCTAGACAGTTGAAATCACAGATGATGTATTTCTATTGCCGCTATAACAACAAATACTAAAAACAAAAAAATAATATTTAAGTAGGGCTCCCATACATCAAACATGTTTTTTGTCGTTTTTGTTACGGAACTCTTCGTGCGCGAGTCCGACTCGCGCTTGGCCAGTTTTTTATAGTTTTTTAAATTGTTTTTTTTAATTGTTTTTATTAATTGTTTTTTTAATTGTTTTTTTAAATTGTTTTTTAATTGTTTTTCCAGGTGGAGCTAGGCGTAGTACCGATCCCGAAGTCCGTAACAAAATCCCGTATTGAACAAAATCTACAAGTTTTTGACTTCACCCTGACTCCAGAAGAGAAGCAGCATCTGCAGTCATACCACAAGAATTACAGAACGATACCCGTCAGACACTGGCTCCAATCAGAATACTACCCGTTTGAGAAGAAATAAATGAATAACGTTATTTAACAAAACGGGATGTTAGTACGTACTCTAAAATATGAGTCGACACGCAAAAAAGAAGAAGTACTTATTAAAGTCGAAATCCTCGACTAGGTCCTCGAGGATTTCGACTTAAATAAGTACGTACTAACATCCCGTTTTGTTAAATAATTATATATGATGACGTACGTTTCGTTTAATAATAAAAATGAATAACGCTTTTTAAAATTCTAGAACTATTGACGAGTCTTTTTAACTGATCAGTCCAGACATAAAACTGTACACACAAGTTTTAGGCCAACTAGATTTCGCCAATGGCATTAGGGCCCTGATTCTCTAAACTATTAAGCTGTGATAATGCTACTCAAATCTATTTTAATACCAACATTATGGCCGTTTTTGTCATTTGTTGTCATTTTGGTATTCTCTTAGTGACAACTACTCAACTGACTCAATAGCTCCATAAAACTTAGATGGTTGTCATGGAAACAGTATTCTGACGTTTATTTGACAAAATTTTTATATGCAACAAAGACCACTGAGACACTATAGCCATATGAATACATTTTAGCAGAATACCAAACTGACAGTCTCGTTATGGTGCCTCAATATCAACATATTGTCTGATCAATAATGTCAAATTGCAGACTTAAAAAAAAAAGGCCTCTGGAGTCACTTCGGTGTTTGACGACCATTTCTGGATGGACGCCAGTTCAACTGATCAGTTAAACTGACTCGTCAATGACCACCTTTAAAAATTCAAAGCATTTTGAAATAAAACTACTTTAACGGATTTATGTTTTGGTTTTTATTTTTATATCTTTTATTTTTTATTCATTACAATATCCGTGATCAGTATTACTACTTAAATAATATTATATATATACTAGCTGCGCCTCGCGGTTTCACACGCGTAGTTCCTGTTCCCGTTCCCGTAGGAATTTCGGGATGAAAAATAGATGTTGGCCGATTCTCAGACCTACTGAATATGCTTACAAAATTTCATGAGAATCGGTCAAGCCGTTTCGGAGGAGTATGGCTACGAAAACTGTGACACGAGAATTTTATACAGGGTTATTGGTTAAGTCGACCTATTCCCGTTAAGGACGTGTAGTTTACATCGTTTCTGACTGATTTCACCATGAAACACCCTACCCTAAACCTAACCGTTTAAGAGATATTTCAATTTATTTGTTTTTATAAAAATCACCGGATCTTCGGCTATAAGCTTGGATATTTTCAAATGCGTGTGTCTTACTATTAATATTACTTGATTTTTACGTTTATAATAAGGTGCTTTGTGACCCCAATAACAATTATTGTACCTAAAATGAATAAATAAGTAGTTGTAGACGATTAAAACTTATAAAAAATAATATGCATCAGAAAGTTTATTTTTCGTTCAAGGATATCTAGAAAAAAATATATGGCACATGTTTGGCACTAATGCTTAAAAATATCTACATTTCATCAGCAATCCAACGAGGTATAACAACCTAGGGTTTTATCGAAATTTTGTACAAAACATTTAGTTTTATAGGCTACTGGGGAGGATAAATAAAACAATAGGTCAGCATACAGAGCAAGATACTAAACTTATTAAACTTTTAAGTTCTACACACACCATTTTTGAGTCTAAATTTCTTGTTCGACATGTCCGACCCTGCGTTGCACACATCCTTGCATTCTTTTGCGAAGACCAGTTTTCACTACACCAGTAGTTAATTTTGTTCTTATTTAATTGACCGCATTAATAATTCTGTCTCTCAGTACTTCAATTGATGAAATTGGATTGGGCTCACTGTACACGAGACTCTTCATGTACCCCCACACATCAAAATCCATGGGGGTTAAGTCCGGACGTCCGACTGGCCAGGGTATAGGCCCACTTCGTCCAATCCATTTGTTTGGATGATTTGGTCAATTAAATAAGAACAAAATTAACTACTGGTGTAGTGAAAACTGGTCTTCGCAAAAGAATGCAAGGATGTGTGCAACGCAGGGTCGGACATGTCGAACAAGAAATTTAGACTCAAAAATGGTGTGTGTAGAACTTAAAAGTTTAATAAGTTTAGTATCTTGCTCTGTATGCTGACCTATTGTTTTATTTATCCTCCCCAGTAGCCTATAAAACTAAATGTTTTGTACAAAATTTCGATAAAACCCTAGGTTGTTATACCTCGTTGGATAGCTGATGAAATGTAGATATTTTTAAGCATTAGTGCCAAACATGTGCCATATATTTTTTTCTAGATATCCTTGAACGAAAAATAAACTTTCTGATGCATATTATTTTTTATAAGTTTTAATCGTCTACAACTACTTATTTATTCATTTTAGGTACAATAATTGTTATTGGGGTCACAAAGCACCTTATTATAAACGTAAAAATCAAGTAATATTAATAGTAAGACACACGCATTTGAAAATATCCAAGCTTATAGCCGAAGATCCGGTGATTTTTATAAAAACAAATAAATTGAAATATCTCTTAAACGGTTAGGTTTAGGGTAGGGTGTTTCATGGTGAAATCAGTCAGAAACGATGTAAACTACACGTCCTTAACGGGAATAGGTCGACTTAACCAATAACCCTGTATAAGTATTAGATTAAATAGAGGAAAGTTTGTTGGTAACAAATAGGCTCCGAAACTACTTGTACCATGAAAATCGGTTGACCCGTTTAAAAGTTATGGGGGTTTGAAAGTAATTGTGTTGGGGGTTTTATAATTTTTAATTAAATGTTATAAAGTCTTAACAGTTGACATTGCAACAGACGGACAATAATTACAAACGTGTCACAAACCCACCCTTGTGCCGATCGGGTGAATCTTTCACAGCAGATTACGATCTCGGGCCGCCTTTCCAATCGAATATCTTACACTCGAGCGGAGCGACGAACGCAAATTATGAATACATTAATACATTAATTTATTTATTGCTCGATAGCTAGCTGTTCCCCGCGGTTTCACTCGCGTAGTTCCCAATCCCGTGGTAATACAGGGATAAACTATAGCCTATGTCACTCGCTGACAAAATAGCTTCCCATTAGTGAAAGAATTTTTGAAATCGGTTCAGTAGATCCCGAGATTACCCTACTACAATTTAACAAATTTTACTTCTTTATAATATTAGTATAGATACATGAATATTTATTGCTCGATAGCTAGCTGTTCCCCGCGGTTTCATCTATGTTAAATGTTATTTATTATATTGTACTTTAAAATCAATTTTAATTCTATGTTTTCTAGCCATCAAAGCTTCCGGGTTTGATTCTCTGAGAATAGTATTTTTCTAAATCTGTGAAAGTTTTTGTTTGACGACCTCGATGGCAGAGTGGTCACCATGCCGGACTGCCTGTAAGGTTGCGAGTTCGATTCCCGTGCGGGGTGAATATTTGTGTGAACCACAAATGTTCGTCTCAGTCTGGGTGTGTGTGAATGAGTGTGTGCGTATTTTCTGATACCCTAGATACAAGTCACAAACTTAGGGGTCAGTTACTGTAATGAGATGATGGAGTGAATTATTATGTTATGTTTTACTAAAATTGATGACATAAGAATAGATATATCCCAGTATCATACCACAATTGGGTATTTTTGATAATCAAATGTTGGGCGTCTCTTCAAAATGAAGATACTCATTGAAAATTAGCTTGATGAAGTCAATTGGAAAAAAAATCTACGGAACCCGAACTATAATAGTTTCCAAACACAAAAAATGCAACCAAGTGAACATAGTGGGATGATACGGACAAGTCTGGACATGTCTGCGAGTTCCGGCGCGACACATCCGGTGGCGTGTCTGTCTGTGCGTCTAGCAGGGGCGGGCGAAGGGCGACCATCACTACATAAATATACTAATACTAGTAGCTCCCCGCGGTTTCACCCGCGTAGTTTCCGTTCCCGTGGGATTACGGGGATAAAATATAGCTTATGTCACGCACTGATAAATTAGCTTTCCATTAGTGAAAGAATTTATGAAATCGGTCCAGTAGTTTCGGAGCCTATTCATTACAAACAAACAAACAAATCTTTCCTCTTTATAATATTAGTATAGATTATAAAGAAGTAAAGTTTGTGTGTTTGTCAAAGTCTCGATAATTGCTCTAAATGTTTTTGTATTGTAACAAAATGTTTATTAAATAAATTGAATTGAATTGAATTGTTAAATTGTAAGGGGTAATCTCCGGATCTACTGAACCGATTTCAAAAATTCTTTCACTAATGGGAAGCTATATTGTCAGCAAGTGACATAGGCTATATTTTATCCCTGTATTCACACGGGAACGGGAACTACGTGGGTAAAACCGCGGGGCTCTGCTAGTAGTAAATATAAAACTAAGTCGCTTCCCGCTGTCTGTCCCTATGTATGCTTACATCTTTAAAACTACGCAACGGATTTTGAGCGGTTTGTTTTAAGAGATAGAGTGATTCAAGAGGAAGGTTTTTAGTATAATTTTGTACCCACATTCTCACGGGAGCGGGAACTACGCGGGTTAAACCGCGGGGCGCTGCTAGTACTCGTAGTTCATAAAATTTTATACGTTTTGTATTAATACAATAGGTATAGATCGTTCGCTTCTGTCAGCTAATGGATTATTTGGTAGAGGTGAAGACAGCGGTAGGGGATGTATGAATTATTGAAATATGAAGTATTGTTGTGTAAGAAACCACTGTATATAAATAGCCTTTCTCTTTATATTTAATATATTTTACGGGACATTTACACGTACAGTAGAGTCCGTTTATAATGACATCGAAAGGAATTGACAAACACGTCATAATAAGCGGACGTCATACAAAGCGTTATGTGAAATGAAAAACTTTTTTTATGCAAATATGTGTGTACTTAAGTATTTTAATATAGAAACATAGTTTTATCCGGCATTAATTTGTAAAAAAGTCCAGTTTCATCAGTATTAAATATCTCATCATCAGAAAACTGTCTTCGTAAATTCGTAGTTTTGAAGATCTAAGCATACATAGGGACAGAGAAAGCGACTTTGTTTTATACTATGTAGTGATAGTGAAGATGCTCAAACCGCGAATTAAGCCGCGGGGTATAGTTAGTAAAATTAAAATTATAAAATCATCCCCTTTCATAAATCACCCTTTGTAATGACTTGTAATTTGTAAAACAATCGGCTCGCGTCTCAAAATGACAAGCCATAATAACGGCCGCCATTATGGAGAAAACTTAATTTTTATTGTCTACAAGTTTATTTAGCGGTTTGGAGGGCTCCCAGTAATGTGATTGTATTCGATACTCTTTGAAAGGAAGGAAAGGAAATCAACTTTTTTTTAACCTTAGTAGATAATTAAGGCTTTCCACCATCTGCTTACAACGAGTACTCCAACACTTTGGCTATGGGCTCGTAGGCCCGCGGGTAATCTGGAGATGTTTATAGTCACTGGCAAGGTAGAGGACAAGAGGTCGAGAGGTCGCAGTCCAAAAAGGTGGTCTGATCAGAACAAATTGACACCAAACTGACGACGCATTGCACATAGCCGAAGACTTTTTTCCTCTTTATAATATTAGTTTAGATGTTACTCCCTGAAAGGAAACTTTCTAATAGCAAGAGGATTTTTCACATTTTCAGAGCCTATTTAATGCAAACAATCAAATTTTTCCTCTTTATAATATAGTATAGGTAAATAAAATAAATAATACACAAAATTACAATAATATACTAAACTTAAAAAAATAGTATCGAATCCCTCTGTCCTTACAGCGAATTCCGCCACCCCTCAGACTGGAGAGAGAACATTTGTTAAAATATTACATTATTTTAATTGTCATAAAGGGATGACGATTTGTTTTATTTTGGTGGTGAATATGGGGTCGTTAACGCGTCACAGGAAATTATCAGGGGGTGGTTTTAAATGCAATAATTAATTGTCTTCACAATGTGTCGTGTTTTTCTTTCTTAAGAAACATCTTTTAATGTTTTAGGGTTTCGTAAATCGGAAAGAAAGTTTTACATATGTTTAGACTTACATTTCAATTAATGATCTTAGGATCATACTGAACATGATCAGTTGTATAAATCCCTAATCCTAACCCTAACTAATATTATAAATGCGAAAGTAACTCTGTCTGTTACCTTTTCACGGCTAAACTACTGAACCGATTGACTTGAAATTTGGTACAGGGGTAGCTTATGGTCCAGGGAAGGACATAGGCTATATTATCCCGAAATTCCCACGGGATCGAAACGGGGTGAAACCGCGGGGCACAGCTAGTGTTCATATAAATCAAAGAATTAATTAATTATTTCTATATTTGTATTTAAACTGAAACTACCGCGTGTCATTAACCGCGCCTTTATATAAAAAATGTTATTTACTGGCTGCGTTTCACCCGCGTAGTACCCGTTCCCGTGTTCCCGGCAATTATTCAAATTTTTCTCACCTTTTAAACCTTTCCTAGACCTCCACGAACATTTCAAGACCAAGATAAGATAAATCCGTTCAGCCGTTCTCGAGTTTTGGCGAGATTAACGAACAGCAATTGATTTTTATATAGATTATTTATTGCACCATAACAAAGTGTATATCTTGAACATCACTAAAGGGGATGAAACTCGCACACCCCTCAGTGTATGATTTACGAGAAGGGGCGAAATGAAGTAGTTTGAAACTATTACTCATAGTGATTTCGCGTTTTTATAAATATACTTTCGTATCTATGAGAGCGGAGAGTGTGTCTTATAAGACATTTATATTATCACTACATAGTATAAAACTAAGTCGCTTTCTCTGTCCCTATGTCTCTATGTATGCTTAGATCTCTAAAACTACGCAACGGATTTAGAAGCGGTTTGTTTTAATAGATAGAGTGATTCAGTGGGAAGGCTTTTAGCATAATTTTATCCCCATTTTCTTACGGGAACGGGAACTACGCGGGCGAAACCGCGGGGCTAGTAGACTATAAAGGTGTCGTGTGGACTCATGACGCCAATTTTAGTCTGAACGAACAAGTTGGTGCTAATTGACCGTGTGGACGTTAAGTGTGTGTTATTTTTAGTTCTCGCTTTAACAATCTTTCTCTTACACACTCTATCTATTAAAACAAACCGCATCAAAATCCGTTGCGTAGTTTTAAAGATCTAAGCGTACATATAGACAGAGAAAGCGACTTTGTTGTATACTATGTAGTGATTTACATAGCAGGTGTGTGCAGGTGCATCAACGATGTTTCCGTTCACCGTTAAACAAATTTAATTTAACTTTTAGCATAATTTTATTCAAATATTCCTACGGGAACGGGAACTACGCGGGTGAAACCGCGGGGTGCCCGCAGTCACCGTGACACACTGTGGTTGACTGAGGCCTGACCGCCCTTTTTCGAGGTAAACTCCAGCTATAACATCAGCTTGGAGGTGATTATCCCAATCCCGTAGGACTATAAAAACAATATAAACTTTCCTATTGAAACAGTCTATCTATTGCTGAAAACCGCATTAAAATCCGTTGCGTAGTTTAAAAGATCTAAGCGAGTAAACAGCGGGAGCGTCTTTGATACAATTGACAGTACCATAGCTGCGCCCCGCGGTTTCACACGCGTAGTTCCCGTTCCCGTTCCCGTGGGAATTTCGGGATGAAAAATAGATATTGGCCGATTCTCAGACCTACTGAATATGCTCACAAAATTTCATGAGAATCGGTCAAGCCGTTTCGGAGGAGTATGGCAACGAAAACTGTGACACGAGAATTTTATATATTAGATAACATATTTTCTGTGTTCCGGCCTGTGGTTCCGGCGACCGCGGCCAATTGGAATCTCCTAATATTGACATTTGGATACATTTTCAATCATTGATCTACTATGTAAGAGAATAATGCATATTCAAGGTTTTCAATAAACTGACAACCAAAAGATACGATTACAGCGAGACGCTGTCACCTGCACAGAAAAGATTGTGGCTCAGTGGCTCAGTATGGGCTCAATATATTTTTTCTAAAAGGCAATAACCATTCGTGTTTATCGTTCGGATAATATCGGCAGTTGTCGGATTTGCTCGGATTACAACGGGGAACAGAATGATGCACTTTATTGGATTAATCTCGATTCTCGGCCAATCTGCTAATTTATTTGCAGACAGATTATGACCGCTCGCTAAAGCGGTTTATTCTAAACTAGCAGCGCCCCGCGGTTTCACCCGCGTAGTTCCCGGTCCCGTGGGAATTTCGGAAAAAGTGCAAAATCCTATGTGTTATTCCTAGTTACAAGGAACATCTGTACCAAATTTAATCTAAATCGATACAGTAGTTTTTGCGTGAAAGTTGAACAAACATCCAAACTCACAAACATACAAACTTTCGCATTTATAATATTAGTAGGATTGACACTATTTTCACATCACCTCAGAATACAAAAAACCAAGATTTTCTTCACAACCAAAGCAAATATAAATATACAAATTAAGTTTTACCATTTATACCAAACTAGCTTTTGCCCGCGACTTCGTCCGCGTCGAAAAATGACTTCCGGTAGGATTCGGGTTTTCCCCCCTTTTCTGACCCTAGGGGGGGGGGGGGGGGATTTACAAAAATCCTCTCTTAGTGGTAGCCTACTCCCGCCAACAAAGACACGTGCCTAATTTCAGCTCTCTACGACCAGTAGTTTCTGACTCCGCTTCTGCTTCGCTCATGCTCGGTTCTTTTGGGCATGCAGGTAGACGTTACGACGTAGGCGTCCGCTAAGAAAGGATTCTGATATTCGCGGGTGAAACCGCGGGGCACAGCTAGTTGATATTATAGTGCCACAATCTTTTCTGTGCCGGTGACAGGGTCGCTGTAATCTCATCTTTTGGTTGTCAGTTTATTGAAAATGTATCCAAATGACATAAGATTTAAAATGTCAATAGTAGCTTACAATTTCAGCCGTCGCGTCGGTACAGAAAGGATTGTTATTGTGACTCTTTTCCACCAACTACACCACTCAGTCGCAAAACTTAGGTGGTGACACATGTTCGTGGGTCCTCCCAATATCGGCTCACGGTGGTATGCAGTTCTATGCATTTTCACTGTGTTAAAAAAAAAAGGTGGTGACACCATAGAATAAGGATCACGACCAGGATTCTCTCTGGTCTCTGGGTGACACCCATTACCTCGCGGGCGTGACATGGTGCAACCAATCGCGAATAGCGCTAACAGGTGGGCGATCCCTGGCGCTACGAGTGCCACAAGATGGCGCCGAGGCTTACAGCTCAGTTACCAAGCGCAATGGGATTATCACTACATAGTATAAAACAAAGTCGCTTTCTCTGTCCCCATGTATGCTTAGATCTTTAAAACTACGCAACGGATTTTGATGCGGTTTGTTTTTATAGATAGAGTGATTCGGTGGGAAGGTTTTGAGCAAAATATTTATTGTAAAAAACACAAAATTGATTTTCGATTTTATTTCAACGTAAAAAATGTATTTAATAGACAGTTAAAAATGCTCTGCGCTGCGCTCTGTCAGGCTAGGCCATATGTTGACACGCCGGCGACGCAGGCCGCGCACAGCAGAGCAGTGTAAAGCATGGAACCTTAAACGTCATATCTGCGGCGCAGGCACGTGCGACCAGGCCTGGTTCACTCGATCCTACGGCACCCCAATGTAACGCGGACGGAAGTCGCTGTGTTTTTAGTGGGTAGGCCCAGCCCTTCTGGCTGGGAGAGCCCTACATGCCCCGTGGGTCCTCCCAATATCGGCTCACGGTGGTATGCAGTTCTATGCATTATCACTGCGTTAAAAAAAAAAGGCGTGGTTCACTCTCCACTTTAGGTATAAAGCTACAAGCAAGCGACTCGCAGCGCCCGCGCTGCCTAATACAGGACGATATTAATTATTCTGTGGCGCGACGCAGACATGTGTCTGTCCTGCTTTCTCTCTATACGTTCCTTACTTTACAAAATCTGCTCTGTGCGGCCTGCGTCGCCGGCGGCTCAGCATACACATAGCCTTAAATGTGCACCGGCCCTGATGCAGCAGTCCCACCGCGGGCGAGTGAGCGATCCACTATCGGCGACATACATTCCGCGTAGACGAGACGCATATATTAATAATTACTCGCTGACTTTTCACACTGCCAGCGAGTACGCGCTCCTCGCCCGGCGAGTACTCGTTTCTCGCCGGGGCGGTAGGACCACTGCCATAAGGTCCATGGTCTACGGAAGGTCTACGGCTCCCCTACTATTCACGATAACAATCCTACTAATATTATAAATGCGAAAGTTTGGATGTTTGTGAGTTTGGATGTTTGTTCCACTTTCACGCAAAAACTACTATATCGATTTTGATTAAATTTGGTACAGATGTTCTTTATAACTAGGAATAACACATAGGGTACTTTTTATCCCGAAATTCCCACGGGATTGTGTAAAAGTAATCGTATGTTTTATTGTAACTTTTTGTAGTCACAAATCCTACAAATAGATGACGCTGTTACTTAATTTTGTAACACACGATGGTGAATTGTGCCGAGATTATATGATACTACGAGCTACGCATTCTCACGGGAGCGGGCACTACGCGGGTAAAACCGCGGGGCGCTGCTAGTATACAGGTAAGTACTTAAGTTGCTACAATTGACAAGGAATTCAAATAAAAAAGGAGTATATCCCATTCGTCCCCAATGGGGACAAACTTGGTGGTGACGAATGGGATATACTAAAAAAAAAAGAATAAAGTAGGTAATGAAAAAAAACTTTATTAAAAAAAATGCAGCATGTCAATCGTGACAACCGCGTTTCGGTTTGTCAAATATCGATTGGACAATATTTTACATCTTTGACTAAAAATGCACTTGAAGATGTAAAATATTTCAAAATATAAATTGTATTATAAAATATAACAAAATTCAATTTTGTTACAAGTATAATAGAATAGTTTTGAATATTGTTATGGCGGATTGTCAGTTATTTATCAATTTGACAATCCACAATAGCAAGATGGCGGCCATGTTCGCGGCGGGATCGTTCAAAGAGGCCGCATTACATAGTTCTCCTGTGCACACGCATGCGTGGATTCTGGCGTACAAAGATATACTTCGAGATAAAGGAGTCAACGATGCCATTGGACTTATAATGCATCCATCATCTTCATCCTGAAACAAAAATCAAATATTTTAGAAAGAAACAATTTTATTTGTCCACCGCGCTGCGCCGCCCGCGAGCTACTGCTCTCGCCAGACTGCTTTATAGTCAATTTAGTATTTTTGTCAGAGAAATTCCCTCATTAGTGCGAGATTCAACCACAGGCCGAGTGCGGGCTAGAGCCGTAAGAGTGTTGAACAAATATTGTGTGTAAAACTTATATGCTTTCGATTTTCGAATAATTTGCTTTGACATTGTAATTAATGTGTTAATTGTTTTGTGGCCTGTGACCCGCACTCGGCCCTTCGGTGGGGACGCGTATGATACTTACATTTAACGCCATTTCAAGCCTGGCCATTCGCTCGCTGGCGTAATGTAAGCCTGTGATCGCTCGCACCTTGCTCCTACACGACCTCTGCGTGTATACACCGCTCACATCCGTCCACCGCACTGAGCACCCGCCCGTGAACCGCCCAAACACGGATCTCGGGTATGTACTGTTCAGCTCGTAGTTGAACCTAAAACACGATAATCATACTAATATAAACGCGAAAGTTTGGATGGATGACATTCATCTACACGTAAAAACTACATAATCGATTTAGATGAAATTTGCTCGAGATGACAAGGCCTCCTGCACGATTCCGTCCGAGTGTGTACTACTGCATTACAAAATATTCTGCTGCCAAACAATAGTGCATTAATATTACTGTTCCAAGGGCAAAAAGTCAGTGATATTACTTGTCACAAACTAATGTCTCGGGGTGATGAGCGCAGTACAGTGTTGTACACTGTGTCTGTAATGGGAGACTCACCAACTGATGTCTCGGGGTGATGAGCGCAGTACAGTGTTGTACACTGTGTCTGTAATAGGAGACTCACCAACTGATGTCCCGGGGGGATGAGCGCAGTACAGTGTTGTACACTGTGTCTGTAATGGGAGACTCACCAACTGATGTCTCAGGGTGATGAGCGCAGTATAGTGTTGTACACTGTGTCTGTAATGGGAGACTCACCAACTGATGTCTCGGGGTGATGAGCGCAGTACAGTGTTGTACACTGTGTCTGTAATGGGAGACTCACCAACTGATGTCTCGGGGGGATGAGCGCAGTACAGTGTTGTACAATGTGTCTGTAATGGGAGACTCACCAACTGATGTCTCGGGGTGATGAGCGCAGTACAGTGTTGTACACTGTGTCTGTAATGGGAGACTCACCAACTGATGTCTCGGGGTGATGAGCGCAGTACAGTGTTGTACACTGTGTCTGTAATGGGAGACTCACCAACTGATGTCTCAGGGTGATGAGCGCAGTACAGTGTTGTACACTGTGTCTGTAATGGGAGACTCACCAACTGATGTCTCAGGGTGATGAGCGCAGTACAGTGTTGTACACTGTGTCTGTAATGGGAGACTCACAAACTGATGTCTCGGGGGGATGAGCGCAGTACAGTGTTGTACAGTGTGTCTGTAATGGGAGACTCACCAATTGATGTCTCGGGGTGATGAGCGCAGTACAGTGTTGTACACTGTGTCTGTAATGGGAGACTCACCAACTGATGTCTCGGGGTGATGAGCGCAGTACAGTGTTGTACACTGTGTCTGTAATGGGAGACTCACCAACTAATGACTCGGGGTGATGAGCGCAGTACAGTGTTGTACGCTGTGTCTGTAATGGGAGACTCACCGACTGATGTCTCGGGGTGATGAGCGCAGGACAGTGTTATACACTGTGTCTGTAATGGGAGACTCACCAACTGATGTCTCGGGGTGATGAGCGCAATACAGTGTTGTACACTGTGTCTGTAATGGGAGACTCACCAACTGCTGTCTCGGGGTGATGAGCGCAGTACAGCGTTGTACAGTGTGTCTGTAATGGGAGACTCACCAACTGATGTCTCGGGGTGATGAGCGCAGTACAGTGTTGTACACTGTGTCTGTAATGGGAGACTCACCAACTGATGTCTCGGGGTGATGAGCGCAGTACAGTGTTGTACAGTGTGTCTGTAATGGGAGACTCACCAACCGATGTCTCGGGGTACTGTATCTGTGATGGGCATTGGGCAGGTGAAGGTGCGGACCACGAGAGTCTCGTCGTTAATTCTCTAACTCAGGCCAGGCTAGCGCTGGCTCGTTTCAGCACTGGCGCCAGCCTCACTTCTGATTGATAATTATTTACTTACACGTCTTTAAACATGCAATGTTTTTTATACTCTTTGAGACGAGCTTTGGATTTGGGGTTTATGGGCGGCATCGGGACGAGGTTGCTGGCGAAGGCGTCGGAACAGTCGGCGTCCCGCGGAATGCCCAGCGTGGTGAGCCCGCACACATAGCACTACAAAACAAAATAATCCAATTTGTAATTCAATAATTTCAGTTGTGTGGCACATAAATCGTTGAATTAAAAGGGTTTCGCGGCTCTCGCCTCTCCTTTGCGATAAAGTGTAATGTACTCACCCGCCCTCGATGCGTGCTGTTCACGGCGAAGTAGTCGAATGGCGTGGTCGGGCCGGGACAAGTCGGCACGTTCATTTTCCTCAACGTGGCATTCAGTTGATCTGTCAGGTTCGTGTAGTAATCATACGTCAGATTGGCCACAATTTCTAGAAACTTTTCGATGTCAAACCTGACAGTTGTTTTGACAGTTGTCGTGGTGACCGTGGTCGTGGTATTAAGTTTCGGCATTCGGCAGGTCGGCACGGTCCGAGTGGTCGTAGGCTTATCAAGGGGCGGAGTGGGCGCATCAGTGTTCGTACCACCACCACCACCACCACCACCAGTACCACCACCACCACTACCACCACCGCCACCACCGCCATCACCACCGCCACCGTCACCACCACCACCACCACCACCACCACCACCACCACCACCGCCACCGCCACCGCCATCACCATCACCACCACCATCACCACCACCACCGCCACCACCACCGCCACCCTTACCACCTACACATAAGAATAAGAATGATAATGAGAATACCCTAACTATCCAAGTATCATAATAGGTTGGTACTTTACCCATAAACGTCATCCATAATGAAAATTGCTTTGAATTTTTAATTTTCTAAATAGTTCGTGTATGTGGTTAAAAAGAAGTTTCGAACAAAAAGGGGGGATTGGGTAAGAAAATAATTTTCAATAAAGTTAATTTAAAAAAATAAGAAACCGACTTCAGCACTAAAAAGTAAGAAAATAATTTAAAATAAACGATATCTTTTATACATATTTACAATTTATAATTAGTTACTTTTGGAGTCAGTGCCAGCCCAGGATAGTTTTTTTTTCCTTAGAAGATAGCACGAGATGCGCCTATAATATTAATGAAGGCTTTGGCTGTCACCGACTCCAAAAGTAACTAATTATAAATTGTAAATATGTATAAAAGATATCGTTTATTTTAAATTATTTTCTTACTTTTTAGTGCTGAAGTCGGTTGATCTCCCCCCGGGGATCACTGCCGCAGGTCGGGCGTATGGCGATTGCAGGACAAAGTACACTCCAATGCAAGACCACTCCTCGCTCACCATAGCAGAGACTACATTTGGCAAGGCGAGGTCGTTTTCCACGATTGCCGTGAGAGTTGCGAAGACGATAGCCTCTTGCAGGGATTTCTTCGCTGCTCTATAAGTGTCGAGCAGTTCAGCCTCAACGGGTACCGCTTGAATCCTGTCCCATGAGCTGACACACACATGATTCATTTTTTGCGCTTCACATTATTATTCATTCTTGTACGTCTATTGCCTCCAAGCTGATTATCTTTGTGAGACAATATAGAACCAGTATGTATACAGTCCACTTTTCTCATTTTAACGCCCAAACAACACCTAACGGCGCAACTAGTTATACACAAACTTCTTACTTACAATTAAAGCCCATGGCGCAACCATTACCTTGTTTGCCTCCTTGTCTTCTCTGCACTTCTAAGGCTGGAGGCTAAAACGATAAGACACGACACGTTTATATGATATCTGAATAAATTACTAAACAAGATGCCGCAGCGAGTGGACTAAAGTCAAAATCATGTTTAGCCTCAATGAGGTCGATGTGAATCCACCACCGCTGCGGAAATTACATCAGCCGAGAAGAATCGGATAAACTCGGGCTGGTATTGTCTTTTTACAAGCTTTTATTTAGTGTCCCCTGTCCCGTTGTCTGTAATCAAATCTTGCAGCCATTTTTCGACCACTTCTGGTTATCCGATTGAGCTGATTGGCATACTTATGTAAGTCCCATGACAATGCAATAAGAGCTTGTGTGTTTAAAAAGTATTTTTTTATATATTCTCTTTTAATAAAACAAAATACATACATACAATAGATTTTTGAGACCAATACAATGTTAAAAAGCTGAGTTGAACCGCGGTCGCCGTTATTAATTGTTTGAATTTGAAAATGAGGTTTACCGTTTGTGATGGTGTGGGATCTGTATCAGGAGTCCGCGTTGGTTTCTTGACCATTTTCGTCCACCAAATGTGTCTGAGGCTGGTGGTGGAGTCCGTGGCTGGCGCGTCCTGGTCGGCGGGCGGCGGCGGGCCCACTTGGTTACTTTCTGTAGTAGCAGACCCCCTGAGCGACTCCGCTGGTATCGCCTCATATATTTTCGTCAAAAGTTCAGGATTGGGTCTCTCAAACGTTCCATCTTCGAACGTTCTACCACCCAGCAATAATTTAACTGCATCTGATAAAACCAACAGTTGTCCGTGAGTGTCGACTCAAGCGAGAACAATTACGTGTATGTTTTAATCACCACTACATAGTATAAAACAAAGTCGCTGTCGGTCCCTATAATATGTATACTTTTTTTTTTTTTTTTTTATCAACAACATGTATATTGAGCATTGATAGGTTACAGAGGATATAGTAGGGAAAGTTCTGATACATACGTAGATTATAGATGTCCACAACATTTATACTTTTTACATCTTTAAAACTACGCAACGGATTTTGATACGGAAACATGTTATCTAAAATGCATTACTTTTTTGTGTTCCTTTGACCTTCTTTTATCCCCCCCCTATCAGTTTTAGGTAAATTTATTTAATGTACAGACACGGTGGTTCTACTGTTTTATTATTAGTATAGATAAAGTTATCATGGTTATTAGCACTCAAATTATTATAATTAACGGGATATTTACCATGTATGTTATTTGTTTCGAGTTTCCGATATTTCGACGCTGTTGCAAGGATGAACATCATGATGTACAGTCCAACAGTTCATCCGTGATCATGGCGCGCCATGATCTACGTGGAAATATCGGGAACTCGAAATAAATAACATACATGGTAAATATCCCTTTAATTACTTCCGAGGCGCTATTGAGGCCCGAGCTGTCAGGCGAGGGTCAGAAGATAGCCGAGGATAGTAATCATCAATACACGAGTGTACCATACAACGTTTTTCAACACATTTGCGAAGAAATTATCATTTTGCGCTAATAAATAAACAGTTTTTCTATTCGCGCGCATCCAACACAACAAGAGTGATCGGCCAAAGACTAAAAGAATATACTTATTGAAAAAAAATCGAATGAATGAATGAATGGAATCGACCATAGACCTACCAAAAGTAAGGCAACATAGTTGAAGTTTGTTTTTAAAATGTATGGACACGATTTTATTTTGGTATCGAAACTTTTTTAAATCTAAACAATTTAAAAAAGGAATCTATAACTCACTAGTGAATCAAGCGTGTCATTATTCAACTGTTTTTGCACAAATAAGAGCCCCTTTATGAGCAAGTGTGTTGAAAAATACATTATATAAATTAAGAGCATGCAACCAGTGAAGTAAGTGGTAGTAGGTAATTATTACTGGTCTAAAAAATGACTCACTGATGATTTGTTCCCTTGTCAAATTGGATCTCCTCTCCCGGCGGTGTCTCTCCTCCCCTCTCCCCTCCGTGCTAGAAACCTCCGCATTTTGTAACTCGCCTGCAACACAATCATTATGGAACCTAAACAAGAATAAATTAAAAAAAACCTTTTTTGCATTGTCATGGGACTTACATAAGTATGCCAAACAGCTCAATCGGATAACCAGAAGTGGTCGAAAAATGTCTTGCAAGATTTGATTACAGACAACGGGACAGGTGACACTAAATAAAAGCTTGTAAAATTCGCAGACCTCCACTCTGATGTAAGTAAATCGTAGTACAAAGTTGGATATGACGAAACAACATTTTAAATAGCAGTATTCAAATAGCCTTCATCATCATCAGCTCATATGTGTGATACACAAATGTTTGTCAGTCTGTGTGTGTGTGAATGAGTGTGTGCGTAGTTTCTGATACCCTAGATACAAGTCACGAACTTAGTTAGGGGTCAGTTACTGTAATGAGATGATGTAGTGAATGATTATGTTATACACCCTTATTTTGAAATGATGGGACTTATTAAAATCAGAATATCTGTAGCAGTAACTGAATCCATATATCCAATAAAAATATCAAAAATGATAGTCGATTGCTTATCTTTAAAAAATACTAAATAAATGCCGTATTACCAGACGGAACACTAGCTATCAAGTATTCTGTGACGGCTCGGGTCGATGACCGCGCTCAGCTGTGTATCGCAGCGTTCGCCGGTTGTTCGGTGTAGAATAACAATACAATTCGGCGGGATTTTGAAAAACTTTGACTTATCATAACTTTTTAAATAAAAGCAAAAGAAAAAAACTAACTTCACTATTATATTGTTAACCCTAATTTACATTAGCTGTGAGATAAGGTATCGCAATTTCAAAATAAGGGTGTATAATTATATCCTCAACAAGGGGCTCGAGCCTACCCTGAATTAGAGTGATAGGGCCTTAGCCACGCTGGCCAAGTGCGGGTTGGTCACAGAGCACCTCTAAGAATGTCTAAGGGTTCCTCACGATGTTTTCCTTTACTGTATGAGCGCCGAATAAACTTACATATAAATTCGAAAATCGAAAACACACTGTCACGCAGCGGGGTTCGAACCAGGCTCCTTCCGATTGGAATTCGAAGGCCTTAACCACTACGTCATCGACACTAATACCCCGTTTACACTATGCCCCTGCTCCTCGCGCTGTCGGAAATATTTCCCAAAATACTTCCGCGGCAGTATTCCATTTAGACTATGCTCCTATGGGCAGGGAAGCATAGTAACTAGGTATAAAATTCCCAAATCATCCGTTTCAAAATAACAATCATTCCCTCCATCATCTCATTACAGTAACTGACCCCTAACTAAGTCCGTAACTTGTATCTAGGGTATCACAAACTACGCACACACTCATTCACGAAAACACACAGACCAAGACAAACATTTTTTTTAATATTACCTTCATAGCCGAAATATCCTTCTTCCCCGTCGTAATATCCCGTTACTTGTACGACGGCACACACCCAGAGACACACCAACACCCGCATCCTCACGGATACTCATGTAATTTCGTACACAAATTTCAAACAAAATAAATCAGAAAATACGTAAAATATTACGCATTTATCTGATTTTTTATTAGTTTGCTTTACATTATAAATAATGATTATAATATACGTAAATAATTAAAACTACCTAACCGTTATCTACTTAGAACGATATATAAATAAACGACATAATAAATAAATGAATAATTACTTATTTGTCAATTTTACGTGCTTTGAAAGAGTTTTTAATTACTTATATAATATTTGATGAACCTCTTTTATGAAAAATGTGAATATTAAATTAAATTATTATTTATGATATTCTTATAGGGAAAATGTGATCTATGATCTATCTCATGCATGCATAGAATAAGGATCGCGACCAAACTGGTTTCTGGTCTCTCGATAAAACAGTTGATTTCGAACCACACCAGTGTTTTCATATTCACCTTAGGGATACGCCTCTGTTTTGTCTAGATAATCCTTTGGCCCTTAACAGGATATCGTCTCCAAAGTTTGATTACAACAGCCCCCCTAGCATGACTGTGCGTGATAAAATATATAGACACCACGAAATAACGATTTCGCAAGCATGACCAAATGAACTAGGGCGTGGTACGAAATGATAAAATTTGATATGGCGGCTATATTTAATTATATTTTGACAGTTGGATGTCGATATAGCTATATCGATTTCGCGAGCATGACCAAATGTCATAAAATTTATTACGTGGTAAAATTAAATATGGCGGGTATTTTTATCATATTTTGACAGTTGCATGTCGATATATCGCGTTTTCGAAGTCATGCTAGCCCGGTAGGATAAATATTATTAGATTTATTAATTACTAGCTAGGCGAGGCATGTAATAAAAATGAAAAACTCGATTAACAAAGGTAATAATAGTTATTTATGGTACAAGCGAGGTAAGTTGGTGATTACTACCGAGGCGCTATTGAGGCCCGAGCCGTCAGGCGAGGGTCTGAAGATAGCCGAGGATAGTAATCATCAATACTCGCGTGTACCATACAACGTTTATAAAATTTAATTTTCTTTACCTACCTTTCTGTTATACATAGTTAGGTAAGTACGTTTAGAAACAGCTAAATGCAACCATTTCTGAAAATAACAATCTTTTTTTCAAATAAGTAATTCTTACGAAAAATGATATTTTCCTTACAAATAGGAAATGACTATAATTAGTGTCACAGTAAAAGACTTACAACTTTATTGTACAAGAAACAAAGCTCAAAATCTAAAAAAATAATGCTTGGCGCCATCCAGACAAAGATACGCCAGCGAAAATATCTTTGAAATAACAAATTTTAATAAAACCAATCAAAAATCAACTTTATTTTCTACTACATTACGTTTAATATAGCTTAACAACCGCTAATAGTACCACCCTTAGCAAAACGCATAGTTCTGTAAAGTCAATACTGAAAATGCATAAATAGTACAAAGGATTATTTTGTTTATTGAACCAAAATTTATGTTGTTAAGGTTGAGATTAGTGTGAGTTTGTGGATGAGTTGCGTCGTTGTGAAGTCGCGTCCGTCAAATCGTGTTGGCGCCAGACTGGCCGACGCGCGCCGCCGCCATTTTGACGCATTTTCTTCTTCTTCAGAGCAAACGGCACTTCCATTCTGCCTACTTCCGTTCGTTTCCTATTATTGCTAATTTACAGTTATAGCCGCCCTAACTTTGCCAATTATTATGGCGTTGCTTCTTATAAAGTTTATCTAGTTTTTTGAGTGTCCCATGTTAACTTTAGTATGGTCAGCAATAGGGATATTGACTAAAAAATAAAGTAATTAGTCCGTCAGATATGTAGATCTCGAAAAAATATTGGACACGTATTTTTTTCCTTTTTGATACAAACAAATAATTAAGACGATACAGTGCATAGAAAACTCGTGTGACGACACAGCTTTTCACTATCATCATCACTACATAGTATAAAACAAAGTCGCTTTCTCTATCCCTATGTCCCTATGTATGCTTAGATCTTTAAAACTACGCAACGGATTTTGATGCGGTTTGTTTTAATAGATAGAGTGATTCAGTGGGAAGGATTTTAGCATAGTTTTATCCCCATATTCCTACGGGAACGGGAACTACGCGGGGCGGCCGCTGCTAGTTACCTATAATATATCGTCACAATCACACAAGCCCCCACTCCTCAACTTTAATGCGTGAAAACTAAGTCAGTTTTATTAATTTGATAAAAAATAAATGAGTAATGTAAGGTTTGGTGGTCTTTAAATTAACCCTCTATTTATGTAATTTATCACAATATAAATTATTAATTACTAGCTGTGCCCCGCGGTTTCACCCGCGTAGTTCCCGTTCCCTGTTCCTGGCAATTATTCGTTTTTTTCTCACCTTTTAAACCTTCCCTAGACCTCCACGAACATTTCAAGACCAAGATAAGATAAATCCGTTCAGCCGTTCTCGAGTTTTAGCGAGACTAACGAACAGCAATTGATTTTTTATTACTTAAGTATAAAAAAACGAATTCTCATCCGTGTCTGTCTAATATTATAAAGAAGTAAAGTTTGTGTGTTTGTTAAATTGTAAGGGGTAAACTCGGGATCTACTGAACCGATTTCAAAAATTCTTTCACTCATGGAAAGCTAATTTATCAGTGCGTGACATAGGTTATTTTATCCTTATATTTATTCCTGTATTCACATACATTATCCGTGTATTCCTACGGGAACGGGAACTACGCGGGTGAAACCGCGGGGCGCTGCTAGTAATTATTAATCAACGTTTATTTCAAAACTACTGTGCTCCGCGGTTTGAACCTTAGCTGTTAACTTAGCTGCTAACCTAATTCCGTATGAATTTCGGAATAAAATGTATCCAATGTATTAATATCTTTGATTTACACGAACACTACACATTGTAATAAAACACTTAAACGGATTTTTGTCGTGGTTGTATTTTGTTTTACATTTTCTGACGTTTCGGATCCTTTACAGAACCCGTGATCACAGAAGACTAAGATGGAAGACGTCTGTACAAAGTAATGTAAAAAGTTTACTACCGTCAATATTTTGAATATAATTTTAAATACATTGTGTATTTACCACAGATTCGGAAATACATCAGCCAAGAAGAATCTGCAAGAAACTCTGTCTGGAATTATTTTTTATATATTTTTTTAAATAATAGTTATTTATGGTACAAGCGAGGTAAGTTGGTGATTACTTCCGAGGCGCTATTGAGGCCCGAGCCGTCAGGCGAGGGTCTAAAGATAGCCGAGGATAGTAATGATCAATACACGCGTGTACCATACATTTGCGAAGAAATTATCATTTTTCGCTAATAGATAAACAGTTTTTTTAATTCGCGCGCATCCAACACAACAATGGTGATCGGCCAAAGACTAAAAGAATATACTTATTAAAAAAAATAACGAATGAATGAACGAATGGAATCGACCATAGACCTACCAAAAGTAAGGAAACATAGTTGAAGTTTTTTTTTTAAATGTATGAACACAACTTTTTTGGTATCGAAACTTTCTTAAAATGAAAGCAATTTAAAAAACAATCTATAACTCACTAGTGAATAAAACGTGTCATTATTCAACTGTTTTTGCACAAATAAGAGCCCCTTTATGAGCAAGTGTGTTGAAATAGTTATTTATGGTAAATCGAAATCGAATGAATGAATGAATGGAATCGACCATAGACCTACCAAAAGTAAGGCAACATAGTTGAAGTTTGTTTTTAAAATGTATGGACACGATTTTTTTTGGTATCGAAACTTTTTTAAAACTAAACAATAAAAAAAAATCTATAACTCACTAGTGAATCAAGCGTGTCATTATTCAACTGTTTTGTTTTCATTTTCATTTTCATTCAATTTATAAATCAATACAAAAATTTTCAATTTGAAACGTTCCTATTCACGCATACAGAACTGACAGTATCTTGCGGTCTTGCAGTTGTTGGACGTGCTTTGGGTTTTAATTTGTTGATGATAGGATCCCAAGCAGGTGGTAGCTTCCAACCCTCTTCCCTATTGAAATTAGGATGTTTTTTAATTTCAATGGCCTCGCGTATCATCCTGGGCAGGTATCTGTTTTCCTTAGCGAGGATTTGGGCGAGGGTGGGACCACGACAAAAATCCGTTTAAGTGTTTTATTTCAGTATCCAATGTGTTATTCCTAGTTATAAGGGACATCTGTACCAAACCTTTGCTTATATTAAAAATCACTACATTAATATAAAACTAAATAGATTCCCGCTGTCCGTCCCTATGTATCCTTACATCTTCAATACTACGCAACGCATTTTGAAGCGGTTTGTTTTCAATAGATAGAGTGATTCAAGAGGAAGGTTTTTAGTATAATTTTATCCCTGCATTTTCACTGGAGCGGAAACTTTTTGGGTGAAACCGCGGGGCGCTACTAGTCTTTAGTAGACAGAGTGATTCAAGAGGAAGGTTGTGGTATGATTTTATCCCTGCATTTTCCACGGGAACGACAACTACGCGGGTGATACTGCGGGGCACTTCTTGTTTATATTTATTACATACTTACATACATTTTTGGGCGCAGCTATTAACTAATTTATTATACAGTATTTAACGCAGGAAAGTCATCTATACTTAACGTGACCATACGTCCCGCTTTCAGGCAGTCTGTCCCGGTGTCCCCCGCGAGGCTGAAATTGTCCCGCTTTTGCAAACACACGAAACAATAATTTAAAATGTATTTTTCTCGCTCGAAATGATATTTTAAACAAATTTGTTCAGCCGATAAATATAAAAATACAAACTAGAATTCACGTCACTACTTATTTGCTTTGATTATTTTGAGTTATTCTATGTTCTATATTAAAAAAACTTGTACAACACTAATACCTAACTTTTTTTATTACTTAATTCCGCAGATGTCCCGCTCTGACAAAATAATGGTCACGTTATCTATACTAATATTATAAAGAAGTAAAGTTTGTGTGTTTGTTAAATTGTAAGGGGTAATCTCGGCATCTACTGAACCGATTTCAAAAATTATTTCACTAATGGGAAGCTATTTTGTCAGCGAGTGACATAGGCTATAGTTTATCCCTGTATTCCCATGGGAATGGGAACTACGTGAGTGAAACCGCGGGGCGCTGCTAGTCTATAAATATTAATGTATTAATGTATTCATAATTTGCGTTCGTCGCTCCGCTCGAGTGTAAGATATTCGATTGGAAAGGCGGCCCGAGATCGTAATCTGCTGTGAAAGATTCACCCGATTGGCACAAGGGTGGGTTTGTGACGTCAACGTGGTAAACTAGTGACCCGCCCCGACTTTGTGCAGCTTTTACGCATATTTTCATTATTGAATTTGCAGGTCATATTATTATCAGTTACGAACTTAGTTAGGGGTCAGTTACTATAATGAGATGATGGAGTGTATGATTATTATGTTATGTTATATGTATGAAGGCAGTCTTCTCGTGACCACGATCGGTGTAACCCGGTCGAAACGTCGAGGTAAATAATAATTATGTTTTACGCGATTAAGACCTGTAAATTATGCAACAATGAATTCCGATCGCGAAAGTTTAAAAAGTGTATATGTATGAAGTCGACCAACCTGCACTTGGCCAGCGTGGTTGACTAAGGCCTAATCGCCCTAATTCAGGGTAGGCTCGAGCCCCTCGGTGGGGACATTATATGAGCTGATGATGATGATGATGTTATAAGTATAATGTATATCCCCACCGAGGGGCTCGAGTTTATTTTATATATACCTACACATATATAGTATATATGGTGCCCACGGGAAACAAAACCGCGAATCACTGCTAGTGTAGTTATAAAAGCGAGGGCTAATCTGTACAAGGAAAACACAAGTCAGTATGTAGTCTGAAGATGTTCGCGTATAAATAAGAATCAGCCATAAATCGCGTCTCCCTCGAGAGGGGTTGTAATCGCCTCATTGGGCACCCCAGTGCGGCGACGCGATGCGCGTATGTCAAGCGGATTGCTCAACAATTAACAAACAGTTATCTTCTTATACTTATTTATTTGTTTGTAACGAATATCTCGATGTAGTCAGTGAAATTACTGGGTACACGAGACTCACCAACTGATGTCTCGGGGTGACGAGCGCAGTACAGTGTCACAGTGTCTGTAATGGGCAGACGTATTCTTAGATAATCTACAGAGACCAGAGAGAATCACCGTGTTTCAGTGGTCACCTCGCTCGTCTTGTCACGTGATCACATATAAAAAAGCATGCTCTAAAACTACTAGACAGATTTGAAAAAATATTTTACTATTAGATAGTTTACTTTTCAAGTAGTAACAAATAAGATAGGCTATATTTTATTCCGGCATGCCCACGGGAAAGTGAATTACGGGTGAAACCGCGGGGCTATTTCGGGCGAGCGAAGCGAAGTTTTGTGGTACATATTACGGACAAACTACAAAACCCACAGATTTGAATATCTACTTGATTTACTATTTAAAAAAAAGTTAAAATATTATTTTGTAATTGATAAAAAAGAGGTTATCATAATTTTTATAGGTACCGCGCGCGCGAGCACTATGTAATTTTTAACACTTTTTAGCACTTTGTGCATAGAATAAGGATCACGACCAGGATTCTCTCTGGTCTCTGACGCTGAGTGTACCAAATTTCACTGGCTACATACAAGGGTCAACCGCCCGGCTCCGGTTGCGTGTTATATTACTGGCCAGTTAATTTAATTAGTTAGCGTATCTGTTTCTGGTTAGAGTTCCCCCGGGAACGGCAGATGGCCGTGGTCATTTTAATGGGCTCAGGAAACTGTGACTTGTATATACTTTTACACTTTAAACTTTCATTGTTTAACATAATTATAGGTCTTATTCGCGTCGCTTATAAATCCTTATCCTTACTAATACACACATCAAAAGTGTCTAGGGATCAAGCATTTTTATGCGGATTTCTTGAGATTGAGATGTGGCTTTGTAATAAATTTATGATTTTATAAATTTATATATGGATCCTTTTTGGTGCATTTCATAATTTGAATCAGGAACTGTGAATCAAATTCGAGTAAAAGATGAAAATCAGCTGTCAATATTTTCCCTATAAAAACATACAACGCATTGAAGACATTATTAGTGCTACTGTTTCCCTACTACTGATTAAAACCAACGTTATTATGGAGCGGCGACGTCATTTAAGCAGGGAAGAAATGCTCAGAGCCGTGGGAATGATAGAAGCTGGTTCCCGGCAACGTACTGTGGCTTTAGCTCTGAATACAAGTCAGAGTGTTATCAGTCGACTTTGGACACGTTACCGAAGCACTGGTACCGTGGCTGAGCGCCATGGAGGACGGTATCGCTGCACCACACGGAGACAAGACCGATACATTCAAATCTTAACTCGAAGAGCTCCAACAATAACCGCCATGATGTTAGCCGTGCGGCTTCATCACTCTTCAGGGAACTTAATTAGCGACCAAACAGTCAGAAACCGCTTGCATGAAGTGAACCTTCATTCCCGAAGACCGCTACGGGTACCACCTATAGCAATGCACAATCGTAGGATTCGATATCAATGGGCTCTTGAACACAGAAATTGGGCAGAAGAACAATGGCGTTTCGTGTGCTTTTCTGATGAGTCTCGTTTTGGTATGAGACCGGATACAAGACGTATACGACACTGGAGAACCCCTGGACGCCAACAGCGATTAAAATCCTGCCAGGAAGTCCATCCTTATAGTGGTGGAACCATCATGGTATGGGCGGGTATTTGGATCGGCGGAAGAACTGAGTTGATTTGGATCAGAGGCAACCTCAACGCTCAAATTTATGCTGAGACGATTGTATCAGACGTCATCGTTCCTCTACAAGTGCAAATCGGTCCCTTATTTCAGTTAATGCATGATAATGCACGACCGCACACCGCAAGAGTTGTAAGACAGACTCTCGCCGCAGCTAACATCAATGTCCTGCCCTGGCCTGCTCAGTCGCCAGACTTGAACCCGATTGAGCATGCATGGGATATGCTACAGAGAAGAGCTCTGCCGAATATGGAGGGTATCCAGTCGCAAGAAGACCTTTTTTTGTTGTTGCAACGAACATGGGCGGCCATTCCACAGCGTGATTTGGATGAACTCATTTTGAGTATGCCAAACCGATGTTCTTGTGTTGTTAGTGTTCGCGGTAGAAACACGGATTATTAATTGTTTAAGTTACCCAATAAAATTTTAAAGAAAACTGTTATTTCAGTCTTTTTTTCGAACTTTAATGTTAGTGGTTCAAATGTCAAAAATCCCTTTATTAGGAAAATGGCAAATTTCTTTATTAATGCAAAGGTGACTTGGTTTATCGTTACTGTGACAAACGAAAACACTTTATTTGATGAATCCTTAAAGAAAATTTTAATTAATATCAATCAGGAGAAAAGTTATTGCAAAAATATATGTTGATCCCTAGACACTTTTGATGTGTGTATTATAAATGCGAAAGTAACTCTGTCTGTCTGTTACCTTTTCACGGCTAAACTACTGAACCGATTGACTTAAAATTTGCAGGGATAGCTTATAGTCCGGAGAAGAACATAGACAAGGTTCTGTCCAGAAATTCCCACGGGATCGGGAACAATGCGGGTAAAACCGCTGAACGGAGCTACTGTTCTATAAGTATATAATGTAATCACTGCGCCTTGACGATGTGTGTTAATAATTTCAAACACGAGTATATACAGACCATTCAGATACTTATAACTTAATCATATAATACAACACAAAGTCGCTTTCTCTGTCCCTATGTATGCTTACATCTTTAAAACTACGCAACGGATTTTGATGCGTTTTTTTTAAATAGATAGTGATTCAAAAAGGCATAATTTTATCCCCGTATTCCCACGGGAACCAAGCGAGTGAAACCGCGAGACGGCGCTAGTATTAATATAAAATCCATTTCGTAAAAGCATTTTAGTAATTGAATTATTACCAACGAAAGATACGTTTTAAAATCATCACTTAAAACCGAAAGCAAATGAAATAAAAATAGTTATAAATACTAGTTAACGCCCCCTAGTTCGGTTGCTTTTAACTTGTTCACAGACGGCTGCACTCCGTCTTAATTACATTACTAGATATGCCCTTCGGTTTCATTCGCGATGGTTGAAGGGATGTTTACTGGGTAAAAAAATGTCTGTCAGTCAGACGTACACCTATTTCACGACCTTCAAGTAAAGTTAGTTTCGTCTTTTTTTACTTAAACAAGCAGTCCCGGATTAACCCTTAATCAAATTAAGCAATTGACTAGGGCTCCACGTCTGGGGGGGCACCAGGAAATTCCCTACCTTGTTGAACATAGCGAGCTCAGTGTAAGCTGACCTTTTTTAAGTTATTGCATAGCTTCTATCGAGGGCCTTGAGCGCGGGGACCGAATCCAGAAATTCCGTAACGAAAAAAAAACTTCACGTTTTTATTATTTTTTTATCGAAAACTTTTTTTTGTTAATTTTCCAAAAAGTTTTTATAGTAATGTAGACAAAGTTTTTATTGTATGAAGTCCCAAGTACGACATCAAAATTTTTTTCGTCGTCAAATTCCACTCTAGCTACAGCCCTGGAGGCACGAAGGTTTGGATTGCTTAGGGCATCATGAAGTCTTCATCCGTCACTGATGACAAGTGACAAAGACAAAACTTGTGAGTACCTACTCAGAACTCTACTTGAACATGGTGAAATAGGCCCTTGGACACACGTATTTTGTTTAATCAAATTACCAAAAATAACTCGGTTAAAACGAAATATTTGTCAAACACTTAGTCTGGGCGTCAAACCCATGTCCATTAAAATTATAGCGGCAATAGAAATACATCATCTGTGATAATTTCAACTGTCAAGCTAACTATCACCCCTTATCACCCATAGAATAAGGATCACGACCAGGATTCTCTCTATAAAAGATCCTTGGTATCACCGTTCTTGAGATACAGCCTGGTGACAGACGGACAGCGAAGTCTCAGTAATAGGGTCCCGTTTTTACCATTTGGGAACGGAACCCTAAAAAATATCTCTTACTTCCATCTTTTTTAAATCTTATTTTTCTACTTAAAAATCAGAATTTTGAATCGGCCAAAATCGGTCTTAAAATCCCCCTAAAAGTACCATGTCATAAATAACTCTTGAAACATGAAGCAGTTATAAAATATCTTCCATCTCATTTGCAAACCGAAACTAAATGATGTCACGCGATTATCACATCTAATGCCTTCGGAATAGAGGTTATATTTGAGGGATCTCCTTGCTTGAGGGTTTCGTCTCGGTAGTCCTCATAGGCGATACAAAATGTTAGGGAGGAATAATATTAATAAATATTATATTAATTTCATTACTTGCTTATGTATTTTCGAGTTTTTCTAGTGGAAGTTATTGTATAAGGGTAGTTTTTGTATTAGGGGGTATGTTTCTTTTTTTTTATATTTCACTAGCGGCCCGCCCCGGCTTCGCACGAGTCCAATATTCCCATTGATTTTCCTGATTTTTTCCGGAACCTTCTCCTGACAATAACAAACATAACAAAAAAGAATTAGCGAAATTGGTTCAGGCGTTGTTGAGTTATGTGCTTACCAACACATTTTAAGATTCATTTCACTACATTTTGTATAAAACAAAGTCGCTTTCTCTGTCCCTATGTATGCTTAGATCTTTAAAACTACGCAACGGATTATGATGCGGTTTGTTTTAATATATACAGTGCTTCAGTGGAAAGGTTTTAAGCATAATTTTATCCCCATATTCCTACAGGAACGGGAACTACGCGGGTGAAACCGCGGGGCGCCGCTAGTTTATAATAAAAAAGATAGAAGATTCATGGTTTTCAACTTTATTTGTTGAAAATCTTGATTTCTAGATCTGTTTTATTGACGTACATAGATAAGGTTGCGGGTTCGATTCCCGTGCGGGTTGAATATGTGTGATCAGAAATATTTATCTTCTAATACCCTAGGAATCCTAGGATATATAACATAACATAATCATTCACTCCATCATCTCATTACAGTAACTGACCCCTAACTAAGTTCGTAACTTGTATCTAAGGTATCACAAACTATGAATACTTATAGTTAATTAGAGGGTAAGTCTAAGAAGATGATACAGTGACTGACTGATCATATGTATATTATAAAGTACCTAAGTTTATATACTTAATATTAGACTACAAGAATGTGTCCGTAGTTTCTGATACCCTAGATACAAGTGACTCACTTAGTTAGGGGTCAGTTATTGTAATGAGATGATGGAGGGAATGATTAATATGTATATATACAAATAAAAAATAATCCTTACAAACCAGGATGATTCGACATAAAAAAACGTATAATAAAACAAACATAAATAATAAAAAATCATGTTCCATAATAAGTTTTTTGTGTAGACTTCATAACCCACTGGACATAGTACGATATATTTGTGAACAGCGCCAGTTTTGAATCGCAGTCCTCCGATTTGACAGCCAGCACGCCAACCACCTTATCGAGATAGTATAACGGTCCAAACTCTTGTATGAAACAGTCGCTATAACTCGACAAATCCACACATATAAGACTGTCGTCAATCTGTATATTGTAACTTCGACGGCACATATCCAGATCGGCAACTCTGAGATCGTATACATCCATGTCATTTGTCAGATACTGTTTCTTGTCCATAGAAAAAACAGTTTTCCAAATACTCGCCTGTATCTCTAGAACGCTGTGTGCGTCGAAAACAGACGGTTGGAAAGCGAGCTGCCTGTTTTGTAAGTCAATTCTGGCTACGGCTAAATCGTATTTGAAAGAGGGGTTACTTATGTTGAACTTATCGTGTAATCGCCACAGTAAAATAGGGTATGTATGCGATAAGTTTTTGGAGAAATCGTAGTAAAGTAGGACGCGGTGAGCTGAGCCGTGCTGCTTGCAGTGAGCTGATGTGATAATCCATTTGACAAGAATAACGCTAGCGAAGCAGGCAAACGACCACGCGTTCGAAGAGTTTCTCAAAATGGCCGCCACGTAAGGGAATCTGGAAATAAGAACATTAAATTAAAAATTTAAAACCCAACACAGTTACTTTTAAACCTCCATAACTTTTAAACGGGTTAACCGATTTTCATCGAACATGTCTAAGAACACTCGCACGTAAGTCCCCTTTAATACAAAACTAAATTGAGATCGGTTCATACGTTCGGGAGCTATGATGCCACAGACAGACAGATACACCCACATACAGACACGTCAAACTTATAACACCCCTCTTTTTGCGTCGGGGGTTAAAAACTATCACTAGGTAGGTTTTTATACTACAGTATAATAATGAGTACTAGCGTACTTATACTTATTTCTACTTAGCTGTATACGTTTTCTGTCCCTATGTACGCTTAGATCTTTAAAACTACGCAACGGATTTTGATGCGGTTTGTTTTAATAGATAGAGTGATTCAAGGGGAAGGTTTTTAACATCATTTTATCTCCGCATTCTCACTGGAGCGGGAACTAGGCGGGTAAAACCGCGGGGCCCTGCTAGGTTATATAATGCAGGTTTCGTCGGCGGCGAAAATGCGTTGTGGGCGTTTACTACAAAAGAGGGCATGGAAGGTTTGGAGAAAATGTGGGGGCGTTGAAATGAAGGGAGGGGCGTGGACAGGTTGGTTGGTAAGGTTTCCGCGAAATCGTAGGAAAGGCAAGGATTTATATTCCCGATTAAATTATAAAGGAATTATATAACAAAAAATAAATATGTCAGAAAAAATATGCGAATAAGGATGTCGACTGGGTAAACAAAATAAAATTCTAATTAGTCCGTCAGATAGACTTCGAGAAAATATTAGACACGTATTTTTTTGTTTTATCAAATTAATAAAACTGACTTAGTTATAACGCATTAAAGTTCAGGAGTGGGGGCTCGTATAAATTCTTGGAAAAAATGTATGTAGCTGTGACGTCACACGAGTTACAGTAAAATACGTGTCAAATATTTTTGCGAAATCTATCTGACGGACTAATTAGATTTTTTTAGTCGACATCCCTATTATACACCTAAAAATAAACATGTCAGAAAATATGCGAATTCGAATAAGACCGATTATAAAAATAAGATGTCGAGAAAAGTTACTTATAGCTATTAAAAAACTTGCGATCGATGACAAAAGTGATTAAACATAGTAGTTCCCGATCCCATAGGAATCTCTTGAATTACTCTATCTATTACTGAAAACCGCATCAAAATCCGTTGCATAGTTTTAAATATCTAAGCATACATTGCATAGGGACAGAGAAAGCGACTTTGTTTTATACTATGTAGTGATGACATAAAAGCTAGACCGAGATATTTTACTAGTCGAAACAAAGAGACCGCGGAAAAACGCGAATGCTGAAAATTAATGCACGGAAAAACGATTTCGCGGAAACCTTCTAACAAACCGATAGGGTCTAAAAATAGTCTACTAAAGACGATTTTGTGTAAGATAATGCATATTTCAAAGCATTTAAATATATCTAGCGGCGCCCCGCGTAGATCCCGTTCCCGTAGGAATATGGGGATAAAATTATGCTAAAAACCTTTCCACTGAATCAATCTATATATTAAAACAAACCGCATTAAAATCCGTTGCGTAGTTTTAAACATCTAAGCATATATAGGGACATAGGGACAGAGAAAGCGACTTTGTTTTATACTATGTAGTGATAGTGAGTAAATCTTTTGCAGATTCTATACAGATAGTAAATGTAAGGCTATAGAAGGCTTTAGAAAATAAAATACCCAAGTGAGAATCATAACCATTCCCTCCATCATCTCATTACAGTAACTGACCCCTAACTAAGTCCGTAACTTGTATCTAGGGTATCAGAAACTACGCACACACTCATTCACACACATAATGTGAAGAAAATAAGGTTTAGGTCATGGGTTATGTCGTAAATATTTACATATATTTTTAAGTGCTTGATTTCTCATGTAAGTAAGTAATTCCTGCCTTAAGTTGTGGGTTCGATTCCCGTTCAAAACAAACATTATAATTTGTCCTCAAAAAAATGAGTCGACACGCAAAGAAAAAAGAAGAATTATAATTTGTGTGTGATAACATCTCGGTTCGAGTGTATAGGTGTTTCCGATTATGTTTTAACGAAATAACTATTGATACGGAAGGTGAAATAAGCGTGTGAATGAGTGTGTGCGTAGTTTCTGATACCCTAGATACAAGTTACGAACTTAGTTAGGGGTCAGTTACTATGAGATGATGTAGTGAATGATTATATAGTAAATTATATTGCTCCTAGGAAGTGTAATACCTCATCGCAGCTACAAAAGACGAGTTTTCGTTCAAAGCGAATACGCCCATCGCTTTAGGCAGTTCGTAGACCGCTCCACTCGTGGGTACACTCAGTTCTCTTTTCTTTTCTTCAACGGTAATTTCGGTAGCGTATTTTACCATCACACAAACCGCCATGATGGCTATACCGATTAAAATAGTTAACACAATACACGCAGCTTTCATTTTTGTTTATATTTGAAATTAACATTGAAAAAAATATAACCTATTTTTACTTTTGGGTATCGTTTTTTTTATATCGACTGTGTTGTTCGCGCCTCTCTGATGGTAAATGTCATTAGCATAGACTATGATGTTTTTATTCTTTTTCTAAAGGGCTATACAGACGATGGATTTCATAATCATAAATACCTATTCGGAAAAATGTAAAATTACTAATCTACACTAATCCTAACTAATACATATTATAAATGCGAAAGTAACTCTGTCTGTCTGTTACCTTTTCATGACTAAACTACTGAACCGATTGACTTGAAATTTGGTACAGGGGTAGCTTATGGTCCGGGAAAGAACATAGGATACTTTTTATCCCGAAATTTCCACGAGAACGGGAACTACGCGGGTGAAACCGCGGGGCGCTGCTAGTAATGTTATAAAGAGGAAAGATTTATTTGTTTGTAACGAATAGACTCTGAAACTAATGAACCGATTTCAAAAATTAATTTACTAATGGAATCAAATCTTTCCTTGTTTGCATGATTAACAGGTCTTAATCGCGAAAACATAATTATTAAAATTACAATCGATCGCGATAGTTTAAAAAGTATATTAGCAAATCTTTCCTCTTTATAATATTACGAAACCTAACTATATCAACAACTGCTTTAAAGGCACAATAAATCGTACTTTTTATTAAGTTAAACTTTAATAATAACTCTGAACACTTAACTAACTTACTATAACCAAACTTTGCCCATACAGTCGGCAGTTAACGCACAGCATAATCAAGTCATATCTAAACTACCGACACCCTCGCAATAAAAATGTTTACAGATTAGGGGATGAGATACGTAGGGGATGAATAAAATTGATGGTGGTACCAAACTTTATATTAAAAGATAAAAATCTTACAACTTACTTAGATCAATTGGTTTTATAATTTGATGTATTGTTGTTGTTTGGCTTAAACGTAATTTTTGGTTTAATTTTGCATTTTCTTCTCATATTGTATTTATTTTAAACTAGTAGCGCTCCGCGGTTTCCTAACCTATCCTATGGCACGCACTGATAAATTAGGTTTCCATTAGTGAAAGAATTTTTGAAATCGGAGCCTATTCGTTACAAATAAACAAACAATCAAATCTTTCCTCTTCATAATATTAGTGTAGAAATGTAGATAAAATAAATCTTTATTACTACTAAAACATATTTAAATTAGGTAAGTATAACACGAATAGGTAGAGCTTATAAGTACTTATATAAAAATCAATTGCTGTTCGTTAGTCTCGCTAAAACTCGAGAACGGCTGAACGGATTTATCTTATCTTGGTCTTGAAATGTTCGTGGAGGGAAGCTTTAAAAGGTGAGAAAAAAAACGAATAATTGCCGGGAACACGGGAACGGGTGAAACCGCGGGGCATCTCAGCTGATGCTGATCTGAGACCGGAGTCTCAGTATAATAATGAGTACTAGCGTACTAGCCAGAGTCCCGAAAAACGCTGATTTTCTGATGTTTGTAGTGCATGTTGTGCCATTTAGGTAAAACTAGTACCGCCGCGCAGTATCACCTACATAGTTCCCGCTCCCGTGAGAATGCGGGGATTAAAATATGTTAAAAACCTTCCTCTTGAATCACTCTGTCCTATTTAAAAAAAACCGCATCAAAATCCGTCGCGTTGTTTTTATTGTTTTCCATGTGTACATTAAGGTGTTTAAATTGTATTTTGGACACAACATGAAATCCGGTTTGGGCACTACAATATTATAGGTGTACCTACTCTTAAAACTTTTGAGTGAGTCTTCTTCTTTTCCGAACCTTTATCCCATGTCTATTTGGGGTCGGTTTTCAGTTTAACCAGATTTGGCGGAATGTCAGTATTTTACGTGAAGCGATTGCCATCAGACCTTCACAACCCAGAGGGCTATACGACATGTTTTGGTTAAACCAAATGTTAGACTTTTGAGGGCTCTCACTACCCGTAACGACTGTCGATGATGTTAGTACGACAACTGGGACCGACGGCTTTACGTGCCCTCCGAAGCACGGAAGCGCTCATGATATTAAATGTCATTTTTAGTAACGACCCATCACAGTCATGACGGTGCCAGACGTTGCTTAATCGTGCAGATCACAAGTGATCCGCGGGTAGCACTGGGCCATGAGCGCTTCATGCGTTTTATTATACTTGCTTAAACTGTGAGTGTGTGTGTATGTTCTTTTTTATAGGTCACAGATCATGGAGTCAGTTAATCCGTCATAATAGGTAGTTTTAGAAAGTAATTAGTATCTACTTATGGATTAATATACAGGGTGGCCCAAATAGAACGGTCAGTTGGGGGAAGTCTGAAACTATACAGGGTGTCCAATCCAATTTTTTCTAGCTACCTCCATTACTGATTTTATAATTGAGATATGGAATAAAATCTTACATTCAATAATACCCTACATTATTTACTTTCAAATGAGACATCTTTCGTCTTCCTAAGACGTTTACATGGATAGCAATGACTAAATCAGTACAAGCACCCGCGCGTCGAGTTGAAAAAAACAAAATGGCTGCCATTTTGTAATGGAGGTAGCTAGAAAAAATTAGAATCGTGATTTGTCGATAAAAAATACCATATTTTACCCCCTTAAAGTATCCGACATCGATGCCCGGACACCCTGTATATATATAGACAGAGATATAAGAGATAATAATAATAACTAAGTATATATAAGAGATACAAAGATCTGTTCTTAGAAACCATGTCATAGATTTTAGTAAAAATAAAAACTGCATTCATAGAATTAGGAACAAACTATTTCTCACTCCTTTGAAAAAAATATGTTCGTTATTTATAGCAAGAAATCGATTGTGTATATCTGAAGCAGTAAATGTTACTAAAAACATGATATCTAAAATGAATAAAATGCATTGCAGTAATACAGGGTCTAAAATTAAAATACAATAGTGTTGTAACATAAAATAAATCGAAGTGTTCCCCATAGATAGAGATAACCGCCAAAGCGAAATGAGAAACCAATTGTAGCTCCCTCCAATATGAAACAGATCATAATCTTAATGCTGTATCCTATATTATATCTTAACAACAACAACAAAATTTTATAGAAAAACTAGTGATTACTAGTGGCCCGCTCCGGCTTCGCACGGGTCCAATTTTCCCATTGATTTTCCTGATTTGACGACCTTGACGACCTCGATGGCAGAGTGGTCACCATGCTGGACTGCCATCCGTAAGGTTGCGGGTCCGACTCCCGTACGGGGTGAATATTTGTGTGGACCACAAATGTTTGTCTCGGTCTGGGTGTGTGTGTGAATGAGTGTGTGCGTAGTTTCTGATACTCTAGATACAAGTTACGAACTTAGTTTGGGGTCAGTTACTATATGTATACTTACCTATAATGAGATGATGTATTGAATGATTATGTTATGTTATAAAATGTTATAGAATAACTAGCCCGCCCCGGCTTCGCACGGGTCCAATTTTCCCATTGATATTCCTGATTTTTAACCCCCGACGCAAAAAGAGGGGTGTTATAATGTTTATTTATTTATTTTAGGAACATCAACAACATAATAATGTTTTTAGACATGTTTGATGAAAATCGGTTGACCCGTTTAAAAGTTATAGGGGTTTGAAAGTAATTGTGTTTTTTTAATTTTTAATTATTTTTTTTTTACGTAAAATCCTTCTCCTGACCATAACATCAAAAAAGGATTAATTACCGAAATTGGTCCAGGCGTTGTTGAGTTATACAATTACAACTAAAAGTAGCATTGTTTTTTTTATATAAGTAAATTATTAATTAATATTGACTACTAACTACTTACGCCTCGCGGTTCCCGCTCCCGTGAGAATGCAGGGATAAAACTATGCTAAAACCTTCCTCTTGAATCACTCTATTAAAAAACCGCATCAAAATCCGTTGCGTAGTTTTAAAGATGTAACCATACATAGGGACAGAGCGGGAAGCGACTTTGTTTAATACTATGTAGTGATATCGTAGAGAGGAAAGATTTGATTTTTGTTGCATGGAATAAATAGGCTCCGTAACTACTTGATCGATTTCGAAATTCTGTCACTATTACATAGTTTACTTTTAAGGGAGAAAATAGGCTATTATTTAATTCTAGGATGTCCACATTGCCCACAGGAAAGAGAACTACTAGCGGGTGAAACTGCGGGGCGCTACTAGTAGTGTTGTGTTGAAAACTACTCACCAATAGATGGCGCTACTAGTTTATAGCATTAATATTGCTATAATGTATTTGGTAGGCATTAGCGAAATAATTGGATCTCATAGAATAATCAATCACTATCAATCACTAAATCATCTAATTATAGTAACTGACCCCTAACTAAGCTCGAAGCTTGTATCTAGGGTACCAAAAACTACGCACACACTCATTCACACACGCCCAGACTAATAATAATAAGGATCACGACCAAGATTCCCTCTGGTCTCTCATAATCAAAGTTCGATCTTATTATTAATTATTAAAGCATTATTTTATAATTAACCGAGTATCAGGCTCAAGAAAAAAGGAATTTCACAAACATAATTTCGAGTCTTCTAAACTTTTTGTAAAGTAGAATAAAATAGCCATAGATATTTTTTTCCATTCCGTTCCACAAAAAAAAACAATAAAAAAAATATTTCCCGCCTTTTACCTAAAATGTCAAACTTGTCATACTTTCCCGTGTTTCCACCTAGGAGGTTACAATACCACACAACTACCTACATGCGACCTTCGCGTTACGAACGGGCGGAACCCATACCGCATTGCTTATACCATTTTTGGTAATGTCCACGTTTGTCTGCATAGCTAACAGTATGTCTTTAACCTGCTTCTCATTTAATGGAATACCTTGCCAACGGTGTGATTAAAATATTACAACATTATAAAGTACTTGAGAAATTAGAATACATTTTATACTAGAAGTTTTTTTGATACATTTTTTTCTACGGTTGGTGCCGTGTTTTCATAAGAATTTTCATTTCTGTTTTCTCCTAAATCATGGTGTGTAGGCTATTGATTAATTGATTTCTCCTGCAAGTCTAATAAAATCATTCTTAGATCTTACATTGTTATAAAAATTTAGAGAAGGTTTGATTAAGGGCATCTAGTTACTTACTTAAATAGTATTTTTAGTAGTAGGTATATTGGGCGTAGATAAATCTTTTGCCCAAGGATGGGATGTTTATGTTATAAGTTTAGTATTTTTAAAAGAGTTCAACTTAATTAATAGCTAAGTATTTATTTCAAAGTGTAAGGAAAAAAACATAGACAAAAAATAAAAAAATAGTATAATAATAAGTACCGGAAGTTGTTCCTACTCCTCTAAGCTTGGGTTGTGTAATGTTGTGTATGAAGGAAGGGGTGAAAAAATCGATTTAAAATAATCGATCGACTATTGTGTCATCGTGTGGGAATATAATCGATATTTTGTGAGCTTACCAAACCAACACAATAATACGAAACACAACTTCTGAATTTGTTAAGTTAAGTAGGTACCTATAAAAATTACGATTTAACTCGGTATTTTCTGTAATATCAGTGTAAATAAGTACTCCACAATGTATAGTAATATTTATTTTACTAACTACAGCTGTGTGTAACACTAACAAACAGTAACAAACTCCAATTTTAACTTACATAAGTAAAATAAACCATGAGTCACACAAACTTGCGCGAAATAAGAATCATTAGACGCGTGAATCAGCTGCTCGAAAAAATCAATACGGTCTCGGTTTCAATGAATTAGTCGAGCTTTAGTATTGTGATGCAACTGGCACGGCCTCGAAATAAACAGAGATTTTTTAGTTTATATAATGTAGGTAGTCTTGGACGCAAAAAATAGTGTTTATATTATTCGTAAAATTCAGATAAAAAAAATACAGCGGTGTGAACATAGTCACAGGTGACAAATGCATTTTGACAAAACGCAACCAGATGGCGCAGTTGTTCTCGTGATGTTGTTACATACTGTATGGGCGTGTGAGTGCTTGTGTAAAAAAAATAAGTGTTTTGTGATGTTTTATGTGCTAATGAAGAACAAAAACGGTGAGTAAATGTTCATAAATATGTCATACACCGCACAAATAAGTTACAAGCCTGTGAACTTTACAGGAAACGCGTAGGAAATACAAAATCTTACATCTGTGATCAGACGTATAACCCGACAAAATTGAGGTCAAGTTGATGCATTGGCTGTAACCTATCGTTCCCGTTCTATTTGATTTTGCCGGGTTATATTCCCGCCATCTTGTAAGAGCTTTCAGGATTTCGTATAAATATATCGATCGGAAGCTTTTCTGTAACCTATTTCTATGTTAACACAATATTTTAAAGTGTATGCTAGCCATAAGAATAATATTTATTGACGCTACACGGAGATAACGTGTCCAAATAATGCGTAGAAGTTTTGTTGACATAGTGTTCTTTGAGAATGTTCGAAAAATTTAAGAAAATCAATGATTTTGTTGGGGTGAGACAGTGTTACAGCATTGTGGGGTTCAACTGAGGGTGTCTGGTCGTAACTAATGCGTTAAAATTGGTTCTCTAATTGGTATTAATGATTTCCACGGTCTATGTTTAGCGGCCTTGCTGCTAGCGCCTACGAAATGACATCAGAATTTTAAATAGACTATTTTATGTAGAACATCGATGTTTTTGGATGAAAACAGCATGAATTATTGATGACTAACATCTATAGTTGTGTTTAAACACAATTGTAATGTTTTACAACAGTATAAAATGCTATTTTTCTTGTAAATATCTGACCTGTGTGAACATTGTATGATTAATTTTGAAAATAGGTCATTGTTTATTTAACCGTATATTCTGGATAAAGAATACAATAAATATCATTGTTATACACTAAGAGACCTTTATTTGCAAGACATGTGGCCGTGGCAGCCACTCCTATACACTCAATTTTAGCCATGAACAGAAATGTTCAATCACAAATTGTTTAGCAACCAGACACCTTTTAAATAATGTTGAGTACCTATATTAGTAGAATAATAATATTAATGACGAATGTATTAAATAAATACTTCCATAATAAGGTAATTAAAACTATTTTTTTTTAAACTCCGTTAGCTAGTAATTAAAAAACACAGTAGGAAAATCATCAGTCATACTTTTATCAATAGAAAGCCACATTATTTGTGATTCTCATAGGCTATAGTTAATACCATAGTTTCATAGGAATGGGAACTATGTTAGTGAAACGGCGGGGTACTGCTAGTATTAATTAAAGAATGTATCTACATAATAATCATTCACTACATCATCTCATTACAGTAACTGACCCCTAAGTTCGTAACTTGTATCTAGGGTATCAGAAACTATGCACACACACACCTAATAATCTTTAAAATACACTTTTTATTCATATGTATGACCTTTGTTACAAGGCAATAACTACAAAGACATTCTTTTATTTTCTATCAATATAGACTAACTAACAATGCCCTGCAGTTTTACCCGCGTAGTTCCTATTCCCGTGGGAATAAGGGTATTAAATATAGCCTATGTCACTCGCTGATAACATAGTTTTCCATTAGTGAAAGAATTTTTAAAATTGGTTTTGTAGTTTTTGAGTTAAATCATAACAAACAATCAATCTTTCTTCTTTATAATATTACTAGCAGTGTCTCGCTGTTTCACCGGCGTTTTCTCTTTCTCGTGGACTCACCGAGATTCAATATAGCCTATGTTACTCAGGGTGAATGTAGCTTTCATATGGTGAAAGAATTTTTGCAATCGTTTCAGTAGTTTTCGGATTAAATCGTAACAAACAATCAACTCTTTCCTCTTTGTATGAGTATAGTACATATTATACAGTTTTTATATACCTACTTACATAACGCAATCAATTAAGTTATGTACCTACATTATGTACTGTGTTATCTGTCAATGAATGCATAATGTTTCCTTATATTATCTGTTACTACATTTATATACATCATACATATTAATATATGTTTAACTAACAGTGCCCCGCGGTTTCACACGCGTAGTTCCCGTTTCCGTGGGAATTTCGGGATGAAAAATAGATGTTGGTCGATTCTCTGACCTACTGAATATGCTCACAAAATTTCATGAGAATCGCTCACGCCGTTTCGGAGGAGTATGGCAACGAAAACTGTGAGAGAATTTTATATATAAGATACCTATATAACACATGTTTTTCTCACTTGAGAGCATTTTGTGAACTGATGGTCAATTATATGGGATTGTATGGATACTAAGTATGTACAACATTAAGGTGCTCCTTCACCGGGAGCATTCGCGTGTAATGTAACGTTACAGATTCGTCTTTGACCATTACATTACAATAATACCTCCCTGACTAACGAGCATTCGCGTGTAATAATTACAAATTACAATTAATAAATTACAAGGTGCGCATTGTAATGCTCGGTTCTCCTTCACTGATGTAATGCTCAAATCTGTAACGTTACATTACACGCGAATGCTCCCGGTGAAGGAGCACCTTTATTTGACATCACTACATAGTATAAAACAAAGTTACTGTCACTGTCTGTCCCTTATCCCTATGTATGCTTACATTTTTAAAACTACGCTACGGATTTTGATGCGGTTTGTTTCAATAGTTATAGTATTTCAAAAGAAAGGTCTGTGACCTAGTGATGATGAAAAAGAAATTCCACAGGATAGTATTAGGCACCAGACACATTTATTCATCTCCATTCAGTGTTTGTCCATACAAAACAACGATTTTGTATGGAAATGCGTACGCATTCATTCAGCTGAATCGTCTCTGAATGGAGCTGAGACACATTCGAGTATATCGAATAATCCATTAGCAAGGCATTAGCTTTTTGTAATCAATAACAGTATTAATTTTTTTTTTTGTTAATTATACAAGTTATTTCAAATAACAGTTCAAAATTGTAGATTAGATGTAGGCACATAGGTTTACGTTACATTCAAGAACCAAATGTTGTATAATTTTGTTATATTCTATTTTTTAAGTGGATGTAATGTGTTTTGTGCTAAATAAATAAATAAATAAAAAATAAATAAATCCCACGGGACGCAGGTACAACCATATATATTTTGAGTAAATAGGGCGCCAGCCCGAACGGTAACAGGAAGTCGGTTTCAACACCGTTATGGATACAGAAATAACTTGTAATTTATTTGTTTTACATGGTATACGTATTGTACCTGGTTACAGGCACTCTTTAACGCCCAATATTATTAGTATATAGCAGCGATTCAACTGCATAGGTAATTCCCATTCCCGCGTGAGAATACGGGGATAAAATTATGCTAAAAACCATCCTCTTGAATCACTCTATCTATTAAAGCAAACCGCATCACAATCCGTTGCGTAGTTTTAAAGATGTAAGCATACATAGGGATTAGGAACAGACAGTGGCAAGCGACTTTGTTTTATACTATGTAGTGAATTATAATTTTTAACCCCCGACGCAAAAGAGGGGTGTAGAGGAGTGTTATAAGTTTGACGTGTCTCTGTGTGTGTGTGTGTATCTGTCTGTCTGTGGCATCATAGCTCCCGAACGGATGAACCGATTTTAATTTAGTTTTTTTGTATTAAAGGGGACTTACGTGCAATTTTTCTTAGACATGTTTGATGAAAATCGGTTGACCGGTTCAAAAGTTATGGGGGTTTGAAAGTAATTGTGTTGGGGGTTTTTTTTATTTTAATTTAATGTTATATTATTATGTGATCGTCGTCCTTCAAAGTGTTACATCACAGAATTTCATAATTACTTTTTATTTTTAACGAGTAATCTGGTTTTCTTTATGATAGGTACATGTTTTAACATTAAATACTGATTTTAAAACTTTCACCAAGTTACATATCGATTTCTTTGATTTACCTACACGAAAAGTAAAAAATCCGGAACGTCAGAAAATGTAAAACAAAATATAACCACGACAATACTCGTATTTGTAATAATAGAGCGCCGGTGGCGCAGGGGATGAGGCCGTTGACTTCCGATCGGATGGTGCCTGGTTCGAACCCCGCCAGTCCCGCCACGTACCATTGTGTTTTCAATTTACGTATTCCGTAAGAGCGTCAAAATTAACGTAGTACGTTAATTTTGACGCTCTTACTCTCTTAAATTCTAAGGTTGTGTGTGAAGTCGACCAACCCGCACTTGGCCAGCGTGGTAAGGCCTAATCACCCTAATTCATGGTAGGCTCGTGCCCCTCGGTGGGGACATTATATGAGCTGATGATGATGAATACTCGTATTCCGATAAAGCAGTTTCTTTCACTAGGTCTTTACTCCTGACGCATAATGACCTAGATGGCAGAGTGGTCACCATGCCGGACTGCCATATGTAAGGCTGCGGGTTCGATTGCCGTGCGGCGTGAATATTTGTGAGAACTAAATGTTTATCTCGGTCTGGGTACGCTAGTACTCTTTATTATACTGTGGGCTGGGTGTGTGTGTGAATGAGTGTGTGCCACAGAATAATTAATAGGTAGTACTGGTATGTGTGAAGGAAAACATCGTGAGGAAACCTGCACACAACTGGGAAGAAATTCTAAGGTTGTGTGTGAAGTCGACCAACCCGCACTTGGCCAGCGTGGTTGACTAAGGCCTAATCACCCTAATTCAGGGTAGGGAGAGCCCCTCGGTGGGGACATATATGAGCTGATGATGACTAGTATGTGTGCGTAGTCTCTGATACCCTAGATACAAGTTACGAACTTAGTTAGGGTCAGTTACTGTAATGAGATGATGGAGTGAATGATTATGTTATGTTATTATAGCCTCATATAATAGCCAATACTATAGCATTCCTCGATAAATGGGCTATCGTACACTGAAAGAATGTTTCAAATCGGACCAGTAGTTCCTCACAACTCTCAAACTAACAAACTCGTCAGCTTTATAACATTAGACTAGCAACGCCCCGCGGTTTTACTCGCGTAGTTCCCGCTCCCGTGAGAATACGGGGATAAAATTATACCAAAACCTGAATTACTCTATCTAATAAAACAAACCGCATCAAAATCCGTTGCGTAGTTTTAAAGATGTAAGCATACATAGGGACAGCGACAGTGACTTCGTTTTATACTATGTAGTGATATGTATGACATCATAACTGTGATGACGTGGTCAAACTTGACCTAATTAAATTCTTTGTAAGTTACTTACTCTTGTCTGTTTTCATGGCTGAACGGGTTTCGATGATATTTTGTGTTGTACCTTGATCTGAAGGTTGAAGGTCACGTGCGAGTTAGCTATCCTACTAATATTATAAAGCCGAATGTTTGTGAGTGTGGATGTTTAGATGTATGGATGTTTATGCCTCTTTCACGCAAAAACTACTGAATGAATTTTAATGAAATTTGGTTCAGATTTTCCTCATACCTAGGAATAGCACATAGGATACTTTTTATCCCAAAATTCCCACGGGATAAGGTAAAACCGCGGGGCACAGCTTGTCTTAAAGAAATCTATACTTACTGTTGAAGTGTAGGAACTATTTTAATTTTTATCGCAATTTTAATTCTTGTTTTATTTACCGTCCGTAAAACTAGGTTTATTCCAATGTGCAAGTTAATCAAAGAAATTTATAAATACAACCTAATGCATATCACAAAGATAAATTTATTTGTTTGGTTAAACGCGCTAGTCTCAGGACCAATATTCTTTCAGTGTTAGATAGCCATTAGCGAGGAAAATGAAAATAATTGTAAAATATCTGGTTAAACCGCGGAAGATCAGGTAGTTTATGACATGAAAGTTAAGACATCTTCTGTCAGTTTTATTTGTTAACCCGGCGAACTTGTGCGGCTTAACTGACCATATTTTTCAGGAATTTTTTGATATTTTTTCCACCTAAAACCATCCTTGTATTTCAAGGAATATTAAAAAAATAGACTTAACGAAATCGGTTCAGCTGTTCTCGAGATTTGAGATTAGCAACACATTCAGCGATTCATTTTTATATTGAACTAGCTGCGCCCCGCGGTTTCACACACGTAGTTGCCGTTCCCGTAGGAATTTCGGAATGAAAAATAGATGTTGGCCGATTCTCAGACCTACTGAATATGCTCACAAAATTTCATGAGAATCGGTCAAGCCGTTTCGGAGGAGTATGGCAACGAAAACTGTGACACGAGAATTTTATATATTAGATATTGAATACGCGGGTGAAACCGCTGTGCCCCGCGGTTTCACCCGCGTAGTACCCGTTCCCGTGTTCCCGGCAATTATTCGATTTTTTCTCACCTTTTAAACTTTACCTAGACCTCCACGAACATTTCAAGACCAAGATAAGATAAATCGGTTCAGCCGTTCTCGAGTTTTAGCGACACTAACGAACAGCAATTTATTGTTATATATACATATATAGTATAGATTATTTTTGTTGCATTATATCAAAAATCTGACAATAAATACTCTTATATTTTTATTTACTTTAAAAATACAAACTTGTGTTATCCTTGTAGTAAATTTACTACAATTAAATTAATTTCATTCACCATTTTACTATTATCGTGAGGAGGAAATAAATATTTTTCCTGTGTTTACATGACGCATCACTGGATTGATTCATATAAACGCCGTTATATCTATTTTATTATATGAATCATTATTATGAAATTAATTTATATTTACCTAAGTAGTAGCCCCGGCGCGCGCCGCCCGAGGATCTTAACGAGGCCACCATAATCCTACTAATATTATAAATGCGAAAGTTTGTATGTTTGGATGTTTGTTCCACTTTCACGCAAAAACTACTGTATCGATTTAAATTAAATTTGGTACAGATGTTCCTTACAACTAGGAATAACACATAGGATACTTTGTATCCCGAAATTCCCATGGGATTGTGTATAAGTAATCGTATGTTTTATTGTAACTTTTTGTAGTCGCAAATCGTACAAATAGATGGCGCTGTTACTTAATGTTTTAACACACGATGGTGAATTGTGCCGACATTGTATGATACTACGAGCTACGCATGTGCACGGGAGCGGGTACTACGCGGGTAAAACCGCGGGGCGCAGCTAGTAAATTTATATTTACCTTAGTACTAGTCCCGCCGCCCGAGGATCTTAACGAGGCCACAGATATAAATTTACATATTTTGACGACCTAGATGGCAGAGTGGTCGCCATGCCGGACTGCCATCCGTAAGGTAGCAGGAATACTTGTGTGAACCACATTTTTTTATCTCGGTCTCGGTCTGGGTGTGTATGTGAATGAGTGTGTGCGTAGTTTCTGATACCCTAGATTCAAGTTACGAACTTAGGGGTCAGTTACTGTAATGAGATGATGGAGTGAATGATTATATTTACTAGTAGCCCCGATGAGGACCTTTACAAGGCCACTGATAGTGCTATATCGGTGGCCGAGTTCTGTTCCGCAAAAATATGAGTCGAACACGCTAAGAAGATATAGCGTGCCGCGGTTTTCTTTCCCGTGGGCATACCGGGATAAAATAGCCTATGATACTCCTTGAAAAATGAACGATCTAATAATTCTTTTAATCGGTTTTGGAGCCTATTCAATCCTTACTAATATTATAAATGCGAAAGTAATTCTATCTCTCACCTTTTCACGGCTAAACTACTGAACCGATTGACTTGAAATTTGGTACAGGTGCTCCCCGGAACAGCTACCTCTGTGCCATTGGATTTAACACGAGTGAAACCACAAAACACAGCGTGTTAGTATAAAATGAGTAACGCAACGAATGAGGTCATCAAAAATTTAAAGGAAAAATTGTTGTAATAAGAATTTATTTATATAACTTTTTATGGGTCAAGAACGACCGAATCAATTGCCTTGTTGCTAAATTTGTATTTACATAAACATCTTACAGTCATGTTTTTGTTCCGAGAATAATCATATTATTACTACATTAGGTATGTACTTATGTATCTTGCAAATTCAATCACTACTCGTACATAGTATAAAACTAAATCTAATATATAAAATTCTCGTGTCACAGTTTTCGTTGCCATACTCCTCCGAAACGGCTTGACCGATTCTCATGAAATTTTGTGAGCATATTCAGTAGGTCTGAGAATCGGCCAACATCTATTTTTCATCCCGAAATTCCCACGGGAACGGGAACTACGCGTGTGAAACGGCGGGGCGTAGCTAGTAAACTAATATAAATTTAAAAATAATAAAATAAAAAATAAAATAAAATAAAAAATCATTTATTGCTTACTCATACAAAAAAAAGAAAATTAAACATACAGTAATAATAAAATGTAGTATTCATCAATATAGCTTAAGGGGGTCGCCGTCGTCGAAATCGAAATCGATGAGAAGGACTATATATAAAACTAAAGTCGCTGTCGCTTGCAAGAATTTGAAACACTGCCTGCATTCACACACACAACACCCTCAGACCGAGGCAAACATGTGGTTCATACAAATATTCACCCCGCAACCTTACGGATGGCAGTCCGGCATGGTGACCACTCTGCCATTAATGGCGATTAACTTTCTCTTTCCCTTGGCACAGTTGACAAAGCTTTCCACAGCTGATACCTTAGTGGGCAGTGTGTGGCGCCCACCTTCCGGTGTCATGATGCAACCCACGAGTGGGCGAACACCACGTTATAATAGGATATAATCGTGCCCCACGGCTTCACCCGCTTAGTTCCCGCTCCCGTGGGAATTTAGTGACAAAACATAGCCTTCGTCCTCCCCCGGACCATAAGCTACCCCTGTACCAAATTTCAAGTCGATCGGTTCAGTAGTTTAGCGGTGAAAAGGTAACAGAGTTGCTTTCGCATTTATAATATTAGTAAGTACTTATAGTCGTGCTCTACGGTTTTACCCGTGTAGTTCCCGTTTCCGTAAGAATATGGGGATAAATTATGCTAAAAACCTTTCCACTGAATCACTCTATCTATTAAAACAAACCGCATCAAAATCCGTTGCGTAGCTTGAAAGATCTAAGCATACATAGGGACAGAGAAAGCGACTTTGTTTTATACATAGTATGTAGTGATAAAACTGATTTAATTATAACGCATTAAAGTTCAGAAGTGGGGGCTTGTGACGATAATTCTTGGTAAAAAAAAGTACGTAGCTGTGACGTCACACGAGTTTTCTATGCACTATATCGTCTTAATTATTTGTTTGTATCAAAAATGAGAAAAATACGTGTCCAATATTTTTGCGAAATCTATCTGACGGACTAATTAGATTTTTTAGTCGACATCCCAATTACTATACTATGTAAGCTACTTGTTACACAGTACATACATCCCAAAGCTCAGTTACCCAACATAACCCAGTAACCCAGTGCGGTAGATGCAAGATAACACATGTTGCAAGTGCACTGTATTTATAGTTAGTTTTTACTGCACAATGTAAAGTATGTCCACCATAGGTACTGTCGTCCTATTTGAGGATCATGTATTCGTATAATTTTAACATAAAATATTTGTGACTAACAGCGCCCCGCGGCTTCACTCGCGTAGTACCCGTGAAAATGTGGGGATAAAATTTTGCTAAAAACCTTCCTCTTGAATAAGGGTGAGGCCAAACGGGCGTAATTTTGTGAGTTGTAAGTCGCGGAAAATGAGTCGCGAAATTTACGTTCAACTGAAATTCGGTTAGACTGCCACACGGACGGACGTATTTTCATTTGTAATCTGAAACATTTGTACGGATCCTTGTATCGTGCAAGCTCCCCACCTCACCCCGACCGAAATTCAGTTGATATTATGCGTGTGAGTCGGCAGACAACTCATTTTGCGTCGCCGTGTGAATCAAATAGGACTTTTCTATGAAACTGAATGCAGCAGAAATTCTGCGAACGAAATTCTGCGACTGACGACTCACAAAATTACGCTCGTTTGTCCTCACCCTTACATCTATAAAAAACCGCATCAAAATCCGTTGCGTAGTTTTGAAGATGTAAGCATACATAGGGACAGATAGCGGGAAGCGACTTTGTTTTATACTATGTAGTGATGATAACATCTGTACCAAACATCATTGCAATATTATATCCTTAATCAAAACATCTGTACCAAATATCCCAATCCTATATCCCTAGTTGTTTATACAACAGTTTAATAACCCTGAAATTGACACCACAACGACCAATTGTCGTGAGTACGTTGACGCGTGCCATATCTCTGCGCCGGCGCAGGATTGATAAATGGCGCGTGCGGCCAATCATATCCTTTACAACTCAATTTGAGCTTTATTTCTTTGCTGTTAAAGTTGATTTAAAGATGGATAGATAACTATTAGAATAAACTAATAGTTATCTATCCTTCTATTATATGTATACTAATATTATAACATAACATAATCATTCACTACATCATCTCATAATAACTGACCCCTAACTAAGTTCGTAACTTGTATATAGGGTATCAGAAACTACGCACACACTCACTCACACACGCACCCAGACCGAGACAAACATTTGTGGTTCACACAAATGTTCACCCCGCACGGGAATCGAACCCGCAAACTTATAAAGCTTAAGAGTTTGTTTTAACACGCAAATCTCAGGAACTACTGGTCCGATTTGAATACAATCTTTCATTGTTAGATAGCCCATTTGTCGAGGTTATTAGGCTATAGAAAGATTATATTGTTGATTTGTTTGTATTAAATAGTCTCGGAAACTTATAGACCGATTTCATGAATTATTTCACTACTGGAACCCGCGTTATCTACGCTCGTGTTGGTCGTAGCGATATGTAAGGGTCTCACCGCACTACACTGCGCTGCACTGCAGCGGAGCGTCGCGACAACTAAGTAGCGACGAAATATTATTTCTAAGAAATTGTATGAGGTAAACCGCACTAAACTGCAGCGGCGCGACACAGTCAGTGCGGTCAGACCCTTATTGCTTTCCTCTATAAATGTACTACCTATCTAACGCTGTTTTTTTTTCAAATCGGTCTTGTAGTTCCTTAAGCTTTTAAATATTAGTATAGAATTTCCACATTTTTTGGGTATCCCAAACTTAACCTCTTTGTACTTGCTACTTGCTTCGTTCAGTGATTTTTACTTTGTTACCACTGAAGTGCTAAACCGAATTCATCATTATCAGCTCATATAATGTCCCCACTGAGGGGCTTAGTCTACCCTGAATTAGGGTATTAGGCCTTCAACCACGCTAGCCAAGTGCGGGTTGGTCGACTTCACACACAACCTTAGAATTTCTTCCCAGGTGTGTGCAGGTTTTCTCACGATGTTTTCCTTCACCGTAAAAGCGCCAAATAAACGTACATATAAATTCGAAAATTAAAAACACATTGGTACGTGGCGGGGCTCGAACAAGGCTCCTTCCGATCGAAAGTTAAAGGCCTTAACGCCAACGCCACCGACGCTCTTACACAGAATTATTTTGACTGAAATAAAACTGCTTAAATCGATTTCATAGTGTTTATATTTTTGTATCAAATTCTTTACAGAATCCTAGGACTGTGATAAAAGATTTACTAAAACCACGACAAAAATCCGTTACTTAAATTAGTTTTTAACCCCCGACGCAAAAAGAGGGGTGTTATAAGTTTGACGTGTGTGTGTGTGTATCTGTCTGTCCGTGGCATCATAGCTCCCGAACGGATGAACCGATTTCAATTTAGTTTTTTTATTATTAAAGGGAGTTATGTGCGAGTGTTCTTAGACATGTTTGATGAAAATCGGTTGACCCGTTTAAAAGTTATGGGGGTTCGAAAGTAATTGTGTTGGGGGTTTTTTTAATATTTAATTTAATTGTTACATATTATCGGTTCGAATTATTTCCACCATAAAAATATAATTAGTCTGTGTCTTTTTTGTTAAATATGTTCTCGTACATATTAGCATTTTCAGAGGCTTTATTATATTGATTACGACAGTATTAGTCTCGATAATTGCGCTAAATATGTTTTTATTGTAACAAAATGTTTATTAAATAAATTGAATTAAAATTATTTACGACAGACAGTCGTAGCCGGAGTTAAAGTAGTCGCCGTGGCCGAAAACGGCCGGCATCCTATTCTCCTATCCTATATTGATTGTTGTTGCAATCTAATTATAAACAAATATACTGTGTGAATTTTCAAGTGGGCGTAGTAGAGGAAATACAAATTCAAATTCAAAAATTATTTATTCAATTGAGGCCTCAACGAGGCACTTATGAAGGTCACTGAATCTACCACCGATTCGGAATTACATCAGCCGAGAAGAATAGGCAAGAAACTCGGGCTTGTATATTTTTTTTAAATAAAATGAAATACAAATGTCACTTATAACTAATGTCAACAATAAAAAACATGTCAAAAAGTATATAAAAAAAAATCTATAAATATAGAAGTAAAATAATTACATAGGTCAAAAACTAAAAATAGTAATAATACGAAACTAGTAGCAAATCATGAAAATAGTATCGAGGCCTATTTCGTTAAAAACTAAAACATATACACTCACAAACTTTCGCCTATACATATAATATAAGTGTGATTAGTTACAATAAATTTCATTTGAAGCAATAGGGTAGTTGCCTAAAAAATTTAGTAGTCCGTCTTTTAGATTTCCAAAAAACATTGAACACGTATTTTTTTATTTTTCATGTAAACAAATAATTAAGACGATACAGTGCGTCGAAAATCGGTGAAACGTCACAGATCTGGGGGCACGGCAGTGCCCCCCGCCAAGTCGAGCGCGAAGCAAACACTGCCGTACCATCCTTTACAGGAACCCTTTCGCCGCATTTTCAGGCCCCTATTTGACAACCTCTGGATAAGCCTAGAACGCTGAAATTTTCGTCATCCAGTAAGCTATACAATCACATACTTAAAATAAAATTTCAAGTCTGTAGGTCATTTAGTTCCGAAGTTAAGCGAAAGCAAAGTTTCGTATTTATGACAGACACTCACTCACTCACTCACTCACTCACTCACTCACTCATGATCATCAAAATAGAACTAGTACTTCCCATAAACCTAGAGAGCTGAAATTTGGTACAGAGTTAGGGTTTAATGGCCACATAAAGGGAAAACTATAAAAACTAGGATAATCGAACGGGAACGGGAATTATACGGGAACGGGAACGGGACGGGTAACTCAAGAACGGCTGAACTGATTTGGCTGAAAATTGGTGGGGAGGTAGCTTAGAACCAGGAAAAGGACATAGAATACCTTTAATCCCGAAATTCCCACGGGATTGGAAACGGGAATTTAAAAATCAAGAACGGCTGAATTGATTTAGCTGAAAATTGGTGGGGAGGAAGCTTAGAACCAGGACAAGAATATAGAATACTTTAATTCCGAAATTCCCACGGGAATGGGAACGGGAATTTAAAAATCAAGAACGGCTGAATTGATTTAGCTGAAAATTGGTGGGGAGGAAGCTTAGAACCAGGACAAGAATATAGAATACTTTAATCCCGAAATTCCCACGGGAATGGGAACGGGAATTTAAAAATCAAGAACGGCTGAATTGATTTAGCTGAAAATTGGTGGGGAGGAAGCTTAAAACCAGGACAAGAACATAGAATACTTTAATCCCGAAATTCCCACGGGAATGGGAACGGGAATTTATTACTCAAGAACGGCTGAACTGATTTGGCTGAAAATTGGTGGGGAGGTAGCTTAGAACCAGGAAAAGGACATAGAATACTTTAATCCCGAAATTCCCACGGGATTGGGAACGGGAATTTAAAAATCAAGAACGGCTGAACTGATTTGGCTGAAAATTGGTGGGGAGGTAGCTTAGAACCACGACAAGAACATAGAATACTTTTAATACCGAAATTCCCACGGGAATGGGAACGGGAATTATAATTCTAGAACAGCTGAACTGATTTGGCTGACAATTTGTGGGGAGGTAGCTTAAAACCAGGAAAAGCACATAGGATACTTTTTATCTCGAAATTCCCACGGAAAAGCGAACGAGAACTACGCGGGTGAAACCGCAGGGCGCTTAATAATAAAATACTACTCCTAAAAGGAAAAAAAATGAGTCAAATAAGAAAATCTAATAAAATAAATTAATGTAAACAAGTTTTAACAAAAAGAAATGAAATCCCACCAAAAACATTCTGTAAAAAACTAGCCAAGTCTCGATGGAGCTGCTTGTTTATCTCTAAAAAGTAATGAAATCTAGACAGACTCGTGCCAAGTCTAAGGTTCCTTACTGAGATTTCTTTATTATTATAGTTAATGTTGTGTAACTTGGCCGTTGAAGGGTTCACATGTATGTACACAAGGGTACAAAACTAGGTGCTCCATGACGCTATTGCACCAATCTTAAAAAAACCAGAACCTACCCATTGACGATAGAAAATTGCCTCTTGAAAAATGTTAATTCAATATCCAGTTAATTGTGGCCTTGATAAAGCTGCGTATTTTAATAATGTTATAACATTACGTGTAAACAAAATTGACTTGTACCCACTACCAACGTTTTAAACAATGTTCAACGGCCAAGTTACACAACATTCACTATAATAATAAAGAAATCTCAGTAAGGAACCTTAGACTTGGCACGAGTCTGTCTAGATTTCATTACTTTTTAGAGATAAACAAGCAGCTCCATCGAGACTTGGCTAGTTTTTTACAGAATGTTTTTGGTGGGATTGTAGTTTTACCAACAGTTGACGTCACAAGCCCCCACTCCTAAACTTCAACGCGTTATAACGAAGTCAGTTTTATTAATTTGATGAAACAAAAAAATACGTGTCTAATATTATTTCGAAATCTATCTGACGGACTAATTAGAATTGCAATTTGTTTACCCAGGAAACTACCCTATTGTCGAGTAAATTATTATAACACCTTAAAAAAATATTTAAACTTATTTAAAGAATACATTTCACATCAAAAATTTAAATAAACACCCTCGCGACTTCTTAAATCATAGTAAAAAGCCTCTCAATCATCCCCCAAACGAAAAAAAAAACTAAAATGGGTCCACGCGTTTGGAAGCTTCGACGCCTCAAACACCCTCCACCCCTATTTTTGAGGCATTTGAAAACATTGGAAAAACAATTTTTATTTTCTGTTTTGCATATCTGATGCTACGGATTCTTTAGATTCTGTGGTCGAAAATCCGTTAAGTGGTTTTATAATTAAGCTATGTGTATGATATAGATAGTTAAACAAGTTTTTATAGTCAAACTAGCAGCGCCCCGCGGTTTCACCCGCGTAGTTCCCGTTCACGTAGGAATATGGGGATAAAATATGCTAAAAAACTTCCCACTGAATCACTATCTATTAAAACAAACCGCATCAAAATCCGTTGCGTAGTTTTAAAGATCTAAGCATACATTTAAGCATATGTTTTATACTATGTAGTGATGTCTAAATAATTAAAGTAGTTTTATTTCAATGTGTAGTGTTCGCGTAAATCAAAGAAATTAATAAAGTCGTGAAAATATTTTTAAATAAAACCTTGATTGCTTTTACTTGTATCTAAAAATATGTTTCTAGTTTTCTGTTTTGTTTGCTGTAATTTAGAAGTAAAATAAAAAACCACAATAGGTTTTTTAAAGCAAAATAATAATTACACGGTTTAAACTTAACAGCAGGGCTTAATTGATTAAAATAAAATTATTTTTTAAACGAAACTAATTTCCTAAAAACAAAACCTAATACAACTAAACTAATCCTCAACTATACCAAAACAACACACATTCCCCTAACCTGCACCGCGCACATACATCACACGGAGGCTGAAAACAAAAATCCTTCGGTAATTCAGCCATATATTTTAATAACCGCGACTGTACATAACTTGGGAGCTTTTCGGTTACATAACAGGCTCCAGGCAGTCGGTAGACGGGCCTCAGACGGCGCCGGACTGACTGGCGCCGAGACAGAGAAAGGAACATCAATATCTGTATCTACCCTCTCTCTTAAGTCCCATGATGGGTGCCAACTTTCCTGTGGCGCCCATCCCGGGACTCGCCTCGCCCTACCGTCGTATTACACTTGTTTTTATCGCCCGGTTTTGATTCACTTTAATTTATTGGTTTCCAGATTTTTTCAGATGATTTAAATTTGTTTTCTTTGGATCGGTTTGTAGGAGATTTATCTGTTTTTAGGGTAGTATATCGATGATTTTAATATTGTAGTTTTTCCACAGATTTTTTGTGACAATTTAATTGATTTTTTTTTGTTAGAAGGGCACCATTTTGGAGATTTATGTGTTTTCGGGGACATTATTAGATCAAGTCTTAGCTGAAGGAAAAATTTAAATACATTTTTCAAAGTGTTCACTCACTTAGGTATTACTTACTAAAATATTAAAAAAACATTTTAAAATTAATCGATGTTTTTTTGCAAATTCTATTGAGTAGCATTTTTATCCAATCAATGGAATCAAAAATTGTCTACGAAATGACACGATTATTATGTCCTTTTCGAAACATAGTTCGGGTTTCAGATCACCGACACGCGTTAGTGAAGCGTAGACTATGAAAGATTTTACCTTAGCTAATGTATTGCTTTTAATTTTGTTTTGAAAATTGAAATTATTTTGAAAGAATTCTATTTATTTTCCGTTCCTGTTTAATGTTGTAAGGAACGAGGGTGGCTGAAAACCAGCGCTGCTCGGAGTGACATACGCCGGGCAGCACAAGCTGAGCCGCCACCTTTGGTTTTTTCACTTATTTTATTGTTCTGATGTATACCTATTTTTTGTTCTGATCTGAAGAATACAATAAACAAGAATTTTATTTTATTGAATTATTTATCTGAGGACCGAGTGTGGTAGCGAGGCATGGTGAAGGCAGTAGACGATCACGGGCTGACGGTGATGATGATGATGATATTTATTTATCAAAATGTAAAAAGCTGAATGGATTTAAATAAAGCTTTTTCATTAATTTTATGATACATCGTTTTGCTACTAATATTATTCCTCGACACAATTGTAAAGGAACATATTCTATTCGATTCATTAATAAACAGAAATACAGTGATTTATAAACATCACGTGTTTGGCAACACTTCAAATTGTCTACAATTACGAGAACAAGTTTGATACAATAGTCCTGCTTAGTCAGACTTGTTTTATTGACTTCAGCATAATGATTTCATTTCTTATATAAGTTTTTGTTATTTATGATAGCTACAGGATTCACAGGAACAGCTATTAGTTAGGGGTCGGTCTTTACATGAAGATTATAGAAATATTCATTTTATGTTATCGCTAGATTTTGTGTGGAATAATTACTTTGGAATAACGCTAAATTTTACTTGCGACTTTACGTAAGAGGTGAAAAAATTGTTATTCTATGCCGCCGCGCACCGGCCGGGGCGGCTTGTCGTAGTAACTATTTAGTAATCTGTAGCCTTGATCATAATTTTGCTGCGATGTTACTTTAAAACTGCGATATCTTCTAAGGTGCTTATTGAAATCAAATTACGTAAAAGGCAAATGTCTTTTAAATTAAATACTTATTTGCATACTTTCTTTTTGTTTAATAACATTGTTTTTTTTTCTTTCCAGGTATAACTGCAATGTGATAGACAGACAAACGAACACGCCATACAACAGTGCCTTATTGAAGCCAAACCAACGTGCCTTCTAGTTTAAGATAGTATAGAAACGAACGAACTCGACAGCGAACGATTGTATATTATTTGGTGAGTACCTTACTTTATTTTTAACGATTTGTTTGTCTTTAGTATCACAAACAAATTATTGGTTAAGATTTTTAATGCCATTCGTCCTTTATTTGTTAATATTTCCTTGGTCCCTACCTGGTATACCAAAGATTACGCGCCGATTCCCGCTCAAGATAAGCAATTAATCCAACACATGACTAACTCTCCTATCTCAGTTTTCTAGTCCCTCAAAACCACGGTTTTTCATATTGATATCTTTGATTTACACGAACACTACATATTAAAATAAAACACTTAAACGGATTTTTATCGTGGTTGTATTTTGTTTTACATTTTCTGAAGGTAGTAAACTTTTTACATTACTTTGTACAGACGTCTTCCATCTTAGTCTTCTGTGATCACGGGTTCTGTAAAGAATCCGAAACGTCAGAAAATGTAAAACAAAATACAACCACGACAAAAATCCGTTTAAGTGTTTTATTTCAACATGGTTTTTCAGAGATCATTTCAAATCTTCTTAAATCTTTATGTATTATCGAAATTTTGATCTAAAAAAGAATCATAAAAATCCAAAATATCAAAACTGCTGCACTACACCCTCGCACTTTTGAAGGAATGGCCGATCGAAGATAAATGATAATGTTTCAACGCAAATGCATGCCAGCGTGTAGTCTCGACTCACGACGGTCGCTACACGCGCGCTCGATAAAAAATATTCACCAACTTGTACTGTCCATATTAAGATTTGTGGGGCGCTTGTGCTAGGAATAGGGATGTCGACTAAAAAAATTGAGAAGTCCATCAGATAGATTTCAAAAAAAAATTGGACACGTATTTTATCCTTTTTGATACAAACAAATATGTCCATATTAAGATTTGTGGGACACGCCTATGCAAGGAATAGGGATGTCGACTAAAAAAAATAAGTAGTCCGTCATAGATTTTGAAAAAATATTGGACACGTATTTTTTTCCTTTTTGATACCAACAAATATGTCGATACTAGCCGAGCCCCGCGTAGTTCCCGATCCCGTAGGAATTTCGGGATAAAACATAGCCTATGTTCTTTCCCGGATCATAAGCTACCCCTGTACAAAATTTCAAGTCAATCGGTTCAGTAGTTTAGCCGTGAAAAGGTAACAGACAGACAGAGTTACTTTCGCATTTATAATATTTTAAGTAAGGATTATGATTTTTGGAACGCCTATGCAAGAAATAGGGATGTCGACTAAAAAAATTAAGAAGTCCGTCAGATAGATTTCAAACAAATATTGGACACGTTTTTTTTCAGGGCACATTGGCGCGATTTAATAGATGCCTATGTCCAGTCCAGCAATGAACAAATACAGGCTGTTGATGATGATAATGTTTTTTTCCTTTTTGATACAAAACAATATTAAAGACGATACCACTGCATAGAAAACTCGTGTGACGTCACAGCTAGTTATACTTTTTACCTAGAATTATGGTCCCACTCCTAAACTTTAATGTGTTATATTTATATTTCATATTGTTTCTAGCAAATAAATAAATAAAAAAAAATATAAGTAAGTCAGTTGCATCAACTTACGAAACGAACGAAACGTACGTCATTTACATACTCACAAAAAATACGTGTCCAATATTTCTTCGAAATCTATCTGATGGACTAATTAGAATTTTGTTAACCCAGTCGACATCCCTATTGCGGGACGCCTGTGGATTTGTGGTACATTCACTCTGTTTACCGAATGTAGGCACATCTCTTGTAAGGATGTTTTATTATCTACTGCCGTGTCCCGCTGTTTCACCCTAGCTAGATCATTTTAGGAACTTTTGGTGGGTCGGGTATTTTTTGAGATGGGAAAACGTAATCTACTTTATTGATATCTTTGATTTACACGAACACTACACATTGAAATAAAACACTTAAACGGATTTTTGTCGTGGTTATATTTTGTTTTACATTTTCTGACGTTTCGGATTCTTTACAGAACCCGTGATCACAGAAGACGTCTTCTGTGATCACGGGTGAAGACGTAATCTACTTTATTTATTGTCAACTAGTTTTGCCCCGCGGTTTTATTCGCGTTAAATTAAAGTGAAAGCTTTTGGCGTATAGGGAAATTTTTGAGATGGGAAAAAATAAAAGATTTAAGCGTTTAAAATCGGGAACGATTTTGTTTTTTACTATGTAAAGAAAATTCTATACTAATCCTATGCAAAACTAAAGAGTTTATTTGGTTGAACGCGATAATCTCAGGAATCAGAATCCCACACATATTTATTTTTACCACATACGGGAATCGAACCCGCAAACATTTTTTTGGCAGCCCGGTTTACCACTTTGCCATATACGTCGTCGTATAATCCTCATCTTTGCCTATCACTTAACACTTACCACATCAACGTAAACACTTGATACCCCTCAACAATATTGCATTCAAAATGACACACTCAACCAACACTCTAAAACATCAACATAACAGCAATATGCAAAATAAACTGACGTTTAATTGGTCCAATCGAAACGAGTGGCGTTGTAGTAGTTACTACTTGCGGGAGCTAAACCATCTGTCAAAATATTGATGCAACTGATTGCTTTGGATTAGATGTCGATTGTAGAGATAACGGGAAGTTGTTTTACTGTAACATATTTAATGTGGTTTGGGTTAAACCCTTCACTTGAAAATGGGGTATGATAAATTATAAAATTATATTCAAAATATTGAAGGTAGTAAACTTTTTACATTACTTTGTACAGACGTCTTCCATCTTAGTCTTCTGTGATCACGGGTTCTGTAAAGAATCCGAAATGTCAGAAAATGTAAAACAAAATACAACCACGGCAAAAATCCGTTTAAGTGTTTCGTTTTAATTGGTATATTAAAGTTAAATCTGTGTGTGGTGTGGTGCAACAAATTGGTCCATCTATGCACAAACAGTGTTAGGACTGATGTTCGTTTTTGTATGAAAGTTGACTTGATTAAGGTAGTTCTTTAATTTATTCTTCTTTAATCAACCTATTCCGTTCATCTACTGGGAAAAAGTCTCCAGTTAATTCTTTTTATTTCAACGACTCACCGAACTGTTTCATGCGAACCTCACGGTGCTCTACCTGCGATACAATCTTTATGTATTGTATTAAAAAACTCTAGATCTCTACTACTCTACTCTAGACGAGCAAAGCCAGATCGACTTTCTAGTATAGAAATAAACACAAACCGTTTAAATTATAGTTATTTAGCATACGTCTAAGCGGCGCCATCGGCGACGTGTTCAACGAATGTCTTCATAATTAAAACGCAAACACTGTCTCATTCATTATTCGCTGTTGTATCAATAGGGCAGTGAAGTGAGCTGCGTGGGCTCCTCTCTCTGCTTGTCAACCCTTCACGTCCGCACCCATTACTTCTATTCCATCGCTCCACGCGCTCTTCCTACGCAAATATTCATAATTGTCCGCCACAATGGCGCGCTTTAGGGTTGCGCTCGCTTTTGCAATCTAAATGCCGACCACCCCTTACCCCCTAAGCAATAGAGTCGGTTTTCCTATGCCCCTTTTTTCGTCGAGTTTGACTCAATCAATGCTGTTTTGGCGAACAAAGTGGCCTCAGGTGTATTGTTAACACATCCCCATTTTAATTTACCGTTTGCTTCTATCTGATTTAACTGTTTGTGGACTGGTCGCGCGCGCCGTTAGGGTTACGCCGACGACAACTTCGGCTATTACAATTGATGATCGACAACAAAAACTTTTATAGGTCTTCATAAACTACGAAGTCCACTAAATCTTCTGTCGACATGATAAGGGGATTAATAAATGTGATTCTATGGAAAGCATCCCATCCATAGTATATATCCAAAATCAATAAACAAAATCACGAGCGCCGGAAATCCGAGCGGAGTCCGAGATGCATTTCCATCTTTCACCGTCTTTTCACCCTCCAAATATCATCCCTAAAGTTTATTCGGCGTCTCGTTTTTGCGAGCAGTAGGAGAGGGACGCGAGATTCGCGAGACGCATGCGCGAGTCAACCCCACGTCAGCTTTGGAGAAGGTTTAGAGCGCGAACCGCAGAGATTCTGGCGCGCTGCCGGAGACCGGGAACATTCCTTCGTGGACCGTCCGCCGAGGCGGAGGTCCCGCTCTCTCACCCCCGCCCAGCCACTTCACCGTCTCCACTTAGAGATAACACTCTGACTCTGAAGTGTACGGCTACCTCAGGGACCTTCACTGGGCCCGAGAACAATCATCATCTACATCATTGATTGTACTCTACCGTTTGCAATTCAAATTATCCGCGGTATCAGAGCAGGGTGTGAGAGAGCGAGAGGGAATAGTGTTAATTTAAAGTGGGAACGAGACGAAGCGATGGCACGCCGCTCCCGGCCGAGGTAAGTGCTTTCAGGCCACGTGTACAAAGTTTTCTCCAGTCCGATATCGCCGGTGAAACAAGTTATTCGCTCGTTTTCTCTCTGTATTGTAGTCTCTTTACAGGTTTCTGTTGCTGGGGCTCAAACTTTACGTTCTATTGTTGATAATGGAACTGTTTGTACATTTAATTTTACGGCGGAACGAAAATTGTTTTATATTTCTGTGTAATTTTTTTGTCGTGTTTTTTCCGTATTTGACCGTTTTTGTCGAAATTTTACGGGAATTTTAATATGTTTTTCCAAAAAATGTTTATAACGGCTTTATAAAAAATACATGCGTTCGAATTCCATTTTTTTTAAATAATGTGGAGTTCAAAATATTATCGTTTTTATTTTTATCGTTAAAAATAAAATTATAAAACTCAATTGAGTTTTAAGTATTTAATACGAAATCAAGAAAATAATTATAAAAGGTTTATTAAAATATCCAAAAAAGTGCGTTTCGTTCAAATTATATTTTTAATTTGGACACAAAAAATATCACGTTTACAAAATAAATATTTTTGTGTTACTTTAATATATTTTACTATAAAACTACCAGTTGAAAATTGAAGAAAAAAAACAAAAAACATTTTGTTTGAATTACCCCAAAACAATTGCCTTTTATTGTAAAAAAAATCTGTAAAATACTTATCAAATATTTTTTATACCATAAAAAAGCTATAAATTGTGTTTCAGTGCAATTAATTTACTTATATTTTAAAATTTTTTTTTTTTACGAACTCTAATATTAAAAGTGGAAAGATTTTTCCGAAACTACTGAAACGATTTCAAAAATTCATTCATTTATGGAAAGATAATTATCAGTGCGTGAAATAGGCTATATTTTATCCCCGTATTCCTACGGGAACGGGAATGCGAGGCGACGCTAGTCTACACTAATATTTTAAAGAGGAAAGATTTGTCTGTTTGTTTGTAACGAATAGGCTCCGAAACTACTGAACCGATATCAAATATTCTTTCACTCATGGAAAGCTAATTTATCAGTGCGTGATATGACTATATTTTATCCCCGTATTCCCACGGGAACGGGAACTAACGCGGGTGAAACTGCGGGGCGCTGCTAGTCGTACTATATTTTTTTAAATATTAAATTACTGAAACTAAAATATATAATAAATTGTGTTTCAGTGTAATTAAATTTCTTATACTTTATTTTTTACGAAGTAAAAAGTAAAAATGAATATGTTAAGAATTGCCCGCCCTTGTTCGATTAGTCGGTGTCGATTTTTTGTAGGGGAAAAATAGAAAGTACGAGTCCTATAAAAAATGTCACATAATGAACGGAGAAAAAAATCGGCCCAAATATCGGCCCAAAATTAGTCAGACGTGAATAGGCAGTTTAAAAAGTTGATTTTTTCAGTACAATTAAGTTTTACTTTGATTTAAATTATTTTTTTAGTAAGAAAAATATGATTTCAAAAATATTTTAAGCATACGGGCAGTGTGTAAAAAAAACTGGTAAACCGATTTTGGACGATATCTTTGATTTACACGAACACTACACATTGAAATAAAACACTTAAACGGATTTTTGTCGTGGTTATATTTTGTTTTACATTTCTGACGTTTCGGATTCTTTACAGAACTAAGAGTCTTCTGTGATCACGGGTTCTGTAAAGAATCCGAAACGTCAGAAATGTAAAACAAAATATAACCACGACAAAAATCCGTTTAAGTGTTTTATTTCGATTTTGGACGAATTTTTCAACCTGATTTATTATGAGTATAGATAAATAATTATCAAAATGTAGTATTTTAATAGACACACAAATTTTGATAATTGACGATTTTGCAAGAAAAATACAAAATTTACAATTTTTATGATAACTAATGCCTGTCGATTCTTGTCGAATCCCAGTCCTTCCCAGTCCTTACGAAAACTACTTTCCGTTTTATTATACTTTAAAATAATTTTTCTGAAAAAAACATTTTAGAAACAAAATTATAAAAAATTCTTTTAAATTAAACAGGCGTATAGATTTCATGTCAATTTCATAGCTCGTTAAATTTCTCAAAAAAAAATACATTAAAAAAAACTTGAGCTGAGAATTGAACCCGCACAACTCGCAGTGTGACTAATTTTCCTTGTATATTTTCATACCACCTTGATATTACTATAAAAAAAATATCCCGTTTCGTTTTACAAAAAAAAAAACAAAAAATAATAATTTATACTTTATGGCTGAAAACTCTATTTAAAACTCATACGCCCATGAATTTTACTTATCTTTTCATTTTATTACTTTTACGTACATACACTAGAACAAAAAAGCACATTTCAAATTTCAATATACACCTTATAAAGAGTACCCGTATTTCACCTCAAACACCTATTTCCCTTGAATCCAGCCCGAATTCCTATTCACAATGTTCAGCATTAATTAAATAAGCCCCCTCTATATCATTGGATTCATTGGCACCGTCAATTAAAGCTTAGATCCTCGCTGGCTCAACTACACCTCTGTCATTAATTAATTTAAGCCCTCATTCAGCTACACTAACTGTATCGTCTCTAATTATGTTTTCTATTCGTCCATCATTATCTGTTTGTCTCGTTGGATGATTATGATCGTCATCATTATTGTAATCTACGTCATTTTCTTAATCACCAGTTGTTGTAATATTTGTATTTTGATTAGATTTTTTAAAGATAGTTTCGTGTGGGAGGTTTTCTTATTATTTTCTCAGTGGATTGATTTTTTTTATGGTAGAAAAAAAATTGCGTTAGATTTTTCGAATTTATATGAACAAATTAATTTATTATCTCAAGTACTTCCACACGTCATCTCTTTAATGTTAATTAAATTAAAAAAAACCAACACAATTACTTTCAAACACCTATAACTTTTAAACGGGTCAGCCTATTTTCATCAAACATGTCTAAGAACACTCACACGTAAGTCCCCTTTAATACAAAAAAAAATTGAAATCGGTTCATCCGTTCGGGAGCTATGATGCCACAGACAGACAGATACACACACACACACACACACACACACACACACACACACACACACACACACAAACACAGAGACACGTCATACTTATAACACCCCTCTTTTTGTGTCGGGGGTTAAAAAAATGAGGAAATTAAGATTTTGTTGAAAAAAATTACCAAAATCAAAATATATTCCAAACAATAAATATGATGTCGGAATACCGTTTCCCAAAATCAATATCATAAAAAACTTATTAGTATTTTGCTTGAGATCGGAGACAATTTTATTTTCTCCGGGAAAGACTAAAAAGTAAAATTTAGACGAAGTCCACGCGTTCGAACCCTACACAAAAATCTATAATCCCAAATAATCCCCATATCATCAATCCAAATAACAATCCCAAATAATTTATTTTCCTTATTATCTCGTTACCGACAACAAACTACATCGTTAAGGGTTGTTCTTTGCAAGTAATTTTCTTCTCAGCACGAGATTGATCTCCTACTGGGATGATGATATCAACTTTGTACACCGAATTAACTGTATTGATAGCAAATACAGTATCCTTAATTAAGGTATTTGGATCATTCGATAAGTCCGCATAAATTGCGCTCGTTATATCGTTAACTTATTATTCATCTTGTTTTGTATAAAAATCATATCCAATTCTGTATCATTGATTATTTTTTGTATAAAAATTACGACCGATTTCTATAGAAAATTGCTCGTCAATATTTTCTCAATTATTGGCATTTGTTGGTTCGTTAGTTATTTGTTTATCTTTAGTATCATTTTGTTATTCACAAAATTGGCTAGTTACGAGTATATCGTTAACGTACCATTCATCTTGTTTTGTATAGGAATCAGATCAAATTGTATCAGTTTCTTTAGAAATTATTCGTAAATATTTTTCGGAATTAGAATTATTGGGAATCGTAAGTGGGCTTGTTATATCATTATCATGCTATTCATCTTGTATTCTATAATAATTAGGATCATTTCTATTAGATTCTTTTATTACTTGTAAATAATTTTCGGTATTGCAAGTATTTGTTGGTTCATTAATTTGTTTATTCTTCTTAATATGTTACGTACCTTTGTTAATAACTTAATTAAGTTTGTCTCTTCCTTTACTTAAACCAATTTTATCAATTGAATTGATTATTGATGAGTTTGGTACGACAATTTGCACTAATATTATAAAGTTGAAGGTTGAATAGCTTATCTCAGGAACTACTGGACCGAATTGAAAAAATATTTTAGAAGAAGGTTATATAGGCTATTATTAAACATCAAGCTATGGATCAATAAGAACGGAGAAAACGTAGGGCACAGTTAATAGCTTATATTTCTAAGCAACAACATCAATCTTAAGTGCAAGACCATAAGTCAATATTTATTACAAATTTGCTCGATCAAATTGGCAAGCAACTTAATGGTAGACTAATAATGACCGAGGAGGTTCCCCTGGACTATCCCCAATATTTATTATGTTAAAATCTGTAGATTCACTTCCTGCGTTGTCTCCAAGTCCACTCTCCCCTAATTCGTTAATAGAAAACAGACTATCGGATTTCGCGCGCTTGACACCGTGACGACTTCCGGCGCGTTCCGGATGTACAACATGGCGGATTATAGATTGTCGTATTTTTATATTCTATCAGACATTTTCTTTTTTTCATTTATTTATTGTTAGTCTATTTTAGTTTGTCTTTGTCTATGTTGTTTAGCTGGACGGATGTCGTGTTTCTTATTTTAACTTCGTATTTCTGATTTATTTCATTCTATTCATTATCATTATTGTTAATATTACTTTTAGTCTGACTATTACCTTTTACATGACTTTCATTGTTTTATTTAAGTGGACAGCTTACAGCGGCTTCATCTTTCCACTTTGGTAACTTTGAAACATCGTCGCAGTCATCGTCAGTCAAATAAACGTGTCCATACATTAATACAATGCTATAGAATCCTAACTATAATTATAAATGCGAAAGTAACTCTCTGTCTGTCTGTTACCTTTTCTACCTTATCTTTTTTTCTTTTTTTTTAAACTACTGAACCGATTGACTTGAAATTTGGTACAGGGGTAGCTTATGGTCCGGGAAAGAACATAGGATACTTTTTATTCCGAAATTCCCACGGGAACGGGAACTACGCGGGTGAAACCGCGGGGCGCTGCTAGTATTCAAATAAAATTGTTATGTGACATGCAATCTATACCAAATCTAATTTTATATCAATACCAGTGTCAATGTCGCAGCGTAATTCCAGTTCTATCTTATCAAAAAACTAACTACTATTAATTGATAAATTGATAAAATTAAAATATTGGAAATTGTCATCATTATCGACCACGCCTGTATCGCTATCTCTATCTGCTATTATATTGTTAGAAAGAGACGCAATGTTCTAGTTTTATAGCTGGGCTCCGAATTTTATCCCGCGTTAGCTCCTTAGTATCAGCGATGATCTGTAGCCTAAAGCCTTCCTCGATAAATGGGCTATCAAACAGTGTAAGAATGTAGTTCCTAAGATTAACGTGTTTAAACGAACAAACTCTTCATCTTTCCAATATTTCTTTCCCGTGGGCATACCGGGATAAAATATATAATCTATTCCTAAAAAGATACATAAGAATTTAGTTATCTAGACCTTTAAGGCTCAAACCCAATGAAGTACACGCACAGGCTACGCACGAAAATGACGTCATTGATACATTCGTGGCTGACTCGGCTATAGATCAATGTAGCCGAGTTGCGTGGCCGTGGACCGTGGGCGTAGTGTGCGTAGCGGTGGGTTCGCGGCTTTAATACAAAAAAAAAAACAATCTAAATCTTTCCTCTCAATAATATTAGTATAGAAGTATAGATTTTTTTCCTCACCAACCACGCCTATATCCCCATCCCTTTCCCCCGTTACGTAACTAGAAAGAGAGGTGCAATGCAGCATCGCCGTGGCGATGGCGCCAGACGTCTCGGCGCCGGAGTCTATCGATCTTTAGGGCGTTGCGGCTGCGGGTCCCGCGCATGCGTACAAGTTGTTTGTTTCATGCGTAACGCGGTTATGGTGTACGACTGCACGTTATGTAATGTCGCAGATTTATTGTCTGTTCTAGGGGTTTTATGTAAGTTGACTAGTTTGTTGGAGTGGGGGGTTAGTGATTAAGGAGGGGGGTTCTAGTTCTATAGTCTTTTTGTTTAGTTAGTGCGTTAACGATTAAAATTTTTTTGGACTTTCGTAAAGAAAACTATATTTTTTGGATTAAGTATTGATAAAGACTTAATCGAAAAAAAGTTTTTAGTTATTGAACAATTCTAAAAATATATGAATGTTTTTAATATTTTTCATGCTGACTGTACATCTATTGGAAATTATGAAAGAATGTTACCATTATAAATAAAGGATAGGTCTTGTAATTTTCATTTTGACATAGATTTTAATTTAATTGACGAATATCTAAATATTCTATCATCTAACTATCCTACTAATATTATAAAGCCGAATGTTAGTGAGTGTGGATGTGTGGATGTTTGTTCCTCTTTCACGCAAAAACTACTGAATGGATTTTAGTGTAACTTTACACATAGTATACACACAATATTATCGCGTTCACAAAATACTTGTCAATCTGATACGTTTTGTTGCACAAACAATAGTTGACCCCAAGTTTACCATTGTGTGTGTATTGAGGGATATCAATTAGTCCATTAGAAGGGTTAAGCGGCGCCCCGCGGTTTCACACGCGTTGTGCCCGTTTCCGTAAGAATATGGGGATAAAATTATGCGAAAAACCTTCCCACTGAATCACTATCTATTAAAACAAACCGCATCAAAATGCGTAGTTTTAAAGATCTAAGCATACATAAGGACATAGGGACAGAGAAAGCGACTTAGTTTTATACTATGTAGTGACATCTCTATCACAAAACATGTGTCAATCTATTAAGTAAATGTGATATGTATTGTTAAACTAAGGAACAATACTTGACCTCAATGGTGGCTAATGTGTTTCTGAATATATTCCCTTAAAAGGGTTATCATGTGTTACCCCATCCTTACTATCCTTAGTATCCTAACTAATATTATAATTATAAATATTATAAATGCGAAAGTAACTCTGTCTGTCTGTCTGTTACCTTTTCACGGCCAAACTACTGAACCGATTGACTTGAAATTTGGTACAGGGGTAGCTTATGGTCCGGGAAAGAACATATGTTTTATCCCGAAATTCTCACGGGATCGTGAACTATAGTATACAATAGATCGGAAATAAGTAAATGTGATACACATTGTTAATCTATAACAGACAATAGTTTAACCTCTACGTGACCATGATAAGGAACAATAGCATAATAGACATCTATAAATAAGGTATATCAATTAGTCCATTAGGAAGGTGATCGTGTAACATCTACCACAAAAGACGCGTCAATCTGTTACTTGTTGTTGAATAAAGAACAATAGTCGACATCGAAAAATATCGTAATAATGTAAGGTACACCAATTAGTCCATTAGTAAGGTGATCTTGTAACATCTCTATCACAAAAGACATGTCAAATCTGATACACGTTGTTGTTCTAACAGACAATAGTTAACTCCATTATTATTATATTTACTTTGCGGTGCTTATACCTATCTATTACTCCATTAAGAGTATTGTCATATTGTCATATCACCTTTATCACAACAAGACACGTAAATCAGTCAAGTAAATCTGATACATTTTGTTGGTTGTTGCTCTAACAGACAATAGATAATAGTTGACTCCAATTTTGCTGTATTTATCACAATAAGTCTATTAGGAAAGTTGTCGTATATCACTTTCACATCTTAACACAAAAGACCCGCCAGTCTTGTTAATCTTGTTGATTTAACAGACAATAGCTGACTCCGTTTTTACCTTTATGTACGCCTATCAATAACTCCATTAGGAGGATAGTCATGTTGTCATATCACCTCTAGCACAAAAGACTTGTAAGAAAAGAGATGACAAAGAATCTGATCGTATTGTTGAACTAACAGACAATGGTTGACCCCAAATTGAATATTATTTACGAAGATATCACTTAGTCCATTAGATGGGTTATCATGGTATCACCTTCACATCTTATCACAAAAGAGACGTCAATCAGTCTTATGTATACCTGATACACATTGCTCAATATTTGACCCCAAATTGACCATTATTTACGGGGCATATCACATCGTCTATTAGAAAAGGTAAGGTTTATCATATAATATCTTCATCACAAAAGACTTGTCAATCTATAAGTAAAAGGTTATCATGTAACACCTTCGCATCATAAAAGACGTCAATTATTCAAGTAAATCTGATACACATTGTTATTCTAACAGATAAGTTTACTATATTTAGCAATAAGTCCATTAGGAAAGTAGTCGTGTATCACCTTCGCATCATAAAAGACGTGTCAATCAATCAAGTAAATCTGATACACGTTGTTGGTTGTTGTTCTAACAGACAATAGATAATTGTTGACTCCATTTTTGCTATATTTATCACAATAAGTCCATTAGGAAAGTTGACGTGTATCACGGTATCACCTTCATATCCTAACAAAAGACGTGTCAACAACTCATAAGCAAATCTGATACACATTGTTAACCCAAGGAACAAAAGATAACCTCAAATTGTCCACTTAGTCCATTAAAAGGGTTATCATGGTATCACTTTCACATATTATAACAAAAGACGGGTCATAAGAATCTGATACATATTGTTGTTCCACCAAACAATATTTGACCCCAAATTGACCATTATGTACGAAGGTAGCAGTGGCGAGGGGTGAAATTTTCCGAAAGGGAAGACGATCCAAAAAAAAAATCGACGCCTACATAATTTTGGATGAGACTGATGACAAAGTTTCTTGCTGATCTATGTTAATTTTAACATAAAAGTTACTATTTATTATATTGACCATTTGCTATGTGAAAAGCCCATCAAAATCGGTTCAGCTGTATTGTTATTTGTTTGCTTACATAAAGATAAAAACACAAATTCTAACAGATTTATATACTTTTGAATCTAAAATAACAAACACAGGAAACAAAACACTTTATGCGATAACCCCCGTTATCATTTAAATATAAAAAAGAGATTTAAAAATTAAACCGGAGAAAGATCTCATAAAATTATACAATTAGGTAATTTGTATACTTTCTGAAGTTGCTGCCTCCTTTATATAACAGAACTAACTATTAATAACTAATTTAACTAACTTCTACTTATGGGTGGCACTGGAAGTGCAAAAAAATATGTTTCATTTATTAGTTTTAATTCTGCCTCTTTAGTTATTTTATTATTTAAATAAATTAAATTTCACTACATTTAATTCATTCATATTTTTATGTGTGTAATAGTTATGATGTAATTTAAATTTAATCTAAAAAATGCAACAAAAAATATGTTGCATCATCATAATTATGCAATTTGGTATAAAAGTTCAGTTGTACAAGTTGAACCTATTTCAATTGACTAACATATTCAATTTTAAAAAACTGTGCAGTTTTAAGAAATACTTTCGAATTTCGAAAATTTCAATACGAGTATACTTTCATACAGGTCGTTTGATAACCTTTAGTTGAAATCAATCTAAAAAGATTATATTATTACTTATCAAGAAATCACCCTACTTTCAAGTAGTATTTTAAGTCAAATTTACTAAATAAATTATTCTCACCTAGCAGGTTATCCAGTAAGCAACAGTTTCTCAATATGCAATAAACTTTTGTTTTGTTTTATTTTAACTTTCACACTTCACAACACGAAAACCAATAATATCGAATTTAGGTATTTAACTCACTAATTATATCAAATTTACAATTGAGGTATACGTAATAATAACTTTACAAATACTACATAAAACAATAAGTCGCGTAAATAATATCAACATGTAAAATCGTAAAAAATCAACAAAACAAAAACAAACTGTTCCAACGCGCGAAAACTTAAATGGCATGACACTTGACATTCGCGAATACGCTTTGCAAAACGTCAACAGCCGTGTTCTCTTTCTCTCTCTTTCTCTGGTCTGATCCTTGGCTGGCACAGAATAATTAATAGTATCAAGTAGCAAGACGGTGGCCGAGCGTCTTATTTTTGGGCGTGAATTTGTGCGAATATGTTTGAATGTGTGCGTGAATTTTGTATCGGAACGGTTCATTGTATGTAGTTGTGAATACGCTTTTGTATGGCGCTAGACCTGCAAGGGAAAACGTTTTATTTCCAAGCGATTTTGAACCGTAATTCATAGTATTTAATGATTATAATGATTTTGTTTCAGTATGAGGTAGTTAGATCGTTTCTCATACGATGTAGGTGTATTGTAACTTTGTATAGCGCTAGGTGCTTCCAAGCGATTTTGAACCGTAAATTTTAGTAATTAATGATTATTATGATTTGATTTTAGTATGAGGTAGTTAGAGCGTTTCTTATGCGATGAATATTACGCTATGTATTCTTTTAGTGAATTATTATTTTAATTTGATTTATTAAAAACAGATATTTTTTTAATATGTTGAAGTCTGAGTGTTAGATAATTTAGAGTTTAGTAGTGTAAGTTGGTCTGTTTTCAAAAGGGAAGACGGTAGGAATCGTCTTGTATGGACCCCTCGCCACTGGAAGGTAGCTATCAATTAGTCCATTAGAGACGTAACATCTTTATCACAAAAGACGTGTCAATCAACCATAAGAATCTGATACACGTTGTTGTTCTAACAGACAATAGCTGAATCCATTTTTGCTATATTTATCACAATAAGTCCATTAGGAAAGTTGTCGCGTATCACCTTTGCATCATAAAAGACGTGTCAATCAGTCATAAGAATCTGATACATATTGTTCAATATTTGACCCCAAATTGACCTTATTATTATTACCTTTAGGTACGCCTATCAATTACTCCATTAGGAGGATAGTCATTTTGTCATATCACCTCTATCACAAAGACTTATAAGAAAAAAGATGACAAAGAATCTGATACGTATTGTTGAACTAACAGAGAATAGTTGACGTCAAATTGTGTATTATTTACGAAGATATCACTTAGTCCATTAGAAGGGTTATCATGGTATCACCTTCCCATATTATCACAAAAGAGATGTCAATCAGTCAAGTAAATCTGATACACGTTGTTGGTTGTTGTTCTAACAGACAATAGACAGTATTTGACTCCATTATTGCTATATTTATCACAATAAGTCCATTAGGAAAGTTGTCTTGTATCACCTTCGCATCAGAAAAGACGTGTCAATCAGTAAGAATCTGATACACATTGTTCAATATTTGACCCCAAATTGACCAATATTTACAAAGCATATCACTTAGTCCATTAGGAAAGTTGTCGTGTATCACGGTATCACCTTCATATCCTAACAAAAGACGTGTCAATAACTCATAAGTAAATCTGATACACATTGTTAACCTGAGGAACAAAAATTAACCTCAAATTGTCCACTTAGTCCATTAGAAGGGTTATCATGGTATCACTTTCACATATTATAACAAAAGACGGGTCATAAGAATCTTATACATATTGTTGTTCCACCAAACAATATTTGACCCCAAATTGACTATTACGTACGAAGGTAGCTATCAATTAGTCCATTAGAGACGTAACATCTTTATCACAAAAGACTTGTCAATCAACCATAAGAATCTGATACACGTTGTTGTTCTAACAGACAATAGCTGAATCCATTTTTGCTATATTTATCACAATAAGTCCATTAGGAAAGTTGTCGTGTATCATCACCTTTGCATGATAAAAGACGTGTCAATCAGTAAGAATCTGATACACGTTGTTGCTCCAACACACATTATTTGACCAACAATGACAAGATGCGTAACACAATATCTTAATAGTATACGTCCACTCTAATAATACGTCTTGTCAATGTATTGACGTGCGTGAGACGTATTGTCTTCATTGTTCGGCGTGGACTAAGGGGTTGTGACGTCATTGGATTAGGTGACGTTGGTCTATTGTTTCTTTTCTCTTTTTTTGATGACGTGTTTGATGTCTTTGGGTTGGATCTTGTTGAGTGTTATAGAGTCACGGTCTGTGGTGACAGCGTAGCTATAATCGGATGCTTTATCTTTTAATAATTTAAATTACGATTGCACTACAAAGGGACTAGTACAAATATTTTTAAATCGAATTCAAGCAAAAATAGTTTGTCCCAAATACAAAATTCGTCATTTCGTTCCAACCGGTCCAATTTTCGAATTTTTAATTTGAACCTACTCCCACATAACATTACGGTTCAAAATACACTGTTGACTTTCCAATTACAGACTTCAAATTTTCGAATATGTACCCACGGGTATATAACATTACGGTTCAATATCGCCTGTTCCAATTAACAGGTCGGTGGTCGTTAATGAATGGACTTAAATCGATGTATGACCTGAATTTCATAACGTTGCTATGGTACGGGCGCCATCGCAACCTGGCGTTTGGGTGTTTTAGAAAATATGTGGATGTTACTACTCTACTTAGGCCGCATGTCCACGGCAAGAAATTTATATTGTCGGATTCAGATAACATAAAAATGATCATGTAAATGAGAAGAATTTGTCGACTCTACGCACGAAAAATTTTTTGTCTGTCTCAGACAATTAATGCGTGTTGGTGAACCTGCAACAAATAAAAAAACTTGCCCAATGATGAAGTTATTGAAAAGATTTTAAATTAATCTTTCTCGCTATCAATGAACTCTTACAAACCGATACTTTTCCATTTTAAAAGAACACTAATTCCACTAGTATAGAATAAAAATAAAAATATTCAGTATTATTTTAACTTAAATTAATAGATCACAAATTTAAACTAAGACAAAAAAAAACTAGTAGAAATCTACTTCCAAAACTGCATCGCGTAACGACAGAACGTCGCATCGCATCGATTGATTCATACGCGCGAAAATTTTAACAACTAAACTAGCAGCGCCCAGTGGTTTCCGCGTAGTACCCGCTCCCGTTAGAATACGGGGATAAAACTATACTAAAAACCTTCCTCTTGAATCACTCTATCTATTAAAAGAAACCGCTTCAAAATCCGTTGCGTAGTTTCAAAGATGTAAGCATACATAGGGACAGACAGCGACTTTGTTTTATACTATGTAGTGATTATGTAAATGCATTACTAAGACCCGCGGCGTCCCCTGCTTCTGTATCCATTGACCCATCACTAACAAACTGACGTTCATGTCTGACAGTTTTACAATGAATATTTTGGTTTATGTCATTTTTATTTAAATTGTCTATAGTCTTGTTTATGGGTTCTCCGCTATAAATATTGATAGGGGATGTTTTTGCGTCATTGGTTTTAACTGTTGGGGTACGGTGTAGCTGTGGGGGTTGGTATAGGGTTGGTTTTAATATTTTTTGTTAAACTAGTGATGAATTTGGTGGATTATGTATTGTAATATAAGTATGTATACTAAAATTATGAAGAAGCAGAGTTTATTGAACGCGCTTTGCTTGAAATCTCAAAAACTGCTCAAACAGCAGGCTGTCTATCAACGCGGATGGACACGCGATGCACAACTAGTACATATTACATATAGATATTTGGTTTCAGTGCTTTTATCAAATAAAAAATATTTATAAAAAACCTACTTTAACTCAGTTTTCTACGCGATCCTTACATAGATAGATAGATAGAAAAAATCCTTACACATTATGATCTAAATATCTAGTCATCTTAAGTTAATAGCAATATCTACTGTATCATCACCATCATCAGTTCATCACATGTCCCCGCCGATGGGATCGAGTCTACCTTGAATTAGAAGAACATCTACCGTAATCTTACTAAGTACTTAGGGCTGATTTTTCCATCGTCAGATAACTTTATTCGACGGAGATTTTTGAAATTTTGACAGTTATTCATCAAACAAAAAAAACCTATCGAAATCTAGATTTACATCACCGATTTGTCTCCCATCACACATATGATCGTTTTATCTCGTTTATCGTTCAATGACTGCGACAATCTCGGCCCGTAGTATGTGTAAAAATAAACACCCAATATTTTGCCAATATCGTTGTCTAGCGGAGTAACGTGTTGGTGGGTCTCGCGGTTTTGTTTGTCATGTTATATATTTAACTAGCCCGCGGTTTCACCCGCGCAGTTCCCAATCCGTGAAAAGTGAAAAGGTGAAAAGGAAACAGACAGACAGACATAGTTACTTTTGCATTTATAATATTAGTAAGGATTAGTATAGATTATAATCAGGGATAATGTAGCTTTTTCTTTAAGTAAAATAGACCTACGTATACCCTGTATCATAGTTAAAGAAAATGCATCGTAACATAGTTATATCTCGTTATAAAACAATAATTTAATAAACCCATTCAAATATAATGCACAAATATGTGAGACAAAACAATAAAGTCGTCCAAACGAGCGAGACTATGATATTGAACTATTAAAATTCCTGTTAGCGGCACAGGCACTGCCCAGAGGAACTTTAAGGCCCGCCGAAATGGTTTTTATGCAAAACTGTACGCAATAACTCGCCTGTTATATCGTCATGGTACTTTAATGAGTCCACACGGATCTGATGATACGCCTCAACTATATCCACGCTTGAAAAATGGGATTAAAGTCGAATTTGGCGTGGTCGCTCCGTGCTGGGGTACATTGAAATGCCGAAGCGTTTTTATTACATTTTGGTGGGATGCAGACGGGTAGGCCTTTTAATTTGTTCCTCTAAAGTGTATTAAAATGATTCTTATTGACATATTAAAATGATTCTTATCGACACTTTCGGTTTTGATGGTGGTTTAATAGTTCAATTTGAATATTGTAACGCGGTTTTTTGTTTGACTTAAATTTTGATTGATTAAGATCACTTGAGTTTGTTTATAGGGGATATTTCTAGTATTTGTTGATATGCGTCTTCTTCTTTATTTAAATAAAAAAAAAATGTCTACATCATTGTTTACCTATTCAAAATATTAGGGATGTCGAGACGTACTAAAAAGAAATAGTCCGTCAGATAGATTTCGCAAAAATATTGGACACGTATTTTTTTCCTTTGATGCAAACAAATAATTATTTGTTTGCATCATTCAAATAATTCAAACATCAGACAAATAATTATTTGTTTGCATCATTATAATTAAGACGATACAGTGCATAGAAAACTCGTCACAGGTAAGTACACTTTCTACCTATAATAGGGTAGTTTCCACAAATTGCAATTCTAATTAGTCCGTCAGATAGATTTCGAAATAATATTAGACACGTATTTTTTTGTTTCATCAAATTAATAAAACCGACTTCGTTATGACGCATTAAAGTTTAAGAGTGGGGCTTGTGACGTCAACTGTTGGTGAAAATTGTAGCAATCTGTGACGTTTCACGAGTCTTAATTATTTGTTTACATGAAAAATATAAAAATACGTGTCCAATATTTTTTGGAAATCTAAAAGACGGACTAATAAAATTTTTTTAGGCAACTACCCTATTATCGTCACAAGCCCCCACTCCTCAACTTTAATGCGTTATAACTATGTCAGTTTTATTAATACGACGAAAAAAAATGTGTCTATTTTTTTTTCGAAATCTATCTGCAGACTAATAAGAATTTCATTTTGTTTACCCAGTCGTCATCCCTATTGTCTTGGTAACACAATTCCCCGCCTATTTCTGTCCGTTCACATGAAGTGCGCACCATACGGTGAATAACCCTAAATAATTGACGTTTTGTACGCTGTTTGTTTGTTCTAAGAAAACGTTACGTTAACTGGAGATTTCACGTGGTTTGAACTCGAGATTTACGGGTTCAGTTACAGGGTGATGAACTTTTGATTGTTTAACTTTTAGGCTGTCATACGTTTTGTCTGTTGGCAACAATAACGTCAAAAAATATGAATGAAATCAATTCCAATCATATGGCATTGAATATTAATAATTTTGTCTATAAATAAATAAACTATAATGTGAAGACTAAGCAAAAGTAGATTATCTTTAAAACATAAAAAATGTATTTACTAGCAAAGCGCTGCTCCCGTGCGAATACAGGGATAAAATAAAATACTCAGGGTGAATGTAGCTATCTAATGGTGAAAGAATTTTTGAAATCGGTTCAGTAGTTTCGGATTCTATTCGTTACAAACAAACAAATTTTCTTCTCTATAATATTATTAGTATAGATAGATAAGTATTGTTTTGTTACTTCGTTTAACAAAATCTTTGATCTAAAAACAATATAAGAACAGGAAATATCCATCATTGCCAAACTATGTTAAAGTAGCCATTGACGCGTCAGTTGAACTGATCAGTCCGGACATAAAACTGTGCGCCACTTCAAAAGCTTTAGGCCAATCAATTTCCCCATTGGATTCTATCATCGCTCCGGTAATTGAAGACCATTTTTAGGTGGGCATTGACGTGAAGTGAGACGACGTCAAGTGAGTTTATTTTATTTTTATTTTATTTATTACAAAATCCACAGACCTTAACATAATTAACAATATATAACTTAAATATTACGTTATATATTGAACTGGCGTCCATCCAAAAATGGTCGTCAATCACCGGAGTGAATCCACAGCCCAGTGGTGAAATCTAGTTGGCGTAAAACTGAGAAAAAAAAATCTCAGTTGTTTTTTCTTTGTGTATTGGTGTCTGGTATCTGACTACCTTCGACAGTAGTTGGTGGGAGACTAGGCGAAGGATAGGGATGGTTGGAGGGAGACCTTTGCCCAGCAGTGGGTCAATATAGGATAACAAAAAAAAAATGGTTCCTGAATAAATGTTTTCTTTCTTTCTAAAACTTTTGGAGTGTAACAGTTTTATATCTGGACTGATCAGTTGAACTGACTCGTCAATGGCCACCTTTAGACTGTACTAAAAATTAAGATTATGTCATAATAATAACAGATCGCGTCGGTTGGAGCTTTTGAAGGCAATCTGTGTTGTGTTCATGTCTATTAATATATGTATTAGGTCAACAGTTGATGTTTAGGTGTGCCACGCGGTTCTACTCTCGCTTATGAAGAATCCTTTCATAATTTACTCCTCCGAAACGGCTTGACCGATTCTTATGAAATTTTGTGAGCATATTCAGTAGGTCTGAGAATCGGCCAACATCTATTTTTCATCCCGAAATTCCCACGGGAACGGGAACGGGAACTACGCGTGTGAAACCGCGGGGCACAGCTAGTACTTAATATTTTTTTCAAGCATTTGAGATTTTTTTTTTTGAGTTTTTGATATTTTTCTTGTTTTGGAAGACAGGTTAAGTCTGTCGCACCTACTAACATCGTAGACAGTCGTTACCAAGAGCTAAGCAAAGTAAAATTATTAACTGTACATTTATTTAAACTAAATTAATCAGAATGACTATCAAAAGTCTTTTTAAGTTAAAAAAGCACTCACAAAAATTTCAGCCCAGTTTCGAAAAATTTACGCCTCCAAATATATCGATAGCGTAATATCCCGTTTTATCCCCATTAGACCATATAGTTAAAGTTATAAATAGGTGGTCAGGTGTAGCGCCATCTTCTATTTCGGTCCGGGCCGGCTATGATGTGTCACAGATGTCATGGTATGATGAAACGTTAGGGCGCCTTCCCACTATACCATAACGATTAATTTATCGTATGCAAAATTCTAAATCATTTGATGATCGGTGTAGTTGTTCGTGACCCTGCTTGCTATGCCGTGTTACGGGTTCAATTCCCGCTCATGTCAAACATTTGTGTGCATGCACATGCCTGTTCTGTTTTCAAAACTAAACTAAACTAAAAAGTACATACATAAGTAGCGCTAACCTCTAAAGAGGTTCCCACTTCAAAAATCATGGACTACAGTCTACAATCGATTTGGTCCGAATTTCAAATTGACAAGAAACTCGGGAAAATCGAAGACACATTGGGAACGCGCCCTTACACCAATGTATGTTACACCGTGCTTCTGACAGCCGATTGATTGGGCAGATTTCGACTCTACCAGCTAATAGGAGAGTGCATTATTGATTGACATATTTTTTATTGTTTTCTGTAGTAGTTAATTTGTCTGTCGGTAAAGAGTTATTTGGTTTTTAACCCCCGACGCAAAAAGAGGGGTGTTATAAGTTTGACGTGTCTGTGTGTGTGTATCTGTCTGTCTGTGGCATCATAGCTCCCGAACGAATGAACCGATTTCAATTTAGTTTTTTTTGTATTAAAGGGGACTTACGTGCGAGTGTTCTTAGACATGTTTGATGAAAATCGGTTGACCCGTTTAAAAGTTATAGGGGTTTGAAAGTAATTGTGAAAGTAATTTCGTACAGGGAGTAGGAATAGCCGTAATCGTCACGCTTTCAAACAACATATAACAATTAATATTTAGTTGATTACCTTCTTCCTAACTAATATCCCTACTTCCCTACTAATATTATAAATACGAAAGTAACTCTGTCTGTCTGTTACATTTTGACGGCTAAACTACTGAAACGATTGACTTGAAATTTGGTACAGGTGTAGTTTATGGTCCGGGGAAGGATACATAGGCTGTTTTATCTCGAAATTCCCACGGGATCGGGAACTATGCGGGTAAAACCGCGGGGCACAGCTAGTCATGATTAATATTACTTTCTGTCTGTCTAGGTCTGGATGTTTCCTGTCTCCTATTCTAAGTATCCTGATATTTCTTTATTTATATATAACATGTGGTGTTTGTTTGTCCGCAGACGTCAAGCGAGAGTGTGCCACCGGAAACGTCGGCGGGCGCGTGACGGTCACTCATCGAGAGAGTGGAACACGCTCTCCAACACAACTGGAGGAGGATACTGCGGCCTTCATCTGTGAGTATATGATTCTGACATGCATTTTGATAGGTCTCGGTTTGGGATCACCAACACGCATTGGGTAAGCGTAGTGGATCAAAATAAACAGTCTGTCTGCTAAAATTGTGTTTGTCTTGGTTTATTCAGATAATACTGTACTGATTTTCACCAATTTAGTCTCAATGTAGTCTAAGCAAGAAGTCAATTTTCCGCAACAAGACCTCTCCAGTCTCTTTACTGTCTTTACTACAACATGAAGCCAGTTCTCTAAATTACTGAACCAAATTATAATAAAAAAAATGTTGTGTTTTTCCCACCTAGGTATTATGAAAAATACATTCGAAAATTTCATTTAGCTAGAAATTGAATCTAGGACCATTCTTTGCAAATTTTACCCAACTACTGTAAAGCCACAACTTTTGCATTATTGAACCAAATACATAAAACCTGCAATCCCATATTCCAGGTTTCCCCCCGTCCAAGGAACAGGTCGTTCAGCCAGGAGAGACCTCATCACAGGAGGCCTAGCCAGGTGTCTTTGGACCTCGAGGAGAGGGCGGGAAGATACGCGACTATACATAGGTAAGGAGATTTAGCAGGTTGAAGGTCATTGATACAGATACAAGTTACGATGGGTCAGTTACAATAATGAGATGATGGAGTGAATGATTATGTTATATGTCGAGGGGCTCGAGCTTACCCTGAAGGCGATTAGGCCTTAGTCAACTACAGGCAGAGCGCGGCTCACGGAGCACACAACCTTAGAATTTCATAGCAGGTGCTTGAACGATGGTATCCTTCACCGTAAGAATTTTGGCAAAAGGCTGACATTCGACTTCGAAATTCGAATTCGAGGCTGAGGTCGACTGTTGCAGATGTTTGCCCAAAAGCCGAAGACCTTTCCATCTGTAGGTTGAAATAGACGACCAGGGTTGGTAGATCCTACCTGATATGCTATGGGTTCTATATTTTGATTGTGATTCCTTGGAGATTTACAATATGGTTTTATAAAAAAAGCATTTCATCTATTGTATGTAATCCTACTAATATTATAAAGCCGAATGTTTGTAAGTGTGGATGTATGGATGTTTGTTCCTCTTTCACGCAAAAACTACTGAATGGATTTTAATGAACTTTTTATCCCAAAATTCCCACGGGATAAGGTTGCGGGTTTAACCGCGGGGCACAGCTATAGTCATTACATAATTATGAATTTGTACTAGAATACTGAATTATATAATCTGAGTCAACTAACTATAAAATCTGTGTAACTTTTGAAATTCAGGGCGCGTTCAAACTCGCTAACAATGGCGACGCTATCCCTGAAGATCTCGATCGAGGGCGGCAAGGTGGTGAAGACGATACAGTTCGAGCCCTCCACCACCGTGTATGACGCGTGCCGCATCATCAGGGAGAAGATCCTGGAGGCCAGTGCTGGGGATCGTGAGTACCTTTTTCTTCAAAGGATACAAAATATATAGAAAAATAATATTAAACTAAATTAAAACTCAGCTACTTCTACACCAGCGCCATTTGCCACACATTTTTCACATTTCAAAAAGTAGAGTTTACAAATGATGACTCAAAATTAATGAAAGAAATCTATATCTAGCTTAATTTTTTAAAGTTCGTGCTAGTTGGAATCGGAAACTATTAGGAATAACGATAAATTCTGAAAGTATTAGTATTTTTTTCCTTTCACGGGACTATTAAGGAGTCCCGGTCTTTTAGAAGGCTAGTATGGGGCCAAAGCCAACACACGGAAGCCCTTTGACATATTTAATCTTGTGTAAAGGATGCACAATCCTATTATTAAGTAGCCGATTTAGATAAATACTTAAACTGATTTCTTTGCCAGATTCTGTTTTGAAAATACAGACTCGGGCAGTAAAATTCTGTTCAAACTCCTTTACGGTGACCATAATGGAAGATATTATAAAAAAACTCCGTTTTTAAGTCATAAAAGACTAATTTCAATTAACTCCTACCATATTTTCCCCACCAGCAAAAGAATACGGCCTCTTCCTCGCATCAGACGAAGACAATAAGAAGGGTATATGGCTGGAGGCGTCGCGCAGTCTGGACTACTACATGTTGAGGACGGGAGACCTTCTGGAGTACAACAAGAAGACCAGGAACCTGAGGGTGCGGATGTTGGATGGTAAGGGACGTGGGGATATACATCGTATACATACAACTTTTTTAGGGTCCCGTACCCAAAAGGCAAAAACAGGACCTTATTACTGAGACTTCGCTTTCCGTCCGTCCGTCACCAGACTGTATCTCAAGAACGGTGATAGCTAGACGGTTGATATGTTAACAGATGATGTATTTCTGTTGCCTCTATAACAACAAATAATAAAAATAAATATTTAAGGCTCCCATACAACAAACGGAACCAGAAACAAAACTTCCATAATTGAATCGAAATTAACTCCACAACACAGGTTTCAGACCAGGCAAATCTTGAACAGAGCAGGTTCTTAACTCACGGGACTTCCTGGTCCTATCCTGGTCTTTTGGAAAAAGCCAACACAAGAAGCCCTTTGACATTTTCATCTTTAAAGAATGCATATAACTCACTTAATCTAATAATTATTGTACAGGCACAGTGAAGACCTTGCTAGTGGACGACAGTCAGATCGTGGCCAACCTGATGGTGGTGATATGTACCAAGATCGGCATCACCAACTACGATGAGTATGGACTGGTCAGTATCATTCATTCACTACATCTTCTTCTTCTTAGCGTGTCGACTCATATTTTTGAGGACCAGAATTCGACCACCGATATGGCACTATCAGTGGCCTTGTAAAGGTCGCGTGTGCAGGTGTAGGGACACGCACGGCAAGTTAGGAGATGGGACTATTGTCCACCACTCACACTTGTCTTACAGTAACCGACAAATGAGTTTGTAACTTGTATAAGGGCTGGAAATACGGACACACACCCAGACCGCGAAAAAAAATTGGATTTACACAAATATTCACCTCGAATGGAAATACGCTTACCGATGGCATTCCGCCATGGTGATCACTCTGCCATCTTCATTGTCAAATGCTGAACCTTAGCACCGCTCAAAATCCTTCGCTGTTTTTCACATTAATCTCACAGACCAAAAGTCATACTTTCATATCGAATCATTTACCACAAACAATTTAACACTCCATATCTGCTACCCCAGGTCCGAGAAGAACAGAAAGACGAAGCAGATCCGTGCGAGAAGCCCAACTACGGCACCCTCACGCTGAAGAGGAAACACCAGGAGAAGGAGAGGGATGCCAAGATGGAACAGCTCCGGAAGAAACTCAGGACTGATGATGAAGGTAGGTCTTAATACAATCTTAAGGCATCACTACGCGGATAGTGCTAATTTTCCGTTGATGCGGTCAGCCAGATGGCTAGCTGCATAGTACGTTGGTATCCTAAAATAATTTTCTCTCTATGTGGTCCCATTCAATACTGATTTCTGTCTGTGTGTTCCCAGTAAATTGGGTGGAGCCGTCCAAGACGCTCCGCGAGCAAGGCATCGAGGTGTGCGAGACGCTGCTCCTCCGCCGCAAGCTGTTCTTCAGCGACCGCAACGTGGACTCGCGCGACCCCGTGCAGCTCACACTGCTGTACGTGCAGGCGCGGGACGCCATCCTCGACGGCACGCACCCCGTCACGCAGGACAAGGGTAAGGACACAGACATACGGACAGACAGCTCACACTGCTGTACGTGCAGGCGCGGGACGCCATCCTCGACGGCACGCACCCCGTCACGCAGGACAAGGGTAAGGACACAGACATACGGACAGACAGCTCACACTGCTGTACGTGCAGGCGCGGGACGCCATCCTCGACGGCACGCACCCCGTCACGCAGGACAAGGGTAAGGACACAGACATACGGACAGACAGCTCACACTGCTGTACGTGCAGGCGCGGGACGCCATCCTCGACGGCACGCACCCCGTCACGCAGGACAAGGGTAAGGACACAGACATACGGACAGACAGCTCACACTGCTGTACGTGCAGGCGCGGGACGCCATCCTCGACGGCACGCACCCCGTCACGCAGGACAAGGGTAAGGACACAGACATACGGACAGACAGCTCACACTGCTGTACGTGCAGGCGCGGGACGCCATCCTCGACGGCACGCACCCCGTCACGCAGGACAAGGGTAAGGACACAGACATACGGACAGACAGCTCACACTGCTGGACGTGCAGGCGCGGGACGCCATCCTCGACGGCACGCACCCCGTCACGCAGGACAAGGGTAAGGACACAGACATACGGACAGACAGCTCACACTGCTGTACGTGCAGGCGCGGGACGCCATCCTCGACGGCACGCACCCCGTCACGCAGGACAAGGGTAAGGACACAGACATACGGACAGACAGCTCACACTGCTGTACGTGCAGGCGCGGGACGCCATCCTCGACGGCACGCACCCCGTCACGCAGGACAAGGGTAAGGACACAGACATACGGACAGACAGCTCACACTGCTGTACGTGCAGGCGCGGGACGCCATCCTCGACGGCACGCACCCCGTCACGCAGGACAAGGGTAAGGACACAGACATACGGACAGACAGCTCACACTGCTGTACGTGCAGGCGCGGGACGCCATCCTCGACGGCACGCACCCCGTCACGCAGGACAAGGGTAAGGACACAGACATACGGACAGACAGCTCACACTGCTGTACGTGCAGGCGCGGGACGCCATCCTCGACGGCACGCACCCCGTCACGCAGGACAAGGGTAAGGACACAGACATACGGACAGACAGCTCACACTGCTGTACGTGCAGGCGCGGGACGCCATCCTCGACGGCACGCACCCCGTCACGCAGGACAAGGGTAAGGACACAGACATACGGACAGACAGCTCACACTGCTGTACGTGCAGGCGCGGGACGCCATCCTCGACGGCACGCACCCCGTCACGCAGGACAAGGGTAAGGACACAGACATACGGACAGACAGCTCACACTGCTGTACGTGCAGGCGCGGGACGCCATCCTCGACGGCACGCACCCCGTCACGCAGGACAAGGGTAAGGACACAGACATACGGACAGACAGCTCACACTGCTGTACGTGCAGGCGCGGGACGCCATCCTCGACGGCACGCACCCCGTCACGCAGGACAAGGGTAAGGACACAGACATACGGACAGACAGCTCACACTGCTGTACGTGCAGGCGCGGGACGCCATCCTCGACGGCACGCACCCCGTCACGCAGGACAAGGGTAAGGACACAGACATACGGACAGACAGCTCACACTGCTGTACGTGCAGGCGCGGGACGCCATCCTCGACGGCACGCACCCCGTCACGCAGGACAAGGGTAAGGACACAGACATACGGACAGACAGCTCACACTGCTGTACGTGCAGGCGCGGGACGCCATCCTCGACGGCACGCACCCCGTCACGCAGGACAAGGGTAAGGACACAGACATACGGACAGACAGCTCACACTGCTGGACGTGCAGGCGAGAGACGCCATCCTCGACGGCACGCACCCCGTCACGCAGGACAAGGGTAAGGACACAGACATACGGACAGACAGCTCACACTGCTGGACGTGCAGGCGCGGGACGCCATCCTCGACGGCACGCACCCCGTCACGCAGGACAAGGGTAAGGACACACACACGTATAGAGAGAGACGCCATCATAGATGGGACGCACCAAATGTTTTTAAAACTGGATCTGTGTTAAGTCTGTAAGGCGTCCTTGCCGAGTTGCTTGTCTTCTGATACAAAACTCTGTATACATGTCATTTTACCGTCCCAATAACCATATCAATGGTGGACACAATCATAGGACAAGACTAGTTACCATTGATATGGTTATTAGGACGGTAAAATTACAGAGTTTTGTATCCATCTAACATTTGAATATAGGGATAACCGTTACTGGCGATGACTATTTATGAATCTGCGCAAAGTTCGTAATTTAAATACATATTAATGATGTGTGTATGTTTGTTGCAGCGTGCGAGTTCGCCGGCATACAATGTCAGATACAGTTTGGGGACCACCGCGAGGACAAACACACGCCCGGATTCTTGGAGTGAGTATCTACTTCACTACATAGTATAAAACAAAGTCGCTTTCTCTGTCCCTATGTATGCTTAGATCTTTAAAACTACACAACGGATTTTGATGCGGTTTATTTTAATAGATAGAGTGATTCAGTGGGAAGGTTTTAATTTTATCCCCATATTACTACAGGAACGGGATCTACACGGGTGAAACCGAAGGCCGCCGCTAGCATACTAATATATTAAAGAGAAACTCCTGAACCTATTTTGAAAATTCTTTTACCCATAGAAAACCACATTATTTGTTAATGTCATAGGTTAAATTTTATCCCTGTATTCTCACGGGGAAGGGAACTCGTTACTAAAATAGAGACATTTAATCGCAAGGATTAAACGATACCACTACTATATTCTCGGATTTGGGATCACCAACACGCAACAAACAATGTTGACTACGCATTTTGCTTATAATCTTTGAACTCTTTCCCTCAGCCTAAAAGAATTCCTCCCATCTTCATACGTGAAGGTGAAGGGCATTGAGAAGAAGGTGTTCAAGGAGCACCGCCGGCACGCCGGCCTCTCCGAGCTCGACGCGAAGGTGCTCTACACCAAGAGCGCCAGGGAACTCAGCACTTATGGAGTCGCTTTCTTCCTCGTCAAGGTAATATATTATTACAAGCTTTTTCAGTGAAGTGGAGACCGCGACTCAGCAAACGTAGTGTAGGGCGTCCTGTGGCGGGAGCGATGGTCTGCGGGGGGAGGGAGTGGGGCGACGTGCCGCGACAGGGCATATTGGCGCGAAGTGGGAGAGGCCTATGTCCAACAGTGGACACTTACAGGCTGGGGATGATGACGATGACAAGCATTTATTTAGTTTCACCTGTCCCATTGTCTGTAATCAAATCATTTTTCGACCACTTCTGGTTATCCGTTTGAGCTGTTTGGCATACTTATGTAAGTCCCATGACAATGCAATGAAAGATAAAAAAGCTTGTTTTTAAAAAGGTTTTTTTTTAAGTTACTTGTTAGGAAACATATCTGGTCAATATAATTATCATTGTCTTTCAAGATGGTGGCGTCGTCTATGCTAATATTATATATCTGAGTTTATTCTCAACAACTATTGGTCCGATTTGAGAAATTCTCTCAGTGTTAGATAGCCCATTTATCGAGGAAGGCTATATATCATCACGCTGAAACCAATAATCGAAGAATCGGCTAGAAAGCAAATAATTTCATTTCAATTAAAAATTTTAATATTACAATCACGTATCCCTAATCTCCAGGAAAAAATGAAAGGCAAGAACAAGCTAGTGCCGCGGCTGCTGGGCGTGACCAAGGACTCCGTGCTGCGCCTGGACGAGAAGACCAAGGAGATCCTGCAGACCTGGCCTCTGACCACTGTCCGCCGCTGGTGTGCCAGTCCCAACACCTTCACGCTGGACTTCGGGGATTACAGGTAAGAGATATTATCAATATCACTACATAGTATAAAACAAAGTCGCTTCCCGCTCTCTGTCCATATGTACGCTTACATCTTTAAAACTACGCAACCAATTTCGAAGCGGTTTTCAGCAATAGATAGAGCGATTCAAGGAGAACATTTTTGATATAATTTTATCACCATTCTCACGGGAGTGGAACGCGGGTGAAACCGCGGGGCGTTGCTAGTCAATTTTGGTTTTTGTGCCTGCTGGTAGAATTTGGAAGGATCTAACTACCCACTGTTAACTATCGCGCTGACTAGCCTAACTTATATCTCTAAGGGCCTGTTCCACCAGTTGCTGTTAAGTATCTGATAGCTACTCACAAGTTCTATCTTTGTCACTTGACATAAAGTAAGAAAGAGACACAATTACTTGGTGAGTATCCTACTCGGAACTTCACTTGAAGATCGTGAAAGAGGCCTTGATAGTGACAAAAAATTAAGACGATATAGTGCATAGAAAACTCGTGTGACGTCACAGCTACGTTCATTTTTTTACCTAGAATCATCGTCACAAGCCCCCACTCCTGAACTTTAATGCGTTATAACTAAGTCGGTTTTATTAATTTGATAAAACTAAGATCGTGTAAGAGGCCCTGATAGTGACAGAACCTAACTTCCATCTCCGTATCCCAGCGACCAGTACTACTCGGTCCAGACCACGGAGGCGGAGCAGATCCTGCAGGTGATCGCGGGCTACATCGACATCATCGTGCGCAAGCAGCGCGCCGCCGACCACCTCGGGATCGACGGGCTCGAGGGCTCCGCCATGCTCGAGGACTCCGTCTCGCCAAGCAAGTACGTACACATATACCAGCTGTTGTACTTCTTCCGACTTCCGTCATACAAACTTTCATCCCCTCTTTTATCCCCTTGGGGGGTAGAATTAATCAAAATCCTGTCTTAGCAGATGCCTACATCATAACATCTACCTGCATGTCAAATTTCAGCCCGATCCGTCCAGTGGTTTGGGCTGTGCGTTGATAGATCACTACGTCAGTCAGTCACCTTTGAGTTATATGTATTTAGATTTTACATATATTTATTGTTTTGTCGACAGAGCTAATATAATCCAACACGACACGTTCAAGTCTGGTAAAGTGAACACCGAGTCTGTCGCGAAACCCGCCGTCCACAGGCCAGGCGCTGAAGGTAAACAAACACACAGACATACATACAGACACACACACATATACCAAAAAAATAAAAATATGAGTCCAAACGCAAATAAGAACACACATATTAATAACATATCTTGACTTTTCATACACATAATGACTACTATAGAGTCATCAATTTTTCTGTGTCGGTGACAGCGTCGCTGTAATCGCATCTCTTGGTTGTCAGTTTAGTGAAAATGTATCCAAATGACATTAGAATCAAAATGACAATAGTAGCTTCCAATTTTGGCCGCCGCCACAAAAAACTTGGTAACTCTATACCTTGTATGATACAGTAAATAAATCACGCTCACAGCTCGTGTATACTCGTATAATTTTAGTACATTCTTGATAGACTGTGAAAATTATGTATTACATACAAATATACAAAATGATAATTATGCAAAGCCAGTTTGTATTATAAACAGACAGTATGAGAGACAAAAAACTTAGATCAAGGATAAACTTTGACACTTAATTTTAACTGATTTTAGTTCTCAAATTAAATGTGTTTCATAAATGCATTATAATCACAGTACAGTACTGTTTTTGATAAATGCATTCAAAATTTTCGTCACAGTCAGGGCTTGAACCCGGAACCATGCTGAACCGCACCGCTCTTTCCAATTGAGCTACCGTGGCTTCAAGGCGACTTTTTGAAAATATTGAACGCTTGTAATTGCGGTCTTAGGCGCTTAAATGTACTGTCCATTCAATTTATAGATTAACTAGATACACAAACCATGTATATACACAAACCTATCTATATTATATATTTTTATTTCGCTTCTCCAACACTTTCTTAGCCTATGTATGCTTCACTAGGTGCTAAGCCGTTCGCCGTGGGCCACATGACGGGCGCGCAGCAGACCACTGTCTCGGGACAGATTATAACTGGACACACCTCGCCCGCTGTCAGTATTATTGGTTTATTTTATTTGCATGCTTTTTTATTTTTAGTGATAAGAGATATTTGTACAGCCGCCCTAGCATGACTATACTTCATAAATATATAAAAATGAAACCCGTTTCCCTTGGTCACGCGTCACGCGTGAATGGCTGGACCTATTTCACTAATTCTTTTTTTGTTGTATTTGTTATTATTAGGAGAAGGTTCTTATGTAAAAACAACACGGAAAATCAACGGGAAAATTGGACCCGTGCGAAGCCGGGGCAGGCCGCTAGTACTTCATAAAATATATCGACACCACGATATAATATCGATTACTCGTGACCAAATGAATTATCACGTGCTCTGATATGGTAAAATTAAATATGGCGGGTATTTTTATCATATTTTGACAGTTGGATGTCGATAAATCGCTATATCATATCGTGTTTTTTAAGTCATGCTAGCCCGGCAGTACTTACATTATATGATTTTATGATTAGAGAAGTTGAGACAAAATGCGATCGTCGGTAGATTTAAGATGAAATTTTTCTCCGCAAAATATGGGCTGCGGAAAAAAACATTTTATTGACAGATGTCACTTATGACAATTTGACAGCTGTCAGTCATTATGCTTTTTATATTTACTTTGCAATATTCTATGTAGAGTTTGTAAATATTAATATTTAGTACAATAAGTTTTTCTTATGAAAAATGTTTTCTAAATTATTGTGTTTCTTTGTTCCACGCTGACTTTGGATTCAAATAGCTTACGAAATAATATGTGTAGGTATTATATGATATTATTTAATGGTAATGTTAAGGGAAGGTTCATATCTGACGGAACATGCGTCGCGTATTATCGGTCGCGTAACGCTAGAACAGACAAATGTGTAGAACTAACGTATAATCGGTTGAGTGTGATCAGTCAAGTGTTTTTCTATACATTTGTCTAAATAGTCTGCCGACTGCCAAATAAAAGGTTACGGGTTCGATTCCCGTGTGAAGTAAATATTTGTGTGGTTCACAAATAAGTGTATGAATGTTTGTGTGTTTGTGATATACTACAGTCAAGAAAGAAAGAGATAATTTGATTTGAATGGGATTTGAATCCAGGACCAACTCGTTAGCCTACAAGTAGGCCTCGGAAGCTCAGTTTCTTAGACCTCTAGGTTCAAATCCGAACAGACGTTAAAACTATGAATATCATTTTAAATATTAAAATACCTCCCAAATTCTCTCATTTTTAACCCCCGACGCAAAAAGAGGGGTGTTATAAGTTTGACGTGTCTGTGTGTGTGTGGCATCATAGCTCCCGAACGGATGAACTGTTTACAACTTAGCTTTTTTTGTATTAAAGGGGACTTACGTGCGAGTGTTCTTAGACATGTTTGATGAAAATCAGTTGACCCGTTTAAAAGTTGCGGTAGTTTGAAAGTAACTGTGTTGGGGGCTTTTTTAATATATTTTTTTAACTACAATGTCTATTACCCCTACAGGTGGGTCAAAGCCAACAGACCACTGTGACGTCACTGTCCACTGAGCCGCAGCGAGCTCTACTGTCGACCATCACCAGCGGCACGCAGGTCATCAGGAAGGCGCATGATGAACTGACACGGGTGAGGGTTTGATGCTCGTTTGGGGCATTTTGTTTTTTGGACAGGGAAATTGAGATTTTGGACAAGAGCTAACCTAACCATACAATATTTTATTTCCCTCAAAGAAATTCAAATGTATTTATCTATCTATACTAATATTATAGAGAAGTAAAGTTTGTGTGTTTATTAAATTGTAAAGGGGTAATCTCGAAATCTACTGAACCGATTTCAAACATTCTTTCACTAATGGAAAGCTAATTTATCAGTGAGTGACATAGGCTATATTTTATCCCCGTATTCCCACGGGAACGGGAACTACGCGGGTGAAACCGCGGGGCGCTGCTAGTTGCGAATAAATGTACAATTTTTGATTAACTGTCAAATTAAACATTTGTTGAATAAAAAACATTAACTTTTAATCTTCTCATTATGAAGACTCAAATAATTTAAGTAATTTTCCAGTTCATACTACATTAACGCACAAAATTACTTAATCCATAATCATATACCAATACAGGCGGAATTACCCGAACTGGGCTCTGACGCGGCGTCCCTCAAATGGAAGCAAGTCACCCTGGACACGAACAAGCAAGTGGTGACGTCACAGATCGCCGCCATGAACGCTGCCACTGCGCAAGTCGTAACACTTACTTCTGGTAAGTACCGCACACATTACAATACTGTTGTATACAGGGTTTATCGAATTATTTGGCAGAATAGTCACCATGCCTGACTGCCAAACAAAGGTTTGCGGGTTCGATTCCCGTACGCGGTAAATATATGTGATTTACAATGAATATAGTCAGTCTGTTGGTGAAGATGATGAAGTGATTTATTATTATGATTGATTATGTTATGTAACTGCAAAATGAGGCCTTACAGAAAAGGAAAAATGTAACTCTAGCTTATCAGAACAGACACTAAAGACTCAAACCCACCGAAGTACACTCACACGCTACGCACGAAAATGACATCATTGATACATTCGTGGCTGACTCGGCTATAGCTCAACGTAGCTGAGCTGTGTGGCCGTGGATCATTGTCGTAGCGTGCGTGGCGGTGGGTTCGCGGCTTTACCCCCCATAAAACAACATTCTAACACTACTCTCCAATCCCCAGGTCCAACAGAAGAAGTAGACCACACAGCAGTAGGCGCTGCCATCACCACCATCACGTCCAACCTGCCCCAAGTGACTCGAGGAGTCAGCATGCTCGCCGCCCTACTGCCCGACACCACCTCGGGGGACAACTTGTTGGGAGCCACCAGGAGGCTGTGTACTGCGTTTAGCGATCTGCTGAAGGCCGCCGAGCCTGATGCTAAGGAGGTATGTTATTTATTATCATAGGATCAACAGCTCTTTCACAATTTTAAAATACAGTACACAAAATAAAGTGACAGCCAATGACAGATCAGAAATGAATCAATGAATGACAGATCCTTATGTGGAGAAGGGAGAGTTTATGTACATATGCACATTAATAATAAAAGTATAGATAAGAATAGAGAGTCGGACACGCTCGCTCATAAACACGCACAAATATATTCATAGGAACACACACACAAACACACACAGAAATACATGGATACAATCGCGCTCGCGCATACACAAAGCAAATTATTTTCCCCCTGCAAGTTAAGTGTGTGAAAGTAAGCATCTATAGTGCCGCACACTATAAAATAAATAAGAATTTATTTACAGCAGAATTTAGACAGATATCACAATACAATCATTCAATTTTCCATCATTACACATTGTAAAGATGTCTCACATGGAAATGTTAATTAGAATAGGATCTATTATTTGTATTTTATTGTGAAGATTATTGTTTTTCGTATATTTTTAGAAGAAAAACAATAAGTTTCAAGTAAATGTTATTACACTATCAATTAAACGACATTCTCTCGTTTCCAGCCACGCCAGAACCTCCTAAACGCTGCGTCTCGCGTCGGCGAGGCGTCCACCTCCGTCCTCCACACCATCGGCGAGGAGAACGAGGAAGACCGGGAGACACAGGTAACAGACGTTAGGAACAAGAAGTCGTTCATCTACCGCAAACTCAACTACTGTTATGACAACTTCTATAGCGTGTTCTTTGATAAAAACAGGGATTATGACACTGAATTCGGGAAGATAGGGGATGAATTTGATGGTAAAGTTGATGGGTATGATAAAGTGGGTGATGATGTGGGTAAAATAGGTGATAGGAACCTTCCCGATGATGATGGGATATACGAAGATGTAGATACAACTAGGAATTGGGGCTTAGATGTCATACAAGAGGAAAGTGACAGTGATTATTATAGGAGCTTAGACTATTGCAACGCTGTGTTAAGGAAAAATCTAGAAAAGAAATCTGGTAACGGTAGTCTTAAAAATGTGCAAATTAATAATGATATTCATAGTAAAACCAATATATCTAATGATGATGGTGATTACGAAACTATCATAGCTAACTGCAAAGGTTATCTAGACGGTAGTCCAAAATTGTACCCAAAAACAATATCCGACAAAATTTACAACTTCAAAAAAGACTTCTCCAATCACGATTACGTCAACGTCAATTTTGACAAGAAGTCAAATTCTGACATTAACCTCGACTATGAGAATGTCAACTTTGACAGCTGTCAGACCAAAAAGGTTGACAATAATGACAGTCAGAAGATTAATGTCGATAGGCGCGTCAAAAATGATTTGTTGCGGAAACAGTTCTTCTTATCGGATACGAGTAAAAATACGAATGAATTTAATCGGTTTGATAAAAAGATAGAGTGTCACAGTATAAAGAATGACGTTTTGCACAACGGGCCTGACATCAAAGTGTCAGGTTCACTAAACATGAAACTTTTGAACCACGACAAATACAACCGCGTTTTGACAACCACAGAAACGTTTATAGAGAAAGCCGAAGCCAGTTTCACTAAAAACGATCTAGCTAAACTTAAGGGCGACAATTTCGAACATTTCATCAAAAAAAGCGAGAAATACTTCACTAGTGAAATGCGTGACAGGAAGACTACAGTTGACGTTGACAGTTCTAATGTCAAAGGTAAAACTGAGATTAGGATCGTGTACAATCCCACGTTCAAAGCGACAGGCGATCATTACGTGCGTGGGTTCTGTCAGTTTTGCAAACGTCGCTGTCCGAAGACAGATGACAAGTGCTGTCAGAAGTGTATCTGTCTAGAGTTGGAGTTGAAAGCGATATGGAAAGATAACTGGTTGAATATTTTACTGATTTTAGCATTGTTTTTTGTTTTCATCGCTGTTTCTATACAGTGTATGTTTTCTAAAGTCACCTGCCAAGCCAGCAATGGCACTGATGCTACGGAAATAGGCGAGAAATGTTTTGAAATGTCCAGTTAAATTTGGAACATTTTTCTTTAAAATCCGTTTTTTATACTATCGGTTCGGTTTCATACTTAAATAGCTGTATTCCGTGGTTTTAATACGTTAAACCTTCCTCTTGAATCACTCTATATATTGCTGAAAACCGCATTAAAGTCCGTTGAGTAGTTAAAAGACAGTTTTGAAACTTAAATTCGGATGAAAAGCGGAAAAATGTTTATGTATAAAAAGAGTTCAAAAGTTGTTTTTCATATAATACTATTATGTACTTAAACATTTCGTAAAGAGAAAATGATTGATTGATCATTCAATTGATTTTTAATTATACTGCCATTTGCATTTTAATGATTTTTAATATATTGAAATAATATTAATATATTTTACAAAAATACACCCTTATTTTGAAATGATGGGACTTATTAAAATCAGAATATCTGTAGCAGTAACTAAATCCATATATCCAATAAAAATATCAAAAATGATAGTCAATTAATTATCTTTAAAAAATACTAAATAAATGTACACTAGTGGCACACTAGCTATCAAGTATTCTGTGACGGCTCGGGTCGATGACCGCGCTCAGTTCGCCTGTTGTTCGGTGTAGAATAACAATAAAATTCGAATTCAAAATAGGGGTGTATATGAAAGTACTTAATGAATTAATAAAGTAACATATTAATTTCAGAATATTTCATTACATAATAAACTTTATTTTTATTAACATATAACTTATTTTTAAAAATACAGATCTGTAACAGAATCTCAAAAAAAATCTTTAAAAAAACATTTTTCAAAAAAAAAATAGTCTTTTTCCAAAATGTTATTTCGGTTCCTAATTTAACGCTAGTCTTTACAAAACTTTTTGGACTGTTAGTTTGTTTGTTTTTTTAAATATAAAGACAAGAAAAGGGAAAAAGACTGTACAATGACATAATATAATAATAATTAATATTAGGTATAACGTTGTGTTTGTTTGTTAGGATAAAGCCCACGGGTGGGCAAAGGTTTCCAAGTATTTTAATATTTTTAATAATCCTCTCGCTAATATTAATACAGTGAGAAGGAATAAATATGATCGAAATTTATTCGAGCTTGAACAATCGGGGGTTGAAATTAAAATATCTATGGCGTTGAAATACCTTGTTTACAATGTGTCAAAACATCATTAAATGGTTTTATTATTATTAAACGAAATGTACGTCATTGTTTATCATTAATATCTTTTTACTCTGATAAGTCGAATCCCTCGACTAGTTTCAGCCACATTCGGTGGCCATCATCATTCAATGGATAGTATTTTAAAAGAGCTAAACATTATTAAACCAAAAAGCCAAACATAATTGACGTCGGCTTGCGATCGAGAGATCTTGTGTTCGATTCCCTACCTTTGCCCATTTGTGGGATGATAAATGTTTCTAAATTCTTAATTTTCTTGTAGAGCTTTTTTGCTATGAGTAGTGTAGTGACGTAGGTTAATATTTGAAAGTACAAAGTTTTGTACAAGTATAATTATTTCGAAAATGTTTATTTTTTCACAATCGTCCCGGAAATGCGGATATTGAAACTGTTTGAATTTAAACAAAGAGTTATTCAAAAATATCCCTGAAAAAGGTTAAAAGGGGATTAAATATTTGAAGCTTCTAACAGTCAAACATTGGTATTTTTTTAGAAAAAGGTTTTTTTAATCATCTTCGAATCGGTGTATGATTCTCATATCAACACATAATGAACTTAATACCGTACTTAATAAAGTCTAATTTCTTTTATTTACACGTAGACCATACATTGAAATAAACTACTTTGACGGATTTTTGTCGTGGCTATATTTTCTTTTACTTTTTCTGACGTTAAGAATGTGAGAAACTGTAAAAGAAAATTATAACTATAGAATCACAATCCTGTCTGTGTCGGCGGCCAAAATTAAAAGCTACTATTGTCATTGGGACTCTAATGTCATTTGTATACATTTTCAATAAACTGACAACCAAAAGATGCGTTTACAGCGACGCTGACATCGGCACAGAAAAGATTGTGGCTCAATACGACAAAAATACGTAAAAGTAGTTTATTTCAAAAAGTCTAATTGTTACATTAATAAACGCTTCATCACATAACCGTCCATTGATAACAATAGCAGTATTAATTTAAGTTAAAATGGCAGCTAACTGATTTATTTTGTTATTTATTGTTTATTAATTTATTAAATGACAATTGTATATAAAGAGGGACGTTGAAACTTATCGATGGTTCTTATTTTTATGTGTATAAGGTCTAATTTTGAATGGAGATAACACTGACTGACTGATAACACGACCTAATGAAAAGTTCTTTGTTATAAATCATATATTTAATTTTTAAAAAAGCATGCTAAGGGTTGAAAATTAATTTTTGGGGGTTCAAAAAGAAGTTTAATGTAAGTGAAAGGGATGATCAGATATCATAATACTCCCTTTGCCTCTCTCTTTTAATATAGCTATCTCATATCCTTTATAGTAATTTTATGTTCTGAACTGTTGTCGACTATTTAATAGAACCATCGATTTGTTTTAATAATATCATTCGCTAATTTATCATAATTAATACGAAATATAAAAAAATGCAAGCTAAAAATCTGTAGTATAAAATTCTCGTTTCATTTAAAATATTAATTTGACATTTAAAACGTCTACGTCGTTCATAAATTAGCGATTGAAATATGTCAAAGTGACAGTTGTACATAAATTTGACAGTCATTATCATCACAATTTTTGTTTTTTTTTTTTGTTGTTGTTTACAAATATATTATTTTTTTAATTATACTTTTTAAAGGGTTGTTGGTACACTTGAATAGAATTTATTTTGTTGAGTTTTTTCTTTTTAATTTATTTTTTTAATTGTACTCTTTTTGGCGATGGCGTTCAAAACTTTGTAGTTTTACTAGGACTTCATTATTTAGTAGCCATATTATTATTTTAATTGACATTGAAAGGTTTAAAAAGTTGACATTGACATAACAGGGTTATTCAAATCATTCCTGTAATACCTCACAGCACACCAAAGGCCTGGTGGCTCTTGTGGCATATGAATGTGCACTTCCCTACCAAGCCAGAACTCTTAGCTTCAATTCTCAGGTCGTTTTTTTTTCATATGTCACACATATTCCCGTTCAATATTTTGACAGCCATACTTATGACGTTGACATTAAACGTCACATTTGACATTTCAATATTGTTTTGTCCGCCATCGCTTATTTTGGTTGTGGTAATAGATATTAATTATAATTATTAATAATATTAATAGTGGTTGTAACCTCGATAAAGTTATTTTTGAAAATTACATTTGCTTTTTTTATATTTTTTTGTTTTATTTGAAACTAACTGTCTGTCAGTCAATAAGTGAATGTGGTTACAAAAATAACTTTATAATACTAACTTTACCCTGTGTACATGTGTTGGGATTGTTTTTATCCCACGGGTTTTTATCCCACGGGAATGTTGGGATAAAAATAACTAAGGATGGTTTAATACTTGGTACTAAATTCTGTCCAATATCACTTATAAAAACAAATACGAGGCAAATATCAAGTCAAGCTGAAATATTGGATAAATTGCATAACTTCAAAACAATTTTAATTGAATCTTGAACTGTCACATGGTAATATGAAAAATGCATTAAACATTTTCGCCTCAGCCAGTACTTGAACCCGGAACCATGCTGAACCGTAGCACCGTCCGTAACATCTTTCCAATTGAGCTACCGTGGCTTCAAGTCGACTGGTCGAAAATATTGAACGATTGGTACTGCGGTCTTGTAACATGGTAATACATCAAAGATAAAGTATTGGAAACCTAATTTTGCCAGTAACGTAAGTTCTTCGACAATCAAGCAAAGCAATAGCTTAAAATGGAGACACTTCAGTTGTCTGTTCGTGTATTTGTATTAGACTATTCAACGGATTTTAATACAGTTTTCAGCAATAGGTAAGTGATTTAAGGCGGTTCCAATAACTAAATATTCTTAATATCCTGCTATTTAAAAACATTAAATTAGAAATTTAAAAAACCCCCAACACAATTACTTTCAAATCCCCATAACTTTTAAACGGGTCAACCGTTTTTCATCAAACATGTCTAAGAACACTCTCACGTAACTCCTCTTTAATACAAAATACACTAAATTGTAATCGGTTCACCCGTTCGGGAGCTATGATGCCACAGACAGACAGATACACACACACACACACACACACACACACAGACACGTCAAACTTATACACCCCTCTTTTTGCGTCGGGGGTTAAAAATGGAGATACTTCTGTTGTCTGTTCGTATAGTTGTATATTATACTACTCAACGGATTTTAATTAATACAGTTTTCAGCAATAGATAAGTAATTTAAGGCGGTTCTATTTAAAAAAACATTAAGCGCTATTCTCTCAATACATAGATAGATTTATAAATCTTAAAGCCATTACAGTCAACAAGTGACCATTAGATATTGTCATTAATGTGTCACTGAACAGAACTATGACTGAACTGCTACTTAATTAATCAACATAGTTAAAAATAGCAGTTTGCCCACACTGCTACAACACCGCCCCCTTCCACAGGACATACTGCTATCACTGGCCAAGTCCGTAGCCAACACTACTGCCGCTCTGGTCCTGAAAGCGAAGAACGTTGCAGCACAATGCAAGAACGACCAGCAGTTGCAGAATAATATCATCGCTGCTGCTACCAACTGCGCTCTTGCTACCAGTCAGCTGGTCGCGTGTGCTAAGGTGAGAATCACTTAGGGTAGTTGGTAAGTTTACGAACGAATCAAAGTGAAAAATTGAACTTAATGTCTCGACAACCAAGTATTAGTATTCCGTAGTGAAATCGTCCACATACCCGAACTAATATGAGCCCAGTTGCATATCATCAAATTAGAAAGGGTGGAACTGGTCCCTGGTCCCAGTTTTAGATCGGGACGATATGGCCCTGGTAGTGACCCTGCCTAATATGCCAAAAGTTACGGGTCCAATTCCCGTTGAAGACAAACATTTGTGTGCATAAATGTGTATGGTTTGTCTTGGTCTGAACGTTATCCATCTATTCTAAGTATATATTTACAAAAATGCTCCTAGAGACTATTGAAAAATCATATATTTTTTCCCCATATTTATTCATAGGTAACCTGGACACTACCTGCCTTATTTGCGTTGCATTTTTAATCTGGTTTAGCACTAAACCAGGTTTGACAATCAATTTAGAATACTGTCAAAGCGACAGATTTGACTGACAAGGTGTCAAATGCTTACCAGGTTTTGTTAAACCGGACTAAAATTGCAACGCAAATAAGGCAGTTTAGGTTAAAAAAAATGTTTATTAATTACAATAATTATGTTGATTACTAGAATTAGCTCCGAAACTACTGAACATATCATATTATAGGGCTTAGCTTCGGAATTCCTACAGATTGGAAATTTACGCTGATAAACGGCGTGGTCCAGGTATTGGCATATATTTTGAACAAGTTTTTCGACCGTCCCCCCCACAGGTGGTAGCCCCGACGCTGGCCAACCCCCAGTGCCGCGAGCAGCTGGTGTGCGCGGCGCGGCAGGTGGCCGAGTGCGTGTCGCGGCTGGTGGAGGCGTCGGCCGCCGGGCCCGAGCCGCACGCACACGACAAGCTGGCCGCCGCCGCCAGGACTGTCAGTGACGAGCTCGAGAGGCTGTTGGCGCATGTTGATTTTGGTAAGTAGGCTTATGGTCGTGGTAACCGAAGCAGCAAATGTTTCCAGGCAACAAATGTGGCGGGAAACAAATATTGCGCACTGAAGACACGTTTGCTTCTCGATAAATGTATGGAGAAAATTGTTGCTTCGGGGTGCGGATTTGTATTTTTTTTAATGAACTCAAAAGCTACTGTGCCGATTTAAAATCTTTCTCCATTAGAAAGCTATATTCACTCTGTGTAACGTAGACCATATTATATCCCGGTGTACCCATGGGAAAGAGAAAACGCGGGTTGATACCGCGAGGCACTGCTAGTATTTAAAAAAGTAACTCTAAACTATACTCTATATCTTCCCCCCAGACCGCCGTCAAGCCGGCCCGCTGTCGGCCGTGGACGTGGAGTCGGTGGTGTCGGTGTCGGAGCGCGTGGTGCTGGCGCCCTCCGCCGCCGAGATGGTCAAACACGCGCGCCTGTTGGGGCAGGCCACGCACATGCTCATCACTGATATAAAGGTAAAGGTTTTAAGGGAACCGGGTGTAAAGTTCCTTATCTATACTAATATTATAAAGACAAAAGATTTGTTTGTAACGAATGGGCTCAAAAAATACGTGTTATTAGACACGTATTTTTTGAGCCTATTCGTCACAAATATTTTTTATTTCGAAATCTATCTGACGGACTAATTAGAATTGCAATTTGTTTACCCAGGAAACTACCCTATTGTATCGTAGTCGTAAACACAAGAATAATAGACTGACTGACTTTCTCAGCTGTCAATTGATATCAAATTTAGATTAATTATAATATTAACTTAATTACTTACACAGACGGAAGCGGAGAAACAGCCGTCGGAGAACCAACGCAAGTTGCTGGCGGCCGCCAAGTTATTAGCAGACGCCACCGCGCGCATGGTGGAGGCGGCCAGGCAGTGCGCGTCTGAGCCACAGGTACGGAATTATCCTACTAATATTATAGGGAGGAAAGATTTGATTGTTTGTTTGCATAAAATAGGCGCCGAAACTTCTAGACCGATTAAATTTTTTTGAGGTACTAAAGTTTTTGGGATGGTTTTTTTTACTTTTTAGCGAGTAAATTTTACTATATATTATCCCGGTATGCCCACGGGAAAAATAACTACGCGGGGGTGATCACGGAGAGCCCTACAAGCCCCGGGGGCCCTCCCAATATCGGCTCACGGTGGTATGCAGTTCTATGCATGCGTTAAAAATAAAGGGCACTTCTAGTATGATATATGTTAAATAGCACTTGACTGCAACTCGCCTGATGGAAAGCGTTGATACAGCATGATGTGGAACGTGCTCGCTTAAAATATACCAGTAAAATGTGATATATATGTCTGGATGTTTAATTATCATGTTATTTCCCCAGGACCCCGAGAAGCAAGCAGCCCTCCGCGCGGCCGCTGAAGAGCTGCGCTACATCGCGGCCGACTACGCGCACGGCACCGACGTCGTCGCCGACAACTTTGTTAGACTACAGGTAACTAAGATACATTCTCGTAGATACTAGTTTCGAACTTAGTTAGGGGTCAGTTACTGTAATGAGGGGATGGAGGGAATGATTGTGTTATGTTATTGCATTTTGAATATTAATACTTTTCAAGCTGATTACTGAATTAATAAATTGTTTTATTGTCCCAATGATATCCTGAAGTCCCTAAACAATGAGAAATTACTCCACCCTGCGTTACGTAAAGTAATTAAAACTACCACCTACGTTATTAGAATTACTAAAAAGTAAGTATTTTGATATTGATAAGTCTTTATTTCGCATCGGTGGCATTTTATATCCATTTATATCCATGTAAAATTACAGCTCTCTAGAGTTAATAACGTTTAAGCTAAACTAGGGTTTGACATACATTTTGCTCCCTGTTTGGACAAAAATGTACCCTATTGGGTGGTAATAGGTTACCACAAGGTTCCCATTACCTCTATTCCCACAGGAAAGCGCCCGCCAGGCCGCGTCGAGCGCTACACAGCTGGTGACGTCAGCGCAGAACGCCGCGCAGTACAACACTAATAAATACGCACAGGTATGGGATACTATAAAATGTTCAATCACTTGATGTCAACTAAATTATTTTAAGTAGATTCGGAGTCCCACATAGTTCCCACTCCCGTAAGAATGTGGGGATAAAATCATGCTAAATACCTTCCTCTTGAATCACTCTATCTATTAAAAGAAACCGCTTCGAAATCCGTTGCGTAGTTTTAAAGATCTAAGCATACATAGGGACAGAGAAAGCGACTTTGTTTTATACTATGTAGTGATGATAATGATGTATTATATTGTGTGTAGGAGAGCCTATCAGAAGAGTGTTCGTGGGTGTCGGCGGCCGTCCCGCCGCTGGTGGACGCGGCGCGCGCCGCCACGCCCGCCAGCGGGCCTGCTCAACATCTCGACCTGCTCTCAGCTTCCGAGACGTTCTTACAGGTGAGGTATACATATTAAATTAGGAAATGGACGACCTCGATGGCAGAGTGGTCACCATGCCGGACTGCCATCCGTAAGGTTGCGGGTTCGATTCCCGTGCGGGGTGATGAGCAAATGTTTGTCTCGGTCTGGGTGTGTGTGTTAATGAGTGTGTGCGTAGTTTCTGATACCCTAAATACAAGTTACGAACTTAGTTATGGGTCAGTTACTGTAATGAGATGATGGAGGGAATGATTATGTTATGTTAATTTTCAATTAATTAGTAAATACTTAATGATTCCCAACAATAATAAATTCACTGTCTCAAATACTATTATTTTTTCCTTTCGATTTTATTAGGGCGAGTGAAGCGAAACCCTTCTAATTCAACAATTTATACAATTTTGTGGTACATTTTAAGGAAAAACTACAGCACCTACAGATTTGATTTTCGATATAGAGATATTTCAATTCGTGTCTCGATGTGCAGGTAATTGTTAAAATATTGTTTTGTAATTGATATAAACAATATGTTTTTATACTTTAAATACCACAGGAAAAAGCACAGTTTAAATCTTGACAGCCCATACAAAGTCTAGCTTTTATTAAGGTATCTATTGTATGTCTAAACCTGTTTTCTCCCCTCTAGCGAAGTGGCGAAGTCCTAACATCAGCCCGAAGCTGTGTCCCCACGGTGTCAGAGCCGGCCGTCGCACGGCACCTCGCCGCCGCCGCGCAGCGCTACGGGAGCGACTGTAACACGCTCAGGTACGGACATATATGTCAATATATAACATGAATTATCCTACTAGTATTATAAAGCCGAATGTTTGTATGTGTGGATGTATGGATGTTTGTTCCTCTTTCACGCTAAAACTACTGAATGGATTTTAATGAAATTTGGTACAGATGTTCCTCATACATAGGAATAACACATAGGATACTTTTTATCCCAAAAATCCCACGGGATAAGGTTCCACGCGGGTAAAACCGCGGGGCACAGCTAGTATAACATAATACACAAATGCATATACACACACAAATACTTAACTCTGACAGACATGGACAGATATAATTCTTCTATTGTTAGACGACCACACACACATATATTTCTACTTTTAAACCTCTATCTCATGTCTCTATTTAAACATTTTACGTTTGGTTAAAACCCTCGCAGAAGTGTAACAGTTACTTTAACCAAAATAACGCAAAACGCACTTAAGATGTCTAAACTAAAGAGGCCTCAATAATTGCAGAATAATGATTATACAGCTTATTTACATTACGAGCATAAAATATAGCCAATGACACCTACAAATAAAGTGGCTAAAATGTTTTATTTTATTTTTATTTTTATTTTATTTTATTTTATTTTATTAGGGCACAAACAGTTCACAAACGAATACAAATAAAAATATACAATATAGTTAACACATAAACCAATTAAGATGCTGATGTTTTTCAAAACAGTATGATAGATCCAGAGATTACCCCTACATCCTCACAATCTTTACCTCTTCGCAATATTAGTATAAGCAAACTGACAAACCCTAATGGTTTATTAAACTCTATGATACATTCCCCCTCTTCCTCCAGGACATCAGTATCCCGCGTGCGCGCATCCTGCCACGGTCTAGAACTGGACGCAGCGGCCGACATCCTGAGAGGTCTGGAGCAGGAGTTCCGGGATCTGGAAGAAGCCGCCAGGGCGTTCGAACTGCGGCCTTTGCCTGGACAGAATGTATGTTTACTATTTTTTTTAGTTATTTAGTATTCATTTCTTTACGGTTGATTTTTCTATCACCAGATAACTTTATTCAACGAATAATTTTGAAATTTTGACAGTTATTTCATACAAAAACTGTCAAACGTCGATTAAAAGTTACCTGGCGATGGAAAAATCAGCCCTTAATGATTTTTATTAGGGCTTTAAGAGAGAGAGAAAATGTATGGTAAATGTTTTACAAAGTTTTCGACAGTTGGTTTGATATAAACCATTATTGTATTGATCTTTGATCAACCTACAATAGCTATTTAGGGTCATTAACAATGAAGGTACGTTGGTACAACGCGTTTTCATCTCATAAGTTCTATAATACAGATTTCTATTAGAACTCGCAAGCCGTCGTACGAGTACAGATGATTTCAAAATTGAAAATACTCCGTGGTATCATACGATCTTTCCCAATAAGGACGACACCTTAGTGTTATTAGTTGCTATCATACTCAGAAAACTACCATCTCAATAATCCCTAACAAAACCTTCCACCAACAGGAAGAATGGGTAGAATCAACCATGTCAACAGCCAGCCGTGGGGCCGCTTCAAGCACTGCCCAGCTAGTATCCCTCGCGCGCGGCGCCGCCGGGGGCGAAGGCCGGGCGGCCGCCGCACTCGCCGGGCACGTCAGGGACTTCTCCCGGGGAGTCCGGGCAGCCGCAGCCCTACACCATGACACTGACAGACGTCAGCGGGTTGTCACCCGTGGCCGCGAAGTCGTGCAAACGTCACTCATACTGGTCGAAACTGTCCAACGTCAAGTGTCGTCTTCAGAACCGATTCACGCGGATTTGGTGTCGATAGCTAAGGACGTGTCCCGAGGACTTGATAGGACTATGGAGGCGCTGCCGTCGCATTCGGAGTTAGATGATGTACTGGAGAATATTAACCAGACGCTGCATATATTGGATATGGGAGAGCTGCCGCCTTCTGATCGGAGTTATGGGTGAGTCTGTTGAACCTTTTTTGTTTTAATTTTAATACATAAATGTGCATAATATGTGATTGTAAGGGCCTACTTCAAGACCTTCAAGTACAGTTCCTCGCCAAGTAAAGTAAGTGTTGTCTCTTTCTTACTTTATATCAAGTGAAAGAGACAAAACATGTGAGTAGGTACTGTGTTACTTGAAGATGGTGAAATAGGCCCTAAATGTAGAAATTTAGAGACCACATTAATTGTAATGATCACCTAACTGACTGACCAAATGGACGCTACTATTTACCGTCTATATTCTGTGTCACTTTGATACTTTAAAGACCATATTTAAACTTGTAATTATCACTGACTAACCAACCGCATCCCCCCCAGCGCCCTTCAAACCGAGCTATCCACGGCGGCGGCGGAACTCGGCGCGCGCGCGGGCGGAGTGTCCGCTGCGGTGGAGTCGAGAGCGGAACTGGCGGACGCGGCAAGGAAATATGGAGATACGTTTAATAGGACAATGCAAGTGGCTATGGAGATGGCGCATCATACGCAGGTGGGTACTCACTTATACTTATCTAATATGATGTTACAACTAGTTTCCTCGTTTTTACTACCAAACAAGGTGAATTCAAAACTTGTAGTAAAATTATCACATTCACATTTCGTTCACAATGAATTTTTGATACGTTTAAAACTTGTCAGAAACATAGCGTTTCCCAATACAAAATTTGTTTCTAAAGTAGTAAATGCTAACTACAAGTTTAGTTTTCTAGTGAAAACGAAAGGTTTCAGAGTAATAATGACCAAATATCTATCTTATTCCAAATACATTTCCTTAATCTCAATCTTCCTTGATGATGTTGACCTATGTCTGACAGGACCAAGAAGTACAAACAGTGATGGTGTCATCGATGAAGTCTGTCACTGTCAACTCGTCCAAACTGCTCAGCACCGCCAAGTCTGTCAGTCAGGTACGTACTTACCACAAACACAGATACATTACTACTTTATAATATACTAGCCGTTAGTCGCGATCCCGTGGGAATTTCGAAATGAAAATAAGTTACTTCCACTGCTAACATTAGTTATTTACGAGTAAAAGTCCCATTAAAATCGGCCCAGCCTTTTCAGAAAATAGCCAAAACAAACACATGAAAGTTATATTTTTTTTTTTTGTGAAACGCTGTTCATTTGAAATTACAAAGACAACTCCAATTTTATTTATTATTATAGATTTAGTTTAAAAAATAATGTAATACACAGAAGTAATATGTTACATCCTTATTCAGGACCTAAGCAGACCCAATGGAAAGAACCAACTGACAGCTGCTGTCAGAGCTGTCACAGAGAGCATCAACCAACTTGTAAGTAGTTTTAAGTAATATTTACATCAATTTATTAGTTAGAATGTTAATTTAAATCATAGTAGTCATTAATGTAAAGAAGAAATAATAGTGGTCCCAAAATAATACCTTGTGGTATACCTTTGTGTATTTCTACCAAATTACGATAGATGTTATAACGACAGTGTCCAAAGCCTTAGAGAAAATTATGAAGTTTATATTTCTGTTATGCAATCTTATATATGGTTTTTTAATCGAGATTTTTGTAATATTTTACACACCTAAAACCGAAAAAATTACTTCAAACAAAATAAAATGTCTTGGATAAGTTGATTTTTTTTTAAATTAATTATTTTTTAATTTCCTTACACTAAATAAATAATCTGTTTTTCAATGTTTCCTTTTAGTAAATACAATATTTTGAATGTTCAAAATTTAGATAGATATAAAGGAATAAAAAAAAAGGATTTTTTATAAAGATGTATTTGGATTCTCAAAATCAAAAAATCATGTTTCTATTGTTTAAAATAACATATTTGTGAGTACAAATCCCTATATGTACACCTACAGGTAGACGTGTGCACGGAATCCGCCCCCGGGCTCAAGGAGTGCTCGGCCGCCATCCGCAGCATCGCGTCCAACCGGCCGCTGCTGCACGCCGCCACACAACCCAACTCCGACCTCACTTACTTCGCCTGCCTGGACGCTATTGTGGAGCACAGTAAAGCGCTCAGTGAGTACAAATATAGTTTTATAGCTGCGCCCCGCGGTTTCACACGCGTAGTTCCCGTTCCCGTTCCCGTGGGAATTTCGGGATGAAAAATAGATGTTGGCCGATTCTCAGACTTACTGAATATGCTCACAAAATTTCATGAGAATCGGTCAAGCCGTTTCGGAGCAGTATGGCAACGAAAACTGTGACACGATAATTTTATATATTAGATGATATTTATTTGTGGATTAGTGGGGTTTGTAATTTGTTAAAATCTTTTTTTTATTATGTTGAATTTGGATTTAATTTAAAACTAATAATTTCGAAAGGGTTGAAAATTGGAGAAATTTTTGCAATTTTGTTTACAAAATAATGTTAGATTATTCTTGAATGATTTTGTTTGATTGGGTTAGGCACACTCCACCGCTACTTCATTGTCCTTTTTGCCATTTAACACATGAATTGTATATTGATATTATCGAGTACTTGCTTGTATACTTTTTCATTGAGTAGGATTTTAATTACCCTAATTCATGGTAGGCTCGAGCCCCTCAGTGGGGACATTATATGAGCTGATGATGATGACTCTGAATTTTAAAGATATTATCAATTAATTTTGTACACTCTATCAGACAGGGTTTGTTGTAAAACGTATTGTCCTTACTCTCTGAAAACTGAATCCATAAAGACCATAGAGATGATATACAACCTATACATACTTTACACCAACCGATCTTATAAACCCTCTCTCCCCTTCCCCAGGCGAAGGCATGTCGGGCATGGCGCACAGCGTGAAGCGCGGCGAGCTCCCCCAGTTCGGGCGCGCGGCGGCGGGCGTGGCGGGCGCCGTGGGCGGGCTGTGTGACGTCACGGCGCACGCCGCCTACCTCGTGGGCGCCGCGCATCCCGCGTCGGCCGCGGCCAGGCCGGGGCTTGTAGATCAGGTGGGGAATATATGAGTTAATAATTAATATTGGAAAAAATAACTAAAAATCTGTCGTTGAGGCCGAAACCGCTAAGAACACATCATCATCTATTATGTTATTCTTACAGCTGTTTTACTACAACTAAAGTTTGTAGAAAATTAAACTTGTTTGCAAACTTTTAGATTTTCAGTATGAATATAATTTGATACTTGTATATAACTTGTTTTGACAGTTTTGTAAATAAATAAGACTGTATTTTGTAGGTGAGAATGCGACAATGTTTCTGACAGTTATCAAAAACGCAAATATGATAAGATTTGTATTGATTTTTGATTTTGACTTTCATATTTTTTTTTAAAGTTTGCTACCAGTTTGCACCAAAAGTTTCCTTATAAAAACGCAATTCAAAACCCTACCTACATTATTACAAATTTTAACTTAAATATTGTATTATTAGGCGGATGATTTTAAAGTTGAATTTCTTCACACCAGGCGGCCCTAGCCCGCGCAGCATCCGCTATCCACTCTGCGTGCACCACTCTCTCCGACCCCGGCGCCTCCCAACCACAAGTCCTTGCGGCCGCTACAGCCGTCGCGCGCCACACGTCCGCGCTCTGCAACGCGTGCCGCGCCGCCTCCGCGCGGACGGCCTCCGCCGCCGCCAAGAGGCACTTTGTCACCGCGGCCAAGGACGTGGCCAACTGTACAGCGGCCTTAGTCAAGGAGATTAAGGCGCTAGATCGGGATTATAATGAGGTATGTGAGAAATATTTGTCTAAGGTTCCCTAGCCTGCCGAATAGGGGTACTAAATAACAACGTCTAGTTAGTTCAAAGTATATTACCGACAATTCACAAATGTTAACTCTTATTATTCAATCTTAAAACTACATACATTATTAACATAAAATATTATTACTATACATCACAGTATGTTAGCTTTTACATCATAACACAGAAAATCGACAAATATTCACTTAATTTCGTTACAATACGACAGTTCTTGATCCCAATAGACGATGCAAACCAATGATTGCAAGTTGACAGAGTCCTCAATAGAAACGCAATCTCAAAAATTCTAAAACTTTTTTCTGAAATAAAAAAACCATTCGAACAACATGGATCGGGAGAGTTGGAGATGTCTGGGGGAGACCTTTGCCCAGTAGTGGGACTATGGGGGTTTAAAAACATTACAACTTATTTCTAAGTTACAGAAGAACAGCTATACACAATCTCAATTACATAAACAGATATCCAAATATTCGCCCCTGTTCTTCTCGCTTATTAAAAATGTACCATCACCATAAACAACTTCACCATTCTTCATCCCTCTAGAAACACCCGATCCCCATTTCACAAATAAGTGTTCACACTTCCTCCCCACACGTGAAGGTCTGATGGCAGTCGCTTCACGTAAAATACTGACATTCCGCCAAATCTCGTTAAACTGAAAACCGACCCCAAATAGACATGGGATAAAGGTTCGGAAAAGAAAAAAAAGAAAACTTCCTCCCCACACTAACACACAATTACACATCCACAAGTATCTTTCCACCCCCTCATGTAAACCTATACTTCTATTACATTGTACACTTCACTCTTCTTCACAACACATCCAAGTATTCAACCATTTCACGCCCTTCTTCCTCCCAGGTAATGTGATAGAAGCATATGTGCTTCTATTACATCTAAAACTTCACCCTTCTTGACTTCTTATTAGCAACATAACCAGAGTATCACTTTAACCCCCCCTTTTTCTCCCCTACAGAGTAACCGTTCCCGCTGCGCGTCCGCCACCGCCCCCTTACAAGAGGCGGTCCGCTCGCTGTGCCAGTTCGCGGACAGTCCAGAATTCGCTTCCGTGCCTGCACGGATTGCGCCCGAGGGCCGGGAGCAGCAGGAGACTATACTGGAGTGTGGCAGGTGAGAATATATACATACGTAATTAAGTCAATTGTCTCGAGTATAAAACCTATAGTATTCAAAACTTTAGTAAAGAAAAAAAATGTTAAGTCACTTTTTTTGAGCTCGAAACTCATGTAAAAGATGATAATACAAATATTTATACACCCTTATTTTGAATTCGAGGTACTTAATCACACAGCTAATGTAAACGACGGGTGACAATATAATAGTGAAGTTAGGTTTTTTCTTTTGCTTTTATTTAAAAAGTTATGATAAGTCACAGTTTTTCAAAATCCCGCCGAATTTTATTGTTATTCTACACCGAACGCTGCGATACACAGCTGAGCGCGGTCATCGACCCGAGCCGTCACAGAATACTTGATAGCTAGTGTGCCGTCTGGTAATACGGCATTTATTTAGTATTTTTTAGATATAAGTAATCGACTATCATTTTTGATATTTTTATTGGATATATGGATTCAGTTACTGCTACAGATATTCTGATTTTAATAAGTCCCATCATTTCAAAATAAGGGTGTATATTTAAATGACTTAAAAAAATATGTTAATTATGCCTTATGTGTTCAGCTCATACGTCTTTATTGCCTTATTATTGTTTCTTATTTCTACCCCCAACGCAATAAAGGGATGAAAATGTTTGCCCGCTATGTGTGTAATATTGAGCCACCCCAAAAAGGACAAAAAATATCGTTAAAAATTAATAACTACATAATAATAAACTATTATCCCTCCCAGAAACATAATCTCCGGGTCGGTATCGATGCTGGAGTCGGCGCGTGCGCTGGCGGTGACGCCGGGCGAGCGGAACCACTGGCAGGCGCTAGCTCAGCACAGCAAATACGTGTCCGACACTATCAAGGCGCTTGTTACTAACATCAGGTAACGGATTTGGAGATTTACTTTAGATTTTTAAACCCCGACGCAGATAATCCATTTATTTTTAACTGTGGAATTTTGGGATAAAAGTATCCTATGTGTTATTCCTAAGTATGAGGAACATCTGTACCAAATTTCATTAAAATCCATTCAGTAGTTTTTGCGTGAAAGAGGAACAAACATCCACACATCTAAACAACCACACGCACAAACATTCGGCTTTATAATATAAGTAGGATGCAAAAAATCTCCATTGATTATAAAATCTTCCGAGCTCCCATAAAACCACGCTTTTAGCTACCTAGTATCTATATAATTTAGCTTAAATTTCAAAATTATTCCAACACCACATATAGTCTGACATAAAAAAGGCTTCTTATGTCCAACAGTGGACGAAAATGATACTACGGGATGAAAATTATGATAAATGCTAATGATGGCGATTTTGTTGATGATGTTGATCTCAAACTCACTATCAGTATAAAGTCACAGACGATGATAATAAAATCTCACCTTCCCCTCTGTACAGAGAACAAGCCCCCGGTCAGCGTGAATGCTCCGCCGCGGCCGAGACCCTCCACCAGCAGCTCCGCGAATTAGACCACATTACCATGCAGGTGGAACAGCACCAGCAGCCGCCGCCGCAGGACACGCTTGATGGTACGTAGAATAGACACATAACCTCATCTAGTCACAAACTGTGTAGGCTAAAAATATACAAAAACCAGCCAAAAAAAGCCGTGTTCCTAAAAACCTTTTCGTGAATTTTCGAGTGAGGAATTCCTTAGCAAAAAACGTTTATCTTGACCACCACAAACTGCTGTCAACGGATGTAGGTCGATTTACCTTAGTGTTGCCCAAATTCAGTCTTGGTCTTGCAGTCTTGGTCTTGTTCTTGCGTTTTTGCAAGACCAAGACCAAGAACAAGACCGCGTATTTTTAGCAAGACCAAGACCAAGACTGACCGTGCAAGACTTGAGCAAGAACAAGACTAAGCCTGCAAGACTCTTGCGTCTTGCAGCTAGGACTTAGCGCTATTTCACGGAGTAGTTAGGTGTAACAGTTCGGTGTATAGGTACGCTTAGGAATTCTATGAGACGCAAAAAACTGTATCAAAGAATATGAAAAACTGGACCTATGCGCATTACGACTAATACCATAAACATACCTACATAGCGAATAAAAAAATATCCATTAAAATCAAACTGAGTGCATGCATAGTTATGTTTTAACCATCGGCACTTTGATAATGCGGCATCAAAGGTTTTGTACTTACTTCTCAAAGAAATTTGCCGCTTTTCGGAAGTACATGGTTATGATACACGCGCCGGCGGCTTCTTTTGAAATCATATACAACAATCGTTGCCGCCGCGCCGAAATCACAACATTTGACACTATTTGATTACCGCCACAGGGCGTAGGTATACTCATGCAAAATAATTTCGAATTTTAAGAGTACCTACAGGTGTTCCAAATAATAAATAAGTTTCAGAGTGCTTAGAATGAAAATGAATACATTATACCTACCTACTGATCACGCAAGTAGTATTATGATAGGAAAAAATGTTAAGGATAGGTAGTAGATGTCATAATAATTTATTCTAGTAAGTATATATTATAATATTGATTATATGTTTGATTTGTGTTGTATTTTATTTTTTATTGAAATAAATGATAAATCGTAAAACTCTTTTATTTAATAAAAGAAAAAACTCTTTTATTTCATATAAGTTGAGGGTTCAATCTCTTTCTAGACAGATATTGTTCTTTAAAATACAGTCAAGTTATTGTAATTAATTTGTTTTTTACATGTTTTAGCAAATGTAAGCTTATAAATCATAAATGTTTATTAAGAAACAGTTACTTCCATGGAAAACGACATATAGGTCAGTTGATTTTTCGAATTTCTTATCAAAATCTTCAATTCTAATACGTTTTTCTAAGATTAAAAGTAAACTTTAATAAATAGTAATAGACTAATAGGTAATTGCAAGACTTGCAAGACTCTTGCTGCAAGACCAAGACCAAGACTGGGAGCGCAAGACCAAGACCAAGACCAGGTGTATTGGCGCAAGACCAAGACCAAGACTGGCTAAGTCTCGTCTTGTTCTTGCATTTGGGCAACACTAATTTACCTGTAACCCTGTATACTTTCGGACATATTACACATCTCCATTTAGTTACAAACTTAAAAGGATACACATACTGAAATTAATCCCATACAAATATGCCCAACGCGTTTAAAGAAGTTTTCACTTGAATAATTATATGCATGCCATATTCTAATATTTTTGTAGTAAAAATATAGATATTATGTTAATGCTCTCAAATTTTCATGCTGTGTGAACACGTTTTAGAGTTATGATCCAGACTGTATCCCTAAATTAAGTATCTTCTGTGTGTAATAATTAGATTGTAACTTGTTGTGTCACCTCAATAAATAAGAAGAAATGTAAATATTACGAACTTTTAGCCCGCACTGAAGCATCAAGAACAAAATGTCTTAAATAACAGTTATAGACCCCATATATTTAAACTACATAGTACATTTAATTTTGCTTCTTCTAAATGTATGGGAGTATGGGGGCAAATGTTTGGTTGGAAACATCTGCTACTTGAAAACATTTGTTGCTTTGTTGCGTGGTCGAGTTTAGTAATATACATATTTATACACCTATACAGGATACTGCAGCCAGCTGGAGAACAGCGCCAGTGAGATGCTGGAGCGCGTGGAGCCGCTCAGCGCCGCCGCCCGGCAGCAGGCTGAACTGCTCGGGCATGCTGTCACACAGCTGGTGGGTACTGATAAATTAATAGCTGGCTTTTAAGAATGGTATTTTTGGCGGAAGGTTAATTTTAATGGGGTTTTTTCGAGGGTATGCTAATTTAAAAGGGGTTTTTTGAGGGTATGCTAATTTAAAAGGGGTTTTTTGAGGGTATGCTAATTTTAAAGTTGTTAGTTATTATTTTTATAATGGTTTCGTTTAAAGTGCTAAGTCCAGGAATTTGTTCTAATTAAGTAATAAAGAAAAAAGAAATTTGTAATTTTCGTATGAGAACTTAGCATAGTATAGGTTCTGATAAGTTGTATGATTGAGTTTTCCTTTGACGCCGTTATGACTCTGTTTCATGCTAGATGTTCATGGCGGATGGGAGTCAGTTTGTCAATTCTACTTAAAATATTTATAACTTAAAATAACCACTTCGTGGTTGGCTGGTAGCGAATACTGATAGTATTAAGTCCTCCATGTATATTTAGGTACAGAAGAGTTAAGTTTTACTATTAATATAGGGAGCACACACAATCAAAGATCTAGGTGACACAACTGATTTATTGTTTATGGCCTTGACATTAGACAACAATGACAATAGACAAAATACACCACAAGAAGTATAATAAATAAATAAAATCTTCTCTTCTAAAAGTCAGATTCTGTGGTGTCAGATGTCCGTGGTCGCCAGTAGTGACCTGGACATCTGGTGCCACATGCACGTGTAGGTATCTACATTATGTAATGTGTGCACCCAGGTGTCGTACGCGGCGCCGCTGGTGTCGGGCGCGGGCGGCGCGGCGGGGCGCGCGGGCACGGGCGCGCGCGGCCTGCTGCAACACGCGCGGACTGTGCTCGAAGCAGCTGCTGCACTGGTATCGGCTGCTGCAGCCAGCGCCGGGAACCCACGGGTAAGGAATACTTCTACTATCCTTTCAATGAACACAAAAATATAATTCATTTGAATTTTCCTGGACCAAGACTTGGGACTTTAGAGAACGTTTCTAATAACGTAATGAATGATTATAATGGGTTTGGTTTGGGGTATGTTACCGTTGTAGAGCTGTAAGAAATAGAGAGAAATGGTAGTTGATCACATGTTCAAGATTTCTCTCATCAATGTGGCTTAACGTTAATAGAAAGGAGGTGTTTCCACTAATACTCGAAACGCGCCCTTAAACTCTTGTTTCCTAAGATAGCGGTGCCGTTATTACAGCCTTAATACAACAATGAATGACGTCAGTAAAACGTTACCAAAATATACAGAATAATGCTTGTTGCTACTTGTACCGATTCTATACTAATAACATACTTATTAAACACACAGGCAGTATCCCAACACGCGGAAGTGGTAGAACAAGCGGCCGCCACCCGCTCGGCTCTGAGCGAGCTGACGGAGTGCGCGCGGCGGCTGGCGGCCGACAGCGGGGCCCTGGGGCCGCTACTCGACACCATCGGCCGCGCCTCCGCCAGGCTCACTGACCACAGGTAGGTGGAGACGGACAGATGTACATGTACACACACATACAGAGAGAGATAAATACAGACTCACACACAAAGTGAGACAGACTCACTTAAAGAGAGAGAGAGGGATTAACAGAACGACAACCACATACACACAATACACAGAGACAGACTGACAAACGCCTTCTACGAGCTCACAAACTGACAACCGACAAATACAGCCAGACGTGTACACACACTGAAGTAGTTAGACAAACACAAAAAAACACCCCCAACACAATTACTTTCAAACCCCCATAACTTTTAAATGGGTCAACCGATTTTTCATCAAACATGTCTAAGAACACTAAATTGAAATCGGTTCATCCGTTCGGGAGCTATGATGCCACAGGCAGACAGATACACACACACACACACACACACACACACACACACACACACACACATATATACACACAGACACGTCAAACTTATAACACCCCTCTTTTTGCGTCGGGGGTTAAAAAAACAGACATAATACACATAGGGACAGGCGCAGACTATCTCATCTAAGGCTGTATCTTCTAATGTTGAATTTAGTCTGTTTCTCTAGTTCCGGCCTTTAGAGCACTCCAATATCTTCCCCTAATATCGCAGTAAGATTTTGGTAAATTACACAGATCTTGTTTTGGAAGACACTTTTATACGTTCATAAATAACTTCAATTTATTCTGAAAAAATAGTTCCTCAAATGTCTATTGTCAACAAAAATTTTCTCTCACCAAAACGAAGCAAAGCCAAATAAAAAAGCTAGTAACATTATAATAAGTCACTTCTTTACCATCTATATGAGTACTTGGCGCGCGTCCAAACATATGTACTGTTTCCAAAGATGATACAATACTCTAAATATAGGGGTATTGATCGATTGAGTTGTGGTAATGACCTTTGGAGGTGAGTAGCGGGTTTGTAGCGGGTTCGATTCTTGGTTTCGAGATATTTTTGACATGATAAATTCATCTATTGCCTAACACCAGGTGATCTATGTTCATTACTTGTACGGCTATCTCAAACAACGAACACATTCATACATACAAATTGACTTAAATATTTTAAAATCTTAGTGGTAGCCTACTCCCCCCAACAAACACACGTGCCAAATTTTTCAATTCTCTACGACCAGTAGTTTCGGCTGTGCGTTGTCTGTCAGTCAGTCATCACTCAGTAACGGAAAAGTTTTTAGATTGCTGAAAACCGCATTTTAATATCAGTTGTGAAGATTAAAAGATCTAAGCCTACAGACAGAGGGACAGACGGCGAAAAGCCACTTTGTTTCATACTTAAAGATATTATATGATCTACTCATTTGTATATAATGTAGTATGATTTACGCCGCGTCCGCGTCAAGTCGCCTCGTTATAAATACACGTTTTGTTATTTGATTTGTTGTGATTGACAGTTTGTTTACAGTTACATACAAAATCAATATCACTTAATAGTATAAAACAAAGTCGCTTTCTCTGTCCCTATGTATGCTTAGATCTTTAAAACTACGCAACGGATTTTGATGTAATTTGTTTTAATAGATAGAGTGATTCAGTGGGAAGGTTTTTAGCATAATTTAATCCCCATTTTCCTACGGGAACGGGAACTACGCGGGTGAAACCGCGGGGCACAGCTAGTCATTAATAAATTGCAATTTGGTCGGTGAAGCAAAGTTTGACAAACATGACATAGTTGGACAAAACTGTGATTCACATCAGAACACGGTCTGTCACAACTAACGTTGAGTGTCAAATGTCAATACATTAATTGCAGAAAACACATTAACGTGAGTTTATTTTCAAACTAGCAGCGCGGTTTCAACCGCGTAGTTCCCGTTCCCGTGGGAATTTCGGGATAATAAGTATCCTATGTTCTTTCCCGGACCATAAGCTACCCCTGTACCAAATTTCAAGTCAATTGGTTCAGTAGTTTAGCCGTGAAAAGGTAACAGACAGACAGAGTTACTTTCGTATTTATAATATTAGTTAGGATAGTTAGGATACAATACACAGCGCCCGAGATAAATATAAGTGGACTGCACGGTGTAGTCTGTACCCTTTGTTTGACAGCCCCTCATGATGATTTACATAACACAATCACTACACATTGATAGATTTTATCAAGGTCTTAGTAATTATTTTTCGCGGGACTCTACATTTTTAACCCCCGATGCAAAAAGAGGGGTTATAAGTTTGACGTGTCTGTGTGTGTGTATCTCTCTGTCTGTAGCATCATAGCTCCCGAACGGATGAACCGATTTCAATTTAGTTTTCTTTGTATTAAAGGGGACTTACGTGCGAGTGTTCTTAGACATGTTTGATGAAAATCGGTTGACCCGTTTGAAAATTATGGGGGTTTGAAAGTAATTGTGTTAAGGATTTTTAATTTTTTTATTTAGTTGTTATTTTATTTCAATATTTTTATATCGTGATAGTTTAAATAGTGTGTTTTAATTTTGTGTTAATTTTAAATTACTTTACTTATGTATGTTTTTATCCCTCTTCTAATTTATCCCCCATTGTTCCAGAATGTCGCTAGTCGGGTCATTCGACGAGTCCGACTCGTTCGTGGACTATCAGACGCGTATGGTGGTCACTGCTAAGGATATAGCCAGACTCGCCACTGATATGGTAAGGGATAATGTGACTTATGTGCTTGTGAATAGAGGTGTTTATTGGTTGATGTTTAAAGCAATTATATATTAGTGTTTTATAAAGCATTAACGCGTTGGACAATAATGTTTTCTCACTGCAATGTTATTGTCGGTTTAATATAAGCTGAAATAAGATTTAACAGGACGATATTTTATTTTTATTTAAAAGTAGTCATAAAATGTAAATGAATCCTTATTTGTGCACAACCTTAAAATAGGCCTTTTTCTGTTTGCCTTTTAAAGAAGTATATTTATTCTCAAGTCAAAAAATTCCAGTAGTTTCAATCACAAAACTCATGAACTCAAATTATTATGATTAACTGGATATTTACCATGTATATTTTATTTCGAATTTCCGATATTACGACGCTGTTGCAAGCTCCATGATCACGGATGAACTGCATGAATTTCTTCTTCCACAGACAACAAAATCGTCGACCGAGCCATCCAAACTCCTGGACGTGGCTAACGAGATGTGCCCCAAATACGAGTCCCTGGCGTCGGACAGCGTGGGCGCGGCTGCCAGCACGCCGTCGGGCGAGGTGGGCGCGCGGCTGCGGGCCGCCGTGCTCGCCCTGGGCGACGCCCTCAGCGGGCTGCTTAGGGCGGCCGGGGAGTGCAGGCTGGGGGCTACGCCCGCTGCGAGAGGGGAAGTGGCCAGAGAGGCACGGGGGGTCGGGGAGAAGGTGAGGATACTGATGTACTTACTTGTTATGTTAATATTGTAAAGGTGAAATGTTTCGTTTGGTTGAATGTGTAAATCAGAAAAATAATGCGCAAAAAATCTCAGGAATTACTGATCCGATTTGAAAAAAACTGTTCGTGTTTAATAGCCTATTTGTCGAGACAGGCTATATTATTTTATTCCTATATTGTCATGGAGATAGGAACTACGCGTGTGAAACCGACGGGCTGTTGGTATGCACTGTATTTATAATTTGACTATTGTAACTGTATCTGATTATATAAAAAACTCGAGTATATTGCCACAAATTTAACTGATGTGTAAAAATTTAAACTAATACCGTCCAATCTGAAATGTCGTTTCTATACTTATTAAATACGCTGTCAATCCAATTGAAAAAGTAGCGTTTATTTTTTCCAAATAACATTCCATCTTATGTGGGAAAAATGCTAGGTATTTGACCTTGTCCAGACTCTCGGTAAGATAACTTCCCCCTCCCCAGGTGGTGGCCGTGCTGTCAGCTCTGCAGGCGGGCTCGCACGGCACGCAGGCGTGTATCGACGCGGCCGCCAACATCGCCGCCATCATCGGAGACCTCGATACTACTATTCTGTTTGCTAGTGCTGGTTAGTACTCATAGTTTATATGTGTTATTAAGGCGAGTGAAACCTTTCTTATACAATCTAATATATAAAATTCTCGTGTCACAGTTTTCGTTGCCATACTCCTCCGAAACGGCTTGACCGATTCTCATGAAATTTTGTGAGCATATTCAGTAGGTCTGAGAATCGGCCAACATCTATTTTTCATCCCGAAATTCCCACGGGAACGGGAACTACGCGTGTGAAACTGCGGGGCGCAGCTAGTAATTTATAGTTTTGTGGTACATTTTACGGAATAACTACAACACCCACAGATTTAATATTATGACTAGATGTGCAGAAAATCGTTAAAATATCATTTTCTTCGTCTGTTTGCCTGTACGTGTTAAACTCAAAAAACTACTCCATCGATTTTCATGCTGTTTTCATCAATAGGTAGCGTGGTTTAAGACATTTACATTAGAGTGGGATCTACGCGGGTAAAACTGCGGGGCGCTGCTAGTACAATCCTTACTAATAATATAAACTCTAATCTCGTTTGTCCTCATGGCTAAACTACTGGACCGATTCACTTGAAATTTGGTACAGGGGTAGCTTATGCTCCGGGGGAGGACATAGGCTGTTTTATCCCGTCATTTCTACGGGATCGGGAACTATGCGGGTTAACCGCGGGCACAATACTATATGTTATTCCAGACAATATGTCTATACTTATACCTTATTTCCCCACCAGGCACACTCCAATCGGAGAAGGAATCCGACCAGTTCTCGGACCACCGCGAGAACATCCTCAAGACCGCGAAGACGTTAGTGGAGGACACCAAGACGCTGGTGGGCGGCGCGGCCGGCACGCAGGAACAGCTGGCCGCCGCCGCCAACAGCGCGCTCGATACCATTAGTGAGTATACATGGTTTACTTGGTGTAATGGATAAAATCTTTGGATTTCTAAAACTCATATACTTTCCATGGGATTTGGAAAAGTTACCAGTTGACAGAATCATTTGAGTTTTCAGCTAAATTAAGATATTTCAGAAAACGTTGTCGTCAGTGTCAAAAATTAGTCCACGTTTTTATGTCGAAATTTTCGTATTACATTACGACTACTTCACGTGTAGAAGGCACTGTATTTTAAATTTATTTATTTATGCATGTCACATGACAATAATTAATAAAGATATAATACATGAACATGTGACACCCCGTGAGGGTGCTTGCAAGCGGAGGGCTACTACAGTTATTAATTAGAAGTTAATAATTAATTAGTTACTTAAGCTATTAAATAAATTATCCCATAATGTCCCTAATGTTATAATATCTGGTAACATGGGACTCCAACGTTAGGATAGAGGAGTTTATCAATTTGACACAATTATGACGACTTTCATTTATGGAAAGAGGGTCAAGTTCCGCGCGTTGTTTACCGACTGTTTATATTTTTAGTTCATTTGAAATGTGACTTTAATGTCGAAATCCACCACACTACACTCTAACCAACCTCCCCCCTCCCCCCCACAGACCAGCTCTGCTCGGTAGTGAAGCAAGGCGCCCTCTCGCTGGGCGCGGCCAACCCAGAAGGCCAAGTCGTAGTACTTCACGCGGCGAGGGACGTAGCGGCGGCGCTACGCGATCTGTGCGCCGCTACGACGGCCGCCTCGGGACGGGCCGTGCATCATCCTCACATGCAGAGGCTGAAACATGCTGCTAAGGTATGTACTAGTATTATAAGAAATAGGTTGAGATTCATATTTTATACTTATTGTTTACTAGTAGCTCCTTGCGGTTTCACCCGCGTAGTTCCCGTTCCCCTGGGATTACGGGGATAAAATATAACCTATGTCACGCACTGATAAATTAGCTTTCCATTAGTGAAAGAATTTTTGAAATCGGTCCAGTAGTTTCGGAGCCTATTCATTACAAACAAACAAACAAATCTTTCCTCTTTATAATATTAGTATAGATAGATCATCATATCACCAGTCATACTTTATAAGTGCAGTGTATTGTAAATAGGTAGACAGCTAAGTGTCAGCATCATATTTTTTTATTCCAATTTCGTCCAAATAGGTCCAGTACTTTTTGCGTAATGCATACAAACACACAGACAAATATACCAAAAATAAGTCATGTCGCATAAAGATCCCCTATATTAGATTTTATTCAATATTTAATCTAATATGATAACGGGGCTAAAACTCCAAACGCTCGAGTTTTATACTCGTATCACATATAATTTTATATATTTTGCCAGTTTAAATAAACTCGGGTTTGAATCCCTGCCTTAAGTATTGTGTTATTTTGACAACAAAAGTAATACATATGTATATGAAAACGGTAAGTTGTAACTAGTACTAAATTCACAAGTACTATTACGTATTAGCAAATTCATTATCGCACCGTCATTATAAGGTTTCCATTAAGTTTTTATGTACAGTTGTGTTTTGTGTTTATAATTGTATTGATTTAAATTTATAGTTTAAATGAGGGTAGGTAAACAAATACAGTTCTCGTTAAATAAATAAAAACAAACATCGATTGTTCAGAAATTCTTGTGATTAACTTTGCCTAGTCGAAAACCCCGACTAGTTTCAGTCACATACGGAGGTTATATCAGGAATGAGATGTTTTAAATCACACACAACTCGTACAAAATAATTAAAATATCGCCTATCTACCCTCTAAATAATAAATTTAAATCAATACCCCATTTCTATGTTTGTCTCTACATAAACGTCAAACAATATTGGACTTTATTCCCGGGTATTAATGTTGAAAATGTTATAGCGTTACTCGGACCCGAAGCGGTGGAGTCTGCCCATCAAACCTAACACAATACCTCGCCAAAAACGACGTCTGTCGGTTAACTTTAAGAACGATTACGGGTCTTGTGACTCTGAAACTGATATGTTCCAATCCGATCAAGAAGAAGAGTTGATTAAACTTCTAGACTATTCCAGTCAAGATGATGACGTATCGCCTTCCATATTCCACGACAATTGCGAAGAAATAGTCGCTTATATAGAAAGTCTGATGAAATTCCCAGTGAAATGGACCAAAAATGATGATCTCAATGAGAGATATAATCTGGCAGCAAGGAATAGTATATTTGATATGAATTGGAGAGTACTCAAGTATGGTGAGAATATATTCTTAGGAGAAGTAAAGAAACTAGTAGATTTTACTGTTGATATCTTTGAAAGAAATGATAAGAAGAAAAGTATGGAACTAATAACAAAGATTAAAGCCACCAATGACTTGGATACTGAAATGAAACGTCTCTCACAAGTTATTGAAGATATAGACATGTATGAAACAGACGAAGTTACTATCACTACAGAAACTGTAACTAAAACGGTTAAACTGGAAGACGATGCAATCAAAAGTCCAGTTTTTACAGTTAAAAAAGTTAAACCAATCAATTTAGAACCTAATTTCGAATCTGTAAGTCCGGATATAATTAAACCGACTCCGGATGATTCAAAAGATGATAAAAAACTTGATTCACCAAACACGATACAGAGGAAAGTGAAAATGGAGTTTTGGAAAATGTTCCAAGACGACACTGAATGGTGGAAAGGTTTAGCGAAAAGGAATTTGGAAAAAATGGAAGAGACGAAACGGGAATTGGAAAGATTTAGCGGCCATGAGCTGGTACTTGGTGAAATACAATCAAATCTAGCCAAGTATGACAAAGAGAAGGAAACATTACAAACGTTTATCGACGAAGTTGATAAGTCTAAAGCTGTTAATAAAAATATAGAATACAGCAAGAAATACGAAGATATGATCCTTAAACTTATAGAATTTGCCAAAAAGGATATAGTTTTCAAAGGATTCGATCCTCTCATAGAAGAACTGAGATATCTATCGAACATACCTTTTGAAGGACGTAAGAGAAAAACTATTAATATTGAAGATATCATTAACATTTATACACAAATAGACATATCGAAATATACTTACGAAGAACTGTGTTTGCTAGAGAAATATTACAAAGAAATCATAAGGAAATACAAAAGTGAGAACAGAAATAAAGAGAACGCAGAACCGAAATACAACAAAAACGTTATATTAAAAATTAACACTGTAGTCAATAATAGCAGAAATATCAACCAATTCGCCAATAAGACCGTCACAAACGGTGATACAATCAAAATTACGCGAAGCAAAAACGATAATGTTAGAAATAATCTCGAAATCTTCGATCTAACTAGGACATATCCTGAAGAATACTACGCTAATAACTGGTGGAGGATATACGAAGACATTTTGAAATCGCGAGAACAGCAATTTGGGAGTATCGATGAGTGGTGGCAATTCTACGAGTCAATATTGAACAAAAATGATAATTCTGAAGAAGATTTGAAAAGGATACAATCCATTATGGCTTTTCGAGGTAAAAGGAGGCCTAGTAGCCGTATGGAAGAGCAGCTAAAAATGTTAGACGGAGTCAAAAATGAGAGGTTTCAAGAAAGTGAATACAAGACTGTTGATGAGAACGAATCGGTCAGATATTTCCCTTAGTAGCGTTAACACAACGCATGGTGTGGAAGCTTTGTCACCAAGTGGATAATCCTCACTGGATATTAATGTCATTGGATGTGCCATTTTGATGTTTGAAGCATTTTGTTTTAGGTGTTGTATGTCTGAACGTATGTTTTGTTATAGCATGAGTTTTTGTCATTGTTTTTTTTTGAAGTCGGTTTCGAAGGTGGTTCTTGATGAAAGACTAGCAAAGTCCTGCGGTTTTATCTGCAGTAGTTTCATGAGAATACGGGGATAACATGTTTAGTGTCATTTTCCTTGAAAGATTTTGAGGTAATCAAAAATTTGTTGATATAAAAGTACAGAATTATAGTTACTTCGAAACTATGACACCACCAAACATCAACTTCTAGATACTATTCCCTTTTAAACAACATTTACAACTAAGAAAATTAATATATTACAATGTTACGCGCATGCGCCCTAAAACAAATGCTTCAAACACACGTCTCTATCATTCTGTCTCTCTCGTTCACAGCTGCTATCTCTGTCATAATACCCAACATCGCGCCGAAGACTGATTTCCTTCATTGTAATACTATATTTTGTTATTGGTAATGCCTTGTTATAGCGCGTTGATGGGATTCTTTTATCCTTGGGATGGGAAATTCCCAATTGTTGGATATTATTTTTTTAAGTTTCATATTTGAAACAGGAATATTGTTATTGAAGCTTACAAGTTTTAGTTTTAATCACAAAAAGAGGTTTTTTTTACCTGCAAATATGACATTTTATCTAGGACCTTCTTACAGATTACTTATTTAGATACATTATATTCAAGGCATTATCAAAAATATAATCATTATTATACTTTCAATTTCATGCATATTGGTGGCACTGTGATATCAAGTTTTGCTTTATCACCGATCACAATGTCCCATCATCGGGATAAACCACACCCATTTGGCCCATCACGGGGCTATACCACCCACTCGGCCCATCGCTGGGCTATATCACCGCCCACCTTGTGTATAACAAAATAAATTATTTACAATAAAACCAGAAGCTTTCATTTTCGACACCGCTTAAAGTCCAATATTGGTATTTATAAATTTTTATGTACTTATATTTTATTTAATATTTTTATTTTTTTATATTTTATTTATTTGAAAGCTTATGGGTTTCCGCTGTGGCATGGCGCTTTGCTATTGTTATTGTTGTGGGATATAGCTGACAACCCTAAGCTTTTTGTTTTATTTTATTTTTTATTTATATTTTATTTTTAATGCAATTTGGTGACATACACATTGAACAGTTCATTTCTATGGAAGTTCCGAGTAACTAACAATATTAGTACATAGTTTATAGCTGTTTTGGTAATTTTGGTACAAGTGTTTGTTTTACGGTATTTATCAGATGGTTTTTATAGTTAAGTCCAGTGTAGTTGACTAAGGTCTGATCGCCCTAATTTTAGGCAAGCTTGAGTCCCTTTTTATTTGCATTTTTAGGACCTACGGTTATAGAAATACCAAAGTATGTTTTTGAAATTATGAGGATTTCTGACCTCCATATTATAAAAATCATACGACAAAATTAAATTGATCCAAATGCATGTTAATCAATCAATACCAACCCCACTCCCACTTGTACCAAAATCACCAAACACCCCACCACACATACACACACTAACTTACACCCCTGTACCAGGTGATGGTGACCAACGTGACGTCACTGCTGAAGACGGTGAAGGCGGTGGAAGACGAGCACACTCGTGGTACGAGGGCGTTAGAGTCCACCATTGAGGCAATCTCGCAAGAGATTGAGGTAAGGCTAAATTTTTAGGTTGTAGGGGGCAAACTGGGGCTAGATTCTCTTAACTATATTGCTGTGATAATGATACTCAAATGTATTTGAATATCAACATTATGACCGGTTTTTTTTTTGACATTTTGGTATTTTCGTAATGACAACTACGCCGCTGACTCAATGGCTCTTAAAAAACTTTGATGGTTGTGATGGAAACAGTATTCTGACGTTTATTGTCATTTTTTATCCGTACGTACCGATTTAAGTCGAATCCCTCGACTAGTTTCAGCCACATACAATACGATGATGGTGTTAATTCTCAACATACACACTTGTCCCCTAGATCCTGCTGTCCCCCAGCCCGCCCAAGTCCCCGTGTAGCCCAGAAGAGCTGGTGCGCTGCACGCGCCAGATGACGGCGGCCACGTCGCGCGCGGTTGCCGCCGGCAACTCCGCCTCGCAAGACCAGCTCACTGCCGCCGCTAACCTCGGCAGGAAGACTGTCGTTGATCTGCTGCATGCTGCTAAGGTATGAAGAATTACAGTTGTTTCAGAATTTCATGATATATTTGTAATATTGTTGACTTTTCATTAATTAATAAATACCAGACCAGCCTGAAGTCCAGTTAACCAGGCTGCATATCAAAGCAATGTTTCAAACAACAATTATTGCCCCCATCTTTTTTTCTCTTGGTAATCTTCTTCCGGACGTTATAATTGCATCAATAAATTATTGCCCATCCGAGAAGCAAATGTGTTTTGTGTCCTTACCATGCGGACAATAATTGTTGCTTCGGTATGCGGCCATTTTCGGTCTTAAATAATCAAGATAATATTATTACTCTCTTACATGGGATGCTATAAATTAACAAAAACCTCACCCCCAGGGCGCAGCATTCGCGAGCGAGTCAGACGAGCTTCGCCAACGCACGCTGGAAAGCGGTCGCGCGGCCGCGGAGGCGTTCCGCGGGGTGCTAGCGGCGCTGGTGGCGGCCGCCACCGACGCCGGCGCTAAACGAGACCTGCCCGAGCTGTCGCGGAGGGTGGCGCAGACTGTGGCCGATATTATCGCTACGGCTGAGTTGCTTAAAGGTAAGGGGGTTGGGAGAGAGAGGCATACACGTAACGCACTTACACAAAGACTGACAGATTAGGAATGAGTGACACTTCTCCCCCAAGGAAATAAGCTGCCAAGTTTTAAAATTCAAAATTTAAAACTTATTTATTCAATTGAGGCCTCAATGAGGCACTTATGAACGTCACTGAATCTACCAATACCACTTCTCCTTCTACAGCATGTGTTAGCCCTCTGCAGGGCATATGCAGCTCCAATTACCACTACCACACACACACTTTCAACATCACCATGAGATGTTAATACCCCCCATTCTCCCGCAGGCTCAGAGTGGGTGGACCCGTCAGACCCGACAGTGGTAGCAGAACACGAGCTGCTCGGCGCCGCCGCGTCCATCGACGCCGCCGCCAAGAAACTGGACTCGCTGCGACCCCGGAAGAGTCTGCAGGTTCAGGTAATGCGACATTAGATTAATATTTTCAGGATAATACAGCATATGTCCTTCCCCGGACTATAAGCTACCCCTGTACCAAATTTCAAGTCAATCGGTTCAGTAGTTTAGCCGTGAAAAGGTAACAGACAGATAGAGTAACTTTCGCATTTGTAATGATTAGACATTTAGCCACTCTGAAAATTGCATAATGTAATGGGCACTCAACTTTACACAAATATATATAAATAGTGGCCCGCCCCGGCTTCGCACGGGTTCAAGTTTCCCGTTTGCTTTTCCAGATTTTTTTTTACATAAGAACCTTCTCCTGACAATAACAAACACAGCAAAAAAGAATTGGTCAAATCGGTCTAGCCGTTCTCAAGTTATGGCGTGACAACGGGAAACGGGTTTCATTTTTATATATATAGATTAGACTCATTTAGAGTTGAAAGTACATAACATACTATATGTTCACAATCATAATTTCCAACTGGGATGTATAGTGCCACAAACATATCTGTGCCGGTGACAGCGTCGCTGTAATCGCAACTTTTGGCTGTCAGATGATTGTCAGTGTAATGAAAATGTATGTGTATGAATGACAAAATGACAACAGTACTTTTAATTTTGGCCGCCGGCACTGAAATGTTTGTAGTACTTTCACTGTACGTATACATATATTTGTATCACTTAGCTTATCATGACATGTCATCATGACATGACATGTCATATTATAACAAATGTCAATTGACATGACAGGTCTATATGTTTTTGTAGTAGCTTACTTTAATGTCATCGCTACCCTATACATCTAGTCTAAATATTAATTATATTAAATAGTCAATAAACCAAAGAAGAATAAACACAGAAGAATATAAAAGAAGAATGAACAGTTCAAGAAAAGAAGAATACATCAGAAGAACTGCGTCTACAGTGCCGCTAAGTCGTTGAGATATGTTTGATATTCTTGGTTGTATTTGTTATCGACCAGGAATCAAACATATTTCCTAACGACTGCGGAAATATCTACGGTCTGCTAAAGAAGAATTAAGAGAGAAGAATACAGAAGAAAGAAGAATAGTTGTTTAGATTTTATTATTAAGGATGATGGCTTATTAATTTCTCTAGGTTTTTGATAAGTGAAAGTTTAGAAAGTTTGTTTTTAAAAACTTTAACAACATCAAAATATTTTTAATCAGTACGCTTAGTTTTCTAATGTTTTCCACACTAAATAATAATAATATGCATTGTATTTCGATTACTATTTCTATGATGAAATAAACAATAGATTATATCAGATTCTATTTTTAACTCCCGACGCAAAAAGAGGGGTGTCATAAGTTTGACGTGTCTGTGTGTGTGTGTGTGTATCTGTCTGTCTGTAGCATAATAGCTCCCGAACGGATGAACCGATTTCAATTTAGTTTTTTGTATTAAAGGGGACTTAAGTGTGCGAGTGTTCTTAGACATGTTTGATGAAAATTGGTTGACCCGTTTAAAAGTTATGGGGGTTTGAATGTAATTGTGTTGGGGGTTTTTAATATTTTTATTTAATTGTTATTGTAATTTTATTCGTTGTCACAGCTTTAAATTTATTTAAATATTCGTTTGACTTGTACATTGTATTAACTTATATTATCCACACCAGGAAGCAGACGAGACCCTGAACTTTGACGAGATGATCCTGGAAGCTGCCAAGTCCATCATCGCGGCAACATCCGCGCTGGTCAGAGCCGCGTCCGCCGCGCAGAGGGAGCTTATAGACCAGGTGAGGATATATAGGATAGGATGTAGGATGTTGGTGAAATATTGACAGAGTATATTCATATAGACAGGGTTAGAGAAACATAGGCATTATATTAGTTTCCATTAAGTAATAAAGAAACTGGTTTTTTAATATTAAATAGTGTGAATTTGGCCGTATTTCAAATGATTTTGTTGCTTCGATGGGCGGCTGAGATTAAGCATACGACTTAAACTTGAGTGTACCGTAAAATTCACTGTCGGACTATTTGGAATATTTTAGTCCAACTAGTTAGATGATCGAACTACTAATCGGACAGATTGGAATAAGCCTTTAAACTCAGCCGCCCATCGAAGCAACATAATATTTCAAAATATTGAAATTGAATTTCAGGCAACAATTTCCCCTCTACATTTACTGAGAGCATTTGCTCGCCTTGAAAACACATATTCACTCATCACTTAAAAATCCTCATGTTGTATACTTCTGTACCATACCAGGGTAAGTCTTAATGATCCTTAAATTGTATAATTTAATTCGTTCCCAGGGTAAAGTAGCCCGGCGGCCCACGTCGTCGTCGGACGACGGGCAGTGGTCGGAGGGCCTGGTGTCCGCCGCCCGGCTGGTGGCGGCGGCGGCGCACGCGCTGGTGGAGGCGGCCAACGCGCTCGTGTGCGGGCACGCGTCCGAGGAGCGCCTCGTGTCCGCCGCCCGCCACGTCGCCGCCAGCACCGCGCATCTACTCGTCGCCTGCAAGGTGGGTCGGGAGGATAATAATATGTGCGTGTCCCTACACCTGCACACGCGAGGACCTTTACGAGGCCACTGATAGTGCTATATCGGTGGCCGAGTTCTGGTCCTCGCAAATATGAGTCGACACGCTAAGCAGAAGAAGAATAAAATTAAAAAAATGAGACATTACAAAGAAAACATAATAATTTAATCCTAACTAATATTATAAATGCGAAAGTAACTCTGTCTGTCTGTCTGTCTGTCTGTCTGTTACCTTTTCACGGCTAAACTACTGGACCGATTGACTTGAAATTTGGTACAGGGGTAGCTTATGGTCCGGGAAAGAACATAGGATACTTTTTATCCCGAAATTCCCACGGGAACGGGTACTACGCGGGTGAAACCGCGGGGCGCTGCTAGTTTTATCATATATCAAGGGAAACTCAAATTTAGTAATAGGTATACACCTAAGGCTCTAGACAGACAGAAATTTGCGGACCATTTCCAATTTGACAAGTGTCATTTCATTGTTTGCATGATTAACAGGTCTTAATCGCGTATAACATAATTATTAAAATTACCTCGACGATTCGACCGAGTTACACCGATCGTGGTCACGAGAAGACACAAATGTTAAAATGTCATTTCATATTCTTATTAAACGTCATAATTGACATTTGACGTAACCGCCGAACCAATATGACTGACTGCAACTTTGCAATCGTATCAACTGCATCCAAACTTGAAAATTTTTCATGCATTGACTCCGTTTAATTAAATAATTATGTTACGTTATTGGTTTGTCGAAAAATAAATAAAACAACCGTATCGCTCGAATACTTGTTATTACTGACGTCGTTTACATACATCACAGTTATAATGTTCTCTTTAATAAACAAACCCTCTTCAACTTTAGGTTAAGGCCGACCCGGCGGCCGAGTCGACGCGCCGCCTGCAAGCCGCCGGCGCGGAGGTGATCCGCTCCACGGACGGCCTGGTCCGGGCGGCAAGGGACGCCATCACCACGGATGATGAGCGGAGCCTCGTGCTCAACAGGAGGATGGTGGGCGGCATCGCGCAGGAGATTGATGCGAGGTCAGTGGGGACATAGATATGTACAGTCAGATACACACACTAAGGGCCTATTTCACGATCTTCAAGTAAAGTTCCGAGTAGTCAGTTGACATAAAGTAAGAAAGACACAAGACTTCCTGTACTTGCTGAGTAACTTTACTTGAAGATCGTGAAATAGGCCCTTAGAGTCAGATATACATTCACTCACACTGATTCACTATTTGTTAAACTCTGTGACAGTGTTTCAAAACTGTCACAATTAATGAATATTGTGGTAACACAACACGATTATTCAACAGTCACAGTGATAGAGAACATAAGATGTGTCACAGAGAATGAGCTCGGTTTATAATCAACTAGCTGTGCCCTGCGGTTTTACCCGCGTAGTTCCCGATCCCGTGAAAATGTGCAACCTTCCTCTTGAATCACTCTATCTATTAAAGAAACGCATCAAAATCCGTTGCGTAGTTTTAAAGATCTAAACATACATAGGGACAGAGAAAGCGACTTTGTTTTATACTATGTAGTGATAATAAACTGTTATATTAACACTCTAAGGCTAGGCGTTTGCTGAGACGCAGACCGCGCAGAGCAGATTTTGTGTTGCATGCAACGTCACGAGAGAGAGCAGTACAGACACATGTCTGCGTCGCGCGCGCCTGCTCTGTCCTGCGCGCCTGCGTGTCAATATACGCCTAGCCTTATAATCTTTCATTGTGACCATAAATATTGTGACAATCATATATTTATTATGACATAAAATCAAATACGTTTCACTCCTCTAGATCGGAAGTACTCCGCATCGAGAAGGAGCTGGAAGAGGCCCGCGGGCGTCTCACGGCCATACGCCAGGCCAAGTACAAGCTGAAGGCCGGGGACACCTCCGCCGAGGACACCGACACCGACGGACCGGATTACTCCAGGTAACGGGATCACCGACATGCGGGGAGAAGGCGTGGTCATTCACACCTTATCATTCAATGACTTCTCTTTGATATCTCTGTGTCGCGGTCGTCTGTACAGTGCAGACAGACCGCGTTAGGCAGTGGTCCGACCGCGGGCGAGTAAGCGATGAACTATCGGCGAGTATTTCGCCCAAGAAAAGGACAGTGAATGTACATTCCGTGTAAACAAAAACAATGCACATATTATTTATATTCATATATGCATCTCTTTCGTTTACACGGAACGTACATTCACTGTCCTTTTCTCTCGCCGTTAATTCGCCCGCGGTGGGATCACTGCCTTACTTTCGCATTTATAATATTCGATTATTTAGTACTTATTTTAAGAATTGGATCAAGGGAGGCCTTTATTTTAAAGTACCGTCTGACAGGCCTATACTAAACTTAACTCTCTTTCCTCCACAGACTCAAATCTCCAACCAGCAGCTTTGTTAACACCACCTACTCACCAAACAGCACATTCTCACCACAAGTCACTCAGAACACGACCAACTTAAGCTCCCACATCTCACAGTTAAACCAATCTATCGGCACACCTTACAACCAGACACAAAATTACAGTCAAAACGTGACAGGAAACAATTTGACAGGTCACAATCTGACAAGTACACACAATCTGACAAGCACACACAATCTGACAAGTCACAATTTGACAAGTCAAAGTCAGCAGTCGAATTACAGTGGTGATAGGAACGGAGCGTATTCGCAGAATTCGTTCAAGAGCGATGATAAACAGTACACTGTGCAGAGTCCGTCTTTCAGCAGTTTCAGGCCTCATGAAGAGACGCCCAAACAGAATTATGAAGGATTTACAACACGGTAAGTGTTTTTATAGATTTTTTAGATGGTAAGGATGTTAGGATTTCTGTTTTCCACCATCAGTTACAGTCAGTATAAAAAATTAGATACATTCAAATATAAAAAAAAACTTTCCATAAACAAAAATATGTATTTCGACTGTTTGTAGCACTTGAAGAATCTAAATAAAATAAATAATCAAAATACTGAAATCCCATTTTTCTATAGGGAAAAATGTTTAAATATTTGAATTAATTATTTTGTACGCTGACAGTGACATTTATACATTTAATGTTGTTACCTCATGTTTACCTTCCTACTATTACTTAAAATCCAGTCAAGTTTAATTATAAAATGTACAGACTTGACTCAAATATCTAGTCTAATATCTATCAAACTTTTACTAAGGGATAGCTTGAAAATTATACTTAAGCTATAGCTCGAAATAATAAAGGTATAAGTTGGTAGCCGACTGCAGACAGCAGCAGCAGACCACACATTCGCAGTGTGCGACATGAAGCTAGATTCGCGTCGCCGAGCAACAGACGGCGAAGTGTCATGATGACGTTAGGCGGCGACGTGTGGTCTGCTGCTGCTGTCTGCAGTCGGCTACCAACTTATACCTTTACTATTATTTAGCTTATAATTAAGTAATATCTAATCAATAATTACGCTTTTTCCACGCGGCATTTTGGGATTGGTAAATAAATAGATAATAATTATATTATAATCAATATATTATACAATTGTGCCTTCTTCTTCTTATGATTAGTATAGTTACAAAACAAGCTTATTAATAAGAAAATATGGATTTTTATTAATTTTAAGGTATGGACCTTATTGAGTTAGATTTAGGGTTTAAACTCACTTTACCGTACTACTTATTCATTGAGAAAAAACATAATTTTGTATAGAAAATCGGTCCCCTCTGACATTCATAAGTGCTGCTTAAAAGGCCCAAATTGACGAGACGACATTTTCAATATTGATAACATCCTTCTTCTAAATCAATATAGTGCCATAATCTTTTCTGTTCCGGCGGCCCAAATTGTAAGCTCCTATTGTCATTGTGACTCTAATGTCAATTGGATACATTTTCAATAAACTGACAACCAAAAGATGCAATTACAGCGACGCTGTCACCGGCACAGAAAATATTGTTGCACTATAGTTGTATAACTTCAAACTAGAAGTAACGTACTTTCCTGGATCGACCTTCAAGCAAGTCATTTCTATACTAATTACAACATTAATATGTATGTCTGTATATAAACGAATTAATACGATTTTAAGTATAGTACGGTGAATTGGGTTTAAACCTTTTACATTATTATCGAAAATTATGTTTTCAAATTAAATAATTTCAAATAGTAAGCATGTCTACCCGCTTGTCTTGAAGTTAGATTAAAAACTAGATTTTATTTATGTCTAGTCTAGATATTATCACACTGATTGTACAATACATGCTTTCTATTATATTTAATTTGTTTTTTAATATAATACATATCTTGTATATTATTTTCATTAAAAAATACCAGCCCGAATTTCTTGCCGATTCTTCTCGGCTGATGTAATTCCGAATCGGTGGTAGATTCAGTGACGTTCATAAGTGCCTCATTGAGGCCTTAATTGAATAAATGGTTTTGAATTTTGATATTGTAAAAATGCAAGTGATACGATCAGTGTGGTTATTACCTATTTAAAATCTACTTGTGACTAGATTTTTCAGATAACTCTCAAATTCCGCCGACCGGACATTTTCTCTATATTTAATACATCTGTGTAATAATTTATTTATATCAATAGATTGGACCCGAGACTCAAATCTATTGATACAAATCTAAACTTTATTATTAATACAATAAGGTATAATTTGGATTGCAGAGAGACAACAATCAATGACAGAACGATGAATAAAAGTAATAATAAGTAAGTTTCACACGCAAACTGACGCTTTATATACCATATACGTATATTATGTATAAATATATCCAATTATTAACAAATTCATATAATACAAATTAAAAATTAAATTAGTTGTCAGTGTCAAAATCTGACAGATGTCACTATCAACATTTGACACATGTCAATGTCAATCTGACAGCTGTCAATGATAAAAGCTGACACATATTAATGTCAAACTCAAATTATGGATCTTAAATAAATACGTATAAGGTATAGAATAGCTTTTAAAGCCTTGCCACATTTTTGTATATACAATAAATACATTGAATTTTGTTTTGAGTGGCTTGCCCCGGTTATATATACCATCGTTCTGTGCATACCTATATATTACATAAGAGAGCCTAATTTTGATATGGTAGAGCAAAATAACACGTATTTTATCAGCGCTAAGGTGTATAATAGCTTGAAGGTCTTATGTAAACTTTTGTCCGATGCACAAAACCTTATGGCTTTTATTCTACATCCCATATATTTTATTCCGCAGACTGGCTCATTTGTGACTCTTCTAAGTATTTTCCCCATATTATATAAAAACAAGATACTTCTTCACATTTGTCTCTGTCAAAAACATTTCTGTCATTTTGACACTGACAGTAGCTGTCATATTTTGACTTAGATCACCAATACTAATTAGACAAACGTGGCTATCTCGGCTATTCCTCCTCACTGTATATATAATCATCAGTCAGAGACACCTTTGGTCAACAATAGAATCTTACTTGACCAATTAACTATCTATATAACTCTACTATGTCACAATTAGGCTCTCTACAATACAGATATTGTGTATTGTCTGTCTGTCCTACGCTTCATGTAACGTTCAGACCTCTCGCTGTACTATTGTGATGTTCTTTATATTATTATGTGTGTATTGTGCTTGGTGTTGGTAGGTAATATTAGAAAAAACTAATTATTTCAAACTTTATTTAATAATATACCTAATTTTATTATTAAACAAAACGTACGACATGTTCAATTAAATAAATGTAACGGGATGTTCGTACATTACCGAGAAACTAGTCGAGGGATTCGACTTAATGGGTATGTACAAACATCCGTTACATTCATCGTTGCATAATTTCCAGGTCTTAATCGCGTAAAACATTATTATTATTTACCTCGACGTTTCGACCGGGTTACACCGATCGTGGTCACGAGAAGACTGGTCCGTCGAGGTAAATAATAATTATGTTTTACGCGATTAAGACCTGTAAATTATGCAACAATGAATTCCGATCGCGAAAGTTTAAAAAGTGTATCCGTTACATTTATTTAATTGAATATACCTAATTACCTAACTACTTAGATAGATACATAACTACTATTAAATTTTCTTAGTTTTTAACTATTATATTGAACCTGCTACTGATTTATAACAATTTTGAAATAATTATTTTAAAATAATACCTATCAGCATCTTGCTTACTTAGTTTTTGAATTGATATTTTTATTTCAATGCTTCTGCTTGACAATCAAACACCTGTCAAATCTGACGGTTAACGTCAATTTGACAACCAAACGTCAGTCAATTTGACACTCTTAAATGTCACTAAAAATTTGACAATCAAATGCCACCAAATCAATTCAAAAACTTCCTAATACAATAATAATCTATACCTTTTTAACCCGTTAGCGCCTATTAATGTTCAATAACTGTGCATGTGCCGGGTGTTGACTAACAGCGAGGCGAGTTTGACAGAAGAGACAGTAGTTGTCAAATCGATTACCCTGCCCGAGATGAAAGTGGCTTACTTGGTACGTCACGACGGGACGAGGGAGAGACGGCCGCCGCCGCCGCCGCCGCGAAGATTGTCACAGTTAAAGTACGAAGAATCGACTAGCTGAGGGTTTGTTCTTCATTTATGGGCTCGCTGGGGGTAGTGTGCGGGGGTTGGTCTGTGTGAGGTGGGGGTGTGTGTGAGGGGGTATGTGTGGGAAGTGTGTTATTTCATTGTCAGTTGTTATGGGGGAGGATGAAAGTGTTTGTCATCATCATTAGCTCATATATGTCAATGTGTCCCATCGAGGGATTCGAGGGTGTGTCATTTCATTGTCAATTGTTGTGGGGGATATGTTGAATGTGTGTGTCATAATCACTACATAGTATAAAACAAAGTCGCTTTCTCTGTCCCTATGTATGCTTAGATCTTTAAAACTACGCAACGGATTTGATGCGGTTTGTTTTAATGGATAGAGTGATTCAGTGGGAAGGTTTATATCATAATTTTATCCCCATATTCTTACGGGAACGGGAACTACGCGGGTGAAACCGCGGGGCACGGCTAGCATTCTTATATATGTTTATTTATGTTCCCGCTCTATTGGGCCTGAACCTACCCTGAACTTGGGGCGATCACCGATCAGGTCTTAATCAACCACGCTGGTCAAGTATTTCAAAATATTGTAGTGACTTAAATACATTTCACTTTAATTTATCATTTTTCATTATTATGGGCATCAAAAAACAAGAATGGGTATTTATGTGTAACAATGATGTGTGTGTTTTGTATAAATTGTTTCTTAACAATTTGTTGTTTAAATGTTTATCTCTTGTTTGTGTGTATGAATGTGTATGGTACGCACAAAGTTAGGTGTCAGTTGATGTATGAAGATGACATAGATTGACGACCTCGATAGCAGAGTCACCATGCCGGACTGCCAATCTTACGGATGATTGCGGGTTCGATTCCCGAGCGGGGTGAATAATTGTGTATTACAAATGTTTATCTCGGTGTGGGTGTGTGTGAATGAGTGTGTGCGTAGTTTCTGATACCCTAGATACAAGTTACGAATTTACTTAGGGGTCAGTTACTGTAATGAGATGATGTAGTGAATGATTATGTTATGATCCCTCATCTCACATACCAGGCTAAACTCCCGCGCGTTCATTCATTCGTGTTCTATGGGATAGTGTCACAGGATCATCTACAAACAGTTTTATTCATAAAGGTTGACTGACATCGTGTAAATAACTCACTAAAGCTTGCATGGCATGTGGTGTTGGTCTATCCTTTCTAATCTATTATTCTACAAGTTTGTATAAAACCCGATTACAGTATAAACGTGCGTCTAGATCATGTAACACATGTAATTGTTATTCAATTGTTTTTTATTCAAATATTTAAATTTTTGATAGTGTTGAGCCACAATCTTTTCTGTGCTGGCGGCCAAAATTGGTAGCTCCTATTGTCATTTTTTTTATATATTCTTAATAAACTGACAACCAAAAGATGCGATTACAGCGACGCTGTCACCGGCACAGAAAAGATTGTGACTGAATAGATGCGTTTTAAACATTATTTAGTTACATGTTACATAATATAGATGCACTATATTCTAAAAATTTTCTAAAACTCTAAAATTATACTAATAATTATTAACATTCACAGCTACGAAACACGTTTGTACGACACACCGAGACCTGTGAACGAATACACGAAAACTGAACGACAAGAAACAAACCAATATTACTCGAAACAGGAACAGAAGTACGGATACGACGCGCCTAAATCTCCAATGAGCCCTAAGTTCAACGCCAGAGAGTTGAAATTCGATGAGCCAATCTACTCATCACTTAAAAAACCTATCGACGGCGTTGGACAAAGCTTCTCTGAACATCAGAAGTCTACTGAAGTTATACCAGGGGGGACGAAGCATTCGGAATTCTCAATCAAATCAGAGTCTTATCAAAGTTATCCTAAAACTGAGTTTTCAAAAATAGAAACAAGAGAAGAAGTCAAGTCTCCTTTCACTTCAACACCCAAATTTGACAGGACTGAGTTGAAAAACACGTCGACCGAGCTCGTGAAGGCTGCGACACCTGACTATGATAGAATTGCCTCACCGTACGGCAAGGAGGTGCATAGCTACGGAGGTCCCAACTTCATGGAGGAAACCACTACAGAAGTCAAGGAAATACCCAACGGTACTCAGAAAATAACAACCACTAAAATATACAGCTCATCCCCTGTCAATATAACAAGCACAAACACTAAATATGAACCGATAAAGCTGGAAGGCATCGATGAACTGTCCAAATCTTTCGATAACGATTCCAGGTACAGCACTTTGGACTCTAGATTCAACACATTAGAGTCGAAAATGAGTTCTGATACAAGTCGCTCGTTCATGAGACCTTCAGAGTTCCAATCTTCCGATTACCAGTCCTCCACAAGTATGACTAAAGTAAAAAAGCCAGCGGATTTGACCAAAGAGCTGGACAGTTTAGACAAGAAATTCTCCAAACAAACTATAACGTCAGAAACTATTGAAAGAAAATCAGTGATGACAAGTTCACACAAATCTGAGACCAGTTCGACTGTCACCAAGAAGTTTGGCAACTTTTAAGGTTCGTTGTGTCCGTGCCGCATGTCAGTGTCGTATGTCAATGTCACTTTGACAGCTGTCGTTTTAACGCGGGAAAAGTATTTGACAACTGTACAAATGCAAAAAATAATACGCAAATATTTTTCCCGCTTTAGAATTGTGTGTTAAATATATAAATATTATAAATACAAAAATAAGTATAAATGCTGATAAATAATTATGTATTATACAAAAAATGGAATAATTTATACAAAAACAGAACAGATGTATTTATTATTCTAAAAGTTTTTTTACGTTTATACAAAATTTAAAGATTAATAAAATAATTATGAAATCGTAAGGTGCTAAAGTTTACTTTTATATGAATTATTTATTATTAAATGTTCACTGAAATTAAATATTCTATGAAACTTCGACTAAGAAATAAATAAACCGATTTGAGTACAGTTTTCATATTTTGAAAGCTGTTTATAACGGAGTATTTTATTTCGTTTTGTCGATGGTTGATAGATGTTGAAAATTTTATATTGTTGTTGATTGTTTATAGGAATAGAAAATATTGTTGCTATTATGAAATTTCAAGAAAAGAAATATCTTGTATTATTCAAAGTTTTTATTTTGGAAAGTCTATTTATCTTTGTTACTTGAAAATTGTACTTAAATATTTATAAAATGTAAATCAATATAATGGGGCATAAAAATATTTTGTCAATAAAATATTCGTCCGATTTAATTTTGTTATAATTATGAGCAACAGTAATTTCTATTTCTTATGCTTTCAGCTTGAGTGTAGAGAAAATATGTTATTCAGTATAGAGAGAATAAATAGTTATACATATTATACAAATTGAGTTATACATGTTTTGCGTCAAAATTCATTTATACATGTATATTTTATACACTGGATATTTAGTATTATTCTATTCTAGTTATGCCAATATCATTTATTTATTTATTTAAGACGCCCTGTGAAAATTACATTAATAGTGTAAATATAAATAAATATATACTTTCTACACTCAAGCAAAAGTACAAAAATGATATTCACAAAGTGCTAGCCCTCCGGGGACCTTATGACATGCCTTCAATACATTTTATATTGTATTGTATTACCGTATGTGCCATCGTTATACTAAATACTTATTATATATTATACAGAGAGTATAAATTATTTAATTGTTTGAAACGTGTGCCTTCGTTTTGTAACGTTTGATGAAATATTTGTATTTATACAGAATATATTAATTGTATAACAAGTGCCATTTACAAATTAACAAGAAATAATGTGATTTTTATATACATTTGACGAACGCAGTGTGTTCTTTTAACTGACTGTCTGAAACTTTGTATAAATCTCAATTACACTTGTATAATTACCGATTATTAAATAGTATTGTGTATAATTTCCAATTACACAAATTTTACTTTTTATACTTGAGAAGTTTTTGAATACGCTGCGTTTTTGTTAAGGTTTTGGTGCATTTTAATAAAATCTAAATGTACTAAAATACTATAAATAAGCAACTAATATTGTAATAAATATAATTTATACAAACCATGTAACCTTTGACAGCTAACCAATCTAATCATTGACAGTTTAACAATGAGAAATAATGATTTCTTTTTGTATTTTAGCAAAATAGTGACGGTGACGTCTATGGAAGTGTCGTGAGCTGTCAAAACTGTCTACAAATTGTCAAAAACAGCTGATTTATAAAACTTTTTAAAGTAGATCTAGGGTAGGGACAATTGCGAAACATTTTCTGTTTATTTTTTATTAATTGTTTAACATTTTCGTAATTGTGCTTGCACCGTTCGTGCCTCGTGTATTCCGTGTCGTGTAATATTTGTGCAACTAAATTATAATTAATATTTAATATTAATATTATATACTAGTAATAGGGAATGCCCGCGAAAGCGTATTCGTCCACTGAAGGTATTGAAACACCAATTCAATTAGTAATTAGTATAAAATGTAATTTGTAGAATTTGTAATTACATTTTATACAGAATGTATTTTTGTAATTATTCTCGAAGATTATATACTCTTATATATTAATTTGTAACTTTCAGCGAACTTTTCAGTTCGCGTTCGGCTAATATACGTGTCTTATTAATTTAATGAAAATGTAATTTGTCTTGTATCTGTGTAGAGTTAGGTAAACGTTGTTCGTGTATACATACTCGTATTTATTGTACACGGTGAATTTTTCAGATGTTATAACTTATACAATTTACTATTAATAATAAAATTTGTTTTTCCTTATTATATTATGAGCAACACTATCGGATAGTGTAATTCAACAGCATATTTATAGTTTAACTGGTTCGATTCCTAGCTATGAGTTTTTAAGAACAACTATTTTTTGATAATCCAATTAAAATTTATATGTAAACAATGGGATGTTAGTACGTACTTATTTAAGTCGAATCCCTCGACTAGTTTTACAATTAAAATTTGTAAATGACTCTTGTTTATTTTTCGGTCTTTCTTCTACATAGTTTCAAATTTGATCTTCTAAGGACACTTGAAAAATTCACCCTGTATTTTGTGCATTTAGATATACATCATATAATAAGAAGCAGCTTTTTGTGAAATATGTATAATATACGATAAGGTTCAGAATGCAGCGTAATAATTTAAATTAATACAATCGTAGAACAAACCAATTAGATTATTGTCAGCTTAAAAATCTCCGTCTACAGCTAAAATAAGCAATAAATCATGAAAAATAGTTTAACGAAATATTGTTTTTAGTAAACTTCGGAGTCCTTACGGGGAAATAGAGCACTCAAAAATATCTCAACCACGCACAAAAGACCCAAATAAAAAAGTTTTAATTGAATTTTCATTCAAATTGTAGAAAACCAATATCTTGAAATTAAAATTTTGCAAATCCTTATCTGTTCTACGATAGTGTCATATATATTTGTCAGTTATTATAAGAACAACGTTATTATAACATATAATCGTAACTAGATACTAATACTTTCAATTTATATAGATTTTATACAAATATATAACATTAGTATAAGTAATAATTACACGTTTACAAACTTAGTATAATAATTACATATTATACAAACTATAAATAATCTCAATATTAATTATTATTAATAATTAGAAAAACCAAATAACCGTTAAATTATTATTGGTTTGTTTCGATATTTTTTTGTTAATTGTTATAATAGAGTTTAATTTTGAAATTGCTAAAATGTGTAATGTTGTGTATGTAACGTTAGGGGCATTGGAAGTGACTTACATACTGTAATTAATGAATAAATATTACTAATATTATATTTTTGTTTTATTTCTAAACAAGTAAGTAGGATAACCCTTTAAGTTAAAATTTTCATACTCATTTTGAACACTATTTTATGATATAAAACTATTTAATGATATTCCTATAGAATATTCACACCCTTTTCTAAGGCCATAGGCCTCAATTATTTAAGTGCACAAAATAGGACCTAATAATTCAAATAGTATATTGCTAAGTGCCGGGTTCGATTCCTGTTGACTTAGATCTCCTCCACGCGTTAGTCATGCGTTGGTAATTACGGCTATTCATCCTCATTACTATTATCATCAGTGAAAGAGAGATGTGTTTAATAGTGTCTTAGCCCTAGAAACTCCTAATTTACCAGGATAAAATTTAATAATGGTACGAGATACGGCATAAAAAAATTGGTTTCCAGCAAAAACATGAACGTAGTAATCCTGCAGCCGGATACTAGTCTATAAGGATTGATGGTAAAATAAAACCGCAATGAACATATAATTGCGTATAATAAAATTAAAAATAAATTCAGTTGTTATATACAAATACCTTTTGAAACAATGATTGTCGTAGAAATACAATTTTCAGTGAACATGATTGTCATTGCTAATAAAAAAATGGAAATGCGAAAGAAAGACAGAAATAATACTTGTCAGCGTCAGACAAAAGGTGCCCCCCTGGGTAATGCTCACTTTATATGACAACCAAGGGCCGGTATCTATACTAATATTATAAAGAGAAAAGATTTGTTTGTAATGAATAGGCTCCGAAACTACTGGACCGATTTCAAAAATTCTTACACTAATGGAAAGCTAATTTATCAGTGCCTGACATAGGCTATATTTTATCCCCGTAATCCCACGGGAACGGGAACTACGCGGGTGAAACCGCGGGGAGCTACTAGTCTTTTATATGACGATGACTGCCTATTCTCAGATTCCTCTATAGTACTAAATCTTTATACTAAACATATATTTAGTACTCTCAACATCATCAACTCGCCTGATGGAAAGTGATGATAAATCCTAAGATTGAGCCTGCTCGCATAAAAGGTAAAATACGCATAAGTACTTAGGGCTCACGCTAAAACTCGCGGTTGCACTCTCGGCGTGTGTAACGGAAAATAGTATGAGCAGCGCAGGAGCGTGCGCCGGGCGGGGGTCACGCGGCGCCGGTGGATGCGGCGGATAGACGCGAACAGGGCCGGATTTAAACTCAATGCCGCTCCTGGGCACCAGAAAAAAGTCCGCCCTAATCTTGATAACACTAAAAAAAAAATTCTTTTCACTTTCAAAATTTTTCCGCCCTAAAACATTTGCCGCCCTGGGCACTTGCCCCGACTGCCCCTAGTGTAAATCCACCGCTGGACGCGAATGGGTTTTTCAGGCAGTAGACGTTATTTCCGTTGACGTCTTTTTGCCAAATAATAAATTAGTAAATAATCCATGGTACATCTACTCGAAACAACTGTACTCGAGATCAAAACTATAATAGCAGCGCTAAATGATTCGGGCGCTCGCGACGTGTGACCGCTCGTGGTTCGTGCGCCCACGGCAGGCGCCTGCCGCTGGCGCACGCGGCGCGCACCCGCCCGTGTTTTAGCGTTAGGCCTTAAGTAATAAAAGCTTTAGATATTTTTGAGGTTTTCCATCAAACAATTTTTCGATTTTGAAAGAATGATAAAGAATCAAACGACATAATTATTTGATTGTTAATTAAATAGAAGTATATTTCTATATTTCGGATGTCATAATTTTTTGGTAAGTTATAAAGTGGGTGGGATAAAATCAAAAACGTTACAATTTCTTTAAATATTTATTTAAAATATTTTTCTACGACAACCATTACAAGTACATATATAAATATTTATTACAAATTATTTATGTTATTTGAAACTTAAATGCCAAGTTTTATACAATTATATATCTTAAATATAGAGTTTGTGGACTGTTTGTATGTGTGAAAAACTAATTGAATGATATCTATATAGTATCTAAATATATGACTTTGAATAGCAAACTAATAAACATAACATATTCTTTTGTATAATCCTTCCATTACGAAATTTTGAAAATATGCTCAAAATGAGCTGTATTACAGATTTTGCACGCAAATACATAAATAAAACTATATATTCACAGTCTACAAACTCTGGAACATATATAAATATACATATATACTATATTGTATACAAATACGAATATTTATTGTACTTCAAGTGATTGTGCTTGTAGGCGCCACTCTACAATTAGCGGGTCAGTCATATATTTTTGATAAACATATATTTAATTAGGATAACAGGTAAAAAGCTAGTTTTTAACCCCCGACGCAAAAAGAGGGGTGTTATAAGTTTGACGTGTTTGTGTGTCTGTCTGTCTGTGGCATCATAGCTCCCGAACGGATGACCGATTTCAATTTAGTTTTTTTTATTTTTTTTATTACGTGCGAGTGTTCTTAGACATGTTTGATGAAAATCGGTTGACCCGTTTAAAAGTTATGGGGGTTTGAAAGTAATTGTGTTGGGGGTTTTTAAATTTTTTAATTAATATAATAATTAGACTTAATACAATAAGAAGTTTGTTGTTTGTAATTTTAGCCACGTTCATCCCAATCTCGTGGGAATTTTGGGATAAAAAGTATCCTGTTTGTTAATTCTTGGATAAATTTTAAATTATGTTCACAACTTTTTACTTCATTCACAACTTTTGTGTTTTAATATACGTAAGAGAATCATAGATAAGTATGTTTTATCCCAATGTTTAGACTAACAAAACCGTTGCTAGTTATCAAAAATATATTCCTGAACCATATTTCACGAAACTCTCTATACACACAACATCTATCTCACTACATTCACACACACAGCTATACATACGTTATTATTAGTTTATTGGGGTAATTTAGTTTATATAAATTATGTTATAAAATAAATATAGAATAGTTATTTGTTATACAAGAGTGCAAAGTTGCTTTTTAACCGGGGCCCCAGTTGAGGACCGAGCCAGCGAAGGATTCTAAAATTGAATCACGAGCGCAGCGAGGGATTCAAAATAATAGTTCTGGGGCCTAAGTCTGCAATTTGACATTATTGATCAGACAATATGTCGATATTGAGGCAGAATTTAATTACTCTTTTCGAACTGGGGGGATGAAAAGGTTATTTCTATTAGGGCTGATTTTTCCATCGCCAGATAACTTTAATTCAATTCAATTCAATTCTTGATTTTATGGCTCCTGTTTACAACTCTGCCAATGTCACGTTATATGCCAAACCAATAAGAGTGAATGATCGGTAGTTGGAAAACTGACCGGTGAATTTGGAATTTTGAAATTATCTGTGCAGAGAAAAATAAAAATAATTATTGTTAGTATAAAAGACGACGACACAAAATTAATCTAAAAGTAGGTAGTTACGATACAGATTGGGTAAGTAATTAAATAAATAATAGTACTACGTATGTAAAAATAAATATATATTTACAGTTTAATTTTATTAATCAGTATATATTTACAAAGATATTTACACAGAGGAGTATATACAAGGGATAGGAGAGACTGCATACATGTGGGACGAGGGATGTCTGAAGGAAGGAAATCGTAAAGGGAGAACATTCTAAGGGAACAATTAAAAAACATGTGGTCTATAGTACCCTCATCCAAGCCACACTCACAGATGGAGTGATCCCTTATCCTGATTTTGGCCAGATGAACAGGGGAACAGTTATGGCCGAGACGGAGACGACAGATAATAGAGGTAGGGAGTTTGGGGAATGTGCGGTATTTGGTAAACCAAGGTTTTGACGGTAGGTCTGGTTGAATTAGGGCATAATACTTACCTTTTTCTTTTTGTGTATTTTTCCACAGATGTGCCCAGGAGGAATGTAGTAAAGGGAGAGAAAGGGAGCAAAGGTCATGGGAATAAATTTTATTATGGTCCAAGGATCCAGTACTTGTGGCTTGCTTAGCATAAAAGTCAGCAGTCTCATTGCCAGGTATACCGGAGTGGCTAGGTATCCATGCTAAGGTGATTTCGATTCCCATTTGTTGACAATCAAGAAGAGCCTCTCTAATCTTAAAGATGATTGGAAATTTTGATTTACATCGAAAAGGGTTGGATATTATGGACTGTAGGCAGCTTTTAGAGTCAGATAGAATGACACATTTAGGAAGATTATGGGATTTAGCATAGGAGATTGCTTCAAGAATAGCAATGGATTCTCCAGTAAAAACCGAAGTTCCAGAAGGGCATTTATAGGAGAGAATGATTTTATAATGGGGAAACCACACAGCCGCACCCACAGGGCCATTCTCTATTAATTTAGAGGCATCTGTAAACACTAATTGCCAATCAACAAAGTCTGAGTTCATTTTATCATAAAATTTTGCACAAGCGCCAACCGAATTTTTGTCTATGCCAAGGTCAAGGATTACATGTGGATTGAAAGTTAGAGCTCTATATGGGGTTGAGAAAAGAGGACATGCAATATTCTGGGAAACGGGGTCAGGAAGACGAGATAGTTTATTATAGCTAATAAGGATACATGGGGCATTATCTAGACATGAATTAAATTTAGAATTATAATAGTCTAACAGAAAGGAAAGCTTACTAAGTAAAGGGTGGTCAGAGAAAGAAATAATTTTAAAAATAAATCTATCTGAAAGATATTGTCTTCGTAAAAAAAGAGGAGGTTCACCAGCTTCTACTTGCATGGCGTTAATTGGAGTAGATTTCATTGCACCTAGGATAATGCGCAAGCATTTTGATTGAATTCTGTCCAGTTTCTCCAAGGCACACTTGTTACAAGGGTCCAGTAAAAACGAGCCATAATCCACATGGCTGCGAACTATTGCATTATACAGCAGTTTTTGGCAGAGGGGATGAGATCCCCACCACACTCCCGACAAGGCGCGCAACACATTAATATTCTTTTCACACTTCTGGGAAATGTAATCAACGAAGTGAGTTACACCTGACAGCCGAGTGTCCAGCCATAGACCGAGAAATTTCACACAATTTTTGGTTGGAATCAATTCATTGTTAATGTGAATATTAATCAAGGGGATAGATCTTTTTTTTGTAAAGACTACCACTGAACTTTTCTGTGCGGAAAGACTCAGGCCATGAATATCTAACCAATTGTTAAGATGGTAGAGGGCAGTATTTAGTTCAGATGTGGCTTGAAAAATCGATGGGGATTGGTAGTAGAGTGCAATGTCATCAGCATACTGTAAAATTTGGCAATAAGGGGAAATTTTCAATTCAATATCAGAAGTGTAAAGACTGTAGAGCAGAGGGCTTAAAACAGATCCTTGGGGGAGGCCTTTCCAAATAGTCCTAGAGCTAGAGGGTAAAATTTGATTTTGATTTTTAATTACTATGGTTCTTTCCATGAAAAGAACAAGGACAAAACGCACTAACTTCTCAGGGATATTCAGCTGTAAAAGTTTATTTCTGAGTACCGGAAGTAAGACGTTGTCGTATGCCGAGGATATATCAAGGAATATACCAACCAGATATTCTTTTTTAAGGAAAGCAATTCGAATGTCAGTGGTGAGTAAGCTGAGACTATCTAGGCAGCTCATACCTTTGCGAAATCCAAATTGAGATTTAGCCAACAATCCATGGCTTTCAACAAACCATTCAAGCCGCTGCTTAATTAAGTGCTCAGTGATTTTGAGTAAGACGGAAGAGAGGGCAATAGGTCTCCGGCTATTTGGATCTAGAGGATCCTTGCCAGGCTTTAAAATCGGGACTACTACTTGGGTTTTCCATGAATTCGGAATAAAACCGTAATCATAGAAGTGGTTAATTAAATTTAAAAATAGGTGTTTCGCTGAATCCGGACAGTTAATTAAAAAGGAATATGGGATGCCATCTATACCAGGAGCAGAGTCTTTTAATCCTTCCAGAGCTAATTGAAATTCAGTGTAGGAGAAGTTGGCAGATAGATTGTCATCATTCGAGTGTAAGTAAGAAGGAGAAGAAGTGAGAGAATCTAAAGAAGGGACAGAAGGAGGGGCAAGTTTGTCAATGAATTCATTAACCCAGGACTCAGGATCATTAGAAGTAACATCAATGGAATTAACTGAACCTCTAAATCTCTTGATATGATTCCAGACAAGTGAAGAGGGCGCTCTTGGAGAAAGGTTTTCACAAAAAGAAGTCCATCCTGATTTTTTCTTTGAAGAGAGAATTCTTTTGCACCTTGCTGACACTTGTTGGAATTTTAAGAAATTGTCAGACGTCATTGATCCATTATATGCTATTTCACATTGGTTTCTCTCAGAGACAGCTTCCGTACAATCTGGATCCCACCATGGAGTGGAAACAAAGTCTTTTTTGTTTTTTTTCAGTGGGATATGTCTGTCAGCAGCAGCGATGAGGGAGTCAACGAAATGGGAATATAATTGGATATAATTAGATTCATTGAGAGGGGGGTATTTAGAAATAGCAGAATCAATATGAGACGAAAAGAGGGTCCAGTTGGCAGCAGAAATACGGTACCGAAAAGATGGATTAGGGTTACATGGAGGGGATACTCTATCAGGAAAGGATATTATGATAGGGTAATGGTCACTGCCATAGGAGAGAGGTAGGATCTGCCAAGATAATAAAGAAGAAAGGGAGGGGGAGCATACTGTAAGATCAACAGCACTTTTCGGATTTTGGTAAGGGTATACTCGACGGGTGGGAGATCCATCATTAATAACACAAAGGTTAGATTCATCAAATACTTCAATCAGGGAACTGCCGAAAAGATCGCTATGATAAGAGCCCCATGAAGAGTGGTGAGCATTAAAATCACCCATTAATATTATTGGAGGGGGAACAGACGAAATAATCAATAATATGTCAGGGATAAGGCAGGAATTAGGATGGGGTATATAAAGGGAAAGAAAAGATGTGTTAAATGTTCGGACAGCAACAGCATTGATTTGATTTGAGTGGGGAGGAAGACAGATTTGAGAAAAAGATAAAGAATGTTTAATGAGTAAAGCACTACCAGCGTACCCATCCGTTCTGTCATCACGAAGACAAGAGTATCCTGATACCCTAAAATGAGAGCCAGGCACTAGCCATGTCTCCGCAATGGCAATAACAGACGGTTTAAATTTATTAATTAAATTATTTAATTCAGGTTTTCTAGCAATAAGGCTTTTAGTGTTCCACTGTAGAATGTTGATTGGACCCATAATTGATGGACATAATTTGTGACAGTTTTTGGGCAACGTTGGTCGGTATAGTAGAGGAGTTATGGGAAAGAAGGGTTAAGAGCATATTTAGTAGAATTTCTATGATATTGTTATTATTATTTTGGGATTCATTTAATGTAGAATTAGATTGGGACAGTGCACAACCATTGGGTTGGGAAGAGGATGGTTGAGAGACAATATTTTGATGGGATTCTTTGTCAAAACTTTTGCCTAATGGTGCTTTAGGGCGGGGAGTTATGTAAATTGTTTTCCTGTAAGATTGTGAATTATTATTATTAGATGGTTGATGTAGATGAGTAGTAAGGGAAGTATTAGGGATTTGGACAAAATGGGGAGAGGATTCAGATGTAACTTCTGAGTAACGTTTGTTAACTTGTGGGAAGTGAGTAGAGGCTTCTTCATAAGAAATTCCCTCTTGGGACATAAGAATCTTTATGGACTTTTGTCTGTCCTGTTCAGGACAACATTTATTAATTGAGAAGTGGCGACCTGTGCAAAACAAACATGAAGCAACAGCTTCCTCAATCTGGCAGCTGTCTCCTGTATGAGGCTGAGCGCAGCGGTAACACCTGGGTTTGGATCGGCATTGGGCTTTGATGTGTCCGAATCTACAGCAACTTAAACATTGTATAGTAGGGTATTGGTAGATTTCTACTGGGAGGGAATTGTAGAAAGAAAAGACCCGAGATGGCAACTTTTGGCCCTGGAATGTAGCGACCACTGATTGGGTTGGAACCCAAGTGACTTTATCATCTACACGAGTTTTGCGATTGAGTCTACGTGCTTTTAGAATTTGTCCATAGCCTTCTGGAACTGTAAGTGTGTCCACAAATTCGTCTAGCGATAAATCCACTGGGACATTACGAATCACACCCATTTTGGAGATGTTATAAGTTGGGATTTGGGCTTCAAATTTATTTTCAGAAAGGATGGGATTACAAAGGAAGTTATTGGCATCTGCTGCAGAGTTAAACGTGACTGAAATCTTGTTTCTACCGGTTTTTTTTATCCCGTCTGGGCAGATATTTTTAATATTATTTTTAAACAATAGCTGACCAAATTTAATGGGCCTGATAGTCGTACCAGCGGATGTGTCAGGTTCAGTTCTGGTGACAATCACAACATAAGGGCCTTCATCTGTGGGTGAGTAAGACTTAATGCCTACAACTAGAATGGGGTGAACCCATAATGTTTGTATGGATGCAGAACCCATTTCTATATCCGTAATTGTTTTTTTAGGGTTAGAGGCCACATTGTCGGAGGGGAGGGAGCGTTTTTGTCCGGAAGAGGAACAGGAAATGGGATCAGGAGGGTCTGGAGGATCGGGAGGGCAGATTTCCATATTGAGGTTAGTTTGGTTTAACTTACCTCAATATCTTGATTTTGGACGATCACACAATTAACAAATATATAAATACAGTAATAATTGTTAGTAAATTATTAGATTTAAACTGCCAGGATAAAAATTACGACAAAAAAAAACAAAGGTAAACAAAAACACTGTTATTCGCTAGCGAAGTGACAGCAGAGTCCCAGATAACTTTTATTCGACGAATAAAAATTGACGTTTGACAGATTTTGTATGAAGCAACTGTCAAAATTTCAAAATTATTCGTCGAATAAAGTTATCTGCCGATGGAAAAATCAGCCGTTAGTGAAATTAAAGAAGTCAATATGTATTAAACTATATAAGTATTTGATACTAAGTAATATTATAGAGTTAAACTTTGTGAATTTGTATGGGGTAATCTCTGGCTGGATTTTAAATACACTTTTATCAAAAGAAAGCTACATTACTTGTAAGTGTCATAGGCTATATTTTATCCCCGTATATATTTTATCACCTGAACGGGAACTATGCGGGTAAAACCGCTGGACAATACTATACTTATGCGAATATTTGATATACTAATATTATAAACTTAATTACCCCAATATTACATAACAAACTTCTACATACGCTTAAAGCTAAATTCAGCATTTGGAAAAACTAGTTTTAAAATATAAAGAGATTCTAGGAAACGAAAATATAGCCATCTCTTTATAACAACCACATTTTGATAGAGTGAGAAAGAGATAAATATATTCATGGTAGAATTATACTTTTTTAATTTGCTTAGGCACTTCACCATCTTCAAGTAACGTTCCGAGTACTCACATGTTTTGTCTTTGTCACTTGATATAAAGTAAGAAAGAGACAAAACTAACTTTACTTGGTGAGTAACGTTACTTGAAGGTCGTGAAATAGGCCCTTATTTTGAAAATATTATCTTTAGGAAAATAGTGTGTTTTATAATCTAGAAAAGAAGGCTTAGTAATTAAATATTTAAAAAAATTGGTCCAACTTTTAAAAAAAAATTCTTACATAAAATATCACTGGATCAAAAATTAATTTAAGTATCAATCTTATCAAAATCTGTACAGACACAGTGAAAAATAAATATTAAAAATAATACTCGCCACAATAAGGATGTCGACTGGGTAAAAAAAAAATCTAATTAGTCCGTCAGATAGATTTCTAAAATATATTAGACACGTATTTTTTGGTTTTATCAAATTAATAAAACTGACTTAGTTATAACGCATTAAAGTTCAGGAGTGGGGGCTTGTGACGATAATTCTTGGTAAAAAAAATGTATGTAGCTGTGACGTCACACGAGTTTTCCATGCACTATATCGTCTTAATTATTTGTTTGTATCAAAAAAGAGAAAATCTATCTGACGGGCTAATTAGATTTTTTTAGACGACATCCTTATTCAAAAAAGTTTTAAATCAAAGATAAAGTCGCTAAATTATCGCAATTTCACAAAAAAATACTGATAAATAATAATAATAGAAATAAATAATAGCTTATAATAATAGCACACAAGAGAAAGTACCATCGTTGTATTTTCAAGAAAAAAAATATCAATTTTCAGTAAAAATATTTAAATTTTTTTTCATGAAAAATAAAAAAACATCACAATTTTCGAAAAAGTGACTATGGAAATAAGACACTTATAGACACTAAGGGCCTATTTCACGATCTTCAAGTAAACTTCTGAATAAATACTCACATGTTTTGTCTTTGTCACTTGATATAAAGTAAAAAAGAGTCAACAACTTTACTTTGTGAGTAACGGTACTTGAAGATCGTGAAATAGGCCATAAGCAAAATAATACTTAAATAAAAAACGCATAAGTGTTACAAGTATAAAAAATCTGTAACATAAAATAACAATGTTGCTATATAATATAAACTTACAAAAAAGTGAATAGTACCAGTGAACGATCATTTCGAAGCCGACTTCAAACCACTACGCGTACGGAGTACTCTAACTTCGATGTTTAACACTTATAATTAAACTTAAATAATTATTTATTTACAAGATGGCAACTTAGATATAATTATGGCAAGGAATGCCACAAACATATCTGTGCCGGTGACAGCGTCGCTGTAATCGCATCTTTTGGTTGTCAGTTTATTGAAAATATATCCAAATGACATTAGAGTCACAATGACAATAGTAGCTTACAATTCTGGCCGCCGGCACAGAAAAGATTGTGGCTCTATACATAAAGAATGAATGAAAATCAACCATAATGCTAGAATAATAGATCTCAATATCCAAAAAAATCGAAGTAGGAAATAATCAAAGAAACCCCAATAATTTAAGCGAAAATCAACCATAATACAAGGAGATAAAGCTCTATATTATTAAACCTGTCCAATGATATTGCTTAGTTGACGTATCACAGGAGTATGGCATCTAATCAAGCTGTCAATGTCACAATGTTATTGACGTTTGGTTGACAGGTGTCATTTGTGACATAGCTCTAGGGTTTTAAAGAGGGTAGAGTTATATAAATTTTCAATTATTTGTTTTTACATTAATTTTATTTTAATGGATACATACATATATACATATTTCCAATACATAACTAAGAATTGTTTGTATGTCTGTCTGTCTGTCTGTACGAAATTAATAAACCTGCGTTTTAAAAAATCTATATAAACACAGCTCATGTTTAAGATCACCAACACGCTTCAAGGGAGGTTTGGTGAGTGCGATCTTACAGGGTGATATATTTATTAAAATTTTGGGTCATATTTTTTTATTTTTATAATCATTCACTTCATCATGTCATTACAGTAACTGACCCCTAACTAAGTCCGTAACTTGTATCTAGGGTATCAGAAACTACGCACACACTCATTCAATTATCTCCAAATTTATAATAGATACCGCTCCCGTGAGAATACGGGAATAAAATTATGCTAAAAACCTTCCTCTTGAATCACTCTATCTATTAAAACAAACCGCATCAAAATCCGTTGCGTAGTTTTAAAGATCTAAGCATACATAGGGACAGAGAAAGCGACTTTGTTTTATACTATGTAGTGATTTTTAACTCCTAGCTATGACACTGAATGACATTTATCAAAAATGGTGCAGTATATGCCTTTAAGTAACTACTATTCACATAACTATATTTTCTCTCTTTCTTTTCATATACGTTAGAAAGGATAAGAATAATGGCCATTTTCATAAGCATTTATACTAACTAAGAATACATGAAATTAAATATATTTATCTATATTAAAAACATATACTTTCAAAATTACTTCAACCGGAATTTGAACTCAGAACCATGTCAAACGCTACACTAAACCACTGAGCTACTGAGGCCATATTAAATTAACTATCTATGGTGTGGTCTTCAGTTCGAATCCTGGATGAGGTAATTTTGAAATTTATATATTTTTCAGTTTGTCTAAGTGTAATTTATTTCTGTCTATTGTACTCATACGGTGCAAAATTTAAAATTATATATTCTATAAACATATATTTATTATTTAATAAAAATATATTAATTTTATTTTTATTGGACAAAATACTTCAATATTTTGGGAAAATATCTTTGTTTTAAAAATCTTTTTTTTTTTCGTGTTTTTTGTTAATTCCTAATTAATTTTTCGCGTTATAACGTAACATGGAATGTTTTAAATAAGTCTTAAATCAATAATTAAATGTAACATAACTAAATTATAGGAAATTTTAATATTTTTTAATATAATTTTTGAAAAAAAATATAGTAATAGTACTTTTATAAGTATAAATAGATAAATAAACACTAAAAAAACAGATATTTAAGTAACTTCAACGGCTGTCAATTCTGAGGTCTTAGGTTAAATACCTGGGTAGAGCAACATTGGTATAAATTGGGGCTCGAGCCTACCCTGAATTAGGGTGATATAACATAACATAATCATTCACTCCATCATCTCATTACAGTAACTGACCCCTAACTAAGTCCGTAACTTGTATCTAGGGTATCCGAAACTACGCACACACTCATTCACACACACACCCAGACCGAGACAAACATTTGTGGTTCAAATATTCCCCCCGGCACGGGAATCGAACCCGCAACCTCACGGATGGCAGTCAGGCATGGTGACCACTCTGCCATCGAGGTCGTCGTATAAAATAAGTATTTATCTATCCATACTTATAATTATTTATAGCCAAAATCATATTATTAGTAAAATATTTTGAGGAACAAATTATTTAAAAAATAAAGCTATGACAAAAAAAATTCAATCCTTAAAGGTCGACGCACATATTATAAAGTACAGTGTATAGCATTTTCGACTTTAAAATAATTGATATAAGATCGTAAATAAATTGATACAAGTAATATAATCAAACTCTCTTACTTTTCAACTTTAATGCGTTATTTTTTGGTATTACCTAACTAACGGACAAAATAGAATTTCATTAAGCAAGCAAAAATTCTATTTTCGACCTTATTTCAATGCATAGAAAGTCTAAAATGCTACAGCTAAATACTTTTCAAATGTGTCTTATACGACTTTAAAGCATTTATCTCTTAAAGTAATGTACTGATGCTAAAAATTATTTCTCCATACAAAGCTAATATCCGTGATTATTACAGGAGATATCATATCCCATTTTGAAACCGGATATTTTTTTTTTTTTAATTCAAAGCCAGTGTAATGAGCGCTTACCTTAATAGTGTTTTTTTTTTATTATTATTCTGCTTACTATATACTTGTTTTTTGTACATATATTTTATTTTTATTATATAATATTATATGTATTATTGTGTTTTTTATCTAGAGCGCGTCGCGTCAAACTGTTTCACCATTTCTGGTATAGCGTTTGGTTCAATGGGGACTTTCTGCTGAAGTTCTTCTAGATTTTTTACGTAGCTAAGTTTTTTGAAGAATTTTGAACTGAAAATAATAATATTTAGGTTTAATATTGTTTTTTTTGAGGTAAGTGCGGATTCTGACTTCAAAATGGTTGAAGGTCAAAATATCGGCCAAGTGCGAGTCGGAAAGAAAAAAGTATGGCGCCATATAATTTATCAGTGGTATTTATAATAAATGCTAAAGAAAGGCACATTTTAAAAATATTTTTAGAGGTTTAAGTTTTTTAAGTTTGAATAATACTAATTTTATTTTAAGTTAACTATAATGTTCTCGTAATTTATAAAATAAAAACATAAAAATATTATTTACTAACTAACTGATCATAAAAATATACTAACTAGCAGTGCCCCGCGGTTTCACCCGCGTAGTTCCCAATCCCGTGGGAATTTCGGGATAAAAAGTATCCTACGTTCTGCCCCGGACCATAAGCTGCCCCTGTACCAAATTTCAAGTCAATCGGTTCAGTAGTTTAGCCGTGAAAAGGTAACAGACAGACAGACAGAGTTACTTTCGCATTTATAATATTAGTTGGGATGCTAAATGCTTGGCACTGATTTTTAAGGATTAAATTATTTTTTTAAGTTTTAATAAATTTTTATTTTATTAAAAAACTAATCATAATTTGTCCCTATCCCTCACATCTAGTTATTATTTACTAACTACCCGCGTGAATCCCAATCCGATGGGGATTTCGGGATAAAAAGTATCCTATGTGTTATTCCTAGTTATAAGGTACATCTATACCAAATTTAATCAAAATCGATACAGTAGTTTTTGCGTGAAAGAGTAACAAACATTGAAACACACAAACTTTCGCATTTATAATATTAGTAGGATGTATAAAAATAAATCATATTACCTGACGAACGGTTTCGTTAATAGAACGAATGACTTCAACCAAAACGTGGGATGGACCAGGTACAGGTGTTTTAAGCTTTTGCGCAATCTGAAAACACAAAAACAAATTGAACACACTATAGAGTATAGTGCCACAATCCTTTCTATGCCGGTGACAGCGTCGCTGTAATCGCATCTTTTGGTTGTCAGTTTATGGGTCAGTTACTGTAATGAGATGATGGAGTGAATGATTGTTGTGTGTACCTCCTGTCGATGAGCTTGTAGCACTGGAGCAGCCAGTGGCAGGTGGGGAGGCGGCGGCGCGAGGCGCTCCCGTGAAGGTACACCAGGATGTACTCCTCCGTCACCAGCCGCTCCAGGGTCCAGATCACGTAGCTGGGGGAGGGTTAACAGGTGTCAGTGCGTGAGTGACAGGTGTCAATAATTGACAATGGCAGGAATCATGACAGGTGTCAACGTCAAATTTGACAGTGACAAGTATTAATGGCCGAAACTATCACGATAACAGTTGTGTATGTCAAAATTTGATAGTGACAATGATAAGTGTCAACGTTGACACCTGTCACACCAACATGACATATGTATGTCAACATCTGACAGTGATAGTGACAGGTGTCAGGATTTGACAGTGGCAGGTTTTAATGTTTAAAACTGTCACCATAACAGGGGTATATGTCTATGACGGACTGTGACAGGTTTCATTGTCAATAACTGACACTTACAATAAAAGGTGACAAATATTTGACACCTGTCATTGTGATATACTTCATGATATCTTTTAAATTGTTAGTAGTAATCTTCAAAATATACGGTTATAAATTTTAGGGACCTAATAATCGGGAGAGTTGGAGATGTCTGGGGGAGACTTTTGCCCAGTAGTGGGACGATGTGGGTTAAAAAAAATGACAGTTGTTTTATATCAATGAGACTCACAGAAACAAGTTGTCCATGACGTAGGTGTAGTCGTGCCGTCCGTTGTCGGGGAGGTGGCAGGCGCTGAACACGATGAGCGCCGCGCCCTGCGCCGAGTACCCGCCGTGAGAGAGCACGCGCTTGTACGGCTCTATCACCTGGGGGTAGGTTAGCGGTAGACATTATATTTAGGTGCGTTTCCACCGCCACGCACGCTCCGCATTGTCTCATTGTCATGTCAATGTCATCTGTATGACAGCGCCGTGTGCTTCGCGGGTAAAGTGGGCAATGCCGCGCCTTGAATGTACAAAATCTATGCCCAAAAAACCTGTGTTGAAGCATACATATAATATAGTTCAGTTTGAGAAAAACTATGCCTTAAAAAAATCCTAAATATGCTTAATGTAATGTCTCACCCCGCAATAAACCTAAACTATATACAGAGTAATTTGAAGGTGGGAGCAAAGCTGAAAGGTCTCGACCATTGAGGACCATGTAGATCATAGTTAAGAGGTAATTCTAGAGTATGTTTTATGGAATTGTCTAATCTACCTCCCTCTTCCAACTCCCCTTCCTTCCAATCACCCTGTATATGTACCTTCATGTCACACGTGCTCCGCTCCCCGGCGCCGGGCACGCTGACCCACGCCCTCTCGTTAGTGAGCTCTTCAGCGGCGGAATATTCTGGAATGGGCTCGCTTGTGTAGCTCACTGTGTTGGTTGATATCGACCTGTGAAAGTGGGAACAGCTGACTTTACTACAACTTGGAGTCGAATCTGGGATTTTTGGGAGGGTATGTGAACCATGTGGAGTTACGGAGTCGGTTGATATGGACCTTGGAAAGTGGGTTGAAGTTGGAGTCGAATCTGTGACTGGGGGTTTTGGGAGCGAAGGTTTTTAAAAGTTTCTGTTTAGACAAATAGTTTTTGATTACTTCTTGATGATATATGTGGTGAACATTCTAAGCATATTTTTTGAGAATATTTTTGACGACTCGCTAATACTGTGTACCCTCCCGCACGCTACACGCGTCCTCTTCCACTGGGAACTACGTATCCCTACTAATATTATAAATGCGAAAGTTTGGATGTTTGTTCCACTTTCAGTACAGATGTTCCTTACAACTAGGAATAACACAGGATACTTTTTATCCCGAAATTCCCATGGGATTGTGTATAAGTAATCGTATGTTTTATTGTAACTTTTTGTAGTCACAAATCCTACCAATAGATGGCGCTGTTACTTAATTTTTTAACACACGATGGTGAATTGTGCCGAGATTGTATGATACTACGAGCTACGGATTCTCACGGGAGCGGGCACTACGCGGGGCGCTGCTAGTTATAAATAAATAACTAACTTGTTGGTATCATCCTCGTCGTCACTGAGCTGGTGTTGGTAGTCTACTGGCGCCTCTCCATCCAGCGACGACTCGCTGATACTGTCCACGCTGCACGCGTCATCCTCGGGTGGCTACGAACAAACATACTGTTACACTCACATCTTTGACTAGGCAGTGGTACAACCGCGGGCGAGTGAGCGATGAAAAAAAAATACCAGCCCGAGTTTCTTGCCGATTCTTCTCGGCTGATGTAATTCCGAATCGGTGGTAGATTCATTGACGTTCAGAAATGCCTCATTGGCACAAGCCTTAAATGAATAAATTATTTTGATTTTGATTTTATGAAAAATTATCGGTTAGTTCTAGCCCAAGAAAAGGACAGTGAATGTACATTCCGTGTAAACGAAAATGCATATATTAATAGTTGCTCGCCGGTGGTATAAACAGGCGAGTAACTATAAATAATATGTGCAAATTGAATAAATTTTGAATTTGACTGTGACAAACATATTTACTTTAAACTTGCATCAAACCCACAACATTTGACAACACATTCACTAAGTACCTACGTCACATGAGAAAAATGTTTTGAAACACACTAAGTAGGTATATATTTGTTAAACAATGGTGTCGTTGAGTCGATAAAAACGTCTACAAGTGTAATACAGTGATCGATTATGTAGTGACTTGTGACCGTGAGAATTGGAGCATTTTAGGTTGTATGTACGTACAGACATACATTTACAGACATACATTGGTACAATATCTGCTATTGAATGATCAATTTATATCTAATACTAGCTGTGCCCCGCGGTTTCACACGCGTAGTTCCCGTTCCCGTTCCCGTGGGAATTTCGGTATGAAAAATAGATGTTGGCCGATTCTCATACCTACGGAATATGCTCACAAAATTTCATGAGAATCGGTTAAGTCGTTTCGGAGGAGTATGGCAACGAAAACTGTGACACGAGAATTTTATATATTAGACGAGAATTTTATATATTAGATTATATGGATAAAGATTTTTGTTTGTGAATATGCTGATCTCAGGAACTATTGGTCCAAATTGAAAAAAATATTTAGTATTGATAACCGCTTTTATTATTAGTGAGCTTCGGTGGCGCAGGGGTTAAGGCCGTTGACTTCCGATCGGAAGGTGCCTGGTTCGAACCCCACCAGACCCGCTACGTACCAATGTGATTTAAAACGAATTCATAAGTACGTTAATTTCGACGCTCTTTCGGTGAAGGAAAACATCGTGAGGAAACCTGCACACACCTGGGAAGAAATTCTAAGGTTGTGTGTAAAGTCGACCAACCCGCACTTGGCCAGCGTGGTTGACTAAGGCCTAATCACCCTAATTCAGGGTAGGGGAGAGCCCCTCGGTGGGGATATTATATGAGCTGATGATGATGAACCGGTTTATCTGCTGAAATTCATCATTTAACTAAAGGTTTTAAATAGGTGATTAAAGAAAATTATGAAATGGTAATGTATGGACATTTTGGATGTATTCAGTTACTGTTACACAAGGAATTATGCAAGTTACGGTTCATCGTATCATGTCACGTCATGACACATGTTGTCAATTGCTATTCTATGCCAAATCAAACAGTGCCACTGCAAGTAAAGCAACGTTACATGTCAATCCAACCCGTGTCACAGATGACATTTGTTGGCTTGACATGACATGGCATGGCTCGACATGACTTAACGGGTGTCTAGACCATGAAGTTGTAGGTAAAAAATGGAGCCCACACTTGGAACAACAACTTGAGTCAAATACCTACGTCTCTGTGGGCCGATCTCTCTTTTTAGTCAAACTCTCTTTCTAGAGGTTACCTTAGTTAAAAAGAGTGAGCCTGCCCACAGAGACGCGATAGTGGTACATATAGTAGGTATGCTTCAAGTAGGTATTCGAAGTGTGGGCTCCATGTTTTACCTACAACTTCATGGTCTAGACATAACATAGCTTGGCTTGACAAAATATGGATTAGCTTGACATAACATAACTGGGCTTGACATGACATGAGTTCTCTTGATATGGTATGACATTAGAACATGACTTGAGAGCTACTCCACCACCAATAGGATACCTTAACGTGGTATGACTTAATGAGTGTCTTGACATAACATGACATAGCAAAACACGATACACCCCCACCCCCACTGACTCACCAACATAATCTTCCTCCGTGTATGCGCCTGCGTCTGTGTAACCGGCGGGTGTGAGTGCGCGCGCGCCGTGTGCGTGAGCGACACGACGCCGGCGCGCGGGTCGGCGCGCGCGCAGTACGCTGATTTGTCCTCCTGGCTTGATGTAGACACCACATCGGGGGAGTCTAGCTCCTGCATGAGAAGAAAATGATGTATCATCTCACAGTCTCTAGTAGGAATATTGGGAAAAAGACATACAAAAGTTATTTGCCTTGTATTAAACCCGCATCTCTTCCGCGGGATCCAGTGGGAATTTGGAATAAAAAGATACTTTATTTTTTATCGCCCTGAGAAGGTGTTGAACCCGCAACCTTAAGTATATTATCATTAGCACGTAATAGGGATGTCGACTAAAAAAATCTAATTGGTCCGTCAGATAGATTTCGCAAAAATATTGGACACGTATTTTCTGTTTTTTGATACAAACAAATAATTAAGACGATATAGTTCATAGAAAACTCGTGTGACGTCACAGCTACGTACATTTTTTCGTATTAAGTCAAGTCAAGTCAAGTCAAAAATCCTTTATTCAGTTAAGACCTCAATGAGGCACTTATGAACGTCAGAATTGATTCTACCACCGATTCGGAAATACATCAGCCGAGAAGAATCGGCAAGAAACTCGGGCTGGTATATTTTTTTAAATAAAATTAAATACAAATGTCACTTATAACTAATGTCAACAATAAAAAACATGTCAAAAGGTATATAAAAAAAATTTCTATAAATATAGAAATATAATAGGTCAAAAACTAAAAATAGCATACTGAGGTTGCGTGTGCAGATATAATAGTCATAAACGTATATGATAGATGATGTCAATAATCATCTAATTTGCTAGAAAAAATATTACATTAATAAAGAATACTGACATTCCGTAATCCGATGGCTGCTGACATCTCAATGGGGAGGTCGAAGTTAGGCACTGTCCGCTGGTGGGAGGGAGACTCGCACCACTCCGCTACCTGAACGATACACACCATCAGTGAGAGGAAAACACCTTGGATACGCGGGTAAAAACCCTTGGGCAAAGTCAAAAATATCTTCAACTAGCTGTGGCCCGCAGTTTTACCCACGTGTTTCCCGATCCCGTGGGAATGTGGGGATAAAATTATGCTAAACACCTTCCTCTTGAATTACTCTATCTATTATAATTATTTAACAAAACGGGATGTTAGTACGTACTTATTAAAACAGCAACGGATTTTGATGCGGTTTTCAGTAAAAAATACTCTATCTATTACTGAAAACCGCATCAAAATCCGTTGCGTAGTTTTAAAGATCTAAGCATATATAGGGACAGAGAAAGCGACTTTGTTTTATACCATGTCGTGATGATGATATTCAGTATTTATACAATGACTTATAAAATCGTCAAACTTAGGGCCTATTTCATGATCATCAAGTAAAGTTACTCACCAAATAAAGTTTCGTCTCTTTCTTACTTTATATCAAGTGACAAAACTTGTGAGTAGCTACTCGGAACATTACTTGAAGATCGTGAAATAGGCCCTTAAACTAAACTGACTGTTAGTTCACAACGCGCCACCCTCTACTGAGAAGAACTAACACGTGCGAGTAAAACCCCTTGAAACCGCGAGTAAAAGCCCTTGAAACCTCGAGTAAAACTCCTTGAAACCGCGAGTAAAAGCCCTTGAAACCTCGAGTAAAACTCCTTGAAACCGCGAGTTAAAACCCCAAAAGTAAAAACATTTTGATACGCGAGTAAAAACAGCACTGTCAGCGTAGGGAATCTTGGCACAATCACAGGCTTATTAAGTTAATCAAGGAACTTACCCCAGAATGAAATTCCTCTCTAGTAATATCTATATCATCATGTTTGGGCGTGCTCTGAGCTGTTATAGCATTAAAGACCTTATTCTTATCCACTCTAAGGTCTGTTGTTCTCTGCGGAGTCTCCACTTTGGGTATCACCCTTCGTCTTTCCAGTTTATCTATCCTAGCGACATCTGGTGGCAAGTCTGAGTCGTTGAGAATGAAAGAATCTGCTGTGACGAAGTTATCGGTGAAGTATAAATTGTTTTTCGAAGTGTTTCTTTCAGGACTATAAAGGCCATTTTCCTGTTTATCATCCTCTATGCTAGACAGCGAAATTTCTTTATCATTTTCAATCTTTTTCTTAGGGATTAGATCTGGGTAGTCCTCTGGACTGGATAAAGTCATGAGCGGATGGTCTGTCGTTAAAGTGAGCGTGGAAACAAACTTCGGTGGACTAACTCCTGTGGTCTTTGGAGAGTTTATACTCAAGCTGGTCATTTTGCTAATCAAACTGTCGTTCCCCGGGTTCTGTAGGCGTAGCGGTTCATGGTCTTCGTAGTCCGAGGGTATGGAGTTCGTGTCCTGGGAGCGGAAGGAGTCTGAGGTGTCCATTTTCTCGTCCGATGATGGCGATGTAAGATCCTCGTCTTGACGCGGAGTGAAGTCGCTGGAGATAATGAGATATTTAAATACATGTATTTTTCATGACATCCCGTGTCCAGAAAGACCAAGAATTCAAATATTCTTGTAACTATACCACTATCGTTTCAGATCTTTTTCTTTCACGGGACTATTGAGGAGTCCCGGTCTTTTGGAAGGCTAGTATGGGGCCAAAGCCAACACACTTTGACATATTTAATCTTGTGTAAAGGATGCACAATCCGGTGACTATCCCTGTATAACACTATAAAATGCATCCAAGGACAGTCCCCGGTTCTGCTGAGACTATTACAAATATATGGAAAACTACGACTGGGCTATGGGAATGAGATGTTCAATGGACTGGATATTGGGGAACTATGGGGACTATGGCACCCGCCGATACAATGCTATCGTTTTAGATCATTTTTATTTTCGTATTTCGGAAGTACGTCTGGTTTATTCTTTTGCTCCCATTTATTGTTATAACTTATTTTGCAACCTACTTCCCCACAGAAAAGGCAATGCCTGTGCTTAAAAAAACCTGGTGTGGGGGCCGAATATTTTATTAGAATTAAGATTTTTTGAAGACCTAGGAAGAAATTCTAAGGTTGTGTGTGAAGTCGACCAACCCGCACTTGGCCAGCGTGGTTGACTAATCAAATCAAATCATTCAAGGTAGGCTCGAGCCCCTCGGTGGGGACATATATGAGCTGATGATGATGGTGGTGAAGATTTTTTTAATAAATACCTAAATAAATAAATATTTCGATATTAATAAGTCGCGATAATCCACGGGTGAGGTCCACTGAGGTTAAACTGGATGGTGTTTATTATAACCCTAGTTAGACAATAAAATAGATAAGTGATTGAAATTACATAATTATTGTTATATTTTTGTTTAATTTAATCATAATTACTACTGTATTGTTTTATTATATTTATTTATTTAATACTAATAATATTTTTATCTTACGGTGAAGGAAAACATCGTTCAGAAACGTGCGCACACCTGCTAGGCTAGCATGACTTCGAAAACGCGATAGATACAGCGATTTATTGACATCCAACTGTCAAAATTTGATAAAAATACCCGCCATATTTAATTTTACCACTTGATTAATTTTATAACATTTGGTCATGCTCGCGAAATCGATATTATTTCGTGGTGTCTATATTATTTATCACGCACAGTCATGCGAGGCAGGCTGGGAAGAAATTGTAAGGTTGTGTGTGAAGTCGAGCAACCCGCACTTGACCAGCGTGGTTGACTAAGGCCTAATCAAATCACCCTAATTCAGGGTAGGCTCGAGCCCCTCGGTGGGGACATTATATGAGCTGATAATGATGATGGTTTTTAGGGTTCCGTACCTCAAAAGGAAAAAACGGAACCCTTATAGGATCACTTTGTTGTCCGTCTGTCCGTCCGTCCGTCCGTCTGTCAAGACCCTTTTTCTCAGGAACGCGTGGAGGTATGAAGCTGAAATTTATATCAATTACTCAGGTCTACTGTCCCTTGAAGCTGTGAAAAAATCAAACTTCTAAGCCAACGCAATCAAAAGATACAGCCGTTTATGCCGCAAATTTTCGACACTTGCAAGGGAATCAAAACCTACAGGGTGCTTCCCGTGAACTCAGAATCTTGAAATTTGGTACGAAGCAACGTCTTATAGCATAGATAAAGGAAAAATTACGAAAACCATAAATTTTTAGTTACATCACATAATATATTTTTTTTTAATAATTTTAACCTTACTACCCATTTCCTCATAAACGCGTAGAGGTATTAAATTGAAATTCATACCAAATACTCAGGTCTATAATACCTTTAAGCTGTAACAAAATCAAACTTCTATGTCAACGCAATCAAAAGAAACAGCAATTTAAGCTGCATATTTTGAAACTCGCAAGTACTCGCAAGGGAATCAAAACCTAAAGGGTACTTCCAGTCGACCTAGAATCTTGAAATTTGGCATGAAGCAACGTTTTATAGCACACATAAAGCAAAAATTCCGAAAACCTTAAATTTTTAGTTACATTACAAAATATATATTTTCTTAAATTTATGCTCCTCCATCTTTCCCCATTGTAATGTTATGAATTTCATTTTGCAATAAAAATACCATAGTTATGACTCGATTGTCGTAATGAACGAACTTTGTAAACCTTGCAGGTTTGTACGTAACCCTCGGTGCGCGAGTCCGACTCGCACTTGGCCGGTTTTTATCATTATGTTTTACTATAAGGGAAGGTTCATATCTGACGGAACATGCGTCGCGTATTATCGGTCGCGTAACGCCAGAACAGACAAATGTATGGAAAAACATTTGACCGTTCACACTCAACCTTAGATTATACGTTAGTGCGTTGAGTGTGAGCGGTCAAGTGTTTTTCTATACATTTGTCTGTTCTGGCGTTACGCGATCGATAATACGCGACGCATGTTCCGTCAGATATGAACCTTCCCTAAGTCCGTGGTTTTCCCTCGGTCCTAGGTTCAAAACCGTCGCGGCCCCCCACATTTCGGACGCAGTTGGCTGTGCCCGTTAATGTGAGGGGGTCAGTGAGGGGGGGCTGGGATTCTCCTGAGCTCTGGTAAAAAGGGCGAGCGTCGGGGAGGACGCTTGCCCTCGGTACCAGTAGTGGGAGACGTCTTCACTTCCGGAGAGGTACTCTCAAGGAGGAGGGCGCCGCCTTTAGTGCGGGCCCGGCGTTGGAGTGCCGTAGTAGAAATCCCCCTCGGGATCCTACGGTACTCCAATGTAACGCGGACGGAAGTCGCTGTGTCATCCACGGTTTTGAATATTTGCATACTTGGTCGACACTGAACTAACATTCGTAAGTAAATGAACGTAAAATCTTAACAAAATTACGACAATTAGCTAACCAAATCACACACGGATGACAAACAAAGTTTTCATTACAAAACAATGGCTACCTCGCGCCGTTTGGTGTGAAAGTGAGCGCGATTGTTTTGGAGTGAGTAAACTACTTCCTGGATTACTATTTGGAGTAGAATGTCAAAATTATTGTTCCTAGTCCTTACAAATATTATAAACTAGCTGCGCCCCGCGGTTTTATCCGCGTGAATCCCAATCCCATGGGAATTTCGAGATAAAAAGTATTCTATGTGTTATTCCTAATTATAAGAAACATCTGTACCAAATTAATTCTAAATCTATACTACAGCATAAAAACATTAAATTAAAATTTAAAAAACTCCCAACACAATTACTTTCAAACCGCCATAACTTTTAAACGGGTCAACCGATTTTCATCAAACATGTCTAAGAACACTCGCACGTAAGTCCCCTTTAATACAAAAAAAAATTGAAATAGGTTCATCCGTTCGGGAGCTATGATGCCACAGACAGACAGATACATACACACACATAGACACGTCAAACTTATAACACCCCTCTTTTTGCGTCGGGGGTTAAAAACTACTTTCGAGAAGTTACGATCAGGGTTAAAATCACAGACATTATCCAACCATTATGATTATTGATTACCTACAACCTACGCACTGCACTAATATCATCAGTGAGAGAGAATTCAGGTTTACAGTGGCATTTTATAGGACAACTAGTTAGTACCGTTCCCGTAGGAATATGGGGATAAAATAATGCTAAAAACCTTCCCACTGAATCACTCTATTCGTTGAAACAAACCGCATCAAAATCCGTTGCGTAGTTTTAAAGATCTAAGCATACATAGGGACATAGGGACAGCGGGAAGCGACTTTGTTTTATACTATGTAGCTGCTAGTTTATAAGTTAAGTTAAAATATTGTTTTGCAAATGAAATAGGAAAAGATGTTTATACGCCGCAGTACAAGGCAATCACACAAACCCTACTAAATGACATATTTGCTATCTATTTAGCTTTATTCTTGATGCACTTTATCTATTTCAATAAATAATAAAAAATACTATGTATCCTTTGAATAATGAAGTGGGAAGGTTTTTAGCATAATTTTATCCCCATATTCTCACTGACTGCGGTAAATAAATAAACTAAAAATATGTACATATCTAATATATAAAATTCTCGTGTCACAGTTTTCGTTGCCATACTCCTCCGAAACGGCTTGACCGATTCTCATGAAATTTTGTGAGCATATTCAGTAGGTCTGAGAATCGGCCAACATCTATTTTTCATCCCGAAATTCCCACGGGAACGGTAACGGGAACTACGCGTGTGAAACCGCGGGGCGCAGCTAGTAATTATGTAAAATAATAAACTAGAAAGTGACTTTCTCTTCTTTAATTTTACCTCTTTGCAATGGCTAAATAGATTTCAATAAAATTTGGCAAGGATTGTATGGAAAATTGTAAGCCACCTTTGGGATATGGATTTTCACATAAATGAAAATTTAATCAATACATTATAATATCACATGCTGCCCGCAGTTTTATCTTTCAGCAAATATTTATATACAATGCTATTAACATTATATATGTGAAAGTTTCAATCTATGTATGTTTGTAATTATAATGCATCATCATGTCACATCCTAACTCTGTCTGTCTGTTACCTTTTCACGGCCAAACTACTGAACCGATTGACTTGAAATTTGGTACAGGAGTAGCTTATGGTCCGGGAAAGAACACAGGATAATTTTTTACCCAAAATTCCCACGGGAAAGTGAACTACGAGGGTGAAACCACGGGGCGCTGCTAGTTAATTATAAAGTTAAAATATTGTTTTGCAAATGAAATAGGAAAAGATGTTTATACGCCGCAGTACAAGGCAATCACACAAACCCTACAAAATGACAAATTACCTATCTATTTAGCTTTATTCTTGATGCACTTTATCTATTTCAATAAATAATAAAAAATACTATTTATCCTTTGAATAATGAGTAACTTAATTTTAACAAAACTAATAAACATTTTATTATGAAAATGTCCATCAGCACTTTTATAGTTGTTTTAATTAACAGAAGGCACTTTATTCATATGCAAATTTAAAATATAGAAAATATAAGTTGATGAATAACAATAAATTATATTATGAAGGTAGGTAAACAATTAAAATATACCTACATTTAATTTTTACAGTCACACCTATTTTCGTAATAATAAATGAATTTATTGCAAAATCATTATTAATAAACTAACAACGCATCAAAATAACATGTTTTGTTCTAATGACCTTTACCTACATGCATAAAAACTGCAATATATCTTAATTTTAATAAATTTATTGGTAAGGTAGAATAAAATAATATTAAATACACATGTAAAGGATAATATAAATACGTAAATCTATTATTTTTTATCAAATTATCGTTTTTATGTCAAGGAAACACATTTGAAACACTCGATAAATAATAAAATAATATAAATTTTATATTACGACTCTTTTAGAGACGAAAAATTAACACCCCTTTCTAAGTAATTAAATATTAATGAGTTTGTGCGGTATTTAAATAAGGAAACACTTACCTCATTTGATTTATTAATCTTTTAGTTCTTTTTCTACCGTATTGTTGGTATTTTTTTATTTATTTTATCCGTAAAATCGTAAAAAACTACACTAAACTCGCCCGTTTGCAAAACTCATACAAAACGAAATGCCAAATTCAAATGACAGATAACATATATTATTGACACTTGTATTTTTTGACATTAACGTTTGTTTTACTTTACGATAGATAAAAAAATAAAGATTAGGGTTATATAAAAAAAATAAAAACCCACAAGAAAAATAATACTTGTCTAAAAAACTTACTACTGCCAACGTAACAATGAAGAAAAGAACAATAGCACATTTCTAAGAATTTAAGTTTTAAATTACAAACCAATAATTCTCCATTGATGTGGACATTCGAGTCTTGTTTCTTTTCTGTTACCAGTTGTTGTGGTGTTCGAAACCAACACGACTTCATTTATCACAGTCATAGGTAATTTTCAAAAATTTCTGAACTTATTTAAAACGGACTTAGTATGCCGCAGAGACTATTTTAACCGTTAAATTAATATTACAGTATACAGTAAAAGTATCGTATAGCAAAGAGTTAATTAGGATGCGTCAAGAGGAAGTGTTTGTTGAAAAACTATCATCGATACGGTTAGGGTATCTCATAATATTTTAAGTTGAATTTTCCGTGTTCACACGATTCTTCCGTTTGTTTAACAAATAATGTGTTCCAAGAAACGTATTTTAGGACCGGTTGTAAAGCGAAAATTATTAGTAACGACTAATTATTTCATGGAAAAAGTTGTAAGAATAATTAAAATTTTCAGTTAATACTCAATTAAAAATGCAGTTTGGCGCGCTCTTGTTTGCCGTTTACTTAGTGTTTCCTACTACCTCTGCTGAAGACGTAAGCTGTAAGTATTCAATCATTTAATAAAATTAAATTGAATTCAATTATTAAAAAATCACCAATCTTCTTTTGACCCTAACGTAAATGAAATTGTTTTCGAAAGTGTTTCGACAAAATTACATTATTTTTGATGTTATATTGGCAATAGAATACTACTTTAAAGTTGTTTGGGAAAACATAGTTTATGGTGTTTTTTTTTTTTTTTTTTTAAATACCTGCCCGCATTGCAGGTCTGCATTGCGTAATCTGTAACATTCAATACAATTTTTTGGTCATATTTTTCTTTATTGTGTGAAGAAAATTGACTATTATTGACGTACGTGTTTTAGATCAAGCATGCGTGGATAAATACTCAAGAAAAGGTTACCAGCCGTGGCAGGAGTGGTCCGATCATTATACCTGCCATAGATATAGATGTGAAATTAGGGATGGAAAATACTTTATTGCAGCTGTTGGGTAACCATTTTTATATATTTTCATTATTTTTCATACAAGCTGTTTAATCTTTAGGGAAAAGATTACTGGATAACTTTTCATATATGTATGTACTTAACTCTTTTTCGCAATCAGTCAGTGTGATTAACTAAGGTTTGATAACTCTAGTTCAAGGTAAGCGTGAACTCCTCAGAGAGGATGTATGAGTTGATGATGTTGGAATCAACATCATGCTGCTTAAATCATCAGGCATACATGAATATGCATGCCTGATGATTTAAGCATCATTGTGACTAGACTTGTTGATGTCCAATCGGCTAATTTTAGAGCAAGAATATGCACTTTCACAATCCCTTTGAAGCCTGTAATTAAAATAACTATCACTAAATACTAATACATTTGTAATATTTCCAGCTGCCGAAAACCTAAAATTCCTGAAAATGCATTAGAATGCCATGAGTACATTGAAGATGAAAATGTTGGTAAGTAAAAACATCACCCTCCTTTTGGTACAGTTGGGTAAAAATCCAAAATACCTTTAACACCTCGGCGCTTTAGTGGTACCTACCAAACTGCAAGCCAATTCCCCTTCTAGCTGGGAGAGCCCTACATGCCCCGTGGGTCCTCCCAATATCGGCTCACGGTGGTATGCAGTTCTATGCATATTCACTGCGTTAAAAAAAAAGCCAAATCCAAGTGAAGCGATATCATGTACTTATTTATGATCGAAACATGGCTTGAGTTAGAGATTAAAGCTACCTCAACAAATGTTGCATTATACTTACTTAAACACAATAGAGTAATTTGAAGGTCTAATTGCAGAGTTCCCGACATGCTGCGCTCGACTCCGGTGTGTTGTTGAAATCAACGGTGAAAGGATCGTCCAGACTCGCGGTCAACCCGGTGAACTGTTCCCTGACAAGTTAGTACATAACTTATTTACAATAAGCAGAGTAAATAGCAATGCAGAAGGTAGTTGGGATAAAAAGTATTTCTGGTTGTAAGGAATTATGTATCAATGGTCTAATTGGTCATTTAAATTGGTCCTATAGTTTTTACGTGAAAGGGTAACAAACATCTATAAAAACTTTCTCATTTATAATGTTTATAGTGGGATAAAAAATATCCTATGTATAATTTCTGGTTATACGTTACAGCTGTACCAAATTTCATCTTGATTAATCCAGTAGTTTTGGCGTAAAAGAGTAATAATAATTTTCCTGCGGTTGTCATTCACCTGTATTTGTATTCCAGACCCTGGAAAGGCCAGCAGAACGAGCCAAACGCAGCTGTAGTGGGAATGACTGGTATCCAGCAGAACTCAGTCGGTGAGCCCCAATCCCAGCCCGCTCCTGGCATGTTCAACACTCGTGGCGCAGGCAAGCGAAACAAGGTATCGGCCATGCGGACTAAGCTAACGGCTTAGACCGATGGCTGATAGTTTTTTAATCTACCCTTGTATTTTCGTTATGCCACGTAGTTAAATACTTTTTAGAGTGTTGTACTAGCAGCTATCTCTAGTTATCACTTTGCAGTTGAATTTGTAATGCTGAATTGTAGAAAAAGTAATTGAGAATTAGTTTAAATCACGTTTAGATTTTGATGTAGTAACTGGCACACTTATATTAGTTACGTAGAATCCTTTATTTAGGCTAGAGGTAGTTTATTTTCTTATTCTATTACAGGAAAAATGAATTAGCGTTTCTGTCACTAGCAATATTAGCTCGACACCATTTGCACAGCTAATTAACAGCTCAAACAGTATGTATTCTTCTTAATTTGCTTAATGTCCCAATCGATGTAATACTAATCATAAATAATACTTTAACAGCTGACGGCGTAGATATTAATGGACGTCGTTATGTGGATCCTTACCCTAATCAACCAATGCAAGAGTCGCCCAGGAAAAAGCGGTCGACCAACTACCCAGTACTTGACAGAGCGTTGATTCACGAGTCCAACCCTCATCACCACGTGAAAGTCCACGCTTACTCACCAGAGAGATACACCTCGTACTTCACGAGCGGAGTCCGGGGACTGAAGAACTCAAAGTTACCTTTCAACCTCTCTTAGATCACTCCCAATTCAAATTATACCAACAAATGTTAAACTTGTAACCTTAGTATAAATACGTGTGCGTAAGAAATGCAAATAATTTATTTTACTAAATGTTAAGTTTTTAATGTTCTTTAAGTATTTTGTATTTAATTATTTGTTGATTTTATTAAACTTTTTTGCTTTGAAAAAAGTCATTGTATTTGTTCATTTTAAAAATAATATTTTTGTACGGAACCCAGTATAAAATTATAAAGTTACTGAGTTACTTATAAAAATAATAGCTTAGATTAAACATAACACAACACATACTTTCAAGCAATTAGGAAAGGATATCTCATGTTATCTAACTAGTAAAATACACAATATTTATTTAATTACAATGAAAGCACGATGGTCTTTTTTTTGTTATTTTGTAGTTATAATAGAACATGCTTGGAAGAAAATGTTTTCAATAACAACACAAACCTTTAATAGTAGTACCAAAATTATTTGGATATTTTTAAATACATATTGATGATTGAAATGTTTATTTCCTAGAGATGTTAACATAAATAAAGAAAAGATAAGAGTCCGCTATATTTAATATAATAAAATTATTCATTGCTAAAAAAAAAAGATCCGTATTCAGTATTGTGGAAATTCAAAATCAGTCAGTTCAATCAATGTTAAATGTCATATAAATCTATTGTCATGGCAATGTCAATTTTTTTGTGTTGCTGTTGCTGTAGCAATGGTTGTGTTGTGAGATTTAATCATTTAATTTAATTGAAAATATTTATTTACGTGAAACAAATACATTAATTTCCATTCAAAATCCAATCAAATAAAATACCATGAAACATATAAACATACACAAACCCTCCTCAAAATCATTATAACTTAAAAATCACACAACGAAAACAAAGTCAAAACTTGAGACTTCAAAAGTGATTTTTTTCTTAAACGAAAGAGTTTTAACTAATAAAATGGTTGAACCAGAGAAGCCGTTCGCGTGTACAATCCCGGAGTGTAGGATGACGTTTACTAACGAGGACCATCTCCACGTACACACGAGAAAACACGACATGATGCTACAACTTGGGGAGCAGAAGGGCGCTGTTTTTGTTGGTGAGAATATATTTAATTTATTAATATTCTTTATGTTGTCTGCTCTGGTCGTTGTACTAATATCATCGAGTACCAGTTAGTTTACCAGACAAATACACAGATTTTCTAATTTTTTTATGAAAAAGATAACATAATCATTCCCTCCCTCTCATTACAGTAACTGATCCCTAAGTAAGTACGTAACATGTCTAGATACAAGTTGATGGTGTCAGAAACTACACACACACCTATACCGAGATAAATGACTTGGATGGATGGACCTTTACAAGATCACTGATAGTGCCATATCGGTGGCCGAGTTCTGGTCCTCAAAAACATGAGTTGACACGCTGAGAAAGAAGAAGAGATAAACATTTGTGGACCACACAAATATTTTTCTTTAAAAGTTCTGTTGGAACCGGTTGTCATACTAATATCATAGAGAGACTAACTACATCAGCTATCAGTCAGTGCACAATGGTTACCGTCAAGTGACATAACTGCTAATTTGCTCTCTATGTTAGAACAAAAAATATTATATAAATACGAGAATTTTATATACTTACTAGCTGTACCCCGCGGTTTCACACGCGTAGTTCCCGTTCCCGTTCCGTTATATATTAGAAAAATACCTATATATAGGTACCTATATATAGGTATTTTTCTTTTATAAAATTCTCGTATCACAGTTTTCGTTGCCATACTCCTCCGAAACGGCTTGACCGATTCTCATGAAATTTTGTGAGCATATTCAGTAGGTCTGAGAATCGGCCAACATCTATTATTCATCCCGAAATTCTTACGGGAACGGGAACGGGAACTACGCGTGTGAAACCGCGGGGTGCAGCTAGTAGACAATATTATTGTCTTTTTAAACATATTAAACAACAAAACTTAATTTAACTTTAAACTGACTAATATAGAAAGAATGACAAAAAACAATTCATATGTCTATAAGTATTAAATGATACAACAAATTTCATCAAAATTTTAAATATTTTCACAACCTCAAATACTCCTAAATAAAAGACTAGATAACAAACAAACAGCATTATTCGCATAACAAAGCCCCATTTATCTTCCAGCAGACCAGACGCCGACCCCGACGCGGTTCATCCGTAACTGCGAGGAGGTGGGCCTGTTCCAGGACCTGCAGAATGTCAACCCCTTCGATGAGGGGTTCAAGAGGGCCATGGAGACCAAGTAATGTATTAGTGTTGTGTATAAGTAATATTGTCAAAAGTTACAATCATTTATTCAGTTATGGCCTCTTATGAACGGCGAATGTGAATCTACCATCATTTCGAAAATTATATCAAATATACTATTTCCGAAAAAAATATTGGACACACAGTTTTTCCTTTTAAACGCAAACAAATAATTGATATAGAAAAATTTACGTTACAATCTAGTAAATAAATAAATACTTTTATAGTCAAAAACACAAAATATATATTAAGAATTTTAAAAACCCCCAACACAATTACTTTCAGACCCCCATAACTTTTAAACGGGTTTTTATCAAATATGTGTAAGAACACTCGCACGTAAGTCCCCTTTAATACAAAAAAAACTAAATTGAAATCGGTTCATCTGTTCGGGAGCTATGATGCCACAGACAGACAGATACACACACCCACACACACGTCAAATTTATAACACCCCTCTTTTTGCGTCGGGGGTTAAAAAAACAACATATAGTGGCTTAAAATAATAATTTTTGACAATAGGTGATCAGCTCAGCTCTACCTGTACCAGTACCAGGGTACTGGACAGCGCTGGTTGTCAGCTGCCACCTTCCTAAATCTAAAACTAACACTAACACCAATCACTTATTGCGCAATGTAGTACACATTTAACCTTAAATTGACATCACATTTCTATATGACCAGACGCTGCATTGACCATAAAATTTATGCATACATTATTGGGAACGGCGGTTACCAAGGCAGCATGTCTCTTTTTAATCTTCTTCATCAGTTTTTCCATACAAATATATGAATACCTATACTATGCCCGTTGCAGACAGGGTATCCTCTCGCTGGAGTCGCTCCCCTCGTCGCAGGACGACCTCCACACTCCGCAGATGTTCCCGCTCATCGACCCCACCAATATCACTATTAGCAGGTAAGAAATGTTAATGTAACACTAAAAAAAAAAATATTTAAAAAAAAATACATGTGGTATTTTTTGTAATGTTGAAATTTAAAAAAATAAAATTAGTTTATAACTAAGCTGTGTACCTCGATTTTATCTATATTCCGGGAATGTAACCAAAACCGTGGCACATGGCTAGTGAATAAATTAATGTCCAAAATTAATAATTTATAAAGAACTTCAATTTTCAAATTTCATTTCAATTTTCAAAATATTTTTATGAAAATTCTTTTTTAAGTTTTAGTCAAACATAGAATCATTCAATCACTCTTTTTTCATACTAGCAGCGCCCCGCGGTTTTACTCGCGTGGTTCCCATTCCCGTGGGAATACAGGGATAAAACATAGCGTATGTCACTCGCTGACAATATAGCTTCCCATTAGTGAAAGAATATTTGAAATCAGTTCAGTAGATCCCGAGATTACCCCTTACAATTTAACAAACACACAAACTTTACTTCTTTATAATATAAGTTAAGATTTCGTTTTTTTTTTCATTTACTTTTTTCCCATTCCCAGATCCTCAAGCGACGAGTCAGGCGCTATAAAAGAATTCGAAACCACAACCATATCGAAATGCACTAACGAAGTCACCACCATAAGCCGAGTAGTGAAACACGACGAACAGAAACACGACGAACAGAAACACGACGAACAGAAACACGACGAGAAACACACAACAAAAAACAACTCAGTGTTCACAAACAACGTTATTAAGATACAAAGTAATGTAGAAATACGAAAATCGGATATCGACAAAGCTAGTGATGGGAAACAAGAAGAAATCCCACCGATAATGAGCCAAAAGTCGATAGATTATGTTGTCGATAGTCTGACATCGGATTTAGAGAAAAAAAACAATGATTATGAGGTTTTAATCAAATTGCCGACAGGTCAACAGATTAAACTAACGTCGGCTGAAGAAAAAAAAACTCCAAAAGAGATATTAAAAAAGGTTTTAACTAACAAAGTTGAACCTCAACCGGTAATAGTGCCGACGATCTTGAATGTTGCAGCCGGCACTTTGATACCAGTGTCTATAGTGACGCCGAAAGTCAATAAATTACCGATAGTTTACGATAAAAAACCGGTGAAAAGAAAAAATGTCGATAAATGTCCCAACACTAGTAAGAAAGATAGTGAAGGGAATTCGCAGAAGAATAATTTGGATAGTCGATGTGCAGCTTCGAGGCGATATAGGTATGTTTATACTTATTTCTCTAACGGCCTATTTCACCACCTTAAAGTTACTCACCAAGTAAAGTAAGTTTTGTCTCTTTCTAACTTTATATCAAGTGACAAAGACAAAACATGCAAGTACTCGGAACGTTACTTGAAGATTGTGAAATAGGCCCTAATTATAAAAAGAAAATAAAATGCGGTTTTGTTTCTACGTAAGTATAAGTACATAATTATATATAATTAACTAGCAGCGCTCCGCGGTTTCACCCGCGTAGTTCCCGTTCCCGTGTGAATACAGGGATAGCCTATGTCACGCACTGATAAATTAGCTTTCCATGAGTGAAAGAATTTTTGAAATCGGTTCAGTAGATCCCGAGATTACCCCTTACAATTTAACAAACACACAAACTTTACTTCTTTATAATATTAGTATAGATAAACTACTCGGCCGATTTACAAAATTCTATCATTACTTCACTTATTTTTCTATAAGAACTCGGGTAAAACCGCGGCACACTGCTTACTGCTCTTCTGACTCCTGACCCTTATAGCTCAATTACCTTATTTTGGGAACTACTGGGCTGATTTGAAAAAATATGTCAAGACTAAAAAAAATATTATTAGTCCGTCTTATAGATTTCAAAAAAATATTGGACACGTATTTTTTTATTTCTCATGTAAACAACTAAGAAACTACCCTGTTACTTTACAATAAGGCTGCTCGCCCGCGTCCGATAATCGGTGACCGACTTTTTGTTGAAGAAAAATAGTTTTTTTTTTCTATTTTTCTCGAACAAAAAGTCTGTCACCACACGCCCTAAGTAAAGTCGGTTATAAAATCCGTCTATTCTCGTTGTTCCCACTAAATATTATTTACTAGCAACGCCCCGCGGTTTCACCCGCGTAGTTCCCGTTCCCGTAGGAATATGGGGATAAAATTATGCTAAAAACCTTCCCACTGAAGCACTGTATTTATTAAAATAAACCGCATCAAAATCCGTTGCGTAGTTTTAAAGATCTAAGCATACATAGGGATATAGGGACAGAGAAAGCAACTTTGTTTTATACTATGTATAGTGATAGTGATTCCGTTGTCCCCACCAAGCTTCATGGTTTTTGGAATTCCCGTTGTGATGGGGCCAGACTTAGTGGGGACAACGGGAATACTCGATAAAATCAGTATAAAAAGATTACCGATTATAAAAGCAACCAAAACCCTAAATCACCATTATAATTGTACAATACCATGTCCCCCACAGAGCCCGCATAAAAGAGGAGATGTCCCGTAAGTCCGTCGAGAACAAACACCTCAAAGAGCTGAACGAGCAGCTCGCCTCCGAGAACGCGGTGCTGAAGACCATCATCGTGGAGCACATGAAGAGGTGTCCCAATGCCGAGGATTTAAGTACGTATTAATATTATACTATACTATATTATATATACTATACTATACTATATATAACCTTCCTCGATATAGCAACTTTGCACTCTTGTATAACAAATAACTATTGCACTCGAGTGCAACACATTATTTTTCATCCCCCCTCAGCGAGGAAATTACTAAATGGAAACATAAAACAATCACAATATTAAATGAAATGAATATCACGCGCAAAGCAATTAAAAAAATAAGTAAGTACTTACACCAAGAAGGTTCCAAGTTTGAATCTAATATATAAAATTCTCGTGTCACAGTTTTCGTTGCCATACTCCTTGAAATTTTGTGAGCATATTCAGTAGGTCTGAGAATCGGCCAACATCTATTTTTCATCCCGAAATTCCTACGGGAACGGGAACTACGCGTGTGAAACCGCGGGGCGCAGCTAGTTTTAAATAAAAAAAAGTTTTATTATAGTTTGTGAATTCAAAACGTCATCACACTTAGGACCTATTTCACGACTTTCAAGTAACGTTTGTCGAGTTGTCTCTTTCTTTCTTTATATCAAGTGACAAAGACAAAACTTGCGAGCTATTCGGAACTTTACTTGAAGATGGTGAAATAGGCCCTTAGGCTTGCACTCGACTGTAACTCGCCTGATGGAAAGCGATGTTACAGCCTGAGATGGAGCGTGCTCGTATAGAAGGTACCTATTGACTCGCGACTTAAAAATACCCAGATTTTAGTAAAAAAACCCGCAAGTTATACCATATATTTTCTACTAGAAAACTATAATATATTTTTTTCGGGTGCGCCAAAGTTCACCTAAAATTTCAACTCCGATAATTGGAAATCCGAAAATTTTCATTCTAACATTTTTTATCCTAACAATCGCAACTCCTAAAATCTTTGTCACTAATGTTTTAATTCCGAAACATTTGTTTTCCTATATTTTCTCAACATAACCATAGTTCATACTATTATTCAAAGTCATATCTTTTTTGTTTAGATTTATTTTTATTTATTATAATCAATATTATATACATAAATTTTTCGTAACTTTGTTTTTACATAACATGTAGGTATAACATATAACGCACGAGCCGAGCGAGCAAAACCAGAGTCCTGCTCCAATCATTCAGTCAAGTTCCAGTAACGAATCGGTCCTATTCCTAATTATTGGTTTAGGTTATGTTAGAACTGTGACCCCAACGCACGAGCCGAGCGAGCGCAGCGAGCGTGCCGCGGCAGCGGCCGGCGAAGTGCCAGAACCGAATTGGTCCTTTAGTTATGGTTATGGTAAACTCCCAGGCCATAAGCATAACCGTAAACGAGTCGTATAATTATCATTAAAACTATAAATATCATCTTCTACCCGTATATATTTTTTATTACACTTGGTAAATGTTTCTTTCTGAGCATGAGTGAAAATATTATGGTAAGTATGTTTAGGGATAAAAGCGTTATGATAAAAAACAGTAGGAGTTTAAATATATTTACATTAATGATGTTAGTAATTAAAATTTTCGGACACATCAGTGTTATGAGCATCGTCGGTAGCACTACAAATAGTATGAATTAAAACTTTAGGATGAAAAATTTTAGGAAGAATGATCATTCGGACTACAAATACTTAGGAAAAACATTTTCGGGTAAAGAACTTTAGGTGAGCCAATATGGACCCATTTTTTTCAACACACTTGCTCATAAAGGGGCTCTTATTTGTGCAAAAACAGTTGAATAATGACAACACGTTTTATTCACTAGTGAGTTATAGATTGTTTTTTTAAATTGCTTTCATTTTAAAAAAGTTTCGATACCAAAAAAATCGTGTCCATACATTTTAAAAACAAACTTCAACTATGTTTCCTTACTTTTGGTAGGTCGATTCCATTCATTCATTCATTCGATTTTTTTTTAATAAGTATAATCTTTTAGTCTGGCCGATCACCATTGTTGTGTTGGATGCGCGCGAATAGAAAAACTGTTTATTTATTAGCGAAAAATGATAATTTCTTTGCAAATGTGTTGAAAAACGTTGTATGGTACACGCGTGTATTGATGATTACTATCCTCGGCTATCTTCAGACCCTCGCCTGACGGCTCGGGCCTCAATAGCTCCTCGGAAGTAATCACCAACTTACCTCGCTTGTACCATATATAACTATTATTTTAACGCCTTCCGAATATTTAGCTAAATTTTATGCCCTGAATAGGCGCCCACCATGTTTGGCTAACCTCTATCCTGTGTAGTACGGCGTAAAATATTTACAGTTGCGCTTGCGCCCTTCTTTAAACTTACGAAACGGTTTGTTTTTTGTACTAACTCTATAAGTATTTTACTTATTTATTACAGGAGATTTGAAAGCAAAATCAAGACCAACATAAACTATAATTCTACAAGTAGAGGAATTACTCAGAAAAATGTACTTGCAAAAATATGGTGGTAAAAAAGGAAAATTACGTGTGCAAAGTCGTGGTAAAATGTATGTATATAGATTGTATAAACCAAAGATATTATTGTTATTTTAAGTTAAGACATTCCTTTGTTAATTAAAATATTTTTATAAGAACATTTGATTTTTATTTTTCTGGGTCGAAAATGGTAACCCCAGCTACACATGGACTACATCTAGTCACAATATTTTCTGTGCCGGCGGCCAAAATTGGAAGCTCCTATTGTCATTGTGACTCTAATGTCATTTGGATACATTTTCAATAAACTGACAACCAAAAGATGCGATTACAGCGACGCCATGAAGTTGTAGGTAAAAAATGGAGCCCACATTTGGAACAACAGAACAGCTTGAGTCAAATACTTACGTTCTGTGGGCTGATCTCTCTTTTTAGTGTGGACTTTGCAGACTCTCTCTTTCTAGAGGTTACTCTAGTTAGAAAGAGAGAGCCTGCCCACAGAAAGCGCGATAGTGATACATAGGTTATGCTTAAGTAGGTATTCGAAGTGTGGACTCCATTTTTACCTTTAACTTCATACATTGAACACAGTGGCGCTCAGCCGCGCCAAGTTATACTTGTGGCACTATAACCAAAAAACTAGTAATAATTTGGGATGGGACTAGGAAGAAGGTTAAAACAGATATAGGGAAGGTTCATATCTGATGTAAAATACATCGAGCGTATCATCGGTCGCACTAACGCATAATCGGTTGAGTGTGAACGGTCAAACGTTTTTAACCCCCGACGCAAAAAGAGGGATGTTATAAGTTTGACGTGTCTGTGTGTATCTGTCTGTCTGTGGCATCATAGCTCCCGAACGGATGAACTGATTTTAATTTAGTTTTTTTTGTATTAAAGGGGACTTACGTGCGAGTGTTCTTAGACATGTTTGATGAAAATCGGTTGACCCGTTTACAAGTTATGGGGGTTTGAAAGTAATTGTGTTGGGGGTTTTTTAAATTTTTAATTTAATTGTCTACACATTTGTCTGTTCTGGCGTTACGCGACGCATGTCCCGTCAGATATGTACCTTCCCATAATCTCCAAATAAAACAACACATTTATAACAATATCTTCTATAATTATGGCACTTTAATATTTTCAAAATGTAATTTCACCTTTGGTTTGAAGTCGGTGTTCCGTAATACTGAGAATTTATTATTGTCAGTTTGTCAATCAAACCTCTGGCTTACACTGTTCATAAGGTATTCATTTACACTAAAAAGACCGCACTACAAAACTGTAACCTCTTTTCTGATTTGGCGCCAATAGTTATGTCAACTGTCAACTTGACAATTGAGAAAAAAGTAAAATTATTTTTCATATTTTTTTTACATAATTATAACACAAATCTTATTATTTAAATACATTTTTGACCAGACAATAAAATAATTAGAATACTTATAATTAAATAACAATATATACAATAACGTAGGGTAACCAAAATTTACAGTTTTTTTGAGTACAATTTTTCCTAACATTTTGTGATGCGGTCTTAAAAGCGTAGTTATTTTTACATGGTTGGAACCTCCGTCTAACATGAGAAAGGTCTGAAAACGGGCCACAGTGTGTTTACCGATTTGTTTTTTATTAAACTTGTGAAATTCTTTGTTAAACTATAGTTTTTGCATACATACAAATAATTTTATACCAAATACCTCTTTTAAATGTAGCAATCAGGTACTTATATTATAAAGAAAAATAAACAAAATAATTAAAAATATCACTGATACTTATAACAATAAATCTGTACTTATATTCTAATGAGCAATTAACAATTTTTGTTTTTTTTTATTCATTCAATTTTTGTTATTCTTTGAAATAATAAATACTTAATTTTAAAATAATATTTTTTTCAAATTTATTTTTAAACAAAGAACATAGACATTTTATAACATCAATCTTACGTCAGAAGACTAACAATTTTGACAGTTACAATTTTTATTTTTAACTTTTTTTAATTTATGACAAAGAATTTCAAAAGTTTAAAAAACAAATAGAAGATTGAAATGGAACAGCAGACTCGACTAGGCCAATATCGTAAATTATCGCAAAGCTGTCAGCCGGTTAGTGGTCAGAACAAAAGTGCTGTACCATTTTTGATAAAACTACCACTTTTAGAGCTAATTTTTCCATCACCAGATAACTTATCGACGAATTTTGACGTTTGACAGTATGAAATAACTGTCAAAATACAAAATTATTCCTCAAGGTATTTGGCGATGGAAAAATCAGCCATTATTCAACTTAAAGTTATGAAAATTATTATAAACTAATTATTGCTATAATAAATACATTTTAAAGTGATAGTTTCACCAAAAAGGTTAGGTTAGTTATAAGTTTACATGCTTAAGATCAGTTCGTGACATGACCGTCTAAGCAAGGATTCATCCCGCGTAGATATGTCGAAATATTTATCTAATTGACTATGTTTTACAATCTGAACTATATATACTGTCGCGTGATATGCAATTTGAAATGTGAAGAAATATGTAATAATTAAATTTAAGGATTTTTTTGGACGATTATACATTTTAATTAAAATTTATGGTCACAATAGTTTTTTTCTAAAATTGCGCCAATAATGTAAATTAAATCTAATTTCTAGCATTTAATTATAAACTAATGATAATGAATTTAAAATAATACAATTTATTGCTAATTTTTCATAAAATAACTTAAATTAATTTTAAATTTAAAAGTCATTGGCGCGCTTTTTTGACATTTCACTTTTTTTTAGGCAACAGTCAAGTTATACAGCCTTATTTGTTTTTAATTAAAAAGTATATTCTTCCAATACATAGCATTCTTAAAATTACTAGTTTTAGATTTAAAACAAAGCGATCTTTTATAAATGTAAGTATTTTTTAACAGCATTAAAAATGTTCTATTTTGTAATTTCATTTTGGGTGAAAGTTAGCTGTCATTATGAGCTGTCAAAACGATTTTATAGTCATGTGCTTTGTCGATAATTTTGAAAATATCGATGTTTATTTTTCTCATAAGTTTAGTTGGAAAACACGTAATAGTGATTGTCTTGTCGATAATTTGAAAGTATCGATAAGTATTATTTTTTTCATTAGTAATTTGATTTTTTCTTACGTTTTATTTAATAACAGCTAACTTTATGTGGGAACATTTTCAAAATTAGCATTCCGGTGTCTCGGCCGTATGTGTGAAGCGAGACTAAGGTGCGGTGGTCGACATGCCTTCTATTTAAGTAATAAAAACGCTTGATCTCATAAACTTCTCGAATGATCTCATCATGCAATGGTTTAAAGGTTTTTTTGGAGTCTTTTTTGACATTTTCCATTAAATTAAAACACCCCAAAAATACCAATGGATTTCAAATAGCATTCTTATTAGAAACATTACTTGTATGAGATGGAAAAAAACTTTGGTAAAAATATTAAAAGGCGATATTTTATATATTAAATAACAGGTTAAGGAAGTTATTTTTACGCCGAAATATATTTATTTTATATAATTTTAATTACATTATTAAATATGTTACAATAATTATCAACTATTTATCTGTTCTATGCTTTGCACTTGTTTTTTTTTAAATCTAAGTGTCTTGTGAAACATTCATTTGAACTGTTGTTTGTTGGTAAATATCCTTCTTTAAGTAACTCCATTTTAACTCCAACTATGATTGTAAACTACGGGATTGCAAACTGTCGATAAACTGTCAATTGTGCTGTAAACCTGTGATTAATTTTCGGGTAACCTGAGCCGAATAGATCCACCGAAATAGTAAAATGAATATTCAAAAATTCTAGAAATTTTGTTCAGTATTTCTCAAGACACTTAAATTTTGATACCAGGGTCCAATTGGATTCGCGTTTAATTTTGTCCAAGGAGATTTGATATCCACAGTTTTTATAAGTAAACAATACAAATAAAAACGTATTTTCAAAATTGAAAACCACACGACGGAATTAAAAAAGTATCAAGACTAGTTGTGAACGCTTAGTCATAAGGAAGTTTGCTGATTGGTCAACCTTTATGTGCGTCGGCACTTTCAAAGCAGTTACATAAGATTGATACTTGAAATATTTCAATGATAAATTGAGTTATTATCATACAATTCAACATAGTTCTTTAAATGATTTTAATTTTTGACACTGAGAACTACGATAAACTTGGTTTTGAGATCACCAACACACATTACCCAAGTATGGTGATTATACCATGTATTTACAATACCTTGCGTGTCCCTACACCTGCACACGCGAGGACCTTTACAAGGCCACTGATAGCGCTATATCGGTGGCCGAGTTTTGGTCCTCAAAAATTTGAGTCGATACGCAAAGAAGAAGAAGAAGATCATCTGTAGAAAAGATGCCTTTGCCTATCGAGGGACTTTCAGGACAATAATTTACTCATAAAGACTACCAATGGATACCAAGTCACCCTTGACAATATTGAGCGCGAACTCGATTAGACCCTGCATCACGTACGACTATCCTAAAACCGAGTACCTATTGACAATGACTTATCATACATCGCGATACAAAATGACAATAAACGTATAAATATGTAAAATATTTATAATTTGATTAATAATAATGTTGCACCAGTTAAATTATTAATTAATGGGTAAAGGAACTACTTCGTAAAGCTATTATCTCATCTAGGTATCGCCTGTACGCGAACGGACGCTAAGCATTAGTGGTATATTAAATTAATTTGTATTCGAGTTTAGCACTTATTATCGCAAAATATTGTCCATTTAAATTGCTGTTCAAAGTTTAGAATTACCCTAAAAATTGGGAGAAAATATAGCCTAAGAGAAACACGCGTAGTATAGTGAAAGTACTTTTAAATATCACGTATAGTTAAGTAAAATACACAGGAAGTAACGCGCAGAAGATTTAAAAGTAAAAGAATTTGAATTGACCACGCGTCTATTTGGTAGAAAAGAACCAAAGTTCGGGCATAAATTGGAAGAGATCTATGTTCAGCATTAGACTGAGGCTCACCACAGTGGGCGTATGAAGAATTGAGCTTCAATTTCAAAGTATTGTGGTCACAAACGCCTTCAACGGACAAGTTTTCTCATCGAGTGAATGAGATAACTTGATCCCATTAACTGTCTGGTTTTAACTGATGTGTTTTTTGCCAATAATGACCAGTTTTCAAGGTTGGCATCCTCTTTGCATGAAATAACCGATGCAATACTTTAAAGTATAGTTAGATTACTACTTTCTACGAATTAGACAAGGGTGAGAATTAAAGTATACGTTGGTAGTAGCAGCAGACCACACGTCGCCGCGCCACTACTGGCTTGTATGTACTTATTTCTATGAAATTACATTTGTAGTGGGCGCCATGAAGCCAGCTTCGCGTCGCCGAGCAACAGACGGCGAAGTGTCTTGATGACGTTAGGCGGCGACGTGTGGTCTGCTGCTGTCTGCAGTCGGCTACCAACTTATACTTTAACGGTTATTCCTCCTCACTGTACAAATATCATCAGTGAGATCACAGCCTATAGCATACAGCAGTAATTTTACTCTGTTTTTTTATTGGTAGTGATATTGCTTATTTTACTTTTTTTCATTTAGTGTTGGGCTTGATGCGTAAGCAAATGTGCTATCGATAAAAAGAAAATCTAAGTACCTATTAAAAACTTATCGATATAATAATTTTATAAGTCACTTGATTCTGCCTTTCATATTTTCCTATATTAATATTTCTAAATTTTGAGCAGCAATTCAAATAACTATTTTAATTTATTATTAAAAGTAATTATAATGCGTTCACGTCTTAATTTTATCTTACTTGATCATGGACGTTAGAATATAGCTTTTTCCGCCATTCTGAGGTAAATTCTTCGGATTATTTTTTTAATATTTCCTAGAAAATACTTTATTTTAAATTTAAATGTTACTGTATGTCAAAAATTTGAGTAATTTTTCATAAATTTCAGTTTTTTATTGTATGTTTCTCTTTCTGCCGGCTTTGCTTAATTTTAATATTATCCGTAATAATAATCACGCGTTAACAACTATATTTAATATTTAGCTAAAATTTAAATCTTATAAATATTTTTATTTTATTATTATGATAATTTTGGTGTTTATTTTCGTAAAAATTATTTATAAACTATCCTATATCGAGGTTTCTTCGCATCTAATGTCTAGCGTATTCATTCTTATTTCACTATAAATAACACTCTTCGGTGCTAAATCATATTCTAAGCGAATTTCATATATTATTCTTGTATAAACTGTGCTTGTATACATACTTTGACTGGTAAGTCTTACTTTTTTTGGTTCTAACTGAAACTACTGACTTTTCAAACGAGTTAACTTAGCCAGAAATATCTACACCACGTAGATTACCTCATAGCTCAGAAAGTTGTGTTCTTTGAGTATTTTTCAGTTTATTTTCCTTTTTTTCGACTGAAATTAATTAGCACAACACAACCGTCGTCTGTCACCTATCGTTCGATCCATTATCGATAATCAGGCACCTAATTACTAATTTAAATCGATTCTATAAATCGGCAGTTCTCGCTAGTTCCGTCATTTTATCATTCACTAGTGCATCACCTCTATACAATGTGCAATTACTATGAGCAAATTGGTCGATAAAAATTTGGACCAAAATTCAAAGCATTCGCTGAAAAAAAATTATTATTTAATCATATTTTTTATCGATAACTATCCACCACACTATCGCATCACTATGTGACTGAGCAATATTTACACGCTATTGGAAAACTCATTTTTATTAATAATAACGATGATACTTGATATAAAATTGTTAATTTAGAGCAATATCGCCAAAGATGAAAATTGGTGCTTACTTTTACCATCACTTTTAAAGCTGAAGCTTTTGGTAAACTATTATAATTTTTTTGTTATTATTTCAAGTCTTAGAACTCATTTTTTATATGAAAACGCCCGAAGCGCCCGTGTTAGTCCATGCTGTCGCAAGCTGTTATCGCGTGGTAAAACTAAGCACTGTCTAAGCTACAACTACTATTGGACGAAGAATTTTAATTAAATCTAGGGTAACGCCTTTCGACTCAATCGATCGACTTTATCGATACATTTTATCGACAGTTGAAATCACTATTAGTGACGTGGGTTCAGGATATCGTAAGATATCGATCGCAGTGAATCTCTCGGCCTAGGTACTGTCTACGTTTCACCTCAAGCATGCGCATGCCACTGTTAGCAGTGCGAGGAGCCCTAGCGCGGTGCTGTGTGTCTGTCCACCGTTACACATGTCCTCCTCGCAGAAACACATGTGGCCGGTGCCAGTACTTTCCATCATGCAGACGTGGTCCACCATGAACAGGTTTATTTGGAGCTGGGATGTGCATGTTCGCCGGACTACTTCGTACGCTGGAACAGGAAAAAATAGATCGTATTAGATTAGAATTGGTTTAAAGAGTTATACGGTTATACTTATTTTTGGGACGTTCTGAGAAAAAAATAATTGGAAATAATGTTCACTTAGGTTATAATGTTCACGAAGCGAAACGCATTTTCAGTGCCATACGAATTTTAACTTTATTTTTATTATACTCTAATACTTAGAATCAGAATTCCGGCGAATTCCGATCGTTCGAGTTCTCATGCGATAATAAGTATTATAGTAATGAAAATAAAGTTAAAATTCGTATGACACTGAAATACGCTTCGTTGTCGATTCGATGTGTGTTGAGTTGAGTTGAGCCTGCAAAAGTTAATGCGACTCTCTCTCTCTCTCTATATGCCGCTTTTTCTCATGTTGAGTGTCTGCGTGCAAATTTCGATTAACATCAGACGATTATTGAAGTTAGTTTTGACATAAACCCCTACCATATCAGGTTGCCTCTCCTTTTTAAACCCGAAACTCGTATGTTTTATTGTTAACTTTTTGTAGTCGCTAACCGTACCAATAGATGGCGTTGTTACTCAATTTTTTAACACACGATGGTCAATTGTGCCGAGTTTGAATGATACTGCGAGCTACGGATTCACGCCAGTAAGACCGCGGGGCGCAGCTAGTACTACATATATTTAAATAAATCTTTTAAGCTATTGCATAGCTTCTATCGAGGGCCTTGAGCGCGGGGACCGAATCCAGAAATTCCGTAACGAAAAAAAAACTCACGTTTTTATTATTTTTTTATCGAAAACTTTTTTTTTTGTAATACGAGGTGGGAGGATGAAAATATGGTAATATGAGAGTCCATATTACCATATTTTCATCCTCCCACCTATGGATATGTTGTTGTGGTGTAACAAAAATAATTTCGATGGCGGCCGCGGCGCCCCTATTGTCTTGGCGCCTGTGTGCGCCGCACACATCGCACATATGGGCGGCTCGGCCCTGATTACATATTACGGGAAACTGTCCCCATTTCCCCAATCGTCTGTTTGGCAAACACCCAAACTATATCACATCTGTGGGTACACAACATTAATCATATTTCTTTACTAATTTGATGATTGCCGTGTGTCAGTCTGTCTGTCTGTTTTACGATCATTTCAATGGCCTATTATGAGTAATGGTGATAGATTATTAAGTAATTATGATGTGTTTTATTTTTGGAAGTAAGTAATAATTAAGTATTTCTTTTTGAAAATATTTTTGGTGTGTATGAAAATTGTAGTCTCTCTCTAATGAGACGCCGATTTTAATCTTGATTTTGAATATTATCTTTTCCATTCACGGGACTATTAAGGAGTCCCGGTCTTTTGGAAGTCTGGTATGGGGCCAAAGCCAACACGCGGAAGCCCTTTGACATATTTAATCTTGTGTAAAGGATGCACAATCCGGCGACTATCCCTGTATAACACTATAAAATGCATCCAAGGACAGTCCCCGGTTCTGCTGGGACTATTGCAAATATATGGAACTACGACTGGGTTATGGGAATGGGATGTTTAATGGACTGGATATAGGGGAACTATGGGGAATTGTCTTATTATTAGTAAAATAGTTATACCTAAGTTCAGTGATGTCTAAGCAACCCAAGTAGATCTAGGTGTCCTTAGTTGGTGAATTTTCTTATACCCTGGTTCTAAGTTATCACCCGGTTGCGGGTTCGATTCCCGTGCGGGGTGAATATTTGTGTGAACCACAAATGTTTGTCTCGGTCTGTGTGTGTGTGAATGAGTCTGTGCGTAGTTTGTGATACCCTAGATACAAGTTTCGGACTTAGTTATGGGTCAGTTACTGTAATGAGATGATGTAGTGAATGATTAGGTTATGTTATGTTTAGAACGAGGGTATACGCGGAAGCATACCCGTATTTAAGATCACCTGCGGCTGTTTTCCATTATGATAATATCATCGGTGAGGAAGAGAGGTCGTTTGTTTGCCTTTTTTCAAATTACAGTGTAATAATTAGCGGTATACCCAGAATTTCAGTGTCACTTTAAGAATAGTGACGCAATCACTACACTAATATGTTATAGGCTCAGCCTGCCTAGCATGACTGTGCGATTTAAATGATATAGACACCACGAAATAATATCGATTTCGCGAGCATGACCAAATGAATATGGCGAAGTACGATTTGATAAAATTAAATAAGGCGGCTATATTTATTATATTTTGACAGTTGGATGTCAATAATGCTATATCGATTTCGCAAGCATGACCAAAGTCATAAAATTAATCATATGGTAAAATTAATATGGCGGGCATTTTTATCAAATTTTGACAGTTGGATGTCAATAAATCGCTGTATCTATCGCGTTTTGGAAGTCATGCTAGCCTAGCAGAAGTGATTTCACTCATATACTGGTCACGTTCCCATCCTCTGTGGTAAGAGATCTCTGCTTATAAGCACTTATAGGACTACAAATAAATATAAAAACCACTCACGACTCTTAGAATAGCGCACCATCTTGACGCAGCAGCCGTTGCAGGTCTGCAGCGGCGGCTGGTCGCGCGGCAAAGCGGTGTAGTTGAACGGGTCTTTACACCGCGCGTCCGTCCAGCTGTCACACTCGTAACAGTATATCGTGCGCGCTGCAATTAGTTCCACGGGTTTAATAAGAGATGGCGCTAGTGGTAGCAAGATAGGTGGCGGTAGTTTTTTTTGTGATTTGATATGGGATATTTAGGATTGTCTATTAATTGTGTGAGGTACTTTTGTTTTTTTGAAATATTTTCTTTCTTTTGTGAGATAATGTGATATGAGGTTCGAAACTTGAAACTTACATTATTAATAGACAACCCACGAGAAGTAAAATTTACTTTGATTAAATAGACTTAAGGCCTATTTCACGATCTTCAAGTAAAGATACTCACCAAGTAAAGTTAGTTTTGTCTCTTTCTTACTTTATGACAAGTGACAAAGACAAAACTTGGGAGTAGGTACTCGGAACGTTACTTGAAGATCGTGAAATAGGCCCTAAGTATACCTACACAGTTAATGAATTTACGAGTTTTTTTTCAAATATTGATGCTAATATCATGTGACTAATACTCTAAACTTGTTACTATGATAGTAATTCCAGACATATTTAAATGAAATTGGGAATACGCTAAGTCTATTCTTACAATAAATCATGTAGTGTGGATTCTATCCCTCAAATGAATAAACATATTTAGGTTTCGTATTATTCTAAGGGCCTATTTCACCATCTTCAAGTAACGTTCCGAGTACACACAGTCATACACTTTTTAAACTTTCATTATTGCATAATTTCCAGGTCTTAATCGCGTATAACATGATTATTATTTACCTCGACGTTTCGACCGGGTTACACCGATCGTGGTCACGAGAAGACTCAAGACGAGAAGAAGACTCAGTCTCCTCCATGAAGTTGTAGGTAAAAAATGGAAACAACAGCTTGAGTCAAATACCTACGTCTCTGTGGGCCGATCTCTCTTTTTAGTCAGACCTTCTCTTTCTAGAGGTTACCTTAGTTAGAAAGAGAGAGCCTGCCCACTGAGACGCGATAGTGATACATATAGGTATGCTTCAAGTAGGTATTTGAAGTGTGGACTCCATTTTACCTTAAACTTCATGGTCTTCTCGTGACCACAATCGGTGTAACCCGGTCGAATCGAAATTATGCAACAATGTACTAACAGTCATGTTTTGTCTTTGTCACTTGATATAAAGTAAGAAAGAGACAAAACTAAATACTTGGTGAGTAATTTTACTTGAAGGTCGTGAAATAGACCCTAAGTATGCAATTGACAATACTTGCTTATCAATATGAGGGTAAAACTTAACATTATACAGGGTGTCCGGTTACCGTAGTCGGAGACTTTAGGGGGGTAAAATATAGTATTTTGTATCAACCAACCACCTTTAACTCCCTCCATAACAAAATGGCAGCCAATCTGTGTGTGATTTGTAAAAAAATATAATGTTTTACCCTCTTAAAGTCTCCAAGCGGACACCCTGTATATTAAAATAACTATTTAACATTAATAATTACGACGTTACGAACAAAAGCGTAATGAAAAATAGCTAATAGAGTCTATTTTTGCATGTCTATAAAGCAGAGGAAAGCTTACATAAAAAGCATATAGGTCATGCATTGATAGCCAAAAATAACCTTTATAGATTTAAAATGAGGATTAATTTAGCTTGGTAATGGCAATTTTATACGCAACTGTAGGACGGTACTACTAATATTATGTGTTGTTCTCAGTAGAGGGGTGTATTTTGAATGAAGTCAAAGTAGTTTAAAGAATTTGATGATTATTTAAATATAAGTGATTGTTTAAATCATAAGAAAATTATTTTAATTACTGTGAAAATTATACTTGATTTGAATAACAAATGCTTTTTTTAATATATTAATAATAAAAACAATAGGCCCGCAGGGCACCTTTGAGGCGGGGTATCGGGGAGTAGCGACCCCGCGGACCTGACGCGCTCCCGGGGGAGGTCACCATTCCTCACCTCCGCTTGCCTTCACTGGCCGGCGGAGTGAGCACTGACGGGGAACAGGTCCCCCACCTCCGTACTTGCCTTCATTGGCCGGCCGGAGTGGAGCCCGCGAGAGCACTTTGGTGCTCGGAGAGTGAGGGGCGTTGCGTAAGTGGTGAGTTGGCTTAGCAAGAAGCTGGACCCTCGGGCTCAGTGGATCGCGGTTTAAAACCCAGGGCGTCTGCTCCACTCTCAAAGCCGCTCGTTTCATGTTGCCCCCTTGTTGCGATTCGAGCGACTTGTTTGGGGGGCCCAGTTATAGAGCTGGCAAGTCTCCACCCGCCACTTTGTACATGTTTATAGCATTGTATCGGCGGGTGTCATAGTCCCCATAGTTCCCCAATATCCAGTCCATTAAACATCCCATTCCCATAACCCAGTCGTAGTTTTCCATATATTTGCAATAGTCCCAGCAGAACCGGGGACTGTCCTTGGATGCATTTTATAGTGTTATCTGTATAACACAGACTATCCCTGTGGATAGTCGCCGGATTGTGCATCCTTTACACAAGATTAAATATGTCAAAGGGCTTCCGTGTGTTGGCTTTGGCCCCATACTAGCCTTCCAAAAGACCGGGACTCCTTAATAGTCCCGTGAATGGAAAAGACAAAACAATAGTACTCGTAGTAAGTAATTAATGGGGACAACGGAACTTTATTGGTTTCGATGTCCACCACTGAGGGACAGAGCAACTCATTTCTTCCCGGTGTCCACTAGTAAGGGCCAACGGGAGGATTTCAGTAGCGTTGTCCCCCACTGGTGAATATAGCAACTTTTATTCCCGATGTCCACCAGTGGTGGCCAAATAGTGGGGGACATCGGGAATAAACGAACTGAATAGCAATGATCGGTGCTCATCACGTACCACGAACCCAAAATACATTCAAAATAAACAAGTATTTACTTCTTATCAATCACTATCTATTAATGAAAATTGTATTAAAATAGCAAATAGGCGGGTAAACCCACAAACAAACCTAGTACTATAATACCCGTTCTATAATACCTACAATAGGTATCGGAGCGTGACCTAACCGGTATCCTAGACCTAGTTCTAATAAACCGACTAACTAGGTAACATCGACTGTCCCGAAAGTCACTTTACCTATAATTCAAATCAATCCTCATAATTGCATGTTTTTTTGTAATTTTAAGTTATTTGCTATTAAGCTATTGCATAGCTTCTATCGAGGGCCTTGAGCGCGGGGACCGAATCCAGAAATTCCGTAACGAAAAAAAACCTCACGTTTTTATTATTTTTTTATCGAAAACTTTTTTTTTGTTTTTCCCTAAAAGTTTTTATAGTAATGTAGATAAAGTTTTTATTGTATGAAGTCCCAAGTACGACATCAAAATTTCTAAGGTTAGGATTGCAATACAAAAATAAAAAAACAATTAGTTGATAAAATTGCTATGCAATAGCTTTACCGCGGCAGTCCCCGAGTGCCACACGTTTTTGTTTTTAAATTGGTCGATACGGTTGTCGTACTAACATATTATGCCCCACCGAGGGGCTTGAGCCTACCCTGAATCAGGGTGATTAGGTAATCACAGGCCGAGTAAGTTAAGTAAGTTGGTCATGATGTTATCCGTTACCGTAAGATCGCCGAAAAAACGTACATATGAATTCAAAAATTGAAAACACATTGGTACGCGGCGGTGTTCGAACCAGGCACTTTTCGATTGGAAGTCACAGGCCTTAACCACTTTGCTACTGACGCTCTTTTAGTTAACACGATAAATAATGAATTAATATATTGATATCTTTGATTTACACGAACACTACACATTGAAATAAAACACTTAAACGGATTTTTGTCGTGTAAAGAATCCGAAACGTCAGAAAATGTAAAACAAAATACAACCACGACAAAAATCTGTTCAAGTGTTTTATTTCAATGAATTAATATTATGTTTTAAGTACTAAATCCACAGTTTAACAAAACCTAACTTTGCTTAGTATAGTGACTTATGGGACGCGGTGGTTGCACTCAAGGATGAAATGTCACGCGACCCCTTAATAAGTACTTATTGAAATAACGGGTAATTGTTTAACTATATACTCGTAGGGGTAGGGGTGGTTATAACAAATAATTGTATGAAGTATTATCGAGTTATAGACGAAATAAGTATTTTTTTATGATTTTTATTTTTAACCCCCGACGCAAAAAGAGGGGTGTTATAAGTTTGACGTGTCTGTGTGTGTGTGTGTGTGTATCTGTCTGTCTGTGGCATCATAGCTCCCGAACGGATGAACCGATTTCAGTTAAGTTTTATTTTTATTAAAGGGGACTTACGTGCGAGTGTTCTTAGACAGTGTAGTGTGTTTAATGAAAATCGGTTGACCCATTTAAAAGTTATGGGGGTTTGAAAGTAATTGTGTTGGGAGTTATTTAAATTTTTTACTACTTTTTTCTTTCAGACCTTTATCTAAATAATTATTATTAAAAAATGGTATTAGCTCGATTATGAGTAAGGAATATTATCATTTTAGCAAGATTTTTTTTATCGATATGCAACAGACACCACTATAATCAATACTGTCAAATGTCAATTTTTTTATTTAGTGTTGTGCGTAAATGTTTATTGATATCGATAAATTCTGAATTCGAAATTAGTGAATTTATTAAAATTAGATTTTTCTGTATTTCTCGTGAAAAGACTCATTAGATAATACTTATGGCAATACGAAATTTTTAGACTAAAATTGATAGATTAAAACAAAATAATCGTTAAAAAAATAAAAATGTCGATTACTATTTTTAATTTAATCGATTTTAAACCTTATAATCTCCAAAACTAATACATAATACGTCCAATTTCGTTAAACACGTTATGTCGTACGATATTATCATCTTTCGTCCGCGCCATCGGCATTTCCCGCCCGCGGGCCTTTTTCCAATTAACTATTGAGGTCGAGAAGGTTTGCTGAAGATGGCGAACTAAAAAAAGATTTTGTGTTGATGCTTAGAGGAATTGCAATGTTGTAAAGTTGTAATATTTATTGTTTATTTATTATTAATCGTGTGAATTATGGTGAAATTGATTTTAAGAGTGTGGTATTTTGTTATTTAAAGAGTATTTAATATGATTTGATTCGAAGTTTTTATAGGTTTGGGCTTCAAACAAGCACTTATGAAAGAGAAGGGCTCACGAAAGAAGAATTTACTTCTTCTTCTAACTCTTTTTCTGTATATTTTAGCATCGATTTTTATGAAATTATATTCATCTAGAGTATAATTGGAAAACTAGAAAGTTTGCTGTGGTTAAAATCTTCAAATCTTATTACTTAGATTATTGTTTATAATGTCAAATACCTTAAAAAATATTCATGTAATTAATTATACCTGTTGAATATCATTTCAGAACACGCCTACACCTTACTGAGAACAACTTTAGTAACTTTATTATTAAACGAAACGTACGTCATTATATATAAGTAAGTATATAATACAACTAGTCGAGGGAATCGACTTAAATAAGTACGTACTAACATCCCGTTGTATTATATACTTATAACTTTGGTAACTCAGTGTTGTCATATAGTTTACATTCTAAAAGAATCGCCATTATATCCTAATTTGTTTACAAACCATATGAATGATTACAATTTCAGGTTTCTATTTCATTGATTGGAAGTAGTCTCATAGTGTGACGTCAATTTTTTTTTGTTATTACATACACTGATAATCATTTAATTATTCTTTAATTTTACCGCATTAAACTATTCTATTAATCGTTGCTAATTATACGAGTGTTATAAATATTATCATGCAAAACACCCCACGCCAATGGTGTTATTAAGCACTAAAATAACTTTAAAACTACGCCATCGCTGTCCTTGGCTGTAAACTAGTTAAAAAATAATAAAAACTGTCATCAAAAACATTCACCTACGTGACATTAATATAATATAACACAGTGCTATAAAAGCTGGCACAAATTTGATGAAACTTCAAATAGAAAAATGAAAAACAAACTAATTTAAATATAATTTATTGTTATTATAATAAATGTGTGTAACTGTATGTTTAAAAAATCTATTTTTTTATACTAGCGAAGCTCTAGTGATTCGAGCTACTTATTCGATATTTTTACTTCTTTTTTGACCCAGGCTACGGCATTTGTAGGTTTTTATTTGTGTTTTGTGATAAACAGGCTGTATCTAGCTACCTAGGCACGTGATGTGAAGCCCAGAAGCATTATAATACCTTTTTATTAAATACTTACTCTGACATTCCGATTGTACATGATGACAGAGAATTAGAGCCGACAATGCTGAAAATCCATGCTTTTATTAGTAAAAAGAAAATAAAAAACAGAGAAGAGTATTAAAATAATAAGAAAAAAACTGAAAAAAGTCTATTGAAGAAGAAAACAAAAAGTTAAGTCCTGTTAATAACTGAATTAGAAAAAAAAGAATACCGTAGACTGGGTCTGGTTGCACACTATTTTAGAAAAAAGAACGTCGTGTGCATTTTTGACAGTAAAAAAAAAATTTTTTTTCTGTGAAATGTTAAAACCAATTTTTCTCCGTGTGTGTGTTTTAAAACGTCAGTTATTCACAGGATGTCAGTGTTGTTTCGTTTATTTTACACAAAATATTAATTGTTGTATACCTATTGTGCCTAAGTGAGCTAAAACATGCATTTTTACCCATTCCTCGTAACAAACACACATTCCTGTGGAAACTCAAACACATAAATACATATTACATACACAAACTGCAAACACATCGATAAAAATACTTTTTTGTCGATTATCGATAGATTCGTTCTTTTCACAACACTAAACTTGACTAAACTATCATTTTTATCTGTTAAACTAATTTTCTTTGAGATAGAAATGGAAAAAAAGGACTTCTAGATTAAAGAAGTTATTATTAATGGAACCTATTTTGAGTAAGAAGAATATTTAAAAAAAGAATAAAAAAATGTCACTGTCAAAAAACAAATAGTGATGGGGCACAACAATTGCGAACGAAACATCGATATCGATAATTTTTGATTCGAATTTCAAATTGGAACTTTTATTTTTACAATTATATTATATTTTTTAGTTAATTATCGAGACTATACCTCCCGTGTCATTTAAAAACTGTGTAACGGCAAGGTAAGGCCTCTCAAACCACATTTAAAACAAGATTTTTGTTTTTTTTTTCACATTTAAGACAAGTTTTTTGACAAAAAGTATATGTTTTAAAAAGTATTTTATCAAGGTGCGCATACACAACACGATCTAACACTTAGAAGAAGTGAATATAGGGTATTACATATAATATTATAGCGATACATTATCGTTGTTTACCGGTTCTGATGCAAGAGTTCGCTTTTACTTGCTCCACACCAAACCAAGACATGAGAAGAACTGGAAATGGTAGAAATATATGGTTATTATATGTACACTTGCATTAATAATATTTGTATCTTATGAGATAAATAATATAACTATTAATAAACAATAAAACTGTTTTTCAATGTATCTTGTCTCCCTTTCTATCTAATATAAATTATCAAGTAAAAGAAAGAGACAAAAGACGTATTAGGTAAGTTTTTCAACAGTGAACTTCGAACGTAATTCAATGTACATATGGAATTCTATGTAAAATTATACTGCTGCCTCAATTTGTGCAGCCTAACTTGAACCTAGAAGTGTTTTGATGACGAGCTCCCTATACAAATCATGACTGTAATATGTAATACTGTTGACGTGTCATTTGTATAAATAAATAAATGACTGGAAAGATAGAGTCACATGCAGCTGATCACCTTATGATAAGTAACTTGGTTAATCTAAAGACACCTACAGCACAGAAGAGTCAACTGAATGGTCAAAATATGAAGGATAACAGATTATAAGCAGATGTTAGGGAAGGAGGAAAATGTTGATCTCCATCCCTCCCCTCCCCGTGCTACACGCATACATCTTGTGACTATGTGACACCGATATACTGTGAGAGTGTGGTATATCCCCGGCCGAAACAAATCGAGTTCCAACTGGGGTAACTAATTATATTATTTATTTTGGTCTACGAATGTAAAAAGGAAGTGAAGAAGTAATCATCAAAAAAATATATTTCCTTCAAGAAATAATTCCCAAACTAACAAAACCATCGCCCATCACAATTTCCATCTGTTGCTCCGCTCACAGACACATATTAATCAAACACGTTAATGACGTCACATCACACCCCACGTCTCCGATGACGTAAGAACCTTGTGATTATTTTGAAAACTTTATTTCGGTGTCAATACTCTTTGCTAATAATAGGCAAGTCTAGGTGCATTGCAACATGCGTGTTTTGGGTGACATTTTACTAGATATTATTTCTGGAATCTGTAGTCAACAGATTCACACCTGCCACCGCACGTAGATAACCTGGAGTCTGGACATAGGTATTATAAATCTAATAATCTGGACATATATAAAGTCCACGCAGGATTAATGTTAAACGCAATGATTTAAATTTACCAGTATTATCTAAGAAGGGCACAAGTTTGCTTGCCAATTCGGATATAGGTAAGTATAGTCTGTCTAAAAAGAGTAGAAATTAATGTTTGTGGAACTAACTAAATCTGTGGCTGGCAACACTTCATTAAAAGTCAATTATGTCATTATTAGTGCGTGTAAACGGTCTTGATACTTAATATTACAATTATTATTTTCAGGTAAATCCGAGAATATACATAATTTTTTCCAGGAAATAATCTATTCCTGTGCCAAGTTTCATCCAAATCCGTTTAGTAGTTTTTGCGTGAAAGAGTAATAAACATTACGTTATGTCATGTGTTAGTTAAGAGAGGTACTTATTAATCATCGAGCGGCATTTCTCTAGCAGTGAGATCTTAGCTTTATTTTACCCTAACTATTCTTTTGAATATATTTTTAACCCCCGACGCAAAAAGAGAGGTGTTATAAGTTTGACGTGTCTGTGTGTGTATGTGTGTGTGTGTGTGTGTGTATCTGTCTGTCTGTGGCATCATAGCTCCCGAACGGATGAACCGATTTCAATTTAATTTTATTTGTATTAAAGGGGCCTTACGTGCGAGTGTTCTTAGACATGTTTGATGAAAATCGGTTGACCCGTTTAAAAGTTATGGGGGTTTGAAAGTAATTGTGTTGGGGGTTTTTTAAATTTTTAATTTAATGTTATAACAACGTTAAATGAATAACGTTTGTCGATCTCATTAAAAAACGGTTTCCCGATTTGCTTTTAATTTGGAATTAAGCGAGTAAAACCGCCAGACAGAGTTAGCTAAATAAATAATCTTTGTCATATTACACGCTAAATCTACCCCTAATACCAAAATTCCTACACGAGACGAAGGCATGTTAAAAGGATTACCAAACGCACGAGAAATATATAATTATATTAACCGTTAATAAATCCGCTATAAATTAATTCCCATAAACGTTGTCACGATGTAATAACATCACAGGATACAATATCGTTATACCCAGAGCGGTGAGCGTTGATGTACTAAAACCCAAGATACATTTTTCTTTGTATAACTATATTAAATATTGAAATAAGACACTTAAACGCATTTTTGTCGTGGTTGTATTTTGTTTTACATTTTCTGATGTTTCGGATTCTTCACACCACGAGACAAAAACCTGTTTAAGTGTTTTATTTCAATGTGTAGTGTTCGTGTAAATCAAAGATATCAATATCTATTATATAAAAATGAATCGCAAAATGTGTTGGTAAGCGCATAACTCAACAACGCCTGGACCAATTTGACCAATTCTTTTTTTGTTGTGTTTGTAATTGTCAGGAGAAGGTTTTAATGTTAAAAAATCTGGAAAATCAACGGGAAAATTGGACCCGTGCGAAGCCGGGGCGGACCGCTAGTATTAAATATTTTTTGTATATTTAAGTAAACATTTTTAACCTACTGCGCCCTTCTTCTGGCTTCTGCTGATAAACGTTTCCAATTAATAGTTCCCATGTGTCTCTGTTTTCTTAATATAATATTTTCTTTCTTTTACACAATCTCGAACAAATATAACACTCGAAACTGTCCGCAAAAACTCCTTAATTGATGAATGAAATTATCGGTATACTATAAACATACTTTATTGCAAATCCAACCTTATATACAGTTTAAAGTCGAAAAAGACTGAAATAAAACTACATACTTTATCGGATTTTTGGCTTCACACGTCACAGCAGACTGAGATAAAAGACGTCTATACAAAGTACAGTTGAAAAAGACTGTTCGAAATGAGCGCAACTTGCGCTCGTTTTACGGTAACAATTTTAAGACGCCGAATGTATATCTTGTGTGTTAGTACATCAATGGCGTTGCGTCGTAAAGATGGAATGTAATTAGATCTTCCGTCACTTTTTATCGGTAACACTTGATTAATGCTTTATTTTATGTTGGCGAGTTACTTTTTTATTAGCTGTGTTGCAATGCGTCGGTGTTTCGGGAGATTGGGGTAAATGTATGGAAGGGAATTCTATTTATGACGTAGTAGTAGTTTTATTATGTTGGGTGAATTTTTCAAGAGGGCTTGGTAGATCGAATCGAATAGGAAAAGCGAAAACAGCGAAAGGAGTTTACTGAATCCGAAATTATACAAGATTATAATACAAAACTGCATTATTGGGTTTTCGATAACATTGTACCAATAACCAGAAACCAAACCGCTTATTAGAGGCGAAAATCGGAAAAGGCTTGTCAAGCAGAATAAAACAATCTAACATAAATAATCATTCACTACATCTCATTACAGTAACTGACCCCGAACTAAGCTCGAAGCTTGTATCTAGGGTATCAGAAACTACGCACACACTCATTCACACACACCCAGACCGAGACAAACATTTTTGGTTCACACAAAAGTTCACCCAGCGCGGGAATGGAATCCGCAACTTTACGGATGGCAGTCCGGCATGGTGACCACTCTGCCATCGAGGTCGTCAAAAGTAAATAATTCCAATTTTGAATATGGGATTTAAAATTGGAATTATTTTTTGACGACTACACTATAATATAGAACGTACAATTAAAAAGTTAATTTTGTAAATGGAACTGCGTGAAGTGGGCCGCGCGTCACGTGTCCGAATATCGATAAATCATGCGCATCACTAAATCGCGGGTGACAGCGTGCGTCTCTCCAGCCAGTCGTGTCATAGGTAAATTAAATTTGGAACGGTATTTTTGGCGGATTTTAAATGTTACGTGATTTTTTAAGCGTTGGATTAAAATTACATTAGAGTCGATGACGTAGATGTAGAGGATGCGTGTGCGTAGAGGTTAAGACCTTTGACTTCCGATCGGAAGGTGCCTGGTTCAAACGCCGCCACGTACCAATGTGTTTTAATTTTTAACCCCCGACGCAAAAAGAGGGGTGTTATAAGTTTGACGTGTCTGTGTGTGTGTGTATCTGTCTGTCTGTGGCATCATAGCTCCCGAACGGATGAACCGATTTCAATTTAGTTTTTTTTGTATTATTTTTTTGGACTTACGTGCGAGTGTTCTTAGACATGTTTGATGAAAATCGGTTAACCCGTTTAAAGGTTATGGGGGTTTGAAAGTAATTGGGTTGGGGGTTTTTTAAATTTTTAATTTATTGTTTTTTTCGAATTCATATGTAATGTATTTATTAAGTCAAATTATGTTCATTAATCATCACCCAATATAATAGAAGACAAAGTCTGTTTGTTTGTGGCAATCAAGTAACATGATAATGAGCTGCTAATCCAATTTAAAAAAATCACATTTGTTTAACACAAAAGGCTTCAGCCTATTCATAGCGGAAAACCCGCGAAATAGTATTAATTAGTATAAAACTAGATTTAGACATCCATTCAACGTTTCTAAACCAATTTAAAAAAATTCTTCAATTAACATAACATAACAATCATTCACTACATCATCTCATTACAGTAACTGACCCCTAAGTTCGAGACTTGTCAAGTATCTAGGGTATCACAAACTACGCACACCCAGACCGAATCAAACATTTATGGTTACAAATATTCACCCCGCACGGGAATCGAACCCGCAACCTTACGGATGGCATTCCAGCATAGTCACCATCACCACTCGCCATCGAGTCGAGGTCGTCATTGAGTTCGGTTTTTATTTAAACTAGATTTTGGCATATCAGTATTTACCGCGAGCGACTGCCATCAGACCATCACAACCTAACCAGTCCAGAAGAGACAACATCAATCCTACTAATATTATAAATGCGAAAGTTTGTATGTTTGAGTTTGGATGTTTGTTACTCTTTCACGCAAAAACTACTGTATCGATTTAGATTAAAATACAGATGTTCCTTATAAGTAACTAGAAATAACACATAAGATACTTTTTATCCCGAAATTCCCATGGGATTGGGATTCACGCGGGTGAAACGGCGGGGCGCAGCTAGTTTAAAATAAAACCAACATTTTCAAACCTTTGTATTACATAAAAGCGAGTTACAAAGAGGTTGGAAGCCCGTCCAAGGCGGGACTACAATGCCGTGTCATATATCCGGCGTTGACACGTCTTTGTCATCTCAACGTCAGATACTGTCAACGGACGTCAGTTGTACGTCAGTCAGACGTCATGTGACGTTTATTTTGGCGCCAATCACTATAATTCCGAGTGTTCTTCGTTTTAATGGATTTAGAGTGGATTTTTATTTGTTTTATTGAGTAAGATATTATTTTATTTTCGTAGTTTTTAAGACTGTTTAGTTTTTTCTTTTGATGACAGACGTTGACATTTTTAAGTCGGTTAAAAGACGTAACTAGTGCAGTGGTAAAAAATATTTTTTTATCGATAACTTCATCGGATTTATGAATTTTATGAATAAAGCAAATTCATGATTTCACGATTCACATTTATTAGTTATTGTTTTTCTTTCGTTTTTGTTTACGCGAGTAAAAACGCAAGACATTGCTAGTATAATAATAAAATCTGAGTGATTAATAATTAACGATGAAATTACGATCATTATTACGCACAAACAAACATAAAATGTAATGTCGTAAATCTAGTATTCGTTAAAAATAGAGTTTATTAAATACTACACCGATTTGAAAACGCGACAGAAAATGTCGAAGCGACATGTAATAATATTATACACATTATTTTAGGAGGGATTGGAACCTAGGATTAAAACACTAAAATTTTACTACATTTTTAAACTGGGAATTGAGCAAAACACTATCAGCCTTACCAATAAAAAATACCCACTATGTATATTCTTGATATAACGAATTATTAATATGCTTCACACTTGTTATATCAAGAATATACACAGTGGGTATTTTTTATTAGTAAGGCTGTTTATATAAAATCTTACAATCGTAAATGAGACAGTATGTGTACTATAGAGTCACCAAGTTTTCTGTGCCGGCGGTCAAAATTGGAAGCTCCTATTGTCATTGTGACTCTAATGTCATTTGGATACATTTTCAATAAACTGACAACCAAAAGATGCGATTACAGCGACGCTGACACCGGCACAGAAAATATTGTGACTCTATACGAGTAGCTTTAGATATCTCATTCACCATACGAAACGCAGCATCTGCGATGTGTTCTTCAAGCAGACCAGTCTAGAGCGGTACAGAAATCCCCTTGATTGTCTCTAGCAATGGGAATATTTGGACTTTTCTCCACAAATCCCCATTGACGTCATCCGAGATAGGTTCCAGAAATTTCTCTTGACTTTCCATATTAATGGGAATTTGTGAATGTTTTTTCTGCATATTTCCATGTTCGCAATTGGGATTTCTGGTAAATATAAACCTGAAAATCCCCTTTGATGGGGATGATCATTATGATTATTTCCACTCGTTTTCAGTATTATTCAGTGCTATTTCATAACATGACAACAAAGGCTATTGACCTAACGCTAAATCGGAAGCGCCTTCCAAATATAAACTTGTCCGTTAATAATGTAGGAACAAATACAGCGGTGTCGGACTTCAAACAGGTATCGGATTTGACGAAAAAATAAGTTTTTAATGTAGCAGTGTTGTTTTTAAGTATATTGAATTACTAGGTCTGGTGATGTTTTTTTAACTTTTTGATCGACTTCAAAAAAAGGTTTTTTTATGCAATTGTATGTGTTTTTATGGCAAGTAAATGGAATTTCTAAATTGACTAATACAAATAAAAAAATCGGACTTTTTTTTTAAGCTATTGCATAGTTTCTATTGCGGGCCTTGAGCGCGGGGACCGAATCCAGAAATTCCGTAACGAAAAAAAACCTCACGTTGACAATAGGAGCATATAAATTGTCAAAATGGCAACAAACAATCATTTTTGAATAGAGTGCAGAGAAGGATCGAACTCATAATCCTTACTTCCTTACTTAATATTATAAATGCGAAAGTAACTCTGTCTGTTACCTTTTCACGGCTAAACCACTTCACCGATTGACTTGAAATTTGGTACAGGAGTAGCTTATGGTCTGGGAACGGACATAGGCTATGTTTTATCCCGAAATTCCCACGGCATCGGGAGCTACGCGGGTGAAACCGCAGGGCGCTGCCGGTTGTGTAATATACAAGAAAGACAATCCAAAACGCTAACCAACAACACAGAACAATTCAGCATCAAAGCTGTAAATACAATTTAATGATGTGCATCATAAAAGTCGTGTAATTGTTTACGATCAGTCGGTAGTTAACGTCTGTGGCGCCCCCATTGGTGTGAAATATGGTACTATTGTCTCTGATTTTTGGAAATTAGGAATTTTGATATATATTTTTTGAGAGTTTATGTGTGTTTGTGGGTGATTGGAGGTTGTTAGCCGATTCGTGTTACGAAACTTAAAGATCGTGCCAGCTATTCCTTGGTACATCGATTGGGGAATTTAACGAGATGTCTATAGGTAGATAATTGAAAAAATAAGAATGCAAATTTGAATTGGAAGAATGATTTGGGAGACTAAGGGCCAATTTCACCATTTTCAAGTAAAGTTTGAGTTTCTACTAACAAGTTTTGTCTTTGTTACTTGATATAAGAAACAAAACAAAACTAACTTTACTTGGTGAGTAACTTTACTTGAAGGTCGTAAAATAGGCCTAAGAGGAAACTAAAAACTTCTCCAAAAGAATATCAAAAATGCAGTTATGAATGTATAAGAATTTCCTGACGAAAAAACTATATTGTAATGAAGATCATCATATTGACTGAAATTAGTAGAGCGATTCGACCAAATTCGATGTCATTACAAAACCGAATTAAAATAAATATTTTATTATTTAACGAAACGTTTACATATAAAACAACGGGATGTTCGTACGTACAGTGCAGAGCGAGACGCCGTCGTCGCGGGCGTATCGCACTCATCCTCCTGATGGTGGCCACCGGACGTGGCTGAAACTAGTCGAGGGATTCGACTTAAATAAATACGAACTAACATACCGTTGTTTTATATATATATAAAATAAATATGTTTCCTACATTTCTTAATACTATGTATACCTTTAGAAGTTCACTGTCAAAAAACCATACAAGTATTTCAGACTTTCAAATTACCTAGAGACAGACTATAATGTAAGTAAATAGGTTCAGTATATAGACTAATGTGTGACGTCATAAACTTGGTATTAACCTTAAGTGTCGATACTTAACTGTTATAAGGTTTCCGAGTCGTCACACAATCAATTTTTACATAAAAACTACAGACAGACACATGTCGCAAAGAATATAATATAGAACATAGTAGGGATGTCGACTAAAATCTAATTAGTCCGTCAGATAGATTTCGCAAAAATATTGGACACGTATTTTCTGTTTTTTGATACAAACAAATAATTAAGACGATATAGTGCATAGAAAACTCGTGTGACGTCACAGCTTCATATATTTTTACCAAGAATTATCGTCACAAGCCCCCATTCCTGAACTTTAATGCGTTATAACTAAGTCAGTTTTATTAATAAGATAAAACAAATAAATACGTGTTTAATATGTTTTCGAAATCTATCTGAAGGACTAATTAGAATTTCATTTTGTTTACCCAGACGACATCCCTATTGGAAGAATTGGGATGAGCATTTTGATAAAATTAGTTAAAAAACTTTTAACCAATCATGTCAGTTGCACAATCGGCCAAGGTTTACGATCTTGAAATTGTAGGTAAAAAATGGAGCTTACACTTGGAACAACAGCTTGAGTCAAATACGTCTCTGTGGGCCGATGTCTCTTTTTAGTCAGACTCTCTCTTTCTAGAGGTTACCTTAGTTAGAAAGAGAGAGCCTGCCCACAGAGAAAAAATATAAATAAAAATTAACTTATAAATTCATAAACTCAACGTCCTATATTTTGATCACGACTTTAATCCCGATGTTATCCGATGTAATCTGTCAATCAACTTCATACTGTCTATCTGGATTGTGATCTAGATGGACTGCGAAGATACTAACTATCACAGAAAATATGATTTTATCTTGTGACGATAATTCTTGGTAAAAAATTATGTAGTTGTGACGTCACACGAGTTTTCTATGCACTATATCGTCTTACTTATTTGTTTGTATCAAAAATGAGAAAATACGTGTCCAATATTTTTGCGAAATCTATCTGACGGACTAATTAGATTTTTTTTGTCGACATCCCTATCCGTCTGGCCTTATCCCACTTTCTCGCGTCAATTCTACTAAGAACCTCATTAAAAAACCTTAATTTCTATTAAAATATAATAAAAATAACTCACCAGGCACAGGAAATATCCAACGCATCTTTCGTACGTTGCGGTGCGGTGGGGCGATGCTCTCAGCTCGAACGTGCCATTTTCACCTTACACAATATTATTAACAGCCCCCACACTACCTATAATTGAGAAATATGTTAGGATTAATTGGAAAAAATAATAAAAATGTTATGAGTTATGTGATGGTAATGATGAGGCCGGTTGCGGAGCAAAAGCTAAGATAAGTTAGATTGTGCGACTGCCATCAGACCTTCACAACCCAGAGGGATATACGACATTTTTGGTTAAACCAAATGTTAGACTTTTGAGGGCTCTAACTACCAGTAACGATTGTCGATGATGTTAGTACGACAACCGGGACCGACGGCTTTACGTGCCCTCCGAAGCACGGAAACGCTCATGAAATTAAGTCATTTTTTAGTAATGACCCATCACAGTCATGACGGTGCCAGACGTTGCTTAACCGCACAGGTCACAAGTGATCTGCGGGCAGCACTGGGCCATGAGCGCTTCATCCGTAGTATGTAGTAGATTATTTAATGACTAAATTAAACAAGTAAGTTATAAGAAAAACTGCATCAGCTAAACGAGCTAACTTAGCTTAGCTCTTGGCAACCGGCATAATAGGTCTTCGCCTAGGATCATCATTATCATCACATCATGAGGAAATATAGAATTTACTGATGTTAATACACTATGGTAGAGCTACTATTTACGAATAAAAACTTGCAAAATTTTCTTTTGGAAATGCGAGGTAGAGATAAATAACTAAGTATATGAACAATTTTCTATGACATTTTTTCTACATATAGTCATATTTTCTTCAAACTACCGATTACACAAAAAAATATGTACTGTCTTCTTCAAACTATTACACTTAATTTTATGTACCTATTTTTACTTCTATACTAAGTATTATAAAAGAGGTTTTGTGAGTTATATATGGTAATATATGGATACTACTGAACCGATTTTGAAAATTCTTTGACCAATACACACATGCGTTTTTTGTGAGCTTAACAATTCATTTTCTAAGATTGTGAGTATCATAGACTATTCTCACGGTAACGGGAACTACGCGGGTAAACCCGCAAGGCAGTTTACCTGTTAGTCTAATCAATAATGATTGAAGAGAACGAAAAGCTTACTATTTTTGACGTAATTTTTACCTTCAAAAAAGAATAATCCTTACCAATATTATAAACTAGCTGTACCCTGCGTGGAACCTTATCCCGCGGGAATTTTGGGATAAAAAGTATCCTATGTAATATTCCTAGGTATGAGGAACATCTGTACCAAATTTCATTAAAATCCATTCAGTAGTTTTTGCGTGAAAGAGGAATAAACTTCCATACATCTAAACATTCACACTCACAAACATTCGGCTTTATAATATGTATTAGTAGAATGCGAAAGTAACTCTGTCTGTTACCTTTTCACGGCTAAACTACTGAACCGATTGACTTGAAATTTGGTACAGGGGTAGCTTATTGTCCGGGGGAGGACATACGCTATTTTGTATCCCGAAATTCCCTCAGGATCTGGAACTATGCGCCTAAGACCGCGGGACGGTGCTATTGCATAATTGGTCTATTTACTTAACAGTATATAGTTAACCTAGATACATAACAGGATCATTTACTTAGTAGGTTAAAGTAGTGGTACAATGCCAATTTTGAAATGGGACACTGTGCCAAGTAGGTATCGATCGAGTGGATAATATATACTTTATGTTTACATCCTAACTAATATTATAAATGCGAAAGTAACTCTGTCTGTTACTTTTCACGGCTAAACTACTGAACCGATTGACTTGAAATTTGGTACAGGGGTAGCTTATGGTCCGGGGAAGGACATAGGCTACGTTTTATCCCGAAATTCCCACGGGAACGGGAACTACGCGGGGCACAGCTAGTTGTATAATAAAGCATAACTACACTAATATTATAAAGAGGAAAGATTTGTTTGTAACGAATAGGCTCCGAAACTACTGAACCGATTTAAAAAATTCTTTCACTAATGGAAAGCTAATTTATCAGTGCGTGATATAGGGTAATTTTTTATCCCCGTATCCCCACGGGAACGGGAACTACGCGGATGAAAACGCGGGGCAATACTAACGGTATAATTGTGGCTATTCTTCCTTCTTCTGATTTTTACTTTGTATTGTCAGTGACAGAAGCCATTTTGCAGTAGAATCTTCTAGAACAATTCTGGTACCTATACTAAGATTTTACGACTATTCCTCCTCACTTTAATAATAACATCAGTGAAAGTTAGGTCTTTGGTCTACTGGGGGAGCTTACAGGAGGATACTACTACTATTGTAAACTAATGTTACTTTTGTACTTCACCATCACTTCCTTGGTTAATAATTTAAAAAATATGTGCAAAATGCTTACGATATTTTTGTGACGATAACTCCTGCAGTAAGTTCGAAAAAATGTGATTTAAAAAAATGGGCACATTTAAAAATAAGCAATTGTTGTCTTGACAGTTTTTGGATCAAATTATTATAATATAATTAAATTTGAATACAAACCTTATTATTAATTAAGATAGTGTCACAAAACAATTTCTATTTTGTATTTCAACGCCATCTGTTGAGTAAAAAAGTAAAATTTAATTATCGATAACTTTTTGAAAAATGCTACGCACAACACTATTGAACGAATTTAAAATTTAAATTAGGAATGAAAAAAGCGAGATGGCGGGAACTGTCATAATTCTACTGTTTTATTTTATTTTAATGGCGCGGGTGCGTTATTTATTAGTGTCTATTATTAATAATATGTAACATGTTTATTAATATATTTTATGACTTTAAAAATAGGAAAATTAAAACGCGCATATCTTTAGGTACTTATGTAAATAATAATAAAATTTATTTGCGATGTTTTGCAATAAGCAAATATTTATTATTGTAAAATGTTATTAAGACATGAAGTAAGAATTTTTTATAGTTATCATGGTTATTAGCACTCAAATTATTATGTTTAACGGGATATTTACCATGTATATTGTATAATATCGGAAACTCGAAATAAATAATACCTATACATGGTAAATATCCAGTTAATCATAATAATTTGGATAAAGTAAGAATAATATTAAATCAAGCATAAATAATAGATACTGCAAAGCTGCTAAGACTGTGTGTTTATGTAAGAAGTTAATTGAATAGGTTAGGTTATAAATCTATCAACATTACGCTAACCTAATTACTAGGTTATATAAATATTTCGTTCGGAAATTCGAGCTGAATAAAAAAAGGTTGAAATAAAAGAAGGTTGTATTCATAGTTTGATCTTTGTTTTACCATCTACAAGCGTTTCATGAAAATATAACCATGAGAACGAGCGCGGCACTGCGCGGACATTATTGATTTTAGGGGCGAATGACTACATTCTAACCAAATTTTTGTTTATGCACCACACGTAACACAATTCCGTAACAATTTTACACTATTTCAATTAAAAATCTAATCGAACTACTTGATCTATGTTATAAAAAAGTAAAATAAAAAATAATACTTACGTCAAAATAAAAAAATAAAGTTTTAGCGCCACATTTAAAAACAAAGTTGAACGATATTTTTTTTAATGAGCGAATGATTAATGACATAATTCCTTACCGGTTGATAATTATGACACAAACTGAAAAATAAAACACTAATGCACAAACCTACGTCACTGATGTTATAAATACATATTTTTGTTATTTATGTACAGATTTATTAATAGTTTTTTATTTATTATAATGTTTTTCGGTTGTTGGATTTAGTACCCATTGTCTTGATGGAGAGACGAGGGGCACCGCTCGCGCGGTCATTTCATACTGACAGTGTTGCTATATCGCAAATTTATTTACCCCAATTCTGTGTCCTATTTTGTTATTGTTTTGGGGAAAAATAAAAAATATATTTAAAGGTTTTATTTTAAAGTAAGTAAGTACTTAACTTCCTTTAGTGTCATCATTTTTAATTTATATTTAGTCAAATTATCAATATGTATGTAACTGTTTTAAAAAAAACTTAAAAGGAATCCTAAAAGTAACACAAAAATAGTCGACAGAATTTGAAGAATTACTAAGAACACAATTTTATCTAAATTAGTCGTTAGTTAAGTTACTTAAATAAAACTATTTAATTTTCAATTAATTATCTGATCTGCATAAGTATTAAAATGTTGCTTATTAAGAACTGGATTCAATAATATTCATATATAACAATTTATTTTAAATAATAAATATCTATGATTAAACAAAATAGCAAATAGCCGAACAAAACAAATATTTTTTTTAAAACAAACATCTACATACAATCTCCAAATTACCTAATTATTTCTCATATTTTTTCCAACTGGCAACATTCTATGCGTAATTTAGAATATTACTGCTATGCGGCTGAATAAAAACAATGTACTTTATATTACTGGATACCGAAAACAAATAAAAAAGAAAATTACATTCGTAATTTAAAAAAACCAATATGGCTTCATTTTTTAAAATCGCTGTCAGAAGTTTTGTTTTAATTAGTTTAGAATATTACCAATAGTTATCTAACTATTATTTATTCAAATTACGTATGTTTTTCTTGTTAAATAAAGCCTGCTTATTGATAAAATAAAATCCTTAAAATATACCTAAATAAGCAATATTATCACAAAGTATTATCGCAAAAATATTATATTAATTTCGTTTTTATAATTACAAATTTCGCAGTTACAAAGAAACAATGTTTTTTTCAAGATATTAAAATAACATCTTTGAAAATAAGTTTTGTTTTAAAGTAAAGTTAAAAATATTTGCATAATTTCTTGAGTTATTCTTCATTGCTTTAGCTACTACTAACGCCATCTATTGGTGTCACCTTGTACTAACTGCGCATTTCCTTCATTTTCTTTTCACCAAATGGTTCCGATTTTGTTTTCGTAAAGAAAACAGTGTGTTCGTTATACTACCTATTTAATTACGCAAAATATCAGTCGAACTAATAATATGTAAAATTCTGTTTTTTTTTTTAATATGTATAATTAGATATTAAAATGATTTAAGTTTTATAGAGATACCTTACATAATCCATAATAGTCGCTCCTATGATTTTTATTATGACAAATTTTTACAATTTCAGTAACTTTCGCCACAGCCAGGACTTGAACCCGGAACCATCCTGAACACCGCTCACACACCGCTGCTTCCAATGGAGCTCAATTCCTTTTTCAAAATCAATTGTTTTTCTCAATATCCTAAAAAAATTGCGTGAATATACTATAAAAAAATAATCATAGTTATTTATGGTACAAGCGAGGTAAGTTGGTGATTACTTCCGAGGCGCTATTGAGGCCCGAGCCGTCAGGCGAGGGTCAGAAGATAGCCGAGGATAGTAATCATCAATACACGCGTGTACCATACAACGTTTTTCAACACATTTGCGAAGAAATTATCATTTTTCGCTAATAAATAAACAGTTTTTCTATTCGCGCGCATCCAACACAACAATGGTGATCGGCCATAGATTAAAAGAATATACTTATTAAAAAAAAATCGAATGAATGAATGAATGGAATCGACCATAGACCTACCAAAAGTAAGGCAACATAGTTGAAGTTTGTTTTTAAAATGTATGGACTAAACATTTAAAAAAAAAATCTATAACTCACTAGTGAATCAAGCGTGTCATTATTCAACTGTTTTTGCACAAATAAGAGCCACTTTATGAGCAAGTGTGTTGAAAAATTTATTACGCTATACTACAAATATTTTGCTACGAGTACAAACGCTACGGGACGCAACTACGAGTACTTTTGTAATTATTGCTACGAGTACGATTTGTACTACGAGAAGCTACGACTTCGGCGATTGCTACGACACTCCCAAAGTGGCGTAGCTAGGCAGGGCACAAGCGATGTTGCCCCCGGGGGTTTTAGTGGGTAGGACCTCCACAGCTCCATCTTGGTGGAGGGCGAGTCCCACATACCCCGCTGCTTCGGCGCGAAGATGCGTCAAAGCATTTCCCCGGGATATAAAAAAAGTGTACAACAAAATCTTTAAACAATATATTTCTTACACTTGCTGATAAAAATCAATATTTTTTTTCTGATTTTTTCTTCATTTTTTAATTTTTTGTTAAAACTTGACCTATTAACCTACATTTTGCAATGACTAAATCAGTACAAGCACTCGCGCGTCGACTTGAAAAAAACAAAATGGCTGCCATTTTGTAATGGAGGTAGCTAGAGAAGATTGGAATCGTGATTTGTTGATAAAAAAATACCATATTTAACCCCCTTAAGTATCCGACATCGATGCCCGGACACCCTGTATACACCCTTATTTTGAAATTGCGATACCTTATCTCACAGCTAATGTAAACGACGGGTGACAATATAATAGTGAAGTTAGTTTTTTTCTTTTGCTTTTATTTAAAAAGTTATGATAAGTCAAAGATTTTCAAAATCCCGCCGAATTTTATTGTTATTCTACACTGAACGCTGCGATACACAGCTGAGCGCGGTCATCGACCCGAGCCGTCACAGAATACTTGATAGCTAGTGTGCCGTCTGGTAATACGGCATTTATTTTGTATTTTTTAAAGATAAGTAATCGACTATCATTTTTGATATTTTTATTGGATATATGGATTCAGTTACTGCTACAGATATTCTGATTTTAATAAGTCCCATATTTTCAAAATAGGGGTGTATATTAATTAAATCTGATAAGTAAATTAAATCTGCAATGCAAATTACTATCTAAAAATACTTATTAGTTACAATCGACCCATCGACAAATCCCATTTTCCATGTTACACACAACACTAGGCGTGCGAGCGAGAGATCCGATAAATCAATAAGTGTGAGCGAGATAGCTAAAAAAGATTATTTATTACCGAGTTCGCAAGTTTGTAATGAGACTACTATAGTAATAAAATAAACAAATTATCGTAATCTCGCGTTTCTCTCCAGTCGAGTTTTAATCGTGGTTTAAACGAGGTTTCATAATGGATTGCGGACAATAAAATACGTACAAAAATGTCTAAGCTAGTGTTGTTATATTTTATTTCTGGGATTGTTTGCTCTGTAAGTAGACATTTTATTAATATAATTAATTAGTAATAACTTAATTCATTTTCTTCTTCACTATCACTACATAGTATAAAACAAAGTCGCTTTCTCTGTCCCTATGTCCTTATGTATGCTTAGATCTTTGAAACTACGCAACGGATTTTGATGCGATTTGTTTTAATAGATAGAGTAATTCAAGAGGAAGGTTTTTTTACTCCTGCATTCTCATGCTACGGCCACACTGTCGCAAAAACGCGAACATTTGCGTTGTCGCGACACGTCTGGCCAAAGAATTCGTCCTATCGCGAATCAGTTCCGCGAACTCGAATGTAAACCATTGTCATAATGCCTTAAACTCGCTGTCAGTAAATTTATTTATTTATTTAGTTAGACACTTCAACAATATCTTCACTTATAATACTAATAATAAAACTTATTCTATGTAACATTCCCATGTGAGATATCTTTACAGAAGTTTACATTCTTCTCTTAAAAAAAACAACAAATATACTTAAATTAGTTATGAAACAATAAATAAATTGGCGCCCAATCAAAGGATTTTGTCGTGACAGTTTCGCACGACAGTGTGGCCGTAGAGTCACGGGAGCGGGAACTACGCGGGAAAAGCCTGTGCTGCCAGTAATTAAAAAAAACGCTTTCAGAAAAACATAGAACAAAAAAGAACCTTCTCCTTTTTTGAAGTCGGTTAAATGACTACGAAATGGAAAATAATTACTTATTGCAAATTTAATTCTTAAACCTCATTATAATCATTGTTTTTTTAATTGGCTAATTTGTTATTTGATACTAGAAGTAAGGTTTTCGTTATGTACCAATAATTGCACAATCCTAACTGAACAAGTTTTCAGTTTAATTTAATTTATTTATTATTTCTTACTAGCGTCGCCCCGCGGTTTCACCCGCGTAGTTCCCGTTCCCGTAGGAATATGGGTATAAAATTATGCTAAAAACCTTCCCACTGAATCACTCTATCTATTAAAACAAACCGCATCAAAATCCGTTGCGTAGTTTTAAAGATGTAAGCATACATAGGGACGGACAGCGGGAGGCGGCTTTGTTTTATACTATGTAGTGATAAGATGACCTATTTAATTTCAGCTAGCAGAAGAAGCCCCCCTGTTCCCTTTGAACGATGGATATGACATCCCCGTGATAGCTTTGGGCACGTGGGCTGCCACCACTAACTATACGGACGTGAGTAATAACATAATCATTCACTCCATCATCTCATTACAGTAACTGATCCCTAATAAGTTCGTAACTTGTATCTAGGGTATCAGAAACTACGCACACACTCATTGACACACACCCAGACCGAGACAAACATTATAGTTAACTAGCTGTACCCCGCGGTTTCACCCGCGTAGTTCCCGTTCCGAATTTCGGGATAAAACATAGCCTATCTCCTTTCCCGGACCATAAGCTACCCATGTACCAAATTTCAAGTCAATCGGTTCAGTAGTTTAGCCGTGAAAAGGTAACAGACAGAGTTACTTTCGCATTTATAATATTAGTTAGGATTAGGATATTGACGGTATAATTAATATTCCTCCTTCAGGCCAAATCAAATCACACCAAAGACATCATCCAAGCAGTGCTGTGGGCGATTGAAGCCGGGTACAGACACATCGACGTCGCGGACTCCTACGAAGTGGAAGAGGCGGTGGGGGAAGCGCTGCAGACGAAGTTCAAAGAAGGACTGCATAGAGAAGAGGTTTTTGTTACTGCTAAGGTTGGTGTTAACATGATTTGTAAAAAAAAAAAAGATTTCGGTCTGGAACGTTTTTGTGGTAGAGCTTATTTTAATATTCAAAATTTTTTCCTGAATCGGAATTTGAATCCAGGAATATGCTAAACTGTAGCAGCGCTTAACTACCTACTGAGATATCGAAGCCATTACTCATCATGGTCTTGGGTTCAAATACTTGCTGAGTTATTTTGTTTAAGATTTCAGCCAAATTCTTTTGACATTTTTGAAAGGTTGTAAGATTAGATTACCTTTGTGGAAAAGACATCCACAAATATTTAATTATCTCGGCTGTGTCTATGAAGGTTTATTAGCTGGTTATACCCAGCTAATATATATAGTTAGGGTTCAGTTGAAAAAGGTGTTATACATATATTAACTTAATCAATATTTTCAGTTGAAGAACCAGTTCCACGGCCGTCATGAAGTGGTTGAAGCTCTGAAGGCATCGCTGAAGGCGCTCAAACTGGACTATGTGGACCTCTACCTCTTGCATTGGCCAGTTGGACAATTTGTAAGTCTAAAACACCTGGGAGAGTTATGTATGTTGACTTAAACAGTTCGAGTCCCGTACGGGGTGAATATTTGTGTGAACCACAAATGTTTGTTTCGGTCTGGGTGTGTGTGTGAATGAGTGTGTGTGTAGTTTCTGATACCCTAGATACAAGTTACGAACTTAGTTAGGGGTCAGTTACTATAGTAAATTCTCAATGACGAAGAACAAGCCGGTTGAACTTCCTCCAGATTTGGATGTATTAGAGATCCACGTGTCTGAGATTTCAAGGTTTCAAGGTAGGGCATTGACAATTACCCCCCTAGCAACGGCTCTAGGCCCCCTCTTTAGTATTACCAACCAAGAGTGGTACCTTTTTAGAAGCTGACTGTTTAACATTTTCGACATATATTTATTTATTCGCACGGGTCCAATTTTCCCGTTGATTTTCCGTGTTTTTTTTTTACATAAGAACCTTCTCCTAATAATAACAAATACAACAAAAACAGAATTAGTGAAATCGGTCCAGCCTTTCACGCGTGATGCCGTGACCAAGGAAATCGGGTTTCATTTTTATATTATATAGATTTCCTCTCCAAGACAACCAAACATACGTCACTACTTCCCTCTACAGGAAAACAACACATACGACCTGACCGACTACGTCCAAACGTGGCAAGGAATGATGGCCGCCAAAGAGCAGGGGTACACGAACTCGATAGGGGTGTCCAACTTCAACGAGCGGCAGATCACCAGACTGGGGGTGGGGACATCCACGCCCGCTGTACTGCAGATTGAGGTGAGGAACATAGCTTGGGATTGAAATCACCAACATGCATCTAAATATACACCCCTATTTTGAAATTACGGGACTTATTAAAATCAGAATATCTGTAGCAGTAACTGAATCCATATATCCAATAAAAATATCAAAAATGATAGTCGATTACTTATCTTTAAAAAATATCAAATAAATGCCGTATTAACAGACGGCACACTAGCTATCAAGTATTCTGTGACGGCTCGGGTCGATGACCGTGCTCAGCTATGTATCGCAGCGTTCGGTGTAGAATAACAATAAAGTTCGGTGGGATTTTGAAAAACTTTGACTTATCATAACTTTTTAAATAAAATCAAAAGAAAAAAACTAACTTCACTATTATATTGTCACCCGTCGTTTACATTAGCTGTGAGATTAAGTATCTCGAATTCAAAATAGGGGTGTTTAACTCAAAGGTGACTGACTAACTGACTGACATAGTGATCTATCAACGCACAACCACTGGACGGATCGGGCTGAAATTTGGCATACAAGTAGATGTTATGACGTAGGCATCCGCTAAGAGAGGATTTCTGGACATTCCCCCCCTAGGAGGTGAAAAGGGGGAAATACCCAAATTCTGCCGGAAGTCATTGTTTAACGCGGACGAAGTGGCGGGCAAAAGCTAATATTTAGTAAATAGTATATATAGTCACCAAGTTTTCTGTGCCGGCGGCCAAAAGTGGAAGCTCCTATTGTCATTGTGACTCTAATGTCATTTGGATACATTTTCATTAAACTGACAACCAAAAGATACGATTACAGCGACGCTGGCACCGGCACAGGAAAGATGGTGGCACTATATCTCTGTATATACGTTTGTTCCCCAGATAAACCTAAACCTCCAGCAGTCAGAACTCCTCAAATACTGCAAGTCTAAGAAGATAGTAGTAATGGCCGATTGTCCGTTCGGCTCGCTCTTCTACTTCAACGCTAAGAAGAACGCGCCCCCTCCGAGGGTAGACGAGTTAGAACTGGTACAAATAGCAGCCAGATACAACAAGACCGTGTCGCAACTTGTTCTGAGGTATTTGGTAAGTGAGATTGATAAGTAAATTATTACTTACTAGCTGTGTCCCGCGGTTTCACCCGCGTAGTTCCCGATCCCGTGGGAATTTCGGGATAAAACGTAGCCTACGTTCTTTCCCGGACCATAAGCAACCCCTGTACCAAATTTCAAGTCAATCGGTTCAGTAGTTTAACCGTGAAAAGGTAACAGACAGACAGACAGACAGAGTTAGAGCATTTATAATATTAGTTAGGATTAGGAAGATGTAATAAAAGGACAAGAAAGAGGGTAGACAGATTTGTCTGCTCTTAAACAATTATAAAATCTACCCGCAGTACAGTCCAACAGTTCATCCGTGATCATGGCGCTTGCAACAGCGTTGAAATATCGGAAACTCGAAATAAATAGTATACATGGTAAATATCCCGTTAACCATAATAATTTGAGTACTAATAACCATGATGACTATAAAAACTATATTAAGTGATATTAGTAGAACGACCAAGTGTTTTTTGACGCTCTTACGGTGAAGGAAAACATCGTGAGAAATCCTGCACACACCTGGAAAGAAATTCTAGGGCTGTGTGTGAAGTCGACCAACACGCACTTGGCCAGCGTGGTTGACTAAGGCCTAATCACCCTAATTCAGGGTAGGCTTGAGCCCCTTAGTGGGGACATTATATGAGCTAATGGCGATGACCAAGTGGTGTGGCCTTAAGGTGCATCATCGTCAGCTCATATAAATGTCCCTCTTCTCCCTACCCTTAATTAGGGCGTTTAGGCCTTAAGCAGTGGCGTAGCGTGGGTGTCGGCCGCCCGGGGCGGAAGACAATTTTGCCGCCCTCTTATTTAGATATTTCAATTTAATGTATACTATACATTACATAACATACATTTAAATAAAAAAGTTTATCTAAGTTTTACAATCATCTTTATTATACATTGATACATTTTTATAACAGGTACACTCAAGAACGCGTCAACCTATACACTTTGGACTTTGCAGACGTTGAGGTACACGTAGCGGACAAATTCAATTTTTCACAAAGTCCAATTATTTCACGACCACTACACGTATCTATTTGCACAAAAATCACAGTTTTAAAGCGTAACGTAAATTACGATACGAGACATCAATAAAACTTTGTTTGAATCGTCAGTCATTCTCGCTGTTGTTTTGTTAGCCATAAACAATCCAAGCAATAAATAAAATACGGGAAATCCCCGCAAGTCGTAGACGGTGTTGCCAGCAGTCGCTACAAAATATCATTCAAAGAAAGGGGATTCCCCGAATCCGTTACAGAATAAGTAATGAAAAATTCCATGCTCTTTTCAATCGGTCCTTTGTAGTTGCGTTAAAAATATGAAATGGTTCAAATATTTTTATTATTTATTGTGAAATTTTGCCGCCCCGCTAAAATGTGCCGCCCGGGGCGGGCCGCCCCTGCCGCCCCCACTACGCTACGCCACTGGCCTTAAGGTTTATTGGAATGGTGGAATTCCCGTTGAGAAGGGAGGATCCTCCGACCAGACGGGTGTTATGTCTGGTGGGCAGCTGTCCGACGGTTGTAGTCGGGCTCTCGTATACATAGTCAATTGCTCGATAAATTTCTTTTGCGCGATTCAGGACTCTTCAGTTTTAGTTCCTAATTGGCGTGGTAGATGTTGCCAGAGGCTATTGAGATATTACACTACACGGTATCCAGGTCAGTGGAGTGATAAGGGAGTAAGGCTGTAGGGACCGTCCCTTCTCCCTAATTAGGGACCCTGCCTCTCTAACTGACATTACACCACCATTTGTAAGAGCAAAAGAGACAAATCTACATCGAGCTGTGCTGCGCTGTACTGGGTTGAGCTGTGCTATGTTTCTGAAGCTAGGTTATTTTTACTCCAGACAGAGCGCAGCTTCACCCAGCGCAGCACAGCATGCTTTGATTGTATCCTCATTCAAATATATGGCGAGCGAGTTAACCAAACATAGCACAGCTCGACCCAGCGCAGCACAGCTCGATGTAGATTTGTCACCCTTGCTCTAATATACACTAGGTAAGCAGTACTTATTTCTATTTTTTTTTAGCTAGAATTAGGAGTAATTCCACTCCCAAAATCGTTTAGAAAGAAAAGAATAGAACAGAACATAGATATTTTTGACTTCTCTATTATGGTAAGTAAGAAATCTTCTTTCTTGGTAACGGAACCCTTTTGTAAAGCGATAGACTTGATGGAACCCTATTTGAAGTACACACATCGGCAAAATTAGAGGAACGTTAGTTCATTTGGGAAAATTTCGGAAATTATAAGGTTGAGGTGTTTTGTTTTTTTTTCTGAATTCTTGCGGAACCCTTACAGGAGTGTCGCGGAACCCTAGGGTTCCGCGGAGCACACTTTGAGAAACGCTGCCCTAGATACAGGTAATGAACATAGTTAGGGGTCAGTCGGTGTAATGAGGTGATGGAGGGATACACAAATGTTTAACTCCTGTGTGTATCCGTAGTTTGTGATACCCTAGATACAGATAATGAACAATATGAACTTAGCTAGGGCCCCTATGTTAATTACCTGTATTTAGGTGGTCTGTCCCCTAAATTAGGGGATAGTTGCTATACGAAGATAATAGAGAGTAAACTTATGTTAAATTTTCTTTTTTTAGCGTGTAGACAAACTCGCCATGAAAGTGTATGATGAAAACTACAGGACCAACCCGCAATCCAAATGGTTGGAACATCCACACTATCCTTTTGAAGATATAAAGATTAAAGCAGCGCAATGGACTAATTAATAAATAAATGTGACTTTTTTTGGTAACTTTTGTTTTAATCTATACTAATATTATAAAGAGGAAAGATTTGTTTGTTTGTTTGTAATGAATAGGCTCCGAAACTACTGGACCGATTTCAAAAATTCTTTCACTAATGGTAAGCTAATTTATCAGTGCGTGACATAGGCTATATTTTATCCCCGTAATCCCACGGGAACGGGAACTACGCGGGTGAAACCGCGGGGAGCTACTAGTCTAATATATAAAATTCTCGTGTCACAGTTTTCGTTTCCATACTCCTCCGAAACGGCTTGACCGATTCTCATGAAATGTTGTGAGCATATTCAGTAGGTCTGAGAATCGGCCAACATCTATTTTTCATCCCGAAATTCCCACGGGAACGGGAACTACGCGTGTGAAACCGCGAGGCACAGCTAGTTTAGTACTATAAAAATCTATCTATAAAATACTTAGCTCTTCTAAACCTTGCTGTCCTTATACCTACCTACAAATGTTTTTGATGAAAGATACAGAGGTAGACTGAATGTTGGGAAAGGACTTGCATACATTTTATCCCGATTTTTTTAAAGGATTCGTTTCCGTCACCTCATGTTTTTAAATAAAGTACCTAAGTAGGTGGGTACTTAAGTATATTATAATATGTACTTACTTAGCCACTAAACCGTCCAGCTGTCAAAGTCAATTGAACCAAAAACGTCCAAGCTTCGATCGTCCTTTATTTTTCGAAAATGGGCGACCCGTTCGACTAAAATGGTTACCACCACGGAACAACGGACGTTTGAGTGGTTAGGGCCTATTTCACGATCTTCAGGTATAGTTACTCACCAAGTAAAGTTAGTTTTGTCTCTTTCTTACTTTATATCAAATGACAAAGACAAAACTTGTGACTAGGTACTCGGAAAGTTACTTGAAGTTAGTGAAGTAGGCCCTTTATTAATAAAATGTTAGAATAACAATTGCCTTTTCGCACATTAATTACTCTACATAGCAATCTTTTAAATAGTGTTCGTCAAGTCAAGTCAAGTCAAGTCAAAAATTCTTTATTCAGTTAAGACCTCAATGAGGCACTTATGAACGTCAGAATTGATTCTACCACCGATTCGGAATTACATCAGCCGAGAAGAATCGGCAAGAAACTCGGGCTGGTATTTTTTTTTAAATAAAATTAAATACAAATGTCACTTATAACTCTAATGTCAACAATAAAAAACATGTCAAAAGGTATATAAAAAAAAACTATAAATATATGTAGAAGTAAAATAATTACATAGGTCAAAAACTAAAAATAGCATACTGAGGTTGCGTGTGCAGAAATTTAATGCCAAACTTCCCGGTCATTAATGTAGTCCGTAACCTTATAGTATGCTTTGCTTATAAGAATGTTTTTAACGTGTGATCGGAACCTTCCATCAGTGAGCCCAGTCACTTCCCGGGGGATTTTATTATAAAATTGAATACATCTATAGATGAAGGACTTTTTAGTCCTAGCTAACCTACATCCTGAGATGGCGATTTTATGCCTATTCCTAGTATTAAAATTATGAAAATCGCCATTAACTTTAAAATTAATACGATGTTTCCGGGCATACAATATATTTTCAAAAATGTAAAAAGAAGGAACAGTAAGAATCTGATATGTTTTAAAACGTTCCCTTAATGACTCTTGCGACTCCAAATTATAAATAGCCCGAATTGCTCGTTTTTGTAATATAAATACTGAATCTAAATCCGCGGCACACCCCCACAGTAAAATGCCATAAGACAAAATACTGTGAAAGTAAGCAAAATAAACAATTCTTGCCGTTCCTACATCTGTTAGTTCCCTAATTTTACGAACAGCATACGCAGCAGAACTCAGCCTCCCTGAAAGACCGTCAATGTGGGATCCCCATTGTAACTTAGAATCTAACACTATTCCTAGAAACTTGGTACTACTTTCTATTTTAAGTTTCGTCCCTTCCAAAAAAACATTGGATTCAATGGCTCGGAAGGCTCGGACATTGGGTAGCGAAAATTTAATACACTTAGTTTTAGACGCATTGAGGAGCAAATTATTGGCAGAAAACCAGTCCGAAACTAGAGCCAAACACCTATTTACTTCTACCAAATCCTTATCCTTCCTATTCACTTTAAATAACAAAGAAGTATCATCTGCGAATAAAACCATATTACATAGGTCATCCATCATATAAGGGAGGTCGTTAATATACGACAAGAACAGGAATGGACCTAAAATTGAGCCCTGCGGCACGCCCATTTCTAGCAATGATCCCTTTGATAAAACATCGTTGATCTTAACCTTCTGTTGCCGACCTCCTAGATACGATTTGACAAGACCTAGAGCAGGACCCCGAATACCATAACAGTCAAGTTTAGAAAGCAGCGTCGAGTGATCAACGCAGTCGAAAGCTTTCGAAAGGCCGCAAAATACACCTAGAGCATCATGTGAATCTTCCCATGCGTCAAAGATGTGAGTCAAAAGTTTAGTCCCAGCGTCCGTAGTCGACTTGCCCTTCGTAAAACCAAACTGATTTTTATGTAGTATATTGTGGTCACTAAAGTGAGAAAGTAACTGGTCTAGTATGATCTTTTCGAAAATCTTGCTAAGAGCAGGAAGAACAGAAACCGGCCTATAATTATTGGGATCCTCCTTACAACCTGACTTAAAAATAGGAGTAATTCGACTCTGCTTCATCACATCAGGGAAAATACTATGATCTAGACACAGGTTCAATAACGCTGTGAGGTGAGGAGCTATGGTCTCAATAACAGAATTCAGTAACTTAACTGACATACCCCATAAATCTTCTGTGGACTTCATGTTAAGTGATCGAAAGGTTTTTATAACCTGAACTATGGAAACAGGCTTAAAAGTAAAACTGGGAATACTTTCTCTGAAATTATTCCTAAGAAGTATCTCGGCTCTAGCCGTAGAAGACGTAAGTTAAGTAAGTTTTTCGTGGTTTCCTTAGGAATATTACTAAAGAAATCTTCAAAATGATTAGCTACAGAGATTGGGTCCGTAATGGAAGAATGCTTAGTTCTCAATGTGAATGTAGTATCCCTCGGAGTAGTCCTACCAGTCGCTTTGTTGACGGTTTTCCAAACAGCTTTGATTTTATCATTAGATTGACGAATAAACCTACTAGTATGTTTGGCCTTAGCCAAAAGACAAACCCTTTTAAAAACCTTGGAATAGCTCCTAACATACTCATGGAAAGTTTCATCGCTGGTACACGACTTTCTAAAATACAGTTCAAACAAAACATCCCTGCTTTTCCTAATACCCTTAGTAGCCCAATCACTAAAACAAGACTTACCGCTTACCACAATATTTTTCCGAGGACAAATTTGATTAATGTTGCTGCTTATGACTGAAAAAATATGAGTACAAATATCATGCGGGTTATTTGAAGAGAACTGACTACAACCTAGGTCCAAATCTATCTGAAAGTCTAACTTTTGTAACCTATACTCAGAGAGAGGTCGATGATTAATAATAAAAGGCTTAGGTGTTAGTATTTTATTAATTTTAATATGTAAACCTAGATGATCTGACCTAACACCGCTGATACAACCCTTGTCGAGAATATTACAATTTGAAAATATGTTGTCAATGCATGTCTTTGTACAATAAGTGACTCGGGTAGGCTCACTGAAACAGAAGGTCAGACCAAACGATTCAAACAAGGAAACTAAATTTAACTTATCCGAAGAATCAAATAATAAATCTATGTTAAAGTCCCCACATACTATAAGTGACTTTTTACTACTAGATAATTTACTCAACATCCCCTCCATGTTACACAAAAAAAGCTAAAAAGTTAGATGAAGGAGGCCGATAAACACAAACTAAAACATAACCATCAATTTCTGCACAAGCTATCTCACAAGTGCGTTCAATAGAGCATTTTGTTATGTCGACCCTTTCTTTTAAATTTAACATTATTCTTTAACAAAATCAAACACCCACCCCCTTCCGCGGATACTCTATTGAAAGCACTGGCTATCTTAAAATTATTAACATTAAATTGCATCCTATCTGCCTTTAACCAAGTTTCACAAAAGTCTAAATTAAATTAAATAAATAATATGTCAAAATTAAATTTATCTAATAACAATTCAATGTCAAGTACTTTGTCAGAGAAGCGATTAATATTCTGATAATAAAAAGATAAACTACTAAGTGCAGACTGCTTCTCTTTTGTCACATCTAACAGTTTAAAGACACAGTATTATCGTTAGTACATGTACTAACTACTGTGCGGTCAGTAGAAAATGTTATACTATTTATAACACTATCAATACAATAAGCTACTAGAGTAGCGATTAAATGTCTACATTTCCTTGGAACATGTAAAGTGTCCTGTGTCAACTTACAACTATTAATAAATTTATTATTATCAAAGTATAATAATTTGTCACTATGACGGCATGTTAAATTATACATAATATTGTTTAATGAGTAAATGTGCTTATTTTCTAGTTCTGTAAGAGAACTAGAATAAGGAAAAGCACCTAACATTATCAACTCCCCCGCAGTGGTCATTTGCATTTGCAAATCTTGTTGAGCCACTGTATAGCTGTTAAATATGGTTTTTATCAGATTTTCTTTCTGATAAAGCTCCTCACGCAGCAACTGTATATCCCTATCATAGGATTGTGAACATAACTCTAAGTCTGAAACACTATTACTTAATTGGCTAGATAACACTAAGTTTTCCCTAATGAGCACTGAGTTTTTGCTAAAGTACCTATGTTTCTTATTTAGTCTATTACACTTCCTAATGAATTTCTTGATCTTCAGATATTTCTTGATCTTCCTGTGACTTTTAAAGATAATGTTCTGGTTGGAGGTTTCATTTGTTAAGTCAATAGTGACCATATCGCTTGATTCTTGTTGTGTCACTAATTTATCAAACAACCTGTGTGTGTCCACTGACTGTTGACATGATTTTTCTGTTTCTAGCTTAGTAATGATGGAGTTGGCTTGTCTCAAGTCAGATTCTAATGCCTCCTCTACACGTAGACAGATTTGTCTGCAGACGTCCGCAGACGCATCCGCAGATGAATCTCTACGAGCCGTCCACACGTCGCCAGGTCGTTCAGTCTATGTTGGTTCTCGTCAGATGCAACACGTACGCACGCAGAATGGATATAGAGACCGTTGCTGCCGCAGCTATTTATTTATTTAGTACCTACAAGTATTATTTAAGCGTCTATCGCAATAGAGTTATTAAAAAAAAATGGAGAAGAAGAAGGTGGTGGATGCTGACTATACATAGAAACCGAACAAAGTAAGTGGGATTTTTTTATTCATAATATAACTTGTACGCTTTTTAATCGACTTCAAAAAAAGAAGGTTCTCAGTTTGACCTGTATGTTTGTATGTATGTTTGCGGTTTTCATAAAAGGATTTGTTACATTTAGGTAGAGGTTATAGTATATAATACTTCTTAGTTTAATGATGACCTTCGGCAATATACTTGGATATTCTTACGGGTTAGTGTTTTTGAAGTCGGTTCTCTTTTCTAAAAAGTTTTTTTTAACGTAGGTAACGACTTCTTACATTACTCTGTTTCTTCGCAGGAATAGCATGGAAAACCAGTTTGCAGAACTATATGCAGAGCCCTCTGGAGAATTTAATAATTTTGTTCGAATGTCTAGCAGCGATTTTGAATATTTACTACAAAAGATATCTCCAACGATTGCTAAAAAAGATACAGATTGGAGGGATGCCATTCCAGTGAAAGTGCGTTTGGCAGTAACATTAAGATATTTAGCTACTGGTGATAGCTATAGAAGCTTGCATTACCTGTTTAAAATTTCAAGCCAAGTTATATCCATTATTGTTCCTGAAGTATGTTTAGCGCTCAATAACGTGTTAAAGGATTTAGTGAAGGTAAACCACATAATTTAATCCAAAATCTTTATTATTAATTGTATTGTAATGAATAATCAACAGTTTACAAAAAACTTTGCTTTGACAAATAGGTAAGTAGGTACTTTCAGTTTGCTTTGACAAATTAAGGGTGATCGGTGTTATTATCGTCCGTCATATTTAAACAGCTTTCGTAATACATTTTACTTGTTTGTGGTACAAGTACTTCTTGTGAAATAATGTTAACCATTTCGGTTTGTTGATTGGCCATATTTTGTGGTGGTGACTGAACTGAATGGGGGGAGTCTACTACGTATACAGGTGACGGTGTTGATAGATACATGCTGTTGCTCGTGCTAGGTCGACTGAGGATTATTTGTGAAGGAGAAGAAAAAGCATATGATCTACCCTGCATCGTGTTGTAACGACGACGTCTGTTCATCATAACACCATGAAGCTCGTACATTATTTCTTCCCTTTCAAGTTTTGGATACTCCCTTATTTGTTTTGCCAACATTTTACAAAATAAATCGCATTCGTCTTCTTCTTTTATGTTTTCTTTGTTAGCCAATGCTTTATTTAATGCTGTAAAAGCAGTACTCATTTTTTTATTGGCTTCTTGCATTTCGGGTGGATCTTTAGCACGACGTTTTTGTGACTGAATAATTGGTTTGTTTTGAGATGTAGTAGGGATGTCGGCATCATTATGGTCTTCGTTTTTAGCATCCGGAATATTATCACTAACCTGCACGTTAGAAGCGCTATCCTCTTCATACAAATCAGGTTGTGTCTGGGAAAGAAAAAATTCAATAAAAATATATTTAAATAATAATATTACATTAAAGAGCAAACCAGCGTTTTTTTTTTTAAATTGACTATATATTTTTATTTTCAGATACCTAACACTACGGATGAATGGCTTGCAAAGGCAAAAGGATTTAATTTTCCTCATTGTATTGGCGCTTTAGATGGGAAACATGTCATGATTCTACCGCCACCCAATACCGCAACGGAGTACTTCAATTATAAAGGGCATTTCAGTATTGTACTCTTAGCACTAGTTGATAGTGACTACTGCTTTATGTTTGTAGATATAGGTTGCCCAGGGCGAATTAGCGATGGTGGAGTCTATAATCAAAGTGTTTTAAAGCAAAAAATTGACACAAATGTGATCAACTTGCCTTCTCCTAGTTGCTTACCCAATAGTAATACAAGCTTACCCTATGTATTTTTAGCTGATGCCGCATTTGCATTGAGTACACATATTATGAAACCATTTCCAGGGCATCACGCTCTTGGTACTCCAGAGAGATTATTCAATCAAAAGCTCTCTAGTTCGCGTGTAGCAGTCGAAAATACTTTTGGTATAATGTCTAGCGTATTCAGAATTTTCAAAAAGCCTATACCCTTGAATATCACTAAAGCATCTTTAATTACAATGACATGTGTCTTGTTACACAATTTCTTAAGAAAAAGTAAAACATCTCAACATTTGTACAGTCCCCCAAATTCAGAAGATAAGTATCTCAATGGAGAATTAATCCAACCAGGGTCTTGGAGACAAAATTACACGGGAACATTCGATCCACTGCAACCTATACCTCGAAGAGCGCCTACATGTGCAGTTGAAACGCGATTAAAATTTACCAGATATATTAACGAGAATAACCATTAATTCAAAAGTACCTAGTAATCTAGTAGTATCTAAATACCTATAAATTTAAGATAAGTATATAGAAATGTATGTTGTGTTGGCTACTCAAATAAATAAATAATCCAAAAATAAAGAATGTTTTATTTTTGCTTACTTTTTCCTCTGTATTTAGAATACTTGTGGATTCGTAAACATCTGTTAAAAACGCAGCCATCACATCGTAAAATATCCATATGGGCTGATACACATCCTCTGTTCCCGCCCCTGACCGAATGGATGCATTTCTTTTTTTTAAATTCGTTCTAAATGTACTAAGAAGATTATCTTTTTTCTTTTTTAACTCATGCACTGGAATGCCCATCGTATCAGCAATACGTTTCCATGAATCATTAATCTGAAAAAATAAAATAAGTAAGTATAATCATTGTGGTTATATCAATGGGCATAATAACAGGTGGTCAAAATAAGTTGTCGTGTGTCGCGTTAACACGATCAAAATACCCATTCACATAAAACTGTATTATAACTTTGACCGTGTTTCAATGCGGCTTTAATTCGAACTAAAATAACAATTGCCTACCCGTCATAAATCCACATTGTTAATATCTAATAACCAATTTACAGTAAACTCAACTGAATTTGTAAGTAGATAGTTAAATAAAATGAATGAATTGTGTACTTACAACATTTTTATTTTTGTGGTATTTATTTTTGGGATTCCACAGGCAGTTTTCTGCTTGATACAGCTCCAGAAATTTAAATGTTTCCTCTGTGCTCATGTTTGCCATTTCAACAAGCAAGAAAAAAACGGCGGTAGGTAAAAAAGAACGGCGAAAATCACGCGTGCACTCTCACTCGCTTCCCGCTGAACACTGATGCGTCGTCAGACGTGTGGACACACCGCACGCTCGCGCCGGGCGCCCGCGCCAGATCCCTTTGATCCGTGCAACAAAAACCGACAACAAACGGATAAGTGCCGGACGCGTCTGCCGACGTCAAATACCTACCACAGACGAGCAAATCACTCCCTCTACACGTAGGCGGACGCGTCCGCCGATGGTATCGGCGGACGCGTCCGCCGACGTGTAGAGGAGGCATAATATACTAAGGGCCGATTTATCCCAGTGTTGCCAGATGAATATTATAAATTCCCTCCAAATCTTTTACAAAATCCCCCCAAAATATGGATATTTTAAGAAAAATCCCCCAATGTTAAAAAAAAAAATTATTATGATAAAAATAATAAGTAAATATTTTTTTCAACACATTTGCTCATAAAGGGGCTCTTATTTGCGCAAAAACAGTTGAATAATGACACGTTTTATTCACTAGTGAGTTATAGATTGTCTTTTTTTTAAATTGTTTTGTTTTAAAAAAGTTTCAATACCAAAAAAAAATTGTGTCCATACATTTTAAAAACAAACTTTAATTATGTTTCCTTACTTTTGGTAGGTCTATGGTCGATTCCATTCATTCATTCATTCGATTTTTTTTAATAAGTATATTCTAGTCTTTGGGCGATCACCATTGTTGTGTTGGATGCGCGCGAATAGAAAAACAGTTTATTTATTAGCGAAAAATGATAATTTCTTCGCAAATGTGTTGAAAAACGTTGTATGGTACACGCGTGTATTGATGATTATTATCCTCGGCTCTTCAGACTCTTCAGGCTCTTCAGACCCTCGCCTGACGGCTCGGGCCTCAATAGTGCCTCGGAAGTAATCACCAACTTACCTCGCTTGTACCAAAAATAACTATTATTTCGGAAATTGCTTCCATTATTGCATCTGTATCTCCACATGCTTCATCGGTGCCATACATTTTTTCAAAATGAATTTCTTCAGCATCTATGCGCACACACAGTAGTTGGCGGTACAAATAATCTTGGGGCTCTATTCTCTTCTCTAGCTATTAAGCTGTGATAATGCTACTCCAATGTATTGTAATGTCAACATCATAGCCGTTTTTTGAAGTGAAAACTTCTTTAGCGGCGCTGAGCACTTTTTTTTGTATGGGTAAAAACTTTCAAACTCGCGTCAGGGTCACGTGATGCTGATCGAAAAAGCGTAAGATCGAGGGGAAGGGAGAGGAACATATAAATTGTCATATTTGTGTACGATAGCGCAATAAATAAACATTGTATTCTACCTCATAAATGATAGTACTTTTATACTTATAATTAAACACAACGTTAATATTGAAGTTTTCACTTCTGCCGGCACTCCCGGAGTGCTACCTTTTTTTTTATCTTTTTATAAATCGTATGTTCGTTTGTACTCAAACCACACTAACACATCGTTGTGCGTATGTATGTGCTGATTATGTTATAAAATAAATTCTTTAAATCGCATTCAGTTATAAAAAAGGATATTTCATTGTTTTTCAAAAAAGCCCCCATTCCCCCCAAGCCCATTTTAGTTCCCCCCGCATAATCCCCCAAAGAATTTGTCCCCCCGAAATTGCCCCCAAGGACTTAAAATACCCCCAAATTTGGGGGGAATTCCCCCAATCTGGCATCAGTGATTTATCCATCGCCAGATAACTTTTTTTTTTTTTTTTATAGTGTGGCACTTAGCTATGTCTGTGTGCCAATTTCAGGTAATAAAAGGTAGGGAAATATTTTTAACGGAAAATATCGGAGAGGAAAAGGAATTTTGTAAGGTTCAGGAAAGGATGTATTATATATTATTTTTAAGAAAAATAGATAGAATACTTATATATAAATAAACATACAATAACTAAATCTTTATATCATTTTTTAACATAAATGCAGATATCAAGTTATAATATTCAATGGGATTCATTACTAAACAAGAAACACAAGTAGGAAGAGAAACATTTTGGGAAACAAGAGAACGGAGAAAGGATGAACGATCATGACGGGAACAGGAGAAGAATATGTGATCCAAAGAGCCAACATCATCTCCACATTCGCAAAGGTTACTATCCACAATATGCAACTTAGCAAGGTGAGAAGGAGTACAAACGTGACCAAGCCGCATGCGAATTATCATGCTTGTAATTAGTTTAGAGCCTTTTATTTTAAAAAACCATGGTTTGACTGGGACTGAGGGCTGAATTGAGGCATAAACCTTGCCCTTTACTTGAGAGCTCTCACTCCAAAGAAGTTCCCAGGAGTGTCGAAGATAATCTTTAGGGAGGCTGACAAGATCATGGCAGAAATTTTTATAAGGGAATGTGTCACCATTCTGCACCGCTTGTTTGGCTAGTTGATCAGCTTTTTCGTTTCCTTGGATTCCAGAGTGACTTGGAATCCAAGCAAAGTGTACCGTGTAGTTTCTCTGTATACATTTGTGCAACTGTTTTCTTATGTCAAATACAATGGGGTAGAAGGGTTTCATTTTGAATGTAAACTTTTCAATGGTTTGTAACGCACTTCTAGAGTCACATAATATGAGGACATTTTTAAGTTTAGTAATTAAAACGTACTCTAATGCTTTGAGCAGACCAAAGCATTCACCAGTGAAAACTGATGTTTCAGGAGGAAGTTTTACCATCTGAATGACTTTATACTGAGAGTGAAATATACCAACTCCCACACAGCTAGACCGGGTCTTTGATGAGTCCGTAAAGATATAATGAAAGTCTATCCAATTTTCGTCAACGGCAGCGTTAAATTTTATGTCAGCTCCTACATCACTTTTTTCTATCCCTAAATTATAATGCACTACAGGGGAGATAAGTAGGGGTTCAAATGTATTGCACTCAAATAAAGGAAGAGTAGGTGACCTATGTGTACTCGCTGGTATAGAATTAAACTTCCTGAAACTTTTAACTAAACACGGAATATCTTTGTGTCGCCAATAGGATGAAGTTTGAATAAAATAATCAAGTTTTATTAATTTTGAATGAAGCAAATGGTTAGAAAACTGCATCGATTTAAATAAAAATCGGTCAGATAGATATTGCCTTCTCAGGTGTAATGGAGGGTCACCTACTTCCACCTGTAAGGCATTTAACGGACTTGATTTCATGGCTCCAGAAATGATTCGGAGAGCTTTCGACTGTATGCTATCTAACTTTTCAAGACCCTTTCTGTTACCATCTTCAAGGAGGAATGTTCCGTAATCAAGTATGCTTCGGATTATTGCATTATAAAACAGTTTTAAACTAAAAGGGTGTGCCCCCCACCATACTCCAGAAAGACACCGCATCGCATTCAGTTGACGTTCGCATTTTTCAACTACAAAGTCAAAATGTTGTTTGCCAGAAAGTGTTTTATCTAAAATCAATCCTAGAAATTTAACATGATTTTTCACAGGAAGGTTTATGCTATTATAAGTAACTGTTGGAGAAGGAAAATTACGTTTTCTTGTAAAAACTACTACAGTACTTTTTTCTATTGAAAGACTTAACCCGTTATTTTGTAACCATTGCTGTAAAAGACTTAGGGAGGCGGTCAAAGCATCACATGCATCTGATATGTTATTGTGAGTAGTATAGATTAAAAGGTCATCAGCGTATTGTAAAACATCAGCAGATTTTTGTAGAGATGATTCTAGATCATAAGAATAAATGTTATAAAGCAAAGGTGACAATACTGACCCCTGTGGAAGGCCTTTGAACACTGTTCTTGTTATTTTCTTGTCACCGCAAAAGAGAGAAATAAATCTAACTGATAACAGATTTATGATAAACCGTATAATCAAGGTAGGGACGTTTAAATTAATTAGTTTGCGTTTAAGGACAGATATAAGAACATTATCATACGCACCTGTTATATCTAGAAAAGCGCCAACAACCGACTCGTTTTTTGAGAAAGCTATACGAAGGTCAGTGGTAAATACACTTAAACTGTCAGTTGTGCTTTTTCCTTTACGGAACCCGAACTGACTGCCTGCTAGTAATTGCTTGTTTTCTATATACCATTCTAAACGATTTTTAACTAGGTGTTCTGCAATTTTAGTAAGAACTGAAGATAGTGCAATAGGCCGGTATGATGATATATCATTTGAATTTTTATTTGGTTTGAGGATTGGTAAGATTTCTTGGGAACGCCAGGATTCTGGAATATTTCCAGAAACTAAAATGGAATTAATTATTTGTAGATAATATGATATTGTACTATCACTACAATGTGATAAGAACGAATATGGAATACCGTCTTCTCCTGGGGCAGAGTCTTTTAAGCATGTTAATACCCCTTTCAATTCGAGCAACGAAAAGGGAGAATTCAAAGATGAATGATTATCAATATTTAAAGGAATAGAGTTGGGGTAGATTTGATCATACTCTGGAGCTGATGCTGGAGCTAATTTGTCAAGAAAACTGTTACTAAGAGATGGAGGTAATTGTGTGAAGGAAGGTGTATCACTAAAGGCTTTTCTAAATCTCTTAATACTGCGCCAAACTTCTGACGGGCATGTGTTGGGTGATAAAGACATACAGAATGACCTCCACCCTTGAAGTTTCTTATCTCTCAGAAAAATCCGTGTATCTTTAATAATATCTCTAAGGTCGTCCAAATTTTTATCTGACATGTCCTCAGCATATTTTTTTTCAGCTTCCTTTCGCTTCCTAACTGCATCAGCACACGAAGAGTCCCACCATGGGGGCATAGGAATTTTATCGGAAGGAATCTTTTTAAGAGGGAAAACTTGATCTGCTACTTCTACTAGGCACATCGCTAAAGCTTTTGAGCAATCACTTTCTCCACCCTGAGTAATTTGTGGGAGCTCAGCAACTTTAGCATCAACAAGTGTTTTAAATTTAATCCAGTCTGCGTTTTCGATTCTATACTTTAATCTAGGAAGTCTTTTCGGTATTGTAATTGATTTTACTGAGGAAGTAATTACTAAAGGAAAGTGGTCACTTCCAAAGGTAGAAGAGTAACGGGACCAAGATAAGGATGAAGCCAATCCAGGGGAGCATATGGATAAATCCACAGCACTAGCACTTTCACCTGCATTAGTTCTACGAGTAGGTTCGCCATTATTTATAATACATAGATTATGATCGTCTATAATTTCTAATAGACGGATCCCCTCTCGTTTTGTCTCACCACTTCCCCAACACTGATGGTGACAGTTAAAATCGCCCATTACTAAAAATGGCCTACGAAGGGATGACAACATGTTGCTAAGTTCTTGTAGGGCATTGTTATTAGCAGTAGGAATGTAAGTGGAAACGTAAGTAATATTATCAACAATTATCCCAACAATATCAATATCGGAACATGAAAGGAGAGAAACACGGGAAAATGGGGTATTATTTTTTATCAATATGGCCACACCGCCATATCCGTCAGCTCTGTCATTGCGAATACAAGCATAACCGGGGATAGCAAATAATTGATTATTTTTAATCCAAGTTTCAGATAATGCCACAATCTTTGGTTTAAATTTATTTAATAAGTAGATTAAGTCAGTTTTTTTAGGAATTACTGATCGGCAGTTCCATTGAATTATTGTGTCCATCTTTTTGGTTTTTATGTAATAATAAACTACTTATTTGCTCTACGTGGTACGGTTCAAAAGATGTATTTTTATTTAGTAACATTTTGATAAGGTTTATTATAACATCAACAACCTGCTCATTCTCGTTCTGTTTCATTTTCATTTCGGAATGTTCTTTGGATAAAGCACACCCATTTGCCAACGATGGAGGTTGAAACTCCCTAAGAAGGGCGTTATGAGCTGCTCTGTCATAACCTTGTGCTGACTTGGGAGGAGCACGGGGTTTAAGAAAGACTGTCTTTTTATATGATGAAGTTGTGGGTACAGGTTGTGAGCTGAAGTATGAATTATTATTGGTGTGAGTATCATGAGATGTAACAGAAGTGAGAACATTAGCATAGGATTTTGAAATGGCTGGGTGCATTTTGCTCGCTTCCGCATATGAAACACAGGAATGAGCCATAGTGTGTTTAATGTTTTTTTGCCTCTGAAACTCAGGACAAGTCTTATCTGTAGCGTAATGAAATCCAGAACAATTAACACAAGATGCAGAATCCTCTTCCAGTAAACAAGTTTCACCTGAGTGATTTTGACCACATTTAAAACATCTCGGGACAGCTGCTCTGCATTGATTTTTGGTGTGGCCAAAACGGCAACAACGGAAACATTGTATAGTGGGATATATATAAGTTTCTACTGATAGTGCATTATAACACATATAAATTCTTTTCAGTAGAGTTTGGCCATCAAACGTTATAACTACTGTTTGGGAGGGTTTCCAGGTATAGGATCCATTAACTTGAACTTTGTAATTAAGACGTCTAACTTTCAATATTTTGCTTATGGGAGTTGATATACTTTCAGTAATTTCTTCCTCACTCCATTCAGATGGGATACCCCGGACCAAACCCATACGTGTGACATTAAAAGTGGGTAGAAATGCTTTAAATTTATTCAGAGACAATAATTCACTATTGATAAATACGTTAGCAGCCACAGGTTTTGTAAAAGCTACAACACACTTATTCCTACCAATTCTCTTGACACTGCCGGGAACAATATTCATAAATTTGTTATTTTTAAGGAAATTTCCAAACGCAATAGGGTGAAGAATTGTGCCACTGTTTTCAGTACTGGTAATACGCTGAACATGAACTATGTAAGGCCCTGTATCGGAGGCCTGGTACTCCTTCCTACCTACACTAACTGGTTGGGAAGTTTGATCTGACTGTAATGTATGACAAACAGAAATTTCAGAGGGTTGGGAATGTGGAACTGGTGTATCATTATTTATTAAAGAGTCAGATTTAATTTTATAACGCCTTTTACGTGAGGCCCTGACTTTACCTGAGGCAGATGCATCAGTTTCCCTTCCACTTGCTGTGGCTATAGACCCATCAGTGTCCATACCACTCATGTCTAAATTAGATGTTGATATGGTAACATAATTACCTACAGGGGGACTTAAGCCAGGGCCTAAATCCCCCACATCTGCTATAGGCGGGTCGTTCATACGACCCTCAAATAGACTTCAACTATGCTACGAATATTTACAAAAACTTACCTAAAATCAGGAAAAATTTACACAAATATAATATAAGATACACTACAAAGAAAATATATTTACATAGGAGCCTCAACTGAACCAATTATCTACTTAAAATTAAATTATGAAAAATTGCCAAGAAAAAATACACCCGGTCAAACCGAAATTTCCCGCGCTTTTTTTTCGCCAGATAACTTTTATTCGATGAATAAAATTGACGTTTGACAGATTTTGTATGAAATAACTGTCAAAATTTCAAAGTTATTCCTCGAATAAAGTTATCTGGCGATGGAAAAATCGGCCCTAACTCTGTTCAGAGTTTTTTCATGTACTTCTCCACATTCACTGAATGATACAAACAATTCTTGCAATTTGTTGCACTTTTCTTCCAGTTCAGTGTATTTGTTACTTAGTTCAGCTAGTTCAGTCTTCAGTTGTGAGTTTTTCTTGATGATGCATATAAACTCCTCCTCGTTGTCATCCCTTTCCTTGAGTAGTTGCTCGTTGAGCGTTTTACAGGACTGAAGTTCTTGAAGTGTAGCTTTCAGTTTGTCCTCAGTGTTACGGGCAGCATTTCTGCGTGTAGTCATTTCCGTCCGTTCTTTCTTTCCTGTTTTTCCATTTCAAATAATTTATGCAAAGAGTCTCATCCATCCCGATTGGCTCTCGAAATAGTTCATTCAAATTGAACGAATGAGTTTGCTGAATTGAATTATATCTGTGGCATTGACTTTACTTTCATTTCCGATGTTAATATTTTCGATTGTTCTTGATTGGATGCGCATGAGTCGTTATACAAGATTTGTATGCTGAAAAATAGATAACTAATATTTATAAAAGAACTCTTATCAATGTATGGAGTCTTTGGTGATATTGTCGCAAAACCACAGACAAGAAAATCATCAGACAGTTATTATTTCAACGATTAAATTGTTATCGGAAGTGTAAATTAATAAATAAGTAGTCTTAATTTTTTCTTTTGATTCTGTATAAGTATATAAAAATAAATATTTTATTGTTAATTAAAATTATTATAAAGTTTCATGACCTCACGACAGAGTATAAAGCCGAAAATAATTTTCGGATCGATTGAACGAATGAAATATTGTAAACGTCAACTTTCTAATCAGTCTGTGGCTCGGGTGCTCATTTTAGTGACGTGACGCGAACCTATCACAGGCGGTCGCTTCAAGATGGATTTTATAAAATTAAATAGCTTATCGTGTTCATTATTAATATGCGTGTTCTTATGTACTTACGCACAAAATGTCCACAAACGATTTGAGTACAAATATTCCTTCAAACCGCCGTATTTAGCACAAAAAGATGGATCTGTACCATTCTGGGAATACGGAGGCAGTGAGTATTTTATTATTTTCTGTTATTTTTACGTTAATCTGAGTGTTTTTGGTGAATAGGATGTGTGGAGAAATGTTTGTTTTTGAGATTTGTAGTGTTATATTGGTTGTTTAAGTTACAAATATTGAATAAAAAGGGAAAATTGGTTTGTTTTTGCGGCACAAGTTGTTTGGCAGGCCGACACGTCAGTAAAATCTGTCATGCGTGAAAGAGATAACGCTATACGTAATTACGTTGTTAGAAAGAGAAAGGTAGAAAATCTATTATACTGTACTTCCACGATGGCACAAGTTCGGATATAATTTTCCGATATTTATACCATATTTATGAATATTATCATTAGAAAATAATTAACTAATTATAGCATTTATAAATTATCTGCTAAGTGATTTATTAATAAGTTTAATAAAGAATTAAATTTGTTTAAAAATGACATCTAAAAAATGGTTTATTTTAAAATAATGCTGCATGGTATGTATTTAAAATACCACATGATTCTTCACTTTGGGCCTCATAAGTCAAATAGATAATATATTGTTTGTAGTATTTTAATGGTATTAATATTATTAAAAAATATTTAAATTTTTTATTACTTATTTCATCTATACTAATATTATAAAGAGGAAAGATTTGTTTGTTTGTTTGTTTGTTTGTTTGTATGTAACGAATAGGCTCCGAAACTACTGAGCCGATTTCAATAATTCTTTCACCATTAGAAAGCTACATTCACCCTGAATAACATAGGCTATATTTTATCCCCGTATTCCCACGGGAACGGGAACTACGCGCGTGAAACCGCGGGGCGCTGCTATAATATAATGATTTAATTGCTGCTAATGCTTGTCCTATATAAATAAAATAAACATGCTGATTATGTCCATTCCTCTTCACTGTATTTATATTATCAATGATAGAAACCCCAGTAAGTGTAAAGGACCCAAAGTAGAGAGATTTAATTGTCGAAAACTACACATACATGTACAAGAGGCCTCAGTTCACCTGGTATTTGAACCCAGGACCATGCTATATGGACAGAAAGAAACATTTATTAAGACACCAAAAAAAAACAATAAAATATTCTTAACTAGCGGCGCCCCGCTGTTTCACCCGCGTAGTTCCCGTTCCCGTAGGTATATGGGGATAAAATATAGCCTATGTTGCTCAGGGTGAATGTAGCTTTGTAATGGTGAAAGATTTTTTTAAATCAGTTCAGTAGTTTTGGAGCCTATTCGTTACAAACAACAAACAAATCTTTCCGCTTTATAATATTAAGTATACACTAGAAGTGCTCCCCGGTTTGACCTGCATAGTTCCTGTTAGAATCCTTACTAATATTATAAATGCGAAAGTAATTCTGTCTGTCTGTCCTTCCCACTGAATCACTCTATCTTTTAAAACAAACCGCATCAAAATCCATTGCGTAATTTTAAAGACGTAAGCATACACAGGGACAGGCAGCGGGAAGCGACTTTGTGTTATACTTTGTAGTGATGGTGTGCTGAAAAGATCTATAGGAGACACTGTTCTAATCAACTAGCTACCATTGCAATACCCTATCATCATCAGCTCATATAATGTCTTTACCGGGGGCCTACCCTAAATTAGAGCAACCAAGCCATAGTCAACCTCAGGCTGATTGCAGGTTGATCAACTTCACACACAATCTTATAATAGGGATGTCGACTAAAAAAATCTAATTAGTCCGTCAGATAGATTGCGCAAAAGTATTGGACACGTATTTTCTCATTTTTGATACAAACAAATAATTAAGCCGATATATTTCATAGAAAACTCGTGCGATGTTACAGCTTCATACATTTTTTACCAAGAATCATCGTCACAAGCCCCCACTCCTGAACTTTAATGCGTTATAACTAAGTCAGTTTTATTAATTTGATAAAACAAAAAAAGTCTAATATTTTGTTGAAATCTATCTGACAAACTAATTTGATTTCATTTTGTTTACCCAGTCGATATCTCTATTTCATAGTAGGTGCATGAACAATGTTTTTCTTCACACATACCCTAACAGTCAATTAACAAAACATTACCAATACAATAATAAGGTATTGAGGACAAGTTATGAATAAAAAACGATTTTGCATTTTCATATTTACTTCGCTAAATGCAATAAAACTGTTAATCACGCTGAAATTATCAGAAATTTAACAATATTTTGAAATCTAAGCGCTTAACACATTCAAAGAATAATCAATCTTATTTCCTTAGTCTGAAAGTCTAAAATGTTCAAACTAAACATATGCAAAGGAAAATTAATCTTATTCTCTTAGCAATAAAGTCTATTATGCTTAATTTAGACAATTAGTAACGGATGTATGTTATTGTTAGAGTTTTTATGTCTTATGCCTATTGCAATAAGAGTCATTTTCGAACGTTTTGAATTTGAATGTAATTTTGTGTTCATTTTTAGTATTTTAAAACAATATGCAACCTAGTATTGTTAGCTAATGTTTTAAATAACTCTGTTCTAGTGTTTTAATTATTCACTAGCTGTGCCCACGGTTTAACCCGCGTTAGCTCCTCTCCTGTGGGTTGTAGCATGATGTCATATAGCCTATAGCCTTCCTTCCTTCCTTATACTATGTAGTGATATAGGAAATATACCTACTCTTTTCCGAACCTTTATCCCATGTGTATTTGGGGTCGGTTTTCAGTTTAACCAGATTTGGCGGAATGTCAGTATTTTACGTGAAGCGACTGCCATCAATCCTTCACAACCCAGAGGGCTATACGACATTCTTGGTTAAACTGAATGTTAGACTTTTGAGGGCTCTAACTACCCGTAACGACTGTCGATGATGTTAGTACGACAACCGGGACCGACGGCTTTACGTGCCCTCCGAAGCACGGAAACGGTCATGAAATTAAAAGTAATTTTTGGTAATGACCCATCACAGTCATGACGGTGCCAGACGTTGCTTAACCGCACGGATCACAAGTGATCCGCGGGTAGCACTGGGCCATGAGCGCTTCCTAGGAAATATACCTACATCCTACATAATATACTTACCAAGATAGTAAGACATAAAAATTGTTTACCTTGAGAGAGCATTGAACCTGCAACCTTTATGAAGACAAGAGTTAATTACATTCTTTATGATAAAAATTGTATAGTGCTTTGAAAATATACTTAAAAATTATCACTTCAGACGGGATTTGAACCTAGGACTGCTGAACTATATAAAGCTATATTATAAACAGGAGTTTGTAAGAATGTATGTTGGGATGTATGTTTGTAACACAGATCAGGGAGTCAGGACTCCCGTCCTATTGTCGTGTGCGATTTATATAAAACTAGCTGCGCCCCGCTGTTTCACACGCGTAGTTCTTGTTCCCGTTCCCGTAGGAATTTCGGGATGAAAAAATAGATGTTGGCCGATTCTCAGACCTACTGAATATGCTCACAAAATTTCATGAGAATCGGTCAAGCCGTTTCGGAGGAGTATGGCAACGAAAACTGTGACACGAGAATTTTATATATTAGATTTGGTACAGATGTTCCTTATAACTAAAAATAACACATATAAGGTATCATAACCTTATATACCACGACCTCGATGGCAGAGTGGTCACCATGCCGGACTGCCATCCGTAAGGTTGCGGGTTCGATTACCGCGCGGGGCGAATATTTGTGTGAACCACAAATGTTTGTCTCGGTCTGGGTGTGTGTGTGAATGAGTGTCCGTAGTTTCTGATACGCTAGATACAAGTTACGGACTTAGTTAGGGCTCAGTTACTGTAATGAGATGATGGAGTGAATGATTATGTTATGTTATACACTTTTAATCCCAAAATTCCCACGGGATTGGAATTTAAGCGGTTAAACGCGTTATCTATATTGATAAATGAAGTTAAAACATATTGCCGACTACCGGGTTATTGATTAGATATAACTATAAACATAATATCTACGTGTATTTTATCTATACATATGTATTATCTATATATTTTACTGTTACAATTTCGATAAAATTTTATCAATAAAAATAATTACTTAATAATTTTTCGTTCGTTCACTATAGATATCTTCGTCAAATGTTCAATTGCGTTGAACCTTCTTTTTTATTGTTTTTTTTTTTGTTAATTCTGGAAGAATATTAGGGTATACGTACAAATCAATTTGTATAACACTGTCTTTTATACTATGCTGCAATTAGGAGGAAAGTGACGAGAGAAGTGGGCAGCGTTATGTCACCTGGTACGTGAGGACTGAGTGAAATAGCGTATATCTCTCTCGTTCTCCCTCCTTTGACTTCCGCACGAAAAACCGACACTCGCGGGAGCGTCGGACAGGAGCAGCGACATGACGAGTAGCAGCACGAGTGACCCCTTTACACTATGCCACTGCCCACTTCCCTCGTCACTTTCCTGCTCATTGCAGCATAGTGTAAATAGGGTGATAAGTCTTATTACCATTATCACTAACACTAAACTATACTGCGTGCGTTTATGTGTGCGTGTGTGTGCGTGTGTAGCATGTGTGCGTACGTGCGTGCGTGTGTGTGTGCATGCGCGCGTACGTTAATGTGTATGATATGTACGTGTACATACGTGCGTGTCTGTGTGTATATATGAGTGTGCAACCGCGCGTAAACGTGCGTGTGAGTGTACATGCGTGCATGTCTGTGTGTGTGCGTACGTAATGTGTACATACATTTAGTGAAAAAAATATTTAGTGTTCGAATTGCCGACTAAAGAAACACCTACAAACTATATCTCTATCTCCTGCTCCACAGACGCGATAGCCTCAGGTGAGAGCGTCCGCCTGGCTCCGTCCTTAAGGAGTCAGAAGGGAGCCATCTGGAGCAAGAACCCCGTCAACTTCGACTGGTGGGAAGTGGACATCATGTTCAAGGTCACGGGCCGCGGCAGGATCGGGGCTGATGGACTGGTGTGTATACAATACATCATATTATTAGGGCGAGCGAAACGAAGCCGCAACAATTAATACAGTTTTGTGGTACATTTTGCGGAAAAACTACTTACATCACTTAAAGATTTAATAAATGGATTTAATAAAAAATTTAAAAAAATATTTGTCTTAATTGAACAAGGCGTACTTTTATCTATCCTAATAAAAGTAATACATAATATTAATTTGGCATAATTTTGTTAAGCATAATATCTTTAATAATAAATAGAGACGAATAAGTCCATTGGCGCATTAACAGCCGATGCCGCGGCACGCTCGCTTCGCTCGCTCGCCTCACGCATTTTGGATCTCAGTTCTAACTTAACCTAACCGTTTCTATATCTAAGGCATAACCTTACAACAATTATGCAACATTATGGAAAACACCATTAGACCTAGGAAATTATGATAAATTATTAATTTACCAAAAAAAAGTATGCCAAATGAAATTATGTGAAAAGAAGGCACTCCTATTAAAATTCATGTCTAGATATGCAGAAAATTATTGTTAAAAATAAGATTTTGTAATTGAAATAAAATATCTTTTCTTTCAATCACTTTAAGGGCCTATTCCCGACCTTCAAGTAAAGTTACTCACCAAGTAAAGTTAGTTTTGTGTCTTTCTTACTTTCTAACTAGTGACAAAGACAAAACATGTGAGTAACTACTCGGAAAGTTACTGGAAGATGGTGAAATAGGCCCTAAATATTTTTAAATTATGTAAGGTTTTTTTTAATTATGATAAGTTATATTTTATTAATGAAATGTCCCTCATCCGCAGGCGTTCTGGTACACGAGCCAGCGCGGCGACTACACGGGCGAGGTGTTCGGCTCCTCGGACCGGTGGAACGGGCTCGGGATCATATTCGACTCGTTCGACAACGACAACAAACACAACAACCCATACATTATGGCGGTATTGAACGACGGGACCAGGACTTTTGATCATAAGAGGTTTGTAATAATTTTATTTTTATAGAAAAAAAATAAAAAACCCCCAACACAATTACTTTCAAACCCCCATAACTTTTAAACGGGTCAACCGATTATCGCCAAACATGTCTAAGAACACTCACGTAAGTCCCCTTTAATACAAAAAAAAACTAAATTGAAATCGGTTCATCCGTTCGGGAGCTATGATGCCACGAAGTCGGCGATACAGTCCGAAGTTAAAATTGTCCTAAATGTCTAATCTTCCAATTTCCTTTTTTTCCGAATTTTTATTTTTACACATTCATCTTTTTCCTTAATATTATAATCCACAGACAGACAGATACACACACACACAGACACGTCAAACTTATAACATCCCTCTTTTTGCGTCGGGGGTTAAAAAAAGAGAAAGAAAATGTCCATCCCGTGTTTTTTGCCAATTGAGAGGCTCTAAGTTTCGGTCACTTTCGGAACACTTTTCTCGCCAAATATAAATGTATTTCACGATAAGTTTTATTAGAATAATGATTTGAGCTGTGCCCCGCGGTTTCACCCGCGTAGTTCCGTTGTTTAGGCATAATAAAACATACGATTACTTATACACAATCCCATGGGAATTTCGGGATAAAAAGTATCCTATGTGTTATTCCTAGTTGTAAGGAACATCTGTACCAAATTTAATCAAAATCGATACAGTAGTTTTTGCGGGAAAGTGGAACAAACATACAAACTTTCGCATTTATAATATTAGTAGGATGTAGTGATGATTTTTTAATCTAAAAATCTCTATATTCTAGTGACGGCACCACCCAGCTCCTGTCAGGTTGTCTGCGCGACTTCAGGAACAAGCCGTTCCCGACGCGCGCCCGCATCGAGTACTACATGAACACCCTCACACTCTACTTCCATAATGGTAAGTATACTGATAGGTGTTAGTGACTTCAGTAGGGGTGTAATGACTTCAATGGGTGGGAAAGGAAGTAGTGACTTCAATGGGTGGGTGAGGGTAAGCTTGAAAAATGTTGATATCTGATGATTGAAAAATGTAGCAACTTAAATGGGTAAATTCGAAAAAGGTCACAGAGAGGTCTTAGCGACTTCAAAGGGTAGGTGAGAGATGTAGCGGAAACGGAAACTCTATTTTCATAATGGTTTGTATACATTCTGAGAAGGCTTACTGACTTCAATGGATAGCGTTACACTTATTTTTTATTTTATTTATTTAGCACAAAACACATTACATCCACTTAAAAAATAGAATATAACAAAATTATACAACATTTGGTTCTTGAATGTAACGTAAACCTATGTGCCTACATCTAATCTACAATTTTGAACTGTTATTTGAAACAACTTGTATAATTAACAAAAAAAAATAATAATACTGTATTTTACATATGTAGCTGAATTATAATATTAAAACATAATTATGTGTAATCTTATAGTTTACCGCCTAAATGATTCTGATTAGAACCACATTCCTCTATAATTACGTTTTCCATAAAGTTTTGTCTTTTTTTAAGCTCAACAACTGTTTCTCCTAAGCCCAAATTCATTCATATATACAGGGTGTCCGGGCATCGATGTCGGATACTTTAAGGGGGTAAAATATGGTATTTTTATCGACAAATCACGATTCCAATTTTCTCTAGCTACCTCCATTACAAAATGGCAACAATTTTCTTTGGTTTTATGTTTTAATAGTCAAGCGACATCTACCGCTGGGTTCAGCTGAAAATCAGCGCTGTGACTATTTAATAGTTATGGCTTCGAGCTGAGCTGAATACCATTTTAGTGTTTATATTATTATTAGCTTAAGATTTGTTGAAGTCTCTTTAATTGTCTCATTTTATTATAAAAAGTGTATGTATAAATACTAAATAAAAAATATTCTATTCTATTTTTGTTTCTTACATTTTTCGTATCTCAATTTCACATAATACTTCCAACCAATTAGACCAACAATTTGACATGCTTTCTTCCAACCCTGTCTCCAGGTATGACAAACAACGAGGCGGACTACGAGCTGTGTTTCCGCGCGGAGAACGTGCAGCTCCCGCGCGGCGGGTACCTCGGGCTGTCCGCGGCTACCGGCGGGCTCGCGGACGACCATGACGTCATACATCTGATTACCACGTCTCTACATGCTCAGCAACAAGGTAAGGAATGGGGAGTGTGGGTGAGTTGTAGGGGTATAGTAGGGTTGTAGGGCGTGTTGACTTCAATAGCGTTATGTGGGGTGTGTTGACTTCAATGGTACTGCTATGCTAGGGTGATAATGACTTCAATGATCAAGTGACTAGACTCTCGTGGGATATGATATTATACACCTCATTACCACGTCGATACATGCTCAGCAACAGGGTGACTTCTTATAGGGCTTTGTGACTTCAATATTGTTATGTGGGGTATGTAAAGCTATTCAATGATAAGGCTACGTCGGCTTATGGAATATTGGCCGATGTTATACTCCTTATACCTCTATACATGCTCAGCAACAGGGTAAGAAGTGGGGTTTTTGACTTCAATACTGTTATGTGGGGTGTGTTGACTTCAATGGTACTGCTAGGCTGATAATGTCTTCAATGATACTGTTATGTAGGGCATGTTGACTACAATGATATTGATAGGGTGATATTGACTTTAATTATGGAGGAACTGGGTGTATTGATTTCAATGACCAATTGACTAGACTGTTGGGTTGTCAGTCGCCACGCGCGCTTCCCGACGACTACAATGTTATACATTTGATTACTACGTCTATACATGCTCAGCAATAAGGTGAGTTGTATGGAGTGTTGACTTAAATAGTGCTATGTTAGGACTCGGTGGGCTGTGTTGACTTCAATGATAAAGGAAGTGGGCATATTGATTTAATTGATGGAATAAGTGGGCTGTATTGCCTTCAATGATGGAGAGAAGTGGGGAGTGTTGACTTCAGTACTGTTATGTGGGGTGTGTTGACTGCAATGGTGAATGAAGTGGGCATATTGATTTATTTGATGGAAAAAGTAGGGTGTATTGCCTTCAATGATGGAAAGAGGTGGGGAGTGTTGACTTCAGTACTGTTAAGTGGGGTGTGTTGACTTCAATGATACTGCTTGGGAGATATTTGTTGAATTTAGAAAGCTCAAAAATTAACATACATGTTTTTGATTTTTATAATGGACAAACATATTTTTGCTCCATACTCAATATAAATCAGTACATATCCACCTACAACCAACCAACTACATCACTTGCAGGTGGCCAACAGATAAACGCGGATGAGCAACAGAAACTCTCCCAGGAGTACCAGGAGTACCAGAAGAAACTCGAGATGCAGAAGGAGGAGTACAGGAAGGAACATCCTGATGAGGTAATGGGACAGACTGACTGCAAAATCTGTTGAACTTTGTTATTTTAATACAATTAACAATTATTGAGTCACGATCTTGTCTGTGCCGGTGCCAGCGTCGCTGTAATCGCATCTTTTGGTTGTCAGTTTATTGAAAACTAGCTGTGCCCCGCGGTTTCACCCGCGTGGTTCCCGTTCCCGTGGGAATACGGGGATAAAATATAGCCTATGTCAGCGTTTCTCAAAGTGTGCTCCGCGGAACCCTAGGGTTCCGCGACGCTCCTGTAAGGGTTCCGCAAGAATTTAGAAAAAAAAACAAAGCATACGTATAACAAATTAAATAAACTACACACACCGGCAAAATTAGAGGAACGTTAGTTCATTTGCGAAATTTTCGGATTTTTTGTTATAATGTTGTTTTATTTTTATGATTTAATATTTTATGAACGGATTTTTTTAATAATAAACTTGTTTCATAGAAAAATATAAGATTGATATTTTAAGTATGTAATGTTACAAAACTAGAGATTTTTTAAGGTCAAAAGTGTGGACTCATGGCTGGTGATCTCGCTGGCCAGTCGATTTGCGTAATTTCCACTTTTAGGTACTTATGTACCACTTTAGCTGAATCCGTGCGTTATCAAATATCATTGATAAAACAAAATCGTCGCCTATAAATGGGGCAAAAGGCATTTCAAGGGGTTACAAGATATCGGTTATGTATCGCTGGGCAGTCAGGCATATCTTAGATTTAAGATCACGACTAACTCCATATGTGCTCCTGAACATATGTCACCCCATACGGTCCATACCAGACCAGAATCTCCACTATAAGCGGCAGTTTCGGAGAATTTTGTCTGGTTATAACGGTCTCCTCGAAATCTATACATCTTTTCTCATCTTTTCTTTTTCATTTACAAAATAACACAAAACCAACATTCAAACCTCGCCTCCACACTTCAATACAGTATTGATGTAAATTTTTTGCTAATCTGTAATGTCCCACTGCTGGGCAAAGGTCTCCCCCAAACATCTCCAACTATCCCTATTCTTCACAGTCTCCCACCAGCTACTGTCGACCCGCCCATTCCCACTTTAGCCTCGCAGTTTTGTTACCGACATCGGCGATACCGGTAAGAGAACGCAGCATGGTGTTACGCACTAACGATTCGTTTGAATTTGAGTATGATGCGTTTCATTGCCCTTTGACATATCTTGAGCCTGGACTTCTGGGTCTCGGTCAGAGACCACGTCTGTGCACCGTAGGTTAGGACGGGCAGGATACACATGTCGATTAGTCACCGTTTTAAGGTTGTCGGTTAATCCGTTCCTTTCATATGCTCTTTCATGGACCAGTAGCTCTTTCAGGCGATATTGATGCGGCGATTGATTTCTTAGTCTTTCGAAGCTCACTTACTGGCCCAAGTAGATGTATTCATCAACATGCTGTATTTCCTGCCCATCTACCACTACCCTACGTTTCGTGCCATTAGACATGACCAACCTCAAGACTTGCAGTGTTCAGTTCTTGGAGCATTCCTTGCAGTTCATGTGCTGTTGGGGCAAAAAGGTCGATGTCATCCGCAAAACGTAAATTTGTCAGGCGTTTACTTCCGACGACGATGCTCCTTGAAGTAAACGAGCAAATTCTAATCGAGCTACTCCGTGGCTCACTTCGAGTTTCGGGGCTTTGGCGGGTATGCACGACCTTAAACCGAATTCATTTTCTCACTGTTCGTTCACACACACTGCACACTGCACACTTTTCCAGGCGATTTCGGGTCTGAACAGCAATTTGACGACGAAAATCGTCGTCAAATTGCTGTTCAGAGTTTCAGTGTTTGTATTATGAAACGGTCATCTATGGCGCTGGTTGCCCGATTTCTGCCTTGTCCTCGCCTCCGCACGTAAAAACCCGTCTAACATTGACCTTATTATACGATTATTCTGTAATGTTTCCGAATTGAAATTGACTTTGATTGAGGAGTGTCCTAGAATTTACCCCATGGGACCATACATGGCATCATTGGAAGCATGAATAAGCGTAAACAGACACCGCAATTATGTAAATTCGTTAAAATTTACTTAAAAAGTAAAATATCAAAAACTTCTTATTTTTTTTTTCCATTTAACAAGTTTATTATAAAAAAATTAAATCATAAAAATAAAACAACATTATAACAAAAAATCCGAAATTTTCCCAAATGAACTAACGTTCCTCTAATTTTGCCGGTGTGTGTACTTCAAATAGGGTTCCATCAAGTTTATCGCTTTTCAAAAGGGTTCCGTCACCAAATAAGTTTGAGAACCGCTGGCCTATGTTATTTAGGGTGAATGTAGCTTTCTAATGGTGAAAGAATTATTGAAATCGGTTCAGTAGTTTCGGAGCCTATTCGTTACAAACAAACAAACAAACAAATCTTTCCTCTTTATAATATTAGTATAGATGTATCCGTCATTTGGATTATATTAGAATCACAATGACAATAGGAGCTTCTAGGCCTTCGGCACAGAAAGATTGTGACTTTATAGTTAGTTATATTAATACATTTATTTTGTAAACTCTTTGACGTTCGAATTTGTTTCTTCAACACCCAAATCCGATTCAATAAACGATCCTTACTAATCCTTACTAATATTATAAATGCGAAAGTAACTCTGTCTGTTACCTTTTCACGGCCAAACTACTGAACCGATTGACTTGAAATTTGGTACAGAGGTAGCTTATGGTCCGGGAAAGGACATAAGACTATGTTTTATCCCTGTATTCACACGGGATCGGGAACTACGCGGGTGAAACCGCGGGGCACAGCTAGTAAGGCTATAATAATTTATTGATCACGTTTGTCAAATATATTTAAATAATTAACATTATTTAGTATTTTTTAAAGATAAGTAATCGACTATTATTTTTGATATTTTTATTGGATATATGGATTCAGTTACTGCTACAGATATTCTGATTTTAATAAGTCCCGTAATTTCAAAATAGGGGTGTATATACATAACAATTTACACATATACCTTATAGACTAACATACATATTGTATCTTATAAACTAATTTGTTCACGACAGCAACAATTGTAATAATGACACTTTCTTGTTCACTTTTCTCCAGGTGCGAGACAAAGAGGGCGAGTTCGAGGACTGGTTCGAGTCGGACGGACAGCGCGAGCTCCGACAGATCTTCCAGGGGATGGGCTCCATCAGCGACGGACTGCGGGACCTCAACAAGAAGGTGGACGAGGTCAGTAGAGTCATCATCATCACCATTTTCAGCTTCATCAGATCATGTTTGTCCACCGGATATATGCACCAGTGAAAGAAAAAAACAGTTTATTTAATCATCACACACTATTTAGACAAAAAATACAATAAAAATACAAAATAAAAACTAAGGAAATACATAAAAAGACGTAATAAACAAATACAATAGAAACACAACACATACTATAAACAGTGGGTGATGAATAAAAGGACCCAACTCAGCATAACGCTGTGATGCATGAAGCATCACAACACTGGTTTTCAGTTGGGCCCTCAGTCATCACGGAGTAAACAATATAAAACAAATAATTAAAAAAAATATTGTCGGACATTTTTATGTCAAAATAAAAAAAAATACATTGACAGTGGACAGAGGTCTTCGTCTGTCCAAACGAGAAAAAATTGAAAGACCTTTTTGAAAAAAAAATAGGGTTAATTTCGATAAGATTTAAAATTTAATCTAGCATAAATTGATACTGTGTTCTGTATAATTCACAAGTTGCATCTAAAAAAAAATAAGACAAAATTCTATATATTTATATGCCTTAAAAAAGGATCTTAAAGGTATAAGTTAGTAGCCGACTGCAAACAGCAGTCGAGACCACACGTCGCCGCGCCACTACTGGTTTGTATTTCTATGAAATAACATTCGTAGAGGGCGACATGAAGCTAGCTTCGCGTCACCGAGCAACAGACGAAGTGTCATGATGACGTAAGGCGGCGACGTGTGGTCTGCTGCTGCTGTCTGCAGTCGGCTACCAACTTATACCTTAACGCAGAATTTCCTATACATATTGATATCTTTGATTTACATGAACACTACTTACGTATTTCCGAATCTGTGGTAAATTCACAATGTATTTAAAATTATATTCAAAATATTGAAGGTAGTTTTTTACATTACTTTGTACAGACGTCTTCCATCTTAGTCTTCTGTGATCACGGGTTCTGTAAAGAATCCGAAACGTCACAATACAACCACGACAAAAATCCGTTTAAGTGTTTTATTTCCTTTGCAATTCAAAAATACTAATACCAAACTATCGTTTTCAGGTGATAGGCAAACAGATGAACTCGCTCTCGATGCTGACGGCGGTGTACAGCCAGGCCCAGGGACAACCTGCACAGCCCGGACAACAGGTGAATACATAACATAACATAATCATCTCATTACAGTAACTGACCCCTAACTAAGTCCGTAACTTGTATCTAGGGTATCAGAAACTACGCACACATTCATTCACACACAGACACACACACACACAGACACACCCAGCCCGAGACAAACATTTGTGGTTGACACAAATATTCACCCCGCACGGGAATCGAACCCGCAACCTTACGGATGGCAGTCCGGCATGGCTCTGACATTGAGGTCTCGATATTTGACATTAATTTTTGTACACTTTTTATCCCGAAATTCCCATGGGATTGTGTACAAGTAATCGCATGTTTTATTGTAACTTTTTGTAGTCACAAATCCTACCAATAGATGGCGCTGTTACTTAATTGTTTAACACACGATGGTGAATTGTGCCGAGATTGTATGATACTACGAGCTACGCATGCGCACGGGAGCGGGTACTACGCGGGTGAAACTGCGGGGCGCTGCTAGTTAATTTATAATTTTAATTTTCGTGTACCGCGCCCTCTTGAAACATTCACCGTTTCAACATCCGTTATTTAGTTCTTAGAATCACACATAGATGGCGTTGTATCTCAATAAATTAAAACACGCAAGTAATATTTTCTAAGTTGGAATAAGGACGTACAGAATAAATGTATTATTGTCGTTATAAATAGGAAGCTTAATAAAAAATTGATGCCAAACCAATTTTTGAATGACAATATCAAGATATTGATTTTCAAAAATTGGTATTAATTTTTTGTTAAGCTTCTTATTCATTACGACAAAAAAAACTTGAGAAATGTCACAGGACACCCGGATGGAGGTTTCTTTTCCGAACCTTTATCCCATGTCTGTTTGGGGTCGTTTTTCAGTTTAACCAGATTTGGCGGAATGTCAGTATTTTACGTGAAGCGACTGCCATCAGACCTTCACAACCCAGAGGGCTATACGACATTTTTTGGTTAAACCAAATGTTTTGAGGGCTCTAACTACCCGTAACGACAGTCGATGATGTTAGTACGACAACCGGGACCGACGGCTTTACGTGCCCTCCGAAGCACGGAAACGCTCATGAAATTAAATGACAAGTAACGACCCATCACAGTCATGACAGTGCCAGACGTTGCTTAACCGCGCAGATCACAAGTAATCCGCGGGTACCACTGGGCCATGATTATGAATCTATACCTCTATTATATGGGTATTTTACTTGTTTCTTTGCATTTTATTGAATTTCTTCGCAATGTCTGGGTGTGTGTGAATGAGTGTGTGCGTAGTTTCTGATACCCTAGATACAAGTTACGGACTTAGTTAGGGGTCAGTTATTGTAATGAGATGATGGAGTGAATGATTATGTTATTATGATTTTGTACCGGTATTTTCCTGTATTTTTCTTCGCTTTTCAAACACTCTAGTATAAAGGTATAAGTTGGTAGCCGACTGCAGACAGCAGCAGACCACACGTCGCCGCCTGACGTCATCACGACACTTCGCCGTCTGCTGCTCGGCGACGCGAAGCTAGCTTCATGTCGCCCTCTACGAATGTAATTTCATAGAAATACAAACCAGTAGTGGCGCGGCGACGTGTGGTCTGCTGCTGCTGTCTGCAGTCGGCTACCAACTTATACCTTTAGTGAATTTCTTCGCAATATATCGACTGAGTTACTATATGTCCTTAATATGAGTGTGTGGTGTAGGTACAGATGCCCTCTCTGCCGGTGGGCCGTCACGAGTGGGACGCGCTCGTCGCCAACAACCAGATTATGATCAACACCATCGCAGAGCTCAAGTAAGTATACACACACACTTCACACACTCATAATATAATTTCTTTTTTTATAATCAATGCTAAGAAAATGCTGTTTTATTGTTAACTAGCAGCGCCCCGCGGTTTCACCCGTGTAGTTATAAATTTATACCTCTTTTCTCGCGCAAGGGGGAAAATTTCCAAATTTCCTCTCTTAGTGGTACCCTACTCCCCCCAACAACCACACGTGCTACATTTCAGCTCTCTACGACCAGTAGTTTCGGCTGTGCGTTGTCTGTCAGTCAGTACATCACTCAGTAACGGAAGAGTTTTATATATATAGAAGATTGGATTCTTAATCAATGTATAGACAAAACATAGGCTGTGAAATTTTTATTTAATTTGTAAATGAAAGTAGAAACAATTTATAAAAATAAAATTTTCAAAATGATAGAAAAGGGGGACATATTATTGAAAATATCTCATTTACAAAAATTACAAAAATATTTTTTATTTCATATTACATATTTGTAATCACTAATGACACAAACACACACACACATACACATAATTACCCTTATTCCCACTTACAGAGGGTTCATAATCGAAGTGTCCCGTAAGTCGGACTCCCTGCTGGCGGGCGCGGGCGGCGTGGCGGCCGGCGGGGCGGCTGCCAACCCGCAGTTCATAGCGGAGATACGGGATTCGATGCACCAGGTCAAGCAAACTGTGTTAGGAGTTGCGCAGAGGTGAGAGATTTATTTATTTAATGATATACCTACTACCTAGTTATGTTTTAAAATATGTTTTTTTTTGGAATACCAAAATGACATTATATGTCAAAAAACAGCCTTAATGATGCTATAAAACTACCTCTACCTTATTTGCGTTGCATTTTTATTCCGGTTTAACAAAACCTAGTTTAAGCATTTGACACCTTGTCAGTCAAATATGTCACTTTGACAGTATTCAAAATTGATTGTAAAACCTGGTTTAGTGCTAAACCGGACTAAAAATGCAACGCAAATAAGGCAGGCTTTGACTAACATTATTGTGAGCAGACTTGGGGCCCAGCTCGCTTGACCTTAGTAAATTAAAGAAATAATTTTTAAAATACATTCAAAATTTTCTCCTCGGTGATTTTAACTATACCTAAACGTAGTCAAGGCCATATTTCAGCTAATTTTGAATCCATTTTCATAATGCCTAAAGGTGTTACCAGACCAATCGATCGATCATCGATTGACGGCATCGATCGATGGTAGAATGAAATAGTCGACGTATAAATAGTATAGAATAGTTTCTACCAGACCAGTCGATCGACGTCGATCGATGCCTTCGATCGATGATCGATCGATGGTAGAATGGAATAGTCAACGTCGATCGATAGTTTCTACTAGACCAGTCAAAAAAAAAATGAACATTTTACTCGTTCAAGGGTACAGACCATTAAAAAAATGATAACTTTTAAATTTTTAAGCAAATACTGCCGCTACAAGCTGGCCAAATAAACTGGATATTGAAATCTGTTTCACGCAGAATGCCGTACGCAATGATGATGATGGTAATAGGTTATTTTGCAGCTGCGGTTTCACCCGCTTAGTTACCAATCCAATGGGAATTTCGGGATGAAACATAGCCTAAGTCCTTTCCTGGACCATAAGCTACCCCTGTACCAAATTTCAAGTCAATCGGTTCAGTAGTTTAGTATGAAAGGTAACAGACAGACAGAGTTACTTTCGCATTTATAATATTAGTACGGATAATATAAGGATGAAATCATGAATGTCCCCCCCCCAGACTGTCGTCCCCCCCGCCCGCCATTCACCAGGCGCAGTCCGCGTGTCCCAACGTGTCCTGTGCGGGGCTCACGGCCATCCTGGTCGTCGCCGCGCTACAACTGTCTGTCATGCTCGTGTATTCGCTGTACAAGTGAGTATAGTGGAATATACATGGAAAGAAACACTCAGTCATACACATTTATACATGCACTCATACATACAAGTACGATCATACACATTCATACATGTCATACAAACGCACTCATACAAACAACCTGAACCTGTGTGTGTGTAGTTTGTACACATTCATTCATACACTCTCATACAAACGCCCATACATACTCATACAGATTTATTCATACAAACACATTAATACAAATACAGTCAGACACACTTACAAATTCACACATCCTCATATACAAACTCATACAAATATTTCCATACACATTCGTATATCCACCTACATACTCATAGATACATTTGTATTCACTTTTTCGTACTCATACATACATTCATTCAAACACTCATACAAATTCATACAAAAACTAATATATCCCCATTTGTTTCAGGGAACGCAAAGAAGCGCAAGCGAAGAAATTCTTCTAAAACACTTTGTAAATACACAAATATATTTTCACATTAGTAACTACATGTACTTACAGCGGCCTTATGGTCGTGTCTTCCAGATACAGGGCTGTAGCTAGGGTCGAATTTGAGGCAGGCAGCATTGGTTAAAGGGGGGGGGGGGTAGGACATTGCCCCACAAAGCCCCCCCCCTAGCTACGGCCCTGTCTAGATATATATAATGCGTATATGATCTCAAGTATATATAGTATTGTAGCTAAAATACGGACATAGATATTTTCATATTTATTAACTAGCAACGCCCCGCGGTTTCACCCGCGTAGTACCGAGAATACGAGGATAAAATTATACTAAAAACCTTCCCACTGAATCACTCTATCTATTAAAGAAAACCGCATCAAAATCCGTTGCGTAGTTTTAAAGATCTAAGCATACATAGGGACAGAGAGAGCGACTTTGTTTTATACTATGTAGTGATAATAATGTATATGGTAATTCAAAAATTTATACCTTAATTGAGATTTGAACTCAGGACTGTGCCGTATCTGAGCTCTTAAGATTAAGAATTAATTACACAACATTTTTTCCTTTGGGTAAATTTAGTAATTTATTACCTGTATCTAGGGTATCAGAAACTACGCACACACTCATACTCATAATCCGAGATTTTTCTGCATTTACTTACTCATATAACACAATCCCGTCTAAAAATCTGGATAAAAAGTATCCCATATGTTATTCTCATTATTCAAGAATAGCCCATAAGATTTTTTTATTTAAAACTGGGACCCGCGGTTTCACCCGCGTAGTTCACGTTCCCGTGGGAATTTCGGGATAAAACATAGCCTATGTTCTTCCCCGAATCATAAGCTACCCCTGAACCAAATTTCAAGTCAATCGGTTCAGTAGTTTAGCCGTGAAAAGGTAACAGACAGAGTTACTTTCGCATTTATAATATTAGTAGGGATCTATAGGGTACCTAACTGTTGATGACATTAAAAAAAATGTGATACTCAGCTATTTTTCTTTTTTTTATTAATACTCTTTTCTTATTATATTTTCATAATTTTCTTATTATCTTTATTTTGCTGTGCCCCGCGGTTTCACCCGCGTGGTTCCCGTTCCCGCGGGAATACGAGGATAAAATGTTATTCAGGGTGAATGTAGCTTTCTAATGGTGAAAGAATTATTGAAATCGGTTCAGTACTTTCGGAGCCTATTCGTTACAAACAAACAAACAAATCTTTCCTCTTTATAATATTAGTATAGATAATTAAATTACGAAAAAATACAAAATGGCGCTACTGTAGTGACAGCTGTCAAAAGATTTTAAGGACTGAAAAAGTATCTTTATAGCCAAGAAATTAAAGAACTTGTTATGATCAGTTTTTGTTTATAGTTCCTTATTTTTAGGCTATTGCATAGGTTCTATCGCGGGCCTTGAGCGCGGGGACCGAATCCAGAAATTCCGTAACGAAAAAAACCTCACGTTTTTATTATTTATTTTTTTGTAAATTTTCCAAAAAGTTTTTATACTTAGTAATGTAGACAAAGTTTTTATTGTATGCAGTCGTACTTAGTGACAGTTCTGGTTAGGATAGCAATGCAAAAATAAAAAAACAAATACATAGTTGATAAAAAATGCTATAGCTTTACCGCGGCAGTCCCCGAGTGCCACACGTCTTTTTTTTAATATGCTCATAATTTTTAGTGTTGATATTTAAAAACAAATATTAGAGTTGCTATTCAAATTATTGTGATTAACGGGATATTTACCCTGTATATTATTTGTTTCGAGTTTCCGATATTTCGACGCTGTTGCAAGCGCCATGATCACGGATGAACTTGATCACGGAGAGTTGCTATTATTTAAAAATCATGTTTTCTTTTTAAAAAAACTAGCTGTATCCCGCGGTTTTTATTCTTTCTTTCTTTATAATCAATTGCCTTTCATAACAAATATATTCGTACAAAATTTCAGCTTAATTCATTCACTGATTTAAGCTGTGTTAAGATCAGTCAGTCAGTCACCTTTTTTAATAGGCTAATGTGAAAATATATCTGTTACGAATAAGTTATATAAGTAGGTATATTATATGTTACAACAAAATGTGAATATATATGTTTTTAGCAATTAAATTATGTATTAAATGTGACAACTACATAATTATATTGAGTCACAATCTTGTCTGTGCCATGAAGTTGTAGGTAAAAATGGAGTCCACACTTCGAATACCTACTTGAAGCATAACCTATGTATCACTATCGCGCTCTCTGTGGGCAGACTCTCTCTTTCTAAGGTAACCTCTAGAAAGAGAGAGTCTGACAAAAAAGAGAGATCGGCCCACAGAGACGTAGGTATTTGCCTCAAGCTGTTGTTCTAAGTGTGGGCTCCATTTTTACCTACAACTTCATGGTCTGTGTCGGTGCCAGCGTCGCTGTAATCGCATCTTTTGTTTGTCAGTTTATTGAAAATGTATCCAAACGACATTAGAGTCACAATGACAATAGGAGCTTACAATTTTGGTCGCTAACAGAAAAGATTGTGACTCAATATATGAAATGTAACAAAAAATGAAAAAAATATATGTTTTTACCAATAATTATATAGAAATTTGACAAACTAATGTGAAAATATATTTGATTTTAAATAAAAGCGCGGGCGGTTTAATTGTAAATAATATTTATAACGTGTCTTCTCCGTACTTATTTTATTTCAAGTTGTTCATTTTGTACCGAGTATGTTCCTTAGTATGAATGAGTGTAAATGGTTGTAAGTTAATATTTTTGAGATTAAATGAGACTTCTTTTATTATTTTTGTTTGTTTTAATACCTATCTTCGTTCCTGTTGGTCGTAGCGTGATATTGGTAATTTTTCCAAACCTGGCGCCATTAAAATATATATTTATTTGTTTCATACGAATAAAGAATAACCAGTTTTAAAGTTGAATGATTGAAATTAAATCACCCTGTATTTTTAAGTTCCAAAATCAAAACGATATTACTCTGTCCCGTTCATACTCAAATGCTTGAACGCGCGCGAGAGGGACGCACTGACTTGTCATTATGATTGTGACGTGCGACGTAAAATGTATATGTGTTGCTCGCGCCAGCTTTGGAGAAATTACCAATATTATACAACCCTATTTTGAATTCGAGATACTTAATCACACAGCTAATGTAAACGACGGGTGACAATATAATAGTGAAGTTCGTTTTTTTCTTTTGCTTTTATATAAAAAGTTATGATAAGTCTAAAGTTTTTCAAAATCCCGCCGAATTTTATTGTTATTCTACACCGAACAACCGGCGAACGCTGCGATACACAGCTGAGCGCGGTCATCGACCCGAGCCGTCACAGAATACTTGATAGCTAGTGTGCCGTCTGGTAATACGACATTTATTTAGTATTTTTTAAAGATAAGTAATCGACTATCATTTTTGATATTTTTATTGGATATATGGATTCAGTTACTGCTACAGATATTCTGATTTTAATAAGTCCCGTAATTTCAAAATAGGGGTGTATAGCCTATAGACTTACTCCGTAAGAATTTTTCAAATCGGAGCAGTAGTTCGCTGCTCGCCCACGTCGGACAATCGGTGACAGACTTTTTGTAAAAAAAATAATGATTCACTACATCATTTCATTATAGTAACTGACCCCTAACTAAGCTCGAAACATGTATCTAGGGTATCAGAAACTACGCACACACTCATTCACACACACACCCAGACCGAGACAAACATTGTGGTTCACACGAATATTCGGGAATCGAATCAACCTTACGGATGGCAGTCCGGCATGGTGACCACTCTGCCATCGAGGTCGACATTAGAATGTAATGATGGCTATATGCACGACCTAGATTCAACCTAGGTAGGTACTACAACTAGGTAATAAAAGAAAAAACTATAAAGAAAATGATCCATATATTTATATTTAAATGCCATTATACAATCATATACTAAGGGCCTATTTCACCATCTTCAAGTAACGTTCCGAGTAGTCACACATGTTTTGTCTTTGTCACTTGATTTTAAGAAAGAGACAAAAATAACTTTACTTGGTGAGTAACGTTACTTGATGGTCGTGAAATAGGCACTAAGACTAAGTAATTACAGAAATTAACTCGGTCGTGATCCCTAGAAGAACAAAAATGTAACTTTTTTAACATCGGCCGAGTTTGAAATAATTGCATCGCTCATATCAAGATGAAATTATGTTTTCTACATGAAGTTCTAGGTAAAAATGGAGTCGACACTTCGAATACCTACTTGAAGCATACCTATATGTATCACTATCGCGTCTCTGTGGGCAGGCTCTCTCTTTCTAACTAAGGTAACCTCTAGAAAGAGAGAGTCCACGCTAAAAAGAGAGACGTAGTATTTGACTCCAGCTGTTGTTCCAAGTGTGGCCTCAATTTTTACCTACAACTTCATGGTTTTCTAACTATTCAAGTAGAGATCACGAATTTTAAGTAACATTTTATACATTGAAACCTTAAAAAAATACGTGTATTAATAATATAGCTAATTGTCAATTTCGATAAAGATAAATATAGCCACAATCGTTTCTGTGCCGGCGGCCAAAATTGTAAGCTCCTATTGTCATTGTGACTCTTAATGTCATTTGGATACATTTTCAATAAACTGACAACCAAAAGATGCGATTACAGCGACGCTGACACCGGCACAGACAAGATTGTGGCAGAACTAAGTGTGTAACTAAATAAAGAAAAAAAATACAAAAAAACAGTGTGGCACTCGGGGACTGCCGCGGTAAAGCTATTGCATAGCAATTTTATCAACTAATTGTTTTTTTTATTTTTGTATTGCTAACCTTAGAAATTTTGATGTCGTACTTGGGACTTCATACAATAAAAACTTTGTCTACATTACTATAAAAACTTTTTGGAAAATTTACAAAAAAAAAGTTTTCGGTAAAAAAAAACGTGAGGTTTTTTCGTTACGGAATTTCTGGATTCGGTCCCCGCGCTCAAGGCCCTCGATAGAAGCTATGCAATAGCTTAAAATGAATTTTTTATGCGTCTTTGTATATCTTAGAGCCCTACTAATAATAATCTATACAATTAATAAAAAAGAAATCTCATACAGTCTAGCTTTACTAATTTAGGACAAAATTAAAATTAAATAAATTCGGTTAAGACATATTTTTTACACGATAAATACATTAGAAAAAATTTGCAATCTAACGGCCGTTCCCAATATCCGATCAATGTATGATCTTGGTTATCGACGGATACAAAACTCTGTCATCTGTCATTTGACCGTCCCAATAACCATATCGATGGTGGAGACAATCAGAAGACAAGACTACATACCATTGATATGCACTGGGGTCTAAGTCTGCTATTTGACATTATTGATCAGACAATATGTTGATATTGAGGCACCATAACGAGAGTGTCAGAAATTTGGTATTCTGCTAAAATGTATTCATATGGCTATGGTGTCTCAGTGGTCTTTGTTGCATATCAAAATTTTGACAAATAAACGTCAGAATACTGTTTCCATGACAACCATTTAAGTTTTATGGAGCCATTAAGTCAGTGGAGTAGTTGTCACTAAGAGAATACCAAAATGACAACAAATGCCCAAAAAACGGCCATAATGGTGATATTAAAATACATTTGGGTAGCATTATCACAGCTTAATAGTTAAAGAGAATCGGGGCCCTGGACAGTGACAGTCGCCTGTTCACACTACCAGCGAGTAACTATTAATATATGCATCTCTTTCGTTAACACGGAATGTACATTCACTGTCCTTGTCTTGAGCGAAACACTCGCCGATAGTTCATCGCTCACTCGCCCGCGGTGAGACCACTGGCATACCAATGGTAAGTAGTCTTGTCCTGTGATTGTGTCCACCATTAATATGGATATTGGGACGGTAACATGACAGATATACAGAGTTTTGTATCCGTCAAGAAGCAAGACCATACATAGATAGGATATTGGCAACGACCGTTTTGAAACTATATTTTGGTTACACAAATATTTATTTTATTTAATAATTATATTTATGTACTTCTACGTTTAATGGACGGACTATCCTAACGTTAAGATTCATAGAAATTGGTTTAGTCAGTCGCAATGTTCACCTCTCGCTCTTACACTACGAGTTAGAGAGAGACGGAGATACTATCATACACATTACAATATCTATAATAAGAGTTCAAAATATGTATGTATAAATAATTAAATAAACTATATGTTTTTAAGATATGTATTGAAAAATTCTATTGAAAAAGTTTGGTAATTTTCACCCCCAAAGGGGTTAAAATAGGGGACGAAATTGTGGTGTTTTTCTGACTAAAAACGAGGTTGATATGTCTGATTTGGGTAAATTCATATTTAAGATCATTAAATCGGATTTTCAGGATAAAAGTATGTTTTAATTAAATAATAGACATGTTCTTATGTATTGAACAGGTAATTTCAAAAATGTATCCCCCATATGTTTAAAATATAGTGATATGTGTACACATATGTATTAAAGAATGCTTTTTACATTAGCCCCCAAAAGGGGTTAAAATTTGGGGTGAAATTGTTACTAAGGTCTGAAATAAGCACTTAGGGCTGATTATTCCATCGTCAGATAACTATCTTCTTCATTGCATTCAATCAACTACAAAACTGGTTATTCTCTATTCGTATAAAACAAATAATTTATTAACCCCCGACGCAAAAAGAGGGGTGTTATAAGTTTGACGTGTCTTTGTGTGTGTGTGTGTGTGTGTATCTGTCTGTCTGTGGCATCATAGCTCCCGAACGGATGAACCGATTTCAATTTAGTTTTTTTGTATTAAAGGGGACTTACGTGCGAGTGTTCTTAGACATGTTTGATGAAAATCGGTTGACCTGTTTAAAAGTGGGGTTTGAAAGTAATTGGTGGGGGTTTTTTAAATTTATTTTGAAACCAACTGTGTAAGAAATATGCATTGGTGTGAGTATTTCGATGGCGCCAGGTCTGGAGAAATGACCAATAGATGAAAAATTTTGACATTTTGACAGTTATTTCATACAAAAAAGCTGTCAAACGTCAATTTTATTCGTCGAATAAAAGTCTGGCGATGGAAAATGAACCCTAAATACATATAAATGTCTTATTCTTTGGAAATTACAATATTGTTTAGACATCTCGTCATATAATACATAAAAAATAACAGCAAAATCTTAGTTACTTATAGACTAGCTGTGTTTCGCGGTTTTGCACATGTTTAAGAAATATAGAGATTAATAATATATATTTTATATAAGTACAAATAATCAGTCTGAAGAGATATGTAAGTTTTTATCAATAAATAAATAAAAATGTAAGAAAAACCGCGAAACGCAACTAGTGATAACATATTTATGCAAATCTTAAGCACCATTATAGATATTTCATAGAAATAAAAATATTACGAAATAAAAATTAAAAATACAATTTGACACATAAGAACTTAGTTTCTGAATAAAATACAATTATAATTAAAAAAAGATTCAAGTATTTTAAAATAATTTTAAATTAAAATATCATAATATCTTTCTTTAAAAACCCGCTGCAGACGAAAGACCTCTCTTTCAATATCATTATCAGTGAAACCTCAACATGCTACTTTTTGATTAAGTATATAGTTTTATATACACCCCTATTTTGAATTCAAGATACTTAATCACACAGCTAATGTAAAAAAAATTACAGTAGCTGTGTGATTAAGTATCTCGAATTAAAAATAGGGGTGTATAGTTTTATATAGGTACATATAAGTATTTTTCTATATTTAGATAGATTCAGTGACGTTCACAAGTGCCTCATTGAGGCCTTAACTGAATAAATGAATTTTGACTTTGAGAGAAAAACCTTTGGTTCACAATTACAGTAGTATCTTTTAAAACGATACTTTATAATTAAAATAATTGAAACTAAACAAAAAAACGTTTATACACTAAAAATAAAATATAAACAAATATATCATCCAAAAATACTTTTATCCAAATCTTAATTTTATTGAAATAAAACTACTTTAAATAACAGAAATACAGATTTTTATAAATACATACTTATAATAGACTAGCTTCGTCCCGGTGTTTTACTCGCATAGTTCCCGATAACCTCAGAATTTCGAGATAAAATAGCCTATATCCCTCCTCGGTTCTGTAGTTTAGCCATGAAAAGGTAACAGACAGACAGAGTTACTTTCGCATTTATAATATTAGTAAGGATAGAAAACACCCAAACCAAGACAAACAAACACGTGACCCACAAATGTTTGTCTCGACCGGGAATCGGGCCCGTAACCTTCGGTATAGCAGACAGGGTTTAAAAATAATCCGTTAAAGTAGTTTTATTTCAATATGTAGTATCATTATAGTAATATTATTACCATTTTAGGTATAATATTCGATATTTTAATTGACATTACAAATTGCTGAGTTACCATTCATTGTCATTAGCCGCATAAACCCCGGATTATCCAAAGAAAAGGACAGTGAATGTAAATTCCGTGTAAACGAAAGAGATGCATATATTAATATATATAAAATTCTCGTGTCACAGTTTTCGTTGCCATACTCCTCCGAAACGGCTTGACCGATTCTCATGAAATTTTGTGAGCATATTCAGTAGGTCTGAGAATCGGCCAACATCTATTTTTCATCCCGAAATTCCTACGGGAACGAGAACTACGCGTGTGAAACCGCGGGGCGCAGCTAGTATTAATATAGTTACTCGCCTGTTCACACCGCCGGCGAATAATTATTATATGCATCTCTTTCGTAACACGGAAGGTACATTTGCTGTCCTTTTCTTGGGCGAGAACTCGCCGATAGTTCATCGCTCACTCGCCCGAGGTCGGACCACTGCATTACACTTGGCTCGCGCGTGAGGAGCGAGGTGGATAAGCCGGGTGTATACGGCTAATGATCATGACATTACCGCTCAGCACCACCAGAAAGCTTTTGCGGAAGTGCAAGCTTTTCTACGACTATTTTTCTCAATAAAGTATTGCCTCAGACCCATCTAGTCCGGAGTAGATAAAGATACATTTGATGGTAGGCATGTCGGATCCCGTGGGTCGGCGGATTACAGAGGGACCACTATATCTTTCCAATTATTATAATTAACGGGATATTTACCATGTATATTATTTGTTTCGAGTTTCCGGTATTTGGTAAATATGGTAAATATCCCGTTAATCATAATAATTTGAGTGCTAATAACCATGATAACTATAAAAACTATATATCTTTCCGAAGTTCGCACGACTATGGCGCCTCTAGTATCCTTAATGTTTGCCACCCCATAATGTTTGCGGTGTATGTGTGCCTATTGACTCCCTTATTCCTCGCTGGTGTCCGATGTGCTGTCGTCGGGCGGAGGCGAGGCGGGGCGCGGGGGCTCCGCCGGGATACTCATGTCTAGGTTACTGGAAAGTAAACACAACTTTAAGAAAATATTTCGATACAAATACGAAATCCGTTGACTTAAATTAAAAAAGATTTACTTATATTTTACTTGACATAGGAATTGAACTAAGAAATTGGTTATACATGCTTCTAGACCATCGAGGCGTTATTTAATACTATCTAGTGGTTGTTCCATGAAGTTTGTCATTAATGTAGACAAGGAAAAGTAACGGCCTCAATATAGAGCCTTGAGGGACCCATATTTCTACAAATTGTTTTTCAATGAAAAGTTTCGATAAAAACGTAATTTTTAAACATAAGAATTATATAAATTGGTATTTATTAATGACTATATGATTGAGTGCAGCGATTCCACACACAAATTCGTAGATAAACAAAAATTTATAACGAATCGCATCAAAAGCTTTAGGTAAGTCTATAAAATACATAAACCAGTGCTCACAGCGGCGACTTGTCGGTGTCGGGTCGTGCGTCGGGTCTCGCATCGGGTCGCGTGTCGGGTCGTGCGTCGGGTCGTGCGTCGGCGCGTTTGCCGAAAAACGTGTCCTCGAAGTTGAACGTCAGGTTACTGTGCATCTTCAGCTGAACGCGACGAGTTGTAGGGACGACCTACATAACATAGGACAGTGTAGTTTTAGGCCGTGTTCAGACCAAACTGCCTGTCAGCCGCCGACTGTGAGCGAACGTTACGTAGTTGATTGTATTTAAATACATATTCACTTTTTGTTCGCACCTAACCGACAATAAGTTATGCGTCGATGCTGACGAACAATACCGTATTTTCACGTTTACTCTGTGGCCCACGGTGAGCCTGCACACAGTCGGCAGCTGACAGGTTTGGTCTGAACACGGCCTTATTCGAGTATACTTGAGGTCATGTAGACAGTTGACCAGTGTCCTCTCTACCTAAAATTCTTAGATTTTAAATATTGTAATACCCAACAGGGTCCATAATTGATACTTTAATTATATTATCACCTTTGTACAACATTATGGTAACAATAAATATTTGAATTTGAATTTGATCACGCGAAAATAAATTCTGCTCAACAACAAAAAAAATCTTGTCCATTTTTCTCTCAATCGAAAACGCTCTCCTACAAACTCTTTAAATCACGAAACACATGTGCCATGTTTTGGTATCGGCCTCTAGTCTGGAACTTCTTCTTCTTCGTGTCGATTGACAAGACTTTTTTAACAATCAAGTTATACACCCCTATTTTGAAATGATGGGACTTATTAAAATCAGAATATCTGTAGCAGTAACTGAATCCATATATCCAATAAAAATATCAAAAATGATAGTCGATTACGTATCTTTAAAAAATACCGAATAAATGTCGTATTACCGTACGGCACACTAGCTATCAAGTATTCTGTGACGGCTCGGGTCGATGACCGCGCTCAGCTGTGTGTCGCAGCGTTCGCCTGTTGTTCGGTGTAGAATAACAATAAAATTCGGCGGGATTTTGAAAAACTTTGACTTATCATAACTTTTTAAATAAAAGCAAACGAAAAAAACTATTTTCACTATTATATTGTCACCCGTCGTTTACATTAGCTGTGTGATTAGGTATCTCGAATTCATAATAGGGGTGTATATTAGAACACCAATGAGCGGCCACCTCGATGGCGTTAGGTTGGCATGACATAAGGTCATCCAGAGTACAGCTATTGGGACATGAAGTCTAGAACTGACTTATAAAGTGACACTGTAACTCGGCCTTTCTTGTCGATATGTTGATGCATCGCTCGCTCGCTTAATAACTGTCATCATCAACGGCAAATTTCTGTACACTGGCGTATATAAGGTTCGTCACCTTAAGATCTATTTTCGTTTGCTCAGTATGAGTGATAATCTGTTTTACCGATTGAGTTTGACATATTGCGTCGCCAGTCTTAGTTCAAAGGTGTTACACTATTTTAAACCTAGTTGTCATAAAGTTACTTTAATAGGGTATTGTCTAAACAAAAAATATTAGTCCGTCTTTTAAATTTACAAAAAATATTGGACACGTATTTTTTTATTTTCCATGTAAACAAATAATTAAGACGATACAGTGCATCGAAAACTCGTGCAACGTCACAGATTGCTGCAATATAAAGCAACAGTTATCGTCACAAGCCCCCACTCCTAAACTTCAATGCGTTATAACTAAGTCAGTTTTATTAATTTGATGAAACAAAAAAATACGTGTCTAATATTTTTTCGAAATCTATCTGGTGGGCTAATTAGAATTTCATTTTGCTTACCCAGGAAACTACCCTATTTTATATCTCTGCTTAGTTTTTAGTTTCAAAAGTTACTAAGAGATTACAACGAACAAAGACATTTTGACCATTTGGTTTTCCTACTATGACTAAACATTAGTCTGTCTCAATGTCGCTTAAATTATGTGTATATGTGTGTGTGTGTGTGTGTATGTACTGACCTCGTTGTCGGCCTCTTGCGCCCGCACCCAGTTACTCCTCCTGTGCGCGTTTTCCTTCTTCAAGTGCGGAATGCCTGACAATACACAACAACATATCATATAGTAGCCGTACAGTTCTACAAACGATGGATAACTTACACCCTTATTTTGAAATTGCGATACCTTATCTCACAGCTAATGTAAACGACGGGTGACAATATAATAGTGAAGTTAGTTTTTTTCTTTTGCTTTTATTTAAAAAGTTATGATAAGTCAAAGATTTTCAAAATCCCGCCGAATTTTATTGTTATTCTACACCGAACGCTGCGATACACAGCTGAGCGCGGTCATCGACCGCGCAGCCGTCACAGAATACTTGATAGCTAGTGTGCCGTCTGGTAATACGACATTTATTTAGTATTTTTTAAAGATAAGTAATCGACTATCATTTTTGATATTTTTATTGGATATATGGATTCAGTTACTGCTACAGATATTCTGATTTTAATAAGTCCCATATTTTCAAAATAGGGGTGTATAAGTATGTGAAACAACGGGATGTTAGTACGTACTTATTTCAGTATACTACTAACACTAACATCCCGTTGTTTCACATACTTATATATAACTAGCAGCGCCCCGCGGTTTCACCCGCGTAGTTCCCATTCCCGTGGGAATTTCGGGATAAAAAGTATCCTATGTTTTTCCCGGACCATAAGCTACCCCTGTACCAAATTTCAAGTCAATCGGTTCAGTAGTTTAGCCGTGAAAAGGTAACAGACAGACAGAGTTACTTTCGCATTTATAATATTAGTAGGGAAGTAGGGATGACGTACGTTTCGTTTAATAATAAAACTTTATGTATGTTAGTAATATTTATGTGTATGTCTGTGTGTGCGATGCAAATGACGATCTTAGTTAGGGGTTAATGAGATGATAGAGTGAATGATTCTGTTATGGTGCTAGCGTCGCTGTAATCACATCTTTTGGTTGTCAAATGATTGTCAGTGTGATGAAAATGTATACAAATGACACTATAGTGGGATCGGGGAGGGGTTAGACCTTTGTATGTGTCGATGTCTTGAGTGTGTGTGTGCGTGTGTATGTGTGTGTGTATGTATGTTTGAGTGTGTGTATGTATGTGTGTGTGTGTGTCTGTGTGCCTGTATGTGTGTCCCATACCTGCGTCCCACGTCTCCCCGTCGTTCCCGTCGTCCATCACGCGGTCCCACGCGCCGCTCATCTCACGGGCTTTCGATGGGACTTCTTGTTCCCACTCCCTGAACATACATAGTTTATTATTATGATTAGCAACAAAGGTGTTTATATACCGCGCACAAGGCAGTGTGTAGCGACATCTATCGCGCAAATGCGAACTAAACTGAAGTGTCCTGAATCGCGCAGGTGAAATTTACCGAGCGATTGACCTTATATACGAGAGCCTGGTGCAGACCTGGTGGAAGCTGCCCGACTACAACCTGTGGGCAGCCCCCGCCAGACGCGGCCCGCCGGGCCCCGCCCAGTGGGAGAGGAACGCCCGCCAGACGCGGCCCGCCGGGCCCCGCCCAGTGGGAGAGGAACGCCCGCCAGACGCGGCCCGCCGGGCCCCGCCCAGTGGGAGAGGAACGCCCGCCAGACGCGGCCCGCCGGGCCCCGCCCAGTGGGAGAGGAACGCCCGCCAGACGCGGCCCGCCGGGCCCCGCCCAGTGGGAGAGGAACGCCCGCCAGACGCGGCCCGCCGGGCCCCGCCCAGTGGGAGAGGAACGCCCGCCAGACGCGGCCCGCCGGGCCCCGCCCAGTGGGAGAGGAACGCCCGCCAGACGCGGCCCGCCGGGCCCCGCCCAGTGGGAGAGGAACGCCCGCCAGACGCGGCCCGCCGGGCCCCGCCCAGTGGGAGAGGAACGCCCGCCAGACGCGGCCCGCCGGGCCCCGCCCAGTGGGAGAGGAACGCCCGCCAGACGCGGCCCGCCGGGCCCCGCCCAGTGGGAGAGGAACGCCCGCCAGACGCGGCCCGCCGGGCCCCGCCCAGTGGGAGAGGAACGCCCGCCAGACGCGGCCCGCCGGGCCCCGCCCAGTGGGAGAGGAACGCCCGCCAGACGCGGCCCGCCGGGCCCCGCCCAGTGGGAGAGGAACGCCCGCCAGACGCGGCCCGCCGGGCCCCGCCCAGTGGGAGAGGAACGCCCGCCAGACGCGGCCCGCCGGGCCCCGCCCAGTGGGAGAGGAACGCCCGCCAGACGCGGCCCGCCGGGCCCCGCCCAGTGGGAGAGGAACGCCCGCCAGACGCGGCCCGCCGGGCCCCGCCCGGTGGGAGAGGAACGCCCGCCAGACGCGGCCCGCCGGGCCCCGCCCAGTGGGAGAGGAACGCCCGCCAGACGCGGCCCGCCGGGCCCCGCCCAGTGGGAGAGGAACGCCCGCCAGACGCGGCCCGCCGGGCCCCGCCCAGTGGGAGAGGAACGCCCGCCAGACGCGGCCCGCCGGGCCCCGCCCAGTGGGAGAGGAACGCCCGCCAGACGCGGCCCGCCGGGCCCCGCCCAGTGGGAGAGGAACGCCCGCCAGACGCGGCCCGCCGGGCCCCGCCCAGTGGGAGAGGAACGCCCGCCAGACGCGGCCCGCCGGGCCCCGCCCAGTGGGAGAGGAACGCCCGCCAGACGCGGCCCGCCGGGCCCCGCCCAGTGGGAGAGGAACGCCCGCCAGACGCGGCCCGCCGGGCCCCGCCCAGTGGGAGAGGAACGCCCGCCAGACGCGGCCCGCCGGGCCCCGCCCAGTGGGAGAGGAACGCCCGCCAGACGCGGCCCGCCGGGCCCCGCCCAGTGGGAGAGGAACGCCCGCCAGACGCGGCCCGCCGGGCCCCGCCCAGTGGGAGAGGAACGCCCGCCAGACGCGGCCCGCCGGGCCCCGCCCAGTGGGAGAGGAACGCCCGCCAGACGCGGCCCGCCGGGCCCCGCCCAGTGGGAGAGGAACGCCCGCCAGACGCGGCCCGCCGGGCCCCGCCCAGTGGGAGAGGAACGCCCGCCAGACGCGGCCCGCCGGGCCCCGCCCAGTGGGAGAGGAACGCCCGCCAGACGCGGCCCGCCGGGCCCCGCCCAGTGGGAGAGGAACGCCCGCCAGACGCGGCCCGCCGGGCCCCGCCCAGTGGGAGAGGAACGCCCGCCAGACGCGGCCCGCCGGGCCCCGCCCGGTGGGAGAGGACCGCAACTGTTCTGCCCGTCCCCAAACTGGTGACCCCGTAGCGTTTCCCAAAAATCTTAAAAATCTTGCGAGCTCCAAAGCTGGATCAACTTTTGCTACTAAATAATATAAATAACTAGATGTGCCTCGCGATTTCACCCGCGTAGTTCCCAATCCCGTGGGAATTTCGGGATAAAACGTAGCCTATGTTCTTTCCCGGACAATAGGCTACCCCTGTACCAAATTTCAAGTCAATCGGTTCAGTAGTTTAGCCGTGAAAAGGTAACAGACAGACAGAGTTACTTTCGCATTTATAATATTAGTTAGGAAGTTAGGATTAGGATTGAGTGTGTATGTACCTGTCGTCGTCGGTGACGGGCGGCGTGGCGGTGCCGTCGGCGCCATCTGGCGGCGGCTCGGTGCTCTCGTGGCTCTTACCGCGCGGCCGCTTGCGACGCTTCTTGTGCTACAATATACATAAATTATTTAAGTAATTGATCGAGCGAGCAAAGCCAGTCGAGCGAAAATATGAGCAAAGCGAGCCGAGCGAAACGAGCGAAAATATGTCAAATGGCCGGGTTTGCTTTCGATTGTGTTTTTGCCGATTCTTACAAAATTTTGTCGATTTTTAAAACTATTTTTTACGAGAACATTTTTGATTTGATTTGAAAAAGGGGGGAAGAAACAATTTAATTAATCATTAATATTGTTTGTAAGGCTTATTCATACATAGCTAAAAATTTTATTAGACCTTTATTAGTGACTAGCTGCTGTGCCCCGCGGTTTTACCCGTGTGGAGCCTTATCCCGTGGGAATTTTGGGATAAAAAGTATCCTATGTGTTATTCCTAGGTATGAGGAACATCTGTACCAAATTTCATTAAAATCCATCCAGTAGTTTTTGCGTGAAAGAGGCATAAACATCCACACTCACAAACATTCGGCTTTATAATATTAGTAGGAGTATATTGATGACCTAGTTGTGTAGTTGGCAGTGCTCCTACCAGCTGCTCACATAAATGTCTGCCTTGAGCAGGAATCCGACTTTCAGCATAGCAGGCAGGTGTATTACAACTATAGAGTCACAATCCTTTCTGTGCCGGCGGCCAAAATTGTAAGCTCCTATTGTCATTGTGACTCTAATGTCATTTGGATACATTTTCAATTAACTGACAACCAAAAGATGCGATTACAGCGACGCTGTCACCGGCACAGGAAAGATTGTGGCACAATACACCAGTCGGTATTACCCTGACCTTGGCGGTAGTAGTCTCTATAAAATCTTCCACTATGATCCTGTGGTCGGGCAGCGGGTGTATGGCGGGCGAGGGCGCCGGGAGCGCGGGCGGGGGGGCGCGGGGGGGGGCGGCGCGCAGCGACGGGACTACCGGGGGGTCCGCGCGGTGATGGCCGCGGGATTTTTTCTTGGGGTGGTCAGTTGTCTGTGGAGATAAAAAAATTGTAATCTATTGTAAATACTCGTATAGTACCACAAAGTTATCTGACCCAATAGTTTGACCAACAACAACAAGTTTGACCCAAGAGTTTCAATGTGTAGTACATGTCTGTGTGGCATTTCTCCCCAAACAATGGCCCATCTTTTGACTTACCGTGCGTGTCCCTACACCTGCTCACGCGAGGACCTTAACAAGGCCACTGATAGCGCTATATCGGTGGCCGAGTTCTGGTCCTCAAAAATATGAATCAATACGCTAAGAAAAAGAAGAAGAAGTCATATAAATCGAAGACGTCAACGTATGTGTGTATGTCGTACCGTGGTGCTCTCCTCGGCGGGTAGCTCCAGCTTGCTGGTGGGCTTGTTGTCGAGCGGCACGACGCGGTGACGCTCGAACACGCGCCCGTTATTTATTACCTGCACACACAATGACAGTTAATTTCATCATCATCAGCTCATATATGTTCCCACTAAGGGGCTCAAGACTACCCTGAATTAGGGCGATCAGGAGTACCTGTCCTTAGTCAACCACAGACCGAGTGCGAGTCACAAGTAACAAAACATTACAATGTCAAAGCAGGAGTGTGCAGGTGCATCAACATATTATGAATACGAAAACCCACTTGTACGCTGCGGGGATCAAACCATGCGCCTTTCGATTGGAATCTCACATAAGTGACGAAATTGTCACTAATGTCATGGCTATCAGTGACGATGTAGTCACACCTGTCATGACTATCAGTAACAACATTGTCACACATGACATGACAATCAGTGACGATGCTGTTACAGTGACTCACCTTGATATCCTGGTCGTTGAGTATCGTCACTAGATCTCTGACGAATGAGTTGTTGGGGTACAGCTGACGGTGCTTGCAGTGGATGTCTACCTGAAATAACATAACATAATCATTCACTCCATCATCTCATTACAGTAACTGACCCCTAACTAAGTTCGTAACTTGTATCTAGGGTATCAGAAACTACGCACGCACTCATTCATACACACCCAGACCGAGACAAACATTTGTGGTTCACACTAATATTTGCCCCGCACGGGAATCGAACCCGCAACCTTACGGATTTATTATCTAAATAAGTCATTTAGTATTGTATAATAAGTTTATAAACATACCTCCAAATGTTCCTCAGTGCCATTAGGCAGGTTTCTGACCAGTTTAATAATGAACTTGTTCTTATCATTGCGCGTGCGTTTCTTGTGTTTGCGATGCGACCGGCGCCATCCCTTCTCTGACGACACCGACATCAGTGACCGGGACTTGCGTCTGATGACAATAGTAAAAGACTGTTAGTGTTGTCATGACTATCAGTGTCCTTAATCAGTGACAATGTTGTCATGACACAAAAATCAACTTTAAAAAACAACATCATTTATTTAGGTAGGGCCATGAATCTACTACCGCTTTAGAAACGACCGGGACTTGCGCCTGATGACGATAGTATAACATTGTTAGTGTTGTCAGGACTATTAGTGGTGATGTTATCGTGACTATCAGTGACAATGTTGTCATGACGTTAAAGTGACGGTGTTGTCATGACTATCAGAGGTAATGTTGTGAGATGATGAAGATAACTGACAATATCGCCATGACATTAGCGGTAATTTTGTCTGGACTATCAGTGACTGTTGTCACGACTATCAGTAACAATGTTGTTATGTCATAGCACAGTCATCAATGATCGGGACTTCCACACAGTCAGTATTGTCATAATAGTAACATATTTGACAAAGCTTTATTTAATCAGAAACAATATGAATGGTACTCACTTGAGTCCTCGTAATTTGAGTAATCTCTCTTCTTGTTCGGTGAGCTCAGCGCCATCTGCAAAGTACGTCTAAATGTTATATTAAATGTGAGTGATGTGTGTTGTGTATGTGTGTATCATCAATACATAGTTAGGGCGAGCGAAGCGAAGCCCTCCTAATTCAACAGTTTTTACAGTTTTGTGGTACATATTACGGAAAAACTAGAGCACCTACAGATTTGATATTTTACAGGGTTATTTCAATTCATGTCTAGATGTGCAGAAAATGGTTTTTATATCATTTTGTAAATGAAATAAAGAAAAAGGTTTTAACAATTTTGCAAACAAATTTTAAATTTCGAGAAATAAAATGGATGCGTAATACTACACGTCTATAAATAATATACATTGATTACATATAAACATATAAACAAAAAATATTTCTCAAATTAGCCGGGTTATAGGGGTTAAAATGACATTTAAATGTCAAACGATTACGACTTAGTGTCATTCGGCACACAACAGATGGCGTTGATATCCAGTTTCGAGCATGAAGGTTTCATGCCTCTAATGCCGTAAAAAAATCGAAATAAAAAGAAATGGATTTGTACATTGTGAAATTGATTCTGTTTACAATTTCATCGGTTTAAAAGAAATGTGTCATCGAAGGAGGCCGAGAGAAAAAAGAAAAACGGGGGGTTGGGGGGGCGGAGCCCCCCGTTAAAAAAAAACAAACATCTCTATGATAGAAATTAAAAGAAAGTTTGAACACTGATTCCGAAATGATAATAGTTGTTATAGTAAAATGCCGCAAAAACATACGTTACGCGAAATTAATCGTTCTTTGATGGACGATGTAAGGGAAAGTCAGAGAAGATGTAGTAATTGTGTTCGTGGCACAATGCTCACTTTGTGGCAAAAATATGTCAAAAATAAGAGAGAGAAATGAAAAACGGGGGGTTGGGGGGGCGGAGCCCCCCCCGTTAAAAAAAACAAACATCTCTATGATAGAAATAAAAAGAAACTTTAATGTAATGAATAAAATTAACACTGATTTCGAAATGATAATAGTTGTTATAGTAAAATGCCACAAAAACGCACGTTAACTAGCCTTCTCTTCTCTTTTTCGAACCTTTATCCCATGTCTATTTGGGGTCGGTTTTCAGTTTAACCAGATTTGGCGGTATGTCAGTATTTTACGTGAAGCGACTGCCATCAGACCTTCACAACCCAGAGGGCTATACGACATTTTTGGTTAAACCAAATGTTAGACTTTTGAGGGCTCTAACCACCCGTAACGACTATCAAAGATGTTAGTACGGCAGCGGGTACCGACGGCTTTATGTGTCCTCCGAAGCACGGAAACGCTCATGAAATTAAAAGTATTTTTAGTAATGACCCATCACAGTCATGACGGTGCCAGACGATGCTTAACCGCACAGATCACAAGTGATCCGCGGGTAGCACTGGGCCACGAGCGGGCAACTGGCCTCCTAGAACGCTAAAATAACCGTAATGGACGATGTAAGAGAAAGTCAGGGAAGACCTCGAGATGTAGAATATAATTGTGTTCGCGTCACAATGCTCACCTTGTGGAAAAATTATGTCCGAAGTTAGAGAGAGAAAAATAAAAACGGGGGGTTGGGGGGGCAGAGCACCCCGTAAAAAAAATAAAAATCTCTGTAATCAAAATTAAAGGAAAGTTTAATAAGATTAAGAGATTAGTGTAATCGTTATAATAAAGTGCCACAAAAACGCACGTTAACTGGCCTCCTCGGACACGAAATTAACCGTTCTTTGATGGTCGATGTAAATGAAAGCCAAAGAAGACCTCGAGATGAACCTAGAATCTAATTGTGTTCGTGGTAATTCATGTCATCTCCTTTGGATTGATTTGCACATCGAAAGCAACGGACTTTGTATAGACAATAGTATGGTTTCAGAACTACAAACGTAACGTTTTAAAGAAATTAAAATTCGTCGAAGAGCAATTAATAGCGCAAGTTCACCCAGTTATTACAGTGGACCTACTCAAATTGGATATCGAGGCCAAGAGATCAACTTCCATCAAGATATCACTTTGTTGGGCTGGTGTGAACTTGCGATTTTAAATACAATGATCATTATACAGTTTTTACAAAGTAAATATTTTTTTTTAAGGGTTATCCGTATGTCCGTACAAGTTACGTACCCATCCGATTTTAGTCCAATCCCTCAACTATTTATCAATGAAGGCCTTACGTATGTGGCTAAAACTAGTGTATACACAGATCCATGGAATCAGTTTTGAGTGGTAAGGGTGACCTTAGAAATATAAAGTGGGGTCAGAATTATAAAAAACATTACAAACGCTACCAACAGTGCACACGCGTGAACCAAAATTGATATGTGCGCTAATGCGCTAATTGAGCTGTTTGCGCGCTATCCAATCGGACCAGGATTGTGTGCGTACGTGTGGGCAAAAATATCAAAATTAGAGTTACGTACTCGGCATTTCGAATTGCAAGATTCAGAAAACAGTTGTAGTAATTAGTAATTGATGAGAATGCAATATTTAACCACTGTAAACATAAATGTTTAATAAAAAAACTAAAATAAATCAAATTCTGAAACGTAAAATTTTGAGTTTGACATTTGTGCACACACTGCATTCACATAACATACTTCATTCGCGTACGATCCGTCAACACGAGCAGTCGTGTCGCAACGGCTGCCTCAATGTATTGACCGAATCATCGTTTTTGCACTTCTATTAAAATGGCGAGTGCAAAGCGAATTGAAACTCCTTCCTCCGAGGACCAGGGCGGATTTGACATCAAGACCCTACTGCAAGACTTCTCTTTGCTGAAGGCTGAAGTTACCGTTTTGAAAACTAAGTTGGAGGTATCAGAACGCGTAGTTGCCGAACTCAAGACCGAGCTCGCGGCATTGTGCAACAGTGGCAAGCCAGTGACGTCGATTTCACCGCGGTCAGCACATAACGTGTGTGTGCGGCGCGGTGCAAGGAATGCGAATACTTCACCAGTCAGCATTTTTACTAATGCATGCGCGACTGGCAACAGCGTTGCACAGGTTAATGAACGCCCGGCCCCGATGACCTCGATCGCCGCGGCGTGTGCACCGTCACCCGTGCCAGCTGCGTCCTCTTCTGCAACACGTGTCCCAAAGCAGAAGAGCTACGCGCAAGTGTCTCGCCCACCACCCGGGGTTAAGTGCGTGGTGGCTCCGAAGAAACCCGTCAATGCAGCGAAGAGAGTCGACGTAGATGGCTTCACACTGGTGGAGAAGAAACGTCGACCGAAGCCGTCTCGCAACCGACGTGGTACCGCCGACGCCACAGCATCTGAGGTCACTCTCCGTGTTGTGGAGCCCACCGTTTCCTTGTATATATCCAGGTTGGACCCCAACACTTCAGGTGAAGAGGTCCTGGGGTATGTCAAGCAGAGGGTCTGTTTTTGGACCAAAGAACCGATCCGGCTCAACCTGAGGCGCCTCGAGTCAACGAGGGGCACGTCCTTCAAGTCCTACGTACTTCAATTGCCAGCGAAATACAAGGACATGTTCCTCAATCCCGACTTTTGGCCCACAGGAGTAGTGTACCGCCGCTATAGGGAGGCGATCCAGAAGAAAACTCCCTAAACTATGTATTTTATTTATATAATTTATATATATGTTAGTTTGTAAGGTATTTATGTAATTAGTTTGTATGATAATTTATATGTGCGCGTGGTTTGAGAGCCCTTACCTTGCCGTAACACAGTTTTTAACTAGCACGGGAGGTAAGGTCTCGATAATTGCGCCAAATATAATGTATTGTGTCAAATTTATATATAATAAATTGAATTGAAAAAAAAAAATTGAATTGAAATTGAATTGGACTGCACAACCTATTTTCCATGAGCAGCGTTTGCACACCTTAATGACGTCACTGATGACGTCCTATTACTATCGTTGGTGCAAATACATTCAATTCGATCACTTCACTCCGTAAGCGCGAAAAAGCGCAATTTGGACCGCACGGATAGTCAACATGACAATAGGAGCTTCCAGTGTTGACCGCCGCCGGCACAGAAAACTTGATGACTCTAAACTAAACAAGACTTTCCAAACTTTCTGATAGTGAATATGATGTATGAAGATGGCAGTTTTGGTTTTGATTGTTTCTTTTTTTAAACGAATATATTTTTTATGGAAACTTCTTTAGAGAAATATTTCAGAATCACATATCATGGAGTCAGTTAATTCGCCCTAGCAGTTCCCTGCATGAGATAAAGACTTCAGCCCATACAATAAGTACATAGTTGTACTCATCGAGACCTTTCAAATGATGTTTGGTCATAAAATGGTACAACATGACAGGACGACACCTCGTGGGGTCAGTTAATCCACCCTAGCCTAGCGGTTTTCCTGCACGAGATACAGACTGAAGAACCCATACAAGAAGTTGTAGTACTCATTTAAAGCTTTCAAATGACGTAGGGCACAAAGTGTTATAGGACAACATATAGGACGGAACGCCCATTCTCCTTTGGGTTGAAAATGGATTTGTCCTCCCAATTAAATGCCACGCACTCACGAGTGATAATGGTTCGATATGAAAATTATTCTCATACAACGTATGACAATAATGGTTGACTCCGATACCACCCATAACTAAATATTGGAAAAGTGGAAATACTTAATGTTCCAGGAAACAATACAATAAGCTTTCGTAATCACAATTCACAAGTCACAAGGCTTGACGTTAGATAAAGCTGTGGCGGACATTAGACGTAAATAAATTTCTGTTGGTCTAACATAGGTAAGGTACCTCTGTGGTATCGCGCGATTTCAACAATTAAAGCATTTTCTTTCTTTCTTACTATAAAACATAAAATTACTAAGAAAAACCTCGCGAGCCCACACAAAGCCACGCTTTTAGCTAGTATAAAACAAAGTCGCTTTCTCTGTCCCTATGTCCCTATGTATACTTATGCGTTTGTGAGCCTGCGTGTCCGTATATTTGTGTGTATGTGTATATGTATGAGAGCGCATATGTTTGGGCGTATAAATGCATGCGAGTTTGTGTGTGCATGCCAGCGTGTGAGTGTATATTGTTTGTGTTGCGTGCGTGTCTGTGTACACGTACCGGTCATCCGAAACCCGTTCTCCTCGGTGTAGTCGATGTCCCAGCGCTGGTCGGGCCCGCCGGAGCACCTCCTCGCGCGCAGCTCGTCGCCCGCGCCGCGCCCCGCCGCCAGGCACAGCCCGCGGGACACGTGCTGGATCGTGTGCGACGACGGCACGTAGCGCCAGCGCTGGGGGGGGGGGCCTGGGTTAGGTTACGTGTTGAACATGGTCGGGGGTGAGAACAACTGGCGGGAGATACAAACCTTCTGTAACAGTTATGGCACAGAAGGAGGCTGCTGAGAGGGAACGCGAGTTCCTCTCTCAAGATCCCTTGCGCAGCCGGAGAGTCAGCAGGCGTAGGGTCTACCATGTCCTACAGCCACCGCAGTGCTGGCCGCGACAGTGAACTCTTTGAGCCATATAATCCTCAGAGATGAGACGCACGTTTCACACGACACGAGGTACACTTTATCAACGTCAATAATAATAAATATACCCGTACATACCTGTTCCCGTCGATTCCCTAGGCAGTTCGACATCAGCACTTGTACACCATCCTCTTCGAGTGATGCTCTACAAAATAACAAGTGTGTTTATAAATTAGAAAATCCTCATTGATCGTGTCTTTGGTGTCCTTTGAAAAATGTTCATGGGGGTCCTATTCATTATGAAAGCATACCTCTTTTACTGCAATATGTATTAATAAAATGAAATGATAAGCTACCCCTGTACTGTACCAAATTTCAAGTCAATCGGTTCAGTAGCTTAGTGAAAAGGTAACAAACATACACACTCACAGACTTTCGCCTTTATAATATTAGTGTAAATATGGGGGCCCTTTGACAAGTATTCATGGGGTTGACATTAAAGCGTAATCATGGGGGGGTCCTTACCGTTTAACTTTGGGGGACCACTCACCTCTTAAACGGCAGTATAGCGCACTTCTCCTCGTCCCTGAGTTCGCCCGCGAGCGAGAGACTGAAGTGCTGCGTGGCGGTGAGCGCGGCGTGGCACGGGTACACGCCCAGCGGGGCCATGTCCGCCTCGTGCTGCAGCGTGTCGATACACAGACCGGACGGGGGGTTCTTGAAGCTGGGGGTGTGTGTGAGAGGGAGTTAGGGGGTCAGTTGGGTTGTTGGCACGCACGGCACGGCACGGGTACACGCCCAGCGGGGCCATGTCCGCCTGTGCGTATGTGTGTGTATGTATGTGTGTGTATGTATATGTGTGTGTGTGTGTATGTGTGTGTGTGTGACGTACCGTCCGTATCCCTGCGCGTCGCGGACGGGCACGAACTTCTCGCGGTACACGTGGTCCAGGTACCACTGGAAGTTCTTGCAGTGCAGCTTCTCGCGCAGCACGCGCCGGTGGGTCACGTCGCCGATCTTGGGATTGTTCTGGACAAATACAGATGCCGTCTTTGATTTAGGACTCATTTGATTTAGCCCTCATTCGTGCTAAAGGCGAAAACGTAAAAGCTTTGAGCCCGAATGAAAAATAAGGCAATACAAACAATAATAAATTGACGTTTGACAGTTTTGTATGGAATAACTGTCAAAATTATTCCTCGAATGTTCTGGCGATGGAAAAAACAGCCTTTATAGATTTAAAGAAAACTGCCTGCTATTCTGATCACCAGTATATAGGAAATTACTACGGACATTTGTTAGATTTGTCAGGCCTTTGACATTGTCGATCGCGCCAGACTTTTTGTGTCAGAGGAACTGGCCAAAGAATGGTTTAATAACATATCTAACCAGAAATACTTAGCAATGACATCAAAACTGAACCGAACAACAAATTAAAATTGTATAAAAAGATATGATTCTGAATCAATAAACTTTGGGGTTACCTCAAGGCAGTATTCTAAGGCCCCTGTTGTTTCTCTTTTATATAAAAGATTTATTGCAATCAATAAAATGTGATCTTATCTTGCTCATGAATAAGTGAAGACTATTTTGAACGCGCTAATGTCAGTAATTACAGGTCTGATTTAAAAAAATAATTTCAGTGTTAGATAGCCCATTTATCGAGGAATCTATAGGCTATATAACACTAGCAGCGCCCCGCGGTTTCACCCGCGTAGTTCCCGTTCCCGTGGGAATTTCGGGATAGAAAGTATCCTATGTTCTTTCCCGGACTATAAGCTAGCCCTGTACCAAATTTCAAGTCAATCGGTTCAGTAGTTTAGCCGTGAAAAGGTTACAGACAGAGTTACTTTCGCATTTATAATATTAGTTAGGATTAGGATTACGCTGCGACTAATAGGAGCGGAGCCAACGCGGGGAAAACCGCATGACTAAGCTAGTAAATATTATAATACTGTAATTACTCACCCTGAGATCAGGTCTGTGCAAGTAGAACAGTTCTGCGTATTCGTCCATCCACACTTCGGCCATTCGCGCCGTGTTTATACCTGTAAATACATACAACTAGCTAAAAGCTGGCTTGTGAGGACTAGTAAACACAAAAACACTAAACACTGCCTTTTTCACGAGGCATAAAAATTTTGGATAACTCTTGCACATCTAGACATGAATTGAAATAACAATGGAAATTGCAAATTAGTAGTTGTTATAGTTTTCCGTAAAATGAACCAGAAAACTGTTAAAATTGTCGAAGAATTGAATTTAATGACGTTTCAGTCTTAATATATGTAGCCGAATGGTCTAAGATTCAATTTTTGCGTTGAGCGATGCCTGTTTGCTATTTTCCTAAGCGTGCATGGCTTACTGATGAATGATATGGCTTTTAATGGTACTGACCGTGTGTGTCGCTGGAGGCGGGCATGCTGTACGGATGGAAGCTCCGGAACACGTGTCCCACCCGGGAACACGGGATCGTCTCCAGGGTGCCACCACCTGGTGTAACAATACTTCCATTAAAACAAAATATCAAATTCAAGGATAATTTTCTTACAAACCATAGGTATTAAAACAAAATAATTTACTTTAGAAGTAAATGTTTATACACGAAAAAACAATGGACAGTCGTTAAGGGGAATTCATTCAAGTTCTTGAAACCCACCTTTAACTTTCTGTGCGATCATTGGTTGCTGAGATATCGATAATCAAAGACAAAAAGATCCTTTTCCATTTGAAGACCGATATCTCAGCGAGGAGTGGACGTATCAGGGTGTTTAAAAAAAGAAATTAAAGCTAAATAAACAAAGTATCCGATCCTTATGGTGGTTAAGCTAAAAAAAAAATTTTTCCACGCTCGTAGACCAAAAAAAAAAACAAAAAATTTTTTTAGATTTTTTTTGTTGCTGGTTTTTCTACGATTACTCAAAAACCGCGGAGGCTACAAAATTTTGAAGTTCAAATCCAAAAACTAGACACTTGGAGCTACAATTTCCTTTTTTTTTATTTCCTGTACGACCATTTCTCTCAAAGTTACGGCCTGTTGAAAAGTACCGAAAAATTTGGAATATTTTTTTGATCCCTTAATTTTTTCCATTAGTGTATGTTTAACAAACACAAGTAATTTGAGAAGTTTAATTATAACATTCCACTTTTTAGATTGGATTTGAACCCACTGAGCTACTGAAACCTTATCTCAATTGTTGAAAATTAGGATAAGCTTTAAACCAGCGTGGTTCTAAGGTCACCCTTATTCAGGGTAAGTTCTAGTCCAGCCTCTCAGTGCGGACATCATATATTTATGAGCTGATGATGTTACTACATATACTGACACTGCCAGATCCTGAAAGACATCTCGAGGTTCTCGCCGCCCCAGCCTGCCATCTGCTCGTCGTACGCGCCCACCTCCCAGTAGTACTCGCGGTCGATCGCGAACAGACCGCCTGCCATTGTTGGAGACCTGAACATTTATAGTATGTGTGTGTTTCTATTGTATTTGTTTATTAAGTCTTTTTATGTATTTCCTTAGTTTTTTTTTTTTTTTAATTTTTATTGAATTTTTTGTCTAAATAGTGTGTGATGATTAAATAAACAGTTTCTTTCTTTCATTATTTCTTTCACATAGACAATATTCAGCCCGGTGCTAACCATGGACCACTTGTGGTTGTGATCAGTTCGAATTAAACAAAATGTGTCCCCATCATGACTGTGATGGATCGTTACTAAAACTAGCTTTTAATTTCATGTGCGTTTCTGTACCTCTACTGCTTTATTTGCGTTGCATTTTTAGTCTGGTTTAACAAAACCTGGTAAGCATTTGACACCTTGTCAGTCAAATCTTTCACTTTGACAGTATTCAAAATTGTTTGTAAAACCTTGTTTAGTGCTAAACCAGACTAAAAATGCAACGAAAATAAGGCAGCTAAAGTTTTAGAAATGATCGTTAAACACAGAAATGAACTTAACAAAGAGCAACGTACAACACAATTAAATTAAAAATATAAAAAAACCCCAACACAATTACTTTCAAACCCCCATAACTTTTAAACGGGTCAACTGATTTTCATCAAACATGTCTAAGAACACTCGCACGTAAGTTCCCTTTAATATAAAAAAAACTAAATTGAAATCGGTTCATCCGTTCGGGAGCTATGATGCCACATACAGACAGATACACACACACACACAGACACGTCAAACTTATAACACCCCTCTTTTTGCGTCGGGGGTTAAAAATACAGCTCGTTGGGAACCAATGTCTAGAATGACTGTTTTTGGAAGAAATAAGTCGTCAATATGTACGTACCAAGTAGGTGCAATATCTGACCCTCTCCGTTTCTTCTCCCTCTCTGGCACGTCGATCCACGTGAAGTGGCCGGTGAACGTGAAACCACCCACCTGACGTCATCACAGACACAATGTTAGACAATCTGTATATTACGATTCTAAGGTCCTATTTCACGACCTTCAAGTAAAGTTACTCACCAAGTAAAGTTAGTTTTGTCTCTTTCTTACTTTATATCAAGTGACAAAGACAAAACATGTGAGTAGGTACTCGGAACGTTACTTGAAGATGATGAAATAGGCCCTAAAGTCTTGAAATCTCATATGATTTATATTGCTGCTTTATATTAATAGCTGTGTCCCGTGTTTTTTAACTGAATCCTGTGGGATTTCCATGAAAAAGCGTTATTCAAACTTTAACGTTTATAATGTTAGTAGGAATCAAGTATATAACTGTAAAAGAGTTGAGTATCTCTTCCATATATCAGGACAAATAGTTTCAATGTTTTCTTGTTCATAACTGATTTGGTCAAAATCGGTACAGTAGTTTCGTCATCAAGTTAATAACTAGCTGTGATCTGTGGTTTCACCTGCTTTCTTTGCGTGATAGACAGACGATGGGACATGCTCTTAATATGAATGCATTTTAGTCTCATTGATAAAAAATTTGAAACAAACATTGACAAGAATCGAACCTGAGATCTTAAATACTATAATCTGTAATAAAATTAGAATTACAATGCTATATACATAATCTATCTACAACTATATATCCATAACCAATCTAACTACATAACCAACTATATACACCAACAACATACTACAATAAGTACCCAAAAATAAATAATATTTACAAGGGAAACATGCTTTATGAATGTTTTTGATAATTTAAGGATATTTAGTTTATAATAATATTTTGTAGTTAATTTTAATATATTTAGTTCTATGTTACACATAATTTTTTTATTAATTTTGATTAGTAGTTTTCGTATAGCAATTTTAATTATTTATAATACGATAAGGTTAAAACTAACTGTCAAAAACTTAAGGAGTTCCACAGGGATCAATATTGGGATCTCTCTCTGTTCATTTTTGAACAGAGAGAGACCTTACGAGTTGTCTATTATAATTAACAAAAACTGTTTTGTTTTTTGCAGAGGATATGATTCTATTCAATTGAAATTTAACTAGTTGTTTCTTTCTAAAACAAACTAACGCTTAATTCAGTTTTACACGCTGTGTTTTACCTCTTTTAAATACTCAAAAAACCTGAGGAACCTCTTCATTTTTTACAATCGGTTAAATTTAGGTATTAATAAAAGCCAATTCTCCTACTTTTTTGCAGTCGGTTATAATTTGAAATTAAAAGCCAATCCGCAACCTTACTAAATACAATTTTAGTCATTACATTTTTTTAATATTTAGTCTCTAGTTTTTAGTAATTTAGCTTTCAGTAATTAATTTTTTTTAGTCATTTTAGTCGTTACTCAAATTAATCCGCAACCTATTAGTATGACTATAATCATTTTAGTATCTAATCATGTCAAGTAACGTATCAACCTGGAAGCTGTCACCGGCAGCTTCGATCCTAAACGTGGTCTGATCAATGACGTCAATGATGGGCGTCAGTACTGCGTCACGTTTCTCAACGATGCGTTGCAGCATCGGACGCAGCCAGTCGCGTTGAGCCTCGCAATGTGAGTCCAGGAAGACAAGTACGGATCCGCGGGCGGCGCGCGCGCCCCGCATGCGGGCCTTCGTCAATCCCTCACTGGAAACCGGATGGTGTAAGTGTGTGACTGGATTTGATACTTGCGGTTATTTGGTACGGGTTAGCACAAGGTTCTTTTTTCAGTTTATATACCGACTTTTATTTACTTAATAGGCTTCCACTTGACTGTAATTCGCCAAATGGAAAGCGACGATACATATGGAGCGTGCTCGCCTAGAATTATATTCGCTCGTGAATTAATAAGACATTTTTCACATTTTAGAAAATCTTATTTTTATTCTGATTATTCAAATTAATGTTTATATTTTTCCATAGAGATAAAAAGAAATCCAATTTCTGAGATACAATACAATGTAGACTGTCGTCTATAATTTGAATTAAAGACTTTCACGAGTCTTTCTGACAGCTTTAAGTAGACAATAATTATACGGGAATTGAGGATTATTATAAAAAAATATGCTCAGAAAAGGAAGTTATCTAAATGACTTCCACAGACCGTTATTTCTTACTCTTTTAGTAATTGTTAATCAGTATTATGTACTAGTATTTGTTGTTTTTCCTAGACGACATCATTATATCGTCAACACCTGTACTAGAACATCTAAGTACAAATAATTTTAATGCAATGCAATTTCGACTTTACGACATCGACATAATGACATAAAATATTTAATGGGATCCGCTGTGTATATTTTTTTACAAAATACAGACACAAAACAAATAGTAGGTGCATGGCTACAAAGACCAAACATGAAATGTGCAAACAAAAACTTGAGAAAACTTGAAGAAACAATCAGATTGTACAGAAAAGTTTGAGAGAACCAGAGGCCCTATGTGACAGAAGACCAGAAACGAGAACCACGTTATTTTTTTATTATGAATTTTTGTTTTTTTTATTAAATTTGCCATTTAAAACATTTTCTAATGTCACTTGAGAACATAATTTCAACTCGACTTTGGCACAGTCCTGGCCTCAAACCTTGAACTCAGGATTATGCTGAACCGTGGTCCTGCTCTAAACCACTGAGCTACCGAGGTCATACGGGATAGAGGCCTCAGCTGTTGAAAATCTTGAATGCTTTAAAGCAACCACTAAAGACATCGTATCAAGCGATCTTTTGCAACAGAAAACAGCCAAGATGGAAAATTTAAAGACAAATTGTGCAAATAAAGAAACACGTGAACACAAGAATATGGTTGTTGGAAGGTTTATCAAACATGTTTAAATGTCGAGTCACCGACTTACCCCAACTAAGTTCGTAACTTGTATCTAGGGTATCACAAACTAAACTACGGACATAACACAATCATTCACTCCATCATCTCACTATAGTAACTGACCACTTTGTTCATTACTTGTATCTAGGGTATCAGAAACTACGCACACACACACCCAGTCTTAAGAGATAAAAACATATGTGAATAAAAAATATTATGTAATTCCCTGACTATTATTACATTCACAACATCAATTACATACTAAATGAGCTAAAAAAAACTCGATAGAAATAGTCTACATAAATGCAAATAAAATATCAACGTGCTAGCTAAAACTAAACCTGCCTTATTAGCGTCAAAGGGTTTAAACCAAGTTTAACTAAATCTGCTTTATAGTCTAGTCTTAAATTTAGAAGTTATTTCAACCGATTCAGAACTAGAGTAATCCCAAAATATCCCAAAACTTAACATTATATAGGTTTGTGCATGAACCATAAAAACTGTGCTTAAAACATTGTATTCACAAGCGAAAGGGCCCCAGGGACAATCATTCGCAAATTTCAACTTTTACGTAACTGAAAGACTAAATAATCGTCTAGAAAGAGACTATTGAAGCCAATGTCATCAGTAGCGTGGGAGGGGGGGGGGGGGGCAGTCCGCCCCTGAGCCCATTTAGAGGCGATATGATTCTGATTGTCATTAAAAATTGCTTCTAGACGATAATTTAGTCCTTCAAGAATTACAAATTGACAATTCGACTAAATTGTCAATTTGTAACTCATTGAAGACAACCATACAAACTGTGAAAACAGTTTTTTGAAAAATGCATTCAAAATTTTGAACATGCTGAACCGTAGCACCGCTCTTTCCAATTGAGCTACCGTGGCTTCAAGGCGACTGGTGAAAACAGTCATATTAAAACCACATAATTGCCACATAATTAGACCCACACAATTTATGCTTAAACCAGGTTTTCACAAGCATTAAACCAGACGCTAATAAGACAGAAACAAGATTGAGAAACACTGATTTCATTGATTTACACGAACACTACGCGTAAAAATCAAACTACTTTAACGGATTTTTGCCTTCACTAGTTGGAGAGGAAGAAGAACGGATATTTATTCGTACGTCTTTGTTTATAATTAATATCTTTTTAAGTATGGGATATTTACACGTACCTATAAGTCGAATCCCTCAACTAGTTTCAGCCACATTCGGTGGCCTTCATCAGGAGGATGAGTGCGATACGCCCGCGACGGCGTCTCGCTCTGCCCTGAATATGGCTGAAACTAGTCGAAGTCGAATATCCCGTAAAAAGATATTAATAATTTATTCGTAGTTGCGTGGACTTTAGAATAAATAACCACGACAAAAATCCGTTAAAGTAGTATTATTTCAAAGTCCGATAAACCCTTCCAACATCCCACATATCTACACTCCACAAGCTAAACGAACCCACGAAGCTAATCAATCCAAACACCTGGAAGAGACTGTTCTCCTGCACGCTGTAGTGGAAAGTATCGCTGGCTATCGTATCTATGATGGGAAGGACGACAGCGTGCCGGGAGCGTTTGATCTCGGCGAGGAGTGGACGGAGCCAGTCGGGTGAGGCCTCGCAGTGTGCGTCCAGGAACACCAGCGCGGAGGAGGTGGCGAAGCGAGCGCCGGCTAGGCGGGCGCGGGTCAGGCCCACGCTGGAGAGACATACAATACGTAAGTGACTCAGTTGCCAAAAGAAATGGTTCAAATTATAGTGTCTACTGTAGCTCCTGATGGTAAGTGACTCATCGCTAATGGCTATTTGGAACTTAGATGAGCCATGCTAGACAGACGTATCACCATTCACCTGATAAGTGACTCGATGTATATGGATACCTGCACCTTAAGAGTCAAATGCGTTGCCCGTTGTTCTTAACACCTAACTGCAGCTGTGTTACCAACTTATGAGGAATAACAGGGTTTGGGGAGGAGAGGAAGGGCAATCGAGTAGACGGGTCAACTAATGGACGTTGACACCTTGGATCTAAGAGTTACACGTGCTTTGCCGGCCATAAAAGAATATTAAGAGGAACTGTGAAACGGTCTTTCATCAGCTCATATAATGGGGACATTATATGAGCTGATGAAAGACCGAGGGGCTCGAACTTACTCTGAATTTGAACAATCAGTCCTTAGCCACAGGCCAAGTGCGGGTTGGTCACGGACCACACAACATTAGCATTTAAAGGTGTGTGTAAGCATTAACAATATTTTCCTCCACTGTTAGTAGACGATATTTCAAGGGTAGAAGTAAGATGTTGGGAGGAAGAGGAAAAGTTAGGGTATGGGGGCTGGGAGGAAGTTCAAAAAATTAATTCTTAAATTTTATTTCATGTATTGTAAACGTATTATTTGAAACAAATATTGATCGTGTTTGTAAATCAGATAGGTATTCTTCACTTATGAAATTATGTTTTCAGTTTAATATGTGTACAGCTGGAATATCTACGAGTAAATAAATGACATTCAATTCAATTCACACACATATGAAGTACCTACTTTTTTTTTTTCTCCATCTGCGATCAGTCCGAAGACTATAAGCGGATTTTATATATTATTAATGACTTTCAGAGAGTATCCCCCATTGGGGAGTATCTCCATGAAGTACCTACTTAAAAATTACATTTTGATTTCTTGAAATTACGCAAACACACGCGAAGGTGTGTTATTTTTAGTTCATTTTTGTAAGTTCTTTGAATTTCATAGGTTTTTTTAATTTATTTATTTAGAATTTAGGTAAAAAATTTTCATATCGGCCCTAAAATATATTAATCTGGCATTCATACATTAATTGAATGCGTCACAGCCATTTTGAACACGCCTGTAAAACACTTCATAAAACTTTCTTTTGATAAGAAAAAATATGTTTATGATATGTACAATGATTTATGGTTTGGAGGTGTCGTACCCAAGGTTCAGAACCACTGACTTTTAGTCAAACCAATTAATTACATTTTTAAAAACTATTTCATCACACCCCAAAATATTACCCCTAAACAACATATAATGTTCAATATACCCCAATAAGACAAGTATTTCTAAATGTAAATAATTGTCATGTTTACCCCGTAAAAAATATACTAATTTTACTTACGCTTAACTTATACTTAAACAATATTTTTTCTCTTTCACTCATATGATTTTTTTGTTGTAAATGAAAGAGACAAAATTATACAATATTTTGTGACTGTACGAGATACTCTAATAGTCTGACCACGGAGTCTGACAATAAGATACACCACACTAGCGCCACCTACACTGAGATTTCACACAACTTTTCATTATTAATAAATTTCTAATGTCATAATAAAATATCATCAAATTTCCAACTTTCTACATTTGTCTAATCAAAATAACACCACGGGGTACAACCATTAACTTATTTTGTACGGGGTATGCGTACGTACTTTTAGTTGAATCCCTCGACTAGTTTCATCTACATACGGTGGTCTTTATTAGGAGAATGAGTGAGAAGCGCTCACGAGCGTATCTTAGTCTTATTTCCACTTAGCCTGCTCGCTCTCGTCCCATAAATCAGTGACCGACTTTTCGACCTACTATTCGATTTCTACTGATTCGATAATCGGGCTACCATTTTTTAATATTGATTTTATAGTAGACTTAGTCGCGTTTGTTGCACTATTGCTATCAGTATTCTATTTTTCTCCTACAATAAGCCGGACGTGGGCGAGCAGCCTGCAGCTCGCTCGGCTGAGGCATCTCCGTTTGAGCAGCTCCACCAAAAGAGCCGCTCATACTCGAATGGATACCAAGCTTCACTCAAGCTACTGATACCGCGATTCGACTCAAACCAAAGTACAGACGCATATTCCATATAAATAACTAAAATGTCTATATCGTACGTTTTAACAATAAATCCGATCACTAATTACATTTACCCCGCCAGCAAAAGTACCCCGTACTTCTTTTTGGTACCGGGTAATGTTATGAGTGGTTTTTTTGTAGTGTAACCTGGATAACATCAGGAGGTTTCCAGATATAAGAGAAGTCCGTCATGTTAATGATGTCTATGAATGGCGTGACGACGGCGCGGCGGCTGGCCTTGACCCGGTGCAGCAGTGGCCGGAGCCAGTCGCGCATCGCCTCGCAGTGCGCGTCCAGGAACACCATCACGCTCCCGGAGGACGCGCGGGACCCTTCCATCCGAGCAGAGGTCAAACCTTTCCTGGGACAACCACTCACTTTTACCCCGACACTTGTCACTTGCCTTCAGCGTATATGCCTCCATATCATCTTAAGTTTGTCCTAAACTATATTCTAGCACTAACCTAACCACTTATTAATAAATAAATCGGCCCCAGGTCGGTCGCTGTAAGAGTAATCGCGCCAAATGGGGCTACATTGATGCCTCAAACGTTCAGTGCGAGTGTGGAGCCTCTGTACAAGATATGGCGCACCTACTCTCCTGCCCCGTGTGTCCATCCACCTGCACCATGGAGGAATTGATGGAGGGCTCTGGTAGTGCGGTGGGGGTGGCTACTTTTTGGAGAGATAAAATATGAGATGTGAACCGGACACGATGAATGAATGAATGAATAAATAAATTCTAATCCAACCAAAAATATCATCAAACTTCTACATATCAAATCAATACGACCTCCCGAGATAAAACCGCCGCCCAGTTCCATTTACCCCGCCCGTCCAACGAGCCCGTACTTAACATCGTGTACTCAGACCATGATCGGCTCGCGTTTCCAGGTATAAGAGAAGTCCGTCATGTTAATGATGTCTATGAAGGGCGTCACGACGGCTCGGCGGCTGGCCTTGACCCGGTGCAGCAGTGGCCGGAGCCAGTCGCGCATCGCCTCGCAGTGTGCGTCCAGGAACACCATCACGCTCCCGGTGGATGCACGGGACCCTTCCATCCGGGCAGAGGTCAAACCTCTCCTGAGAAACTTGGCTGTATTACTGTTCAATATACCCCAACCTGGTGAACGCCAGTTTTTGAAGTATACACCAACCTAATTACCAGCATCATTTCCCAATCAACCATCTTTGAGGTAATTTCAATTACGCAGAAGATTAGCTCGTGGGTCTAGAGATTGAAAGATAAACGCCTCGTAGCCTTAATTCTTTGACCGGGTCATTAAATTGTGACGGGGTAAATTGATCTGATATTCTAATTTTAGGGGTTTTGAACATCGGGCTTAAAACTTTAGATATTTTAATTTTCGGTGTTGTAATACGTACCCCTTTGCACACCGTTTTATTAATCACTAGCTGCGCCACGCGGTTTCACACGCGTAGTTCCCGTTCCCGTTCCCGTAGGAATTTCGGGATGAAAAATAGATGTTGGCCGCTTCTCAGACCTACTGAATATGCTCACAAAATTTCATGAGAATCGGTCAAGCCGTTTCGGAGGAGTATGGCAACGAAAACTGTGACACGAGAATTTTATATATTAGATATCAAATGATCGTGTTCATTACCTGTATCTAGGGTGTCACAAACTACGGACACACATTCATACACACAGATCGAGATAAACAGTTGTACATCGCATATATTGTCATGATTATCCCGCATGGGGATCTAACTAATAATTTTAATTCACAGCATAATGTACCTACAATATTGTGACTTAATATGGTTCGATGACTCCATTTTGTTGATTGGGGTAAAATCATCCACTATACTCATGTAATAATAAATAAATGTCTACGGGGTAAATGGAATAAATTAAATACTCGTGTATCCTTAAAATAATGATTTCTTAAATACTAAACTCTTGTGTGGTTAATAAAATACAACATATTATTTTTAAATATATGTCCATTTTCTTTATTTACCCCTGAAAAGTGACCGGTTTACGATAGTTAGACCCCTATCTAGTAAGGGCAAGTATAATCAAAGCTAAGAACACAATATGGTGAACATGGCCCACGATCACCACGTTAGCTGCGTAAGTATGTGATACACACGAGTGTGGCTAATCGTGTGGTGCACGCGAGATTGTCATGAAATGTTTCATAAACATGTTTTTTATTGCAGCTGTTTGTGAATTTCAATCTATAACGATCTAACTGAGACTGTTGCTAACCTGTTTTATGAACAAAAAAATTTTTTTTTGTAAAAAAAATTAAAAATTGTCGTTTAAATATAAATTATACACCCCTATTTCGAATTCGAGATACTTAATCACACAGCTAATGTAAACGACGGGTGACAATATAATAGTGAAGTTAGTTTTTTTCTTTTGCTTTTATTTAAAAAGTTATGATAAGTCAAAGTTTTTCAAAATCCCGCCGAATTTTATTGTTAGTCTACACCGAACAACAGGCGAACGCTGCGATACACAGCTGAGCGCGGTCATCGACCCGAACCGTCACAGAATACTTGATAGCTAGTGTGCCGTCTGGTAATACGACATTTATTTAGTATTTTTTATAGATAAGTAATCGACTTTCATTTTTGATATTTTTATTGGATATATGGATTCAGTTACTGCTACAGATATTCTGATTTTAATAAGTCCCATCATTTCAAAATAGGGGTGTATATTCTTTTTTATGCAGCGTTTTAGTAGGTTCCACAGTAAGATCAAAAGAAGACCTTAATTATCTTATACGGATTATGTACGAGCCGAATTTTGTGCACTCATCTTCCTGATGAAGGCCACCGTTGTGGCTGAAAGCAGTCGAAGTATTCGACTAACCGTACGTCCACATAACCCGTATGAAATAATTAAAATGTCTACATAGTACAGTCAGCGTTAGATAAATAGTATCGTCCTTTGGTTGCATTACAATTTTTAATAATGAATTCAAAATTTTCGCCTCACCCGGGACTTGAACCCGGCACCATGCTGAACCGTAGCACTGCTCTGTCCAATTGAGCTACCGTGGCTTCAAGGCGACTGGTTTAAAATCTTGAACGCTTTGTTGCGGTCTTAAGTTGCTCCTTCACCGGGAACATTCGCGTGTGATGTGACGTTACAGATTTAAGCATTACATCAGTGAAGGAGAACCGAGCATTACAATGTACACCTTGTAATTTATAATGATTACACGCGAATGCTCGTTAGCCAGGGCGGTATTGTAATGTAATGCTCAAAGACGAATTTGTAACGTTACATGACACGCGAATGCTCCCGGTGAAGGAGCACCTTTAGGGTAGCTGCTAGCGACATCTATGGAGATAACATTGAGTTATCTTACCCTTGAGGTACCATTTATCTGACGCGGACTGTACATCAAACAGCACTGACTTACCGTTCAGGTAATCGCAGTATCTTGATGAGGTCCGGGGGAAGTCGCGTGCGGATGTAATGGCTCAGCTTACCCTTCAGTTCGGGTAACGTTGAATTGTCATCCACTAGGATTATTTCTTTGAGGTACACTAGAGGTGAGGATGGGTCTTGGCCGGGGTACCCTGAAATGGAGATATAATATTTTCTATCTAATATAACATAACTTATTTGACGTTTTTTTATAAAGTTTTTAGCAATACGAGTTGTTTATTACAAGTAGTCTTGTCAACTACAAACTAAGCTAATAGTAGGAGAATTCACGATGCTAAATTGGGATTTACTCGAGCGTTGCAGGGACCTGTTGTACTTTTTAGATTAGGTGATAAGGAGTAAAACACTCGTAGGGTGAGGCCAAACGGGCGTAATTTTGTGAGTCGTGAGTCGCGTAAAATGAGTCGCGAAAACGTTCAACTGAAATTCGGTTAGACTGCCACACGGACGGACGTATTTTCAGTTGTATTCCGAAACATTTGTACGGATCCTTGTATCGTGCAAGCTCCCCACCTCACCCCGACCGAAATTCAGTTGATATTATGCGTGTGAGTCGGCAGACAACTCATTTTGCGTCGCCGTGTGAATCAAATAGGAATTTTCTAAGAAACTGAATGCAGCAGAATTTCTGCGAACGAAATTCTGCGACACACGACTCACAAAATTACGCTGGTTTGGCCTCACCCTTAGAGAAAATAAACTTCCACCACTCGACTCAAAAATCAAAATTATCTCTCTCTTGAACTCCTGATCGTGCTGAACCTTAATCTGAAAATTCAATTAAAAGACTCTTGAACTATGGAACAAAAAAATGGTGCCCTTGCGCGCGTCACTAGATAGAATTGTTATATTTAGAGGAATTATTAAAACAATATTTTACTCGACAAGATGTATGGTATTCCTATGTTAATCTGCCACGCTCGTGTAAATCCAAAAATCCCGTCTTCGGCTCCCCTTCCATAGGTTTGCTTGTGCCTAGAGTGGGTTCACGTCAATATGTGCGCGTGGTTTGATAGGCCTTACCTTCCCGTAACACAGTTTGAATTCGAATTGTGCAGGTAATACCCACCTAAGGTCATAGTGTTCCCGTCCTTGTCTCTGTAGTTAGCTCGCGTGAACCACGGCTGGCTCCGCTTGCAGCTGTTGATGACGCTCCAGAGCGTGCGGACCACGACGGAGTACGGCTCGTTGTGGAAGATGATGATCACGGAGGTGGAGGGGAGCTCAGCGTCGTATATCTGGTGGGCGCACGCGGGGTGTGTGTGGTCTGGAAGACGGTGCACGGGAGTGTTAGGTATTATATAATTTGTATTTATGTATGTTCTGTTAAGAAACGGCTGACACCGTCGGAATATTTGAGTAAGTGCTTAATTAATAAATCTATAGTAATATTATAAAGAAGTAAAGTTTGTGTGTTTGTATATTTGTTAAATTGTAAAGGGTAATCTCGGGATCTACAGAACCGATTTAAAAAATTTCACTCATGGATAACTAATTTATCAGTGCGTGACATAGGCTATGTTTTATCCCTGTATTCACATGTGAAACCGCGGGGCGCTGCTTTTATAAATAAATTAGCAGCGTCCCCCGGTTATACCCGCGTACGTCCCATTCCTATGAGAATACGGAGTTAAATATAGCCTATGACACTCACAAATAACACCTCTATTGGTAAAAGAATTAATAAAATCCGGTCATTAGATCTAAAAATTATCCCTTACGACAGAATCTCAGAAAATAGTACATAGATTAGTTAAAAATAATGATATTTTTGTAATTGGCAACAAAATCAGTCTTAGCAGATTTTTCGACATTTGTTTGTTCCCATCCCTGTAGTATCTACCTTTTTTTGTAAATCTAATTATATAAAATTCTCGTGTCACAGTTTTTGTTGCCATACTCCTCCGAAACGGCTTGACCGATTCTCATGAAATTTTGTGAGCATATTCAGTAGGTCTGAGAATTGGCCAACATCTATTTTTCATCCCGAAATTCCTACGGGAACGGGAACGGGAACTACGCGTGTGAAACCGCGGGGCGCAGCTAGTAGTATATAGATTAGTTAAAAATAATGATATTTTTTTAATTGGCAATATAACCAGTCTTAGCAGATTTTTCGACATTTGTTTTTTCTCATCCCTGTAGTATCTACCTTTTTTGTAAATACAAACTATAAATATACAGAAAACATTGCTTAAGTAATATAATTTCATGATATTATAATCCCCACATACGTTCGTTGGTTACAATATAAGCGGCACTTAATTACAATTCAATTATTCACGACACGCTCAGCTGAGAAACTGTATAAAATTATATACGAGTATACCATCAATACGTACGGCATCTTATCAATGAATATATGGGTTTATAGTATTACTGTGTAGAACACAGACACACTTTAAAAATAAACTTCTAAACGAAGCATATCCTACTAATATTATAAATGCGAAAGTTTGTGTGTTTGTGAGTTTGGATGTTTGTTCCACTTTCACGCAAAAACTGTATCGATTTTGATTAAATTTGATACAGATGTTCCTTATAACTAGTAATAACACATAGGATACTTTTTATCCCAAAATTCCCACGGGATAAGGTTCCACGCGGGTAAAACCGCGGGGCACAGCTAGATAAGTATATTTAGCTAAAGCACGGTCGTAATTTTATGAAATATCGTACGTTGACCAGTAGCTATCTGTCTCTGTCGCACCTGCGTAAATTATAATGCGTCCCGCTCGCACGGATGCAATGGCTAGCGGGACGCATTATAATTTACGCAGGTGCGACAGAGACAGATAGCTACAGGTCAACGTACGATATTTGATGTGAATTACGACCGTGCTATATCTGGCAGCCGTGAATTAACCTAAATCGGTACAGTAGTTTTTGTGACAAAGAGTAACAAATATCCGAACTTTCGGATTTATGATATACTAGATTCGCCACGCGATTTCACCCGCGTAGTTCCCGTTCCCGTAGAAATATGGGGATAAAATTATTCTAAATGCTAAACACCTTCCCACTGAATCACTCTATCTATTATAACAAACCGCATCAAAATCCGTTGCGTAGTTTTAAAGATCTAAGCATACATAGGGACAGAGAAAGCGACTTTGTTTTATACTATGTAGTGAAGATATATAGCGTATATAACAACGCTAAAACCAATAGGAGAGGAGCAACGCAGGTTGAACCATTTTGTAAAATCAGTTTTAACCATATAGCATCTGTTCAAATAGTCTGCAATTATTCACGTTACGAGTAGTATGTCATTATAAAATTATCTTTTATTTACATTCCACTGCCACTTTAAAAAATTTCGTTACCATTTTGTCCAATTTTTTCTTTTCCATTCACGGGACTATTAAGGAGTCCCGGTCTTTTGGAAGGCTAGTATGGGGCCAAAGCCAACACACGGGAGCCCTTTGACATATTTAATCTTGTGTAAAGGATGCACAATCCGGCGTCTATCCCTGTATAACACTATAAAATGCATCCAAGGACAGTCCCCGGTTCTGCTGGGACTATTGCAAATATATGGGAAAACTACGACTGGGCTATGGGAATGGGATGTCCAATTTTATTATTGTAGTTAATCCTTCTCGCGTGGTCTCTAGTCTACTGTGATATCTAAGGTATCTTAAACTAACATCAATCATCAACAGCCTGTACGTGTCCACTGCTGGACTGGACATAGGCCTCTGCCAACTCGCGCCAATGTGCCATGTCGCATTGGTGCTGTTCATTAGTTAGGATGAAAATGGGGGAAAATGCCCTAGTCACCACGCTGGGCAGGCTGGTTGGCGACCGCGGGTCACACTCCTCGCTCCGTTTGACGCTGCTGCCCGTCAAAGGACAGAGTATTTGTGGAGTGTGTCTTTTTGGGACAATTATACCGCTGTCTGTCGATCGTCAGAGCCTTGTCTGTTTTTAGCAGGGTGCACCACGTCCAGGTAAGGTTGACTGTTGAGACAATTTGGTATTAATTTGCCCCGTACCTGCACTAACAGGCTACTACTATAATATTTAATTATTTAACAAACCGGGATTTTCGTACGTACTTATTTAAGTCGAAATCCTCGACTAGTTTCAGCCACGTCCGGTGGCCTTCATCAGGAGGAGTGCGATACGCCCGCGCCGTCGGCGTCTCGCTCTGCACTGAACATCCCGGTTTGTTAAATAATTATATATGATGACGTACGTTTCGTTTAATAATAAAATACTATAATATTGTTTACCAGAGTTTGAGATCACCAACACGCGTTATCAACGTGTTCATCACCAACATTAATATCCCCACCTCGGTCTCTATCTATTACCTACCCAGCCGGGCTAGCATGACTTCGAAAACGCGATATGATAAAGCGATTTATTGACATCATAATTTTATCCCTGAATTATCAAGGGAGCAGGAACTACGAGGGTACTTCTAGCTCTCGATAAATTAGGTATATAACACTGAAATAAATTATCAAATCGGACCAGTAGTCTTGATATTAATCCTGAGACAAAAACACTCCATTTTGCATCCTTTACCCGTGCCGCGATATGTTTTGTCAAACATGCACGCAACCTCAACATGCTACTTTTTGATTATATAGATTTTATTATTTGTTTCTTTTTTTATCTATGACATTGTACTAGTTTTAAGGTACTGTTTGTATTTTGTTTTATTTAAAAAAAATACCAGCACGAGTTTCGTGCCGATTCTTCTCGGCTGATGTAATTCCGAATCGGTGGTAGAATCAATTTTGACGTTCATAAGTGCCTCATTGAGGTCTTAACTGATTAAATGATTTTTGACTTTGACATGTTAGACTGCTTGTGGTCTAACTACCCGTAACGCGTGTCGATGATGTTGGTTATACAACAGTCAGGAAATCGAAAGCTTATTGATATAATTAGGTAACGGTTTATAGCGCATTGTGTTTAATATTTAATTAGCAGTTATCTGTACATTAGCGTGACGGCAGGTTCAATAAACAAGCCGTAGTAGAAATCCCCTTCGGGATCCTACGGTACCCCAATGTAACGGGGACGGAAGTCGCTGTGTTTTTAGTGGGTAGGCCCAGCCCTTCTGGCTAGGAGAGCCCTACATGCCCCGGGGGCCTCCCAATATCGGCTCACGGTGGTATGCAGTTCTATGCATTTTCACTGCGTTAAAAAAAAAAGGTTCAATAAATAAATATTAGGACATATAGCATACATCGCCATCTAGTCTAAACTAAACAAAGCTTGTACTATGGTATGGATACTAGACAAGGTTTACATGAATAGTAATGACTCTAAATCAGTACAAGACCCGCGCGTCCAGTGAAAAGGCTGCGGTTGCCATTTTGTAATGGAGGCGGATAAAGAAACTTGGAATCGTGATTTGTCGATAAAAATCAGATCAAAATCATATTTCTTTTTGGTATAGATGGACCGGATTATTATAATAGACAAAAAATACCCAGACATGTGACACACAAATGTGTGTCTCGAGCGGGAATCGGCCCCGTAACCTTCGGCATAGCAGGCAGGGGCACTACCTACTACACCACTCGTTAAGGCCTTTGATTTCGATTCGGAAGGTGCCTGGTTCGATTCCCGACACGTACCAAAATTTTGAATTCGTATCTACGTATGTATATTCGATGATCTTACAGTGAAGAAAAACATCGTTCAGAAACCTTTTTAAAAACAAGCTTTTTTTTTAGCTCTTATTGCATTGTCATGGGACTTACATATAAGTATGCCTGCATGATAACTGGAAGTGGTCAAAAAATGGTTTGCAAGATTTGATTACAGACAACGGGACAGGTGAAACTAAATAAAAGCTTGTAATAAATTGATTGATATATTGTGGAATTAAAATACCTCCTTTTTTAAGGTTTGAATACACCCAATTTCTACTTCCCAAATTGGATGTAGGAAATTAAACAAGACCTACAATATAATGCATGTATTGAAACAATCAATTTAATTATTCACACGATAGACAATAGTGTGTTTATAATACACAAAAAATAAATAATCATTTTGTTTCTTTAATGCATTGTCACCATCACTACATAGTATAAAACAAAGTCGCTGTCTGTCCCTATTTATGCTTACATCTTTAAAACTACGCAACGGATTTTGATGCGGTTTGTTTTAATAGATAGAGTGATTCAAAAGGAAGGTTTTTGGTATAATGTTATTCCCCCATTCTCACGGGAGCGGGAACTACGCGGGTGAAACTGCGGGGCGTTGTGTTACTTATAAATTTAAATGACAAAGGGTTGCGGCGCGGCCTCATAGATCACTGGCTTACGTCATCGGCCATATAGATTTAAGAACGATTTTTTAAGTAATTTAACTAAAATCTATCCAAGCTAAGCTAGCCAGTCGGTTAAACTGAGTTGTATACTGCGTTTAGCGTTAAACATGGTTAATTTTTGTTGGGAAAAACATACTTCTTCAGAAAGTCCTAATTGCCATCGTACAATGGATTTGATAGTAATTTTCATCATGCGATGGAATCGCATCATGCTATCATACAATTAGCTATTTAGAACGACAAGATGCCTAAGGCGGTGATGACTGATTAGGACGTCTTCACACACAACATTAGAATTTTATAGCAGGTGTGTTCAGGTGTATGAATGATGTTTTCCTGTTCGTGGATATTATGGCCAGTAAAACACGAATAAACTTCAACACTATTTATTGAGCTAAGTAGCAACCATCTTGGTACAAATTAACAATGTTAGTGAGTGAATATAGAAGTGCCCTACGTTGGCCAACAATCTTATGTTACAATAAGGTTGCCAAGTACAAGTACCCTCATAATATTAATAAGTACCCTCAATACACAAAACATATAAATTCGTATACACTACAGTGGAATAATCATACATAATATGAATTTTTTTGGACACATTGGGAATCGAACCAGCGCATTCTGAATGAGAATCAAAGGTCTTAACTACTAAGCCATAGATGCTCGCATAGATGATAATATTCGGATGTCTATTTCATAAGTGAAAATGTATGTACTATCATATGCATTCTAGATAAGATAATTTGATACTACAAACACTTCAATTTTATTTATAAATCAGATTTCAAATTTTATTAAAACATTAAATAAATCAGACTTACTTTGTTTATTTGAAAGCTATAAATTGATATTTAAAATTATTTTAGTACTACATAGTCTGTTTGTTGAGGAAGGCTATGGGTGTTGTTGTACCTGTCTGGGGTAATAAGAAGTTTTTAATCCCAAAATTCCCATGGGATTGGGATTTATGGGTAAAACTGCAGAAAACATGGCTGATAATTAAAATAGTAGTCTAAAACATGTAGTTTTGGTGATTATAACTTAAAATACACTTTTTAACTTTCCTTATTCACGGGCTTAAATTGGAAAATATCAATTTCTTTGAGCGAAAATTATTACGATCTTATAAATTCAAATTCGTTTCGATAATTTTACAGTTAGTTTCATACACTTATTCATGAATAATAACAGTTTTTTTTTGTATGCCAAGTTGGTTGGTCTAGGAATAAAATTTCGGTTTTATTTTTAAAACCTTTTTTTAATAAAACTTTTTTTACACACTAAATGCGGAAGTAGTTTTTTTTTTAGATAGTTCCCGTTGTTTATAAACAAACTTTTGGACTCACCGTCTATCGTTCTGTTGTACGCTATTCTCTCGCTAAGATACACGTTCATGGCGAGTTTCTTCTCGGATTCCTGCCCTCTCTTCTTGTCCTCTCCTGTGAGGAATGCCTCGATCCCTCCCTCGCCAAGACCCGGTATAATCCTCGCCTCATCTTCAAGAATTTCTCTCTCGTATTCCGCCTCGATAGGATCGGAGTAAGCCAAAGCCGAACGCTTCCCGCCACGCCATTGTTCAAACAAAGTTAATATAGTTACAACTAATATCAATACGAGAGTTACTTTAGCTGCATGATAACACTTTCTCAAAGGGAATTTAAACATTTTCTTTTTAATGTTTTTTTTATTCAAAAGCCGTGCGCTTTGGACGCAGTCGGCTCGCAACTGACGTTAGCTTGACGTTTGACATCTAGATGTTTGTTTACAGTTTGACGTTTTCATAACAGGAAAGGCGAATGTAAACACGCTATTCAGCCTAATCTCAATTCAGAAATAGTTTGTAAAAATGTTTGCAATTACAATTGATGTAAATAGCAGATTGCACGTGAAACGTACTTATATAAGAAATATTATTTACAGTTTCCTTTACAATGTACCACTTGTTGGTTGGCTACATGGGTTGCTATTTCGCATTATGGCATTTTGTATTTGTAATCAGTCTTAGAGGACTTAGGACCTTTTCTAAGTCCTTTATAAAAGCGTAGTAATACACTTTGTTGTTTTTTTATCTTGCAAATGAATTATTTCTCATTATTGTAGACAAATTATTTTGATATTAGCACGATCGTACAAATTGACAAGACAGTCATTTGTTAATCTGCACTTTTATAGAAGCGAGTATAGGTGGTAACGCCCCGCAGTTTTACCAGCGTAAATCATAGGATTTCCAAAATTTTAAGGGAATGTTAGGTACATACTTTCATATAAATCCATCCAGAAGTTTCGGTGCATATTCAATAGAAAGTTTTTACCCTTTGGGTGAAAACCCATAAAAAATAAATCTTTCCTCTTTATACCATTAGTAAGTATAAATTTCCATTAGGTAATCTACACTAATATTAAAAAGAGGAAATATTTGTTTGTTTGTAACGAATAGGCTCCGAAACTACAGAACCGATTTCAAAAATTCTTGCACTAATGGAAAGCTAATTTATCAGTGCCTGACATAGGCTATATTTTATCCCCGTATTCGGTTCCCACGGGAAAGGGAACTACGCTGGTGAAACCGCGCTACTAGTCAGATTATTGTAGTAAATTAGAATAGATAAAAACTCAAAATTTCAGTAAAATATAAAATACTGTTTATTTTCTTCAATTTATTACTATCACTTTATATTTATAGATACAATAACAGTTATAACGCAATTTAACTGTAACACGGAGGGCTTATTTCACCATCTTCAAGTAACGTTCCGAGTAGCTACCTACTCACAGGTTTTGTCTTTGTCACTTGATATAAAGTAAGAAAGAGACAGAACTAAATTTACTTGGTGAGTAACTTTATTTGAAGGTCGTGAAATAGGACCTTAGATTAACATAATTTTATGATGATAATGTGAGGTGTTTGGGGGAGACCTTTGCCCAGCAGTGGGACATTATAGGTTAACAAAAAAAAAATTGAAAACATTATTTTTGTAACAGCGCCATCTATCGTATCACTTAAACCAATGGAATGTATACAACACTTTTACGATTGCACATAATTTTAATTTCAATTAATCCTATTAATATAATACATTTTATTCAAAATAAATAATTACTATTTAGAAAGTAAATATTTCAAATCAAATCAATTTATTGAACTCCATAACAGATATACAAACACTCGAAACTTATTCGATTCTATATTCTTATATTCATTAGAATAAAGGAAAAATACAAAACAATCACATGTCTAAAGAAAATAATGTTATAATTTGTATTCAATATATCGGGAATTTTTCCCTAAATCTAGGCAATATTTCGTAAGTTGACAACACTACACTTCTGTGACATTGACAGATAGGTCAATGAACTTTACGTCAGTATTCTCACGCGGAAGATTCAAAATATTTGAATTAAATGTTGAATATTTGCGTGTAATAAATATAATTTTAAAGTATTCTAGAATCGGATAGGATTTTATTAACAAAATGACAAATAAATAACATGATCACTGAACATTTTAACTTCCATACTAGGAATACACAGATTATAATATAAACTTACTATGCGGCTGTCAGATTCTGAGCGACTGTCAATTCCCGGCTGCCAGACTACGAATGGCAGTTCCGGGTGGCTGTCAGTTCTGGTTGCCGGGACGGGCTCTGTAGTGATGGTGGCTGCGCGTGTATTCAGTCCGTCATTGAAGGTGTGCGTGCGTCCGTCCCCTTCGCCTGGTGTTCCTTGAGTAAGGCGTGGAGCGAGGCGAGCTGCGCCCGCGTGGTCTTGACACCCTTCATGTCCAGTATGCGCGTGAGGTCGGCGGGCGCCGCGTCCGGCAGCAGCGCCGCCACCTGCCCCGCGAACTGCTCCGGCGACTCCAGCGGCGCCATCACCAGCTTCAGCGCCATCTCCGCGCGCGCCATCAGCCGCGTCACCAGCCGCGCGTACAGCGCCGGCGCCGGCCGCCGCACCTCCGACCCCACCGACGGCATCTCCAGCAGCACCGTCTTCAGCATGTGGGCGTCCAGCAGCAGCTGCTCGGCGCCGCCGCCCGCCAGCGGCCGGCACTTGAACACGTGCTGCGTGAACTTGGGGATGAACGAGTCCGCGAAACGGATGCAGACCTGCGTGAAGTACTTGCGCGAGGAGGCGAGCGCGTCGCGCATGTCGGGCACGGCGGCGCGCAGCTGGCCCGCCACGCCCGCCACCAGCGGCGACTGGTCCCTCCCCCCTCCGCCGCCGGCCCGCAGCGCGCCGAGCGCGGGGAGGCAGCGCGCGTCGAGGTCGGCGGCCAGCAGGCGCACGCCCTCCGCGATCAGCGCGCCGAACGCCTCCTGCTCCGCCGACAGATCTATACGCTCTGCTAGCGAAGGAACCACCTTCTCCTTCAGCTTCTGCTCGAGATGCACGGTGGTCTCCAGGCAGTACTCGGCCGTGGTGATCACGCTTGTGATCCGCAAGATCTCCTCTTTTGTGAACCTGTTTGTGTAACGGTGTTATGTGAATGACTTTCTGGTGCTATTCGTTTTATCAGACATTCTGTTAATGTGTATGACTATTAATCCTATAATGTTATTACGAATTTAAAAGATCGAATTATCAAACGCAAAGAATAAGATAGTGTTGAGACGCTATTATATTCGAGCGGTGTTAACAGTCACAAGGAAAAACTTTGAAAAACTGTCCTGTAATGTTCGAAAATGTATATGAGATTTCACTCCTATCTGTGTTTGCGTGTGTTACTTATGCAGCGTGTATATTCCATACCTGGCATCAATATTGGCATCGGTTTCGCTCCTGCTCCCCTAAAATGACTGCGTGTGATAAAATATATCGACACCACGATATAATATCGATTTCGCGAGCATGACAACATGAATTATGGCGTGCTATGATAAAATATTTTTATCACATTTTGACAGTTGGATGTCGATAAATCGCTATATCATATCGCGTTTTCGAAGTCATGCTAGCCCGGCAGGTGTGTGTAGGTGGTGTTATCTATGCAAGGTGTACGTATGTTCCATGTATCCCTCACCTGGCGTCACTGTGCTGGTCGTCCCTGAGCAGCGTGTGCAGGTTGGTGACGAGCGCGGGCACGCTGACGGCGCCCAGCGAAAGCGGCGCGGGCCGCGGGAGCGACGCGCGCAGCACGCTCTCGCCGTACTCGCGGAGGTACTTTTGGAATACACCCGCTAGTTCTATACATACAGATAGACGTATTGAGCCACAATCTTTCCTGTGCCGGTGACAGCGTCGCTGTAATCGCATCTTTTGGTTGTCAGTTAATGAAAATGTATCCAAATGACATTAGAGTCACAATGACTGCAATAATGCAACGTCTTATGGAAGTGGAGATCTTTACAAAGACACTATTTTTTTGTTTGTTACAACTAATTTTTGAAACGTCTATCGGTTTTATCGGAACTTTCACACGCAGATATCTATCCTACTAATATTATAAAGGCGAAAGTTTGTATGTATGGATGTTTGTTACTCTTTCACGCAAAAACTACTGAATGGATTTTAATGAAACTTTACAATAATCTTGCTTATACATCAGAATAACACATAGGATACTTTTTATCCCAAAATTCCCACGGGAACGGGAACTACGCGGGTGAAGCCGCGGGGCGCTGCTAGTATTATAATAAGTAAGACCACACTTAAGTACAGTAAAACGCCGATTATACTTACGAATTCATTGGGACCGTCGTCGATTCGGATAATTGGCGTTTCGGTTAATCGACGTTCGGATAATCGGTGTTCCACTATATTATATCGGAAGCCGAGTCTAAATATGAGTGGTCGTGTCGTGTGTATGATGTATGAGTATATTGTATGGTAGTTCGCACTTACCAATCATAGGCGTGGAGCGAGTGAGTCGCGCGCACTGCACGAGGCACTTCTTGTACAAGAGGAACAGCTCCGCGCAGCTCGACACCACGCCGCCGCCGCCTCCCGCGTGATTACTGGTCTTGGCGTCCTACCATGGGGGGAAGAGAGAAAAATATGTTGGGGGGTTTTGAAGGTTTTTTGAGATATTTTGTTGGAAAGAATACAGGACACTTTATGTAAACATAACGCTTTTTATAGTTATCATGGTCATTAGTACTCAAATTATTATAATTAACGGGATATTGACCATGTATATTATTAATTTCGAGTTTCCGATATTTCGACGCTGTTGCAAGCGCCATGATCACGGATGATGATGATGAGTTCACCCGTGATCATGGCGCTTGCAACAGCGTCGAAATATCGGAAACTCGAAATTAATAATATACATGGTCAATATCCCGTTAATTATAATGATTTAAGTCATACGAGTAGGAAAATGACGATGATGACAAAAAACACCTCACAATTTAAACCTCACAATTTAAACCTCACAATTTAAACCTCACAATTTAAACTATTTATACGACCAGCGCTTTAAATTTTCTCTATCACCACCCTATAAAACATTGCACAAATATATATCACATAATTACCTGTATGAAGGTGTCCATGAGCGCCCTGAGGTTGGTGTCGAGGCTGTTGACGTAGAGCGAGAGGTGCGGCTCGAAGCACGACCCGATGAGCCCCACCCACGGCGAGCCCGCGCCCGACACCGGCCCGTCCTCCGCCGGCTGCCCGAGGGACAATACGACATTGTAGGCCTTACAAGTTACCCTATCAGTCAGTCAGTCACTCTATCATCTTCCGATCAGGGGTACACTAATAGAACAAACACACTACTGTACATACACAGGCACACACACACTCTCTCTCTCTTTCTCTCTCTCTCACACACACACCCTCGCGCATGAGTGTAATACAAACTCACCTCTTTGCTGTCATCATCGAAGTTTGTCTGTTTGTCGCCGGTTGCTACTGTTGTGTTGTCATTACCTAGGTCCGTACCTAAAAGTAATCAAAAGTAAATAATAATTTAAAAACACAATAACAATTTTCCCCATTTTTTTGTGTTTTTTTTTAAATATTCAAATATCCTAGGTGGTAACACCGACATAAAAGTTCATTTGGCTCAAAAGGCCTTGTAGCCTGAGTTTTAAATCTATAGTAAAAAAAGTTCATTGACTTTTCTGTTAGTGTTGTGTAGAATGTTGCCAGTTTGGTATGTTTTTCCCAAATTTAGGGAAAAAATCCCTCGATTTTCCGAACCTTTATCCCATGTCTATTTGGGGTCGGTTTTCAGTGTAACTAGATTTGGCGGAATGTATTTTACGTGAAGCGACTGCCATCAGACCTTTACAACCCAGAGGGCTATACGACATTTTTTGGTTTAACCAAATGTTAGACTTTTCAGGGCTCTAACTACTCTAAATTTAGGGAAAAAATAATTTAATTAAAAGTATGAAATGTACTTTTTGAAGATTATTTTAATTTACTTCCTTAATTAAACAGAAATAGGCAGATAAGGCAGTCAGCAGGTAATTTTGTAAATATTTGGAATAACTATGATGTTAGTCGGATTTGCAAGTCAGTGATCCGATAAGTTTTGCCCTTACCAAAAACTGCCTGTGCGTGACAAACCCACACACACACACACACACATATGTGTGTGTCTGTGTGACTGTCCTGTTTATTAATCTATCCATATGTCTAACTAGCAGCGCCCTGCGGTTTCACCCGCGTAGTTCCCGTTCCCGTGTGAATACAGGGATAAAATATGTCACGCACTGATAAATTAGCTTTCCATGAGTGAAAGAATTTTTGAAATCGGTTCAGTAGGTCCCCGAGATTACCCCTTACAATTTAACAAACACACAAACTTTATTTCTTTATAATATTAGTATAGATGTCTATCTGTGTGTCTGCCTCTCGGAGTATCTCTCTGTGTGCCACTCACCAACGAATCTCTTGTGCAATAACAGCTCGAAGTTGTACGTCTTCTGTATAGCGAACAGTAGTAGCTTCACGTCGATCTCGTTGCGGCGGCTCGCCATTATGTTGGTTAACTCCGTGCGGGTGATCTGGCAATATTTACATGTTAATAAAAACAACTGTAGGGTGTCAATTGGCAAACCAAGGGCACTATATCGCACTGCCAAGAAAAGGTTTGCATGTCCGGCAAATGTTTGTCTAGTTCTGTGTATATGAAGTTCGTAGATTTGTTGTTTGTTGATACATAATTATGTTCATTACCTGTGTAATGAACATAGTTATGTATCAGTTACTGTAAGAGGATGATAGAGTATGCATTAGTAATAGATGTTAGATAGATAGATAGATATTCTTTATTGCACATACACATATTACAGAAACAGTTAGAAAAAACATTTGGTACATGGGCAAAGGCGGTCTTATTGCTGAGAGCAATCTCTACCAGACAACCTTTGTTTGTGAAAAAACTGCTGGAGGAATGGCGGTCGTGTGCTTTTACAATAACAGATAGTTACAAACTTACACAAACATACTTAAATGTTATGTTGTGCGTGTGTGCGCCTGCGAGTGTGAGTGTGTGTATGTATGAGGTGTGTGTGAGAGAGTGTGTGTGTGTGTGTACCTCACAGAACTGGTGGGCTATCATCTCGGAGAGCGGCCAGTGCGGCGGGAACACGGCGGCGGTGGTCTGCTCGAAGGTGAGGAGGTGCCGCTTGAGCCACGCGTAGCGCCGCTCCACCGCGCCGATCCACGACGCCTCCTGCTCCGCGCTGAACAGGTGTACGTATTCCTGGAGACATACACACATACTGCCTTATTTGCGTTGCATTTTTAGTCTGGTTTAGCACTAAACCAGGTTTTACAATCAATTTTGACTACTGTCAAAGTGACAGATTTGACTGACAAGGTCAAATGCTTACCAGGTTTTGTTAAACCAGACTAAAAATGCAACGCAAATAAGGCAGCAGGGGTTTAGGTAGAGTCATATACCCACTTCTTGACTACAACCAGAGTGACAAGGTAGTAATACCAATAAGGTAGTCATGGGGAGTATGTGTGTGTTAGCTAACGTACGTTTTGGGAACTTCAAATTCTATTGAAGTGTACACATACAAGCGTGTGTTGCTTGTCAAACGCACGTTTATACATTTGCGTTAAAATGCGCGTAGCTCAGGCGTTAGCTGCGCGCTTAGAAATACATGAGTTGCCATAGAGTTGCAAATTGCATCACGGGCTTTTGTGTAGAGTTGCCACACCATAATAATCTCGAAATCTCACACAGAAATAATCGCTAAGGGCTCGCAATGCCAATAAAACGAATCTCTTCTGTCTACAGGTATATAGAAACAATATCTCTTATTATAATCCCTTAACAAGAATGGCGCGATTATACAATGAATTAGCCTTAAACAACTGTGAGCTAGATATTTTCGAGACTAAACTTAGGAAATTCGTTGTTAATGTCAAATCTATTTTATACTCATCATGAAAAATATAATATGATTTAATGGCTGTTTCTTTATTGTTATTAACATTATGTTTTTATTAGTATATTTAGATTTGACTTTTGTATTTAATTTTATTTACGTTCACTCTCGGTTAGAATTTAAATTATTTAAAGTAGCTGTACACACATATGTTTTATGTTGCAATCAAGATCTGTATTTATTTACTAAGCTATATTAGTTCTAAAGTGGTTGTAATGTGTTTTGTGTGTTAAATAAATAAAAAAAAGAAGAAGAAGACAGAAATAATTTTCGTTCTGAGCTAAAAGTACCATAAGTATATTCTCCCTATCAACACCGTGCTAAGCGCGTTGCTAACTTAACATTACGCCCAGTATGTCCTAGTTCTCACCTGTAGCTGCATGTTGATGAACCACTTGAGCAGGTCGTGTTTGACTTTCGGCTCCAGGACATCCACCACGAGACACGCCTCCGCCAGCGTGCGGTGCGACACCGTGCTCTTACTGCCCGCTACAGAACATTACATACGTTACATCATTGACAAAGCGGTGGGCAATAATTGGGAAAGAAGAGCCGAAGATCGGGCTCAGCGGCGTATATTGAAAGCACAGTGGACTTAGGTATGGTGATGATGATACACATCCCCTATAGCCCATAATCCTCAGCATTTAACCAAAGAATGTTATCTCAATAGGCAATACCACCAACGGCTTGTGCCAGTAAGCTGATCTAGCATTCAAGATTTTCAACAGCTGAGATGGCACGGTTCGACAAATTCTTGTGTATTTAAACACAAGACTTTTTCCATGCCAGCTGAGGTGAACATTTTGATCGAATATAGGTAACGAGATAAAAGGGGAAACTGACTTAGTAAAGGGCCTCAAAAGTTTTAAAAAAGTTACAATACAAGACACCTAAATTCAAACAGTCTAATTATAACATAACACAATCATTCCCTCCATCATCTCATTACAGTAACTGACCCCTAACTAAGTTCGTGACTTATATCTAGGGTATCAGAAACTACGCACACACTCATTCACACACAATTTGTAATTTTATTTTTCAATTGTGGAACCCATTCCACTTACAAGTACATACGTACATTACTCGGACTAAGACCTACCCGTGAATGGTTGTTTGAAGTCGTCCAGTATCTGCTGCGCGAGCTGCGTCCGAATGCGGTGCACGCGGTCGCGCAGCGCCGACACCTCGCGCACCTCCACGTACGGCTCGAAGTGGTGCAGCACCTAAGAATACCAAACATAAATAATAAAACAAAAAACCATTTATTGCAAATGTTACATAAGTTTCATACAAAACATTGAAGCCCTGACTTCTGAAATAGCGTAAGCTATGGCAATGTCAACGTCATATTATATAAGTAAAATTTATACAATCAAAATACTTAAAACCATGACTTTTTTGCAGGGGAACGCGGGGACACGCAGTGCAAAAAAAAATTACGCAAAGGAATTTGAATTAAAAACTTGCCAAAGAAAAAAATATATACACACATCAAAAGTGTCTAGGGATCAAGCATTTTTATGCGGATTTCTTGAGATTGAGATGTGGCTTTGTAATAAATTTATGATTTTATAAATTTATATGGATCCTTTTTGGTGCATTTCATAATTTGAATCAGGAACTGTGAATCAAATTCGAGTAAAAGATGAAAATCAGCTGTCAATATTTTCCCTATAAAAACATACAACGCATTGAAGACATTATTAGTGCTACTGTTTCCCTACTACTGATTAAAACCAACGTTATTATGGAGCGGCGACGTCATTTAAGCAGGGAAGAAATGCTCAGAGCCGTGGGAATGATAGAAGCTGGTTCCCGGCAACGTACTGTGGCTTTAGCTCTGCATACAAGTCAGAGTGTTATCAGTCGACTTTGGACACGTTACCGAAGCACTGGTACCGTGGCTGAGCGCCATGGAGGACGGTATCGCTGCACCACACGGAGACAAGACCGATACATTCAAATCTTAACTCGAAGAGCTCCAACAATAACCGCCATGATGTTAGCCGTGCGGCTTCATCACTCTTCAGGGAACTTAATTAGCGACCAAACAGTCAGAAACCGCTTGCATTAAGTGAACCTTCATTCCCGAAGACCGCTACGGGTACCACCTATAGCAATGCACAATCGTAGGATTCGATATCAATGGGCTCTTGAACACAGAAATTGGGCAGAAGAACAATGGCGTTTCGTGTGCTTTTCTGATGAGTCTCGTTTTGGTATGAGACCGGATACAAGACGTATACGACACTGGAGAACCCCTGGACGCCAACAGCGATTAAAATCCTGCCAGGAAGTCCATCCTTATAGTGGTGGAACCATCATGGTATGGGCGGGTATTTGGATCGGCGGAAGAACTGAGTTGATTTGGATCAGAGGCAACCTCAACGCTCAAATTTATGCTGAGACGATTGTATCAGACGTCATCGTTCCTCTACAAGTGCAAATCGGTCCCTTATTTCAGTTAATGCATGATAATGCACGACCGCACACCGCAAGAGTTGTAAGACAGACTCTCGCCGCAGCTAACATCAATGTCCTGCCCTGGCCTGCTCAGTCGCCAGACTTGAACCCGATTGAGCATGCATGGGATATGCTACAGAGAAGAGCTCTGCCGAATATGGAGGGTATCCAGTCGCAAGAAGACCTTTTTTTGTTGTTGCAACGAACATGGGCGGCCATTCCACAGCGTGATTTGGATGAACTCATTTTGAGTATGCCAAACCGATGTTCTTGTGTTGTTAGTGTTCGCGGTAGAAACACGGATTATTAATTGTTTAAGTTACCCAATAAAATTTTAAAGAAAACTGTTATTTCAGTCTTTTTTTCGAACTTTAATGTTAGTGGTTCAAATGTCAAAAATCCCTTTATTAGGAAAATGGCAAATTTCTTTATTAATGCAAAGGTGACTTGGTTTATCGTTACTGTGACAAACGAAAACACTTTATTTGATGAATCCTTAAAGAAAATTTTAATTAATATCAATCAGGAGAAAAGTTATTGCAAAAATATATGTTGATCCCTAGACACTTTTGATGTGTGTATTTCGATTTTCACCTCAAAACAAAATGACAAGAAGTGGGTTGAAATATTATTTACTCACAAACTTAAAAAAAATTTGAGTGCCCTCAAAAAAGAAATGATAAAAAAGCTTTATTTGAAACTAAATTTACTATCAGTTCGCAACACACCCTCTATAAGTGTAACTTAGTGGGGTTGCCCATTTTTGTCACAAAATGAAATATGACAAAACCATTATAATTAATAACAATAGTAACAACAAATGCTTACCTCCATAATAGCCTGCATAGGCAGCGCAATCTCCTTATACTGTCTGTTCGTCGTCATCGCGTGCAGCGCGTCCACACCTCCCACTAACATGTGAAGGTGGTTCAAAGCTGTAATGGCGGCCGTCAAGTTAGACTTGGCGCAGTCTAGCTGTTTGATCTCGGAGGTGATCTCGCGGACCATTGATTCGCTACGTTCTGCTTTTATGTTTATTTCTGCTACCTGAGAAAGAATTGTTATTTATTAGTCTAGGTAAGTGCGAAATATATGTTTTTACTAGCAGCGCCCCGCGGCTTCACCCGCGAAGTTCCCGTTCCCGTGGGAATTTTGGGATAAAAAGTATCCTATGTGTTATTCTGATGTATAAGCAAGATTATTGTAAAGTTTCATTAAAATCCATTCAGTAGTTTTTGCGTGAAAGAGTAACAAACATCCATACATACAAACTTTCGCCTTTATAATATTAGTAGGATATTTAGTAAAATATGGGAAATTTTCCCAAAATTTTGGGAAAAATTTAAAAGGTGGCAATACTCTCTTTATTTGGTGATTTAGGCTTTGCTTCTATTAATAATAATTGTAGGATGATATATTTCAAATAGGCCAATATAAAAATATTTTTTAAACCTTACAAATAAATCCTTCAGCTTTCTAATATTATTAAAGATTCTAGCTTATTTGACCACACTCTTAAACTGTTATTATCAGAACAATAATTCTTAACAAGACACATTTGTTATTATTTTTAAGTAATTTTAAAATCACCGGCATCCTTTACTTTTAGCCTTGGTTTCAACTACATACATATTTATTTTTAAATTCACCTGTAACGCCAACTCAGCGATACACTTCTGTGCATCAACAAGTGCCTTCTGTCCGGCCTCCCTCTGCTCCGCCTGCGCTCGTACCAGCCTCCTTATATCCTGTTCAACGCCCTGGAGACGGAACTCACATCGAGCTGCGGCATTCTCCACGCCTGATAGAGACTGCTCCGTGGGGAAAATCTTGTTTATGTATGATACTGCGTCGAACTGGAATTAGGATTTTTTGCAAGTGAGATCATATATTAAAAAATATACTGAAAATATGATTTATAATAAGTGGTGAAATGTAGTAACAGAAATGTTCTATCACAATTTGTTCAATCACCGGACGCCACTTAAATCATCTAATGTAGATGTCAAGGCCTATGATGATGATGATGATGATGAAGTGTAGTGTAGGGTGTTTATTTAATTGTCATGGTGTTATACTGGGGTTGCATAGTCATATAAGTATTAAAAAAATCAAGAATGAAAAAAAAAATGGTTTTCATACTGAAATTATTGTGATGTGCTATTCATAGCTTAGAAATATGTAAGGTGGATTATTGCTAAAGGATTTTCTAAAAAGACGCATAAATTATCAAGATATTTGGGATTTTTTGGGTGCAATAATGAATTTTATAACATAAATTCTATTAAAAATCCTCAAAATAATTTACAAAACAGACCTTAGACTAATAGTAAATTAAAATATCAACAAATATATATACAACTCTACGAGTTTAAGCCAATATTATGCTTTAAATACAGTGATATGCGAAATCTTACTTCTTCATTATCAAACTGTTCAGTTCCTCCCATTAGTTCCTCAATACGACTCATTACAGAGCTCGGGATGTTAATCTGGATGTCCGGACCACTATCCTTGTCGTCTAAAATATCGTTTGAATCCATTTTCACAATACTTTATTACAAATAATTGATTTAAATTTCTCCATTCAAGTCCAAATCACAACACCATTGACATATAACATGGACGGGGCATACCTACGAAAAAAACGTGTATACCTATACTTCACTGAGAGCGAAAAATGGCGGCTAATAGTGCAGTCCCTATCGATATGTCTGAAAAATAACATCGATAATAGATTGTAAGTATGTTTTCTTACTTTGATTAATTTTAAGTTTTATAAATAGGTCTTACTGTAAAAGAACATTATAGATAGTTTGTAAAATATAGCTTGATCATTGTGACATACAGAGTGGCCCAAATAGAACGCTCAGTAAGGGGAAGTATAAAACTATAAGATATACAAAGATTTGTTTTTAGGATCCATGTCCTCGATTTTAGTAAAAAAAAAGTGCATTCATAGATTTAGAAAAAAAAACTATTACTCTCTTTGAGAATCGAACCCGGAAATTTTTAAAAATTTAATGTTCATTATTTTAAACTAGAAATGGATTGTGTACATCTTTAGCAGTAAGTAAATGTTACTAAGAAACATCATATCTAAATTCATTAAAATGCATTGTTTTTAAATGAAATAGTTTGGTACAAAACTCGCCAAGACATCATTAAAGTTCCTTCCCAGTTAATATCCCATTTCAACACAAATTCACCATTTCAAGATACAAAATGCAATAGTTTGTATATACGGCCGTTCGTTCTAGTTACAAATAATTAAAAATATTTTTTTCAAAACTTCCGGGTTCGATTCCTTTAGTGAGTTATAGTATTTTTCTAAATCTTTGAATGCAATTTTCATTTTAACTAAAATGGATGACATGGTTCCTAAGAACAAATCTTTGTATCTCTTATAGTTTTATACTTCCCCCCACTGACTGTTTTATTTGGGCCACCCTATATATCAAACTTTTATTCATTATACTCTAGTTGCCGGGATATAAAAATGACGATAGAAATTATCGACGTTTCGTACTATAATCGATACTGATGTAACATTTAATTGGGTTTTATTTAATTACAAACGTTAGGCATTCAATTAAACGAATATTTCAATATGAATACAGATATTCTCAAGAGCAAACCTCAAATCCATGGTTTCTTATGGTATACTACATGAGAATCTGAAAATTGGACTTTATATACTTACTCACTATTATTTAAGATCATATATGCACAAAATGTAAATAAAGTTTATGAAATAAAAATAAACACCAAAATTAAAACGTACTTGAATAAGTGTTTAAATAACGTTTTATTTAAAATATCGATAGTTTATAGTCTGTGGTCACGATGTTTCATTGCCCATCACTAAGTAAGTTGTAAATCCTTTTGTTATAGCTAGAAAATAATATGGCGAATATGGCCACGAGTAGGTATTTCAATGAGACTAAGAATGACAGATGGCTATTATAGTAACTGTCAGAAATACTGTTGTCCTTTTTCCCTTACGCAAAATTATGAACGTTAAAAAGAGACGGCTATATTTTTATAACTTTGGCGTCGATAAGCCTCATACTTCTATAACTATTTTTTCTATAGTCAAACATGCGATGTCCATGTTATATGTCAATGCACAACACCGATTGATGACAATTGGATTTAAATGTCAAAATTGACATGTCATTCACGTCTTAAGACATTGACATTTTTATCTAGATTGGATACGAGCTTATTGAGCTACACAACAGGCGTATAGTATAATCACTTCAAAATCTTCAAATTGGGTGATTAGCTCTCTGAACTACTGTTTGATCATTGCATAATAGAAATAAGTAAAATTCAGCTTTACCAACTGTCCTGTCATAAAACGTCTTGCAATAGATTGCAAGATGAATGTGATAGCACTTGAAATTGAGGGTATTTTGAATTTTTAGCCTGCCACAACTTTGCCAAAGTCAAGTTTGGCTCATTCGCGTTGACAAAGTCAAAGTCAAGATTACTTTTGTGTCGCGCAATTGTTTGTCTTGTCTGTCAGTCAGTCAGTTGTTCATCCGCTGCGGAGCTGATGGTGTCGTGTGTTGTGCCAACATGAACCGCGGTTACTCCTCATCGCCCACATAAACCAGTCTTTGTGTCGTTACAAAACAGAAGACATCTTATCTACATAAAGTGTTATAAGTGCAGTGAACTCAATAAACATGGCTCGTTTGACGGAAGAAATGGTGATTGCTCGCTCGAAGCAGTCTGATCTTTCGGCAATAAAGAAGTTGAATTGCTGGTGAGTGAGTAATCTAGGGCTGTAAGGGCCGTAGCGTGGATAATAGCTCCGTTCCGGTGGTGGAATAGAAAAAAAAACAATAATACCTCCGCGGTATTACTGCGATTTGATGTCGCGTAGTTTATGTGAAATTTGTCGGGGCACAGACCGTAACGTAGTATCCGAGTCGCCACTCTATTGTTATTAGTGTTATTACTAAATTAATTAACGCTATCCTCTTTCTTTAATTATCTAAATGTCGATTACATCGCGGTAATGGCAACAGCTGTTATATTTTTAATACATAGACATGCGATGTTGGCGTAAAGAAAATAATATTTTGAACTTCGAAACTTTATAAAAGAGGCTGTATTCTGCTCTTTGTCTAGTAGTCTATTAACTCCTCTAATAAAAGCAGGGTGTTAAAACTTTATATTAAAATTAAAAAATAACTTATTCAGTTTGTCTCTCATAGTCACAAAAAAGCTTACAAAACAAAGACTCAGTTAATGTGGACTGTGTCTGACTGTGGCTTTCTTTAGCTCCAAAAAATTAAAAGATAATAGGTAGATGATTATGATAAGAGTTTTCTTATCTATGGTTGTATTAATTTTTTTTCCTCCCAAAAGTCCTTATGCTCAAGCTTAAATCCTTCATTCATAAAGAAAAATATTAAAAACTCTTTTCTTAAAATTTACTTCAATATCTTCGTATTTACTAAGAGACATCATAAATATTAAGTTATTTCTGTAAATACTACATATTAATATATTGTTCCATGGTCCATCTCCACACGACTCACACTGAATATAGTTTCATCATTTCTCTTTACTGTATTGGGTAATTTGTACATTATTGTGTGGATTGAAGGTTTTTTCAATTTAAATATATTATTACCAGCTGCGCCCCGCGGTTTCACACGCGTAGTTCCCGTTCCCGTGGGAATTTCGGGATGAAAAATAGATGTTGGCCGATTCTCAGACCTACTGAATATGCTCACAAAATTTCATGAGAATCGGTCAAGCCGTTTCGGAGGAGTATGGCAACGAAAAGTGTGACACGAGAATTTTATATATTAGATTTGCAACACCAGATGGTTTTTATGGTTTTTTAATTTTTACATTCACAAAAATACAAACACAGTGACATTAGGTCGTTCCATTTGTCCGCAAACAAATCACAGTGAGGGTTGGCGGCGAGGAGAGCGTTGAGCGCGGTGAGAGTGCGTGGCACTGGGGAGTGCGCGCGCGCCGCGGTACGACAACTCGGCACGTACAACAACTTGTGCCTTCTGTTGCGGAGGTAGTTATTCGGAACAAACAATTGACACAGCTCATCGAGTACATCAGGTGCCATCACTTTACCCCTTAATATCTTGCACATAATTGCCAGTTGATTTTTATCCCGTCTGGTCTCTAACGAGTTATAACCCAGAGTACCCAGAAGGTATTTTGTGGGGTACATGTACGGATAGTATCCATATGTGCGCTTGTATGTGTACCTAAGAAATGCTTTTTGTATCTTTTCGAGTAGTAGCGTGTATTTGGCTTCATGAGGATTCCATACGCACATAGCAGATTCAAGCTTGGATCTAACTAGTGCCCCATAAATAACCCGAATTACGTGAATATTTTGGAAGTCCCGGGAATTTCTTAAGACGAAACCTAAGCGCCTGAACGATTCCTTCGCTAAATCTTCAATATGGTCATGGAATGTCAACTTGCTATCGAATGTTACCCCCAAATCTTTGATTAGGTCTACTCGAGAGACACCTACACCATCTATATTGTAATTATATATCACGGGCTGTCGCAATCTACCGAAAGTCATAGCGTAACATTTGGATGCGTTGAACTCCATTAGGTTATCGCGACTCCACTGACATACCGCATCGACATCCTTTTGCAGGGCCACACAGTCCATATCAGACCTTACTTCCGTATATATCTTGAGGTCATCAGCGTAGAGTAGACATCGCGTATACTTAATGACGTTTGGGAGATCATTTACCATGAGCAAAAATAGAAGAGGTCCAAGAATTGATCCCTGACTGACCCCTGAACGCGTGTGATATGGTTGTGACTCGTACAAACCTAGTCTGACAAACTGCTGGCGATCGCGGAGATAGTCTGCTAACAACCGGAGAAGTTTTGGAGCAATTCCTATCGCGGAAAGTTTTGTGAGCAGTATGTCGTTGTTGACTCTATCAAACGCCTTCCGGAAGTCAAAATAGAGTACGTCTACCTGCGAGCTACGATCTAGTGCCGATGAGATGTACTCCACGATGGTAAGGAGGTTTGTTTCGACTGATCTCATGGGTCTGAAACCATGTTGCTCGTTACAAAGGTATTTATCCACCTGTGCATATACGTATTCATGGATAATACTTTCGAACACTTTTGCAGGCGAAGACAAGACCGCAATAGGTCGATAGTCATCGACTTTAGATTTGTCTGAGCTCTTAGGTATAGGCGTGACTCTGGATAATTTCCAATGGGTTGGATATTTTCCAGATTCTAGTGCACGGTTAAATATGTGACAGAGAGGAACGCTTAATGTTTTACTTGCTTGTTTCAGAATTGCCGGAGGAATACAGTCTGGCCCTATAGAACTGCTAGGTTTTAGTTTATTGATTCCGCGTTTGACATCGTTACATGTAATTTGAAAAATGTTTACGTAATTACTATCCGATGTACCGTCACCACTAGATGCTTTATCAGCATCTAGAACAGGAATATTGGGATGAAATACGCTGGCAAAAAAAGTAGCAAAGGCTTCTGCAGCAGCTACCCCGGAAAATATTTGACCCTCATAAGCTATACTCGGTTCGAAACCCCCTTTAGAGCGTAGGCTAGATAAATGACGCCAAAACTCACGTGGGTTAGATTTGATGTTATTTTGAATAGTTTCCATATAATGAGTGTAAGATGAAGCTATAGCTATTTTAAGATTTTCGCGAACCTTAGAAAATATTGCATACATTTTGACACAACCCGTTCGTTTCCATGACTTATGTAATCTATTCTTATAGGTGACTTCACGAATAATATCGCCGGAAAACCAGACGGGATATCGCTTACTGCGTTTATTTGTGTGTCGCTTTTTAGGCACACATTGGTTAAAAACACTGTAGATAATGTCATAGAAGCAATTAGTGGCTTCAGTAACATCGGGAAATTTAAGAACTCTATCCCATGAGATTTCAGTAAGTAAGTACAAGAGCTGTTGAAAATCGCACTTTTTAAAATTCCATGCTACGCTAAGATCAATATTAGAAGGTTCAAGAGAAGCAGAACAATGAGCTGTGTCAATCTTTACCTCCACATCCAGCGGAGGATGGTAGGCATCCGGTGGTACTATACTGTCAGTTTTTATGACACTAGTCTCTCCCGTCTCATCGCTCTCCTGTATAAGAACTACATCCAACATTCCCTCATAGGCATTCTTTACAATATTTTTATCTATAAATCTACAGAAAGAAAGAAAGTAAGAATAGTAATTTTTAATGTTGAGAGATGCACTATTTAGGTTAATATCACCTAAGATAATGACGTTCAGTGACTTTATAACACTAATAAACTGTTCTACTTTACAAAACCATTCCATATAGGCGTTGTCATTTGCACTTGGTTTTATGTATATGACGCATACATAGAATCGACGTCCTTGCCACGAGAAGGATGCCCATAGATCTTCACCATTGTCAGTTTCAAGATCCCGACGTCGATGGAGTACAATAGGAGACTGCGCGGCCAGAGCGACGCCTCCACAGGGTGAATTTCTATCACGACGAATGATGTTCCAATCACCTACTTGCAATTCGGAATCTTCAACCGAGTTGTCTAGAAATGTTTCCGTTACAGCTACTAAATTATGCTCTGAAGAAGCTAAGTTGTTACGCCATGTCCGCAGCTTGGTTTTTAGACCACGAACATTTTGATAAAATATATTAAAGCTTACAGTTTTTTTACTTTTTTGGTGCACGAAAGGGCTGGGTAGAGACGATCTTAGGTTCTTGAGTGTTATCAACAAGCGACCTTTGCACTTTCTGATAAGGTATCCAGACTTTCAGTTTAGCGTTCACAGGCCAAACATCTGTTGAGAAAAACATTTCAAAGGCTGTCGTTGGAACGCCAATCTTATAGGACCTGTAGTCTCCTCTTGGTTTCAGTTCCTGAACCGTGCATGTTTCGTCTGGATACAATTGTTCGAGGTAAGCCTTCACTTCGTCAATAGACGATTCCATGTTCCATAGGTGCAAGTATTTACGGGGTTGTACTGCCTTCAAGGTTGTTTTCGTAGGGCCTGCTGTGCAACACAATGACGCTGGTCTTAAGCTCTTCTTTTTCTTCTTACCCATGACTTCTGTCCATTCATCACCTGATGGTTGCTGGTCTATAGTGGCATTTTCAACGTCTATTACAGAGACCGGCTGTATATTTACGTTCTGAATGCTGATGGGTTGGGGGTTGGGCAACTTATCTAGTTTGTATTTATCGCCATTAACCTTAGGCTGTCTCCTCTTACTTTTAGAAGGTAGCGGAGCAGGAATACTTGGAGGACCCATGGGTGTGGCATAGCGTTGGTCGGAAGTCCCAGGTAGTCCCTCAAGCGGCACGGTGCCAACAACCAGTTCAGGTGCTAAGGTAGTCAGGGTTGAAACTTCAGATTTAGGTATTTGTGTAGAAGATTCGACTGCCGTGCTCGCTAGCAACGAAGATGATGTAACTTTAAAATAAGTGATGAAGTCATCCAATTTTTTATGTAGTTCTTTAACTTCCGAATTGTAGTTACTAATTTGTAATTCGTAGTTAGAGATGAGTGACACAGTATTGTTAAGTTGGCCTTTAAGTGACTGAATTTCTTGTCGCAAACTATGGATTTCCTCTATTGGACTGTCCTCCATCTGACTAATAATTATCGAACTATCATTGAGCAAACATGATGATGAAACTTTCTTCCTAAGCGTTACGTTTTCATCACGAGGCATCTTTTTAGTTGACCCTACTGGTGTACCACTATTGTCGCCTCCTTTTTTGGTTGCGCAACAACATTCAGGACAAATCCATAAGTTGCGTGATTGTATAAAAGATCGCCCTCCAGCACAAAGATAATGATAATATTTTTTACAGGTCTCTTTTGAACAACACAAGTAATCTTCCATATCATTTACTTCAGCACAGCAAGCAGCGCATATCATTTTGATGCAGTTGTATAACGGAACGTAAAAAAGTGTTTCCGAACGAAAACAATTCGTTTGCTTATGTTGGTAGCTGATAACTAGTTGTCAAACCTCCGCAAACGTCACGATATTCAATCTATCAATCTGTCAGACTGTCAATCAATCGAATGATCCAAACAAATTTAATCTCTATTAACTCTTAAAAGTATCTTGTGTTATAATTAATTGTACTCACAGTTAATACAATTTTGAATACCCAAAAACGTTGATTTCATCCATCGGCATCCAAGATCCAATTGTTTTATAGTGATTATTGCAGCTTAACAGAGTGATGTGACTTCTTATTGCAGGATATTGCGATTCAAGGTTATGCTTTCACTTTGCTATTAATTTTATTCAGCAACACGACGCTATTATATTTATTTAAGGCTAATAATTAGCAACAAGCGTATAAAGATGTGGCTCCTTCGAGAGCGGAAACGGAAGGGGATTATATTGCGTTCTGGCCAGATCCATAGCAGAACAATAATCCTGGGTATAATGAATACTAGCTGTGGCCTGCAGTTTTACCTGTGCGGAACCTTGTCCCATGGGAATTTAAAGGTAAACGGTGTCATATATGTTATGCCTTAATAAGTGCCTCAGATATGATATTGAGGTTGCGGGTTCGATTCCTGTACGGAGTGAATATTTGTGTGAACCACAAATGTTTGTCTCGGTCTGTGTGTGTGTGAATGAGTGTGTGCGTAGTTTCTGGTACCCTAGATACAAGTCACGAACTTAAGAGTCAGTAACTATGATGAGATGATGGAGTGAATGATTATGTTATGTTATATAAAGCACATCTGTATCTAATCTACACTAATATTATAAAGAAGAAAGATTTGTATTTTTGTATGTAACAAATAAACTCCAAAAGTACTGGACCGATTTTAATAATTCTTTTTTCATTAGAAAGCTACATTCACCATGAGTATCATAGGCTATTTTATCCCCGTATTCCCACGGGAACTACGCGGGTGAAACCGCGAGACGCCGCTAGTTTCATGTAAATTGGTTCAACCGTTTAGATATGAAGAAGTAACAAACATACATACATACTCATAAACTTTCGCATTTATAAAATTAGTAGCATTTTGGCGTATTCAATCATTTAGTTTTAGCAAAATGTAAAAGTTTATCCATCTAATATATAAAATTCTCGTGTCACAGTTTTCGTTGCCATACTCCTCCGAAACGGCTTGACCGATTCTCATGAAATTTTGTGAGCATATTCAGTAGGTCTGAGAATCGGCCAACATCTATTTTTCATCCCGAAATTCCCACGGGAACGGGAACTACGCGTGTGAAACGGTGGGGCGCAGCTAGTCTTCATATAAAAGTTAGCCATTCCCAAAAATCGAACCCGCAACCTGCCATCATGTGACCACCATTAACTTCTAATCATGAATGAACCACCAAACTGATACTTTCACGTTAACTTATTGTTGAGCCGTACAATGTGTCGTGTCCCATAACAAAGAGTCACTCTATGAGTCATCAGACGGTATTGTAGTGCAAGAGCTCGGCGATGGATTGTGGGGGTTATTGCAATGATGTTGAATGAAGACTGAGTCTTCTCGTCTTGAGTCTTCTCGTGACCACGATCGGTGTAGCCCGGTCGAAACGTCGAGGTAAATAATAATTATGTTATACGCGATTAAGACCTGTAAATTATCATCATCAGCCTGTATTAGTCCACTGTTGGACATAGGCCTCTCCCAACTCGCGCCAATGTGCCCTGTCGGCGGCACGTCGCATCCACTCTCTCCCTTAACCCGCGCAGATCATCGCTCCACCTAGCCACAGGACGTCGTACACTTCGTTTGTTTGTTTAAGGGAGCGTTAATGGCATTGGAGTTAAGGCCTTCGACTTCCAATCGGAAGGTGCCTGGTTCAAACCCCGCCTCGTACCCCATGTGTTTCTGATTTTAGAATTCATATGTGCGTTTATTTCTTTTACTCTCTGTAGATCTAGTGATCAAGATCCAATTGGTTCTTATTTGATGCTCTTACGGTGAGGGAAAACATTTTGAGGTAACCTGCACACACCTGGGAAGAAATTCTAAGGTTGTGTGGGAAGTCGACCAACCCTCACTTGGCCAGCGTGGTTGACTAAGACTTGCTAATTGTGCGTAGTTATAACGCGTTTGTCTCTTGTACTACACTTGACTATTTATGGTAATGCAGCAAGCCTGTCTTGTATAATAATGTACATTATGTAAACTACTAATACCTAGTACATAAAGTACGTAACTGACATGTTATTTACTTACAATAAATCGGATACGGATTTCGTTTAATACTTTCAATTTTATTTTGTCATTTTTCAATTCACGATAATTCATTCTGTTTGGGTCTTATTAATGATTTACAACCAATTCGGATATTACATCAGCCGAGTAGGATCGGCAAGAAACTCGGGCTGGTATTTTCTCTCTTATATTTAAAAAAAAACTTCCTTTCAATGAAATATCTTTCTATAAATAAGACCTAGGTATAATATATATAGTAGGTACTTACCGATATTATCACAATTTACCACTTCGTACCAAATATTATCAAAATCTGTTTAGTAGTTTAGACGTCAATTGTTCCTTTCGCATTTATAATTATACTTCGTTGAAATACCTATTTATCCTACTTCCTACTAATATTATAAATGCGAAAGTTTGTATGTTTGGATGTTTGTTACTCTTTAACTATTGAATCGATTTAGATTAAATTTGGTACAGATGTTCCTTATTAAATAACATAGGATATTTTTTTATCCCGAATTTCCCATGGAATTGGGATTCACGCGGGTAAAATCGCGGGACATAGCTAGCAAATGTATATAGTGCTTTAATTTTATCCTAAGATCGAGATATCTAAAACCAGGAATCAGCTGCTAACTTAAAATAACCAATGATTACATTCCTGGAGATACTATTCCTGTATCTATTAAGGCACACCTGTGACTCATCATTAAATTAGCGACGACCGAATGATTCAACGTTCAACTTATTGTGGTTTATTCGGAGGAATTAAGGTCAGATCACCTGAATCATGTGTGGCGGCCATCTTGGATTGGTCTCAGTACATTTACTGCCTTATTTGCGTTGCATTTTTAGTCTGGTTTAACAAAACCTGGTAAGCATTTGACACCTTGTCAGTCAAATCTGTCACTTTGACAGTATTCAAAATTGATTGTTAAACCTGGTTTAGTGCTAAACCAGACTAAAAATGCAACGCAAATAAGGCAGCTAGTGTTTTTTTGAATGATGAAAATATTTAGTCGAAGAATTAGGTACGGATTTTATGGGTGACAAGTTCTACCTCGTGGTATTTACAGTGCAAAACATTACTCTTGAATAATTTGTCACATCTATTGCGAAATCTGCATTGAAATCCGTTGCGTTGGTTCTAAAATCTAAGCGTCCTACAGAGAGTCTTATTTTATACGGATTTTCGATTTCATTACTATTTACTTAAAAGAATTAAAAAACATGTAAGTACTTAGTTGTTTATTTTTTGGGTTTACACTTTGAAAATAAAATCCAAGAATAAGGCTATAATTAGATAGTTTACATGGTACAGCTAAAATGTATAGTGTAGTAGGTTGTACATACAGCTCCGCGGGTCCACCCACGGAGGCAGTTCCTCCATATATGGAGGTGGACCGACAGCCGACAGGGCTGGCGTGCCCTTGGACTCCAACGTACTCATTTACATTTAAAACTAGCTACCCGACCCGGATTTCTAAAGTTATTGATCGATTTACAAGGTCACTTCTGGGATAAACTGACGAAGTTTTATCAAAATTGGTTCAGCCGTTTTGAGGGATTCAATTGGCAATATAGACACTAGTCAAACCTTACCGATTTTCATGTGTTTTTCAACTTTGCTTTCGGTTTAAAAAATCATGATCTTCCATTGATCGAGACGTATGAATAAACAGACACGTAATAAGTAAATATGTGACGTAGTACATAATGTACCAGTTTATATAGTGATACCAATGTATTATAGACCTTATCTCTAACGTGTTAACGTTCATTTATCAATGTTATCGTCTTGTTTTTCTTTCTTAGATCAAATAGAATCAGATATGGTATGCGTGTCTGTAGACGTTAAACGTCTATTTAGGTAAATTGGTGCTTTCTTTTCCGAACCTTTATCCCATGTCTATTTGGGGTCGGTTTTCAGTTTAACCAGATTTGGCGGAATGTCAGTATTTTACGGGAAGCGACTGCCATCAGACCTTCACAACCCAGAGGGCTATACGACATTTTTGGTTAACCCAAAATATACTTTTGAGAGCTCTAACTACCCGTAACGACTGTCGATGATGTTATTACGACAATCGGGACCGACGGCTTTAAGTACCGAATTTTATGTTCTTTAGTAGCTGTGCCCCGCGGCTTAACCCGCCAGTTAATTGGTCGTAGCGTGACGTATTACAATGTGAACCAGTTTCACCTTTCACCACATGTGTCGGTTCACACCGCGAAGCCACAAGGTCATGACCACGACAATAGATAATGGATGTGTATGAAGTGTTTACGGAAAGATGGCACCTTATAGAATGAGCACTATCTATATTAATACATATCACTACATAGTATAAAACAAAGTCGCTTTCTCTGTCCCTATGTATGCTTAGATCTTTAAAACTACGCAACGGATTTTGATGCGGTTTGTTTTAATAGATAGAGTGATTCAGTGGGAAGGTTTTTAGCATAATTTTATCCCCATATTCCTACGGGAACGGGAACTACGCGGGTGAAACCGCGGAGCGCCGCTATAATAAAGCGATTATTATAAAGCTGAACCGATTGACTTGAAATTTACAGGAGTAGCTTATGGTCCGGGGAAGGACATAGGCTATGTCTTATCTCGAAATTCCCACGGGATTAGGAACTATGCGGGTGAAACCGCTAGACAGAACTAGTAGACTATATAAAATCAGGTCGCTATAAGTAGTATAAAATAAATAGGAGATAACCGTGTCCTTGACCAACTCTATGGTCCAAAAGACCTTCAAATAATGCTAATATCTGGACTGCAGACTCACCGTAACTGAAGCTAAGAATTGACAAAATAACATGTCGCAATGACGTCACACTTCCGCATACTGTACGCAATTAATCTTTACAAATAAAGGCGAGTGGTTGTCTGGTTGGGAATAACTGTTTTTATGAATTTGGGTTTTTTAATCGAAATAAGTATTATTCAAGTTTTTTTTCTCTGTTCTGAGACATCATAACGCAACATAATATAGCAAAATTGCAATTAACCCCTCAGTTTATTATCTTCTTCTTCTTAGCGTGTCGACACATATTTGTGAGGACCAGAACTCGGCCACCGATATAGCACTATCAGTGGCCTTGTAAAGGCCCTCGCGTGTGCAGGTATCTTTTAAGAGTTTATATTTTTTTTTATGAACCTGACCTGTTTTGTCCCACTCACAGAATTGGGAATACTCTATGGTAAGTAAAGAAGTCTGACAGACGCGTGATATTGTCGCCGCAAAGGTGTGTCCCATAGGACACCATTCACCAGTATTGTTCAATTTTGCGTTATAGTATGTCAATGTGTTGGTCACTGTAACTTATATAACTTTGTCTAACTGCAAAATAAACGCCTTTTCTTTCTTTCTTCTTTCACTGTCAACTGGCGACACGCGTTCCGATATAAACAGAGAGTAATAACATTTCTATACTTACCATAGAGTATTCCGAAAAAAAAATAGTTATAAAAAAAACAAAAAATAAGTTTAGATAATCCGTTTATTGAGGAAGGCTATAATCTATTTAGGCTATAGATATGTCATGCTACTGCTACTAGCCAAGGATACTTTGGGCATTTCCCAATGACAAGGGTGATACAGCAAGGCACATCATTAGCTACATCTATGATGACATCAGTATAAGGGCCTATTTCACGACCTTCAAGTAACGGTACTCACCAAGTAAAGTCAGTTTTATCTCTTTCTTACTTAATATCAAGTGACAAAGACAAAACATGTGAGTAATAGGGATGTCGACTAAAAAAATCTAATTAGTCCGTCAGAATGATTTCGCAAAAATATTGGACACGTATTTTCTCTTTTTTGATACAAACAAAAAGACGATATAGTGCATAGAAAACTTGTGTGACGTCACAGCTACATACATTTTTTACCAAGAATTATCGTCACAAGCCCCCACTCCTGAACTTTAATGCGTTATAACGAAGTCAGTTTTATTAATTTGATAAAACAAAAAAATACGTGTGTCTAATATTTTTTCGAAATCTATCTGACGGTCTAATTAGAATTTCATTTTGTTTACCCAGACGACATCCCTATTACTCGGAACGTTACTTGAAGATGGTGAAATAGGCCCTTAGGTTATTACATTATCATTATTTTCATTAGCCTATTCGACACATTTTGTAGCTATATGAGCTGATGATGACAGCTAGTATCATTAACATCATTTGCCGTTGCATCTATTCGACAGAGTTTTGTGGTGTCAAGTTATAGTAAAAATAAAATTTTAAAAACCCCCAACACAATTACTTTCAAACCCCCATAACTTTTAAACGGGTTAACCGATTCTCATCAAACATGTCTAAGAACACTCGCACGTAAGTCCCCTTTAATACAAAAAAAAACTAAATTGAAATCGGTTCATCCGTTTGGGAGCTATGATGCCACAGACAGATAGATACACACACAGACACATCAAACTTATAACATCCCTCTTTTTGAGTCGGGGGTTAAAAAATTAGGTATCGTTAGTATAACTTTACATAATGTAACGTAATATTTTTCAATTAAACAACAGTTTCCAACCTACTCCATTAACATACACTCCCTCGCGTGACTCAGCAATCACAATTTCACCCCATAACTAGGGTAATAACTAGGTATGGAGGGCAACGCTGAAAATACCTCGTAATACCCTATTATATTGGTAAAATACAATCGAACAATTTCTATAATAGAAAGAACTAGCGTCGCCAAGCGGTTTCACCTGCGTAGTTCCCGCTCCCGTGAGAATGTGGGGATAAAATTATGCTAAAAACCTTCCTCTTGAATCACTCTATCTATTAAAACAAACCGCATAAAAATCCGTTGCGTAGTTTCAAAGGTGTAAGCATACATAGGGACAGCAGGAAGCGACTTTGTTTTATACTATGTTATGTAGTGATGGTGACCTACATAAGTTTTCGTAGTTTGATTATTACAAAACTATTTTAAGGTTAAAAATTTTGTTTGTTATTTTCATTATAGTGGTATTTAGATTATTGGCGGTTTTAAGAATTATTTGACATTTGTATTAGATTTTATTGGTATGTAATTAGTAGGTTGTAGGTTGAAATTAGTACAAATATTTGTTACATTTTTCTCCCAAATATTTAAAAAAAGGTAACGTGAAGTCAAATGATTTATATTGATGTCTTTGATTCACACGAACACTACACATTGAAATAAAACACTTAAACGGATTTTTGTCGTGGTTGTATTTTGTGATACATTTTCTGACGTTTCGGATTCTTTACAGAACCCGTGATCACAGAAGACTTATTTAGAGAATTAATATTCTTAATCACCACGGTTGGCTAAAGCGCGTCGGTCATCTTTATTTCTGTTTAGACAGTATAGTCCGATATTTTATTTCACTTATATCGCCACCTGTGTGTCAAGTCTGTCGCGTCATCCTACTGCGACAACACAGTTAGTGTATCGTATCAACACTGTAGAACTAACTGGTATCGACATTGCAGGTGATCGATATTTGATACTGTCGCAGACTCTGCGATGTGTTAAGAAATATGGGATTAATAAATGTACGTTCAGCGTTAGAGTAAAGGTACCGTCCCTTGGTTGGCAATACCAAAGTGACGCATTACCAAGAGGTACAAGGAGGAGTGGTATAAAATTCTCGTGTCATAGTTTTCGTTGCCATACTCCTCCGAAACGGCTTGACCGATTCTCATGAAATTTTGTGAGCATATTCAGTAGGTCTGAGAATCGGCCAACATCTATTTTTCATCCCGAAATTCCCACGGGAACGGGAACTACGCGTGTGAAACCGCGGGGCGCAGCTAGTACATTATATACTTACGAGTATATGGCTTAAAAATATACATATATTAAGATTTTACTATCTCGAAAAAGGCTCGGAAACACTTCCTGCCTCATAAAAAGGTATCTAATTAAACCGAAGTTTGGACGGATTTCAACCGATAAGTATTTTAATTTTTATCGAATTTTCGCCTGATATTCGTATCTATTCGGTTCGAATTATGAACTTGTCCCATCTCTAAATTAGACTCTTTTTCGCAACCGCATACGTTTTTTTATTTTCCCCAAACGCACAAGTTTGTTTTTCTTATTTTTATGTTATTTAACGTTCCTCACCAAATATATGATGTAATAAATATAATTATGTAAATATGTGTGTATATTTCGGTACAAGATCGCGTCTCTATTCATAGTAACAGTATATAGTTGTGAATGTGTTAATATAGTTATTGTAGTACAACTGGGTCAGTCGATGACACGGACACAGTGTAAATATGTTGGTAGGTCATGTCTTGTGGAAACAAATAAAAATATTTCGTTGCAAAGTCAATAAGGATAACGATTGATCGCCCTAATTCAGAGTAGACTTGAGCCCCTCGGTGGGAAATTTATTTATTTTAATTAAATTTTCAAGGAAAAATTAAACTCAATTTACTAGCTACGCTTTCTTGCCCATATGACACTGTTCATGACATACTTAAATAAGTTATTTAATAAGTAGTATCGTAGAATCGTGGTTGCAATAGAAAAAGAGGGAAGAGTTCTATTTTCAAGAAAGAATGAACAAGAAAATAAAAAATAAAAATACGTTTATTGTCAAAAAAGTCGAAGTCGGCCAAGAAAGCGTTGTTGGCGGGATGATCTCGTCGCCTTCGACAGTAGCTGGTGGGAGGCTGCGAAGGATCGGGAGAGTTGGACATGTCTGGGGGAGACCTTTGCCCAGCAGTGGGACAATGTGGGTTGAAAAAAAAAGTGTACAAATAGCGGGCGAAAAACAGCGATTTAGTTTTTTGTTTAGCATAGAATAAACTGAAAAAAGTAATTCACAATTCTTTGTTTTTTATCACTTTGTATGACAAACCGCAAGTGACTAATGTTGTTATTTACCATCCTCCACTATAATTATGTATGTAGTCAGTGCCCGTGGGACGGAGTTCGACTCCCACTTCGAGCTCTATAAGGTGCTACGACATAAAGTTGTTTGTTTTAATTATATGTCTTTTTTATGTACCGTTCGATCGTTAATCTTGGGAGGCTTGGAATATTTATAAGTCTGTATAATAGTAATATGTATTTAAGAATATTATTAGCTATTAAAAATGTAAAAAACCCCCAACACAATTGCTTTCAAACCTCCATAACTTTTAAACGGGTCAACCGATTTTCATCAACCATGACTAAGAACACTCGCACGTAAGTCCCCTTTAATACAAAAAAAAACTAAAAACTGAAATCGGTTCATCCGTTCGGGAGCTATGATGCCACAGACAGACAGATATATACACACACACACACAGACACATCAAACTTATAACACCCCTCTTTTTGCGTCGGGGGTTAAGACCCTAAACTCGATAATTGACGGTTTTTGTACTTTTTGATCTAGTCATATTATATGAAAAGCGTATTTTATAAACATGCTTTTAGGTAATAATTAAAGGAAATATTGTCATCTAAAAAATACTCAGAGAAAAACAATATTATACAGAAAACTTAAAAAATATATCAAGAAAACTGAACATATGTTTTCTGAATTTCACTTTTAGCATTAACTTCCATGCCTTCGGATTCTAGTAATTCGACCAATTTAGCACTAAAAATTACACAAACTTAAAGTCCAGATCCTTATTAAGCAAACATTCAGAGGAAAATTTAATTGTTATTATAATTATTAATGAAATCGAAAAAAATATAAAGTTAGAATTTGTAAAAATCACAGTCAAGAAAATCGTAATTTACGTTGATAAATGATGCTCAAAACCAAAAAAAAAGATGTTGGCCGATTCTCAGACCTACTGAATATGCTCACAAAATTTCATGAGAATCGGTCAAGCCGTTTCGGAGGAGTATGGCAACGAAAACTGTGACACGAGAATTTTATATATTAGAAGATAATTTCTGTAAGTGACTACCTAAGTGGTAGTTGCACTACTATCCATATTTACACTGTGACACCTCTCCCTGTAGTTGGTGTATTGCCAAATTGCTTATCAACTAGTACGTACTCTGTGTTACACTATTTTATGTTTACTAGATTAGATAATACTTAATGTAGATTAAGTAATAGTGTATACAGAAAGAGGGTATATCCGTGATGTGAAGTTTATCATAACATAATTATTCCCTCCATCATCTCATTATAGTAACTGACCCCTAACTAAGTCCGTAACTTGTACTTTACTTACTGCCTTATTTGTGTTGCATTTTTAGTTTGGTTTAGTGCTAAACCAGGTTTAAGTACAATTTTGAATACTGTCAAAGTGACAGACTTGACTGACAAGGTGTCAAATGCTTACCAGATTTTGTTAAATCAGACTAAAAATGCGACGCAAATAAGGCAGTTAAAGTTTAGGGTTTTGATGACTTTTATTACCTTAATGGCAGTCAGTCTGATCCTCATACACTCATTGCCTTCTAAAAGCACTTTCGCCCTTCATAAGTTTAAGCGTAGTTGTCGAATAAAGGGTATCAAGTATCAGGCGTAATGCCTTCATTAAATATTCACTCACCAGTGTCGGTCACTCGGTGAAGGTGGGACTATGGAATCGATAGGTCTGTTGGTTGGAAGGGGGGGGGGGGGGGGGGGGTGTTATTGGGTCTATTTATAAAGTATGTTTGGGTCGTAGAGTACCTGATTGACCGTTTTGTATTGGTATCATGATATTATCTCGTGGTCACCCGATGGAGCCCATTACAAACACTTTACTGCGCTCGTCACCCCGAGACATCACTATTTTTAACCCCCGACGCAAAAACAGGGGTGTTATAAGTTTGACGTGTCTGTGTGTGTGTGTATCTGCCTGTCTGTGGCGTCATAGCTCCCGAACGGATGAACCGATTTCAATTTAGTTTTTTTTGTATTAAAGGGGACTTACGTACGAGTGTTCTTAGACATGTTTGATGAAAATCGGTTGACCCGTTTAAAAGTTAAGGGGATTTGAAAGTAATTGTGTTGGGGGTTTTTAAATTTTTAATTAAAATTTTTCTTTAAAGAATTACTGGATTGAATTGTAAAATTCTATTAGCCTATAGATTGAGGAAAGTCAGGGGCTTAGATCATCACGCTTCGTCCAATAGGAGTTACCACGGGTTAAACGGTGGGGCACAGAACAGCTATTACACAGAATAGTACTTTTAGATATCAGGAAAAATCATGGACAAAAGTCTAGTATGAACTATGAACTCCTAATCACATAGCAACAGTTATACACAAACAAACAAGCACACATCCATCAACACAAAAACGCTTAAACCATAAATCAAACTCCACACCTTACATAAACAACAACTATTTGACGGAAGCCATCATAACGCTAAGTAAATACTTGTATTAAACCACGAAAGATATCTTCAGATTGCCACGCTCGAAATTCAAATTACGGTAATGGCCGCTCGTGTGGTTGAGGGTACTTGCAAATGTTTGCAGTCACGCACTTTATTAGTTATAGGAATTTGATCTTTATGTCTATAAAGTTAGAGGTGTATTTCGTATGGCACAGATTAGTGATAAGTATATTTGTCATAGGAAATTGTACTTTGTTATTATGGTTTTAAAGTTGTATATTCATTGGCACATATTATTGTGATTGACAGTTGAATAGTCATAGGATTTTGGACTTTATAGCTATGTAATTAAAGGTGTTTTTGGTGTGGCATAGATATTGTGTTTGAAATAATAACTGTTTCCCGATTTCTTGCGTTTGTTTTGGTGTGTTTAAGAGATATTTGGATAGAATTTGGTTTGGAGAGGTCTAGGATATTGAGGTTGCCAAAAAACTTGAATTTCTTTAGAGATTTAGTAGTATCACCTTTGCTCAACATGGCATGGGACTTAAGAGGTTGGCAAAAAAGGTTGTGTCGTTCTATACCTAAAATAAAGCAACACAACAACTTCAAAGATAAGAAGGACACAGTAAGAAGAAGAGAAGGGTACAATATGAAGGAATATCTGTAATCTCTACGTTTGACTAACGCGTGATGGTGATCTCAAGCCCTACATGAATAGTACCTTACCTAATCCTATCGACCTTTAGGATCCTATGGCAGACCAAGACAAGAGGTCCAAATGTAATGTAATTTAACATACATTTCAGACTGCCATCCGTAAGGTTGCGGGTTCGATTCCCGTGCGGGGTGAATATTTGTGTGAACCACAAATGTTTGTCTCGGTCTGGGTGTTTATTTATTTTTATTTTTATTTATTTGGGAAACAAACAGTTATTAGTAAGTCTTAATAATTAAGTAATAAAATTATGTTTGTGTGTGAATGAGTGTGTGCGTAGTTTCTGATACCCTAGATACAAGTTTCGAGCTTAGGGGTCAGTTACTGTAATGAGATGATGGAGTGAATGATTGATTGATTGATTTCATAATTCTTAAGATACATTATCCCTTGCCTTTCAAAGGCTATATCTATAAAATTCTCGTGTCACAATGTTCGTTCCCGTACTCCTCCGAAACGGCTTGACCGATTCTCATGAAATTTTGTGAGCATATTCAGTAGGTCTGAGAATCGGCCAACATCTATTATTCATCCCAAAATTCCCACGGAAACGGGAACTATGCGTGTGAAACCGCGGGGCACAGCTAGTTATATCTAATATTGCCTTCCGGAATTTACAAAGAAATCCTGTAAAAACGCGGAACAAAACAAAATAAATATTTTGACTTCATAATGCACTTTTAAAAACTACTTTATTTCCTAAGTTCATTGACCCATAGGGTGTGACAGCCAGGAATATCGCCAATTGACGGTACCCAAGAGAATACTGCATCCCCTTTATTGCTAAACAGATAAGGTTCAAAATCCTCTGATTTTCTATATTTGACGGTACCCTACGAAATACTGCATCACCTTTATTGCAAAGAGGTAAGGTTCAAAATTCTGTGATTTTGAACGTTGCATGCTCAAAATGGCGATCGTGAACGGAGTTGCATTTTGTTAATCTGTATTTGTATCTATTTATGGTAAAAATGCATAGAAAATATGGTTTTTAAATTGTTCTAATTTCTAGCCAATTGCAAATATTTTTTTTCTATTCACGCGGCAATATTACCGTGTGTCAATTCATGTGTCGAGCGAATAGCGATGCATGTTTGTTATTGTCCAAACATGGCTCGTGTTTGAGATCACCAACACGCTTCAATCGAGGTGATTACGGCTATTCCTCCAAAAACAGCCTATTGGTCTGCAGTGGGATCCTACAAGCTGGTATTATTTGGCTATCATTATTCTTTTACTCAGCTAAGTAAGTGTGCCGAATTGAGAACCTTCTCCTTTTTTTTGAAGTCACTTAATGAAGGATAGACTTCTTTCCCTAATATTTTGAAATCAAGCTCCTTAAAAAACTATTCGTAGCTCGAAACACCTAAATCTCCCACCATCCATTTCTCCTCTGCTTTATTTGCGTTGCATTTTTAGTCTGGTTTAGCACTAAACCAGGTTTTACAATCAATTTTGAATACTGTCAAAGTGACAGATTTGACTGACAAGGTGTCAAATACTTACCAGGTTTTGTTAAACCGGACTAAAAATGCAACGCAAATAAGGCAGTGTATGTTTACAATATTAGTTTGGTGTGCGTCTGACGTCACACCAGTGTGTACCGTTGGTCTCGTCAGAACACTTTCCATTTCGTACGTGAACCGGTCTGTTATGTAAACATGGTGTCTGTGATTTATGGACTCATCTGTCTAATGCTCATTGTGAATTAGTGACTTGTAATCTAATATAACTTCTATATTATTGGAACGAAGTTCCTTATCGCGTGTTGTGAAAGGGGGCTAGACGGAAAAAAATCTTACGAAAAGTTGTCACGACACTTTTTTCAAATTTCGAACAGCTATTTATTTTTTAATTATTAAAAGGTAGGTAACCTATGGCTAACTCTTTTGAGTAGAAACTTTTTTGAAAATCATAATGATTTATTTTCTTCTTATTTTGACCATTGAAAATAATACTTTTTTAAGTAACTTCGTTCTTACCTGGTGTCCCACGACACCACACTCGGTCTTTTAGTTTAAATACCGGTAGTTAGCTCGTTCGGTCTGACTGTGGTCCAATGGCGGACGTTGAACAAATATTTAGATTTTGAAGAAGTTTTCAATGTGTATCGAAGATTTTTAAAATCAGGATTAAAGACGATTAGCCTATTGAAATAAAACACTTAAACGGATTTTTGTCGTGGTGATGGTAGTGGCTTGCCTTGTCTTGTCTGTTCAAGTGCACTTGTACAGACGTCTTCCATCTTAGTCTTCTGTGATCACGGGTTCTGTAAAGAATCCGAAACGTCAGAAAATGTAAAACAAAATACAACCACGACAAACCATTTAAGTGTTTTATTTCAATGTGTAGTGTTCGTGTAAATCAAAGATATCAAGATTAACTTAGCCTACAATAAGTTCCAAACGCCGAAAGAATTTTCAAAATCGGTTCAATAATTTCCGAAATATCGATCTTTATCTAAATTCTACAAACTACATACTTATATGTACTAATAATAATAATGGTCGTGTCGTGTCTGTCTGTCTGTTACGGTCAGATCTGTGAGACAATACAGTAGTGGTAATGTAACTAATTGGTGCCACAGTGTGAGTGTTGCAGTCCTACAACTCGTTTCAAACTTGAATCTATAGGAATTAAATTGAAATGGATGTTGGTAATTTATAAATATAAACATTATCTTACTGATTGTTACATCAGTAAGATAATCACACCACACTAATAGGCATTAGGTATAGTACGTGTTGGTGATGCCAAACTTGAGACATGTCGGAGGGAGTAATAAACAAACCTACATTGCCTACAGAAGCGATTTGAAAGAAAGTCAAAATTTTATTTAAAACTTATATTAAACAGATGATTTTTATATTGGTTTTCAAGTTTTAAAACTAAATAATTTCTAAAATAACTTCTTTATAATTCGAACACCGGTACTCGAAATAAGATTTATTAAAATTAAAACTATCTATTTTACGTAACACCGTATTTAGTGCTAACTAGACGGTAGTTACTTATAATTAAGTATATTATAATTGTGTTGTGTAATACATCATTAATTTAAATACATAATTATTAATTTACGTAATATGATTTATTTAATACTAGCTGTGCCCCGCGGTTTCACCCGCGTGGTTCCCGTTCCCGTGGGAATACGGGGATAAAATATAGTCTATGTTATTCAGGGTGAATGTAGCTTTCTAATGGTGAAAGAATTATTGAAATCGGTTCAGTAGTTTCGGAGCCTATTCGTTACAAACAAACAAACAAATCTTTCCTCTTTATAATATTAGTATAGATACTCTTAATTTGACATGCTCTAATCTCTCAAGTGTCTGTGGTTTGCCAAATTCGAAACTACTATAAGTAATTGTGGAAAGTGAAGACAGGATTCTACATGTATTATTAAAACTAATTATTACGTAATAAATTTGATTAGACCAAAACAAGATACATTGTCTAGTTCTCAATTCGACGAATAAAATATATATAATATTGGGCGAATACCCGCGTTAACATTTCCTAATTTGCCTATATTGAACCTTTCAAAATACTAACAGGGTATTAGTCAAAAACGGGGTATACGAGTATGTCAAAATACCCCGTTGAACCAAAATCCAAAATTTACCAAATTTCCGCCTAGACCAATATAATATGCCAATACCCAAAATAATATCAAAATTGATTAAAATAATTAAATATTGGTCAAACTTTGGAAAAACGGGTTTCCCGAACTAGCAATATTTTTTTTGTTATTATTCCTCCTAGTAGAGTTACTATAATATTTATACTATGTATGATAGTCTTGTTGCGTGCGCGCACCCCATATCAATGTGTTATTATAAATGTATCGTACGTTCGATTGTCCGGCGACCTTCGTGCGAGACGTGACCAAAACATACGGACAGACACGCACACTGTATGTATGTATTATATTTATTGAGTAATGTATTGTTTACAACTTAACATGTGGATGTTACATAATGATTGTGATTTTTATACATAACTAGCTGCGCCCCGCGGTTTCACCCGCGTAGTTCCCGTTCCCGTAGGAATATGCAGACAAAATTATTATAAAAACCTTCCCACTGAATCTATCTATTAAAACAAACCGCATTCAAATCCGTTGCGTAGTTTTAAAGATCTAAGCATACATAGGGACAGAGAAAGCGACTTTGTTTTTATACTATGTAGTGATGTAGTTGGTACATGTCAAACGACTACTTATCCCCTGAACTATGAATAATTTATCCTTGCTACATTTATTGAAGATTTTGAACCTTATTTTGTGTTGTTCTAGGGGCGCGGAGCTGGGTGACGTCAGTCTGCTGAGGAGGATGCCCAATGTGGAGGTGCTGGCGCTCAGGTCAGTAGTCACTTAAAAAAAGGGAAGGAAAAAAATAAAAAAGAGGGACATAGCCATGGCAGGGCCAGACCGTATGAAACAATAAAATTTGCTCTAAAGGCATTATCCAGGAAGGGAACACGGGACTACGTTTGTATGGGGAATTGCTTACTAGAGAGCCCTCTTAAGCTGTATTTTATTTTTTTTAAATGTCAGGTGTGTGTTGGGCAAATGTAGTCGTTGGTGTTGTCTCACGCGCAGTTTCGAGTTCCGTATACTCATTTTCCCATTTAATTTTTTTGCCAAGTATATTATGCATAGTAGCGCCCCGCGGTTTCACCCGCGTAGTTCCCGTTCCCGTGGGAATACAGGGATAAAATATAACCTATGTCACGCACTGATCAATTAGCTTTTCATTAGTGAAAGATTTTTTGAAATTGGTTCAGAAGTTTCGGTGCCTATTCGTTACAAACAAACAAACAAACAAACAAACAAATCTTTCCTCTTTATAATATTAGTTATGTATGAAATGGCAAAATATAGCAAAATTATAACAAAATTTCCCTTTTTTTATAACGGAATTTACCGTGCGCATAAAACAGTCAGACCGCACACAAATATTGAAAACTGCATCAGCTGCTCTATGCAAGATGGGATAAACTAACTTAACTCGAGGTCTGCAACCTTTTACACCCTCTCAGTCTATCTAATACTATCACTTTACTTAACCTACCCCTATACTACCCCCTATCACCCCCCAGACATTGCACTCCCCCCCCCCCTCCCCCTACTATCTGCTGTCTGTCTGTCTGTCCCGGTCGATGTGGGAGCTTAGCTTACTCTCAAAGGTGTAGTTATTGATTGTATCGTCTACAAGTGTGTATGAAGTATACATCATTACTAGCCGGGCCTGCGGTTTCACCCGCGTAGTTCCCGTTCCCGTAGGAATATGGGGATAAAATTATGCTATAAACCTTCCCACTGAATCACTCTATCTATTAAAATAAACCGCATCAAAATCCGTTGCGTAGTTTTAAAGATCTAAGCATACATAGGGACAGGGAAAGCGACTTTGTTTTTATACTATGTAGTGATAATATGTTATTGTAGTCTAGCTAGTAACTATTTAGTAATCTGTGCTTTAGCTATCAACTAAGTTCATTGTCTTGGTTTGTTTGTTACAAGTGAGAGACGTGACTTTGGATGACGATTCATGTTCAAAAATTGGAATAATTATACTTATTGTATAAAGTCTTTTTCAGCTAAAGCTCCTTAAATTTAAACATCATCTTAAAAATGAATTATACTTCATTTTGACCGGTTAAGTGTTCAAGTAGTAAGGAGGTGAAAGCTAAACAGATGAATGCTAAACTTTCTCATTTATAATATTAGTTAAGACCATTTTTTGCCGGCGGTTTCGCCCGCATCAAGAGTTTATCATATTGTATACTTCTTTACAAAAATCCATTAACTTAAATCTATCCGAATAGCTTTGGAAAATACCTACTACGAGTAGTAACTTTGTAATTTTTATGGTTACGAAAGTTTTTAAGTATTTAAATAAATATCCAAGTGAAATCGCTAGAAAAGCTAGCTAAACGATAATATCTGAAAGTTCAAACTGTCCAACGGTCAATGCAACAGCGGCGCGTTGTGATTGGTGCGCCGCTCGCGTCGCCCGCGCGGCCCCTGATTGGTCAACGTATCGCGCGACACGCTCTGATTGGCCCGCGACCTTCAGGCACCTTGTGTATTACATTTTACACTTGTTACAATAATATTATCTATTTATATTTCTAACCAGTCCTTGGCTTTGAGCGAAAATGTCAGAATTTCATTATTGAGTCACATCTTTTCTGTGCCGGCGGCAAAACTGGAAGCTCCTATTGTCATTGTGACTCTAATGTCATTTGGATACATTTTCAATAAACTGACAACCAAAGATGCGATTACAGCGACGCTGGCACCGGCACAGACAAGATTGTGACTCAATAAATAAAATTGACGCTTTAGATTTTCATGACTTCTGACCGAGCGAGCGAAAAAGCAAGATTTCGACAAGATAGGTCTATTTTGCTTTCGTCTGTGTGGACGTTTGTATGTCTGTGTCACTTTTTTATGTCAGTTCCAGATTAAAGGCCACATTTTTCCTTTAACTTTTTTTGATGAGGGGCCAAAAAAGGGAAGAATGTTTTCAAATTAACGTTTTGTCATTTGGCATTCATTTTCTCCGCAAGGTTTATTATCCACAGAACCACTAGTATTAGAGAGCTCTAAATAAAAAAAATATACCATACAATACAAGTTAAAAAAAAGCTTTTAAAATAATCATGTGCAAATTCTCCGTTTCCAGTATAAACAAGATCCGAACCCTGGACGACTTCGCGGGCTGCCGCCGGCTGCGCGAGCTGTACGTGCGCAAGAACGAGATCCGCGACCTGACGGAGATCAGGCACCTCCGCGCGCTCCCCAACCTGACCAGTCTCTGGCTGGACGAGAACCCCTGTACTCAGCATCCGCAGTGAGTATCATCGTTACTTCTCTAGACGAGAGAGACTCTACAACACGCAAAGAAGAAGTCTTCTTTGCGTGTCGACTCATATTTTAAAGGACCAGAGTATATCATCATTACTTTTAAGGGCCTATTCCCGACCTTCAAGTAAGGTTACTCACCAAGTAAAGTTAGTTCTGTCTCTTTCTTACTTTATATCAAGTGACAGAGACATAACTTGTGAGTAGGTACTCGGAACGTTACTTTAAGATAGTGAAATAAGCTCTTAGACTTCTTCTTCGCGTGTCGACTCATATTACTGAGGTCCAGAACTCGGTCACCGATATGGCGCTATCAGTGGCCTTGTTAAGATCCTCGCGTGTGCAGGTGTAAGAACACACACACACATACACACACACACACACACACACATACACACACACACACACACACACACACACACACATACACACACACACACTACTCTTTAGGTTTATAACTTTGGATTGGTCGTTACGTGGTCTTGTGAGAGCCAACCAAAACCATATCTGCCGCCCCTTGTTAGTATAAAACATAGTTATTCATACGATTTTTTTTGAAAACTTCGGAAGGTTTTTCATGGTAAAATTAGATTACAACGCACTCCCTAACACAATCTCTTAATTTAATTATTTACTCTAAAGCCAGCTTGAGGTACATTAATTCCGTTCATCCTAATGTTCTTCCTTCAGATCATAATGTAATGTGAATGTTTCTGTTCCCCAGATACAGGATGACAGTGCTGCGGAACCTCCCCAATCTGGAGAAGCTGGACAACGTGCCCGTACAGCCAGACGAGGTGATGTCAATAACATAATCATTCACTACATCATCTCCTACTAACTAAGTTCGGAACTTGTATCTAGGGTATCAGAAACTACGGACACACTCATTCACACACACACACCCAGACCGAGACAAACATTTGTGGTCCACACAAATAATCACCCCGCACGGGAATCGTCCCGCAATCTATTAGATGGTAGTCCGGCATGGTGACCACTCTGCCATCGAGGTCGTCAAAAATTTAGAACAGTGGTAAACAAGTAGTAGGTTTTGTTTATTAACCAATATTTTTTCTTATATTCCAGGTGCAAGAAGCGATGCGTCGCGGTGAACACATCCCCGATTCAGACGACGAAGGATACCCACAACAGGTGAACGCACTACCATGTATAATATATCCCACCAAAAACATTCTGTAAAAAACTAGCCAAGTCTCGATGGAGCTGCTTGTTTATCTCTAAAAAGTAATGAAATCTAGACAAAGTGGTGCCAAGTGTAAGGTTCCTTACTGCGATTTCTTTATTATTATAGTTAATGTTGTGTGACTTGGCCGTTGAAGGGTACACATGTACTCAAGAGTACAAAACTAGGTGCTCCATGACACTATTACACCAATCTGTCGCCAGAACCGCTACCCATTGACGATAGAAAATTGCCACTTGAAAAACGTTGATTCAATATCTAGTCAATTGTAGGCTTAATAAAGCTGCGTATTTTAATAATGTTATAACATTACGTGTAAACTAAATTGCTTTGTACCCACTACTAACGTTTTAAACAATGTTCAACGGCCAAGTCACACAACATTAACTATAATAATAAAGAAATCGCAGTAAGGAACCTTACACTTGGCACCACTTTGTCTAGATTTCATTACTTTTTAGAGATAAACAAGCAGCTCCATCGAGACTTGGCTAGTTTTTTACAGAATGTTTTTGGTGGGATTTCATTTATTTTTGTTGAAACGTGTTTATATTTATTTATTTTATTAGATTTTCTTATTTGACACATTTTTTTTCTTTTTAGGAGTAGTATTTTATTATTAAGCGCCCCGCAGTTTCACCCGCGTAGTTCCTGTTTGCGTTTCTGTGGGAATTTCGGGATAAAAAGTATCTTATGTGCTTCTCCTGGTTCTAAGCTACCTCCCCACAAATTGTCAGCCAAATCAGTTCAGCTGTTCTAGAATTATACTTCCCGTTCCCATTCCCGTGGGAATTTCGGGATAAAAAGTATCCTATGTGCTTTTCCTGGTTCTAAGCTACCTTCCCACCCAATTTCAGCCAAATCTATTCAGCCGTTCTTGAGTTATAAATTCCCGTTCCCAATCCCGAGGGAATTTCGGGATTAAAAGTATTCTATGTTCTTCTCCTGGTTTTAAGCTACCTCCCCACCAATTTTCAGCCAAATCAGTTCAGTCGTTCTTGAGTTATAAATTCCCGTTCCCATTCCCGTGGGAATTTCGGGATCAAAAGTATTCTATGTTCTTTTCCTGGTTCTAATCTACCTCCCCACCAATTTTCAGCCAAATCAATTCAGCCGTTCTTGATTTTTAAATTCCCGTTCCCAATCCCGTGGGAATTTCGGGATTAAAAGTATCCTATGTCCTTTTCCTGGTTCTAAGCTACCTTACCACCAATTTTCAGCCAAATCAATTCAGCCGTTCTTGAGTTACAATTCCCGTTCCCGTTCCCTTATAATTCCCGTTCCCGTTCGATTATCCTAGTTTTTATAGTTTTCCCTTTATGTGGCCATTAAACCCTAACTCTGTACCAAATTTCAGCTCTCTAGGTTCATGGGAAGTACTAATTCTATTTTGATGATCATGAGTGAGTGAGTGAGTGAGTGAGTGAGTGAGTGAGTGTCTGTCATAAATACGAAACTTTGCTTTCGCTTAACTTCGGAACTAAATGACCTACAGACTTGAAATTTAATTTTAAGTATGTGATTGTATAGCTTACTAGATGACGAAAATTTCAGCGTTCTGGGCTTATCCAGAGGTTCTCAAATAGGGGCCTGAAAATGCGGCGAAATGGTTCCTGTAAAGGATGGTACGGCAGTGTTTGCTTCGCGCTCGACTTGGCGGGGGGCACTGCCGTGCCCCCAGATAGCTTTTGAAATAAACTTTAATGCAATGAAATAAAGTCCTAAACTGAAGGCAAGATAGTATCGTCATGGCATCGTTTATGTCAAATTGACAGCTAACATTATGTTGTAATATATATAATGGAAAGATTTCGGAGGAAATACGGCCTCACCAGTGGCAAATCATAAAAAATGTGTGTGTGTGTGTCAGTTTGGAAAACGAAATGGACCGGTTAGCGCTTTTTAGCATAGTTTTATTCGTGCATTCTCATGGAAGCGGGAACTACGCGGGTAGTATATAATAAGAATGTTCCATGTTTTCCAGGAGTCGTTCGGCGGGTACCGGTGCGTGCGGTCGTGCGAGTCGAGCCCCGAGCGCGAGAGGGAGGAGTACTGCGCGCGCCCGCCGCCGCTCAGGCACGACCAGGTGTGGACAGATATACAGACATACAAGGGGAATATACACAGTTAATTTACGTGTGTGACAAGGACAGGAAATGTTTTTTAAAATAGGTCATATTCTGCAATCTTATTGTGCTGTATCTACAGTAGTGTAGGTTAGGTGTGGATACAGAAATATGGCATACGGTCTGCAAAATACTAATCATTTGACAACGTTTGTAATAAATGTTGCCATTTCATTTTAATAATATTAATTTATGTACTTACTTAATTAAATCGTATTTAAAATTAATTAATTATAATAAATATGCTTAATAAAATCATGATTACTTAATTAATATCTTTATATGTTTGTCCGTTCATTCGATTAAAAAAAACTTAATTATTATTTATGTAATTCGTCTAATGTGCTCTAACCATACATATCGTAACCTAACACTCCATGTTTGTTTGTGTGTGTGTGCGCATGCTGTAGGGCAGCGACAGTAGCGAGACTGGAGTCGAAACGCACCAGGAGGTGACGAGAGAGGAAGTCACACAGGTGAGTGGGGGGGGAGGGGGGAGATTATTATAGGAGGGGAAATATGTGGGGGACTATTTAATAGAAAAAACATTTAAGTTACAGTGAATTAATATGTGATCATAAAATAACAATGAGTAATTGTGACTTTGATTGTAAGGTTTATTTTATAGGTACTTGTTTAATTGAAATGATTGTAACACACAGAAGTAAAGGCTTATTTTATTTTATTTATTTGTAATTGTGACTAATTTGTAGTAATATTTATGTATCCATATTTATTTTATTTAATACAAAAAAGGAATAATAAGTTAAAATTGCCAGTCTAGTGGTAAAGCCTGTCATCACTTAACATCCAAATCACTTAGTTTGACATTTGACATTGTCAATTTTTCAAATGTCAAAAGCGTTATGTCATTATGCACTTAAGTGACAGCTGTCACAATCAAATACAATTGTAATATTAGCAATTTGTGATGTCATTGTGATTCAGTTTATTTATAATTCATCCAGCCAGCACAGTATTTGTAGCACCTCACAATTATGAACCACTAGCTGTGCCCCGCGGTTTCACCCGCGTAGTTCCCGTTCCCTTGGGAATTTCGGGATAAAAAGTATCTTAGGTTCTTTCCCGGATCATAAGCTGCCCCTGTACCAAATTTCAAGTCAATCGGTTCAGTAGTTTAGCCGTGAAAAGGTAACAGACAGACAGACAGAGTTACTTTCGCATTTATAATATTAGTTAGGATTGACATGAAGCCAATGTTTGGGATCCCCTGAGTTATTACAATTAAAGACTTCATGTAAATCAAGTCCACTAAATAGCCCGAGTTTCTTGCCGATTCCTTTCGGTTGTTGTAATGACCGCATCCGTGGAAGATTTGACATTCGTAATAGCTTCTTTAAGGCTCTTACAAAAAATAGAATAGGGTCTGAAAAAATAGATGTAAGGAGAAAATATCTAAAAATGTCGTCAAGCCATTTTGGGCAACTTTATGTGACTGGCTTTGTGGATTGTCTCAATCATTGGTTCCGCCGCCCGCGATCTCGAAGACAGCGGGGCGGTGACGCGCAAACAGAACATCTACTGCTCGCCGCGCCGCTGCGTACTAGTCCAGCTCCCCTTCAATCTATGCATTAGAACGCGTCATAGTTCCGCTTACTTTTCAGACCGCGGACTTAGGGAAGGTTCATATCTGACGGAACATGCATCGCGTATTATCGGTCACGTAACGCCAGAACAGACAAATGTACAGAAAAACACTTGACCGTTCACACTCAACGCACTAACGTATAATCGGTTGAGTCAGATATGAACCTTCCCTTAGTGGTCAATAGTTGTCTGTTAGCACACTCACCAGCACATTATGTCATTAGTTGCAAGTGAGTGTTTGTTTGTATGTGTAGTGTCCGCTGTCCCCGACGCGTCGCGGCGGCGCCTCCCCCGACAGCGACGAGCGGTACGAACACCCCGCCATGACGCGCTCGCACTACGACGTGAGTACACACACACACACACACCCTCACACACACGCACACATACACATATACACACACACACGCACACATACACACCTACCCACATACTAAACACACGCACGTGCTGACATCAACACATCCTGTAATCTACAAAACGTGTCTATGTATAAATTGATAACAAACTGACATGCCCCGGATTTTCAGTCTTCAGTCGAGTCATAAATTCCTGATTGTGTTCCTTCCTTCTACACATCATACCATTATAATTACACTTCATCACTACACTAAAGTGCCACAATCTTGTCTGTGCCGGTGCCAGCGTCGCTTGTTTATTGAATATGTATCCTAATAACATTAGAATCAAAATGACAATAGGAGCTTCCACTTTTGGCCGCCGGCAGAGAAAGGATTGTGGCACAGTACAACTGAATGAAATCTGTCACATTTACTTATAAGTGACATTAGTGACACTGACACGAGTAACTGTCACCAATTTGACGTCTATAGTAATGCACATTACAGTACAATCAAATACATAGATCACGTAATTAAATTACATAGTATTATTGTAATGTAATGAACACTCATGTACTAAAACACTTAAACGGATTTTTGTCGTGGTTATATTTTGTTTTACATTTTCTGACGTTTCGGATTCTTTACAGAACCCGTGATCACAGAAGACTAAGATGGAAGACGTCTGTACAAAGTAATGTAAAAAGATTACTACCTTCAATATTTTGAATATAATTTTAAATACATTGTGAATTTACCACAGATTCGGAAATACATCAGCCGAGAAGAATCTGCAAGAAACTCGGTCTGGAATTATTTTTTATATCATTTTTTAAATAAAATAAATTACAATGCACTTTAAAATCAATACAAAAAAAATTTCTTCAATTTGAAACGTTCCTATTCACGCATACAGAACTGACAGTATCTTGCGGTCTTGCAGTTGTTGGACGTGCTTTGGGTTTTAATTTGTTGATGATAGGATCCCAAGCAGGTGGTAGCTTCCAACCCTCTTCCCTATTGAAATTAGGATGTTTTTTAATTTCAATGGCCTCGCGTATCATCCTGGGTAGATATCTGTTTTCCTTAGCAAGGATTTGGGGTTCATCAAACCTTAGGTAATGGTTGGGTTTGTCCAGAGTGTGCTCGCAGACAGCAGACTTGTAGTCCCGTCTATTCTCGACATCAGCTATGTGTTCCTTGATCCGCGTTCCGATACTTCTTTTAGTTTGACCTATATAGGAGAGCCCGCAGTCACAATCAAGTTTGTAAACACCTGCTTCTTGAAGGGGTATGTGGCACTTGACAGGTCTTAGAAATTGGTTTATCTTCCTTGGCGGTTTGAAGTAGGTCTTGATGGACGCTCGCCTCAGGATGTTCCCAATTTTGTCCGTGACTCCTGTCAGGTATGGTAAGACAGCAGGTTGTCGCTCGACTGTCGCTGGCTTGTTGCGGCATCTGTGACGGGGGCGTGGTACTGGTAGTTTGTTGTCCCTCAGTACTCTCTTGACATGTTGAAGTTCGTCAGGCAGGTGTTCTTTGTCACAGATGCCGTGTGCTCTCTGAAACAGGGATTGGCCCACGGTAGCTAACTGTTTTGGATGGTGGTGAGAGTCACCGTTAAGGTATTTATCCGTATGAGTTACTTTACGATACACAGTATGGCTCAACGATTGATTGGGATTTCTTTTAATTAAAATATCTAAGAAAGAGAGTGTTTTATTAGCCTCCAACTCCATAGTAAAGTTAATTTTAGGATGAATGGAGTTAAGATGTTCAAGAAAGGCAGAAACACAGTTGGAAGGGAGAATGGTGAAAGTGTCATCTACGTACCGTTTATAGAACCGTGGTTTCACTGGGGCTGTGCTCAGCGCTCTAGCCTCAAAATCCTCCATGAAGATGTCGGCGACCACAGGCGATACAGGAGAGCCCATTGCCACTCCATCAACTTGTACATAGAACTCCTCATTCCAGAGTAGGTAGCCAGATGTTAGGCAATGTTCCAGAAGTTCTGCATATTCTATAGGCATAGCTGAGTCACTCAATTTCCTTTTTACAATATCAATGCAGTCTTGTACCGGTAGGCAGGTGAAAAGAGACTGTACATCGAAGCTGACCATAGTTTCATCATCGGCAATATTGATGTCCTTAATATTACTAATGAAATGGTAAGAATCCTTCACAAAAGCATTTGTTTGTCCTCGTAGCGGCGAGAGTATTTTGGCTACATGTTGTGCCAATCTGTATGTTGGTGAATCGATTTGGCTCACGATAGGACGAAGGGGAGCATTATTTTTGTGTATTTTTGGTAATCCATACAATTTGGGCGGTTTGGCACAGCTGGGGATGAGGTGTTTGACGTCTAAACATAGTTTTTCCGAGTTTTTTTAAATAGGTCCGAGGTTTTCTTTACAACTTTATTTGTTTGGTCTGTCTTGACTAACTTGTATGTCGAAGTGTCGGACAGTAACTTCCGAATTTTATCATTATATTCAGACGTATCCATTACGACCGTAGCGTTTCCTTTATCTATCCTTAATAATACACTCTCTTTCTTAGATATTTTAATTAAAAGAAATCCCAATCAATCGTTGAGCCATACTGTGTATCGTAAAGTAACTCATACGGATAAATACCTTAACGGTGACTCTCACCACCATCCAAAACAGTTAGCTACCGTGGGCCAATCTCTGTTTCAGAGAGCACACGGCATCTGTGACAAAGAACACCTGCCTGACGAACTTCAACATGTCAAGAGAGTACTGAGGGACAACAAACTACCAGTACCACGCCCCCGTCACAGATGCCGCAACAAGCCAGCGACAGTCGAGCGACAACCTGCTGTCTTACCATACCTGACAGGAGTCACGGACAAAATTGGGAACATCCTGAGGCGAGCGTCCATCAAGACCTACTTCAAACCGCCAAGGAAGATAAACCAATTTCTAAGACCTGTCAAGTGCCACATACCCCTTCAAGAAGCAGGTGTTTACAAACTTGATTGTGACTGCGGGCTCTCCTATATAGGTCAAACTAAAAGAAGTATCGGAACGCGGATCAAGGAACACATAGCTGATGTCGAGAATAGACGGGACTACAAGTCTGCTGTCTGCGAGCACACTCTGGACAAACCCAACCATTACCTAAGGTTTGATGAACCCCAAATCCTTGCTAAGGAAAACAGATATCTACCCAGGATGATACGCGAGGCCATTGAAATTAAAAAACATCCTAATTTCAATAGGGAAGAGGGTTGGAAGCTACCACCTGCTTGGGATCCTATCATCAACAAATTAAAACCCAAAGCACGTCCAACAACTGCAAGACCGCAAGATACTGTCAGTTCTGTATGCGTGAATAGGAACGTTTCAAATTGAAGAAAAAATTTTTGTATTGATTTTAAAGTGCATTGTAATTTATTTTATTTAAAAAATGATATAAAAAATAATTCCAGACCGAGTTTCTTGCAGATTCTTCTCGGCTGATGTATTTCCGAATCTGTGGTAAATTCACAATGTATTTAAAATTATATTCAAAATATTGAAGGTAGTAATCTTTTTACATTACTTTGTACATACGTCTTCCATCTTAGTCTTCTGTGATCACGGGTTCTGTAAAGAATCCGAAACGTCAGAAAATGTAAAACAAAATATAACCACGACAAAAATCCGTTTAAGTGTTTTATTTCAATGTGTAGTGTTCGTGTAAATCAAAGATATCAATACTCATGTACTAAGTATGTCGTTGAATCCATAATCCATTGCTTACAGATTTATTTAGCTTTTTAACGAGACTAGGTGTTGGCGAAATGACGATATTTTCGTGTAAATATAGGAAAGAGACGATGATAATCGATCTTAAGTCGATAATTTTTCAAAGGTTAACCGCACTAAAACTAATTTCCTGGGAAACTCGATACAAAAAATGGCTTATAATCTTTAAAAAAATATATAATAATAATGTTTAGGCATAAAACCGTAATAGACATTCGCATTTTAATGGATAAAATAAAATGCTGTGTTCATATTGTAGTTATACACAGCCAATTTTGACTACTTCTGATAATATGACTGTCAAACAAATCAAAATAAAAAATATTGTTTTTCTCAACCATATAACGTAACGCCATTCCGCCAACACCAGTCCCATCACTGTCACCCGTGACACGTGACAGTGCTGTCACTGTCAGTCTGACACCTGTCTGTGTATGTGACAGCCACGTTGCGGCCCGCGATCGCCAGACGCGGCGTTGAGGCATTCCTTCTCTGCGCACAGTGTTAAGGTGAATTTTATGTGTATGATGTCTTTGGAATGTATGTGTATATAAAGTTCTACCCTCATTTAATCCCCTAGACCTTACTGTACTATAAAATGTCGTATTTCTCTATGTTCTGTCTTCCTTTAAAACCTTCTTCCCTAAAATTCTATTTTTAACCCCCGACGCAAAAAGAGGGGTGTTATAAGTTTGACGTGTCTGTGTGTGTCTGTGTGTGTGTGTGTGTGTGTGTGTGTGTGTGTGTGTATCTGTCTGTCTGTGGCATCATAGCTCCCGAACGGATGAACGATGATGATTTTTTTGTATTAAAGAGGACTTACGTGCGAGTGTTCTTAGACATGTTTGATGAAAATCGGTTAACCCGTTTAAAAGTTATGGGGGTTTGAAAGTAACTGTGTTGGGGGTTTTTTAAAGTTTTAATTTAATGGTTTTATACTGTATTTATATAAGGATAAATATTTAGATTTAAAATTCTACCCTTCTTTTACCCCCTAGGCTTTTATTGTTAGCTATGTGTTTGGTTTTTAGTACCATACGCTTTCTGTATTTCCCTGTGTCATGTCTTTCTTCAATAGTCTAGCAAAAGCAAAAACATTTTTTAAAATATTAAAACATTCTTCCCGTCTCTTCATTTGTTTTAATGTATCATTAGTTTATTGTTCTGTCTTCTTTCAATAGTTTAGCAATAGCAATCCTATAAAATTCCTTAAGAAAAATGCAATATACCTATTTTAACCCCTCAAATATACCCAGTAATGTGTATGTATTTAACTTTATTCGTAAAACAAACTAGTTTCCTATATTAATTTCTGCTTATTCCCTTTTGAACCCTCAATTTCACCCCCAAAATGTCCCCGATATCTTACATTTTCTAAGTGCAATTATTATGTTTAGATGCAATGGTAAGTGTGACGGTAAGTTAAACCATATTTTAGTAACAAGCAAACTCATACGCATCGTAAAGGTCTCACAAACTAAGCCCATATACCTATTAAATAACGAATTAAGGCTTGTTCAGACATAAGCGGTATTAGCTACCGCTTGCGGCAGAGAAAACCCATTGGGTATGCGGTAATACTCGTATTACTGTTCGCACCTGAATGAAACTCGCGCAGTATGTACCTCTACTCTACCCACAGCAGTTGCGAATGCCGCTCAGCCTGCCTAGCATGTCTGTGCGTGATAAATGATAAAGACACCACGATATAATATCGATTTCGCGAGCATGACCAAATTAATATGGCGTAGTACGATTTGATAAATTAAATATGGCGGCTATATTTATTATATTTTGACAGTTGGATGTCAATAAATAGCTATATCGATTTCGCGAGCATGACCTAATGTCATAAAATTAATCATGCGGTAAAATTAAATATGGCTGGCATTTTTATCAAATTTTGACAGTTGTATGTCAATAAATCGATGTATCTATCGCGTTTTCGAAGTCATGCTAGCCTAACAGATCTGAATAGGCCTTTATGCCGCGAGCGACAAAGCCGGCGGCAAGCTCGCGCGGTTTGAATGTAATACTGTTTGTGAGACCTTTGACACTAGTCACTAGTTTGATATCATTACACGAGTATTTTAATAATATCGATATATGACATCATGACGTATGCCGCAACGGTACATGGCATACCACCCTCTGACGTCATTTTTGACGCTTTTTTGCCATAGCACTTATCTAAGTGTCAAATATTTTTTGTGCCATGATTTTTTTTCACATCTGTCAAATAGTCATTTGACAGATGTGTTGACGTGACGTTTTACAATGACGTTCTAGACTTGATATCACTGTCAACATAACGTACCTTTTAATTTCCCGCTATCTTCAATGGCGGGAAATTAAAAATGTCTCTAGAACTGTATAGAGATATGTTAATTAGCCAAAACTTTTCTACTCTCTTTTATATTATATTTTATAGGAATAAATGTTGTCTGTCTGTCTATATCATCCACCCTCCTTCCATATAGCTAACTTCTACCCTAATGTTTGTCTGTAGGAGTACTCATACAACGGCGAGAGTCGGGGCCCGCCCGGCGTGACGTCACCGCCCCACTACCACGAACAGTACGACAAGCCAGAGAGGTATGTCACATGCAGTCAGAGTATTATAGTAGACTAGCTGCGCCCCGCGGTTTCACACGCGTAGTTCCCGTTCCCGTGGGAATTTCGGGATGAAAAATAGATGTTGGCCGATTCTCAGACCTACTGAATATGCTCACAAAATTTCATGAGAATCGGTCAAGCCGTTTCGGAGGAGTATGGCAACGAAAACTGTGACACGAGAATTTTATATATTAGATAGTGTTGTAAGGAAGTGATTATTGAGGTTTCTTGTCCACACACGTACGGGTAAGGGTCTCCCTACATTTATCGACGCGGAATCGGCTTATGCCGGTCAAAAAACCCTTTATGTCATCGAAATAAGGGTGTGAAGCCGGTGAGTCGCGTCGTCCGAGCCGATGCGAATGGTATTGTCACTAATCTAACCTTGCATCGCATTATAATGTACGCAGGTGCGACAGAGATAGATTGCTACAGGTCAACGTACGATATTTCATGTGAATTACGAATTCTATAGATGTATAGACCAATAATGATGACTAACCTTTTACTCCGTCCACAGATCGGAGTCGTGCCAGGCGGTGTGGGAGGGCGCGGGCGAGCGGGGCGGGGGCGGGGGCGCGCGCGAGTACCCGTCCGCCGTCATGGCAGAACATCGGGGGTTCACCCGGCGGCCCGTCGCACGGGTACGTATCTTTACATAGTATAAGACAAGGTCGCTTCTCACTATCCGTCCCTATGTATGCTTACATCTAAAAACTACGCCACGAATTCTGAAGCGATTTATTTTAATAGATGGAGTGATTCAAGCGGATGGTTTTTAGCATAATTGATCTCGGCATTCTTACAGAACCATGTGGGCGGGTGGAGAAATTTGCACACAGTCACACTAACTTTACTGATGCTATGACAGTAGGAGTCTAAGGGCCGATTTTTCCATAACTTTTATTCAAAGAATAAAATTGACGTTTGACAGTTTTTGTATGAAATAACTGTCAAAATTTCAAAGTTATTCCTCGAATAAAGTTATCCGGCGATGGAAAAATCAGCCCTTAGAGTAACTTATTTTTTGGCCGTGTGTAGCAGCTTCATCTGCTATAGATCGTTTTAATTAATTTATTTCATTAATGAAAATAGTACATTAATAAAGAGATTTGACATTCAAAAGTACTTCTTTGTAATAAACTCATTTTTTTTGTAACCTTTACTGTCCCACTGCTGGGCAAAGGTCTCTCCCATTGTCTTCCAAGTATTGCTTCCTCGGCTTCATCCCACCAGTTAGGGCAGAAAGCGTCGAGGTCGTCACGCCAGCGTCTCCGCGGCCTTCCTCGGCGTCGTCGCCCATTTTCAGGCACCCACTGCGTGACGATCCTGGTCCATCTGTCTGGATGCATCCGTCGGACTTGGATTAAATTAATTAATGATGTTAAATATTGTGCTTCCCCCAGAACTCGAACCTACTGTCAGCGGTCCTGTGCCTGGTCAAAGAGCTCGACTACCCGAGTTTAGAGGTCGCGGAAATGGCTGTCAGGTGAGTCACACACACACATATAGAGTCACCAAGTTTTCCATGCCGGCGGCTCCTAGAAGCTCCTATTGTCATCTTGATTCTAATATCATTTGGATACATTTTCATTAACTGACAACCAAAAGATGCGATTATAGCGACGCTGACACCGGCACAGAAAACTTGGTGACTCTATACATTCACACTGATTGTCAAATGTAATTTTGTCAAAAATTTAATGCACATTTTCAGCAATACAGTCAGCATCAAAAATATGTCAAAACATTGAAATTATACAAACCTTTTTTTAAACTTTTTCAAACCAAACTATATTTTTATCTACACTAATATTATAAAGAGGAAAGATTTTTGGATCGAATAGGCTCCGAAACTACTGAATCGATTTAAAAAAATCTTTCACTGATGGAAAGCTGTATTATCAGCGTGTGACATATATATTTCATCCCTGTATTCCCACGGGAATGGGAACTACGTTGATTATATTTGTACTAAAAGAGAATCAAGTGATACTTTTTCACGTTTAAATCGCTTATTCGATTTTAATGAAATTTCAAATTGGTGTACTTTGATACCCTGGGAAGGATATAGGATACTTTTTATCCCAAAATTCAATAATGAATTTATATATTTATGTTTCAGATGTAGAATGGACGAGCTAGCTAACAGCCAGTGACGCGCAGCGGGCGACTCTCGACCGTAACGCGTTACAATAAGGTCGAGAGTCCCGCGACATAATGTGATACGATAGTTGGAAAGTGGGGACGGTTAGCAGAACAATTTGGACAAGAGATATTTTGACAAGAAATTTATGAATGAAATAATAAAAAAAACAGTATGTATGTAGGAAATATATTTGAGGAAATTTATAATTAAATAATTGAATGGAATTAAGAATATTTTTTTTAAAATGTGTCACATATTTTAGGTTTTTTTGAGAATATTGTTCTAAATGTTTGCCTCGTCTGGAACTTGAACCCAGAATTGTGCTAAACCATGGTCCTGGGTTCAAATCCTAGTTAAATTAAACATTTTGAATGAATCTTTCGAAAATGTTTGAATGGAATTTTATCATCATCATCATCATCAGCTCATTATATGTGTTAAATGGAATTTACAAAATAAGCAATACACTGGCTTTTATCCATCAGTGGTCTGATATTAAAATAAGAAAGAAACATTTTGGACATACAACAAAACAAAATAAAAATATTATTATCTCCAAAAGGGATATTATTAAAACGAGAATGGCTATTAAAATATAGTTTTATAGTTATAATGGTTATTAGCACTCAAATAATTATGATTAACGGGATATTTATATGAAATATCGGAAACTCGAAATAAATACACACATCAAAAGTGTCTAGGGATCAAGCATTTTTATGCGGATTTCTTGAGATTGAGATGTGGCTTTGTAATAAATTTATGATTTTATAAATTTATATGGATCCTTTTTGGTGCATTTCATAATTTGAATCAGGAACTGTGAATCAAATTCGAGTAAAAGATGAAAATCAGCTGTCAATATTTTCCCTATAAAAACATACAACGCATTGAAGACATTATTAGTGCTACTGTTTCCCTACTACTGATTAAAACCAACGTTATTATGGAGCGGCGACGTCATTTAAGCAGGGAAGAAATGCTCAGAGCCGTGGGAATGATAGAAGCTGGTTCCCGGCAACGTACTGTGGCTTTAGCTCTGAATACAAGTCAGAGTGTTATCAGTCGACTTTGGACACGTTACCGAAGCACTGGTACCGTGGCTGAGCGCCATGGAGGACGGTATCGCTGCACCACACGGAGACAAGACCGATACATTCAAATCTTAACTCGAAGAGCTCCAACAATAACCGCCATGATGTTAGCCGTGCGGCTTCATCACTCTTCAGGGAACTTAATTAGCGACCAAACAGTCAGAAACCGCTTGCATGAAGTGAACCTTCATTCCCGAAGACCGCTACGGGTACCACCTATAGCAATGCACAATCGTAGGATTCGATATCAATGGGCTCTTGAACACAGAAATTGGGCAGAAGAACAATGGCGTTTCGTGTGCTTTTCTGATGAGTCTCGTTTTGGTATGAGACCGGATACAAGACGTATACGACACTGGAGAACCCCTGGACGCCAACAGCGATTAAAATCCTGCCAGGAAGTCCATCCTTATAGTGGTGGAACCATCATGGTATGGGCGGGTATTTGGATCGGCGGAAGAACTGAGTTGATTTGGATCAGAGGCAACCTCAACGCTCAAATTTATGCTGAGACGATTGTATCAGACGTCATCGTTCCTCTACAAGTGCAAATCGGTCCCTTATTTCAGTTAATGCATGATAATGCACGACCGCACACCGCAAGAGTTGTAAGACAGACTCTCGCCGCAGCTAACATCAATGTCCTGCCCTGGCCTGCTCAGTCGCCAGACTTGAACCCGATTGAGCATGCATGGGATATGCTACAGAGAAGAGCTCTGCCGAATATGGAGGGTATCCAGTCGCAAGAAGACCTTTTTTTGTTGTTGCAACGAACATGGGCGGCCATTCCACAGCGTGATTTGGATGAACTCATTTTGAGTATGCCAAACCGATGTTCTTGTGTTGTTAGTGTTCGCGGTAGAAACACGGATTATTAATTGTTTAAGTTACCCAATAAAATTTTAAAGAAAACTGTTATTTCAGTCTTTTTTACGAACTTTAATGTTAGTGGTTCAAATGTCAAAAATCCCTTTATTAGGAAAATGGCAAATTTCTTTATTAATGCAAAGGTGACTTGGTTTATCGTTACTGTGACAAACGAAAACACTTTATTTGATGAATCCTTAAAGAAAATTTTAATTAATATCAATCAGGAGAAAAGTTATTGCAAAAATATATGTTGATCCCTAGACACTTTTGATGTGTGTAATTCACATGGTAAATATACCGTTAATCTTAATAATTTGGGGGCTATTAAAAGTTATGTCAAAAAGAAATATTTGTACTTTTTCTGCTAACCGTACATATTGATTTTGTTATGTACATACAACGGATTTTGGACTCTATTGAGGCTAGTTAAGGTACTTATTGTTACAAAATTGTTTAAATTCATCTTTAATTACGTTTATTTTATAAAAATGAAATGTTGTATTTTTAATTAATTTTAAAATGATGTATGCTAATTTTGGTAGCAGTGAGTGTGCCGGGTTCGACACTCGTGATGAGATATTTTGTAATTTAGGTACAATTGTATTTTTTATTTGTCGATATTTTTTTTTAATTTGAAATGCAATTTGATATTTGTATGTTGTTATGGATGAAAACGGGCTAGGTTTATGTCAAGAGAACGCAAGAATTGCAGCAATCTTGTAGTTGCAGAGCAATTTTGTATTGCCAATTTTTGTGACAATTTCTTGCTGCAACTTGTTGATATTTTAAGTGGAAATAAATAAAATAACGATTAGAAAAATGCAACGAACGTATATTGATGACAGATAAAAACGGAAAGAAGGAAATTACAATCAGTGTTGCCATAGCCGTAACAAAATAATGTTGCAAGCTTAATCAATTATAATAATGGTTGCGTTCTTACTTGCCAACACAACTGTATAGCCAAGTTGCCGATATTAGCCAAGCATACACGCACGGATATGCCCGTCGGATCTGCCTGATCCGGATCTGTGATTTCACCACACACGAGTCCGGCATATACACCCCTATTTTGAAATTACGGGACTTATTAAAAACAGAATATCTGTAGCAGTAACTGAATCCATATATCCAATAAAAATATCAAAAATGATAGTTGATTACTTATCTTTAAAAAATACTAAATAAATGTCGTATTACCAGACGGCACACTAGCTATCAAGTATTCTGTGACGGCTCGGGTCGATGAACGCGCTCAGCTGTGTATCGCAGCGTTCGCCTGTTGTTCAGTGTAGAATAACAATAAAATACGGCGGGATTTTGAAAAACTTTGACTTATCATAACTTTTTAAATAAAATCAAAAGATAAAAAACTAACTTCACTATTATATTGTCATCCGTCGTTTACATTAGCTGTGTGATTAAGTATCTCGAATTCAAAATAGGGGTGTATAGTCCGGTCTGTAAAAATGTCTCTTATTAACAATTAACTTAAGACAATGCAACAATTGCTGCAATCTTGCCAGGCAATATTGCCATGATATTTTGTGGTATGTAGTTACACTTTTGCAGATTAACCAAGAATGTCGTATAGCCCTCTGGGTTGTGAAGGTCTGATGGCAGTCGCTTCACGTAAAATACTGACATTCCGCCAAATCTGGTTAAACTTAAAACCGACCCCAAATAGACATGGGATAAAGGTTCGGAAAAGAAAAGTTACACTTTTGCAGATAGATTACCCGGCATAGTTACAAGTTGCAAATATACTTTTATTTCGTAATTAAATTGCCAACAAATTGCAATTTTTTCGAGCCCGTTTCCATCCTCCTGTATAATTATGTGTTTGTCTGTGTCCCCACCGCCGGGCCTGTCTCGGTCCGTTAGTGCAATACGATATACTCGGTGGACATGGTTTTGGTACTTGGGTCGACACTTCGTACTATACTAGCAATTTATTTGGGTTTAACCGTGCCCCGCGGTTTGGATAGTTCCCGATCCCGTAAGAATGCGGAGATAAAACTACACTAAAAACGCGGGCGACAAAACTTATTACCCTTAGGGCCGATTTTTCCATCGCCAGATATCTTTATTCGACGAATAACTTTGAATTTTTGACAGTTATTTCATACAAAATCTGTCAAACGTCAATTTTATTCATCGAATAAAAGTTATCTGGCGATGGACAAATCGGCCCTTAGATATTTTAATATTCTTTCGTACAAAATATCATTTTTATGAGTATCACTTTACGGGGTATTAATATTTTATGTTATATTGTGAGTATAGTGTGAAGTGCCGGCGACGAGCGAGTGACCTCGAATGTAATATTATGATAATACTAGTTGTAATATTCAATAATAAAGTAACTTGCCGTAAACTAATCTTAGTTTTATTTTACACTAGCTGTGCCCCGCGGTTTTACCCGCGTAGTTCCCGCTCCCGTGGGAATTTCGGGATAAAAAGTATCCTATGTTCTTTCCCGGACTATAAGCTGCCTCTGTACCAAATTTCAAGTCAATCGGTTCAGTAGTTTAGCCGTGAAAAGGTAACAGACAGACAGAGTTACTATTAGTTAGGATTAGGATACTTACATAGTTTTTAGAGAAATACTTGAGAAATATTAACATTAAAATTACAAACGCAGGCACGGAGAGGTTCGGATTCGGAGATCCTGTTTGTCTTTGGCATCGTAGCTCCCAAACCATGGACGTAATACGTAAAGAGAGAATCTCGTGATCCATATTGGTTGCGGGTTCGATTCCCGCGCGGGGTGAATACTTGTGTGAACCACAAATGTTTGTCTCGGTCTGGGTGTGTGTGTGAATGAGTGTGTTCGTAGTTTCTGATACCCTAGATACAAGCTTCGAGCTTAGGGGTCAGTTACTGTAATGAGATGATGGAGTGAATGATTATGTTATGTTACATTCAAGGTCCTAAACGAATTAATTTGATTTTTAGTTTAAGGGTTCGATTTTCCTGCTAGGTCAATAAAATATTTGGACAACAATGTTTATCTCTTGGTCTGTGTGTTTTCGTAGTTTGTAGTACCCTAGCTAGAGACTCTAGAACACCTTTAGGTAGTGGTCCCCCACCGCCGGCGGTGAGCAAGTACCTTTTTTTTTAACGCAGTAAAAATGCATAGAACTGCATACCACCGTGAGCCGATATTGGGAGGGCCCCCGGGGCATGTAGGGCTCTTCCAGCCAGAAGGGCTGGGCCTACCCACTAAAAACACAGCGACTTCCGTCCGCGTTATATTGGGTTGCCGTAGGATCCCGAGGGGGATTTCTACTACGGCACTCCAACGCCGGGCCCGCACTAAAGGTGGCGCCCCCATGTGAGCAAGTACCTACTCGCCGGGCGAGTGTGCGAGTGAGTGAGTACTCGCCAACTCGCTGAGCCACAAAAATAAACTCGCCAACTCGCTGAGCGAGTAAAATTAACTCGATGCAAGTACTCGCCGAACGGTGTGAACAGGCGAGTAGCTGTGAATAATACTATGCATCTCTTTTGTTTATACGGAACGTATGTTCGCTGTCCTTTTCTTGTGCGAGAAACTAGCTGATAGTTCATGCATCGCTCACTCGCTCGCGGGACCTTAGACCTAAGCCGACACACGGAATGAAAACAGGCACTATATTTAAAAAAGTAACGAACCTCTTTACGCCCTTACTGACACGAAACCACGACAAAACGCTACGTGACATTTCCAAATCAATACCCTAATGTCACCTGTCACTGCCAAATATACGTCACACCAATCGCCATGGAATGTCGGCGGACGTTACCACTTTCATGCACCTGAGTAAGTATTTAATAAAATAATTAAATGTATAGCTGTAAGGGCCTAGTGCCCGCTAGGCCGGTCTAGAAACCAGTGGTCAGGTTTTGGGTTCAATAACCGAGACGGGAATCTTGGTTTGAACGTTGGCGGTACCTACTGATTTTGTTTTTGAATTCGTTGTGGATTCATATTATCCTGTTTAGACCTTATAAAGATATAGGCCATTGATGTTTTAAGAATGTAGTATAAGTATATAAAATCCTTAGGTTGAAGAATTAAACATATCTTCGAATGTGTCTTGTCTGCCATCCGTAAGGTTGCGTGTGAACCACAAATGTTTGTCTCGGTGTGGGTGTGTGTGTGTGTGAATGTGTGTGCGTAGTTCCTTATACTCTAGATACAAGCTCCAAGCTTAGTTAGGGGTCAGTTACTATAATGAGATGATGTAGTGTATGACTATGTTATGTCTTAGTACCTGTATGACAGACCACCACCGCGGCACCGCAATTATATCGAGAAAGAATTACTAATTTTATTTGTGCTGCTGCTGCTAAAATGTATAGTTTTGCAAAACTGGTAAGTGTATATTTTCTTTATTGTTTGTTAAAATTTTCAGTTTCTACTATAAGTAAGTATGTAGGTACTTATCATATCTCGGGCTGTGTGTTTGTAAGTATGTAGTTTGTGATACCTACCCGAGATACAGGTAATGTCTTTTCCTTTCACGGGACTATTAAGGAGTCCCGGTCTTTTGGAAGGCTAGTATGGGGCCAAAGCCAACACACGGCAGCCCTTTGACATATTTTATCTTGTGTAAAGGATGCACAATCCGGCGACTATCCCTGTATAACACTATAAAATCCATCCAAGGACAGTCAGTTTACGCGTGTCCGGAACGTCGTCCATACTTGCGCGTTCCCCAAGAGTGTACGCGTAGCTGCAAGTACGGACAGGACGTTCCGGACACGCATAAACTGTGCGTACCAGGGTACGCGCAATCCGTACGCACCTTTTGACTTTTTGCTTGGACAAAGTACTCACAATTAGTAAAGGTCTCCTCAGACAGCCAGTGGGGCGTGACGGCTCAGCGACGCGACGCCTGCCCCCTAGCATGACTGTGCGTGATAAAATATACATACACCAAATGAATTATGGCGTGGTACGATATGAAAAATTAAATATGGCAGCTATATTTATTATATTTTGACAGTTGGATGTCAATAAATGGCTACTTATATCGATTTCGCGAGCTTGACCAAATGTCATAAAATTAATCACGTGGTAAAATTCAATATGGCGGGTATTTTTATCAAATTTTGACAGTTAGATGTCAATAAATCGCTGTATCTATCGCGTTTTCGAAGTCATGCTAGCCTAGCAGGTTGGGTTTAAATTGCGGACATGATCACGCTCTGCGATAGTGCCAAGCAGTATGAATGCGTAAACCATACAATACAACGCTCCCACAATTCGCCCCGCCCCGTGCGTCGCGTCGCGTTGTATTCCCGCCCGGCGCGACTAGCGCGACGCAACGCGGCGGTGAATGCTTCACTGCCATCTCGTACAGTCAGCGTCGGTTAAAAGGTAGCGTCCCTTGATTGGTGATACGAAAGTAAGCATTACCAAGGGAGGTACCGTTGATCATTGATTTGACGCTGACTGTACATTACAACTTTCAATGTCGCGTCGCCGCCCCGCCCCGCCGACTGTCTGTGGAGACCTTACTAACTTTTACTTAGCTTTAGCTATTCTATACTCTCATTTTGAAAGTAGTACACACGTTGTATCGATGGGGTCGGCGATGTCATATCCTCATAGAGTGCAGCTCTTAGTTATGTGTGTGAATGGACGCAACGCAAGTGACGTGTGGCGTATGTGTATGTGTGTGGGGTGTGTATGTATGAGTGTGGGAGTGAGTCTCGCAGTGCCGACATCATCGACCGGCTAGGCTAGCATGACTTTGAAAACGCGATAGATATAGCGATTTATCGACATTCAACAGTCAAAATATGCTAAAAATGCCCGCCATATTTAATTTTACCACATGATTCATAGAATAAGGATCACGACCAGGTTTCTCTCTGGTGTCATGATTAATTTTATGACATTTGGTCATGATCGCGAAATCGATATTATATCGTGGTGTCTTTATATTTTATCACGCATAGTCATGCTAGGGGGGCTGGACCGGTACATGTGTGTGTACACCAGGGAATCTACTAGTGACATGTGTGTGTGTGTGTGTGTACAGCAGCGGATGTGGCAGGATGTCGCCGTCGTCGTCGGGCTCGTGGACGGGGTCTCGCGGCGCCGACATCATCGACCTGGACCGGTACATGCGCGGCGCGGTGCGGCCCTCGCGGGGCATCACCAGCGCCTCCTATAACAAGTAACTAACACATTCACATCTCTACTTGCCTCTTTAGTTTCACACTACGTCTTGCGTTAGCGATCTTATAGAGTCACCAAGTTTTCTGTGCCGGTGACAGTGTCGCTGTAATCGCATCTTTTGGTTGTCAGTTTATTGAAAATATATCCAAAAGACATTAGAATCAAAATGACAATAGGAGCTTTCACTTTTGGCAGTCGGCACAGAAAACTTGGTGACTCTATACAATATCTCTCGCCCCTACGCGCTCATGTCAATAACTGTTTCAAATTTACGTGCGCGCATGCGAAGCGATGGATGTTCATTGATGATGAATTGATGATCAATCCATTACTAATTTTGCTCTCGGCACCAGTGTGACCAGATTAAATTTTACGAAAATACCGAGGCACCTCAAAAAAATACTGAAATATACCGACTTACATAGGACAGATATACCATTAAAAATACTGATTTTTTTAACACGTTTTATTTATTCATTTTCACAATAAATGTTAGAGTTATATTTTAACATCCTTTTCGAAGGATTAAAATTTACACAACCTCCGTCATCCTTAACACCTTGCTTTGTTTTTAAAATAGCTGACACATTTTTGTTTATAAATCTGTTTCTTTGGTCCGTTTTTATTAAATTTATCTGTGAAAATATGCGCTCGCATGCAGCATTCGATACCGGTATACATAGAAGAGATTTACTAAAACTAGTTATATTTTTGTATTTTAACATGCCATCACTGTTAGAAATTTTCCCAACTTTCACCCAAAATTGTTCACACGAGATGGGTGAGCCAGTGCTGGAAGATTGTAACAAATCACTTACTTCGCGATCAAACTTTAGAGTTCTATATTCTTCGTCAATTAACTGCATTTGTTCTGGCTGTACTTCGCATGGGAAAGTTTCTATCACATTTCGTAAACTGCGAAATTCTTTATGCACGGCAGTGTGTGGGTCAAGAAATTTCAGTTCTCGAAAAACTGGATTTTCAAAAGGCAAACGTGATTTCAATTGCATGCTCAACTCAATTAAAAATGATTGGCACCTTCTGAAAAACTCAGTAATTTGCTCTTTCATGTTTATGTTTTCCCTGTGTTTGATTAATTCTTGGCCTACTTGAATACCTAAGTACATATCTTTCAATGGCAAATAATTTACATTAGACTTTGGGTCTAACGTAAATACATTGTCCGTACGTTTGATGTAACTAGCTTTCATGAAGCAACCCAAAATCGACAAGTACATACTAGATGCATCATCATACAGTCTATCAATGCACGGATAGTCGCCTTGAAAAATTATGTTAAATTTGTTTACAATCGGCAATATGTAGTCCAAAAAGTAAAAGTACAATTTGTTTATATCAGTGGTAAAAGAATTAAATAAAAATTCTGATGACATATTGCGATCACTCAAGTATTGGTCTTGAAAAAACAGTTGCAATGCCCTCCACTGCTCAATTATTCTACTAATACAGGCATGAAGTGAAAGCCACCTTATGTCGTAATGACGCAAAATTCTGTGATTTTCAGTGTCTGTGAAATTTTGGAACTCAGCAAATTCTCTTTGACGCTTGCTGCTTTGAGAAAAATATCCATAAACTTCTTTTACTATTTGTTCTAAATTTCTAGGCAGTATTTTACAGGCGTGGCTAACACTTAATGCTGCAGAGTGACAAACACATTTTATAAAAAAGCACTTTGGGTTTACTTCTTTAATTTTTGCAACAATGCCAGAATGTTGACCGAACATCACATTCGTAGTATCAGCAGCGAATCCTATTAAGTATTTTATTTCTAAACCTAATTCCGATAATTTTGATGACAACGAATTAAATAAATGACCTGCGGTCTCACCACTTAAGTCAACTAAATCAAGGAATTTGGTTTGTACAGTACATTTAGTTTCAGAGAAGTATTTAATTACTATTGCCAATACTTTGACTGATGCAACATCTGTACTCTCATCGATTATAATTGAATATACTGGTTTACCTGAAGGAGATGCAGTACCAAGTATGTCTTCAATCATATCTTTTTCGAAATTGGGTCCTAAAACATTATAAGTTATAGCGGCTGCTTTGGATCTCTTGCAGGAAAATTCTTTCGCAATATCGGAATCGGTAAAACACTTCACTAGAACATCACTAAGATGGTCCATTGCTCTAAATGGGATGTTGTGTTCCGACAGAAAACTGCATAAACGCAGCTCAGCTTTCTTGACTTCGTCTTTCAGTGGGGCCTTTTTGAAAAATGTATCAACCTGAAAATTTTAAAATACTTGATTAGTTTTTTTTTATAATAGCGCCGCATTTCATAGCTGTTACCTAACTGGTTTTGAGAAACAAAACTAGGATGATTAACTTTAATTAAATTAAAATATATCCGAACGCCTTGAACTAGTTAAGTAAAGCGAATTATGCTTACCTTTGACTGTCCTTTATATTTTATCAAGTTCAATTTATGCTTTTCAGTATTTGCATGCTGTTTTATAGATGCTAATCTACTTTGCATTTTCGCATTGCATGCTTTGCAAAATGCGGTGAACTCGTCATCTTTGTAACGTGAAAGCCACGAAGAAAATTCCGGAATTTGTTCCCACTTCGCTAAATAACTTTGCTGAAAACTAGACATGCTGTCCGAATGAATGCAACTAAGTAAATAAAAACAACGAAAATCGCGTTCTATTTATATGATGACAAAAACATCTCCTATTTTGGGGAAATTCCCGAATTATCGAAAGAAAGTCCTCAAAGAATAAGTTGAATGCAGAAGAGACAATCATTTCACTTGAACCGTATTAGACGATTTGATACTAGTAATAAAGTATCTTTTAAGTTTAACTACCTTTACTACCTATTCATTCATTTTACTACCTATTCATGCAACTGAAAACTTAAAAACTAGACGTTGTTTTGAAAATTATAGATAAACTAGCGGTCCGTCCCGAATTTGTCCGGGTAGACTGATATTCATGAAACACAAAGAATTTGAATGTATGCAATCTGGAAATTACGCTCTATCGAATAGTGCAAACCGCATTAAAATCGGTCCAGCAGTAGTAAAGTTGAAGGCGAACATACATTCTGCAAGTCTGATTAATACTATGTATTGATTGATAATTGTATATGTAGTATTACAATACTACAACGCCGGCAACGGCCGTCTTTCTTGTCATATCTGTAACTTACTCATCTTTGCTCATAGATAACATGTATGAGTATAAACTATATCCGGGAAAGTCCCAATGTTCGCGTTCCGGTCCGGGGAATTCCGCAAACATTGGCGCAAAGACGATCACTCACTACAGTGTTGCCATAACTTCAACCAAAATATACCCAAAAATACTGACTGCCAGCAATATACCTGAAAATATACTGATGTTCGGAAAAATCGATGAAATATACTGAAAAAGTATTAAAATACTAAATCTGGTCACACTGCTCGGCACCATTTAGTGAGTCTCGTGTGTCCAGTAATTTCACTGACTACATTGCCCTTCAAACTGGAACACAGTAATGTGAACGCACTACTGTTTGGTAGCAGAATATCTGACAATGCGATAGTACCCATTCGTACCAAATCGTAGAAGAGTATTTTCTACAACATGGCAGTATCCTATGATTAGGCCTAAAGATACATTAGGGGACAAATATCCCACGGCATGGCGACATGTTAAGCGAATCCGGCCGATTTCGCCCAACATAAATAGCGACAACGGGCGACTTAGCGAAAGCGTATGTTGAGACGCAGGCCGCGCAGGGCAGAGCAGAGCAGATTTTGTGTTGCATGGAACGTCGCGAGAGAGAGTAGGACAGACACATGCCTGCGTCGCACGTGCCGTTCGCTTATGTTGACACGTGTCGCAGGACATTTGTCCCCTAGTGTATCCTTGGCTTTATGGTGTGTGTGGCAGTGAGCTGGTGGTGGACGCGGGGGGCGTGACGAAAGTGGCGCGCGCGGACCGCTACAAGCACTACTCGCACGACTCGGGCGTCTCCGACTCCAGCTACTCGCGCCAGCGACGCCTGCACAAACATCTGCTCAGGTTAGTTACCCGCATACTCTGATATACCCACAGTCTACATAGAGTTGTGTGGGTATTCCCATCAGATGGGTGAGGCGGTCACCCACCACACCATCAGTGATTACCCTCCACACCTTTAAAAGCATCAAGCAATCAGCGTTTACCGTCTAGTGGGCGCCACAGGACGCCACAGGACTAGAAGTAACACACGGACCAACCGACAGACGATCATCATAACGAAGCCATTTTAGGTATCATAATATCAGGTGGCTTGTGGATATACTTTGGTGAATTAAGTGTTTCCACCTGAATGATATGGAATCAACGGACTTTGACGACCGTACATTTTATTGAAGTTGCTTCTTAACACGCAAGGACAATAACGCTATTTCGTTGGTTTAATTTTCTTTGATGGTGATACTTTTACACCTTTTTCTTACTTATCTCCACCCAATTTGTTTGCATAAACACTCCAGCAGTTTCATCCTACTCTATCACCTCACTCTCCCTCCCCTCCGCAGACGTCAGAGCACCCTCGAAGGCACCCAGCGGCGGCCCCGGCCCCGCGCGCCCTCCGCCCGCGCCGCCGACTCTACCAACTCGCTACGCACCTTCCGCGCCGTCTGCGAACAGGCCCTGCTGGACCAGCAGCGGCAGATCGCACACGTGGCTCAGCTTTGTGAACAGCTCACGTTAAAGGCGGCCAAAAGGTAGGTTATTGTGTTTTTACGAGTACATTTTGTATTTTATTACTTTATCTAACTTTTTAGCTTTTTTGTGTAACATGGAGGGGATGTTGAGTAAATTATCTAGTAGTAAAAAGTCACTTATAATATGTGGAGACTTTAATATAGATTTGTTAGTTGATTCTTCGGATAAGTTAAATTTAGTTTCCTTGTTTGAATCGTTTGGTTTGAACTTCTGTTTCAGTGAGCCTACCCGAGTCACTTATTGTACGAAAACATGCATTGACAACATATTTTCAAACTGTAATATTCTTTACAAGGGTTGCATCAGCGGTGTCAGGTCAGATCATCTAGGTTTACATATTAAAATTAATAAAATACTAACACCTAAGCCTTTTATTATTAATCATCGACCTCTCCCTGAGTATAGGTTACAGAGGTTAGACTTTCAGATAGATTTGGACCTAGGTATTAGTCAGTTCTCTTCAAATAACCCGCATGATATTTGTTCTCATATTTTTTCAGTCATAAGCAGCAACATTGATAAAATTTGTCCTAGGAAAAATATTATGGTAAACGGTAAGTCTTGTTTTAGTGACTGGGCTACTAAAGGTATTAGGAAAAGCAGGGACGTTTTGTTTGAATTATATTTTAGGAAGTCGTGTACCAGCGACGAAACCTTCCATGAGTATGTTAGGAGCTATTCCAAGATTTTTAAAAGGGTTTGTCTATTGGCTAAGTCGAAACATACTAGTAGGTTTATTCGTCAATCTAATGATAAAATCAAAGCTGTTTGGAAAACCGTCAACAAAGAGACAGGTAGGACTACTCCGAGGGATACCACATTCACATTGAGAACTAAGCATTTTTCCATTACGGACCTAATCTCTGTAGCAAATCATTTTGAAGATTTCTTCAGTAATATTCCTAAGGAAACTACTAAGAACCTCACGTCTTCTACAGCTAGAGCCGAGATACTTCTTAGGAAAAACTTTAAACAAAGTGTTCCGAGTTTTGCTTTTAAGCCTGTTTCCATAGTTCAGGTTATAAAAACCTTTCGATCACTCAACATGAAAACCACAGAAGATTTATGGGGTATGTCAGTCAAGTTATTGAATTCTGTTATTGAGACCATAGCTCCTCACTTCACTGCGCTATTTAACCTGTGTTTAGATAATAGTATTTTCCCTGATGTGATAAAGCACAGCAGAATCACTCCTATTTTTAAGTCAGGTTGTAAGGTGGATCCCAATAATTATAGGCTGGTTTCTGTTCTTCCTGCTCTTAGTAAGATTTTCGAAAAAATAATATTAGATCAGTTGCTTTCTCACTTTAGTGACCACAATATATTACATAGTAATCAGTTTGGTTTTACAAAGGGCAAGTCGACTACGGACGCTGGGGCTAAACTTTTAACTCACATCTTTGAGGCCTGGGAAGATTCACATGATGCTATAGGTGTATTCTGCGACCTTTCCAAAGCTTTTGACTGCGTTGATCACTCGACGCTGCTTTCTAAACTTCAATGTTACGGTATTCGTGGTCCTGCTCTAGGTCTTGTTAAATCGTATCTAGGAGGACGGCAACAGAAGGTGAAGATCAACGACGTCCTATCAAAGGGATCATTGCTAGAAATGGGCGTGCCACAGGGCTCTATTTTAGGTCCATTCCTGTTCTTGTCGTATATTAACGACCTCCCTTACATGATGGAAGATCTATGTAGTATGGTTTTATTCGCAGATGACACTTCTTTGCTATTTAAAGTGACTAGGAAGGATAAGGATTTGGTAGAAGTAAATAGGTGTTTGGCTTTAGTTTCGGACTGGTTTTCTGCTAATAATTTGCTCCTCAATGCGTCTAAAACTAAGTGTATTAAATTTTCACTACCCAATGTCCGAGCCATTGAATCGAATGTCTTTTTGGAAGGAACGAAACTTAAAATAGAAAGTAGTACTAAGTTTCTAGGTATAGTTTTAGATTCTAAGTTACAATGGGGATCCCACATTGTCGGTCTTTCAGGGAGGCTGAGTTCTGCTGCGTATGCTGTTCGTAAAATTAGGGAACTAACAGATGTGGGAACGGCAAGAATTGTTTATTATGCGTACTTTCACAGTATTTTGTCTTATGGCATTTTACTATGGGGGTGTGCCGCGGATTTAGATTCAGTATTTATATTACAAAAACGAGCAATTCGGGCTATTTATAATTTGGGATCGAAAGAGTCATTAAGGGAACGTTTTAAAACATATCAGATTCTTTCTGTTCCTTCTTTGTACATTTTTGAAAATATATTGTATGCTCGGAAACATCGTTTTAATTTTAAAGTTAATGGCGATCTTCATAATTTTAATACTAGGAATAGGCATAAAATCGCCATCTCAGGATGTAGGTTAGCTAGGACTAAAAAGTCCTTCATTCATAGATGTATTAAATTTTATAATAAAATGGGGAAGTGACTGGGCTCACTGATGGAAGGTTTAAATCACACGTTAAAAACATTTTGATAAGCAAAGCATATTATAAGGTTACGGACTACATCAATGACCGGGATGTCTGGAATTAAATTTCTGCACCCGCAACCTCAACATGCTACTTTTTGATTATATAGGTACATATAAGTATTTTGTCTATATTTATAGATTTTATTATTTGTTTTTTTTTATCTGTGACATTGTGCTAGTTTTAAGGTACTGATTGTATTTTATTTTATTTAAAAAAAAAATACCAGCACGAGTTTCTTGCCGATTCTTCTCGGCTGATGTAATTTCCGAATCGGTGGTAGAATCAATTTTGACGTTCATAAGTGCCTCATTGAGGCCTTAACTGAATAAAGGATTTTCGACTTCGACTTTATTACATAGAAAATACCAGCCAGTTTCTTGCATATTCTTCTGGGCTGATGGTATTTCCGAATCGGTGGTAGATTAGATTCACATTGGACATTCATAAGCGCTTCTTACGGGCTCTACCTGAATAAATACCTTTCGTTTTGAAAAAAAAATGTTGGCCTGTTGTGCTAAAGGTTGCGGGTCTGATTCCCGCTCGAGACAAAAAATGTATTCTAATTAGTATTCCCAAAAGAATGTAGTTTTGTTCTCTTTGTAATAAAAAGCGATGTGTGATTTGTGTCCAGGTATTGACATTTAAAACTCCTTCTTTGAGACCCTTCCTAAACAAACGTCTTCCAATTCTGTAGCGAGCGTAAAACGAACCACGAATCCCGTCGCGAAACCTCGGTGGAGCGCCGGGCGAGCCGCGAGCGCGTGAAGGAGCGGCGCAGCGAGACGCGCGTGCCCTCCACCAGCGACATCTCCAGCACCAGCCGGAGTACTAGGGTGCAGGACCCCCGGAGGAAGGACCGACATCGGGTCAGTGGTCTGGGATAACCCTGGGTTATGGGCATCTTGTGTGAGCGGTTTCGAGCTATTGTGATGCGCTCCGAGGTGGATTCAGTGTGAGGTGATGCGTTGCGGTAGCTTTGTTTTACGTGCTCTGTGCGTGTGCCAAATAGGGAGCCATTTTAGCACTTCTGCCGTCAGCAGAAACGGGACGTTCAAGTTTGTGCGAAGTTATCAAGTCAATTGATCGCATTTACTTCAGTTCGCTTTGTTTCGCCCATTATTGCATTAGGTCCCGTAGGACACTCTTATAAGCATCGATTAGACAAAGACAGAAGAGGTTTAATATTATCGCACGTCTAAAAAGCTCACGCAAGTCACAGCATCACTAGCTCTTGCAACCTCTTCTAAATATTGGTCCCCCACCCTCGTCCATTTCCTCTACAACCTCTCCATCTAAACATCACCCCCACCAGACGGACGAATGCAAGACCTACAAGATAATAATGTCGAAGCTGGACGAGTTGAACCGTCTGTTCAGCACGAAGCCGGCGCGCTGTCCCCCCCCGCGCCCGCCGCACACCCCCTCCTCCACCTCCGTCTCCGTGTGCGACAAACTGATCGCCACGGACCCCGAGAGGGTCATCGAGAAGGTTATCAAGCCTTCGGTTAAGGTAGGTGGAGTTTTAGAGAGATATTATGTGTAGCACGGTCGTAATTCACAGTAAAGGGAATCCCCATTGAAAAGGGAGGATCCTCTGGGTATTGTGTCTGGTGGGCAGCTGCCCGAACGGTTGTAGTCAGGCTCTCGTATATGTATATAGTCAATTGCTCTTTAAATTTCTTTTGCGCGATTCAGAACTCTTCAGTTTAGTTTCTAAGTGGCGTATAAATGTCGCCACACGTTGACCTGTACCTGCTCGCACGGCTGCAATGTGCGAGCGGGACACATTATAATTTATGCAGGTGCGACAGAGATCAGGTCAACGTACGATATTACATGTGAATTCCGACCGGACCTTACCAACTCCTAATATTATAAGTAACTAGTGGTGTATCCGCTCGCAGACGCTGTACGGCGCGGCGTCGCGCGGGCGGTCGGCGCGGCGCGGCGCGTTCGCGGGGCGCGTCACGCACGCGTTCGCGGTCGACATCGCGCCCGCCGCGCCCGCGCCCGCGCCCAACGTCGTCACCGAGTGGTAATTGGGCTTACTATTAGGGAGGGTAGGGTAGGGTGTAGTTACTATGGGAGATTTAATATAAGTATAAATACTGTGATGTAACGATATGTAGGTGGCAAAGGCTTCGAAGGACACCCCGAAAAACGTAGTTTCTTTCTGTCTATGTTCCTGAAATAGTGCATGCGGAAAGAGATTTACCGTATGCAATATTGCAATCGCCTGCGATCCCTCTCACGTATTTTTAGTACTGGACGGATCTGCGGTTTGTACTACACTTTCAGCATGGTAGGTACTGGGTTCAAGTCCCGACTGTGGTGAAAATGTTTAATCTAACTTAGCTTTTAGTCTCTCGCAATGTACGGTTTATACCGCACATTGTGATATGTTTGTATATTCCCGAGTCAGCATTTATAGTTTTATTGTAAAACGATTCAGTTCGGAGCTAGCCGTCCGCGACTCACCTGGATCATACCGCGTCCGCGTGCCCATATCATATCATTCATCAAGTACTTATATCAATTTATCAATACAAATTATTAATATCAAAATCTATACTCGTTTCATTTAAACAAAGCAAATCAACATCATTAAAAGCACCGTGCGGTTACATCAAATCGTACACGCAACATACTCATCCCTTCACCCTCTACTTGAATATGCATGTCGGTGTCTTGTATTTGCCAGCGTGGTGAAGTGCGAGACGAGCGGCGCGTCGGGCGTGGACGCCGGCGACCCCTGCTGCGGGTTCGACCTCGACGACCCCGTGCATGTGAGAACAACATACATTAAAATCCTACTAATATTATAAAGCCAAATGTTTGTGAGTGTGGATGTACATATTAATATTATACTAATATTATCGTTCCACAGCTATACTCCCAAGCCAAACGTTTGCAAACCCTGCACGCGACCACCGGCAAGCGCACGAGAAGCTTGGAATCAGGTCGCGCGTCATCACGGAAGGAATTCACGCAGACCCCCGGCGAGGGGGACCCGGCGGGGTGCCCGGGGGGCGCGGGGGTCCGGGCGCGCGCGCCGTCACTGTGCGCCGTGTGCCGCGGGTACTGGCGCGCGCTCACACACTGCATCGTGGGCCTCGTCGCCCCGAGACATAGTTGTCCGTGCTGATACTGTAAGCTGCCCCCGGCGAGTCATGTCCCGTCCGTGTTCTGTCCAAACGGGAGTCTCCCAGGCCTTATGCACCGTAATTAGAGTCCCAAATTCAGTGTACCGTAATGTCTTTGTAGTAGCGTCTTATCGTGTCGTGTCCCGTTTCGTCCGTGTCCTGTCCGAGCGCGGCCCGGGAGACGTTTCTTCCGAGCCTAGAGCACCGTAATGTGGCTACTTCTACTGTAGTAGCTTCGTGTCCTGTCCGTGTCTAATCGAAGCGCGGCCCGAAAGATGTGTTTTCCTGAGCCAGCGCACAGTATTGTCTGTGAGTGGGTCGAAAGGCTCCCCTAGAGACTTGTCATGTTTTGTCCAGTCCCGTCCCGTCTATGTCCTGTCCGAGCGTAGCCTGGGAAAGGCGTCTTCCGAGCCCAGCTCCGTGATGTCCGGGGGCTTCCCTTATTGTAGTGGCTTCGTGTCGTGTTATATCTTGTCCGGTCCCGTTATTAGTGCTTTGTCAAGTGTTGTCCGTGACCTGTCCAAGCGCAGCTCGGAAAATGCGCCTCCCAAGCACAGCGCCCCGTGATGTCTATGTCCATAAGCGGCCCGGGGGCTTCTTCTCCATAATGTCATATCGTTTCATGTCGTGTCGTGTCCAGTCCCGTTCCGTCCGTCCTGTCCTAGCGCGGCCCGGTACCGCGCTATGCCAATGTCTATGTCTGTAACCAAGGCCGGGGGTTTTCCTAATGTAGTGACGTCGTGTCGTGTCGTGTCGTGTCCGGTCCCGTCCCGTCCGCGTCCCGTGTATGTCGTCCGCGTGGCGAGTTGTAAATGAACATTGTCTAATGTTGTAAAACCAGAAAAATATGTGTTTATATGTTTATAATATAATAAAAACGACGATTTGTAATCGTAGACGAATATAAAATTTAATTTACTTAAATAAATAAACTGTTATTTATATGTGTTTTTTATTTTCACACTCTACCTAATCGATTAGTTCACCAGATTTCCCTGGGAGCATCCATTCGCCAGGCTGGATCATAAACATGTGCATTACAGCAATAATATACCAATATTATATCAAATTATATACAGGTTAAAAAAATGAGTCTGTGGAAAGAGGAACAGGCTGAGAACTGAACTTGCTGAGATATTTCTAATGCTTCGGCCACACTTATCGCGATAACGCGAACATTTGCGTTGTCGCGCCACGTCTGGCCAAACTACGGCCACACTGTCGCGACAAAATCCTTTGATTGTGCGCCAATTTACCGACAGCAAGTTTAAGGCATTATATCAATGGTTTAAGGGCATTCGACTTCGCGGAACAGTGGCCCTAGCACGAAAATTTGCGATTAAGTATATATCGAAGTTCGGTAGCAAAGTGTATGGAGATCCAGACAGCGCCCCTATCGTGCGTAAATTGAACCAATTTTGGAAGCACGAATGAATGACGTCTACTTTCGTACGGTAAACGTATCGCCTCCGTATCGACCCCTATACAAAATACTTGAAAATGCGAGCACGAACGCTGATTTGACGTACGGTATGGTAAATTTACGTAGGCTGGCTAACGAATTTGTCGAATCTTTTTTCTGATTCGCGATAGGACGAATTCTTTGGCCAGACGTGTCGCGGCAGCGCAAATGTTCGCGTTATCGCGACAGTGTGGCCGTAGCATTAGTAAATATCTGTGTCGGCAGTTTTCGTCACTAAAACGTTTCGTTTCTATACAAACTGAATATTCCAGAGAGAATCTCGTTATGCATTTCCCTAGGAATATTCCTTAACTGTAATGAAAAGCTCTTCAATTACTGGTACTGGTGTTGTGAATTTATGTTCAAAGTTCTACAAAAATAAACAAAGAATCTTCACTGACTACAAATTTTATACATTCATTGTCAAAGGTTCTTAAAGAAGGTTCTCTCGTAGATAATTCAGGCAGGCGGATTGCTGTTGCGTGCGCTGATCCAAGGAAAAACAATTTGATTGTGTAAGTATTTATCCTTTCTCAAGACTGTCTAAAGAGTTAAAAAGGAAAGTCTCCATTAAGGCCTCCATTATCTCCATATAAAGTTTTCACTCGCCCGAATTTCTGGTTCTGTTTAAAACCTCTTTACACCCAACCTCCACAAATACTCTATCACATCTGACAGCAGTCACAAAAACTCTGGCCGAAAACACTTCTTTCAAACCACATCTGACACAAGAAGAACAATTGAAAATTTTCGGCTATGACAACATCAAAATTATGTGTGAAATTTTAAATAAAAATGTAACAAGGACACCATGTAGTGTATACTGAATAAAGTGCACGCAGAACAGTGGAAAATATGAAGGTATCAGACGTCGGGCTGTGGTCACTGCTGTGTCTTTTGGTTCAGGTGGGTGTCACCAGCTGGTTCGGAGACAGGAGGTGTTCCGCACCTGTCATCTGCGACCAGGACCGCTGGCAGTCTATATAACGGTAGTAGAGTTCATACGAACGCCGCCAAACACGCTATTAGACAAATAAACACCCTTGACAGTGGTTGCAGTGATAACGTATTGTAACTACTTGGCTAACCATCATTTGACGAGATTTTATTAAGGCTTCGAGACTATTTAGTAATTTAAAGGTCTGGGTGTGTGTAAATGGGGATTTGTATATTGTTGTAGGTAATTGAAATTGTGAAACTTGACTTTGTCGTAGTAATGTTTCTAATTGGTAGGTTGTTAGCATAACTTAATCAAGTGATCAAGGCAGTTCATGGACTCGCATCACGGAAGAATGCCAGAGAAATGGCAAATTCATTTCGACTGGTTTTTAAGGCGTTGATAAAATGGAGGCAAAGATCAAGTCTTGGCTTCCATTATCCTCCTACGATAAAAAGGAAGAATGTTGGCAGAACACAAGCCAGAAGGTCCGACAGCATAATTACGAGCTCATGTTGGGGCATGACCCAGAAACACTAGTAATAGAAAAGTGTGGAAAGAAATTGGAGACATACGTTTCAGGCTGAAAAATCCTGTTGAAGAATAGAAGCTCCTTTGTCAAAGAAAGTCGAGGTAACTTATACCAAGAAGCATTCGAAACAAGAAGTGATGGGTAAAGCTAACAGAATTGAGTTGATGGAACCCTGGCGAATACAACAATTGGTATGGACTGAAAAGAAAGAACACACTGCATGTAGAACGAGCGTGATTTTGGTATTACGTAAAGAGATGCAATATTTCATCACCTTTTTACTTACTGATTACCTACTTGAGTATTTAAATAAAATCAAAATCATATTTATTATCAAGCATTGATACAACCACTTATAATCGTCAAAACTTAAACTAAGTTGAGTGTTAGTTCACTCCGCGCTCACTACTGAGAAGAACTAACAAGAAACTCAGTGGGGTTATTTTTTAATAAAGATGTTCAAATCATTCAAAAAGAATAGATGCTGGGATGATCGCACTACTCGGGCAGAAGATCAAAGATGTGTGAAAATAGTATTCCACTTAGATAATAGCTCATTGCTTAATCCTATTTTAAGAGTTCACGAGAAAATTTCGAGATGGAAGTAATGAGTCCAATTTGTTCCTTGCTGATTTGGAGCAGTGCTGTTGTCAATGTATCAAGTGCAACTTTGATGCTATTGCGTATTCGCAATGATGATGAATAATAGTATAAAGCCGAGGAGTTTATTTCTTAGTTGAATTTTGAAGATGTGGGTACAATTGGACATTCTTACAGTGAAGGGAAAAATTACGAAACCTGCACTCACCAGCGAAGAAATTCTAAGGTTGTACCTATGTCATTATTGCGTATGGCATTAATCCTGCGAGGATCAGATTTGAATGTCCAGGTTATGAATCCAGCTTATAGCGGCAGGTGTAAGTTTATGGACTTCCGATATTCCGCCGGCGAAATAGCGAAGCGGGCATTCGTTTACCACATGGGACAGGGTCTGGTCAGGTGCCTATGTGAAGTCGATCAACCCGCACTCGGCCTGTGGTTGACTAAGAACTGATCACTCTCGGTAGGCTCGAAAACCTTGGTGGGAACATAATATGAGCTGATGATGACCAAGTACCTATGTACTTAGAATAGATAGGAAGCGCCCAGACCAAGACGTACTTACCTAATTACTTACATGTTCATGCACACAAAATATTTGTTTTTGTTTTTAGCTGTTAGGCAGGGTCACTGCCGAACCGAATTTAGTTTCTATTTAGAACTAGCAACCCGCGTATTCTATTATATATACAGGGTGGCGCAATAGAACGTGCATATTGCATCATCTTTTTTTGCGTGGTAGAAGGGGCGTGGGCGGGGGGAGACCGATATCGTTGGGTAGCGCGGTTCATAAAGTTTTAGTCACTATGAGTCACTTCGACGGGAAGCGTCGCGCATTTTGCGTGCGCGCATTTTACGAAAACTCTCGTTCGTACGTAGTTGTCAGGCGACTATTTTGTTCTGAGTATGGTGTACGGCAAATTAGGGAGGCTCCGAGTGCTAATTTAATTAAAATCTGGATAAAGCGTTTTGAAGAGACTGGATCGACGTTTAAACCACACGCGAAAGGTCGTCCACGCACATCTAGGGCCGAAGACAATATTGAGAGTGTTAAGCAGTCGGTACGAGAAGATCCACAAATGTCTACTCGCAAGAGATCGTCTGTCCTAAACATATCGCGACGAAGTTTGCAACGAATTTTAAACTTGGATCTTAAATTGCATCCATACAAGCTGCAATTAACTCAAGAATTGAAAGACTCTGACTTCATAGCACGGCTCACATTTGCTAATGAAATGCTCAATCGGTTTTCAAATTTTGAAAACATCCTTTTCTCTGATGAGGCACATTTTCATATGAATGGGTTCGTAAACCGCCAAAATTGTCGTTATTGGAATAGTGAAAATCCCAGACTCAAACATCAAAAACCGTTACATAGCCCTAAAGTGACAGTTTGGGCCGCAATATCTGCCAAAGGAATAAGATAAGGAAGATAAGGAAGAAAATAAGGACCAATTGGTCCTTATTTTTTTGAAAACGCACGGGTGCAAAACATCACTGTTAATACCGAACGCTATGTTGCGATGTTGGAAGGTTTTTTGGCCCCAGAACTTGAAAATTCAAGAATAAAGAACTCTAGGACTTGGTTCCAACAAGACGGAGCTACCAGTCACACATCAAATGACTCCATGGCGGTTGTGAAGCAGATGTTCCCTGGCAAACTGATTTCGAAAAGAGGTGATATCCCATGGCCTCCGCGCAGTCCAGACTTGACGCCTCCTGACTTTTTTTTGTGGGGATACCTCAAACACAAAGTCTACACCAATAATCCGAGAAACATCAGTCAGCTCAAGGAGAATATTCGTGGTGAAATGGCAGCAATCACACCAGCACTACTTAAGAAAGTTTTCGGTAATTTCCGTTTGCGGTTAGAGGAGTGCCAACGTAGAGAGGGTCATCATTTAGATGATGTTATTTTTAAAAAATAAACTTCAGTTATCACGTAATAATTGCTTAGTTTTATTTTAACTATACCTTTTGTATTTATTTTTTAATAATTATTTTAAAAATGCACGTTCTATTGCGCCACCCTGTATATTTCCCGCTCCCATGTAAATGCGGGGATAAAATTATACTAAAAACCATCTTGAATCACTAGCTAAAACCAACTGCATCAAAATCCGTTGCGTAGTTTTAAAGATATAGCCAAGCATACATAGGGAAGCGGCTTTGTTTACTACGAGTATGTAAGTGGTCCATCTTTTAACTTGCCGTGCGTGTCCCTACACCTGCACACGCGAGGACCTTTAAATAGAATAGAATAATTTTTATTCAGTATTTATACATACACTTTTTATAATAAAATTAATTGAGATTACGGTAACCAATAAACAATCGCTTCACATCATAATAAAACGAAAGAATTAAAGAGACTTAAGCTTAAACTTAAAACTAAAAGAAAAAGAAAAAATAATAATACAAAAAATCTTAAGCTAATAATAATAAAAGGCCACTGATAGCGTTATATTGGTGGCCGAGTTTTGTTCCTCAAAAATTTGAGTCGGTACGCAAAGAAGAAGAAGTATGTAAGTAGGTAGGTAGTGATTACTGGTATTCTTCTAGAATAACGATGATGTGTTGTGTCAGGTCGTAGGGGCGTTAGCTTGCAAGAAGAAATCTTGCCGCCCTCCACGGTGCCCTGGCGGCTGCAGGCCCAAGTACTGGTGAGCGCGCGCCGCACTCCCACCGAATATAATAAGGAAATGGTAAGTCTACAATGACATTCATTAGAATACGAGTTGGTCTATAATAATAAGGATCTATTTCACGACCTTCAAGTAAAATTACTCAACAAGTAAAGTTAGTTTTGTCTCTTTCTTACTTTATATCAAGTGACAAAGACAAAACATGTGAGTAGCCACTCGGAACGTTACTTGAACATCGTGAAAGTGTTTTAAGCAATACTTTAATGTATTATACCGGCGACACTGTATTGCAAAACATTTGCCGGAATAAAGAGGTTCTAACACTGTATTCCGTTTATTGCTAAACAATAGGCAGCAAGGCAGGCCGAATTTGCTTTCGTCTGTGTCGATCATGTACCTATGTGGTGTGGTGTCACTTTTTATGTCAGCTCTGGGCTAGAGGCACACGTGTTCCTTAAAAGATTTTTGTCAAGAGCTTCTTTCGGTTGGGGGAAAAATGGGGGCAAATAGGGGGAAGAAAATTTAAAATTACTTACTTATTTCCGTTGTTTGGTATCCCATGTACTCCGCGAGGTCTACTATCCACAGAACAACGAGTTTATAAGCTGATGAGTGATGATGACATAACAGATCATATTGTTGTAGTTTAGTTTGATTCGTTGCGTGGTGTGGTGGATGGTCTGGGCGATGGTGGCGGCCACAGCGGGCGCGTGCAAGAAGAAGACGATCTGCCGGCCGCCGCCGGGGGGCCGCCCCGGCTGCGGGGGCCGCAAGTGACCCCCGCCCGCTCACTGCTCTACACACATTCATACACACAAGAGGTCAGTATTGTACTCTTTATAATATCAACTGATTCCTAGCTAGATTTGTACAAGTACCTGTTTAACCCTCGACGCAAAAAGAAGGGTGTTTTATCTGTCTGTCTGTGGCATCATAGCTCCCGAACGGATGAACCGATTTCAAATTTTTTTTTTGTATTAAAGGGGACTTACGTGCGAGTATTCTTAGACATGTTTGAAACATGTCTAAGAACACTCGCACGTTGGATAAAAATCGGTTGCCCGTTTAAAAGTTATGGGGGTTTGAAAGTAATTGTTGGGGGTTTTTTAAACCCCTAAGCTTCTAGACTTTCGAAGCGAGCGACTGTGACACCGCGAAATAAATACAAATAATTTATTGTTCGTTCGTATATAATAAGCAGGGGCCAACTCACGCTCCACTCCGCACGCTCTAGCTTGTTAGTGGAAACATCCTGACAACTGTCGATATTGTTAAATAACAACTATTAAAATATTATAAGTCCCAAATAACAATACCAAGTTAGTTTGTAGTGACTCTTCAATACCTGCTGCATGCTAAAGGTTACGGGTTCAATTCCCACTCAAGACAAACATTTGTGTGCATGATGTTATTAGCAGCGGTGGATTTACACTAGGGGCAGTCGGGGCAAGTGCCCAGGGCGGCAAATGTTTTAGGGCGGAAAAATTTTGAAAGTGAAAAAAAAATTCTAGTAATAGGGCGGACTTTTTTCTGGTGCCCAGGAGCAGGCATTGAGTTTAAATCCGGCCCTGGTTATTAGTTTGTCTTCTGTGTGTACAAAAAGTAAATAATATTGTGTTATCTTTGTCTAGTATCCAATATACAAGCTTTGCTTAGTTAGGGAAGGTTAATTGACGGAACAAGTGTTTTTCTATACATTAGTCTGTTCTGGCGTTATGCGACCGATAATACGCGACGCGTGTTCCGGCAGATATGAACCTTCCCTTAGAGTGGGACTCGGTGGCGATGTGTGTAAGGTCTTGATATTTATTTATTTTTAATTATTTGTTTCAGACGGACCTCACGTACAGCAGTTTGATTGTATAATATACTAAGTTATGTAATAATAAATAATGGAACAATATCATGGTAAATAAAACAAATTTTACATTTTATGCATTTTTTTGTATTTTTTCCTTAAAAATTACAGACTTCTTACACGAATCAATAATTCCTGGAACAAAGAAAGATTTATTATAAATAGAATGTTTGTAGAAGTTTCTAAATGAGGGATAATAGCTAAAGTATTAAAAATTACGTAACATAATCATTCACTCCATCTCATTACAGTAACTGACCCCTAATTAAGTTCGTAACTTGTATCTAGGGTATCAGAAACTACACACACACACTCATTCACACACACCCACAGACCGAGACAATAACATTTGTGGTACACACTAATAATCACCCCGCACGGGAATCGAACCTGCAACCTTATGGATGGCAGTCCGGACCACTCTGCCATCAAGGTCGTCAAATATTCGTACATTCAGAATTGTCCCTCATCTAGGACTTGAACCTAGGATCCTAAGCTCACACAGGCTAAAGTAGGTTTTCAATAGCAAAAGTATTTTTTTAAACCAGTCAAGTAGTTTTTTTGTTAATTTGTTACGAATTAAAAATACATTTTCAACACACTTGCTCATAAGTCATAGTTTTTTTTTTTTAAATTGTTTAGTTTTAAAGAAGTTTCGATACCAAAAAAAATCGTGTCCATACATTTTAAAAACAAACTTCAACTATGTTGGCTTACTTTTGGTAGGTCTAACATTATTAGACCAAGACTTTTATTTAATTTTGTGAATAAATCTAACAAAGTTTTAGACCTCCTCTACATTTCTGTTCTCCTGGTATTTAAAATATATTATTTTAAAATTTCTTGCACATAATGTTTATTTGAACAGAGCACTTTCGTTATTTTTTATTCGACTGTACCACCCTCACCAGCAGTAGGACTATTTATATGTAAAACTCCTAATAACCCATGTTTGCCTGGTACATTTGTCCACAAATTGCGCATAGCAGTGTTTTACGCACAATGATTCTATGCAAGGTGTTCTACAAACTCAAGTTTGTATGCTTGTACATGATATATTATTTTGATCAGGTGGACCACGGGGGAACAAAAATACCCGTGGTACAACCAGGTGAACTAAGGTGGACCACGGGAAAACATTATTTCCCATGGTACACCCAGTTAAACTGAGGTGGACCACGGGTAAAAAAAATTACCCGTGGTACAACCAGGTGAACTATGTAGGTGGACCACGGGCAAGTAGCGGTTATATACACAATGAAAAGTATTTCACACACTTAGGTCAGTTACCCTAGGTTCAAATCCCAAAAAAAAAATAATCTGCCTACCTCAGTCCACTGCTAGACATAAGCCTCTTCTAACAAGAAAATCTTTTTGGTTGATGTTTCAGTCAAACACACAAAAAACAATATACAAACAGTCCTTACTTAGTCAGAATGCCGTCCTTCTTGGTGAGCCTGACGATGCAGTCGTCCGACTCGCCCATCCGGCGGATGGCGCCGCAGATGACGTACATCTTGGAGGTGTCGGCGGCGCGGCCCGTCGCCGGGTCTACGTCCGCAATCACCAGTTGCACGGACGCGTGGTCCTTAGCGTGGATCAGACGGTTTGACGCCGAGCTGGAACGGTCAGAATGGTCGAGTGTTATAACATAATCATACACTACATCATCTCATAGTAACTGTCACCTAACTAAGTTCGTCACTTGTATGGTATCAGAAACTACGCACACACTCATTCACACACACACACACACACACCCAGACCGAGACAACACACAAATAATTACCCCGCACGGGAATCGAACCCGCAACCTTACTGATGGCAGTCCGGCATGGCGACCACTCTGCCATCGAGGTCGTAGGAGAGTTAAATAAATGGGATTTATTTTGTCTTAGTTATGAAAATAGGTTTGTGAAAATCATTTCTCTTAAGAGTCTATGCTCGGTTAATCAGAGTACCCGCCCTGAGACCCTCACGGAAGAGGTAACTCTGTTTCCCTATGGAGTGCGTTAGCTCGCCTCATTTAAAAACTGAATCCCCAAGACCTTTACTAATAATAAAAAATAGTATTGTAATTCAACATATAAACGTATAATAGCAGCGTATAGTGGTCTTTATTGTTCGTAATAAACAGTAACAATGTGGTCAAATCAACATAACCTAGACGTGAACTCACCATTTGCGCGGGCAGTACAAGTCAACGAATTCACCGGCGTCGTTCTGCATTTTGTATGTCTGAAACACGGAAAATCACTAAGTTTTTCACAAGTTTTACAACGTTTACTGGTTTTAATCCGAAAAATTAAATAAAATCACCTCGAAAGCACACGATTCACGATATGACAGAAGCAAAAGAAAGAAAAATGGCGGCCGCCGTGCGCCGTGCGTCCGTCCTTCCCGTCCAGGCTGTCAAATTTTGAATTGTGACGTAGAATGTGAATTATCGATATTGCTCTTTTGAGCCAAATTATGAACAGAGTCAGAATTAGTTTAAAAATAAATACTAATAAAACAAAAATAAATGTGTTTATTTTTATATTTATTATAATCCAATTTTAATATAGATCTGTAGGTAGTACCGGTATCTAGTTTTTAACAGACCAATGCAGCGTTCCACTACATTTCGTACAGTTAATACATGGCGTTGCGCTGGTAAAAAATGTTCTGCGGAACCCATGATAATGAGTGTTCAGGATTGAGGTCAACATGGTTGACCGTAAAGAGTAGCCACTAACACCTGGGGAAAAATACATAATTTATTTTAATGAAAATAAGATCTCTGATTACTATTTAATAAATAATATTGATATACCTATAATAAGTACTTACCTAACTAACATGCCCCATAATTGCATGTTAGTTAGGTAAACGTGCCTATATAATGTTATTCATATTTTAACTCAATAACAGTTTATCGCACAAAGAATCACTTAAGAATGTCCATGTAAATTTCTAGTAATTTATTATTACTAGAAATATTAATAAATTATAAATAACAATAAATCATTATTATAAACAATAAACATGTTTTTTTTATTTATTATAAATACATTTGAAATAGAAAATAGATTTCATTAAATAGAGTACAATATGTGACGGAGTATGCACCTGGACAAACACAGGCGGTACTAATACAGGGCGAGCGGAGGTTTCCTTGGATGACGGCATATAACTACGTACAAGATATTTCTGACCTCGTCCCGCATATTCCAGCAAATGCTGGAATTTCGGGATTAAAAGAATCATCAACTATCTATACTAATATTATAAAACTGAAGAGTCTGTTTGCTTGAACGTGATAATCTTAGGAACAACTGGTCCGAATTGTAAAATTCTTTCAGTGTTAGATCAATTTATAAAATACTAGCGGTCCGCCCCGGCTTCGCACGGGTCCAATTTTCCCGTTGATTTTCCAGATTTTTTTTACATAAGAACCTTCTCCTGACAATAACAAACACAACAAAAAAAGAATTGGCCAAATTGATCCAGGCGTTGTTGAGTTATGCGCTTACCAACACATTTTGATGACAGATGACGACCTAGATGGCAGAGTGATCACCATGCCGGACTGCCATCCGTAAGGTTACGGGTTCGATTCCCGTGCGGGGTGAATATTTGTGCGAACCAGAAATCTTTGTCTCGGTCTGGGTGTGTGTGTGAATGAGTGATGTGTGTGAATGAGTGTGTGCGTAGTTTCTGATACCCTAGATACAAGCTTCGAGCTTAGTTAGGGGTCAGTTACTATAATGAGATGATGTAGTGAATGCTTATGCTTAGTGAATGCTTAGTGAATTTTTGAAGAAGGCTATAGAGTATAATATGATATCATCTGGATAAGACCAATAACGCGGGTGAAATCGCGGTTCAAAGCTATTTTTATCATATAAAATTATTCTTACAATGTATAGAAATGCTGAGATTTCGTGATAACGGCTCGCCTCTTCCCGCCGTCAGTTCTTAACACTTTTTTTATAAAAAAATAATTATTAATAATGTATTAGTGCGCACCCTGTATGTAATGCAACCTGGTCGCTGCACCTAGCTACTATTTGTTTACATTTTGCATTCCGTCGGCGGTCCACGGAATATATAAGGCGGTCCGTCAGTCAGCGGGCATCCAGCGCTCACCAACTGTCGTCCTCTTGAAGACACGAGAAGTACTCCTCGCAACAATATGAAGTTCTTTTCACTGGTAAGGGCTAAAGACAATCATATATTTTTATTGGTCGATGGGTAAAGTGTGAAAAAAAAATTTAATTATAAAAATAAAAATTTAATTATAAAAAAAAATATGTACAAAATTATTAAGAATCTATAATTACGGATATCCAGACCTCCACTACCGCCGGCGTTGGTGGTAGAAATCCCCCGGGATCCTGCGGTACCCCAATGTGTAACGTGGGCCGTAGTCGCTGGGGTTTTAGTAAATGGCGGGGAGAGCCCCACATAACCACCGGGAACCCTTCGATTCCCTTCCTACCTTCGATCGATAGACGGCAATATCTCTCCCTGGCGTGAAAAAAGGGCGATAGAGTCACTATCGAGGGGATAGAGTACGGTTGCGGTATCCAGTGTGTGTTCTCCTGTTGCAGATCGTGGTGATGGCGATGTGCCTGACGCTGCTCATATCATCAGTACGCGCTGTGCCTCAGCAGAACGGGGGGTCCGTACACGAGCAGGGGGCGGCGTTGGGGGCCGGGATCGGCGGGGCGGGGGCCATAGGACAGCGGGACGTGAACTATGGGAATAGAAATGGAAATGGAAACGGACAATAGGAACAATGTTAATCAGAATCAGTTTTATTATTTGTATTTTATTGTGAAGATGTTGTTGAAGTGTCTGAATTAATAAATAAATATTTTGGAATTGAACTTGTAAATTATTTGTTTATCACTACATACCTAGTATAAAACAAAGTCGCTTTCTCTGTCCCTATGTCCCTATATATGCTTAGATCTTTGAAACTACGCAACGGATTTTGATGCGGTTTGTTTTAATGGATAGAGTGATTCAGTGGGAAGGTTTTTAGTTTTATCCCCATATTCCTACGGGAACTACACGGGTGAAACCGCGGGGCGCTGTTAGTTATTATAACCACAATTAAATACTTTGTTTCAATGCTTATTATGATTTTATTTTCTGAATAATGTTATTACTGTACTCGCAATCTGCTCGCAGTTAAAACCAAATTGTAACTCATTAAAAATATCCCCACAGGACAGGCATAGCCTAGTGTGGGGGTCTGTGTAATTTACAAATATTGTGAAGTGCTTTTATGGTAATAAATTATTTATTATTATACCCATTCTTGCAAGAGATCTAACAAGTAAAGGAGGATGCCACAAAATGTATGTACTCTAGTACCCCCTCCAATACGCATGCGTAATATATCGATATATTGTATATCATCCACGTAGATTGGTAAAAAATAGTTATTTATGGTACAAGCGAGGTAAGTTGGTGATTACTTCCGAGGCGCTATTGAGGCCCGAGCCGTCAGGCGAGGGTCTGAAGATAGCCGAGGATAGTAATCATCAATACACGCGTGTACCATACAACGTTTTTCAACACACTTGCGAAGAAATTAATAATACAATATCATTTTTCGCTATGTGTGTTGAAAAACGTTGTATGGTACACGCGTGTATTGATGATTACTATCCTCGGCTATCTTCAGACCTTTGCCTGACTGCTCGGGCCTCAATAGCGCCTCGGAAGTAATCACCAACTTACCTCGCTTTAAGTACCATAAATAACTATTAAAAACAAAGCAATTTTTTATTATAAATGCGAAAGTAACTCTGTCTGTTTGTCTGTTACCTTTTCACGGCTAAACTACTGAACCGATTGACTTGAAATTTTGTACAGGGGTAGCTTATGATGTTTTATCCCGAAATTCCCACGGGATCGGGAACTATGCGGGTGAAACCGCGGGGCACAGCTAGTATAGTATAATTGGTTCTAAAATAGTAGGAACTATAGTCGAATTATTTGAACACATCGATTCAAAATCAAAAACAGTTTGTTCCTCACAGCTCTCACAAAAACTTATTAATATTAATTAAATAATTAACAATAAAGTATTAAATAATACATTTCACATGCAAAAACCTGGACAAATACGAGATGACGGATTCACGCGTACAGGGTGATTGGAATTTCACTTGTTTAACCATTCACTCCATCCATCTCATTACAGTAACTGACCCCTAACTAAGTTCGTAACTTGTATTCTAGGGTATCAGAAACTACGGACACACTCATTCACACACACCCAGACCGAGATAAAGGTTTGTGGTTCACACAAATATTCACTCCGTATGGGAATCGAACCCGCAACCTTAAGGATGGCTGTCCAGCATGGTGACCACTCTGTCATCGAGGATTTTCGCTCAAGACCGTAGCGTGATGTTTTAGCTTATAGCCTTCATCGATAAATAAATAAGTAGGGTAGTTGACTAAAAAAATTTTATTAGTCCGTCTTATAGATTTCCAAAAAATATTGGACACGTATTTTTAATTTTTCATGTAAACAAATAATTAAGACGATACAGTGCCTCGAAAACTCGTGAAACGTCACAGGTTGCTGCAATTTTAAGCGACAGTTGACGTCACAAGCCCCCACTCCCAAACTTTAATGCGTTATAACTAAGTCAGTTTTATTAATTTGATGAAACAAAAAAATACGTGTCCAATATTTTTTGGAAATCTATAAGACGGACTAATTAGAATTTCATATTTTGTTAAATCAGGTAACTACCCTATTGTCCAATTCGGGCCAGTAAGTAGGTAGATTACCGCGTGAAGTTGTAGGTAAAAATGGAACCCACACTTGGAACAAAAGCTTGAGTCAAATAACTACGTCTCTGTGGGCCGATCTCTCTTTTTAGTCAGACCTTCTCTTTCTAGAGTTTACCTTAGTTAGAAAGAGAGAGCCTGCCCACAGAGAGCGTGATAGTGATACATATAGGTATGCTTCAAGTAGGTATTCGAAGTGTGGACTCCATTTTTACCTTTAACTTCATGGATTACCGCGCCCAAGTGACATAAAAACACTCTTCAGCTTTGACATACGAGTAAAAGTATGGATGTTCTGAATTTTGATACATTTTAGAGCATCATTTCAGTCAGTTGTCGGATTTTAGGTTTTGACTTCTTATTTTGTAACTAGGTAATAATTTGTTTTGAAACAAAACTATTTAAACGGATTTTTGTCGTGGTTATATCTTGTTTTACATTTTCTGACGTTTCGGATTCTTTACAGAACCCGTGATCACAGAAGACTAAGATGAAAGACATCTATACAAAATAATGAACACCCTGTATGACATGTTAACTAGTCGTTTCAGTTGGCAAAGATTTAGACGATTTGTTTACAGTTGACCTTCCATAAGAGGTCCACCGAGTATATAAGGGGGTCGTCAGTCAGCGGGCGTCAGTGGGCCGTCAGCGAGCGCTAACTGTCGACATCTTGAAGGAACTGTTCCTCTCGACAATATGAAGTGTTTGTCACTGGTAAGGGATTATGATATATAATCCATGTAGTACTAATCTTGCACTATTCCGTTTTAGTAGGTGTTACCGCAAAGCCAGATAGTCTGTTGCCAAACAGTAGTGCGGAAAAAATAATTTCAAGGGCAATGTGAAATTACACCTTCACGATGTCTCAGGATGAAGAGAGAGGCGATTCACTAAGGCAAAACATCTTTACATCCAAGAAATCATCGTTGAAACATCGGATGTAAACTGTATCGGTATTCTTTAGTTATAAATGCGCGATCGTAGCGCTTCAACGATTTTTAACCCCCGACGCAAAAAAAGGGGTTTTATAAGTTTGACGTGTCTGTGTGTGTGTGTGTGTATCTGTCTGTCTGTGGAATCATAGCTCTCGAACGGATGAACCGATTTCAATTTAGTTTTTTTGTATTAAAGGGGACTTATGTGCGAATGTTCTTAGACATGTTTGATGAAAATCGGTTGACCCGTTTAAAAGTTATGGGGGTTTGAAAGTAATTGTGTTGGGGGTTTTTTAAATTTTTAATAAGTACAGTGTTGTACACTGGGTTGTAATGGGCAGGCGTGTTGCACTCCATCAGCCCCGCTCGTCTCGTCACTTGATCACATAACAACCATATCTCCAAATTCTGAATCGTTAGTTGACATAGTGTTGTAGTATCTCTGTCCTCTCTTGCAGCTGGTGATGATGGCGGTGTGCCTGGTTCTGCTCGTGTCGGTGACGTTGGTCTCGTCGCAGAACGGGGACATATCAGGAGGTCCCGGAGGGTACGGACCCGGGGCCGCGGGACGATAAGATACACTGTAATACGAAGTGCAAATAAATGTTTATAACTGTGTAACATTCATTACTGCAATCAACTGCGGTCTCATACAAGATACAAGCTTCGAGTTTAGTTTACCTTTAAACTGTATCTCCTAATTTTTAGGATTTTGAAAAATGCATTCAAAATTTTCGCCTCAGCCAGTACTTGAACCCGGAACCATGCTGAACCGTTGCACCGTCCGTTACATTTCCAATTGAGCTACCGTGGCTTCAAGGCGACTGGTCGAAAATCTTGAACGTTTGTTTTTACGGTCTTTGGGTATCGCCTACTTATGGTCTTTGAATCATTAGGAACACTTAAAAGTAACTTGGGAACCTTCATTTCTTCTACGGACGGCTATCCAGCATGGCGACCACTCTGCTGTCGAGGTCGTCAGAGGATTAGTGGGAAAGTGTATTAAAACACGAACGCTCTTCACAACGATTTCTTGGAATAAACATTACAATATTATAAGAGATCTACATGCCTTATTTGCGTTGCATTTTATTCTGGTTTAGCACCTAGGTTTTACAATCAATTTTGAATACTGTCAAAGTGACAAATTTGACTGACAAGGTGTCAAATGCTTACCAGGTTTTGTTAAACCAGACTAAAAATGCGACGCAAATAAGGCAGCGTGTGACTTACACACACATTAAACATACATTCAGTGCCTCAAGTCTGTTAACTAATGCTGTGATAATGCTAGTCAAATGTATTTTTATATCAACATTATGGCCTAGCGAACGTTATCAGTTCGATGTTTGTCAAAACTGTATTCTGACGTTTGTTTGACAGCTTTTTTATTCGAATTTTGACAAACAACAGAGACTCCAGCCATATTAATACATTTTAGCAGAATTCCAAACGGACTCTCTTGATATCGTGTTTCTAATAGTTTCTATATCATAACATTGTCAGATCAAATAATGTCAAATAGCAGATTTGACCCCCAGATACCAAAAATTAGAACGTCATATTATAATCTCAAATTATTATAATTAACGGGGCGTTTCCGATCGAAACACGAAACAAATAATATACATCTTCTGTATCCTTGTGTGTGTATTATGAGTAATAAAGTATTTTCTATCTATCTATCTATCTCTTTATCCTGTTAATCATGATAACTAAAACGTCATATTATAATGTTGTCCACTTCTGATCCTCTCTCTCCTTTCTACTGTCCATCACTCTGCTCCCGTTTGTCTCCTCCCCCCGCCCCTAGCCTGCCTTACTCCTGGTTGTTCGCTCCGTCCCCCCCGTAACCCTCTCCAGTGCCCCCATACCCCCCGGGACCCTGCACAGCCCCCGCCGACACGAGCAGCCCCAGGCACACCGCCATCACCACCAGCTGGAACAAGATGACACAAAAATACTACATCGCCAAGTCAACAAACGATAAGTTTAAATATCTAGGTCACATGGTAAAAGAAAATCTATTATAATATTTCTTAAAAATACACGCCCTGTTTTCGCCCCCTTGTTAATATATTGGATTTCTTATTAAGTATAGATTTTTTTTATATACCTTTTGACATGTTTTTTATTGTTGACATTAGTTATAAGTGACATTTGTATTTCATTTTATTTAAAAAAAAATACCAGCCCGAGATTCTTGCCGATTCTTCTCGGCTAATGTAATTCCGATTCGGTGGTAGATTCAGTGACGTTCATAGTGCCTCATTGAGGCCTCAATTGAATATATAGTTTTTGAATTCTGAATTTAGAATTTTGATATCAAAACTTGTTAAAGGTCTCAAACTGTCTCCATACCTACTTTTATCTGAATCCGATTTACAAACTTCAATCCCCATTGTCAATCTCTAACCGGGACTATTCCAGAATGAAAGCTGTACAAGAGGTCTCGAACAATTCCCATATATTATAGGGAGTCAACACAGTGCGATTGCGGAGCACTTGACCAGACCCTGTCCCATGTGGTAAACGAATGCCCGCTTCGCTGTTTCCCTGGCGGAATATCGGAGGTCCATGGGATCACACCTGCCGCTATAAGCTGGCTAAATAACCTGAACCTAGAAATCTGATTCTCGCAGAATGCCATACGCACTGATGATGATATTTGATTATGTCTCACTTTCTCATGAATAACATTAGTATGGAAGCATGGATGTACAAAAATGTTTATTATTAGTTCTTACCAGTGACAAACACTTCATATTGTCGAGAGGAACAGTTCCTTCAAGATGTCGTCAGTTAGCGCTCGCTGACGGCCCACTGACGCCCGCTGACTGACGACCCCCTTATATACTCGGTGGACCTCTTATGGAATGTCAACTGTAAACAAATCGTCCAAATCTTTGCCAACTGAAACGACTAGTTAACATGTCATACAGAGTGTTCTCATATATAATATAAGATAACATAACATAATCATTCACTCCATCATCTCATTACAGTAACTGACCACTAAGTCCGTAACTTGTATCTAGGGTATCAGAAACTACGAACACACCCATTCACACACACACCCAGACCGAGACAAACTTTTATGGTTCACACAAACATTCATCCTGCACGGGAATCGAACCCGCAACCTTACGGATGGCAGTCCGGCATGGTGACCACTCTGCCATCGAGGTCGTCGGTCGTCATATCAACAAATGTTTAGCTAAAAAGTTTGTCGTGAAGAGTCAAACGTATGATTTGCTGCCATTCAGTTATGACGCAACACTAAGAGCTGACGGACAGGAAAAGGACGGTTGACAATCATTCAAGATGTTTATTGTCACCAAGTTTTCTGTTCCGGTGCCAGCGTCGCTGTAATCGCATCTTTTGGTTGTCAGTTTATTGAAAATGTATCCAAATGACATTAGAGTCACAATGACAATAGTAGCTTCCACTTTTGGCCGCCGGCACTCAATAGAGATCTAGAGATAGAATCCGTTAACATCCAAGAGCGTCACGTGTTTGGTGGAGTGTATAACGAATGGATTACCATGGCTGTATTGTATCCTGGGGCCTAAGTCTGTTAACTGTTAACTGTCTGTTTCGTGCGTAGCATGTGCGTGTACTTCAGTGGGGTTTACCTCATACATTTTCATAGAAGGCGAAGCTGAGTACACGTGCGTAGCGTGTGCGTGTACTTCGGTGGGTTTGAGCCTTTATGCTGTGATAATGCTACTTAAATGTATTTTAATATCAACATTATGGCCGTTTCATTCATCTCATTTTAGATATCATGTTTCTTAATAAAATTTACTGCTTAAGATCGATTTCTACTTAGAAATAATGAACGTTATTTTTTTCAAAACTTCCAGGTCGATTCCCATAGTAAGTAATTGTTTTTTTCTACATCTTTGAATGCTATATTTTTTTACTGAAATCGATGACATGGTTCCTAAGAACAGATCTTTGTATTTATACTTCCCCCCACTGACCGTTCTATTTGGGCTACCCTGTAAATCAAACCCACCAAAAACATTCTGTAAAAAACTAGCCAAGTCTCGATAGATCTGCTTGTTTAAATCTAAAAAGTAATGAAATCTAGACAGACTCGTGCCAAGTCTAAGGTTCCTTACTGCGATTTCTTTATTATTATAGTTAATGTTGTGTGACTTGGCCGTTGAACATTGTTTAAAAGGTTAGTAGTGGGTACACGTCAATTTTGTTTACACGTAATGTTATAACATTATTAAAATACGCAGCTTTATCAAGCCTATAATTGACTGGATATTGAATCAACATTTTTCAAGTGGCTATAATTAAGCTAATTTTCTATCGTCAATGGATAGGTTCTGGATTTTTTAAGATTGGTGCAATAGCGTCATGGAGCACCTAGTTTTGTACCCTTGTGTACATACACGTGTACCCTTCAACGGCCAAGTCACACAACATTAACTATAATAATAAAGAAATCGCAGTAAGGAACCTTAGACTTGGCACGAGTCTGTCTAGATTTCATTACTTTTTAGATTTAAACAAGCAGATCTATCGAGACTTGGCTAGTTTTTTACAGAATGTTTTTGGTGGGATTTCATTTCTTTTTGTTAAAACTTGTTTATATTGATTTATTTTATTAGATTTTCTTATTTGACACACTTTTTTTTAGGAGTAGTATTATATTATTAAGTTCCACGCGGTTTCACCCGCGTAGTTCCCGTTCGCGTTTCCGTGGGAATTTCGGGATAAAAAGTATCTATAGATAAATAGTTTTAAGCTACCTCCCCACAATTTGTCAGCCAAATCAGTTCAGCTGTTCTAGAATTATAATTCCCGTTCCCATTCCCGTGGGAATTTCGGGATTAAAAGTATTCTATGTGCTTCTCCTGGTTTTAAGCTACCTCCCCACCAATTTTCAGTCAAATCAATTCAGCCGTTCCTGAGTAATAAATTCCTGTTCCCAATCCCGTGGGAATTTCGGGATTAAAAGTATTCTATGTTCTTGTCCTGGTTCTAAGCTACCTCCCCACCAATTTTCAGCCAAATCAGTTCAGCCGTTCTTGAGTAATAAATTCCCGTTCCCATTCCCGTGGGATTTTCAGGATTAAAGTATTCTATGTTCTTGTCCTGGTTCTAAGCTACCTCCCCACCAATTTTCAGTCAAATCAATTCAGCCGTTCTTGAGTAATAAATTCCCGTTCCCAATCCCGTGGGAATTTCGGGATTAAAAGTATTCTATGTTCTTGTCCTGGTTCTAAGCTACCTCCCCACCAATTTTCAGCCAAATCAGTTCAGCCGTTCTTGAGTAATAAATTCCCGTTCCCATTCCCGTGGGATTTTCGGGATTAAAGTATTCTATGTTCTTGTCCTGGTTCTAAGCTACCTCCCCAACAATTTTCAGCCAAATCAATTCAGCCGTTCTTGATTTTTAAATTCCCGTTCCCAATCCCGTGGGAATTTCGGGTTTAAAATTATCCTATGTCCTTTTCCTGATTCTAAGCTACCTCCCCACCAATTTTCAGCCAAATCAGTTCAGCCGTTCTTGAGTTACAATTCCCGTTCCCATTCCCGTATAATTCCCGTTCCCGTTCGATTATCCTAGTTTTTATAGTTTCCCCTTTATGTGGCCATTAAACCCTAACTCTGTACCAAATTTCAGCTCTCTAGGTTTATGGGAAGTACTAGTTCTATTTTGATGATCATGAGTGAGTGAGTGAGTGAGTGAGTGAGTGAGTGAGTGAGTGAGTGTCTGTCATAAATACGAAACTTTGCTTTCGCTTAACTTGGGAACTAAATGACCTACAGACTTGAAATTTTATTTTAAGTATGTGATTGTATATCTTACTAGATGACGAAAATTTCAGCGTTCTGGGCTTATCCAGAGGTTCTCAAATAGGGGTCTGAAAATGCGGCGAAAGGGTTCCTGTAAAGGATGGTACGGCAGTGTTTGCTTCGCGCTCGACTTGGCGGGGGGCACTGCCGTGCCCCCAGATTAAGTCTGTATTCATACGTTCAGTATCAGTGACGCGCTTGTCAGAACTCGCTGTGAGTGGATATTTTGTTTTGAAACAGTTGATTTAAGAGAAATTACACCATCAGAGAGGGAGTCTACACCCTGCATGGACATCGCACGCGACATTAATTTACTGACAGTCACCGCTATCATCAGACCACCCCAGTCCACTGCTGGACTTACGCCAAGGGATTATTTATTGAGGACATAAGAGAAAATAACTATTTGACTTGCTTACACAAGAAACTTATAACTGCAATAATCATAACATAATCATTCACTCCATCATCTCATTACAGTAACTGACCCCTAACTAACGTCGAAGCTTGTATCTAGGGTATCGGAAACTACGCACACACTCATTCACACACATCCAGACCGAGACAAACATTTGTGGTAAAAAATGTAAATGCATTTTCTGTATATACATGCACAGCATGCACAAAACTCATTTATTCAGTTATGGCTTCAATGAGCCACTTATGAACATCAAATGCGAATCTACCACCGATTCGGAAATTACATCTAGCTGATAAGAATCGACTAGAAACTCAGGCTGGTATTTTAAATAAATATAATATAATTCAAAGGTAACTAAAGTCAATAAGTATAGTTAAATGTAAATAAAGAGATCTATAAATATAGAGAAGTTACAAACTACAATGAGTGGTACACATTCAGTGACAAACATTTATTGACCTTCATGTAACATTGTATTACCAAGTGAACTCTTTCACTCTACTGGGTGTCGGTGTCGAGTTCCGGGTACCATCCGGCCGTCGGCGCGCTCTCCTCCTGCGACGAGACGCGCCCCACGGCCACGAGCAGCACCAGGCACACCGCCATCACCACCAGCTGGAACACGAGGGGACAGGATTTTTCTTTAGTGATCAAGTTACGAGACGAGCGAGGTGGTCACCCGATGGAGCCTGCCCGAGACATCAGTTGGTGAGTCTCACTTTACAGACACAGTGTACAACACTGTACTGCGCTCATCACCCCGAGACATCAGTTGGTGAGTCTCCCATTACAGACACAGTGTACAACACTGTACTGCGCTCATCACCCCGAGACATCAGTTGGTGATTCTCCCATTACAGACACAGTGTACAACACTGTACTGCGCTCATCACCCCGAGACATCAGTTGGTGAGTCTCCCATTACAGACACAGTGTACAACACTGTACTGCGCTCATCACCCCGAGACATCAGTTGGTGAGTCTCCCATTACAGACACAGTGTACAACACTGTACTGCGCTCATCACCCCGAGACATCAGTTGGTGAGTCTCCCATTACAGACACAGTGTACAACACTGTACTGCGCTCATCACCCCGAGACATCAGTTGGTGAGTCTCCCATTACAGACACAGTGTACAACACTGTACTGCGCTCATCACCCCGAGACATCAGTTGGTGAGTCTCCCATTACAGACACAGTGTACAACACTGTACTGCGCTCATCACCCCGAGACATCAGTTGGTGAGTCTCCCATTACAGACACAGTGTACAACACTGTACTGCGCTCATCACCCCGAGACATCAGTTGGTGAGTCTCCCATTACAGACACAGTGTACAACACTGTACTGCGCTCATCACCCCGAGACATCAGTTGGTGAGTCTCCCACTACAGACACAGTGTACAACACTGTACTGCGCTCATCACCCCGAGACATCAGTTGGTGAGTCTCCCACTACAGACACAGTGTACAACACTGTACTGCGCTCGTCACCCCGAGACATCAGTTGGTGAGTCTCCCATTACAGACACAGTGTACAACACTGTACTGCGCTCATCACCCCGAGACATCAGTTGGTGAGTCTCCCATTACAGACACAGTGTACAACACTGTACTGCGCTCATCACCCCGAGACATCAGTTGGTGAGTCTCCCACTACAGACACAGTGTACAACACTGTACTGCGCTCATCACCCCGAGACATCAGTTGGTGAGTCTCCCATTACAGACACAGTGTACAACACTGTACTGCGCTCATCACCCCGAGACATCAGTTGGTGAGTCTCCCATTACAGACACAGTGTACAACACTGTACTGCGCTCATCACCCCGAGACATCAGTTGGTGAGTCTCCCACTACAGACACAGTGTACAACACTGTACTGCGCTCATTACCCCGAGACATCAGTTGGTGAGTCTCCCACTACAGACACAGTGTACAACACTGTACTGCGCTCGTCACCCCGAGACATCAGTTGGTGAGTCTCCCATTACAGACACAGTGTACAACACTGTACTGCGCTGATCACTCTAAGACATCGGGCCTAAGTCTTTATTCATATGGTTATGGTGCCTCAGTGGTCTTTGTTGCTTATGAAAATTCAATTTTTTTGCCAAATAAACGTTAGAGTATTCCTCTCAACAATATGAAGTGTTTGTCACTGGTAAGTAATTGAAACCAATTTACATGATATCAAGTACGGACAGAGTTTGTGCCCCCGGATAGTATATGCTATAGTTTTTATCCCGAAAATCATTCTTTACAGTTTCTTCTTCTTCCAAACCTTTGTCCCATATCTAATGGGATTAGTTTTTAATTTAATCAGGTTTTTGCAGAATGACACGCGTAAGGTTGCGGGTTCGATTCCCAGAATATTAACCACAAATGTTTGTCTCGGTGTGGGTGTATGTGTGAATGAGTGTGTGCATAGTTTCTGATACCCTAGATACAAATTACGAACTTAGTTAGGGGTCAGTTACTGTAATGAGATGATGTAGTGAATGATTACTTCGATTGGTCCTTCAGAGTCTAAAGAAGATACATTTTCTGGTAGAACCAACTAACGTTTGGGGGTTCTATCTACCTTGACGACTGTCGTTATCATTCAATCAATACACATTGGTACGTGGGGCGGGACTGGTGGGGTTCGAACCAGGCACCTTCCGATCGGAAGTCAAAGGCCTTAAACCCTACGCCACCGACGCTCTAATATGTTTTGTCTGTCGAAGATGACTCAAAAACACAGAAGGCGATTTTTTTATTAAACCATCTGTTGGACTGAAAATTCTCGTAACGAAACAAATATCTATAATCTTGAATAAATGCTTTTTTTATTTCATTTTAACAGCGTATGTAATAATATATAGGGCAGGTGTCACTCTTTATGCTTGAGGGCCTGGGTCGGAAGCCGCCGCTCTTCCATATCATCACTACATAGTATAAAACAAAGTCGCTTTCTCTGTCCCTATGTCTGCTTAGATCTTTAAAACTACGCAACGGATTTTAATGGATAGAGTGATTCTGTGGGAAGGTTCTTAGCATAATTTTATCCCCATATTCCTACGGGAACAGGAACTACGCGGGTGAAACCACGGGGCGCCGCTAGTTTAGAAATAAAAATTATATAAATCTTTAGTACAGAGCTTAATACTAGTTTAAGTTATTAACAAATTTAGTACTAATTACAAACTTATTTAACAAACGAAATCTTAGTACCTGCTAGTACCAATAATGTATCCTCGTGTTCCAGCTGGTGGTGGTGGCGGTGTGCCTGGTGCTGCTCGTGTCGGGGGCTCGGGCAGTGCGCAACTTAGAGGGGAGCGCCGCGGGCGAGAGGGGGTTTGAAGACGTCAGGAATGGTAGGGGGTAGGGGCAGAGATCAGGGAGGAGGGTGACCTGTTGTTGACATTGTTATATGAAGTTTAAATAAATAATTATTACTGAATTTGGTATGCTGATTACTCGAAAGTGTAGTTTCATCCTGTATGAGCTCATTATAGGTATTTTATTTTATTTTATTTTAAACTAAAAGTATCTTATAATATCTTCTTCATTACATAAAGTTGCTTCCCACTATCTGTCCGTATTTACGTACGGATTTTAAAGAGGTTTCTTAAATAGATAAAGTGATTGAAGAGGAAGGTTTTTGGTATAAATTCCCCGCAGTCTTACGGGAGCGGGAACTACGCGGGCAAAACTGCGGGACTCTGCTAGTACCTATACACGTAAATAAAAGACTTTCGCTCATAGAAATAGTTAACTAGAGACATAGTTAAAATATCTGTTTTGTTATCCTTAGATGAAATAATAAAACATAAAAGATTATTTAATAGATTTTGATCAACTTTGTTAGTAAAATTACACGATAATCAATGAAACATCCACAATTTTAAAGCTTTACGGTTTGACAGTTAAAATCGAAGGCGAAGTCACCGTTGTCGTCGAAGGCGAGGATGTTTTGTGTTACAGAATACCGTTTTTCATACATTTGGAACTATATTTTAGTTCTATGTCGCGCCGTTGACATCGTTGAAGCGCTACGATCGCAAAGTTGTAACTACAGAATACCGATCTGGGGGCACGGCAGTGCCCCCCGCCAAGTCGAGCGCGAAGCAAACACTGCCGTACCATCCTTTACAGGAACCCTTTCGCCGCATTTTCAGGCCCCTATTTGACAACCTCTGGATAAGCCCAGAACGCTGAAATTTTCGTCATCCAGTAAGCTATACAATCACATACTTAAAATTAAATTTCAAGTCTGTAGGTCATTTAGTTCCCAAGTTAAGCGAAAGCAAAGTTTCGTATTTATGACAGACACTCACTCACTCACTCACTCACTCACTCACTCACTCACTCACTCATGATCATCAAAATAGAACTAGTACTTCCCATAAACCTAGAGAGCTGAAATTTGGTACAGAGGTAGGGTTTAATGGCCACATAAAGGGAAAACTATAAAAACTAGGATAATCGAACGGGAACGGGAATTATACGGGAATGGGAACGGGAATTGTAACTCAAGAACGGCTGAACTGATTTGGCTGAAAATTGGTGGGGAGGTTGCTTAGAACCAGGAAAAGGACATAGGATACTTTTAATCCCGAAATTCCCACGGGATTGGGAACGGGAATTTAAAAATCAAGAACGGCAGAATTGATTTGGATGAAAATTGGTGGGGAGGTAGCTTAGAACCAGGACAAGAACAAAGAATACTTTAATCCCGAAAATCCCACGGGAATGGGAACGGGAATTTATTACTCAAGAACGGCTGAACTGATTTGGATGAAAATTGGTGGGGAGGTTGCTTAGAACCAGTAAAAGGACATAGGATACTTTTAATCCCGAAATTCCCACGGGATTGGGAACGGGAATTTAAAAATCAAGAACGGCTGAATTGATTTGGCTGAAAATTGGTGGGGAGGTAGCTTAGAACCAGGACAAGAACATAGAATACTTTAATCCCGAAATTCCCACGGGAATGGGAACGGGAATTTATTACTCAAGAACGGCTGAATTGATTTGGCTGAAAATTGGTGGGGAGGTAGCTTAGAACCAGGGCAAGAACATAGAATACTTTAATCACGAAAATCCCACGGGAATGGGAACGGGAATTTATTACTCAAGAACGGCTGAACTGATTTGGATGAAAATTGGTGGGGAGGTTGCTTAGAACCAGGAAAAGGACATAGGATACTTTTAATCCCGAAATTCCCACGGGATTGGGAACGGGAATTTAAAAATCAAGAACGGCTGAATTGATTTGGCTGAAAATTGGTGGGGAGGTAGCTTAGAACCAGGACAAGAACATAGAATACTTTAATCCCGAAATTCCCACGGGAATGGGAACGGGAATTTATTACTCAAGAACGGCTGAATTGATTTGGCTGAAAATTAGTGGGGAGGTAGCTTAGAACCAGGGCAAGAACATAGAATACTTTAATCCCGAAAATCCCACGGGAATGGGAACGGGAATTTATTACTCAAGAACGGCTGAATTGATTTGGCTGAAAATTGATGGGGAGGTAGCTTAGAACCAGGAAAAGCACATAGAATACTTTTTATCCCGAAATTCCCACGGAAACGCGAACGGGAACTACGCGGGTGAAACCGCGGGGCGCTTAATAATATAATACTACTCCTAAAAAATAAGTGTGTCAAATAAGAAAATCTAATAAAATAAATCAATATAAACAAGTTTTAACAAAAAGAAATGAAATCCCACCAAAAACATTCTGTAAAAAACTAGCCAAGTCTCGATGGAGCTGCTTGTTTAACTCTAAAAAGTAATGAAATCTAGACAGACTCGTGGCAAGTCTAAGGTTCCTTACTGCGATTTCTTTATTATTATAGTTAATGTTGTGTGACTTGGCCGTTGAAGGGTACACATGTACACAAGGGTACGAAACTAGGTGCTCCATGACGCTATTGCACCAATCTTAAAAAATCCAGAACCTATCCATTGACGATAGAAAATTAGCTTAATTATAGCCACTTGAAAAATGTTGATTCAATATCCAGTCAATTGTAGGCTTGATAAAGCTGCGTATTTTAAAAATGTTATAACATTACGTGTAAACAAAATTGACATGTACCCACTACTAACGTTTTAAACAATGTTCAACGGCCAAGTCACACAACATTAACTATAATAATAAAGTAATCGCAGTAAGGAACCTTAGACTTGCCACGAGTCTGTCTAGATTTCATTACTTTTTAGAGTTAAACAAGCAGCTCCATCGAGACTTGGCTAGTTTTTTACAGAATGTTTTTGGTGGGATACAGTTTACATCCGATGTTTCAACGATGATTTCTTGGATGTAAAGATGTTTTGCCTTAGTGAATCGCCCTCTAAGCAAACGATACATAGTGCGATACAGCTGATACAACAATAACACAATGAGGCAAAATTGTTAATTACCATATTACCGTCATGTGACGCACTCTACGTGTTTGTTTACTCAGTACTATTTGTTTCGAGAATTTTTTTTTTTTTTTTTTGTGCTTATCTGCGATCAGTCATGAACTATAAGCAGATTTGTTGTTTGTTGCATGTCATGTTCAAGGATCTCCTCATCACCAATCTTTTGTATGTCGTGGCGTATCAATCAGAAAAAATATATAAGTAAATAAATAATAAATCGATACTTTTCAAATTTACCTTCACTGGGATTTTTCAATTTAATGTTATTCTGCGTTATTGAGATCGATTTCTCCACTTATACACTCACGGCTACTGTAATCCTTAGCTGGGCAAAAGCTGTCGAAGCTGTAAAGTGTGTGAATCGCGATTAAAACAATAAACATCAAGACTCGCAGAACAGTCTCGCCGCGTCATAACAAACTTACCATAGGCCGCGCGTCACTCGCGATTCGAGACGGTCTCATGAGAATTTATTATGTAAGTAAACTAAAGTTTGTGTGTCCACGCATGTATGTACCATACTTGAACGGGCTTTGGACGTTTGGCATAATTATAGCTTATTCAGCCTGCCTAGCATGACTGTGCGTGATAAATGATATAGACACCACGAAATAATATCGATTTCGCGAACATGACCAAATGAATATGGCGTAGTACGATCTGATAAAATTAAATATGGCGGCTATATTTATTATATTTTGACAGTTGGATGTCAATAAATAGCTATATCGATTTCGCGAGCATGACGAAATGTCATAAAATTAATCATGTGGTAAAATTAAATATGGCGGGCATTTTTATCAAATTTTGACAGTTGGATGTCAATAAATCGCTTTATCTATCGTGTTTTCGAAGTAATGCTAGCCTAGCAGGAGTAATACCTACAGGCTACAGGATTTTTTTTATCCAGAAATTCTTCGGGCGCTTTGTGGTAGCTGTAATAGCGCGATTTTAAAAAATCTTTTAGTGGCTTTTTAAGGCTTTAGGTTAAATTACTTTATCCCCAAATTCTCACGGGAATGGGAACTACGCGAGTGAAACCACGTCAGTAATATAATATAGCTGTGTAAAATATCATAATAATAAAGTAATTAAATTAAAGTAAGTAAAAAAATAATGTTTTGTATGTAAATTAATGAAGAGAGACAAACGTAATGAATTAACGAAATAAAGATACAAATTGTTCTCATTATCTCCTCATACTCATGTGTAATTAATTGGCTTATTATAAATACAGTGTGACGTGCACCCAGGTTTGGTTGGCTGATGGTAATGATGATGAAGTATATCGCCAGATCATCAGAAACTTACAATAAATTCAAATTATTATAATTAACGGGATATTTACCATGTATATTATTTGTTTCGAGTTTCCGATATTTCGACGCTGTTGCAAAAACAGAAACAAATAATATACACGGTAAATATCCCGTTAATTATAATAATTTGAGTACTAACAACCATGATAACTATAAAAATTACAATAAATTGATAACCCTGGAGTCCATATTGGAATATTTTAGATTTAACTATTACATACTGGACCAAATGAGCAGACAGGTAGCAGACGTCCATACTGAAGGTAACGTTTCTTATATTCTCACAGACAAACAACAAAACTTATACTAATATAATTTGTATGTAATTAAACAAAACAATCTTTATTGTAATAACGTATGACGCTGTGGCGGCGAGTGGCGGTCACGGACACAATGCGCGGTCGGACCCACGATTATAATGATGGTCTGTGTGTGTCTACGGAGTGTTCAGTAGAGTACAGGAGACCGCGAGACGCAGTGAGACAGAGTGGTTTCCGAGCATGATGCTGACACAGGTGAGTATAGATGCCCGATACATTCTTTGGTTTCCTTGGCCCGCCCGCTGACCCCCTGCCGTGTCCCCCAGTGGCTGGTGGTGGTGTCCCCGCAGTTGGCGGCGCTGTCGGTGGGTGGCGCGGTGTCGTTCCCCGCGGTGCTGCTGCACCAGCTGCGCTCCGAGGCGCTCCCGCTGGACGCGCACACCGCCTCCTGGATCGGGTCCATCCACGGGCTGGCGGGCGCGCCCAGCGTGCTCATGCCGTGCCTGATGCAGTGGCGCGGGCGGCGCGTCGCGTTCGTGGGCGCGTGCCTGGTGCTGGCGGCGGGCTGGGCGCTCGCCGCCGCCGCGCCCTCCGCCGCGCTGCTGCTCGCCGGCGAGTCGCTGCACGGCCTCGCCGCCAACAGCCTGCTCGCCGTCAGCATGCTCAGTATCAGCGAGATGGTTTCGCCCGACCACAAGAACGTGTGCATGGTGAGCTACCTGGTGGTGCAGACGTTCGCGATGGGCCTCACGAGCGTGCTGGCGCGCTTCGTGCCCTGGCGGTGGGTGGGCGCGGGGATGTGCGCGCCGGCGCTGTGTGCGGCGGCGCTGGGCTGCGCCTGGCCCGAGTCGCCCGCGTGGCTCGCGTGGCGTGGCCGCCTGGACCAGTGCCGGCGCGCGCACCGCCGCCTGCGGGGGCGCCACTCGCACGCCCTCCTCGAGCTGCAGGAGCTCCTGGACCGCGCCGGGCCCGCGTCGCCCTCCTCAGACCCGCTCGCCCCCTCCGCCCCCGCCCCGCGACCCCCGCGCGTACCCCTCCTCCCGTTCGTGCACATGTTCCTCCTTCTCCAGCTGACGTACTGGAGCGGCGGGCTCGTGACCCTCATATACTCGGAGCAGATCGTGGAGTGTCTGACGGGCGACGCGCACATCGCATCATACGCGCCCATAGCTGTGAACGTGCTGAACTTCGTGAGCGTAACGGCGAGCACGGTGCTGCTGCGGCAGTGGCGCAACAAGCCGGTGATAGTGTGTAGCGGAGCGGGCACGGCTGCGTGCCTGGTGTGGGGCGCGGGGGCGCGCTCGGCGTGGGCGGTGGGCGGCGCGGCGGCGGCGGCGGGGCTGGGGCTCACGTCGGCGGTGTTCTCGGTAGCGGCGGAGCTGGTCCCGGTGCGCGCGCGCGGCGCGGGCGGCGCGCTGTTCGTGCTGGCGACGTGCGCGCTGCACGCCTCCTCGCTGAAGGCGGCGCCGCACCTGCTGGTCGCGCTGGGAGCACAGTGCACGCTGCTCCTGTTCGCCGCTAACGCCGCGCTCTTCACCGCGCTCGTCGCCCGCTTCGTGCCCGAGACCAAGGGCAAGACGCTCGCCCAGCTAGAGGACCTCTACACCAAGTGACGTCACTCCGCGAGTGGGACCGACCGGAGTGCTCGCATCACACGAAGTGACGTCACTTTGTGCAGTTTCGGCAATAATTTAAATTATATATCGGTTATCGCCTGAGTACATCAGGACCGTCTTAATTATAAGTAGGTATCTAATTAATCATTATACTTTTCAATTAATGTGTTGTTTTTATTGTGTGTGACCAGACGTGACCTCCTAGTTTAGTTCAATGCGAGGAAAAGACGTGACTCACAAACAATAGGATGTAGTTTTATGTTTCACACACCACTGAAAATACCTAATTCACCTCAGGAACTGGTATTTGAACGTTTTTTCCGCTTCGAAAATGTATTACACTAAGCTGACTGCGGGTGGTTATGCGGGGCTCTTTCCGCCAGAAGGGCGAGGCCTACCCACTAAAAATTCATCGCTTAGGCGAGGAGCCTCTAGGATAGGTTAGGATAGGTTAGGCGATTGGACCAATGCCCTCAAAGTGTCAAAACACTATGTAGTTGTGACTTCAACAAAGAAAAAATATGTATTTTTTTGAACCCCCGACGCAAAATGAGGGGTGTTATAAGTTTGACGTGTCTGTGTGTGTGTATCTGTCTGTCTGTGGCATCATAGCTCCCGAACGGATGAACCGATTTCAATTTAGTTTTTTTTTTGTATTAAAGGGGAGTTACGTGCGAGTGTTCTTAGACATGTTTGATGAAAATCGGTTGACCCGTTTAAAAGTTATGGGGGTTTGAAAGTAATTGAGTTCGGGGTTTTTTATTTTTTTTATTTAATTGTTTTTATAATTGTAATAATAGGAAGAGTAGGCACACACACACACAGTTCAAAAATTGGAATTAAATGGAAGTGAACCCCTACCTTTAGAGTCACTACCACTTTATCAAATCAAATCAAATCGTTTATTAGTATTAACATGAGTAAGTTAGGTGGTAGGTATACATTATTTAAGTAACAACATGTTAAGCCTGTTCGGCGTATACATAAAGTATAAAATTGAAATTTTTACATTAAAAAAACAAATTAAAGTGAAATATTAAAAACTTACAATAATAAAATAAAATAATTACAGAGACTTGCTCATTAACATTTAAACAAAATTACATAGTAAACAATAAGTACTAACTAGCAAAGTTTTTTACATATTTACCAAATTATTATGACTAATTTTAAGTAGGAACTTTGAATTATAAAATTTCACAACAAAATAAACTTGCAATAATAAAATAAAATCCCACCAAAAACATTCTGTAAAAAACTAGCCAAGTCTCGATGGAGCTGCTTATTTATCTCTAAAAAGTAATGAAATCTAGACAAACTCGTGCCAAGTCTAAAGTTCCTTACTGCGATTTCTTTATTATTATAGTTAATGTTGTGTGGCCTGGCCGTTGAAGGGTACACATGTATACAAAGGTACAAAACTAGGTGCTCCATGACACCATTGCACCAATCTGTCGCCAGAACCGCTACCCATTGACGATAGAAAATTACCACTTGAAAAACGTTGATTCAATATCCAGTCAATTGTAGGCTTGATGAAGCTGCGTATTTTAATAATGTAATAACATTACGTGTAAACAAAATTGACTTGTACCCACTACTAACGTTTTAAACAATGTTCAACGGCCAAGTCACACAACATTAACTATAATAATAAAGAAATCGCAGTAAGGAACTTTAGACTTGGCACGAGTTTGTCTAGATTTCATTACTTTTTAGAGATAAATAAGCAGCTCCATCGAGACTTGGCTAGTTTTTTACAGAATGTTTTTGGTGGGATTTCATTTATTTTTGTTGAAACGTGTTTATATTGATTTATTTTATTAGATATTCTTATTTGACACATTTTTTTTCTTTTTAGGAGTGGTATTTTATTATTAAACGCCCCGCGGTTTCAACCGCGTAGTTCCCGTTCGCGATTCCGTGGGAATTTCGGGATGAAAAGTATTCTATGTGCTTCTCCTGGTTCTAAGCTACCTCTCCACCAATTTTCAGCCAAATCAATTCAGCCGTTCTTGAGTTATAATTCCTGTTTCCATGCCCGTGGGAATTTCGGGATTAAAAGTATTCTATGTTCTTCTCCTGGTTTTAAGCTACCTCTTCACCAATTTTCAGCCAAATCAGTTCAGTCGTTCTTGAGTTATAAATTCCCGTTCCCATTCCCGTGGGAATTTCGGGATTAAAAGTATTCTATGTTCTTCTAACAGTTTTAAGCTACATCTCCACCAATTTTCAGCCAAATCAATTCAGCCGTTCTTGATTTTAAAATTCCCGATCCCAATCCCGTGGGAATTTCGGGATCAAAGGTATCCTATGTCCTTTTCCTGGTTCTAAGCTACGTCCTCACCAATGTTCAGCCAAATCAGTTCAGCCGTTCTTGAGTTACAATTCCCACTCCCGTTCCCGTATAATTCCCGTTCCCGTTCGATTATCCTAGTTTTTATAGTTTTCCCTTTATGTGGCCATTAAACCCTAACTCTGTACCAAATTTCAGCTCTCTAGGTTTATGGGAAGTACTAGTTCTATTTTGATGATCATGAGTGAGTGAGTGAGTGAGTGAGTGTCTGTCTAAAATGCGAAACTTTGCTTTCGCTTAACTTCGGAACTAAATGACCTACAGACTTGAAATTTTATTTTAAGTATGTGATTGTATAGCTTACTGGATGACGAAAATTTCAGCGTTCTGGGCTTATCCAGAGGTCCTCTAATAGGGGCCTGAAAATGCGGCGAAAGGGTTCCTGTAAAGGATGGTACGGCAGTGTTTGCTTCGCGCTCAACTTGGCGGGGGGCACTGCCGTGCCCCCAGATAATTAATTACAGAGACTTGCTCATTAACATTTAAACAAAATTACATAGTAAACAATAAGTACTAACTAGCAAAGTTTTTTACATATTTACCAAATTATTATGACTAATTTTAGGTAGGAACTTTGAATTATAAAATTTCACAAAAAAATAAACTTGCAATAATAAAATAAAATAATTAATTACAGAGACTTGCTCATTAACATTTAAACAAAATTACATAGTAAACAATAAGTACTAACTAGCAAAGTTTTTACATATTTACCAAATTATTATGACTAATTTTAGGTAGGAACTTTGAATTATAAAATTTCACAACAAAATAAACTTGCAATAATAAAATAAAATAATTAATTACAGAGACTTGCTCATTAACATTTAAACAAAATTACATAGTAAACAATAAGTACTAACTAGCAAAGTTTTTTACATATTTACCAAATTATTATGACTAATTTTTGGTAGGTACTTTGTATTATAAAATTTTACACAAAAAAATATTAAGAAAAAATAAAATATAAAAAATTTTTAAAAACAGTTACAACAAATATATAAAACTAAATGTTTTGTACAAAATTTCGATAAAACCCCAGGTTGTTATACCTCGTTGGATAGCTGATGAAATGTAGATATTTTTAAGCATTAGTGCCAAACATGTGCCATATATTTTTTTCTAGATATCCTTGAACGAAAAATAAACTTTCTGATGCATATTATTTTTTATAAGTTTTAATCGTCTACAACTACTTATTTATTCATTTTAGGTACAATAATTGTTATTGGGGTCACAAAGCACCTTATTATAAACGTAAAAATCAAGTAATATTAATAATAAGACACACGCATTTGAAAATATCCAAGCTTATAGCCGAAGATCCGGTGATTTTTATAAAAACAAATAAATTGAAATATCTTTTAAACGGTTAGGTTTAGGGTAGGGTGTTTCATGGTGAAATCAGTCGGAAACGATGTAAACTACACGCCCTTGACGGGAATAGGTCGACTTAACCAATAACCCTGTATATCTATACTTAAATTAATAAATAATAAAACAATATTAGAGGCTTATTGTGTCTTGTAGGAATTCTTGGACGGAATAATAACACTTCCGTAAAAGAAGTTTTTTCAATTCTTTTTTAAGATATAAAAGTGAATTATTTTTAAAGATTTGTGGAATTTTATTAAATATTTTAATGCCCATTATATAAATGCTTTTACTGTATTTTGTAGTTCTACAATATGGTAACCGTAGTGTATTTTTATAACGTTCACTCTTAAATGTATCAAAATCAGTAATATTCTTTGCTACAAGTAATGCCGATTCTAAAATAAATAATGACGGTAAAGTAAGTATTTGTAATTCCTTAAAATATTGTTTACATGAGTCAAGTTGTCCAATACCTGTAATGGATCTAATGCATCTTTTTTGTGCAATAAAAGCTTTGTCTACTTCAGTGGAATTTCCCCAAAATAAAATTCCATAATTCAGGATTGATCCCACGTATGCATGATATGCTGTTAAAACGGTTGAGGTATTTGCAACTTTTCTCAGTAAATATAGTGCATATGAGAATTGTTTAAGTTTTTTACATACGGAGTCAACGTGAGCTTTCCAATTTAATGAGCAATCAATTTGCATTCCTAAAAATTTTGTGCTATCAATATTTTTTATTATTTTTCCATTATAATGAATATTTAGTGCTCTATTTATTTTATTAGTATTTGTAAATGTCATATTTTTAGTTTTATCTAAGTTAATTCTTAAGTTATTTAAATTTAACCAGTTAATTATAGCTTCAATAGATTTATTAATATCAATTTGGAAAGTGTTGGGATTGTTTTCTACAAATACAGCAGTACTGTCGTCTGCAAACAATATTAGTGGCTCTTCGATACAATTTGTAATATCATTTATATAAATAATAAATAATAAGGGTCCTAATATAGATCCTTGTGGGACGCCATATTTTACATATCTAGTATCAGATCGGTAGATTAATTCAGTTTTAGTTTTAATGTCAATTCGAGAGATTTCTGTGTATTGCCTTCGGTTTGTTAGGTACGATTTCAGCAAGCTATGTGTGTTATTTCTTATTCCATATTTTTCTAATTTTTTTAATAGTATTTCATGATCTACATGATCAAACGCTTTGCTTAAGTCCATATAAACAGTAGACACTCTTTTTTTGTTTTCTAAAGCACGATAAATTTTATGTAGAAAAATGTTTAGGGCCATATTTATAGATTTCCCTTTACGGAATCCAAATTGTTCTGGAACCAATATATTTTTATTTTCAAAGTAATTATATAACCGATTATAAATTATTTTTTCAAAGATTTTCGAGAATATCGGTATTAGAGCAATTGGTCTATAGAAATTCATATCTGTACGATCTTGTTTTTTGAAAAGTGGAATTACTACCGTTACTTTTAATTTAGTTGGAAATACGCCTGATACTATACATTTATTAATAATATCCGAGATAAGAGGAGAAATAAATACAGAGACTCTTTTAATTATTTTGGTGTTGATTTCATCGTACCCTGTACTTTGTGTATTTTTTAAGTTTTTTATAATATGTTGCACTTCATCGGGGCTAGTTGGTTCCATAAACATTGAATGAGGGGAGCTATATTTTATAAAATTTGTATATGATGTATTAGCGGGAGTTCTATTTATTTTGACATTGTCAATAAGGAAATTATTAAACTCTTCTACAATGATTTTAGGGTTCGTAATTAGATCACCATTAGTAAGTATTTCTTTAATTTCCTCTTTTGGGGTATTATTTTTTTGTTTATTTATAATTTTCCATGTAGCTTTTGCTTTATTATTAGAGTTCAATATGAAGTTATTGTTCTGAGCTTTTTTAGTTTGTTTAATAATTGATTTGAGTCTTTTAGAATAGGTTTTAAATATAATTTTATTTTGAGTGGTTTTTGAATGCCTATAATTCCACAGTAGCTCTCTTTTTCTTTTTGAGCATAGTTTTATACCTTTGCTTATCCATTTTGGACGTGATATTATATAATTTTTTACTCTAACTAATGGAAAGCATAAATCATAAAACATTTTGAACGTATCATAAAATAGATCAAATGTTTCATTAGCATTATCGTTTATGAAACATTCATGGAAAGTATACTGTTGTAGGCAATCAACAAACTTAACAATATTTTCTTCGCTATAGTTTCTTTTAAATTTATACCAGTAGGTATATCTAAACATCTTTTTTATTGGACAAATCATCAATTGGGCTGTGTGATCAGATAAAGAAAGTTCTAAAACTGAACTTTGTGCACCTTTTATATTATGAGCTATATTATCTAGACATGTCATACTACTTAACCTTGTAGGCTGATTAATGCTTAATTTTAAATTAAAGCAAAGAAGTAATTGTTCAAATTTTTGTGTATTTAAATCATTAATTAACCTATTAATGTTAAAATCACCACAAACAACAAGTTTCTTATTACTGTATAGGATATGGTACTTAATAGCTCTTCTAACTTGGTAAGAAACAAATCTAAAATTTTTACTTTAGTATTAGGAGGTCTGTATATGCATAGTATAATTAATTTTTGATCAGTTAATTCAATACCGCTACATTCGAATACATTACATACGCTATTCAAACTAGCTGCAGGTATAGATTTATAATTAATATGTTTTTTTACAAGTATACATGAACCCCCCTTTCTTTTCGGTCTTGAATAACAATCACCTAAAACCATGTTAGGAACATTTATAAACTTAGTATCATCAGTTATCATGTTATGTTCGGTAATACATAAAATATCCAATTTTTCAAATAAATTTATTGTTTCTAGTTGTGCAGTTAATTCTTCTGATTTAGAAATTAGACCGTTAATGTTTTGGTGCATTATAGATAATTTATTATAAACGAAAAAACGATTCAGAGTTATTAAGTTTACCGGGATTTATATCAATTACAGAGGAGTTGACAGTTTCCTCCTGGTATTCATTTAAAGGAAACCTCAAGAAATCATATTTAAATTTTGCCATTAAATTGGTGTAGATTGAATGTAATCCTTTACTATTTATTTTACCATTTCCTTTAGATAACATATCAAATGTAAGATACTTGTTACTATCAAAACAATACGCATAGTTATTATTTTCAAGCTCTAAATACAGTAAATTATTGAACATCTCGACACGATAATTATAGATTAAAGCACCTTGTATGTATGTTGGAACGCATAATATAATGTTAGTATGGATTAAGTGTTTTAAGCAGTCTCTAATATTATTTATTATTTCTACACTATTATTATTTACATTAAAATCATTTTCTCCTAATAATATCACACAATAATCATTTTTGTTATAATTTAATAATTCATTTTTTAAATTACACAGTAACCGTTTAATACTAGAGTTTGGTGAAGAGTACCTGTAGTATTCGAAGTCTTGAGAGAATACATCCTCAATCATTGCCAGATTCCCCGAGAAGGTCTTATTTGTGAAAATACTCAATTTTCTCTTACGTTTACCAGTATGAACTTGTTCTTCCCTTTTATTGTTAGGAGTATTATTGGGCTGCGATTCTTCACTGGCAGAAGGTGGAAATAGTAAGCGTTTGTCGCATAAACTCTGTTTATTACTATTATTTTTGCTTGAGATTGGAGTTGTTTGAGTGTTTACTAAGCATTTAGAATTATTTGTATTACACTGGTGGTTTGTAGAAGAGTTACCAGTGGTGAGTCTATCACGGGTTATTTTACGTTTTTTCTTCGACAATTGAGTTTTAGAAATTTTCTCAGTGTTTTCATTTTTACCGCTAAAGAGTTCTCGACATTTCTGAAGTTCTATTATCGCTAAGCAGGAAGAAGGCAAAGGATATATGGTGACGTATTCAGTTTCAAATGAGAGCGTCGCTGGCGCAGTGGCGCAGGGGTTAAGGTCGTTGACTTCCGATCGAAAGGTGCCTGGTTTTTTTTTTTTTTTTTTTTTTTTTTTTTTTTTTTTTTTTTTTTTTTTTTTTTTTAATACTTAAATACTTAACCCTCCAACATTATTGGAGACTGTATTTGGCTAATCTACTCATTCATACCAGTTCTCGCTTTTATGCCTCTCGTACTTTCATTCTTCATACTGGTTCTTTCTTGCATCCTTCATCTTTCATTGCTATTTTGGGTGGGATTCCCAACTAACGATCTAGACCTATCTAACATTAATTAAATTTTTTCTTAATATCTAGTAGGGTAAATAACTTAAGACACTAGAGATTTTTTATTTACATTTACATATTATGGCCTCTTAATACTATAAACATCATTTATAGAAAAGTGGCTTATTTTTTTACTTATTACTAGTTATTACTTTCTTACATACTATCTTACAAAATTTTAAAAACTTATCTCTAATATTCTTATTTTCTAATATTTTATTTACATTTACGCTGTTTATGTTGACATCAATTTCCTGCTCGATATTGTATCTTTCAATACCAAATATGGGACATTCGAGCGTGACGTGGATGGAGCTTTCTTCTACTTGCGGGTCGCATCTGCACGACGGACTCTCCTTGCACTTGAAGCGATATAAATACGAGGAGAATCCGCCGTGCCCCGTCATCAATTGAGTTAATACCGGGTCATTTTTTAGTTTTTTGATTACGGGGTATGCTTTAACAGCATCAGGGAAGAATACCTTCGTGGTGGAGCCGGTACTTCCAGTTTTATAGCGCCGATTCCATTCGTCAAGCGCTTCCAGACGGATTTGTCGCTTGAGGAATGACATCGGGCATCTGCTGTAGTGTGATTTTGTTTTTGTATATAGTGCTGCGTGTTTTGCGAGTTCATCCGCCCTCTCGTTTCCCTCCAGCCCCGCGTGAGCCTTTATCCAATAAAGGTGGAGATGTTTACCATCTCCACTTATTTTATTTAAGTTTATTCTAGTTTTTATTGCGAGGAGCTGAAGGGAAGTGTTGTTGGTTACTGTTTCGAGGGCGGATCGTGAGTCACTGTATATGCTGTATGTTGGCGCATCCCCCTTCAGCACTATGTTGGTTGCCTCATATATCGCCAGCAATTCCGCCTGATAAACGGTGCAGCACTGGTCCAGTTTTAACTTTTTGGTTTTTATTTCCCTGCCGCTTTCCCAGACGGACAGTGCGGCTCCGGTTTTTCCCTCTATCTTACTGCCGTCTGTGTAGATTTTTGGGCCTTCCCTACTGGTTCTTTCCAGTGCTGCACCGTCTTCCACGCAGGTAAACTGCCGCGATACGAAGGAAGCTGGGTGTTGTGTGTCCACAAAGGCGACCGGCTTTTCGATATCTCTGTCTCTCACAACCCTGCAAGCGAACCCCTTCCTTTCTTCATAAAAGGAGGCTGCTTCCCTTATCCTTATGTCTAAGGGAAGCAGGCCCGCTAAAACTAGCGCAGAGTTGAGGGAGACAGTTTTATATGCTTTAATCACCTTTTGGACGAAACCACGTTGCACCGCTTCGAGGTGTTTTTTGGTACCAATTTTGAGAGTGGCGGGCGCCCAGGCACTCGCTGCATACATTATCGTGGGTTCCACCACAGCCATGTAGATAGTGCGGATTATGTCCGGTTTTAGTCCCCAGTAAATTTTCGCTGTTCTCGCTAGTTGTTTGTAGAAGTTTAATGCTTTTCGGCAGACACTTGCGACGTGGGCGTTAAACGTCAGCTTGTCATCGATGATGAGACCCAACACCTTCATTTCCTTAGACACTCCAATGTCGATCCCTCCCATGCTCAGGCGCGGCGTGTCGTACTTGAGCTTTCGCGTTATATTCATCGCGTGCGTTTTCTGCGGTGCGAATTTCAGCTTGTTTCTGACACCCCACGCCCGAACATATTCGAGTGCGGCATTGGCTTGTCTCTCTATCTGGGCTGCAGTCTCTCCATCGACCACAAGCATGATGTCGTCGGCAAACGCTTGGCTGTAGTGCCCGTCTTTTTGGAGCCCTTTAAGGAGTGGGTCCAGGAGAAGGTTCCACAGGATTGGTCCACCTATAGAGCCCTGAACACACCCCTTGTTGGTCCTCCTGACGTGCTCCACCCCCATATACCTGACCCTGACGTTCCTGTCGCTTAGGTAACTGTCCAAGACCCTTCTGATGTTAATCGGACACTTTTCCTCAGCCAGACGGTTTCTAATGGCCGGCCACCATGCGCTATCAAAAGTTCAAACCCCACCAATCCCGACACGTACCAATGTGTTTTCAATTTACAAATTCATAAGTACGTTAATTTCGACGCTTTGAAGGAAAACATCGTGAGGAAACCTGTATACACCTGGGAAGAAATTCTAAGGTTGTATGTGAAGTCGACCAACCCGCACTTGGCCTGCGTGGTTGACTAAGGCCTAATCACCCTAATCCAGGGTAGGCCCAAGCCTCTTGGAGGAGACATTACATGAGCAGATGATGATGATTCAGTTTCAAATAATAACTCAACATAGGTATAGAATAATACGTTTATTGCATTAGGCCAGTGGTGATGTTGGCAAGCCAGTGGTCGTCGCTAGTGGCCGGCGGTCACTTGGCGACGGACTGTGCCACCGCGACGCCCTGCAGTGCTGACGCGGCGGCTGTCGCGCGCTGGTACTCGCCATCGGACGTAGAGGTCGTCTGTAGATATTATACACATTAGTCAAATAATAGTTATTTATGGTACAAGCGAGGTAAGTTGGTGATTACTTCCGAGGCGCTATTGAGGCCCGAGCCGTTAGGCGTGGGTCTGAAGATAGCCGAGGATAGTAATCATCAATACACGCGTGTACCATACAACGTTTTCAAACACACTTGCGAAGAAATTAATAATGAAATATCATTTTTCGCTAATAACTAAACAGTTTTTCTATTCGCGCGCATCCAACACAACAATGGTGATCGGCCATAGATTAAAAGAATATACTATTTAAGAAAAAAATCGAATTAATTAATGAATGAATGAAATCGACCATAGACCTACCAAAAGTAAGGCAACATAGTTGAAGTTTGTTTTTAAAATGTATGCACACGATTTTTTTGGTACCGATACTTTTTTAAAACTAAACAATTAAAAAAAAAACTATGACTCACTTGTGAATCAAGCGTGTCATTATTCAACTGTTTTTGCACAAATAAGAGCCCCTTTATGAGCAAGTGTGTTGAAAAAATATAAATATCGGGACACATTCACACATCGCCTTCTAGTCCAAAACTCATCAAGGCTGGATTAGTCCATGTCTAGCGACAAACGGTTAATATTGTAAAATTTAATTTATTCATATTATGTTTCATTATCTTTGTTATTATTTTTTTTGTCTTTTCATTTCACGGGACTATTTAGGAGTCCCGGTCTTATGGAAGGCTAGTATGGGGTCAAAGTGTACACACGGAAGCCCTTTGACTATATAATTTAATCTTGTGTAAAGGATGCACAATTAATTAATATTTTTTATTGTAATTCGCTTTTTTTCTTACTTTTTCAATTACTGTAAGAGGTTTTTACCGTTATAATTGTAATAAATAAATATACCTTTTGTAAATAGGTAGAAAATACCTAGACCAAGACAGACAGACAATAACAAACACACTATTGTTAGTCTTGAACGGGAATCGAACCCGTTACCTTCGACATAGCAGGCAGGGACACTACCAACTACACCACTTGGTTGTCAAATTCAGTCAGATTGAAACAAAAACTAATAGACCATGTTTTATGCAGAAATTGTAAAAAAGTCTTTAGTGTGGCCAGTGATGAATATAGTGTATGTTAGTTACCCTCGCGGCGGGTCTGATGCCGGCGGCTCCGGCCTGGCCGACGGCCTGCGGGGCGGCCAGCGACGATACCACGCACATACACACCAACAGGACCTGCAGGGAACAACATTAGGTACATTATCATGGATCACAATATTGGATGGAAAACTAGCTATGCCTCGGATTTACCCCCATAACCCCCATGGGGAATTTTGGAATAAGCGTCTAAGTGTTAATGATTTCAGACCCGAAATTATTATAGTTTTTATACACCCCTATTTTGAATTCGAGATACTTAATCACACAGCTAATGTAAACGACGGGTGACAATATAATAGTGAAGTTAGTTTTTTGAAGTGAAAACTTCTTTAGCGGCGCTGAGCACTTTTTTTGTATGGGTAAAAACTTTCAAACTCGCGTCAGGGTCACGTGATGCTGATCGAAAAAGCGTAAGATCGAGGGGAAGGGAGAGGAACTAGTATCTCCCACTCTTTCTACCGTGCCTGAGTGTGCTGCTCTGTTTAGGCGGCACAGGGCGCTTGCGCGAATGACCGTGTGTGTTTATGTACAGCGTCCTACCTCATAAATGATAGTACTTTTATACTTATAATTAAACACAACGTTAATATTGAAGTTTTCACTTCTGCCGGCACTCCCGGAGTGCTACCTTTTTTTTTCTTTTGCTTTTATTTAAAAAGTTATGATAAGTCAAAGTTTTTCAAAATCCCGCCGAATTTTATTGTTATTCTACACCGAAAAACAGGCGAACGCTGCGATACACAGCTGAGCGCGGTCATCGACCCGAGCCGTCACAGAATACTTGATAGCTAGTGTGCCGTCTGGTATTACGGCATTTATTTAGTATTTTTTAAAGATAAGTAATCGACTATCATTTTTGATATTTTTATTGGATATATGGATACAGTTACTGCTACGGATATTCTGATTTTAATAAGTCCCGTAATTTCAAAATAGGGGTGTAGTTATCATGGTTATTAGCACTCAAATTATTATGATTAACGGGATATTTACCATGTATGTTATTTAGACCGAAATTATTATACCAAATATTAGATATTTGAGAATTCCCTGTCAAGAGAGCTTTCGTGCTTCGGAAGGTTGTCGTACTAACATCATCAACAGTTACGGGGAGCTAGCACTCGCCCTCAGCGTGACGACTGTCGATGATGTACTACACAAGGTTCCCTAAGGTACTCACCAGGACTAGTTTCATGTTGTATTGGGTTGCTCTGCGACTGTGAGCGCTCCCCGGCCCAGCGCCGTTAAATACTACTCCTTATCAATTTCTGAATATATTTTCGTCTCCATAACCCGTTTTTGCAGATACATTAATTATTAAATCGGTTATCATACGAATATACATTTATTTTCGTTTTAATTTAGCCAAACAATTGGTTGCAATCGTAATTTATTCATTAGTTTTGTTACTGATAATCCGAGTGTCTGGTACCTCTCACACGAGTCGGTGACTCAATATGAAACATATTTCTAGTTATGCTTCCTTCAGGACTTTATTAATTATAACTAGTGTTAGAAGGGCTTTTAATCTGGTAGTCCCGGTCCCAATTTTAGAAGTCCTATTTTTTTGTAATTTCTAGATTAAAAACTGCTATTTTTAGTTTCAGATTTTATTTTATATAAATTATTATTATTTATTCAAGATAACAAGACATTTGATACATAAGAAACTTGAGCAATCCTTGTGCTATAGATACTAGACAACACATTTTTTTGACGACCTCGATGGAAGAGTGCTCACCATGCCAGACTGCCATCCCTAAGGTTGCGGGTTTGATTCCCGTGCGGGGTGAATATTTGTGTAAACCACAAATGTTTATCTCGGTCTGGGCGTGTCTGTGAATGAGTGTGTGCGTAATTTCTGATATCTTAGATACAATCTTCGAGCTTAGTTAGAGGTCAGTTACTATAATAAGATGATGTAGTGAATGATTATGTTATGTTATGTTAAAGGTAATACATAATATAGAATATGTAAATATAATACACCCAGATCAAGACAACAAAAACAATCTTGTTCCCTCACAGTCTTCTTGAACAGGAATCTGTCTTTTCCCAGAAAGAGAATTAACTGCATTCAAACTCTCATGACACAGTCATTGACGAAGATTTCAAATCGGGAGTGCCGCAGGGGAGTGTGTTGGGCCGACAATATTTCTGGATATATGTTAATGACTTTAATCATATTTTTTTCAAACTGGCTGCACCCGGCGGTTTTACCTGCGTTAATCCCATGGGAATTTCAGGATAAAAAGTATCCTATGTGTTATTCCCAGTTATAAAAAATATCTGTACCTTTCATCTAAATCGATACAGTAGTTTTGCGCGTGAATGAGTAACAAACATCCAAACTCACAAACATACAAACTTACGCATTTATAATATTAGTCGGGTTGTGTTTATCTATATCATTATATAAAAGGCTTTGTCCTGAATGACTGATGGATCAACGCACAGCCTAAACCGCTGATCGTAGAGATCTGAAACTTGGAGGGTGTGTTATTTGTATTACGTAGGCGTCCGATAAGAAGGGATTTTTGAAAATTCCTCCTCTAAAGGGGTGAAAAGGGGTTGCAAAGTTTGTATGGGACAACGTGATTCCGTGGTCTGATTAAGTTCAAACTTGGCATAAATGTTCTTTAAAAAGATTAATTAAATATGTGATACTCATTTTTCTTAAAATCTTCACCTAACATGATTAAAAAGGGGTAAAAAGTTATTTTGGGGTTGATTTGCGTCGAAATTGATATCAATACTCCTTACTGCAATTGTCATTTGACATGTGTTTCAATTTGTAATTTGACAGCTGAATGTCAAAATGGCGGACTAAAATAAATTGACGGAAATTGAGGCAGCGTATCAAAACTATAAGTAAATAAAAAAATACCGTATTTTTACTTATTAATAGATATTTATCAATATTCTTCACCCCGCATTATAAATCTAGACATTAATTTAAATAACTATTTCAAATATCAAATCTGTAGGTGAAGTAGTTTTTTCATAAAATGTACCACCAAATTGTTGCGTTACAAGAGCTTCGCTTTGCTCGCCCTAATTAGATATTTTTTCTCATAATTTGATTTCTGCTTACCATATCTTTAGGCATTTTCGATCTAAAATATTACTATACGAAAATTATTATTCATGTGCGATTTATCGATTTTAGCTTTATGATATGAAATTAGTTAAGTCGAGCAGGGTTTTTTTATAACTAAATCACCCACTTATTATAGATACATAGATTCGCTAAATTACAATCCCACCAAAAACATTCTGTAAAAAACTAGCCAAGTCTCGATGGAGCTGCTTGTTTAACTCTAAAAAGTAATGAAATCTAGACAGACTCGTGCCAAGTCTAAGGTTCCTTACTGCGATTTCTTTATTATTATAGTTAATGTTGTGTGACTTGGCCGTTGAACATTGTTTAAAACGTTAGTAGCGGGTACAAGTCAATTTTTTTTACACGTAATGTTATAACATTATTGAAATACGCAGCTTTATCAAGCCTACAATGGACTGGACATTTAATCAACATTATTTAAGTGGCAATTTTCTATCGTCAACGGGTAGCGGTTCTGGCGACAGATTGGTGCAATAGCGTCATGGAGCACCTAGTTTTGTACCCTTGTGTACATACATGTGTACCCTTCAACGGCCAAGACACACAACATTAACTATAATAATAAAGAAATCGCAGTAAGGAACCTTAGACTTGTCACGAGTCTGTCTAGATTTCATTACTTTTTAGAGTTAAACAAGCAGCTCCATCGAGACTTGGCTAGTTTTTTACAGAATGTTTTTAGTGGGATTTCATTTCTTTTTGTTAAAACTTGTTTATATTGATTGATTTATTTTATTAGATTTTCTTATTTGACACACTTATTTTTTAGGAGTAGTATTATATTATTAAGCGCCCCGCGGTTTCACCCGCGTAGTTCCCGTTCGCGTTTCCGTGGGAATTTCGGGATAAAAAGTATCTATACATAAATAGTTTTAAGCTACCTCCCCACAAATTGTCAGCCAAATCAGTTCAGCTGTTCTAGAATTATAATTCCCGTACCCATTCCCGTGGGAATTTCGGGATTAAAAGTATTCTATGTGCTTCTCCTGGTTCTAAGATACCTCCCCACCAATTTTCAGCCAAATCAATTCAGCCGTTCTTGAGTAATAAATTCCCGTTCCCAATCCCGTGGGAATTTCGGGATTAAAAGTATTCTATGTGCTTCTCCTGGTTCTAAGCTACCTCCCCACCAATTTTCAGCCAAATCAATTGAGCCGTTCTTGAGTAATAAATTCCCGTTCCCAATCCCGTGGGAATTTCGGGATTAAAGTATTCTATGTTCTTGTCCTGGTTCTAAGCTAACTCCCCACCAATTTTCAGCCAAATCACTTCAGCCGTTCTTGATTTTTAAATTCCCGTTCCCAATCCCGTGGGAATTTCGGGATTAAAAGTATTCTATGTTCTTGTCCTGGTTCTAAGCTACCTCCCCTCCAATTTTCAGCCAAATCAGTTCAGCCGTTCTTGAGTTACAATTCCCGTTCCCATTCCCGTTCCCGTTCGATTATCCTAGTTTTTATAGTTTTCCCTTTATGTGGCCATTAAACCCTAACTCTGTACCAAATTTCAGCTCTCTAGGTTTATGGGAAGTACTAGTTCTATTTTGATGATCATGAGTGAGTGAGTGAGTGAGTGAGTGAGTGAGTGAGTGAGTGTCTGTCATAAATACGAAACTTTGCTTTCGCTTAACTTGGGAACTAAATGACCTACAGACTTGAAATTTTATTTTAAGTATGTGATTGTATAGCTTACTGGATGACGAAAATTTCAGCGTTCTGGGCTTATCCAGAGGTTCTCAAATAGGGGCCTGAAAATGCGGCGAAAGGGTTCCTGTAAAGGATGGTACGGCAGTGTTTGCTTCGCGCTCGACTTGGCGGGGGGCACTGCCGTGCCCCCAGATACCAGTGTTAACTTGGCAGTTTAGTTTTTCGCAGAATCTAAAACACTCCAATATAGTAGAACGCCGATTAACCGAATCGCCAATTATCCGAATCGGTCCTAAGTTACTATGTAATGTACCTCTATTAATTGGCCGCTGGGATTGCAACTTAAATATAAATAAATAAAATAAAATAACTTATTCTGATCGAGATGTTAAATGAGCTATCAGATATTGTAGAACTGTGTTTGTTAAACTTATTATAGTTTAATCTATGTGTGACATCGTTTTTAGAGTATCGTTCCCAAAGGGTAAAAACGGAACCATATTACTGAGACTTCGCTGTCCGACCGTCCGTCTGTCACCGAACTATCTCAAGAACCATGGACATTGGACGTATGATATGAGAGAATGATGCATATTCAAGGTCAAGAACGGTGATAGCTAAAGCTACACTTGAAATTTTCACAGATGTATTTCTATTCTATCGCCGCTATAGGAAAAAATGCATAAATAAATATTTAAGCGGGGCTTCTCAATACAACTTTTTTGTTTTTTTGTTGTTTTTGGTACGGTCTGTGTGTCTGCGATAATCCGAATTTTCGATTATCCGAATCGACCCCGGTCCCAATTAATTCAGATAATCGGCGTTCTACTGAATATATATTATGTATGAAACGCCGACTCTTCCGAAGAAAAGATGAAAAAATAGGATGGAAGTGGCAGTGGGGTGGAAGGGGTAGTGGCGTGGAAGTGGAGTGGAAATGAGAGTGGTGTGGATGCGGGATACGCGTTGAAGTGGTAGAGATGGGATTAGTGTGGATGTAGGACGGTATGATGTGGATTGTCGGTGGCGTAGGGGTTAAGGCTTTTGACTTTCGATCGGATGGTGCCTGGTTGGAACCCCACCACGTACCAATGTGTTTTAAATCATCATTACCAGTTCATTGATCTCCCTACCGAGGACACAAGACCAGAAATAAGTAATGATGAGTGATGTGGAAGTGGGAGCGGTGTGGAAGATGTATTAGTGTGGAAGGGGAGTGGGGTAGAAGAGGTAGTGGCGTGGAAGTGATATTAGGGGGTCAGCATCAGCTACCTAAGGAGGGGCTAGGGCCTGTCCTGAATCATATCTAATAGGTATTTTAATTATGTAGGCACATAAAATATTAAAGTTTACCTAATTTATATGTCACTAGCGGCGCCCCGCGGTTTCACCCGCGTAGTTCCCGTTCCCGTAGGACATATTCCTACGGGAACGGGAACTACGCGGATAAAATCATGCTAAAAACCTTCCCACTGAATCACTCTATCTATTATAACAAACCGCATCAAGATCCGTTGCATAGTTTTAAAGATCTAAGCATACATAGGGACAGAGAACGACTTTGTTTTATACTACATATTAACGAATAATATAGGCGCGTTTATTGTTTAATTTTAATCTCGACTGCCAGACCCACATATTGATTTAAGTTATTTTATTACATCGATATTTAGCGTTAGCCCAAAATAACTATTCTTCGCGTACGAAGTCGCGGGGCAGAAGCTAGTCTACAATAAATAAATAATTAATCAGAATATTATCATAATAGTAACAGACCTGCTACTTTACTATAACTGTAAAGACGGTTTCACAAACTACGCACAGACCGAGCCAAACATTTTGGATCACACAAATATTCACCCTCACGGGAGTCCGCGTTTGGCAGTTCTGTGCCAAATCTTAATGGCGGTAAAATATGAGTCGACACGCTAAGAAGAAGAAGAAGAACGGTTATGTGCTGAAGTTAAAAACTCGTTGTAATATGTGTACGTCGACTCAACTCTTGTAGCTAGTGAACCATTTGAAAATACTACCTCGGCGTCGTCACAGTATAGTAATGAGGCGCCGTGATGGGATCAGATGACTTATTACAAACTAGCAGCGCCCCGCGATTTTACCCACGCAGTTCCTGTTATCGTAGGAATATGGGAATAAAATTATGCTTAAAACCTTCCAACTGAATTACTCTATCTATAAAAATAAACCGCGTCAAAATCCGTTGCGTAGTTTTAAAGATCTAAGCATACATAAGGACATAGGGACATAGGGACAGAGAAAGCGACTTTGTTTTATATTATGTAGTGATAGTGAAGTTAATAAACACATATTGTCTAAAAAAAAGCTCATTTATTACTTACAATATAGGTACTACAAACACGTAAATTATTAAAAATATCACTCGCGGTCTAACGTCGTACAGACCTGTCTCTTATTCTACGTTAAATCAACTGTCCTCTGGTCCTTAATCATAAATCAATTTATTTGCATTACGAATTATCTGCTTTGTTTGAATTTTTTATGAACCCATCTCTGATATATCGGGTAGTTTGGGCTCCGGTACATCCGGCACTTTGGTCAGCGATACGTCTTTGGATTCCGTCAGATTGGTCATTTTGTTCTCTGTTGCATTTGCAGAGATAGATGTCTCGGTCACTTTGTCATTTGTTTCTTTTGCAATGTCACTCACCTCGGGGGATTTATTCTTTGTGATATCACCCACTTCGGGGGCTTTCTCTTTTGTAATGTCATCTACATCGGGGGCTTTCTCCTTTGTGATATTAGCTACATCGGGGGCTTTCGCCTTTGTAATATTAGACACATCGGGGGCTTTCTCCTTTGTAATATCAGTTGCATCGGGGGCTTTTGTTGTTCCTGCAGTGTCAGCTGCATCGGGGGCCTTTGTTGTTCCTGTAGTGTCAGATGCATCGGGGGCTTTTGTTGTTCCTGCAGTGTCGGCTGCATCGGGGGCTTTTGTTGTTCCTGCAGTGTCGGCTGCATCGGCGGCTTTTGTTGTTCCTGCAGTGTCGGCTGCATCGGGGGCTTTTGTTGTTCCTGCAGTGTCGGCTGCATCGGGGGCTTTAGTTGTTCCCGCAATGTCAGCTGCATCAGGGGCTTTCTCCTTTGTAATGTCACTCACTTCGGGGACTTTATTTTTTGTGATATCACCCACTTCGGGGGCTTTCTCCTTTGTGATATCACCTACATCAGGGGCTTTATCTTTTGTGATATCAGCTACATCGGGGGCTTTATCCTTTGTAATATCATTTACATCGGGGGCTTTTGTTGTTTCTGCAGTGACAGCTACATCAGGGGCTTTTGTTGTGCCTGCAGTGTCAGCTGTCTCGGTCGTTTTTTCTTTTGTTGTATCTTTGGATTCCGTCACATTGGTTTCTTTTTTCTCCGTCACACTTGTGATGTTCGCGACTTCCGCTTCACCTTTTGATACCTCTTGAGTCATTGTGTCTGTGGAGTCTTCAGTCGGCGCGGCATCTCCACACGCCGCCAGCGCCGCCACTAGTGCGCATGCGAATACCTGTAACAATCAAATGATGTATCTTAGATGAACATGGTATGGTTTAATAATGGCTTCTTCTTCTTTGAACCTTTATCCCTTATTGATTGGGGTCAGTTATTAACCAGATTTTTATAATCTCGAGCCTGAAGACCGTACTCAGTGGCGTTCATTGGGAGAGTCAGTCTAGCAGTGGACGAGTACGGGCTGATGATGATGATGAAATAACAATAGTCTGTTCGGTCGTCAAAGTATAAAGGTACTCACGAGTGCGGACGTGTTCATGTCGTAGCGGCGAGGTGCCCGATGGCCGCCGCCGCCCGACGCGCTCTTATATCGAGGAAGGCTCCGGAGAGCGCGGTTTGCGCAGCTGCACCCTCAATAGTGCCTTACGTCATTGTCGTCAATACATTCGATCCGCTTTAATTAGTTACAATATTTGGGTATGCAAATTAACAACGCAAAAAATTGAAGTTAAACATCGCGAGCCGTGTGTCACAATTCGGCCCCGCGCGCACTCACCGACGCATGATGGAGAACCTGGATGAAGGACTTTTGGGCAACGCTAAATAGTGAATATAAAGATAGATACAAGTCTCGAACTTAGGGGTCAGTTACTATAATAACATAATCATTCACTCCATCATCTCATTACAGTAACTGACCCCTAACTAACTTCGAAACTTGTATCTTGGGATATCAGAAACTACGCACACACTCATTCACACACACAGACACGTCAAACTTATAACACCCGTCTTTTTGCGTCGGGGGTTAAGAATTGAATGACATTGGTATTTTATTTTATTTAAAAAAAATATAAGCCCGAGTTTCTTGCCGATTCTTCTCGGCTGATGTAATTCCGAATCGGTGGTAGATTCATTGACGTTCATAAGTGCCTAATAACGATTTTTGATTTGTTTGAATACAGCCAACGACGTAAACCTGAAGTCGGCACGCGACCAGTCGCACATCGAACGAGGGCCAACAACACCAATCTAATACGTCGTCGTAACGGTATTTATCAAATAATGATACACCTAATATGTATGTGGTGCGTGATATTATGAAATACTTAACACGTGATGCTATTTCTATCACAGGTTTTACACGACGTTGTGACGCAGCCTAGATCAGGGCCCCGATTCTCTAAACTGTGATAATGCTACTCAAATGTATTTTAATATCAACATTATGGCCGTTTTTTTGTCATTTGTTGTCATTTTGGTATTCTCTTAGTGAAAACTACTCAGCTGACTTAATGGCTCCATAAAACTTAGATGGTTGTCATGGAAACAGTATTCTGACGTTTATTTGACAAAATTTTGATATGCAACAAAGACCACTGAGACACCATAGCCATATGAATACATTTTAGCAGAATACCAAATTTCTGACACTCTCGTTATGGTGCCTCAATATCACCATATTGTCTGATCAATAATGTCAAATTGCAGACTTAGGCCCCAAATCCTCTGACCAATAACGATGAGTCTAAGAAGTTTGTAAACTCTTTTAAAATCCCAAATAACAGGCTTAAAAAATATCTATACTAATATTATAAAGAACTAAGGTTTGTTAAATTGTAAGGGGTGATCTCGGGATCTACTAAACCGATTTAAAAAATTCTTTCACTCATGGAAAGCTAATTTTTCAGTGCGTGACATAGGCTATTTTATCCCTGTATTCACACGGGAACGGGAACTACGCGGGTGAAACCGCGGGGACTGTTAGTTACAACTAAAGTAAGCTTGTTCATGTGCGTCTGCTGCCGCGCAAATATTGAATACCTACATAAGATTATTATATTTAGGTACAACTACACTTACATAGCTGTGTCTGAATACCAATGTGTGCAGACTTACACTTTTTTAATATTAAAAATTCGTTATGTAATATTTCGTTCACTAACACACTGTACTACATTATGTTCCTTTAGTCTGCGGTTGGTCGTTAGCTTCTCTAATTTGGTATTTTTTTTGTATTTTTAACCCCCGACGCAAAAAGATAAGTTTGACGTGTCTGTGTGTTTATGTGTGTGTGTGTGTGTGTGTGTGTGTGTGTGTGTGTGTGTGTGTGTGTGTGTGTGTGTGTATCTGTCTGTCTGTGGCATCATAGATCCCGAACGGATGAACCGACTTTAATTTAGTTTTTTTTGTATTAAAGGGGACTTCCGTGCGAGTGTTCTTAGACATGTTTGTTAAAAATCGGTTGAGCCGTTTAAAAGTTATGGGGGTTTGAAAGTAATTAAGAAAAAGTATATCTATTTTATAGTAACCTAGCTGCGCCCCGCGGTTTTACACGCGTAGTTCCCGTTCCCGTTCCCGTGGGAATTTCGGGACGAAAAATAGATGTTGGCCGATTCTCAGACCCACTGAATAGGTATGCTCACAAAATTTCATGAGAATCGGTCAAGCCGTTTCGGAGGAGTATGGCAACGAAAACTGTGACACGAGAATTTTATATATTAGAAGATGTATCTAAGTCTTGACGACCGAGTGGTGTAGTTGGTAGTGGTTCTGTCTGCTAATGGTTCAATCCCTGCTGAAGACAAATATTTGTGTACATAAGCATGTCTGTTTGTCGTAGTCTGGATGTTTTCAATGTATGTATGTATGTACTTATTCTAAAGCATTCTTTCTTTCCGAACCTTTATCCCATGTATATTTGGGGTCGGTTTTCAATTTAACCAGATTTGGCGGAATGTCAGTATTTTACGCGAAGTGACTGCCATCAGACCTTTACAACCCAGAAGGCTATACGACATTTTAAATTATTATTTATTCTAAATTTGTATAATTTACATAAAAGAGTGAATTTCAACAAGTCCCCAAAAATCTTCATTTCCGTGGTTTTTTTTGTTTTTAAGTTTTTTTCAAAAATAATTAGCGTTTATTATACTTCTTGATAATGTTTGTATTCTTGCTTATTATCAAGCTGATTACTTAAAAAACTAACGAATTACACAAGTTTAAAAAAATCATGCCACGGTGATGAAACATGCGCGCACGGCAATGAAACAAGCGTCCACGGCAATGAAAGAACTGTCCCACGGTAATGAAAGAATCTCCACGGAAATGAAAATCCAAAATCATTTTTTTTATATACTGACATGAGTATTATATTATCCTAACATACAATATAGACACGCCTGTCTCCGAGAAGGAGAGGCATACTCCCCCAGACGGGTTATCTACGCCACATCGAATGATAATAATTGATCGAATTTCTTTATAAGATTATCATAAAACCCCTATGATATATGGCCTAAAGATTGGAAAGAATCGCTTTTGATCCCCCTGCTCAAGAAGGGGTCCACAAAATTACGTGCCTTATAAGCAAGCTTTCATCATACGGTCTGCCTGTTAGTTTGTGTGGGTGGATATCGGACTTCTTGCGGGATCGATCGATACGGGTCGTTCTTGATGGATGCTTGTCCGATCAAATGGCTATTAATGCCGGTGTTCCCCAAGGGTTAGTACTCATTGCAACACTTTTCCTGTTGCATATCACAAATTAAACATACAATCTGGGTCTTATTAAGTCGCGAGTCAATAGGTACCTTCTAGGTGAGCACGTTCCATCTTAGACTGTATTATCGCTTTCCATCAGATTAGTTACAGTCAAGTGCAAGCCTATTCTGGGTAAAAAAAATGTGCACCCTACCGGACTGTGGCACTTATATCCCATGCCAGTAAGATTATGTTGCATATCATCCCGGATGAGCAGGCTGAAAAAGAGTTCCTTTTTCTATTTAACATCTATGGCGAATACTATAGGATATACGAAATATAAGTAGGAGAATTCATCCGTGATCATGGCGCTTGCAACAGCGTTGAAATATCGGAAACTCGAAATATTTCAACGCTGTATAATCATAATAATTTGAGTGCTAATAACCATGATAACTATAGAGACTATATAAGTAGGAGAGCCTTAAAAGGGTGGGAGGGAGTCATTACTGTTAGCAGGAACAAGATCAGCAACCTTCGATATGCAGATGACACTACTTTGGCCGCATCCTTTGAGCACGAACTTGCTGAAATGTTCAGCAGAGTAGAACGCAAAACCGAGATAGTAGGACTTTGGGTCAACAAGCCGAAGACAAAGGTTATGGTCACTGACCGAGCTGAACAGATCACACGCACAGGAGAATTGTCAGACCTGGAATTCATGAGCAAGTTTGTATACCTAGGCTGAACGATCAGTAATCAGAGAGGCTGCAAGAAAGAGATTCGAATTTGTGTGGAGATGGGCAAGCAATAAGCAAAATGTTGATAATCTGGAATGTTCAAACCATCTCCAAACGTAACAAAGATGAAACTAATTAGATCTCAGGTATTCTCGATATTTCTATACGGCTGTGAGTTCTGGTCTATCCACGCGCTGTAGATCGAAAAAAGATTAAGGCTTTCGAGATGTGGTGCTGGAGAAGGATGCCACACATACCGTTAACAGCGTGACGTACGAATAAGTCTATTCTAGAACTACTTGACGTAAAAACAAGACTGTCTACGATATGTTACCTACGAGTCCTGACCTACTTTGGTCACATTTGGAGCTACAACGCTCATACAGCCTGGTCAAGCTGGTTGTGGCGGGAAAAGTAGACCTACCCGACCTACCCGTTGGTCAAATCTGATCAAGGCAATAACAGGGCTCTCAATTACCAGCTCTGAGAAGAGCCGAAGACAGAGCGGAGTGGAACGGCTGGTACACGACTCCATTACAGTGCATCAGAACGGATACGATCTTAAGGAATCAAGAAAACGAGCTAGAAGGAGTATAGTAACAACGAATGAGTTATTTACTGTACTTATGAGTCTTTACTTAAGTCTTTTGTCGTATCGCAGAGATATTACTTGACGAGTACTGTACTGTCAATATTCGGTACACTGTATCACAGGTAAATATGTTTTCCTTGCCTAATCATACCATGGCGATGAAAATATAAGTCACGGAAATGAAAGACCTGACCACGGCGATGAAAGTAATTTGTTTTAAAAGACACGGCAATGAAATTTTTTTCATTGCCGTGTCTTTTTTTTCATTGCCATAGCAAATATTTGCTATGGAAACCACGGAAATGAAAGCATGGCGATGAGAAACGAGTCGAAAATTTAAAATTACATAAAATCTATTAGGTATCCTAAGAACTAAACAATTCACAAATAAACAGAAGAGTATGGGCATTCTATCGAATGCTCAATCAAGAGTATAAACTTGTTCAAATAGAAGTTATACCTATGCACGGCGATGAAAGAAAAAATGTCCAGTAACAAAAATGGGATACACTTACATTTATAGCTTGAAAACGCAGGCACGTGGACACGTCCTTCCACGTCGAGCACTGAGGCGGTACTATTGGGCAACGTTTAGCACACAGAGAAGGAGACGCAAGTCGTTAGGTGGAACAATATGTTTAAAAATGTTTTTGACATGGCGATGAAAGGAAGTTCTGGGACAAATGTTTTTCTAGTAACCATTCGTTGTATTGTTTAAATATTTGATTAAGTGTATTCCTTAACGATACCTTAACTATCCAAGTATCATATAAAACTAGGTTTCAATGTATTCAACCAATAGGTTTTCATCAAGAAGGTATAATACACATCAAGGTGAGTTGTGGACAGACACGGCGATGAAAGATTTCAAGGTTTAACATTTTTTTCTGGAGTACCTATTAATCCCAGTAATGAAATATTTAGTGCCTCACATAGGTGACTATTTTATCTAACCAAAAAAAAAGTTTTAAACATTATAACTATATTTTTTAGTACCGATTTCATAGTTGCCACGCAAATTTATGCGCCGGGAAATTCACTCAAAAAAGGTTTGCTTAGGGACTGGATGGCGATGTGTTATATGTGCCTCGATAGTTAATAACTATTTTATCATTATTTTGTTGACATTAGTTATGTGACATTTGTATTTTGTTTTATTTAAAAAAAATACCAGCCCGAGTTTCTTGCCGATTCTTCTCGGCTGATGTAATTCCGAAGCGGTGGTAGATTCATTGACCTTTATAAGTGCCTCATTGAGGTCTTAATTGAATAAATGATTTTTGAATTTTGAATTGATTTAGTCATCATTCTTCTTCTTCTTAGCGTGTCGACTCCAAACAGATAAAAAATAAAGGAACTAATGATATTGCTTGTTCAATTGTTTTGAACAATACGGAGAAGAGATAGCCTCTCGAACTATCCACAACTCGTTAATGATACACGAGACAGCCTCACAATTACCGGGTGCAATATCGAAGAGATAGCCCCTCGAATCATCCACATCCAGCATTGTCAAACATTCAGATCCATACATAAGTTCAAAAATTACCAATTTTTAATTTCCTGTAACATTCTAGAGACGCATGTTTTGTCTTCATTCCATCAATCATACATTCATTTTGTTAAAGAAAAGGAATTATATTGTATCATACGACAGAATTAATGTCTCTAATCAACAGAGCTGTGGCACTAATTATACATTGGTTATCAATAATGTGTTGAAGAGGTCGTTAAACGCGTGTTAACATTTGGTGATATCGATTTAATTTGAAATTATTGGGAAACTAGTTGTGCCCCGAAGTTTCACCCGGGTAGTTCCCGTCCCTGTAGGAATTTCGGGATAAAACATAGCCTATGTTTTTCCCCGGACTATTTATACCCTTATATCGCGTAATCCATCCTTATTTTCACTTAGAGTCCACGTAAACAACACATCTTATTACAATCCTTTAACCAGAATGTGTCGACTGTACAATGAACTTGCCTCTATGGGAACTCAAAACGATACTATGGATATTTTCGACGGTAGTATAAGTAGACTAAAAAAGTGTCTATGCAAAATGTTAAAATAAACTTTAAAATATTGTATTACAACAACTAGATGCTAATTATTGATATGTTTTTTTTTCTTATGTTTCTAGGGTAAATTTAATTTAAATCTTGCAATATTAATTTAGCCATGTCATGTTCACATATTATAGGGTTTCAATTTAGATCAAAATATTTGTATTTTTTTTTTAATGTTTAAAACAATTGTAACCTGCTTTGTGAGCTTTATTGAATAAAATAAAATAAAATAAAATATCAAATTTCAAGTCAATCGGTTCAGTAGTTTAGCCGTGAAAAGGTAACAGACAGAGTTACTTTCGCATTTATAATATTAGTAGGGATAGGGATAGTAGGGATTTTGTGAATAAATGTTAGTATTTGACGACCTCGATGGCAGAATGGTCACCATACCGGACTGCCATCCGTAAGGTAGCGGGTTCAATTCCCGCGCGGGTGAATATTTGTGTGAACCACAAATGTTTGTCTCGGTCTGGGTGTGTGCAAATGTGCGTGTGCGTAGTTAATTTATTAATAATACTGATTTTGTTGCTATCACCGATGAAATATCATGTGCAAAAAATACATATTAGTGCTGTCTTTTACCTATAAAATCATTGACATAGATTCACTACATAGTATAAAACAAAGTCGCTTTCTCTGTCCCTATGTCCCTATGTATGCTTAGATCTTTAAAACTACGCAACGGATTTTAATGCGATTTGTTTTTATAGATAAAGTGGGTAGGTTTTTAGCATAATTTTATCCCCATATTCCTACGGGAGCGGGAACTACGCGGGTGAAACCGTGGGGCGCCGCTAGTTAACAATAATATGGGCTCTAGGAGTCTGCCTTGGGGTACCCTACTTGTTTATTGTTTTCTTTATATGACGTATTTGTTTAATTTATTCATTGGTACACATTCTTAATGGTATTAACCGAACTACATTATTACCCCCCCCTCCTCCCCTTCTCCTTACATTTATCACAACAGGGGCTCAATCCTCTTAATAATTAAGCTGTTAGAATGCTACTCAAATGTATTTTAATATCAACATTATGGCCGTTTTTTGGACATTTGTTGTCATTTCGGTATTCTCTTAGTTAGTGAAAACTATTCCGCTGACTCAATAGCTCCATAAAACTTAGATGGTTGTCATGGAAACAGTATTTTGACGTTTATTTGGCAAAGTTTTTATTTGAATTTTGACAAGCAACAAACACCACTGAGACAACATAGCCATATGAATAAATTTTAGCAGAATACCTTTCTGACACTCTCGTTATGGTGCCTCAATATCCACATATTGTCTGATCAAATAATGTCAAATTGCAGACTCGACCCCCAGTTGTGAATTAAATACTTTTTCAAGTTATATATACGTTTCAAGTGAAAATCCCAAAAATTAAACATTGAAAATGTTCACCGGTTTTTTATTAAGTATTAGTAACATAAATGTGTTCCATATCAATAGTTATTATGTCTATGTGTGCGCCTGCGCAATGGCGGCCCCGTTGGTAGTGGAGGCGGAGGCGATGGCGAGACTGTGTCCGGGGCGTCGCTGGGCGTGCGTCGCGACCGTTGGGTGCGTCCCGCTGGCGCCGGCGGTGGCGCGCGGCGGGGCCTGCGGGGCGTCGCGAGAGATGTTCGGGTTCGACGGATCGATGTCACGCGTCGCGCCGCTCGCGCCGTTACCGCGCGACCCGGGCGCGGGCGCCGGCGAGCCAGTTGACACGCAAACGCATCCTACCACCGACAATAATAACTGGAAATAAATTTAATGTTTCTCTTTTAATTATTATGTTTTATTCTATTTATTATGATTACTGTAATCACTGGCCAATTGTTTTAAAAAGAAATTAATTTAACATTTTAATTTAAAATGAAATGAAACAGTTAGAAGGTAGCCTAAGTTACTCTGCAACTTTAGCTATCTACAAGTGAAAATAGGTCGAAATCACTCCAGCCGTTTTTTGCTTTTATACTATACTAGCTTTTGCCCGCATACAAACTTTCATTCCCTATTTTATCCCCTTGGGGGTAGAATTAATCAAAATCCTAGCGGATGCCTACGTCATAACATCCACATGCATGCCAGTCCAGGGCCCTGATTCTCTAACTATTAAGCTGTGATAATGCTACTCAATTGTGCATTGATATCAACATTATGGCCGTTCTTTTGGCATTTGTTGTCATTTTGGTATTCTCTTAGTGACAACTACTCCGCTGACTCAATAGCTCCATGAAACTTAGATGGTTGTCATGGAAACAGTATTCTGACGTTAATTTGTCAAAATTTTTATATGCAACTAAGACCTCTGAGACACCATAGCCATATGAATACATTTTAGCAGAATACCAAATTTCTGACACTCTCGTTATGGTGCCTCAATATCACCATATTGTCTGATCAATAATGTCAAATTGCAGACTTAGGCCCCTGTAGTTTGGGCTGTGCGTTGATAGATCATTGTGTCAGTCAGTCAGTCACCTTTGAGTTATATAATTTTGTATAATAAGATAGAGTTTATACAATACAATACAGTATACTCACAAGCACGGTGTTCATGTCTGTTGAGGTCGTGATGTCACCCCGTCAGACCGCCCCTTATATACCGCGCGACTCCGCAGGCGGAGATAACGTTACGGCTCACTACCGCCTGTAAACTGTTTATGTGTCCGGTCACACACTGGCTGCGGCGCGCGGCTTGGGGCGACATACGAGGGCTTCAATGTATAACTCAATCATTTATTAGCTCACCTCATATTTTAACCCCCGACGCAAAAAGAGGGGTGTTATAAGTTTGACGTGTCTGTGTGTGGGTGTGTCTGTGTGTGTGTGTGTATCTATCTGTCTGTGGCATCATAGCTCCCGAACGGATGAACCGATTTGAATTTAGTTTTTTTTTGTATTAAAGGGGACTTACGTGCGAGTGTTCTTAGACATGTTTGATGAAAATCGGTTGACCCGTTTAAAAGTTATGGGGGTTTGAAAGTAATTGTGTTGGAGGTTTTTTTAATTTTTTTTTTTTTTTCCATTGGTAAGGTTGCGGGTTCGATTCCCATGCGAGATCAATGTTTATGTGAATCACAGATGTTTGTCTCGGTCTGTGTGTGTGTGAATGAGTGTGTGTTTCTGATACCTTAGAAACAAGTTATTAACTTAGTTAGGGGTCAGTTACTGTAATATTTATATTTGACGTGGTATAAAACCATATAAAACCATACATACGAGTAAATTGTTAGCAGTGTTAGTCAACATAATTGTGAATATTGGGAGCCTAACAGAACCTACTGGGATCAGTCCTGGATTAACCCTTAATCAAATTAAGCAATTGCCTAGGGCACCACGTCTGGGGGAGCACCAGAAAACACCAAAACACATAAGGATAGGGGTCCAGGGCCGTAGCTATGCTTGAAATGAATTATATGCACTATCCCGACGGACAAAACACACAGACACACGGACGGACGGACGTATAATGTATTGATAGTGTTACATTTAGGGTGAAGCCAAACGGGCGTAATTTTATGAGTCGTGAGTCGCGTAAAATGAGTCGCGAAATTTACGTTCAACTGAAATTCGGTTAGACTGCCACACGGACGGACGTAATTTCAATTGTAATTTGAAACATTTGTACGGATCCTTGTATCGTGCAAGCTCCCCAACTCATGCCGACCGAAATTCAGCTGATATTATGCGTGTGAGTCGGCAGACAACTCATTTTGCTTCGCCGTGTGAATCAAATAGGACTTTTCTATGAAACTGAATGCAGCAGAATTTCTCTCTCTTTCTCTAATTTCTCGACTCACGACTCACAAAATTGCGCTCGTTTGGCCTCACCCTTAATTGTATGCGTGGTTTTATGGATCCGTCAATAGTTACAGTTTATTTCAGTAATCAAATGACAGACATTTTATAGGTTCACTAAAAGGTTCACTGATAGAAGTATTTATCGAAATCTTGACGAGTTTTAATCATTCACTACATCATCTCATTACAGTAACTGACCTCTAAGTTCGAAACTTGTATCTAGGGTAACAGAAACTACGCACACACTCATTCACACACACCCAGACCGAGACAAACATTCGTGGTTCACACAAATATTCACCCCGCACGGGAATCGAACCCGCAACCTTACGGATGACAGTCCGGCATGGTGACCACTCTGCCATCGAGGTCGTCAAGTTTCAGGTCTCAATGATCTAGGTTCCAATGTAGACGTACTGATTTTTTACTGCGAACTTGACATAAACAAACCTACTCTTGTTCTTCAAGATTATAGATCATTTTACACAACATGCAATCAAAACAAAAATGGCGGGTATGGTACGTTAAATCTAACTTGTGCGCTGTTTTTTTCCCCCTCCTTTATCTACAGTACGCTGAATTTAAAGAAATAAAACTAGCTCATGCATCTTGCATAAAGGTAAAAAAAAAGGTATAAAAGGTCTTGAATAAAGGTGCTAAACCATATAATTTTGGGAATTTATCGATCTCCCTCACACCACAATACTATAGAATTTGTTGACGCCTTAAATACACAACTAGAAACTATTCAGACTGCACACAACATTATTGTCACAGGGGACATTCATATAAACCTTATCTATAATCCCAACCTTTTTTTATAGAGTAGAAATCCTTTTGACGGATCCCCGCCGCTTGTAAAGGGAGCGACGGGGTATGTCGGACTCGTCGTCACCAGATGGAGCGGTGGGGCCCTACCGACTACAATTTCTCCCGCCTTCTCGGCACCTTAGCGGCCGGGACACGAGAACGCGGTTGCAGGCTACCGCGACCCGGCTAGCACTTAACTGTCTAATCAGGGTTCCACCTCTGGGTGATCAAGACACCACTGGGATATACGAGCCGTGTTGTCCCGCTTTACACAGAGGCGCGCATAATACTGCGCGCGCCACCTCGAGGCCTTATATTGCGACAGTAAGCCCCCATCCGGGACTCACTGCCGCGGCCAGCCTTATGGCGGTTGCAAGGCGTGCAAGCCTCGCCTCTGTCTGCCCACTTTTCTTCTGCGGATCGGATCGAGGGACGTCGCCTCGCGCTTCCTTCTGGCTGACGGCATCTTCACACTCTGAATCCTGAATTTCTCCTCCTCTTTTCAAAAAATCTACAGGACTTGTAAAATAAAACACTTGTAGGTTGTACTTGTAAGTTCTAAAATCAAAAATGTATGCCGCATTCCTTTTCCGCCATTTTTTTATGTTTTTAATTGAATATGTCGACTTAAACGTATGGCTGAATGGTATATTATCTGCGCCTATTATTGACAGGACATTAAAAAAAGTATTAGCGACAGTATTCCCGCCTATTATTTATTTTTCGCCTTTCGTTAAATTCATAGGTCGTCTAGATGTGACCGTAGTCAATTCTTGTTTTATAAGTTCTCGGTTCTATTATTCTAATATTTTCATCATCGCTTGAGTCACTCGACCACATTTTAAAAGAGAAAATCAAATTTTCAACTTATGCATAATACAAGCTCTACAAGGACTCAATGTCGATGTATGATAATGTTTCCGAAAATGATTTAATTTAATATTAAATGCTAGAATGTTAAAAAAATACCCAGATATTGTATCTCAGTGTATTTCACGAAGGAGTGGCGCCACGCGCAATTCCAACAAACACAAAGGCACTCGAAATCATAATAATTAAAATAAGTTAAAAATCCCAGTTAATGCCGCTCCCATTTAAAGCTGACACGTCAAATCGCGTGTTCACAAAATATAAACAATTCAGTGAAGTATTGAACAAGAAACTGCCATTTTGTTAATAAAATGGCATTATTGTAGTCATTTGTTTTAGTAGAGCAACAGATTGCTGCTTGTATTGGGAATCATCACAGAACATCATAAATAAACAGAGAGATACCCATTTGAACTTATCCTACTAAAATTATAAATGCGAAAGTTTGTATGTTTGGATGTTTGTGAGTTTGGATGTTTGTTCCACTTTCACGCAAAAACTACTGTATCGATTTTGATTAAATTTGGTACTGATGTTCCTTATAACCAAGATATGATACTTTTTATCCCGAAATTCCCATGGGAGAAAGATCAAAGATCTTGAAAATCAAAGATCTCGAAGATCAAAGATCTTGACTATCAAAGATCGGGGATCAAAGATCTTGAAGGTGGAGGTGGAGGTGGAGGTGCAGATGGGGATGGAGATGGGGATGGAGGTGCAAATGGAGATGGAGATGTGATAGGGATGGAGATGGGATGGGGATGGAGATGGAGATGGATATGGATATGGATATGGATATGGATATGGAGATGGAGATGGAGATGGAGATGGAGATGGAGATGGAGATGGAGATGGAGATGGAGATGGAGATGGAGATGGAGATGGAGATGAAGATGAAGAACCCGAACCCCGAACCACGATTGAAGATGAAGATCGTGGTTCGGGGTTCGGGGTTCGGGGTTCGGGGTTCAGGGTTCGGGGATCGGGGTTCTCATGTATGGTAGAAGTAGGGGCCTCGCTGTAAAAACCCCGTAAGTTTTGATGAACAGGGCAGTCTTAATCGTGTATAACATAATTATACAAGCTCTCTTCTTCGTGGAATCCTATCATTCTATGTGTTCGCGTCGCAGTCGCTCGACATATCGTAGGGTATAGTGAGTGTTGTATGTCGGCCAGTGCAATAACTGAATAGCATTTTTCGAACAAAAATGTGCGGGTAGTTAGTGTTTGTGCCCGATGGAGACGACGCCCGCCACTCCAGTCTTCTCGTGACCACGATCGGTGTAACCCGGTCGAAACGTCGAGGTAAATAATAATTATGTTTTACGCGATTAAGACCTAAAAAATTATGCAACAATGAATTCCGATCGCGAAAGTTTAAAAAGTGTATTAGCAAGCCGGATATCCCTACTAATCCCTACTTCCCTACTAGTATTATAAATGCGAAAGTAACTCTGTCTGTCTGTTACCGTTTTCGAGTGAAATTCTGAGGACTGCGTTGGTTCGTCTTTTAAAGTTAAGCAGTTGCGCCCCGCGGTTTCACCGGCGTAGTTCCCGTTTTCGTAAAAATATGGAGATAAAATTATACTAAAAACCTTTCTACTGAATCACTCTATCTATTAAAACAAACTGCATCAAAATCCGTTGCGTAGTTTTAAAGATCTAAACATACATAGGGACGGAGAAAGTGACTTTGTTTTATATTATGTAGTGATAGTGATAATACGAAACAGTTATTGTGAACTTAACAGAGTGCAAAGTGATATATAACCTACCAGTGGCGAGGGGTGAAATTTTTCGAAGGGGAAGACGGCCCAAAAAAAGACCCCGCCTACACGCGTACCTACATAATTTTGGATGAGATGATGATGATGACAAACTTTTCTCCGGGGCTTTACTCAACAAATTCGTTTCTTGCTGATCATATGTTAATTTTAACATAAAAGTTAAGGTTTATTACATTGACCATTTATTATGTGAAAGTCCCATTAAAATCGGTTCAGCTGTATTGTTATTTGTCTGCTGACATAAAGATTTATTTTTTTAGAACACTAATTCCGATGGATTTATATACTTTTAAATCTCAAGTAACAAACACAGGAAATAAACACTTCATGTTATATGTCCCCCGTTATCATTTAAATATAAAAAGTCATTTAAAAAAATTACCGGAGACAGATCTAAATCTAATGAAATTATTTCTATTAAATCTTTTACAATTAGGAAATGAATTTGTATACTTAGGAAGTTCCTGCCTCCTATAATATTACTGAACTAACTATTGATAACTAATTTAAGTAAATTCTGCTTATGGGAGGCACTGGAGTGCATAAAAGTTAAGTTAAATAATTGTATCTAATTATTAGTTATAATTCTTTAGTTATTATTTAAATAAATTAGACATTTTACTACATTTACATTCATTCATATTTTTAATGTGTGTAATAGTTATAAGTATCTTATTTAAACTAATAAATGCAACAAAAAATATGTTGCAATCATCATATACTCTTACCAGAACTGCATGCAATTTGGTATAAATGTTTAGAAGTTGATACCTATTTCAGTAGACTAACATATTATTTAATTTTAAAAAACTGTGCAGTTTTGAGAACAATAAACTTTCATACAGGTCGTTTGATAACATTTAGTTGAAATCAATATAAAAAGATTATATTATCGCTTATCAAGAAATCACTAATTTCAAGTAGTATTTTAAGTCTAATTTACTAAATAAGTTATTCTCACCTAGCAGGTTATCCAGTAAGCAACAGTTGCTCAATATGCAATAATCTTTTGTTTTGTTTTATTAAAACTTTCACACTTCACAACACGAAAACCAATAATATCGAATATAAGTATTTAACTCACTAATTATATCAAATTTACAATTGAGGTATACGTAATAATAACTTTACAAATACTACTTAAAACAAATAAGTCGCGTAAATAATTATCATGTAAAATCGTAAAAATCAACAAAACAAAAACAAAACAAACACAAACTGTTTTTTTTACAACGCGCGAAAACTTAAATGGCATGACACTTGACATACGCGAATACGCATTGCAAAACGTCAACAGCCGTGTTCTCTTTCTCTCTCTATCTCTGGTCTGATCCTTGCCTGGCACAGAATAATTAATAGTATCTAGCAGCAAGACGGTGGCCGAGCGTCTTATTTTTGGGCGTGAATTTGTGCGAATATGTGTCAATGTGTGCGTGAGTTTTTGTGTCGGAACGGTTCATTGTATGTAGTTGTGAATACGCTTTTGTATGGCGCGAGACGCGCAAGGAGAACGTTTTATCCCAACCTATTTTGAACCGTAACTCTTAGCACTTAATGATTATTATGATTTTGTTTCAGTATGAGGTAGTTAGATCGTTTCTTAGACGATGTAGGTGTATTGTAACTTTGTATAGCGCTTGGTACTTCCAAGTGATTTTGAACCGTAACTTTTAGTAATTAATGATTATTATGATTTTGTTTCAGTATGAGGTAGTTTGATCGTTTCTTAAGCGATGAATATTACGCTATGCATTCTTTTCGTGAATTATTATTTTAAGAGCTTTAATCTGCCGCGCGACAACTCAAATTTCACTCACACAGACGCGCACGCGTGTCCGCATGCACACTGTCTATGTGGTGACTGCGCGCTCGCTCTGAATACTCCGGCCGAATGGTTTTGATCCATTGGAAATTATAAATTGTGTAAAAGTTATTGCCAAAAGTATAAATACGAGTATATTTTTTTTTACGATTCGTAGTAGGTAGTGTATGATTAGATATAATTTACGTAATACCTTTCGATTCGATATTCCATTATTCACAACAAGGAATAATGAATAAAACAAATACTTAGTTTTTTGTGTTTAAAATAAGACATGTTTTTTTTTGGTAAGTAACGAAACTTTTTAAAAACAAAGCAACATACGAGTAAAAAAAAATCTATAACTTACTTTTGAATAATATATTTTTTGCCATAATGGGGTATTGATTTTTCATATACTAATTGCAGTTTTAGTTTTTATTAAAATCGCCAGCAATTTTCAATATTCCTTTCCTTATAGTTTTGAATATCGTCTACCACGCCTACTTGAAAAATGCATCCTCTGTATATGTACAACATATATTATCGGGACAACCTTTTAGCGCTAAAAGCAGGACTTTCTAAATTATTTCGTTTCCTTTTTTGTTAAAAAAAAACCGACTTCAAAAACTAAAAAGTATAAAATAAAGTTAATTTAAAAAAATAAGAAACCGACTTCAGCACTAAAAAGTAAAAAATAATTTAAAATAAACGATATCTTTAATTCATATTTACAATTTATAATTATGTAATTTATAATTATGTAATTATGTAACTTTTGGAGTCAGTGCCAGCACAGGATAGTTTTTTTCCTTAGAAGATAGCACGAGACGCGCCTATAATATTAATGAAGGCTTTGGCTGTCACCGACTCCAAAAGTAACTAATTATAAATTGTAAATATGAATTAAAGATATCGTTTATTTTAAATTATTTTTTACTTTTTAGTGCTGAAGTCGGTTTCTTATTTTTTTTAATTAACTTTATTTTCAATTTTTTAGTGGGAAGTTAGTCTCCCTCAATAAAAGACGCCTAAATTTTCATCCAGAAGAGCTTTTGACTCGTGGACCACTTGAATCCTTTTTTTTGAGGGAGGAAGACTTTACGTCTTTCCTCTGTCCAGGGGAACGACAGGGTATGTCGGACTCCGCACCGCAAAGATGGAGCGGCGACGCGCTTACCGCCTAAAACCCCTCGGTGTGCCACCTCTGCGCTTATGGCCGAAACCGGAAGAAACGCGGCTGCACGCTACTACGATCCCGGACAGCGTCTCTACCCTGTTAAGGGTTTCTCCTCCGAGCTAGAATGTAGCTCTGGGCGACAGATGTTAAGTCACCCCCTTCCGAAAGTAGCGCGCGGACACACCGCGCACGCCACCTCGAGGCCTATATGGCGGCATTGGATCTCCCCGTGCGACCTCACAAAAGGTGGACACTCCAATCCAAGACCTCTCCTCGCTCACCATAGCAGAGACTACATTTGGCAAGGAAATGTCGTTTCCCACGATTGCCGTGAGAGTTGCGATGAGGGATTTCTTCGCTGCTCTATAAGTGTCGAGCAGTTCAACCTCAACGGGTACCGCTTGAATCCTGTCCCATGAGCTGATGTTACACATGATTCATTATAATCTAACCCTGCATTTTATTACTTCTTTTTAACTTCATCATCCCAATTAAACCATCATTTTATTACAAAACTTCTTTATAACCACAAAGGTATAAGAACTTTTTAGAAAATTAACCAAAGTCAAAATAAAAACGAAAATAGAGGCTGACGTTTATACTGTCTATTTATTAATTAAAATATCTATACAAACTAATCTGGTGCAGTATTTGTTTGTAATATCTATATAATATTTTTTTTACTAGTTTTATGAAAACGCACTGAAGATATATTATGTGTAATAGGTACATATAATAGTATAAAAAAACCTTTTTAAAAAATGTTGTAGGTTCGGGTTTATTTCAGTGTGTGTTAACGAGTTAAAAAACAGGACATTTTTATATCTAAAACCCATGAATTGTGAACAGCATTTGATTTAAATACGAAAGAATACAGCGAAAAAATTTTCATCCAGATATTCTTATGGTATCAAGAATTTCGCGAGCAAAACCACGGGTCACAGGTAGTTTTACTTTTAATAATGTCAATCGACACCCCAGCCTACATTGTTGCGGATTTTTCCTCGATTTATCCTGGATCCCATCATCAGATCCTGATTTCCTTGACATGGGACCACTTCGCGAATATCCGCTTTCTAATGGAATAAGAATTTTAAAATGCTCCATTCATGATTACAAAGAAATCGCGTAACAAACACACAAAAAAAAAAAAAATATATACACGTCGAATAGAGAACCTCCTCCTGTTTTTTTGGAAGTCGGTTAATAACAAATATTTAATGTAATATGCGATGTAGCACATAAATAAAATAAAAATGCGACCAACCCAAGCGGGCAAACGTTCGTTTACGGTCGTCTCGAATTATAATTTTGTAGTTTATTTTTCTAATAGTTTTATTTCTTTAGAGCTTGGCACCGACTTCACACTTATCAATAGGTAACATACACACAAAGGTATTAATTAGCATCGCATAAGAGGTGTATTAAATTAAATATATGTTATTTTATACTTCTCAGTTATTGAAGTCGGTTTTTTTTTACTTTTGAGTGTCACAATCTATCTGGTTGTAAAGGTCTCATCGATACAAATTAGGCTTATTCCACTCAACCCCAAAACAATTGCTTTCGCATTATTTCTATCCATACATTCATTCCACTATTACCCCAAAGTGTACATAAGGACCAAAATTTAATAAAAAATATTTCCATACTTCAATTCCACTTACACCCCAAAAAATTCTGGTAGAGTCAACAGAAAAATTAAATAAAACACGAATATAATTATAACTAGCTTTTGCCTGCGACTTCGTTTGTGTTTAATAATTAAGAACTTTGGGATAACGCTAAATTTTACCAAGAATATCGCAAGCAAAACCGCGGGTTGCAGCTAGTTTTACTTTTACTAAAGTCAATCGACACCAGCCGCCTACAATATTCAAATCGCGTATCAAACACACAAAAAAATAAAAAAACATACAGGTCGAATAGAGAACCTCTTCCTGTTTTTGGAAGTCGGTTAAATAAAGTGGATCAAATTACAACTTCAAACCAGAATGGTGATAGTTTTTGCAAATAGTACAATACTTAAATATCTCAGAATTTATCTACAGTAAATTTAACTTACAAAAATATAAAATCACAGCTTTAGATTAGATTTTTTTATAGTGGATTAATTCTGAAAAAAAAAATCACATCTTCAGATTAGAATATAAAATCACAACTTCTGACATCATTTTTGTGGAAAACTCATTAGCTTAAAATTTACAATCACTCTAAAAAAATTACTTTTCTTTACAGCGCGATTGCATTGTGATAGTCGTGTCGTGGTCTAGTATTTCTTTTATCGCTTTAAAGGTGTTTGTTTTTGTTGACACTACTAAAAATAAGTAAGGTAAGAGGATAAAAAATATTACGATTTTAAATCTTTCCTAAAAACGTCTTGGGGTAGTAGTGGAAATATTTTTGGGGTTGAGTGGCATAAGCCACAAATTAATCAAGCCCAAACACGAGGTAACTGCTGTTAGTCGTTGAAGAGTTCCCTCGACTATCTTCCAGGTCCATCATCAGATCGACTCCAAACCTTCATTTAATTATAATGCTTTAAGATAATTAACGAAAAACTTAACAAATGCACTAATCACCCTACGATTTTCTAAAGTTCCTCTCAATTTCTCTAGAATGCCATCATCAGATCCTGGTTTCCTTGACATGGGACCAAACGGCAAGTCCACTCTTTTGAATAAAAAAAGAATTTTAGTAATCGGTACAGAATTGACGGAGAAATCGTTGTACATATTCATAAAAAAAACATACCGGCCGAATTGATAACCTCCTCCTTTTTGGAAGTCGGTTTAAAATAATGTTGTTTTATTGCTCATTATTTCTAAAACATCATTTGTTATCATAAATGTTAATATATATTTTTTTTAATAAATAATTTAAATTATAAACCAAAAATTATTATCGAGTATCAAAACATGTTGATGAGTTATCGCATAAAATTCGTACGCGTCGCAAAGGTCAAACGCTCGGTAGGAGCGATACGTCCTCTCTCTAAAAAGCCTCGCGGCAGACTGATTTCAATTGTTTCGTGCGTCCGGTTTTATAGTAGTTTTATGATGATTTTAATATATTTGTAGAAAAAAAGACAAATTGATTTCAAGTTTTTTTTTTTGTATTATTGTTGTGATTTATTATTGTTGTTTATTGTTGTTGAAAATGTTCTTTTATTATTTGAGGTAATTTTAATAACGTTTTGAGCATCATTTATCAACGTAAATTACAATTTTCTTGAGTGTGATTTTTATAAATTCTAACTTTATATTTTTTTCGATTTCAATAATAATTATAATAACAATTAAATTTTCCTCTGAGTATTTCCTTAATAAGGATCTGGACTTTAAGTTTGTTTAATTTTTAGTGCTAAATTGGTCGAATTACTAGAATCCGAAGGCATGGAAGTTAATGCTAAACGTGAAATTCAGAAAACATATGTTCAGTTTTCTTGATATATTTTTTAAGTTTTCTGTATAATATTGTTTTTCTCTGAGTATTTTTTAGATGACATATTTCCTTTAATTATTACCTAAAAACATGTTTATAAAATACGCTTTTCATATAATATGCCTAGATCAAAAAGTACAAAAACCGTCAATTATCGAGTTTAGGGTCTTAATTTGATTTATTTAAAACCGATTTTTTTAGATATGTGGTTTTAAGTAAGTATGTGTCGTTAATATTTAGTTGAAGTATGAGTGTTAGATAATTTAGAGTTTAGCAGTGTAAGTTGGTCTGTTTTCAAAAGGGAAGACGGTAGGAATCGTCTTGTATGGACCCCTCGCCACTGTAACCTACATAGTGAATGTAGTGCGGTGTTATCCTGCAGTGATTTTGACATTTGTGATCGTGTTACATACCTTCAGGCAAGTAAAATTTTAAGTTTAGTACTATAAACACCAAAGGAAATACGAAAAATTGTTACACAAAGATGGCCGATCAAATATTACTATAGGATCTAACCGGTGCGGTCCTAAATGCGCTTTTTCGCGCAATTGGTACCGATAGCGCGCTTACGGAGTGACCGAATTGAGCGTATTCGCAACAAAGAAAGTAATGGGGCGTCATTAAGCCATGCAAACGCTGCTCATGGAAAATATGTTGTGCAGTGTCAAACTCAAAATTTGATGTTTCAGAATTTGATTTGTTTTAGTTTTTTATTAAGCTTGTATGTTTATAATGGCTTAAAACTTAATATAAGTATTTATGAAATATTGCATTCTTATCAATTACTAATTATAACAACTATTTTCTGAATCTTGCAATTCGAAATGCCGAATACGAAACTCTAATTTTGACATTTGCGCACACGTACGCATACAATCCTGGTCCTATTTGATAGCGCGCAAACAGTGCACATAGCGCACATTTCAATTCGGTTCACGCGTGTGCACTGTTGGCACCGTTTGTAACGTTTTCATAAATCGGACCGCGCTCTAAAAAGTACCCTGACGCCGTTATTAATTTATCGAGCACTATGTTAGACGATGCGACAGAGTGTGTTAGCTAATGGATTGAATTTTGCAGTTACACCAAAGCGTATATATACCCTATGAAAAGATTATCAGTGGCGTGGAAGAGACTATCTTACGTAATAAAATACCTAGTAACGGCGGAGGTACTTAGATAGGACATTTCAAAAATTTAAGAAAATGTACTTTTTTTTTTATTGGGGAACCCCTTTTGGTCCCCGCCGCTTGTAAAGGGAGTGACGGGGTATGTTGGACTCATCACCATCAAGGAGCAGACGGATGGCGGCCCTACCGACTAAAACCCCACTGTGACGTCACCGTACTTGTGGCCGGGACCACGAGCGCGCGGTTGCAGTAAGAAAATCTAACCTGCCCAGTAGTACGTTACTAAGGATGAACCCAAAGCACTGAGGAACATTAGCAGCAACAAAATAATCTTGTTCTGAAGGCTGACAAGGGCAATGCTACTGTGATAGTTAATTCCTGTGACAATGACTCAAAGATACGGGAGTTATTAGTAGACTGCTTCAGCTCATATATGTCCCCACCGATGGGCTCGAGCCTACCCTGAATTAGGGTGATTTTGGCCTTAGTCAACCACGCTGGCCAGTGCGGGTTGGTCGACTTCACACACAACCTTAGAATTTCTTCATAGGTGTGTGCAGGTTTTCTCACGATGTTTTTCTTCACCGTAAGAGCGTCGAAATTAACGTACTTATGAATTCGTAAATTGAAAACACATTGGTACGTGGCGGGACTGGTGGGGTTCGAACCAGGCACCTTCCGATCGGAAGTCAACGGCCTTAACCCCTACGCCACCGACGCTCTTGTGCGCCACCGACGCTCTTCTGCGCCACCGACGCTCTTCTGCGCCACCGACGCTCCTCTGTATTGCAATAAAACATTAAAAAAATTTACTCAATAATTTCATGAAATAATAATCATCAGCGTAAGATAAAGTAGTAAAATAACTCCAACAAATTAAGTTTTTCAACGGGTAGGTGGCTATATTCTTTAATCGACAAAAATTTGTTTGTTTTAGTATTATTATTTTTTTTTGTTAACCTATATTGTCCCACTGCTGGGCAAAGGTTTTAGTAATTAAGTGCATTTTTTAACAAAACTTAATAAAACATAATACTTCCGGTTTTAAGTGTGCGGAATCGATTAGGCATATCAAAACTATACAAAATCCGTTAAAACAGCGCGAAAATACGAAATTATAATTTTCGCCCACATACGGCCGTATCGCTCCAACTCGGCTCGAAATCCGCCCAAAAACTATTTGTTTCAAATTCGGTTTTAAGTGTGCGGAATCGATTAGGCATATCAAAACTATACAAAATCCCTTAAAACAGCGCGAAAATACGAAATTATAATTTTCGCCCACATACGGCCATATGGCCCCAACTCGGCTCGAAATTCGCCCAAAAACTTAGTGTTCCAAATCCGGTTTTAAGTGTGCGGAATCGATTAGGCATATCAAAACTATACAAAATCCGTTAAAACAGCGCGAAAATACGAAATTATAATTTTTGCCCACATACGGCCGTATGGCCCCAACTCGGCTCGAAATTCGCCCAAAAACTTAGTGTTCCAAATCCGGTTTTAAGTGTGCGGAATCGATTAGGCATATCAAAACTATACAAAATCCGTTAAAACAGCGCGAAAATACGAAATTATAATTTTCGCCCACATACGCCCATATGGCCCCAACTCGGCTCGAAATTCGCCCAAAAACTTAGTGTTCCAAATCCGGTTTTAAGTGTGCGGAATCGATTAGGCATATCAAAACTATACAAAATCCGTTAAAACAGCGCGAAAATACGAAATTATAATTTTCGCCCACATACGCCCATATGGCCCCAACTCGGCTCGAAATTCGCCCAAAAACTTAGTGTTACAAATCCGGTTTTAAGTGTGCGGAATCGATTAGGCATATCAAAACTATACAAATTCCGTTAAAACAGCGCGAAAATACGAAATTATAATTTTCGCCCACATACGCCCATATGGCCCCAACTCGGCTCGTAATTCGCCCAAAAACTTAGTGTTCCAAATCCGGTTTTAAGCGTGCGGAATCGATTAGGCATATCAAAACTATACAAAATCCGTTAAAACAGCGCGAAAATACGAAATTATAATTTTCGCCCACATACGCCCATATGGCCCCAACTCGGCTCGAAATTCGCCCAAAAACTTAGTGTTCCAAATCCGGTTTTAAGTGTGCGGAATCGATTAGGCATATCAAAACTATACAAAATCCGTTAAAACAGCGCGAAAATACGAAATTATAATTTTCGCCCACATACGCCCATATGGCCCCAACTCGGCTCGAAATTCGCCCAAAAACTTAGTGTTCCAAATCCGGTTTTAAGTGTGCGGAATCGATTAGGCATATCAAAACTATACAAAATCCGTTAAAACAGCGCGAAAATACGAAATTATAATTTTCGCCCACATACGCCCATATGGCCCCAACTTGGCTCGAAATTCGCCCAAAAACTTAGTGTTCCAAATCCGGTTTTAAGTGTGCGGAATCGATTAGGCATATCAAAACTATACAAAATCCGTTAAAACAGCTGGAAAATACGAAATTATAATTTTCGCCCACATACGCGCATATGGCCCCAACTCGGCTCGAAATTCGCCCAAAAACTTAGTGTTCCAAATCCGGTTTTAAGCGTGCGGAATCGATTAGGCATATCAAAACTATACAAAATCTGTTAAAACAGCGCGAAAATACGAAATTATAATTTTCGCCCACATACGCCCATATGGCCCCAACTCGGCTCGTAATTCGCCCAAAACCTTAGTGTTCCAAATCCGGTTTTAAGTGTGCGGAATCGATAAGGCATATCAAAACTATACAAAATCCGTTAAAACAGCGCGAAAATACGAAATTATAATTTTCGCCCACATACGCCCATATGGCCCCAACTCGGCTCGAAATTCGCCCGAAAACTTAGTGTTCCAAATCCGGTTTTAAGTGTGCGGAATCGATTAGGCATATCAAAACTATACAAAATCCGTTAAAACAGCGCGAAAATACGAAATTATAATTTTCGCCCACATACGGCCGTATTGCCCCAACTCGGCTCGAAATTAGCCCAAAAACTTAGTGTTCCAAATCCGGTTTTAAGTGTCCGGAATAGATTAGGCACATCAAAACTATACAAAATCCGTTAAAACAGCGCGAAAATACGAAATTATAATTTTCGCCCACATACGCCCATATGGCCCCAACTCGGCTCGAAATTCGCCCAAAAACTTAGTGTTCCAAATCCGGTTTTAAGTGTGCGGAATCGATTAGGCATATCAAAACTATACAAAATCCGTTAAAACAGCGCGAAAATACGAAATTATAATTTTCGACCACATACGCCCATATGGCCCCCAACTCGGCTCGAAACTCGCCCGAAAACTTAGTGTTCCAAATCCGGTTTTAAGTGTGCGGAATCGATTAGGCATATCAAAACTATACAAATTCCGTTAAAACAGCGCGAAAATACGAAATTATAATTTTCGCCCACATACGCCCATATGGCCCCAACTCGGCTCGAAATTCGCCCAAAAACTTAGTGTTCCAAATCCGGTTTTAAGTGTGCGGAATCGATTAGGCATATCAAAACTATACAAAATCCGTTAAAACAGCGCGAAAATACGAAATTATAATTTTCGCCCACATACGCCCATATGGCCCCAACTTGGCTCGAAATTCGCCCAAAAACTTAGTGTTCCAAATCCGGTTTTAAGTGTGCGGAATCGATTAGGCATATCAAAACTATACAAAATCCGTTAAAACAGCGCGAAAATACGAAATTATAATTTTCGCCCACATACGCCCATATGGCCCCAACTCGGCTCGAAATTCGCCCAAAAACTTAGTGTTCCAAATCCGGTTTTAAGTGTGCGGAATCGATTAGGCATATCAAAACTATACAAAATCCGTTAAAACAGCGCGAAAATACGAAATTATAATTTTCGCCCACATACGCCCATATGGCCCCAACTCGGCTCGAAATTCGCCCAAAAACTTAGTGTTCCAAATCCGGTTTTAAGTGTGCGGAATCGATTAGGCATATCAAAACTATACAAAATCCGTTAAAACAGCGCGAAAATACGAAATGATAATTTTCGCCCACATACGCCCATATGGCCCCAACTCGGCTCGAAATTCGCCCAAAAACTTAGTGTTCCAAATCCGGTTTTAAGTGTGCGGAATCGATTAGGCATATCAAAACTATACAAAATCCGTTAAAACAGCGCGAAAATACGAAATTATAATTTTCGCCCACATACGCCCATATGGCCCCAACTCGGCTCGAAATTCGCCCAAAAACTTAGTGTTCCAAATCCGGTTTTAAGTGTGCGGAATCGATTAGGCATATCAAAACTATACAAAATCCGTTAAAACAGCGCGAAAATACGAAATTATAATTTTCGCCCACATACGCCCATATGGCCCCAACTCGGCTCGAAATTCGCCCGAAAACTTAGTGTTCCAAATCCGGTTTTAAGTGTGCGGAATCGATTAGGCATATCAAAACTATACAAAATCCGTTAAAACAGCGCGAAAATACGAAATTATAATTTTCGTCCACATACGCCCATATGGCCCCAACTCGGCTCGAAATTCGCCCAAAAACTTAGTGTTCCAAATCCGGTTTTAAGTGTGCGGAATCGATTAGGCATATCAAAACTATACAAAATCCGTTAAAACAGCGCGAAAATACGAAATGATAATTTTCGCCCACATACGCCCATATGGCCCCAACTCGGCTCGAAATTCGCCCAAAAACTTAGTGTTCCAAATCCGGTTTTAAGTGTGCGGAATCGATTTGGCATATCAAAACTATACAAAATCCGTTAAAACAGCGCGAAAATACGAAATTATAATTTTCGCCCACATACGCCCATATGGCCCCAACTCGGCTCGAAATTCGCCCAAAAACTTAGTGTTCCAAATCCGGTTTTAAGTGTGCGGAATCGATTAGGCATATCAAAACTATACAAAATCCGTTAAAACAGCGCGAAAATACGAAATTATAATTTTCGCCCACATACGCCCATATGGCCCCAACTCGGCTCGAAATTCGCCCAAAAACTTAGTGTTCCAAATCCGGTTTTAAGTGTGCGGAATCGATTAGGCATATCAAAACTATACAAAATCCGTTAAAACAGCGCGAAAATACGAAATTATAATTTTCGCCCACATACGCCCATATGGCCCCAACTCGGCTCGAAATTCGCCCAAAAACTTAGTGTTCCAAATCCGGTTTTAAGTGTGCGGAATCGATTAGGCATATCAAAACTATACAAAATCCGTTAAAACAGCGCGAAAATACGAAATTATAATTTTCGGCCACATACGCCCATATGGCCCCAACTCGGCTCGTAAGTCGCCCAAAAACTTAGTGTTCCAAATCCGGTTTTAAGTGTGCGGAATCGATTAGGCATATCAAAACTATACAAAATCCGTTAAAACAGCGCGAAAATACGAAATTATAATTTTCGCCCACATACGGCCATATGGCCCCAACTCGGCTCGTAATTCGCCCAAAAACTTAGTGTTCCAAATCCGGTTTTAAGTGTGCGGAATCGATTAGGCATATCGAAACTATACAAAATCCGTTAAAACAGCGCGAAAATACGAAATTATAATTTTCGCCCACATACGCCCATATGGCCCCAACTCGGCTCGAAATTCGCCCAAAAACTTAGTGTTCCAAATCCGGTTTTAAGTGTGCGGAATCGATTAGGCATATCAAAACTATACAAAATCCGTTAAAACAGCGCGAAAATACGAAATTATAATTTTCGCCCACATACGCCCATATGGCCCCAACTCGGCTCGAAATTCGCCCAAAAACTTAGTGTTCCAAATCCGGTTTTAAGTGTGCGGAATCGATTAGGCATATCAAAACTATACAAAATCCGTTAAAACAGCGCGAAAATACGAAATTATAATTTTCGCCCACATACGCCCATATGGCCCCAACTCTGCTCGAAATCCGCCCAAAAACTTAGTGTTCCAAATCCGGTTTTAAGTGTGCGGAATCGATTAGGCATATCAAAACTATACAATTTCCGTTAAAACAGCGCGAAAATACGAAATTATAATTTTCGCCCACATACGCCCATATGGCCCCAACTTGGCTCGAAATTCGCCCAAAAACTTAGTGTTCCAAATCCGGTTTTAAGTGTGCGGAATCGATTAGGCATATCAAAACTATACAAAATCCGTTAAAACAGCGCGAAAATACGAAATTATAATTTTCGCCCACATACGCCCATATGGCCCCAACTCGGCTCGAAATTCGCCCAAAAACTTAGTGTTCCAAATCCGGTTTTAAGTGTGCGGAATCGATTAGGCATATCAAAACTATACAAAATCCGTTAAAACAGCGCGAAAATACGAAATTATAATTTTCGCCCACATACGCCCATATGGCCCCAACTCGGCTCGAAATTCGCCCAAAAACTTAGTGTTCCAAATCCGGTTTTAAGTGTGCGGAATCGATTAGGCATATCAAAACTATACAAAATCCGTTAAAACAGCGCGAAAATACGAAATGATAATTTTCGCCCACATACGCCCATATGGCCCCAACTCGGCTCGAAATTCGCCCAAAAACTTAGTGTTCCAAATCCGGTTTTAAGTGTGCGGAATCGATTAGGCATATCAAAACTATACAAAATCCGTTAAAACAGCGCGAAAATACGAAATGATAATTTTCGCCCACATACGCCCATATGGCCCCAACTCGGCTCGAAATTCGCCCAAAAACTTAGTGTTCCAAATCCGGTTTTAAGTGTGCGGAATCGATTTGGCATATCAAAACTATACAAAATCCGTTAAAACAGCGCGAAAATACGAAATTATAATTTTCGCCCACATACGCCCATATGGCCCCAACTCGGCTCGAAATTCGCCCAAAAACTTAGTGTTCCAAATCCGGTTTTAAGTGTGCGGAATCGATTAGGCATATCAAAACTATACAAAATCCGTTAAAACAGCGCGAAAATACGAAATTATAATTTTCGCCCACATACGCCCATATGGCCCCAACTTGGCTCGAAATTCGCCCAAAAACTTAGTGTTCCAAATCCGGTTTTAAGTGTGCGGAATCGATTAGGCATATCGAAACTATACAAAATCCGTTAAAACAGCGCGAAAATACGAAATTATAATTTTCGCCCACATACGCCCATATGGCCCCAACTCGGCTCGAAATTCGCCCAAAAACTTAGTGTTCCAAATCCGGTTTTAAGTGTGCGGAATCGATTTTTTTTTTTTTTTTTTTTTTCTTATGTCTAAGTTGTCCCTCAGCAGAAGCTAAGGACCTTTTCTGGCTTATTCGAATATCATTACAATTAATACTTATTTTCTAAATTACATTTTACATTTTGTTTCATATTCATGTTATATGTATTATTTATTCTATTACTACTTTTCTATGTAAAACATCTGCAATTTAAAATGCAGAGTATACATATAATTTCTTACCTAATTATTTATTACCTAGGTTGCTTATTTTAACAATTTTACCAATGTATTCTGTTAGGCATGATCTGGAGTCACTGTTTGAGATCCAATCTTTAAGATTGGTCTCTGTTAAGCTAAGATTAACTTTGTGCTCCAGATCATGCCTACCATAGGCAAATCTGGGGCATTCTAAAAGTATATGTAGTGCGGTTTCCTCCCCCGTCCCGCACGGGCAGTCCGGACTGTCTTTTATTTTGAATCTATGGAGATAGGCTGCAAAACCACCATGGCCTGTGAGTATTTGTGTGAGGTGATATGTATGTTTTATGTGTTTCAGTGTTCTATAAGCGGCCCTCACCTCAGGGAAAAAGGTTTTGGTTGTTTTTCCTGTCGTTCCCGCCTGATACCTCGAGTTCCACGTCAGAATGCTGCGTTCTCTTACGGCTCTCTTGGCGTACGAAACTGGGACTTGTTCGTAGTGGGCTGCTACCTTCTTGTTGCTTGCCGCAGATTTCGCCAGTTCGTCAGCTCTCTCATTTCCGGGGATGCCGATATGGGCCTTGATCCAGTAAAGACTGACTTTCTGATTTCTCGCCTGCAGTTCCCGGATGTTCTTGCGGATCTGAAAGGCCAGCGGGTGGTAGGTGTCTGGATTTCGGACCAAGTCTAGACTAGATCTGGAGTCACTTAGAATGGCAACTGCTTTATCTCGTAGCTTTCCACGTATCAACTCGGTGGCCTGGTAGAGAGCGTAGAGTTCGGCTTGGAAGACAGTGCATCTATCGTCCAGGGGCATACGCTTGGTCCTTACCTCCCTTCCCCCACGTTGGCACGTGTATGCAGCCCCTACTCCCCCTTCCGTTTTGCTCCCGTCGGTATAAATCTGGACCTCTGGTAACTGGTGCTCCTCAACGGTGCTATGCTCCATATTAGGAAGGCAGCTGAAGCTTATTTCGATCTCGTCTGCGGGATGGGGTGCTTTGAGGAAACAGATGCGTTCCTCTATATTCCGGTCTTGGAGTTCCCACATTGGTTTGCCCCTTTTCGCTTCATAAATCTGTGCTGCCTCTTGGACTCTCAGATCAAGGGGTATTAGTCCCGCTAGCAATATTGCTGCGTTTAGGGAGACCGTTCTATAGCTTTTTGTGATCCTTTGCGCAAAACTACGCTGGATGGTGTTGAGCTGTTTTTGGATCGTCGCTCTGGTTGTCTCTTTTGCCCATACACTGGCCGCATACAGAATGATCGGCTCCACTACTGCTACGTACATGGTCCTGAGAATCTCGGGAGACAGTCCCCAACTCAACTTTGCCGCCCTGCCTAGTTGTTTGGCGAAAATTGCCGCTTTGCCACAGACGTTCCGGGCGTGCTTCTGGAAATTAAGCTTGCGGTCAATCGTCAGCCCCAGGATCTTGATGTCATCAGCTAGTTGTATTGGGAGTCCCCCCATGTGTATGACCGGAGTGTCGTATTTCTGTTTTTTCGTTATCACCATTGCGTTCGTCTTGTGTGGTGCGAATCTTAATTTGTTCCTGGCTCCCCAGTCATACACATAGTCAAGGACTGTGTTTGCCTCTGATGTTATTTTTCCCGTATCATGTCCCGAGAAGATCAGGACCACATCGTCTGCGAATGCTTGCGCGTATACTTTAGTTGTTTCCAGGTAGTCTAGCAGTGGGTCCAAGAGAAGATTCCAGAACGTCGGTCCCCCTATTGAGCCTTGAACACAGCCTTTGTTGGTCTTTTTTTCGTACTGCCTGTTTGCATATCCTACGTGGACTCGTCTCTCACTGAGATAATCACCCACCAGTGCTCTTAAGTTCTGCGGACATTTCTTTTCAGCAAGCCGATATTTGATGGCTGGCCACCACGCGTTGTCAAATGCGCCCTCTATGTCTAATGATACTACGACTGTGATTTCTTTTTTGGCCAAGTTAGATCGTATTTTGGTCACCAGGTCATAGAGGGCGTCTTCCGTCGATCTTTGGGGTACAAAACCGTACTGACGGGGGTTTGATCTGGGGATCGTATGCCACCTCACTCTCTTCATCAGCATTTTTTCTAAGATTTTCCCCATTACTGGCAGTAAGCCTATCGGACGGTATGACTTGGGGTGGGTGTAGTCTGCTTTACCCGGTTTACGGAGAACTATGACCGTCGCTGCCTTCCATGCTCCAGGAAAGCAAGATTGCTCCAGGCATTTGTTAAAAAATGCCAGAGTCAATTCTGTATTCCCCGTTATGACATTTTGGCAAATTTCGGCTGTTAATCCGTCTCCCCCAGGTGCCTTTTTGGGCTTAAAACTCCTTGCTGCGTCCAGCAGTTCTCTTATTGTGAAGGGTGGATCCTGTTCGACGCCACTGAGAGCTTCGTCAAAGGATTCTGCCTGGGCTCTCACCTGTCGGTGTTCTTCTGAGTCACTCGTAGGGTCATCGTCCGGGAAGAAGGTTTTCGCTAGCAGTTCCACTGACTGGGCCGCGTCTAGTGACTTGCCGTCCTGTGTCAGCGGGAGGTCATCAAACCTTCTCCCGGTTTGACGAATGACTCTGTAAATCCCGTCCCACAGACTCTCCCTGTTTTGCTGTGTGCAGAAGTTCTGAAGTGCGGAATCGATTAGGCATATCAAAACTATACAAAATCCGTTAAAACAGCGCGAAAATACGAAATTATAATTTTCGCCCACATACGCCCATATGGCCCCAACTCGGCTCGAAATTCGCCCGAAAACTTAGTGTTCCAAATCCGGTTTTAAGTGTGCGGAATCGATTAGGCATATCAAAACTATACAAATTCCGTTAAAACAGCGCGAAAATACGAAATTATAATTTTCGCCCACATACGCCCATATGGCCCCAACTCGGCTCGAAATTCGCCCAAAAACTTAGTGTTCCAAATCCGGTTTTAAGTGTGCGGAATCGATTAGGCATATCAAAACTATACAAAATCCGTTAAAACAGCGCGAAAATACGAAATTATAATTTTCGCCCACATACGCCCATATGGCCCCAACTCGGCTCGAAATTCGCCCAAAAACTTAGTGTTCCAAATCCGGTTTTAAGTGTGCGGAATCGATTAGGCATATCAAAACTATACAAAATCCGTTAAAACAGCGCGAAAATACGAAATTATAATTTTCGCCCACATACGCCCATATGGCCCCAACTCGGCTCGAAATTCGCCCAAAAACTTAGTGTTCCAAATCCGGTTTTAAGTGTGCGGAATCGATTAGGCATATCAAAACTATACAAAATCCGTTAAAACAGCGCGAAAATACGAAATTATAATTTTCGCCCATATGGCCCCAACTCGGCTCGAAATTCGCCCAAAAACTTAGTGTTCCAAATCCGGTTTTAAGTGTGCGGAATCGATTAGGCATATCAAAACTATACAAAATCCGTTAAAACAGCGCGAAAATACGAAATTATAATTTTCGCCCACATACGCCCATATGGCCCCAACTCGGCTCGAAATTCGCCCAAAAACTTAGTGTTCCAAATCCGGTTTTAAGTGTGCGGAATCGATTAGGCATATCAAAACTATACAAAATCCGTTAAAACAGCGCGAAAATACGAAATTATAATTTTCGCCCACATACGCCCATATGGCCCCAACTCGGCTCGAAATTCGCCCAAAAACTTAGTGTTCCAAATCCGGTTTTAAGTGTGCGGAATCGATTAGGCATATCAAAACTATACAAAATCCGTTAAAACAGCGCGAAAATACGAAATTATAATTTTCGCCCACATACGCCCATATGGCCCCAACTTGGCTCGAAATTCGCCCAAAAACTTAGTGTTCCAAATCCGGTTTTAAGTGTGCGGAATCGATTAGGCATATCAAAACTATACAAAATCCGTTAAAACAGCGCGAAAATACGAAATTATAATTTTCGCCCACATACGCCCATATGGCCCCAACTCGGCTCGAAATTCGCCCAAAAACTTAGTGTTCCAAATCCGGTTTTAAGTGTGCGGAATCGATTAGGCATATCAAAACTATACAAAATCCGTTAAAACAGCGCGAAAATACGAAATTATAATTTTCGCCCACATACGCCCATATGGCCCCAACTCGGCTCGTAAGTCGCCCAAAAACTTAGTGTTCCAAATCCGGTTTTAAGTGTGCGGAATCGATTAGGCATATCAAAACTATACAAAATCCGTTAAAACAGCGCGAAAATACGAAATTATAATTTTCGTCCACATACGCCCATATGGCCCCAACTCGGCTCGAAATTCGCCCAAAAACTTAGTGTTCCAAATCCGGTTTTAAGTGTGCGGAATCGATTAGGCATATCAAAACTATACAAAATCCGTTAAAACAGCGCGAAAATACGAAATGATAATTTTCGCCCACATACGCCCATATGGCCCCAACTCGGCTCGAAATTCGCCCAAAAACTTAGTGTTCCAAATCCGGTTTTAAGTGTGCGGAATCGATTAGGCATATCAAAACTATACAAAATCCGTTAAAACAGCGCGAAAATACGAAATTATAATTTTCGCCCACATACGCCCATATGGCCCCAACTCGGCTCGAAATTCGCCCAAAAACTTAGTGTTCCAAATCCGGTTTTAAGTGTGCGGAATCGATTAGGCATATCAAAACTATACAAAATCCGTTAAAACAGCGCGAAAATACGAAATTATAATTTTCGCCCACATACGCCCATATGGCCCCAACTCGGCTCGTAAGTCGCCCAAAAACTTAGTGTTCCAAATCCGGTTTTAAGTGTGCGGAATCGATTAGGCATATCAAAACTATACAAAATCCGTTAAAACAGCGCGAAAATACGAAATTATAATTTTCGCCCACATACGGCCATATGGCCCCAACTCGGTTCGTAATTCGCCCAAAAACTTAGTGTTCCAAATCCGGTTTTAAGTGTGCGGAATCGATTAGGCATATCGAAACTATACAAAATCCGTTAAAACAGCGCGAAAATACGAAATTATAATTTTCGCCCACATACGCCCATATGGCCCCAACTCGGCTCGAAATTCGCCCAAAAACTTAGTGTTCCAAATCCGGTTTTAAGTGTGCGGAATCGATTAGGCATATCAAAACTATACAAAATCCGTTAAAACAGCGCGAAAATACGAAATGATAATTTTCGCCCACATACGCCCATATGGCCCCAACTCGGCTCGAAATTCGCCCAAAAACTTAGTGTTCCAAATCCGGTTTTAAGTGTGCGGAATCGATTAGGCATATCAAAACTATACAAAATCCGTTAAAACAGCGCGAAAATACGAAATTATAATTTTCGCCCACATACGCCCATATGGCCCCAACTCGGCTCGAAATTCGCCCAAAAACTTAGTGTTCCAAATCCGGTTTTAAGTGTGCGGAATCGATTAGGCATATCAAAACTATACAAAATCCGTTAAAACAGCGCGAAAATACGAAATTATAATTTTCGGCCACATACGCCCATATGGCCCCAACTCGGCTCGTAAGTCGCCCAAAAACTTAGTGTTCCAAATCCGGTTTTAAGTGTGCGGAATCGATTAGGCATATCAAAACTATACAAAATCCGTTAAAACAGCGCGAAAATATGAAATTATAATTTTCGCCCACATACGGCCATATGGCCCCAACTCGGCTCGTAATTCGCCCAAAAACTTAGTGTTCCAAATCCGGTTTTAAGTGTGCGGAATCGATTAGGCATATCGAAACTATACAAAATCCGTTAAAACAGCGCGAAAATACGAAATTATAATTTTCGCCCACATACGCCCATATGGCCCCAACTCGGCTCGAAATTCGCCCAAAAACTTAGTGTTCCAAATCCGGTTTTAAGTGTGCGGAATCGATTAGGCATATCAAAACTATACAAAATCCGTTAAAACAGCGCGAAAATACGAAATTATAATTTTCGCCCACATACGCCCATATGGCCCCAACTCGGCTCGAAATTCGCCCAAAAACTTAGTGTTCCAAATCCGGTTTTAAGTGTGCGGAATCGATTAGGCATATCAAAACTATACAAAATCCGTTAAAACAGCGCGAAAATACGAAATTATAATTTTCGCCCACATACGCCCATATGGCCCCAACTCTGCTCGAAATCCGCCCAAAAACTTAGTGTTCCAAATCCGGTTTTAAGTGTGCGGAATCGATTAGGCATATCAAAACTATACAATTTCCGTTAAAACAGCGCGAAAATACGAAATTATAATTTTCGCCCACATACGCCCATATGGCCCCAACTTGGCTCGAAATTCGCCCAAAAACTTAGTGTTCCAAATCCGGTTTTAAGTGTGCGGAATCGATTAGGCATATCAAAACTATACAAAATCCGTTAAAACAGCGCGAAAATACGAAATTATAATTTTCGCCCACATACGCCCATATGGCCCCAACTCGGCTCGAAATTCGCCCAAAAACTTAGTGTTCCAAATCCGGTTTTAAGTGTGCGGAATCGATTAGGCATATCAAAACTATACAAAATCCGTTAAAACAGCGCGAAAATACGAAATTATAATTTTCGCCCACATACGCCCATATGGCCCCAACTCGGCTCGAAATTCGCCCAAAAACTTAGTGTTCCAAATCCGGTTTTAAGTGTGCGGAATCGATTAGGCATATCAAAACTATACAAAATCCGTTAAAACAGCGCGAAAATACGAAATGATAATTTTCGCCCACATACGCCCATATGGCCCCAACTCGGCTCGAAATTCGCCCAAAAACTTAGTGTTCCAAATCCGGTTTTAAGTGTGCGGAATCGATTAGGCATATCAAAACTATACAAAATCCGTTAAAACAGCGCGAAAATACGAAATGATAATTTTCGCCCACATACGCCCATATGGCCCCAACTCGGCTCGAAATTCGCCCAAAAACTTAGTGTTCCAAATCCGGTTTTAAGTGTGCGGAATCGATTTGGCATATCAAAACTATACAAAATCCGTTAAAACAGCGCGAAAATACGAAATTATAATTTTCGCCCACATACGCCCATATGGCCCCAACTCGGCTCGAAATTCGCCCAAAAACTTAGTGTTCCAAATCCGGTTTTAAGTGTGCGGAATCGATTAGGCATATCAAAACTATACAAAATCCGTTAAAACAGCGCGAAAATACGAAATTATAATTTTCGCCCACATACGCCCATATGGCCCCAACTTGGCTCGAAATTCGCCCAAAAACTTAGTGTTCCAAATCCGGTTTTAAGTGTGCGGAATCGATTAGGCATATCGAAACTATACAAAATCCGTTAAAACAGCGCGAAAATACGAAATTATAATTTTCGCCCACATACGCCCATATGGCCCCAACTCGGCTCGAAATTCGCCCAAAAACTTAGTGTTCCAAATCCGGTTTTAAGTGTGCGGAATCGATTAGGCATATCAAAACTATACAAAATCCGTTAAAACAGCGCGAAAATACGAAATTATAATTTTCGCCCACATACGCCCATATGGCCCCAACTCGGCTCGAAATTCGCCCGAAAACTTAGTGTTCCAAATCCGGTTTTAAGTGTGCGGAATCGATTAGGCATATCAAAACTATACAAATTCCGTTAAACAGCGCGAAAATACGAAATTATAATTTTCGCCCACATACGCCCATATGGCCCCAACTCGGCTCGAAATTCGCCCAAAAACTTAGTGTTCCAAATCCGGTTTTAAGTGTGCGGAATCGATTAGGCATATCAAAACTATACAAAATCCGTTAAAACAGCGCGAAAATACGAAATTATAATTTCGCCCACATACGCCCATATGGCCCCAACTCGGCTCGTAATTCGCCCAAAAACTTAGTGTTCCAAATCCGGTTTTAAGTGTGCGGAATCGATTAGGCATATCGAAACTATACAAAATCCGTTAAAACAGCGCGAAAATACGAAATTATAATTTTCGCCCACATACGCCCATATGGCCCCAACTCGGCTCGAATTCGCCCAAAAACTTAGTGTTCCAAATCCGGTTTTAAGTGTGCGGAATCGATTAGGCATATCAAAACTATACAAAATCCGTTAAAACAGCGCGAAAATACGAAATTATAATTTTCGCCCACATACGCCCATATGGCCCCAACTCGGCTCGAAATTCGCCCAAAAACTTAGTGTTCCAAATCCGGTTTTAAGTGTGCGGAATCGATTAGGCATATCAAAACTATACAAAATCCGTTAAAACAGCGCGAAAATACGAAATTATAATTTTCGCCCACATACGCCCATATGGCCCCAACTCTGCTCGAAATCCGCCCAAAAACTTAGTGTTCCAAATCCGGTTTTAAGTGTGCGGAATCGATTAGGCATATCAAAACTATACAATTTCCGTTAAAACAGCGCGAAAATACGAAATTATAATTTTCGCCCACATACGCCCATATGGCCCCAACTCGGCTCGAAATTCGCCCAAAAACTTAGTGTTCCAAATCCGGTTTTAAGTGTGCGGAATCGATTAGGCATATCAAAACTATACAAAATCCGTTAAAACAGCGCGAAAATACGAAATTATAATTTTCGCCCACATACGCCCATATGGCCCCAACTCGGCTCGAATTCGCCCAAAAACTTAGTGTTCCAAATCCGGTTTTAAGTGTGCGAATCGATTAGGCATATCAAAACTATACAAAATCCGTTAAAACAGCGCGAAAATACGAAATTATAATTTTCGCCCACATACGCCCATATGGCCCCAACTCGGCTCGAAATTCGCCCAAAAACTTAGTGTTCCAAATCCGGTTTTAAGTGTGCGGAATCGATTAGGCATATCAAAACTATACAAAATCGTTAAAACAGCGCGAAAATACGAAATGATAATTTTCGCCCACATACGCCCATATGGCCCCAACTCGGCTCGAAATTCGCCCAAAAACTTAGTGTTCCAAATCCGGTTTTAGTGTGCGGAATCGATTAGGCATATCAAAACTATACAAAATCCGTTAAAACAGCGCGAAAATACGAAATGATAATTTTCGCCCACATACGCCCATATGGCCCCAACTCGGCTCGAAATTCGCCCAAAAACTTAGTGTTCCAAATCCGGTTTTAAGTGTGCGGAATCGATTAGGCATATCAAAACTATACAAAATCCGTTAAAACAGCGCGAAAATACGAAATTATAATTTTCGCCCACATACGCCCATATGGCCCCAACTCGGCTCGAAATTCGCCCAAAAACTTAGTGTTCCAAATCCGGTTTTAAGTGTGCGGAATCGATTAGGCATATCAAAACTATACAAAATCCGTTAAAACAGCGCGAAAATACGAAATTATAATTTTCGCCCACATACGCCCATATGGCCCCAACTCGGCTCGAAATTCGCCCAAAAACTTAGTGTTCCAAATCCGGTTTTAAGTGTGCGGAATCGATTAGGCATATCGAAACTATACAAAATCCGTTAAAACAGCGCGAAAATACGAAATTATAATTTTCGCCCACATACGCCCATATGGCCCCAACTCGGCTCGAAATTCGCCCAAAAACTTAGTGTTCCAAATCCGGTTTTAAGTGTGCGGAATCGATTAGGCATATCAAAACTATACAAAATCCGTTAAAACAGCGCGAAAATACGAAATTATAATTTTCGCCCACATACGCCCATATGGCCCCAACTCGGCTCGAAATTCGCCCGAAAACTTAGTGTTCCAAATCCGGTTTTAAGTGTGCGGAATCGATTAGGCATATCAAAACTATACAAATTCCGTTAAAACAGCGCGAAAATACGAAATTATAATTTTCGCCCACATACGCCCATATGGCCCCAACTCGGCTCGAAATTCGCCCAAAAACTTAGTGTTCCAAATCCGGTTTTAAGTGTGCGGAATCGATTAGGCATATCAAAACTATACAAAATCCGTTAAAACAGCGCGAAAATACGAAATTATAATTTTCGCCCACATACGCCCATATGGCCCCAACTCGGCTCGAAATTCGCCCAAAAACTTAGTGTTCCAAATCCGGTTTTAAGTGTGCGGAATCGATTAGGCATATCAAAACTATACAAAATCCGTTAAAACAGCGCGAAAATACGAAATTATAATTTTCGCCCACATACGCCCATATGGCCCCAACTTGGCTCGAAATTCGCCCAAAAACTTAGTGTTCCAAATCCGGTTTTAAGTGTGCGGAATCGATTAGGCATATCAAAACTATACAAAATCCGTTAAAACAGCGCGAAAATACGAAATTATAATTTTCGCCCACATACGCCCATATGGCCCCAACTCGGCTCGAAATTCGCCCAAAAACTTAGTGTTCCAAATCCGGTTTTAAGTGTGCGGAATCGATTAGGCATATCAAAACTATACAAAATCCGTTAAAACAGCGCGAAAATACGAAATTATAATTTTCGCCCACATACGGCCATATGGCCCCAACTCGGCTCGTAATTCGCCCAAAAACTTAGTGTTCCAAATCCGGTTTTAAGTGTGCCGGAATAGATTAGGCATATCAAAAACTATACAAAATCCGTTAAAACAGCGCGAAAATACGAAATTATAATTTTCGCCCACATACGCCCATATGGCCCCAACTCGGCTCGAAATTCGCCCAAAAACTTAGTGTTCCAAATCCGGTTTCAAGTGTGCGGAATCGATTAGGCATATCAAAACTATACAAAATCCGTTAAAACAGCGCGAAAATACGAAATTATAATTTTCGCCCACATACGGCCATATGGCCCCAACTCGGCTCGAAATTCGCCCAAAAACTTAGTGTTCCAAATCCGGTTTTAAGTGTGCGGAATCGATTAGGCATATCAAAACTATACAAATTCCGTTAAAACAGCGCGAAAATACGAAATTATAATTTTCGCCCACATACGCCCATATGGCCCCAACTCGGCTCGTAATTCGCCCAAAAACTTAGTGTTCCAAATCCGGTTTTAAGCGTGCGGAATCGATTAGGCATATCAAAACTATACAAAATCCGTTAAAACAGCGCGAAAATACGAAATTATAATTTTCGCCCACATACGCCCATATGGCCCCAACTCGGCTCGAAATTCGCCCAAAAACTTAGTGTTCCAAATCCGGTTTTAAGTGTGCGGAATCGATTAGGCATATCAAAACTATACAAAATCCGTTAAAACAGCGCGAAAATACGAAATTATAATTTTCGCCCACATACGCCCATATGGCCCAACTCGGCTCGAAATTCGCCCAAAAACTTAGTGTTCCAAATCCGGTTTAAGTGTGCGGAATCGATTAGGCATATCAAAACTATACAAAATCCGTTAAAACAGCGCGAAAATACGAAATTATAATTTTCGCCCACATACGCCCATATGGCCCCAACTCGGCTCGAATTCGCCCAAAAACTTAGTGTTCCAAATCCGGTTTTAAGTGTGCGGAATCGATTAGGCATATCAAAACTATACAAAATCCGTTAAAACAGCGCGAAAATACGAAATTATAATTTTCGCCCACATACGCCCATATGGCCCCAACTCGGCTCGTAATTCGCCCAAAAACTTAGTGTTCCAAATCCGGTTTTAAGCGTGCGGAATCGATTAGGCATATCAAAACTATACAAATTCCGTTAAAACAGCGCGAAATACGAAATTATAATTTTCGCCCACATACGCCCATATGGCCCCAACTCGGCTCGAAATTCGCCCAAAAACTTAGTGTTCCAAATCCGGTTTTAAGTGTGCGGAATCGATTAGGCATATCAAAACTATACAAAATCCGTTAAAACAGCGCGAAAATACGAAATTATAATTTTCGCCCACATACGGCCATATGGCCCCAACTCGGCTCGAAATTCGCCCAAAACTTAGTGTTCCAAATCCGGTTTTAAGTGTGCGGAATCGATTAGGCATATCAAAACTATACAAAATCCGTTAAAACAGCGCGAAAATACGAAATTATAATTTTCGCCCACATACGCCCATATGGCCCCAACTCGGCTCGAAATTCACCCAAAAACTTAGTGTTCCAAATCCGGTTTTAAGTGTGCGGAATCGATTAGGCATATCAAAACTATACAAAATCCGTTAAAACAGCGCGAAAATACGAAATTATAATTTTCGCCCACATACGCCCATATGGCCCCAACTCGGCTCGAAATTCGCCCAAAAACTTAGTGTTCCAAATCTGGTTTTAAGTGTGCGGAATCGATTAGGCATATCGAAACTATACAAAATCCGTTAAAACAGCGCGAAAATACGAAATTATAATTTTCGCCCACATACGGCCATATGGCCCCAACTCGGCTCGAAATTCACCCAAAAACTTAGTGTTCCAAATCCGGTTTTAAGTGTGCGGAATCGATTAGGCATATCAAAACTATACAAAATCCGTTAAAACAGCGCGAAAATACGAAATTATAATTTTCGCCCACATACGCCCATATGGCCCCAACTCGGCTCGAAATTCGCCCAAAAACTTAGTGTTCCAAATCCGTTTTAAGTGTGCGGAATCGATTAGGCATATCAAAACTATACAAAATCCGTTAAAACAGCGCGAAAATACGAAATTATAATTTTCGCCCACATAACGCCCATATGGCCCCAACTCGGCTCGAAATTCGCCCAAAAACTTAGTGTTCCAAATCCGGTTTTAAGTGTGCGGAATCGATTAGGCATATCAAAACTATACAAAATCCGTTAAAACAGCGCGAAAATACGAAATTATAATTTTCGCCCACATACGGCCATATGGCCCCAACTCGGCTCGAAATTCGCCCAAAAACTTAGTGTTCCAAATCTGGTTTTAAGTGTGCGGAATCGATTAGGCATATCAAACCTATACAAAATCCGTTAAAACAGCGCGAAAATACGAAATTATAATTTTCGCCCACATACGCCCATATGGCCCCAACTCGGCTCGAAATTCACCCAAAAACTAAGTGTTCCAAATCCGGTTTAAGTGTGCGGAATCGATTAGGCATATCAAAACTATACAAAATCCGTTAAAACAGCGCGAAAATACGAAATTATAATTTCGCCCACATACGGCCATATGGCCCCAACTCGGCTCGAAATTCGCCCAAAAAACTTAGTGTTCCAAATCCGGTTTAAGTGTGCGGAATCGATTAGGCATATCAAACCTATACATAATCCGTTAAAACAGCGCGAAAATACGAAATTATAATTTTCGCCCACATACGCCCATATGGCCCCAACTCGGCTCGAAATCCGCCCAAAAACTTAGTGTTCCAAATCCGGTTTAAGTGTGCGGAATCGATTAGGCATATCAAAACTATACAAAATCCGTTAAAACAGCGCGAAAATACGAAATTATAATTTTCGCCCACATACGCCCATATGGCCCCAACTCGGCTCGAAATTCGCCCAAAAACTTAGTGTTCCAATCCGGTTTTAAGTGTGCGGAATCGATTAGGCATATCAAAACTATACAAAATCCGTTAAAACAGCGCGAAAATACGAAATTATAATTTTCGCCCACATACGGCCATATGGCCCCAACTCGGCTCGAAATTCGCCCAAAAACTTAGTGTTCCAAATCTGGTTTTTAGTGTGCGGAATCGATTAGGCATATCGAAACTATACAAAATCCGTTAAACCAGCGCGAAAATACGAAATTATAATTTTCGCCCACATACGGCCATATGGCCCCAACTCGGCTCGAAATTCACCCAAAAACTTAGTGTTCCAAATCCGGTTTTAAGTGTGAGGAATCGATTAGGCATATCAAAACTATACAAAATCCGTTAAAACAGCGCGAAAATACGAAATTATAATTTTCGCCCACATACGCCCATATGGCCCCAACTCGGCTCGAAATTCGCCCAAAAACTTAGTGTTCCAAATCCGGTTTTAAGTGTGCGGAATCGATTAGGCATATCAAAACTATACAAAATCCGTTAAAACAGCGCGAAAATACGAAATTATAATTTTCGCCCACATACGCCCATATGGCCCCAACTCGGCTCGAAATTCGCCCAAAAACTTAGTGTTCCAAATCCGGTTTTAAGTGTGCGGAATCGATTAGGCATATCAAAACTATACAAAATCCGTTAAAACAGCGCGAAAATACGAAATTATAATTTTCGCCCACATACGCCCATATGGCCCCAACTCGGCTCGAAATTCGCCCAAAAACTTAGTGTTCCAAATCCGGTTTTAAGTGTGCGGAATCGATTAGGCATATCAAAACTATACAAAATCCGTTAAAACAGCGCGAAAATACGAAATTATAATTTTCGCCCGCATACGCCCATATGGCCCCAACTCGGCTCGTAATTCGCCCAAAAACTTAGTGTTCCAAATCCGGTTTTAAGCGTGCGGAATCGATTAGGCATATCAAAACTATACAAATTCCGTTAAAACAGCGCGAAAATACGAAATTATAATTTTCGCCCACATACGCCCATATGGCCCCAACTCGGCTCGAAATTCGCCCAAAAACTTAGTGTTCCAAATCCGGTTTTAAGTGTGCGGAATCGATTAGGCATATCAAAACTATACAAAATCCGTTAAAACAGCGCGAAAATACGAAATTATAATTTTCGCCCACATACGGCCATATGGCCCCAACTCGGCTCGAAATTCGCCCAAAAACTTAGTGTTCCAAATCCGGTTTTAAGTGTGCGGAATCGATTAGGCATATCAAAACTATACAAAATCCGTTAAAACAGCGCGAAAATACGAAATTATAATTTTCGCCCACATACGCCCATATGGCCCCAACTCGGCTCGAAATTCACCCAAAAACTTAGTGTTCCAAATCCGGTTTTAAGTGTGCGGAATCGATTAGGCATATCAAAACTATACAAAATCCGTTAAAACAGCGCGAAAATACGAAATTATAATTTTCGCCCACATACGCCCATATGGCCCCAACTCGGCTCGAAATTCGCCCAAAAACTTAGTGTTCCAAATCTGGTTTTAAGTGTGCGGAATCGATTAGGCATATCGAAACTATACAAAATCCGTTAAAACAGCGCGAAAATACGAAATTATAATTTTCGCCCACATACGGCCATATGGCCCCAACTCGGCTCGAAATTCACCCAAAAACTTAGTGTTCCAAATCCGGTTTTAAGTGTGCGGAATCGATTAGGCATATCAAAACTATACAAAATCCGTTAAAACAGCGCGAAAATACGAAATTATAATTTTCGCCCACATACGCCCATATGGCCCCAACTCGGCTCGAAATTCGCCCAAAAACTTAGTGTTCCAAATCCGGTTTTAAGTGTGCGGAATCGATTAGGCATATCAAAACTATACAAAATCCGTTAAAACAGCGCGAAAATACGAAATTATAATTTTCGCCCACATACGCCCATATGGCCCCAACTCGGCTCGAAATTCGCCCAAAAACTTAGTGTTCCAAATCCGGTTTTAAGTGTGCGGAATCGATTAGGCATATCAAAACTATACAAAATCCGTTAAAACAGCGCGAAAATACGAAATTATAATTTTCGCCCACATACGGCCATATGGCCCCAACTCGGCTCGAAATTCGCCCAAAAACTTAGTGTTCCAAATCTGGTTTTAAGTGTGCGGAATCGATTAGGCATATCAAACCTATACAAAATCCGTTAAAACAGCGCGAAAATACGAAATTATAATTTTCGCCCACATACGCCCATATGGCCCCAACTCGGCTCGAAATTCACCCAAAAACTAAGTGTTCCAAATCCGGTTTTAAGTGTGCGGAATCGATTAGGCATATCAAAACTATACAAAATCCGTTAAAACAGCGCGAAAATACGAAATTATAATTTTCGCCCACATACGGCCATATGGCCCCAACTCGGCTCGAAATTCGCCCAAAAACTTAGTGTTCCAAATCCGGTTTTAAGTGTGCGGAATCGATTAGGCATATCAAACCTATACATAATCCGTTAAAACAGCGCGAAAATACGAAATTATAATTTTCGCCCACATACGCCCATATGGCCCCAACTCGGCTCGAAATCCGCCCAAAAACTTAGTGTTCCAAATCCGGTTTTAAGTGTGCGGAATCGATTAGGCATATCAAAACTATACAAAATCCGTTAAAACAGCGCGAAAATACGAAATTATAATTTTCGCCCACATACGCCCATATGGCCCCAACTCGGCTCGAAATTCGCCCAAAAACTTAGTGTTCCAAATCCGGTTTTAAGTGTGCGGAATCGATTAGGCATATCAAAACTATACAAAATCCGTTAAAACAGCGCGAAAATACGAAATTATAATTTTCGCCCACATACGGCCATATGGCCCCAACTCGGCTCGAAATTCGCCCAAAAACTTAGTGTTCCAAATCTGGTTTTTAGTGTGCGGAATCGATTAGGCATATCGAAACTATACAAAATCCGTTAAACCAGCGCGAAAATACGAAATTATAATTTTCGCCCACATACGGCCATATGGCCCCAACTCGGCTCGAAATTCACCCAAAAACTTAGTGTTCCAAATCCGGTTTTAAGTGTGAGGAATCGATTAGGCATATCAAAACTATACAAAATCCGTTAAAACAGCGCGAAAATACGAAATTATAATTTTCGCCCACATACGCCCATATGGCCCCAACTCGGCTCGAAATTCGCCCAAAAACTTAGTGTTCCAAATCCGGTTTTAAGTGTGCGGAATCGATTAGGCATATCAAACCTATACAAAATCCGTTAAAACAGCGCGAAAATACGAAATTATAATTTTCGCCCACATACGCCCATATGGCCCCAACTCGGCTCGTAATTCGCCCAAAAACTTAGTGTTCCAAATCCGGTTTTAAGTGTGCGGAATCGATTAGGCATATCAAAACTATACAAAATCCGTTAAAACAGCGCGAAAATACAAAATTATAATTTTCGCCCACATACGCCCATATGGCCCCAACTCGACTCGAAATCCGCCCAAAAACTTAGTGTTCCAAATCCGGTTTTAAGTGTGCGGAATCGATTAGGCATATCAAAACTATACAAAATCCGTTAAAACAGCGCGAAAATACGAAATTATAATTTTCGCCCACATACGCCCATATGGCCCCAACTCGGCTCGAAATTCGCCCAAAAACTTAGTGTTCCAAATCCGGTTTTAAGTGTGCGGAATCGATTAGGCATATCAAAACTATACAAAATCCGTTAAAACAGCGCGAAAATACGAAATTATAATTTTCGCCCACATACGGCCATATGGCCCCAACTCGGCTCGAAATTCGCCCAAAAACTTAGTGTTCCAAATCTGGTTTTAAGTGTGCGGAATCGATTAGGCATATCAAACCTATACAAAATCCGTTAAAACAGCGCGAAAATACGAAATTATAATTTTCGCCCACATACGCCCATATGGCCCCAACTCGGCTCGAAATTCACCCAAAAACTAAGTGTTCCAAATCCGGTTTTAAGTGTGCGGAATCGATTAGGCATATCAAAACTATACAAAATCCGTTAAAACAGCGCGAAAATACGAAATTATAATTTTCGCCCACATACGGCCATATGGCCCCAACTCGGCTCGAAATTCGCCCAAAAACTTAGTGTTCCAAATCCGGTTTT